>CAMTDV010000004.1:48381114-49764986 GCA_947069175.1 Scalesia atractyloides | reverse complement strand
TTTGTTAACTCCTAGAGTCACAATGAATCAAAGCTGGTTCGTGTCGCGGTTCCGTTCAATTCGTGTACATATCTACCCTACTTACTCTATAACTAAAACAATCACACCACACACATCACGTATTCATTTAACTCGTGCACGTTTAATACTTAGCATATACATTATTCGACAAGTGTCACGTGTAAGTTATCCGAAAAACCCGGGATATCACAAAAACCACGATCAGGTAACTCCTGCAGTTGCATCAGTAGTTCTTGCATCTCGGACGGTGCAAGACGATATGGGGCTTTAGCAATGGGTGTTGTTCCAGATATTACGTCGATCCGAAACTCGACTTGCCTATTGGGCGACAATCCGGGCAATTCCTCCGGGAACACGTATGGGTATTCGTACACTATCGGAATGTCTTCAACACATTTCTCGGCTTGTTCATCTGTCATGACGCTAGCTAAAAACACGTCGCATCCCTGTCGTATACACTTCAACACCTTGAAGTGGGATATGAGGTTCAACATAGTACCTAACTTCTCTCCCTGTACTATGATCACCTTGTCCAGGGACAAAGGAATCTTTACAAACTTCTGCTCGCACAATACCTCAACGCGATGATTGGACAATCAATCCATTACTACAACGACGTCAAAACTGCCCAGTTCTACGGGTAAGAGGTCAATAGAAAATTGGTAACCGTTAAGGATTATAAGGCAGTTACAAATGAATTGGTGATTGGTGATTGATTTCCCACTAACAAGTTCGACGGAATACGGTTGTTTTAAGTCAATAGCGGGCATATTCAATAAGGCAAAAATGCAATAGAAACATAACTCCTATCGGCGCCCGTATCAAATAACACTGAAGCAAATTGATCAAAAACGAGGAACGTACCTGTGATCACATTTGGATCCTGGTGTGCATCACCAGATCCCATGATAAAGGCACGTCCTCGGGCGGCATTTGAAGTAGATGCTTGGCCCTGTGTATTCCTTCCTGCTGCCTGCTGAGCGAACTTCGGGCAATTTCTCTGAAAATGCTCCGTAGTGCCACATCCGAAGCACGTACGGGGGTAAGTAACCTGTTGTGTTGGTTGTTGTGGTCGTTGCTGACGAGGTTGAGGCCTAGGGGGTTGGAAACGGGTTGGTTTGGGGTTGGGTTCCATGAACACCCTACAGTTTTGGGCATCATGCCCACTTCTATTACACCTCGAGCATATCACTGCTCGGCATGCACCATAGTGGTGGAAAGTGCACTTGTTGCACTTTGGGGCTTTCCCTTTGTAGCTACCAGAGTTACCAGTTGGGCTAGTCATGGCGTAACTCTGACTGGGTGTTTTCCCCCTCTTCATTGTTGCTTCCCCTGCTTGACTACTTTCCGGGGCTCCTAGCTTGTTACCCGCCTGCTCTCCAGGCATCGTCAAAATCCTACGTCTAACCATATCGTACGTCACAGTACCTAACCTGGCTACCACTCCGTGCATAGTCAGGTGTTCCACCAAGTTGATAATACTCCTCACTTCTGGGGCCAGAACCCAAATACATCTTTCGATCCGCTTATGTTCTGGGCGGACCATGTCTGGCAATATGCATGCCAGTTCATTGAAACGATTAGTGTAACCTGCATGATCAGCACCTTGCATCTGCAGGTTCCAGAACTCGTGTTCAAGCTTCTAAATTGCGGCCTGCCCATGAGATCAAACGATGGTGTTCCACCAGTTTAAGGCGTGGTCGGTGAAGGTACAAGTAGTATACTTAACCGCACAATCACCAGGACAATTACTTATATTTTTTTTTGAACGGCAAATTTGAATCACTGACGGACCATTGGAGTATCATCGTGCCACCAGCGGAACCACCTGATCATATTCATCTCCACTATGCATAATGCCTATACACCAATTCAGGAGGAAACCCAATAAATATGGGAAAACCCACTCGTAGGAATCGAACCCAGGACCTATTGGCCCCAAAGCCTTATCACACCCCCAGAATGCCACTAGGCTATAAAGCCATGGACGGGACAATTACTTATATTGATTACCGATTCCGACTTCTCGATCCATTTCACTAACCCATTCAGTCCTTCGATCCCATTAAATTCCATTGGCCTGCATTCCATAAAGTGCTTATACGTGCAGACCGGTCTAACATTGTTTTGATTATTGTTTTGGTTATCACTCTGACCTACCGGTCCATGTTGCGGATTCTGTTGTTGGTTAGCATTAATACTGGCGCTAAACTGCGCCACGATAGTGGGGATAACTGCCTGAAGCTGTTGCGCTATCATTTGCGCAATTTCCGCCTCCGTCATTTGTGGTGCGCGTTTTGGGGCCATTCTATTATAACCAGTTATATATATATATATATATATATATATTATATATATATATATATATATATATATATATATATATATATATATATATATATAATTATATATGCATCAATGTCACATGTTCAATCATCACATATCACACAATTTCATCGCACACATGAACCCACAACACATATATCCAAAATCATCATCATATATATTATAGCATACGTCATCATACAACTGTCAAAATGTGCACATAGACTTAACCCATAAGGGCCAGTGCTTAAATGTGCTGTCAAAACTGGTCACCGAAGTGACGTACATACACGATACAACGAAAGTACGGACTATGAAAACACGGGAACACTACAACTACATCACCAGCTCGACATGGACATAACCCAGTGCTTGGTAGGATGTGCAAAAGATATATCATGTCTATCTAAACTGCAAAGAAAACCATACTACTAACGCCATAACCAACATGCCAAACCCACAAAACCTGCCACCAAAACCTACAACGGCACCGATGCATCCATACAGCATCGCCCGAAAATGGTCCTGGTCATGATGAACATAACCCATACCCTGCTGTAATGCAATGATTGCCTGATGTAAGACGATCAGATAATCTCCCATCGACCTCCTGTGCTACTCATCCTCGTTGCGCGCCATCCTTAATGCTGCGATCTGCTCGAACAAGAAGCCTATCATACTTTTCTCGGTGAGACGAGCAGGTGCCTCCTGAGGAGGGAATGGTACACCCCATACAGATGGGGAAGGCTCTCTAAACGGGCGAGAAAAGCCACCTCGCTCGTAGGTGTTAAAAGGAGAAGGGTCCTCTCTAGGTGGTGTGAGGAAACGGGTAGTGACCTGTTGCCGCGCTCCCATAGGTATCGGTATCGGGTGGACAGGTACAGGTGCGGGTACTCTCCGACGAGCCGTCTGCCGGAGGCCAATAGTGGGTACCTCAAAAGAATTAGGGGAAGATGGTGAGTAAGTGCTCGGGGTAGAAGGAGTATAAGGCTCAGGGGGAGTCTCTGGTGTAGGTAAACGAGGCGCTACCGGCTCCCACTCCCAATGCTTCGTAGCAAGAGTAGGGCTCCGGGGGATAGGTCCTACCTGAACAACTACCTCAGGGGTACGACTACGCTCCGAGGAGCTAGGAGGGTGGTGAGACGGAGAACGATAGGCGCTCGAGACCTCTCCCTCGCGCCTGGTATGGGGTTTAGGGGTAACTACGACAACAATAACCGGACTGATCCGGCTCATTAATTGATGACAGAAGGGGCATAAGAGGATCCTCCTCAGGATCTGTCTCGGTATGGGATGCAGTCTGATGACTCGAATGACGCGACATGGTACCTGTAGAGAAAGACACATACAATACTGATTCTACTGACTGACATAACCGAAAATCAATATTCCAGAGATATACACATAAGCAGGTATTGCACAAAATTTTGATATTAAGTTTTAAAAATTATACATGGTCGGTGATGTTAATAGACGCATCCCCTTACTATCTCAATGACGTTCCCAGAACTCCCAAGTATGAGCAGATAAATTATTGTGTTCCGGACCACAATAATTTATTTGCCCCACAAGGCCATCCTGGTAATAGCCACACTACTCAGTCTCTAAAGGTTCTCAGTGGAAGGAAACCAAACTTGGGATTATAGTCTAGGTTCTTTAGGGATACCTAATTCGCTATAATCGATAGCTCTGGTACCATCTTCTGTCACACCCCGACTCGCAACGGAAGACAATTGCGGGGTGCGGCAGACACATGGTAGTTCCTCATAATTTAAAAACATGATATCATATAAAGAGGGAACATCTGTTACAACGTACATAAAACATCATATTACAAATCACAAGTTTAAGTACGGCACTACGAGCCACTACAGCTCTTATTCTGCTATGGTCCGCTACTCAATCCATTCCACACACACATTCCTTATTCCTGTTTCGCTTTGCCTGAAATGCATGTTAGTTTTAAAAAGGGTCAGCTAAACGAGCCGGTGAGTTTCACTGGTTTGGTTGTTTCGTAGCAAAATGCTTTAACAAGTTTAATTGCACGAGTCACAGATCGTAGATGGAATTACACGAGTGTACAAGCGAAACCTTGACTGTTTTAACCATGTCGTGTCACGTTCAACCCTCAGCACACCCCGGCCGTGTCACCACAGATACCTCAGCCCGACCGGGCCGTGTCACATAGACACCCCCAGCCACCAACTGCATCACGTGCAGTTCAACACACCAAGTGTAGTTATGCCTAACAACATAACCAAGTTTAGGACACGTGCAGTTGCCTGTTTGCCGACACACAGTCCGGTCGTAGCAACTGGGTTTGTCAGACCAATAATACTATCCACTGCCCACGGCTTACGTTAATCACTTGTAATGGGGATAGTTCGTGTGTTAGGTAATTCACATCATCACAAGTTGGTGCAATTAACACAGTTTGTAACATGCAAATCACCCCATAAAATAGTAAAACAGTTTAAAACTGGGGGATTGAAACTCATAGTGAAAGTAGTAGTCTCAAACAACGAGTGATCAATCAACGGGATCAGCTTTAATAACACGCATGCAAGTAGGGACTCAAATCAGTATCTAAGTCGGTAATGGTTATAACTTGGATCTGGTTATGAGTTTTCATCCTGGATTGAACCTATAGTATACTGGTATGGTGATGGATGTCAGGGTAGTATCAGTTTCAAGTTTGGCTTCCGGGCACCGGTTCGCGTTCCAGCCATAGTCAGTTGTTCGACATGTGCGGATAATGGTACGGGAATTCCATTAGTGTCAACTTGTTATTATTTCAGAAAGATTAACTTTTCATTAAGGGGGTTTGGGTGTTTGGGGAGTCTAGTTTGCCCAAAATTGAGTTTCCGTTTCCATCGTCAGGGATTCTCCCGAATGGTGGTGGAACACACCCAGAGTGTCCAGCTTACCCTGGAACTTCCCATAATACTCCCGGTCTTCCACTTACAGCCACAATAGGGTTCGGTCCGTTCCCAGTTCCGGTAGATTCGTTGTCCGGTAAACTGTCGATATAAGTTAAAAGAAGCGTTTTAAAAGCCGAAAAATCCCATTTGATCTATGTATTTTATAAAATTCTGGAACTTTTTTTAGAAATCAGTAACCATATATAGATTCAAGGAAAAATATTTTGGGAATTTATAAAGTTATTTTTATAACTTCAAAAATTTATTTGTAAAACAATATTTACCCGAATAATTCAAATTTTTATCATCCGATATCCAAAAATTCTCAAAATATTCCAGTAAACTCTTATATGTCCATGAACTCCCTGCAAAAATTTGGGATTTTTCCGATTTCGTTTCAGTGCGATTCCGGCTACCGAAAACTCACAAAAACATGGATTTTTAATGCGAATCAAAATTCAATAAATAGACTCCCAAACTTCCCATAACATTTCCTATATGTTCCTTGGTGTTCATATAAATTTTGGTAGTTTATTGACTCTGTTTGGTATTTTTTTCTGCATTTCTTTTGGTAAAACAGTCAAAAATTCAGCAAAACTCATAGAAAATTCCAAAAATTTTAAAATTTTACGTGGAAATTCCTGTCACTACCCTACATCACCAAACCAAATTTCAGCTCAATCCAAGTATTACGGACCAAGTTATAGACCAAACAATATTCTGCCTACGCTAGTTTAAGGTTTCGGGCATTATACCTCGCGCAAGCTTCGTTTCCGGGCGTTTCTCTTGAGTCCAGAAGTGTGTGGGTTCTATATTCAGTACCTACACATCAAGTACAATCCAAACATGCCATGATACATGTCAATCAAGCCTTGTTTCTTTTTTTTTCGGTTGATAACTTTGTTCTTCAATTTTGATCGATTAGGGGTCGATTAGGTTATCAAAACCGAAGTTTTGTGATCTTGGCTACCATATAACATCAAGGAATCCCTGTGTGATCTTAACTAGCCAAGAATCATGTTTAAATCATCCAAAACCATGGATTAAAAAGGGTTTTCTTTGTCTAATTCATGTTTTCATAAGAAATCATCATCAAAACCATATGAAACATGATAAATACCTTTGATTTGGCTTGATGAAAGTGATGATCAGCTGAGTTTTTTGAGAGTTTGAGAAGATTTTTAATGAAAATGGAGAAGAATATATATATATATATATATATATATAATATATATATATATATATATGATGGATCATGAGAAAACTAGTTTAAATGAGAAAACCAAAAAACTAACTAAAAAAGCCAAAAAAACATAACAACTTTTTATTTTTTTTTTATTTTTTTATAAAAATTCGCTATATATATTATATAAAAAAATCTTTTTTTAAAAATAAAAAAACATATAATGCACATGTGTAGTACACATATAGTGCACATGTGCAGTAAAAGTTTTTTTTTAAAAAAAAAAGTTTTTTTTATACATAAAATGCAGCGATTTTTTTATAAAAAAATTGTAAAAAAATATATGTTTTTTATGCTCTTTTTTGGCTTTTTGAGTTAGTTTTCTAGTTTTCTCATTTATATCTAGTTTTCTCATGATCCTCTCCCTATATATATATATATATAAAGGGGGAGGGGGTCGCAAGTAGGGTACCCCTACCCCACCCCCTGCTTTGTCGTGCTTTGTTTTTCGAGATTAAAAGATGATGTTTATCTTCGGTTTTGCGTTTAGGTTCGTTTTCGGGTCCCATGCGCGTTCCTGGTTCGCCAAACGGGCTCTTTTTCGCGTTTTTAGTGTTAAAATACTCGGTTTTAAAAACCGTGCATAATCGTCTTGAAATCTGAACACGGTTACGTTTTAATCATAATAGCCTCGTATTAGGGTAGTTTAAGTGTTTTTAAGCTTGATTGACCGTTCCTTGCATGTTTGGTTGCCTTGTGTTGTTTTCAAAACGAAAGCGTTTCTCTAACCGGGAAGCTGCCTCATTTTGCGTGCCCGAGCTTCGATTTGCTTCAAATCTTATGACATGGTCTATGGCACATAACTAAGATGTTTCGTGAACTCGGAATCTTAGATAGCCCTACCAATGGCCTAATAATCATCGTCAAATGTTTAATGCGTTGTTAAACGGAAAGCTCCCGTTTAATACGTTGTTACAGGCTAAGGACACCAACCTCGCACCGTTGGCCCTTAATAGTGTCATGTTAACCATGACGTGCTCTCGAATTCCTCCGAGACATAACAGATATCATTTAGCATAGCACACAAGTCATGCATGTGATTAGGGTTTTCGCACAATTATTGTTTTAAGCATGCTTTAAAGTTTTGGACCGATTAAGGTGTACCAAAGCTAAGCCCAATATGCTCGTTTAAGTGTAAATCCGAGTTAAAAGCATAAGTTTTATGTAAAAAGATGAAGATTTTCATAATCAGAATAAGTTTAGATGAAATCGGAGATAAACTCATGAAAATCGTTGTAGAAATCGTTGTAATTTGTGTAAAAAAGTTGTTACTTACTTGGGAAAACAGAGAAAAGTGGGTAAGAATTGATCTGTGCGAAGTGGCAGCAAAGGGGGAGCATGGGTGTGAGTGTGATATTTGTAGAGGAGGAGGAAAAGGTGGCAACAATTCGTAAGAATTGAGTCACTTCGTACGAAGTAATCAATTCGTACGAATTGATCAATTCGTACGAGTTGACTGGTTTTGTGCGAAATACTTCCCGTTCGCGTGTCGGCTGTTCGTTTGGTGTTCTGTTGTAAAGTATGTTAAGCGTTTTAGC
Source organism: Scalesia atractyloides (assembly GCA_947069175.1). Lineage (NCBI taxonomy): Eukaryota > Viridiplantae > Streptophyta > Magnoliopsida > Asterales > Asteraceae > Scalesia > Scalesia atractyloides. The sequence goes on along the minus strand of CAMTDV010000004.1, from coordinate 49,756,938 downwards.
GAAGCATTAAGCGTTGCGTTACGTATTAGTGTGGTAAAGCGATTTGAGCGAGTAAGCGAGTGAGCATTTGAGCGAGTATATACCAATCATATATAACACATAACATATAAAACATGTAAGACATAAATAACCGCGCTTGAGTTTGCGTTTGCGTTGAGCGTTTTGAGTATTAAGCGTTTAAATGTCCAGCATTTTAGTGTGATGAAAATGTATTTAGAATATCATTAACCCTTTTCTATATCGAATCTCAGAATACAAAGTGGTTATAAAGCGAAGTAAACGTAAATAGATCATAACCGAAAAGTCGGGTTGTTACATATAAAACCTTAGATCGATATATAAAACCTTATGTTTCTCTCTCTCGCTCATGTGTTGTACAACCCCAAAATTGCCGACACATCTCCAAAAACTGCAATATTTACTGAGTTTATCTCCCAATGTAACGTAATGCAATGAAGCTTGATAATCTATGTCTTTGTCTCCATGAAGACATACATCCTTGAAGACTACACAATTAAGGTCGCCGAAGGGTTCTTCCATGGGTGTTTTTGGGTTTGCAAGGATAATTTAAGGGTTTGCCTTGTTTAAATCGTAGTCGCCGGAAGAGATTGTTTGGGTTTCGGTTACAAATATAGCGTACAAAAACCCCACCACTGGCGATAAATACAAAACTCCGTCAAAGGAACCACCGTCGCCACCACTGATGCAGATCTGTAAGCCGGCCTCACAAACTCATCCATAGCAACCTCCAAATCCTTAATTGGCGATGACGAATCCCCGTACTCCGGCTCCGATGTCGGATGCAACTAGAGACTTCGTCTCTACCGTCGTGACATCTTTTTTCGGTGTTTGTTCATTGTCACCGGAGGATGGCAACGAATGGTTTAGATTTGGAAAGGGAGACGTGAACATAATTTCATTAACCGCACTTCGCCGGCGACGAAGGGGCGGCTATGATTTGCGGGAGACAAAGGGGCTTCGGTTACGAATCGTGGGAGTCGAAGAGGTGGAGATTATGGTAATGGTAGCCCATCGTTGGAAGGGTTTAAACAAACATTTTGTACTTTTCAAGCATCAATCGGTTGATCGTTGTGGACAAAATATGATATTTTGTCGTTACAGCAAATTGATTTGTAGAGACTGAATATACAATTTTTTAGATTGAATACGCATTGAATGAATCTGTATGTTTGAGATGTGAGAGGGAAGAAATGTGGGTTAAATTTCCAAAGAGAAACAAACAAAAATCTGATTTTTTAATACAAAAAAGTGACTAAATCGCCATGTCATATAGTCCACGTAGGCCAGTGTTTGACACGTAGGATCAAACACTAACAAAGTTAGTGATCTGTTAATATAGTGGTGCCAGCACAAACTGAAGGTCAAGTTGGAGGTGTCGGACGTTAAAGTGTTAGTTGGGAGTGGCAACAACCAAAGGCCGATAGTTGGAGATGATAAAATCCAATAACCCAAGTAAAAACAAGCCACAATTTCAAGGTCTTCTGCAGAGGCAGAGTATAGGTTTTATGTGTTGTGGCATGCGAAGTCATGTGGTTTATTAATGTTCTTGGTGAATTGGGTGTTATTGTTCAACTGCTTGTGTAGTTGTTTTGTGATAGTTCAGCTGCTTTATCAATTGCAGTGAACCATGTGTTCCATGACATGACTAAATACTTTGAATTAGACTTTTTCTAGAGAAAAGTTTTCAAATGGTATTATTCAGCCAGTTAAAGGTGATTCCAATGATCAAATTGCTTACTTATTTACTAAAGGTTTGTTTGTTTTATTACATGATCAACTTAGTGAAAAACTCAATCTTTTAGATTTGTTTGGTCATTGATTTGTGGAAGCGTATTGAAAATAATATGGCAAATCAATGTGTTTTAACTTTATTATTTTTTGTTTATAATAACAAGAGTTAAGTTATTCTACAAAGACTTCTAATTGTAAGAAGCCACCAGAGAGTGACAAGTGTCCTAGGAGGATTCAAGTGGGAAGTGTAATTTTGTCTACAAGAGGAGAGAGAATATGCACATGCAAGTCACATGCTATTTCCCCTCCAATTTTTAAATGTCCGTAATTTTTTATACATCATTTGTTTAAAAAAATTATACCATAAAATCAAGCTTTTTTTTATCTTTAATATGAGTACCATATTATTATATTTTCAAAAAAAAATTCAAAAACCCAGTTGTGTATGACACAATGGACATGACGTAAAACACAATGTAAAGTAGAGTAAAAACACAATCAATGACAAGAGATAAAGACACAATGGACAACAGATTAAAACACAATGACCATGACCTTGACGTATAACACAATGGCCATAATATATAACACAATAAGTATCAAACTAAAAAAATCACAATTGATGACATCAGATAAAAGACACAATTGATAACAGATAAAAGACACAATGAAGAGCATATGAAGACACAATGGAAAACAAACTAAAAACACAATACACAACAAACTAAAACACAATTGATAACAAATTAAACACAATGGAAAACAAACTAAAAACACAATACACAACAAACTAAAACACAATTAACAAGAAACTAAAACACAATGGATAACAAATTAAACACAATGACCTGAACAAATAACGCAATTTATAGAAAACCCAGATATAACAAATCTTCATTGTGTCTTATATTGTGTTATAGGTTCTTATAAAACATACACATGCAAAAACCCGAAAACCTAAACCTCCCACTCCCACCCCCGCCCCCACCCCAACCCAAAAACCCCCACCCCCCCCCCCCCCCCCAAAAAAAAAAAAAAACCTAACACCCCAAACCCAAGCTAAAATGCTAAATGCTAAAAACTAAAAACTAAACCCCCCAAAAACCTAAACACCTCCTCACCCCCAAAAACCTAACACCCCCCAAAAACCTAACACCCCCACCCCATCCTAAGACCCAGTTAAAAGACACAATGACGTGGACCTTTAACACATTGCAAAAAAAAACCAGTAAAAATGAAAATTTTTATTTTATTTTTATATGACAATACGGGCTCATATTAAAGATAAAAAACGCTCGTTATTATGGTGAAGTTTTTTTTAAAAAAATATCGTATGAAAAAGTTATGGACGTTTTAAATCGATGGGAGAATTGACATGTGCCTTACATGTGGAGAGAGAAAATCAATAAATATGAGATTCTTTTTATACTCTTTCATTCTTTTTTTCATTGAGATTAATCTCAACCCTGCAAATCTAAAATCAATGGACCAGAATCCTTCTTACCCTTCTACAATAACATTCCTTTGTATTTGAACCTTTCTCGTAATAACAATTCTAATATGGTGTATTTTGGTTGTGAGTTGATATGGGCTGAAGACACAACACGTGTGGGCTAAAGGCTGAAGACAATAGATGGGCTTGTAGATTCTGTACATGGGCTTTGGGCTGTAGCAGATTGATGATACAAGAGATGAAGGCCCAGAGGTTGTTATAACAACTCTGGGTTTGTTATGTTTTCAAGTCAAGTCGGTGCAAGTCTTGTGGGTCGTGTATATAAGTCATAGACCCAGTGTCAAAGTCAGTTAGCTGTAGGGCTGCAAATGAACTAAACATTTGTCGAACAGTTCGTGAACCGTTCGGCGGGAAGTTCGTTTGTGTTCGTTCGTTTAATAAATGAACAAACACAAACAAGAAATTTCGTTCGTTTAGTTAAACAAACGAACATGAACATATGCCGCGTTCGTTCATTTATGTTCGTGAACGTGCGGTAAGGTGTTCGTGAACGTTCGATAAGGTGTTCATTTATGTTCGTTTGTTTATGTTTGTTTGGATTCGTTTGTTTGTTTGCGATAGTTTATTAGGGATATTAAGAATTATTTTTTACTTAATACATCAAAATTAGCACTCGTATATTATGGTAATTTTGTGTATCAATCTTATGTCAAGTATGTTTGGATAACTGGTTACTATATATTGGGCGGATCTATGTCATGTTTTTGATGAAAGATTTGTGTTAGTTTTTGTTAATGAATGCTTATTTGTATTTGTTTGCGCTCACTAGTGTTCATGAACGTTTGTTTGTGTTCAATTGTGTTCATGAATGTTCGTTTGCATTCGCATTTGTCTAACGCCTAAAATTTACAAACAAACACGAACATGTCAATTTCCTTAACAAAAAAACACAAACAAAAAATCTCGTTCGGTAAGTGTTCGTGAACACCTATTTTCCTTAACAAACAAACATGAACAAGGCTTGTTCGTGTTCGTTTGGTTCGTTTGCAGCCCTAGTTAGCTGAGATATTTTCACACAATATTGTCTCTTGTTTCTATCTAGAACAATTAGGGTTTTCATTGATTCATCCTGAATCAATGAACTGTTAGTGTGATTCTTGTATTGTTAGAGATTATCACATTGATAATCTATGTATTGTGAGGGTTGATAGATTTGTATTTTTTTTTTGTTTTTCCTGTTCATGTAATCATTAAAGGATTCTTATAAATGAAGGGTTCAATCGATAGGTTTGGATATCCAGAAGTGTGATTATGATTTGTACCATTGTTTTCAACAAGTTCAAAGTCATTGCACACTCTTGGTTACCTTATTATAACTAGAAGATCAAAAAAGACCAAGTGTCTGTATGTTCAAATTCGTATTTTTGATAATGGTGGTGTGTATAGATCGGTTAAAGATGCAACTGACATAAAATAAGAAACCAACTATCTATTTGAATTGTGATGATGCAAATTACATCTCTTATCTGTGTATAGTTTGTGCATTTATCAAGTCCGTAAGTGCCGTTTTATTTTCGTTTTCATATTCTATCGAGTCTTGCTAGTTTTGCAGGGTTCCATAGGAGAAGAGAGCTAAAAACGAGCCTATTTGGTAATAACCGAGCCTCTGGATGGATTGTACAAGAGCAGGACATGAAACGGGATGAAAATTTAGTGGAGACCCCTCATGTCGCGCGAGGGGCAATTATGTCTGGAAAATGTTAAATGAGACTCACGTCACGCGAGACATGAGCCTAAACCCCCTCGCGTCGCACAAGCCCAGGTTATCGATTTTCAACCTATTTAACATGATCAACACATCATAATCGGTGAGAAGACAATATAGACGAACTTGGAGAGCATTGGAGACAAATTTGGAGCTTGGAAGCTCCAATAAAGTTGAAGACTTTATGCGTGTGGATCAAGGATTCTTCGGTTTTCTATGCTTAACTTGTTTCAACCATGTTTACTAGCTTTGAATTAGTCTTTGTTTTAGTTTCTAAAGCCATGCTACCTAGGTCAACGTGTAAGTCCATAGTGAGTAAAGAAATTTGCCGTCGGTGTAAATTTGAGCAGTGTGTGGTGTAGTTGGTTTAATAAAGTTCACAGTTCTCACCAAAAAAAAAAAAAAAAAAAAAGAAAGAAAGAGAACGAATACAACTTTAAAAGTTTAAATACAATAATACATGGTGGTCATATCATTAATTACAATCAAAGAACTCATTGAATTAATAGAAAAAGGACTAACATGAATTTCCTGTTACTGATCAAGTGGCATCCACTCAATTCGCAGGTCTATTTCACCAGATTCAACGTTTTGGAGTTTAAGTGTAACCTCTTGTATCACCTTCCCATCAATGATGTTCACAATGCTATCTTCTAACAATGCATTATCCTCTGATTTCAGCCATTTTCCTATCTGCATATCTTCTAATATCCCCGCTTCCCCAAATGCCATTGCAGATGTTATCAACGGTTGGATATCAATTTCCGCTTCTCCCATTATGTCGTCAGCCGAGAATGTGTCGTGATCAAAAACTTGCTGCAACCAAGCACCAAAAATGTTTAATCATAAATATATATATGTATGTATGTATGATTAAGAAGCTATAGTACTAAAATATTAGTCTGACCCTATTTGATGAAACCACTTTAACAAGTTATAAGCATCTGAATACACTTTACATGACATGCCTTGTTTAATATTATGAGTGGCAAAACAAGTGGGCCGAGCTGGGTTGTGTAACAAGTCGCAACATGTCAAATGAGGTTGGGTCAAATGAGGCAGCTTTGAAAACAGGTCAAATGCGGTTGGGTCTAAACGGCCTCCCCTGCTATTGTATTTGTTTAATTGTTTTTATGGTATCTAGAGGTGGGGGCGTTCAACGAATTCAACTATTGAGTTACTCGAGTTATAACTGAATCTTGTTATTCGAATTTCAAAATTTTGAAGCAAGACTCCAACTCAAACTGGATTCGGAAAAACCGACTCAAATTGAAATTCGAATTCGGATTGATTTGATTCCAAATAAAAGTGTGTATATAATTCATATTACTAATATTATATTATATGAAATGGAAAAGTATGTGTATATCGGGTTCAAACTTTGAATCAAAAATCACATATTCGAATTAGAATGTACCGGGATTGAATTTGGAATTGGAATTTGAACCAAATTGAATCGAATTTCGAGTTCTTCTAGTCCAATTCGTATAATGAACACCTGTACCTAGAGGTCTTCTACGGGTTTCGGGTTTTTGGATAGGAAAAAGTGACCCATTAACTGACCCATTTACAGTTAGGGTTGTTCGGGAGGGTTGTTCAGTTTTCGGATTTAGATGCAAAATGAAAAAAAAATATTCATCATGCTGCTAAAAAAATATCATCAAAATTCAAACATCATTTACAATACCATGACAATGTATGACAATGTATTAAAGTCCCAAAACTGAAAATCTTCCAAATACCAAACATTCCAAACCAAATTGCATCTATAAAAAAAGACGATAAATGTTCAGGTTTTTATTCGGGTTTCGGGTTTTTGGTTGGGAAAAAGTGACCCGATATTCCGATAATGACCCATTTAAGGTTCGGCTTATTCGGGCATTCTCTAATTCGGATTCGGGTAAAAAAGGAGAGCCCTACTTGTACCTAGAGGTGGCGGTGACAGCAGGTGTTGGCCTGTTTGGACCCATTCCAGGTTAGCAAGTTTCACAAGAGTGAGACATTGTATATTTAGCAGATAAACCCGTCAAGTAAGCAAAGATTACCCAAATCAACCCCTTTCTTGAAGGTTAGGTTATGATTGTCCTCATTTGACCTCTTTTGGGTAAAAACTATAACCCAAATCACTCATTTTAAGTTAATGATCAAAGATTGCAACATTTTATTTGTATACAGAAAAAAAATGTCAATTTTTGCTGGAACAGGAAACAGTAGACAAATTAATTTGAACCTAAGTACATAACAGAGGTGGCACTTTCAACCCATTTATCAATGAATTGCTCGAATTTGGGTTATGCAACTTATGTTGTACCTCAAACCAGTCTCATTGGCAAGAAAATAGCTAAAACCAAAATGGGTTGAAAATTGCCCCAAGTGTAATCTAATGCAGACAACCACCTTAACCCTTTGATTCAAAAATTGGATTATCATTGTCATAACCATTTTTTGCAATATAATTAGCATGTTAATTATTTTATTAAAAAAGGGTTTGCGGGTCAGCCCAAGTATTCAACCGACCCTAATGTAAAACTGAACACTCAGAACCCGCACGTGTTGCCACCTCTGAAGCACAAGATGATAATAAGTGAAAGCATTTTGATTTACCACTTTAACAGACTTGTAATTCTGAGGAACAGAAAGCATAAGCTCTTCATTCCAAACTGGATTCAAGTTGCTATTCCTTACAGTTGTTTGCGCCTTCTAATGCCATTACGCAACCCCAAAAAGGAAAAAAAAAAGAGAAAACAATTAAAATCGACAAATTATGGTAGATCATCTCCCACATGTGATAGTAATGGCTTAGGGGATCATAATTCACAACATACCACTTGTGATGTTTTTACTTTGGATTAAAGTTTTAAAACTCATTATCTAAGTTGCAATAATAGAAATTATTCTATTACGTTACGTCATGACATACAGAATCATTTCATTAACTTCATCGACATGGTTTTTTTTTCTGTTGGAGGGGTGGTGGTTAAGGAATTACAAACAGAGGGACTGACCTGCTGTCCTAATGTCAGAACAACATAAGGATCACTAGATAGCATGTCACGAACAGCAAGATTTGTGCCTTTTATCACTGTGATCTTCAACACTCCGATGAATTCCACCATGCCTTTCTGTCATCAGTTTCCACATCAGCTGGTCAAAATTATTTTTTTCTGAAAGAGCCACATTATGACAATTATTCCTCTAATATAAATATAAACTTACAGTACTCGGAATATTGTTCATAGTAGTCTTTCTAGACAAACTTGCTTTCAAAGAGCTAGAATTACTTGACAATATCCTCAAACTAGGTTTCAAGAAATCTTGAAGCTCATACTTTGACCTATAAGAAAAATGGCATGGATCAAGTAAGGAAAACAGACAACAACTGAATCCGTAGACCAATGTTGCAGAAATCGGCCTAGGCGGCCGATTAATCGGCACCTAGGCGCTAATCGGCGGGTCATCGCCTAAAAATGAGCTAGTCGGTCAAAAAATCGGTGCAGGTCAAAATCGGACTAATTGGGCCCAGGCATTTTGACCTAATAAACCCAAATTTTCACCTTCTAGAGCCCAAATTTTAGTTGCAGGGCAGAAACTTATTCACCCTAAACTTATAACCTGCAATTTACAGCCATCACAGCCACAGGACCTTCTTCTCCGACCTCCCCTTCTGCGCACACCACCACCACAAGCTCCCTATTGAATTTCTAAGTACTTGATTTGTTATGTTTAAGTTTAATTGCTTATGCTTGAACCATACTATTTGAAACTTGAAGTATTTATGTGAATTTTGAAGTATTATTTTTATATTATTGTGTATATATATATAATTTTGAAAAAATACATATAAAAAACCCATTCCGATTAATCCCTAGGCGGTACCTCACCGCCCGACTAGCACCTAGAGCCTTCTACAACATTGCCGTAGACACATCTGTTAAGTTCTCACATACAGAATAAGGGTGTTCACGGTCCGGTTTGCCCGTTTTTTATGAATATTAGGGCCGAACCGCTAATTATGGTTTCGGGAAGTAACAAACCAAACCAGCCATGTTGGGTTGGGTAGATTGGCTGGACCAGCCGTTTTTACTGGTTTGGCAGTTTAATAATTCAGTTTTGGCAGTTCGAACCAATTGCTTACTTTTCCTCAAAAACATTAGTTTGTATTAAAAATTAAAAAAAACATACATAATTAAAATACATACATACATACATACATATATATATAGGGTAATGTTATTGTACAAATGGTCTGAACATACTAAACGTGAGAAGTCAGGGATTGTTTTTTTCTTCCCATCTTGTCAAGTACGTATTTTAGTCAAAAATATGTTTTTTACATTTTTCAACTAAGCATCATGCTTAATAAGTAAATGGGAAAAAAAATTAAATCTTCATTCACTTCTCGCATTTAGTATGTTAAGACCCATTTGTATTTCATCTTTACCCTATATATATATAGGGTTAGGATCGTGTGAGAATCACTTGGGTAATTGAGAACCATGAGAACCATTCTGGACAACTCACTTTCCCTAAGCAAAAATAAAATTGTTGCTAAATCGACCCTTCTCCAGTTTTTTTTTAATTATACACGTGTACATATGTGTTTCGAAATGAAAAATAAGTATTGTACACATATGTTTGATGTACATATACGCACAAATATGTACAAATGATTGTACGTATATGTATATAAAGAAGATTATGGTTCTAAACATGTTTTTTTTCTAATGTACATACCTGTTTAAAATTGAAAATAAGTACCGTACATACATGTTTGATAACGTACACATATGTACAATTACAAATTGACAATGTACACATAAGTACAACTTAAAAAAACATTGCTTAGAGAAAATGAGTGGTCCAAAATGGCTCTCACGGTTCTCAATTAGCATGTGTTTCTCTTAGGATCCCCACCCTATATACATATATGGTTAAACAATCTATCCGGTTTACATGGCCGGCTCAAAGTTTTAAACCGGACCGAACATCCAGATTTTGGCTGAGAACTCACGTTTCATGGGTATGAAGATAATAATGCAATAATGTGGACAAATAAGTATTTAAATCCACCTGATAAAGTTATAACGATGGTCTTGAGTAGCATCTGGTCCAGGCTTAGAGATTCCTCGAGGAATATAAGCCTCATAGATTGAATTTGCAGATGCATTTCCTCCAACTTCAATCATTGCATCAACTTCAGCATCGCTCCATGCATCCAAAGTCACTGATAGCACCTGTCCAGATCAGCCATCAAATGTTAACTCAAAACTTGCGTATGTATTGATTAGAGGTGGTAATTTCAACCCATTTACTTATTAACGGGCCGATTTGAGTTATGTTCAATTTCAAACTCCACATAAAAAAGCAGCTAAAAGGGGATCAATACAATTGGGTCCTTGAAAAGTCACCACAAGTCTATTTATAATGCATGCAACCTCCTACTATTGTTCTTGTAATCATAACTAGTAAGTTAATTATATTAAAAAAAACAGAGAAAAAACTGTTAGTGGGTCAACCTGCCCATGTTGGGCCCGTTAGTCCGTTACCCAACCAGCCTGGCCAACCCATCTTTGCTATCTCAAGTATGGATATTTGCTGCAAGTGTATATGTTCAGATGTCTGTCAATCATCATGAACAAATGCCATCACATACTGCATATTACTCCATTTGTAACAAGAATCTGTGGAAACTACAGATATAGTAATGATTAATGAATCTCACATCATATCAAATGATTAATATATATTAGTGAATCAAGGATTTGTCTGAGATGAACAAGCACCACAATACAAAACATATTCCGGTAATGTATCATGTATCGCTATTGCTTCCTTATGCATGGAGATTGATTAAGAGGGATGGGATACCTACCTTTGAAATATGAACACCGAGACTGCGGTGCACGCCACAGCATTTTAAACATATAAAAACTCCAATGTTAGCTGACCTGAAAATTAAAATGATTTTTTTTTTTAAATATAATCATACACGAAGAAATGCTGTAAACAATTTACCTACAAATTAAAGCATAATAAATTATAAGTAAGGTCCTTTAACACAATTTTTCAAAAAGATTACTTTCTTCTTGTCTTTGATTTTAGCGTACAATTTTAATCTGTCAGTATAGGTTTCTTATATGCTGCAAACCATTCTTAAAAAGTAAAGCCATTAGGCTACAAATGGAAAAACTTACGCCCACTTAGGGTCAGGGGCACCACAATCAGCACAAGTTCGATTATCACGTTGCTGCAGTAGTTCTTTCAACCGTCTGTTACCTAAATTATCAGGACATGTTCTTTAATATGTTAGATTATTAGACCAACTATTTAATGTTATAACCGTTGTCATATTTGAGAAATTACATATATATAACTTGCTTTTAAGGATGTGTCTTCATGATTCACCATCAATATTTTATTGAAAGAAAAAAAAATAATAGTAAAAAGTAATAATAAAAATGGCAAAATGTGTAGAAAAGAAGGGATAAACTTAACCGCAATTCTTTGAAAACTCCTTAAAGATATCCAACAATGGTGATTGATTAGAACATCAGCAATGCCCGTGGTCTTATTGTAAGACCGCGGGGTGTGGGGCGAGGGTTGCCGAGCAACGCTGGCTAAACCACACCGGGCCAACGTTGGCCATGGCGTTGCCTCGCTAGCGTGGGTATTGAGCCTGGCGTGTGTGTGTGGGGGGGGGGGGGGAGGAACGTGACTTGGCTAGCTTTGATTGGCTGGTCCCATATAGCCGTTGTGGCTAGCCGCTGCCAAAAAAAATTATCAAAATCCACCACGCCATGTGTCGAGCAATGCCCCCAAGCCAAGCCCCCACACCCCGCACCGCACAGTCTAATAAAACCATTCTCAAAGGGAAAAAGGAAATGTATAAATTTACTAATTAAGTATACTTATATTACATTTCTTCTCCTTTCTGGGTGGGTAGTTACCAAAGAAAACATTCCTTTATTTATGATTTTAAACAATCTTATAAATTACAAAGGCATACCAGAAGCAGAAGATGATGTTTTCCCCATTGCTGCTGCTGCTGATGTTTGGCGACTCATTCTTCTTCAGTTAGTTAACTTTGACTTGTGCAAATCCAATCTGACAAACTAAAAAGATGAGATCCCCCAAATTTAATCACAAATCCAAATGTATGTAATCCACTTACCAAAAATCAAAAACAATCGCTCCAACTGACAGATGAACGAAACCTCAAAATCCGATAGCTACAATCATGAAAATGAAAGCAGATTATCAACTTGAATAATTGAAAGAAGAAATAGCTGGAATCTAACCTGTGGATTCAAACGTCGTTTGCGTTTGGAATATATGATGAAAACGTGAGGACTTGGCTGGCTGGCTGTCTCGTGTTCTTTCTTTAAAGGGGGGCGGAATCATCAAAATAAATACAGCCCCTCTGTGATCAAGTCAAATGTGTTCCTTTCTAGTCGACCTTTTTCTAACGGTGTTAAAGTAAACACCCTTATTATCATTATCATTATTATATTATTATTATATTATTAATATTAATATTAATATTAATATTAATATTAATATTAATTAATATTAATATTAATATTAATTTAATATTAATAATAAAACTCAAACATATTGAATAGTGTTTTAACTATAAAAAAATTAATAGTGTCAGGCAGCTGGTCTGGCACTCTTCTACTGGACCAGTCGTTTAAGTTGGCACTCTCTCATTGAACCAGTCGTTTATTATTTGTTTACGCTATAAAATTACGGGTTTGCCCCCGGAATAGTGTCAGACAGCTGGCCTAGCACTCCTCCATTGGACCAACCGTTTATTATTTGTTTACGCTGTAAAATTACGGGTTTGCCGCCACTTTAAAGTTATGATGTTGCCCCCTGCTCAAAATAAAATTACGATTTTGGCCCCAGCCAAAAATTACGATTTTGCCCATGACCCTATTGGACCAGCCGTTTGACCTGATACTCTCCCATTGGACCAGCCGTTTATTATTTGTTTACGCTATAAAATTACTGGTTTGCCCTCGGAATAGTGCCAGGCAGCTGGCCTGGCAATCCCCCATTGGACCAACCGTTTATTATTTGTTTACGCTGTAAAATTACGGGTTTGCCCCCACTTTAAAATTACGATGTTGCCCCATGCTCAAAATAAAATTACGTTTTTCGCCCCAGCCAAAAATTACGAATTTGCCCATGACTTTCGCCCTTGGCTCAAAATTACGTTTTCACTCTTGTTGAAATGAAAAAAAATATGCTCTCGCCCCCACCTTAAAATTACGATTCTTCCCCGTTTAAAATAATTATGATTTCGGCCTCAGTTAAAAATAACGTTTTTGCCCCTGTTCAAAATAAAATTACGTTTTTAGCTCCAACTCAAAATTACGATTATGCCATTGGTTCAAAATAAAAATGGTTTTGCCTCCGGCCTAAAATTACGGTTGTGCCTTCCTGGTTTCAATTTCCAGTATTGGCATCACTTTAGCTTTTGGCAAATTACGATTTTACAGCAGTGAGAAAATATAACTTTCCATTAGTTAAAAATTACAGTATTGCCATTGTTTTGGTTTTTTTTAGCAAAACTATAAAAGTGTTATGTATTGGTTTACTCGATTTAATTGTTTTCCGTGTCAATGAGCTGCCTAACACTCGCTCATTATTCGACTATCGCGCCGCAACGCGGGCGACGCATCTAATTAGTTTTAAAAATTAACATATGTTTTTTTATTTAGCAACTTGAAGGAGACATGTTTAATGTTTTCCAACCCTTAAAAATTTAAATGGAAACTAGTTTTCTTTCTTCGATTTTAATTATATTTTGTTTCAACTTTCTTTAAGAATTTAGATGATCGCTTTTACAATTCAAAAGAGGGTTACGATGGTTTACCTGTCATTTATATATAATTGTTATTTAGGTATTTTATTATGATAAATACTAGCTTACAAACCTATGTATTACACGGGTTGAATGACGAAAAAATGTAAATTATAAACTTGTATACAGTCCTTATTAATAAAATGACTTATTAGATAAAACAGTAAAGCAAAAGAACAATTATATTTTCATCTATTCAAAATAATTTTCTAAGTTTTCACTTTTCTCTTGAGATACTACAATCTATCTTATTATATGACTTAAAAGAAGTAACACTAAAATTTTTTTCTAATATCTATGTTAATGATATAATAAATACTTTGATATATAGATACTATGTTTGGATATATGGATATGAAATTCAAATTTATACGTTTATCTCTAACTATATTAATTAATATTATATTATATTTTGTGTATAAAAAATTAATATGTAATATTATTATTAAAAGTAAGGAGACACCAGAGAGTGACACGTGTACAAAAAGATTTTCATTTATCAGTATAGAAAGATTAAAAAAAATATGTTAGATTTTTTGTTTCAACCGAATGACCAACATTCTTATTTTTCGTTCCAACCGATTCAGATTTTGATTGTTTTGGTTTCGGCCGAGTAATGGACACCGCTATTTTTTGGTCTAACCATATTCAAAATGGTCAAAGGGTTGTTGATTCGTTTCTCCCCACTATATATATTATATAAAAAAACTTAAAAAAATAAAAAAAACATATAATACACACGTGCAACATATACATATAATGCACATGTGTAGTACACATATAGTGCACATGTGCAGTACAATTTTTTTTTTGAAAAAAAGTTTTTTATACATAATATGCAGCGATTTTTTTATAAAAAAATGTATGTTTTTTATGTTTTTTTTAGTTAGTTTTCTAGTTTTCTCATTATATCTAGTTTTCTCATGATCCTCTCCCTATATATATATATATATATATATATATATATATAGGCTAAGGTTAATGCGGGAACCACCTTTATTAAGAACCGCGAAAATCACCTATATTGCAAAATAAAGTCAAAAAAAATCAAAAAGCACTCAAATTTTTTTTAATATTTAAAAAAAATCGCCATATTTCGTTTCAAAAAAAAAAAACCAAACAGTTACCATGCACATGTGCATATGTATCATAACTTCGACAAATTTTGTAATACATTATCAGTAGTAGACAATTGCCCTTTAATTTACAATACCATCCGTAATACACTACTTTTTACATTACCAATATTCAAAATGCACATGTGCATCATTATGTATAACAATTATATAACGTGTTTTGGTACAAAAAGTTTGTGATTTTGAATGATGAAGTAGGCTCATATACATGTTTTTGGTTAGTTATATCTAGTGGTTCATGGTTTGGTTATAGTTGTCACTTTGTGATGTAATATCTTGATTGGATGGTATAAATTGTATTGATATACGTGTAATAAAGTGAAAATATTGGTATTGGTATTGTATTATAGATGGTACGAAATTTCCTAAAGTATGGGAGATTGTGACATCTGTGTAATTCAATCACGTATCAATTTCCGAACAATTTGATGATCAATAAGACTTTTCAAACCTTTTCTGGAAGTGTAATCGCAAAACAAAATCAGTTAAACGCAACGTATATTCCGGAATAGTGACATAAGCTAAACATACCCTAAATATCCCTTACATAACTTAGAAATAACTTTTGAAGGGTTTGGTATGTCAAAAACAAGCTTATTCGATCACAGGGACTATTTACGACAAACTACGAAAGTCTGACGATTCTCGTAGCGACGCACACTCCAGAACAAGGTCACAATCTTAACATACCTTAAATAAACTTTACATAGCTTAGAATTAAGTTTTGAAGGCTTCGGTATGGCAAAAACTTGCTTTTGCAACTTCAGGGGCTATTTTGCAAATTCTACGAAACTATGCCGTTTCGCGTATTTCTTAATCTGGAACATGCACGCACATCTAAAATTTTTGTAATCATTAAAATGTTGTATTTTAATGATTGGAATGCAAAAATATCATTCGTTACGCATTTACGGTCATGCACACGTTCGTTATGATTTTCATCGTAATTAACCGAAAACCGCAATCGTACGACCAAATGAACTGACTTCCGTGACATTTCTGAACTTTTTTCAAGTTCTTTATGCTTTATCGTCCTTATGGAGATTAAAAATCAGATTAACAGGTGTTAGAAGTGCCTAAACGCGACGAAACATGCATAGGGGCCTGTTCTGCCAACATTCAAAACTTGCTGCCAGCTAGGGGCCTTACGGACCGCAAGGGCAACCCCATAAAGTACGTAAGGGGTGCCCAGCATGGCAGTTTGTTGGTAGCAGCTAGTTAACTTCTTTGATGATCAAGCATACGAAAATGCCACCATTTCCTCTGCATTTGGCAAGTGTTATGACACTGATCAAACCTCTTGATGACTCATGGACACTTGTGATGACCTTGTAGCTTCAATTCAACTATAAATAGGCCCTTAATCTGTCACTCCAACTTGCTCATTTCTATCTTCTTATCTCAAACACTCTAAGTGGAGGCTACCACATTGTCAGAGGCCTCCTACCTGAGTTTTCTGGTCTTCTTGGAGCTCTTGGGTGTTCTTCAACACAAGTAAGTGCTCTATCCTAGTCTTGTTATTTATTTTAGTTATTTCAAGCTAAAAGTCAAACAATGTTTGACTCTCGGCTTTCACCATTAATTAGTCAAGTCAAAGTCCATTGGACTTTGCAACATGATCGTAATCACGAGGGTTATGATCCATAGCGATCATGCCTACTGATTACCACGTTTACTAGTTGTAGTGACGAGTCAAAGTTTCGGTCGATAATGCGTAAAGTGCGCATTATACGACGAAACTATTTTCGGGCATAAAAACACTTTGTTTTGATATCAAAACATTTTTATAACTTAGTTAGACATGTCAAAACATGTCTAACTCGTCACTTTTAGTTTAGTGCTTGTTTAGGGTCGTAAGTCGAGCGGTCTTGACCACCGCTTTAACTTTCGAATCCGGCCCGTTTGGTCGATCTTAGGATCCAACCAAACACATATTCGTGACCATAGTTGGAAAGGGAATAACCCTATGAGGTTATACCTTATGGTCACTTCAATTGGTTAGTGTTATGCTATGTCGCTAGTTATGCCTTTATAATGACCAAAATGCCCCTTTTTGCACATCAATCAACTTTAGAATATGTAACTAACATTTTGACTTATGTACTGATGTTACAACATAATCAAACATGTTTTGGCATACAGGACTTATCATAACACATATCTAACCATCCGATTACGCGTTTACGCAAATGACCCGTTAAAGTAGCATAAACTACTTTAACGAGCCATTATGGGTCAAAAGCACTTAGAAATCATTTCAATTCAGAACGTAAAGCTTATTAAATCATTTCATATGAGTTCCAATACTCATTTGGTTTATGAGGCATCGTTCTAACCGATCCGCCGATTAATGTCCCGATATTAACATAGTTATCCGATATTAGGACATACGTGATATCTCGGACTCTTGAGCATTTGTTTATCTTCTTGAACAAGGACATTCTTGCAATCCCAAGTGAGTACATAGTCCCCTCTTTTATGTTTTCAAATATTTTGGGGTGATACACATGTGCCTACTTGTTACTTTCATGTTTTCATGCTTTCATGACATATATTTGTTATGTTCATCTAGTACATGTATAGTACATGATTTAAATTATGTTTTGCTATGTATGTTGACCGAGCATGCTAGCACATTGATTTCAAAGACACTTTTTGCGGCATATGTTGACTTAGCATATGAGCACATTGATTTACATTACATTTGCTATGTATGTTGACTGAGCATGCTAGCACATTGATTTCATGGACATTTCTACTTCGTATGTTGACTTAGCATACTTAGTACATGGTTTTTCTAAGACATTTTCATGACGTGATTACATTGTTTAATGCATATTGGTGCGTTGAACTCGAAAATGATACATTCATTAACATTGATCACGCCGACCGGTAGTATGTAATGGTACCATATGATCGAAAATCCCGTTCCCACTTCCTAGGTATGTTTGGAAGCGACCTTAGGGAATGACAGAATCCGATGAACATTGATAGACTTTTATTTTTATAAGGGTCTATCCAACAGTCAACAAGGCTTGACTGTATTCGCCAACAATCCTAATATATGCTTTTACAATAAAAGCAACGATTTATAAGACATAACTTTTGATCTAAACAAAACCTTTGCTTATTAAAAAAAAACATTGTTTTATACAAGACATTTGTAATACAAGACAGTGATTTACACACGACATTGGACATTGGTTTATACATGACATTTGGACATTGAATTTCATATGACATATGTACATTTATTTATACATGACATTGTGTTATACAAAGACATTACATTGGTTTAAACAAGACATTTGTTGATTAGTTTATGATGTTGATTTAAATAACAAAACATGTGTAATGTGATAAAAGCATGATGGATACGTCGCTGGTACTTCCTATATATAAGTGGTTTTATCGTACTACATATCGTGATGTTATCTAAACCACTTCAGACAAGATACAAGACATAACATTTTTATACAAGATATAACATTTTATACAAGACATGATATTTTATTCAAGACATGAGATTTTCACATAAGACTCGACACATTTTTGGTTATTAAGTTAACCTTACATTATTCCTTTTAATCATTTGATTTTTCATATGATTTTTATAAAAGAAATATTTATAATGGTTCATGGCTATTTTTGCACTAGTTAAACTTTTATTTTAACTTTCAAAGCCATGAAACATCAACACAAAACCTATGTTACTCACATGCATTTTAATGGTGACGTATTTACTTTCACGTGTGTTTCAGGAGCTAATGTTTGAGGTTGATTCATGCGACACTTAGGATGGACTTTGGGCCTTAGTGATTATAAAATCAAGAAGAACAGTTTAATTTGTTGTATTTTCCGTTTTTATTCCAGACAATGTAAACAATTTCATTAAATAAAACGTAACTTATTATGCCATGGTTGTTGAAACAATAGTTCTTTTACGACACTCCCTGATGTTTCCGCCGCGTTTTGTTGTTTTACGCGGTCGGGGTGTGACAATACATACAGATGCACATGTGCACTTTATAATATTTTTAACGTAAAAAGTAGAGTATTACACATGGTAGTGTAAATGAAAGTACAATTGTCTAATATTTGTAACGTATTACGGAATTTGTTGAAGAAATGATACATATGCACATGTGCATGATAGTGTATTATGGATGGAATGATAGATGAAAGAGAAAGTGTATTCAAATTAGTGTACCAAAATACATAATTTCATGTTGATACATATAGATGCACATGTGCATTTCTAATATTGGTAACGTAAAAAGTAGTGTATTACACGTGGTAGTGTAAATCAGAGTACAATTGTCCAATGTTTGTAATGTATTACGGAATTTGTCAAAAAAATGATAAAAATGCACATGTGCATGGATAACTGTTACTCAATTTTTTTGAATTTTTTAATTGTTGACGAAATACAGCGAATTTTTCAAAAAAATATTAAATTTTTTTTTGGATGTTTTTAGATTGTTTTAGGTATTTTTTGGGTGGTTCTCACGGTTCTCGCAATAAAGGGTGGTTCCTAACGGATCCTTCTCCTATATATATATATATATATATATATATATATATATATATATATATATATATATAGGGTTAGGGTAAAAGAAAAACTCATACGAGTTGTGAGAACTTAGAGAACCCGGCCGTACGAAAGGTTTTTCAATTTTTTTTTACCAAAAATCCTAAAAAATCAACTTCTCCCAACAAAAAAACTTGTTTTTTATTTACAGCAGCCGTAAATGCTGTAAAAGGTGATGTCAAACTTATGTCATCACTTTTTTAATAGCCGCTGTAAGGGGCGAAACACCAATTCGATTTTTTTTTATTTTTTCACGGCATTGTTTTCTAAACTCGCGCGGGAAGGTCGAGTTCTCTAAGTTCTCACAACTCGGGGTGGTTTTTCCTTGATCCTAATCCTATATATATATATATATATATATATATATATATTATATATATAGGAGAAGGATCCGTCAGGAACCACCCTTTATTGCGAGAACCACCCAAAAAATTTTTTAATATTTTTTGTGAAAAATTCGCTATATTTCGTCAATAATTTTTTTTAGAAACAGTTCTAGTTTTGTAAAAAAAACTAAAAGAATGGCATAACTGTAATTTTACATTGAGGATAAAATCGTAATTGACAGGTACAAATAAAACAAAAACAATTACAAATTTAAATTTGAACCGATGGTAAAATCGTACTTTAGCTAGGAGGGGAAAAGTAAAACAATGGAAAAACAATTAATTTAAATAAGGAAAAATCATAGTTTAGTCGAACGAAGAAGTGCCATGTGTTAATAAAAATGGGAAAAAAAAATTTAAGGGCAACTGCCCGTTTCCACCAATTGTTAGGTGGAACTATTGCTGAAGTTATTTTTGTGTATGTATGCACATGTGCATTTTTATCATTTCTTTAACAAATTCCGTAATACATTACAAAATTGGATAATTGTACTTTGATTTACACTACCACGTGTAATACACTACTTTTTACGTTACCAATATTAGAAATGCACATGTGCATCTATATGTATCAACATGAAATAAGGTGTTTTTGTAAACTACTTTGAATACACTTTCTCTTTCATCTATCATTCCATCCATAATACACTACCATGCACATGTGCATATGTATCATTTTCTTTGACAAATCCCGTAATACGTTACAAATATTATATATTTGTACTTTCATTTACACTACCATGTGTAATACACTACTTTTTACGTTACGAATATTAAAAATGCACATGTGCATCTATATGTATCAACATGAAATAAGGTGTTTGGGTACACTACTTTGAATACACTTTCTCTTTCATCTATCATACCATCCATAATACACTTCCATTACCTCCTACCATCCATAATACAATACCATTACCTCCTACCATCTATAATACAATACCAATACCAATATTTTCACTTTATTGCATGTATATCAACACCATTTATACCATCCAATCAACATATTACATCATAAAGTGACAACTATAACCAAACCATCAAACACTAGATATAACTAACAAAAAAAACATGTATATGAGCCTACTTCATCATTCAAAATCACAAACTTGATGATTAGAAAAATTTTTGGATGTCCGTACATGTTCCGGATAGCGAAATACGCAAAAAGGCATAGTTTCGCGAAATTTGCAAAATAGCCCCTGAAGTTACAAAAGTGTGATTTTGCCATACCGAAGCCTTCAAAACTTATTTCTAAGTTATGTAAAGGGTATTTATGATATATTATTCTTGTGTTCTTGTTCTAGAGTGTACGTCGCTCAGACTTTCGCAGTTTGTCGTAATTAATCCCTATGATCGAATAAACTTGTTTTTGACATACCAAACCCTCCAAACTTATTTCTAAGTTATGCAAAGATTATTTAAGGTATGTTTAGCTTGTGAAAATATTCCGGAATATACGTTGCGTTAAATTGGTTTCGTTTGCGTATCGGTTCACCGATTTTGCTCATAAAAGCGATTCAAGAGTTTGGAATTGTGCAAGAATTGATTGTGTGCAAATAACATAATAAATATGCAAATTCACATATACAACATAAAATTTCATTCATTGATAACTTGATTATTGTTGTTACAGGCTTGGATTGCCACAGATATCACAGTCTCTCCTATTTCCGAAAATTTCGTCTCGAAATTTAATTAGAGGAAACTCGTGAGAATAATTGTGGATACTTCGTTTTCGTCTGATCCTCACGCTCCCAAGTAAATTCTGGGCCACGTTTGGATTCCCAGCGGACTTTGACTATCGGGATTCGTCTTCGTTTGAGTTTCTTGACTTCACGGTCCATAATCTTCACCGGTTTCTCGACAAAATGCATAATCTCATCAACGTGAATCTCATCGAGTGGAATATGGAGATTTGTATCAGCTAAACACTTTTTCAAGTTGGACACGTGGAATGTTGGGTGAATATTCCCGAGTTTAGGAGGTAGCTCAAGTCGGTAGGCCACCTTTCCGGTTCTTTCGACGATCTTGACTGGTCCAACGTATCGTGGTGCAAGTTTTCCATTCTTTCAAAATCTAACCACTCCTTTCCAAGGGGATACCTTGAGTAGGACGTAGTCACCAACTTGGAATTCTAAGGGCTTGCGTCGCTTGTCCGCATAACTCTTTTGACGGCTTCTAGCTGTTAAAAGGTTATCGCGGATTTTCTTGACTTTCTCGGTTGTGTCGTGGATGAGTTCATGTCCAGTCAACTGAGACTCTCCAACTTCATTCCAACAGACAGGTGAACGACATTTTCGACTGTAGAAAGTTTCGAAAGGCGCCATGTTAATGCTGGCGTGATAACTATTGTTATAGGAGAATTCGACCCACAGGAGATGCGAATCCCAACTACCACCAAAATCGATCACGCAAGCTCTAAGCATATCCTCCAGAGTTTGAATCGTCCTCTCAGATTGTCCATCCGTTTGAGGATGATAAGCAGTTGAGTTTGGTTCCCATTGCAGATTGCAAGGTCTTCTAAAAACGAGATGAGAAACGAGCATCTCTGTCAGATATGATGTTCAAAGGAACACCATGACGAGATATGATCTCATCAACTTAGATCTTTGCGAGTTTGTCAGCAGAGAAATCTTCACGAATCGCTATAAAATGTGCTGACTTTGTTAGACGATCAATGATTACCCAAATGGCATCATGACCTCTAGATGTGCGCGGTAACTTAGTGATGAGATCCATCGCAATGTTCTCCCACTTCCATACCGGTATTTCTGGTTGTTCAAGCAAACTAGACGGACATTGATGTTTGGCCTTGACTTTGAGACAAGTAAGGCATTTTGATACATACAAGGCAATGTCATTCTTCATACCCGGCCACCAATACTGGGTACAGAGATCCTTGTACATTTTTGTAGCACCAGGATGAATCGAATAACGAGACTTATGAGATTCATCCATCGATAGAGTTCGGAATTGGTTGATTCGGAACCCACAACCGGTTGAAGTTCGAGTTGGTGAGGTATTCGTCTTTCAACAAACCTTGGGTTACACAATTGCGTTGGGCTTCAAGAATACGTGTTTGGATATCGGATCGAATTCGAACACAATGAAGCTTGACACGTTCTTTGCGACTAAGTGCATCAACCACAACGTTCGCCTTACCAGGATGGTAGCGAATTTCGCAGTCGTAATCGTTTAAAAGTTCGACCCATCGTCGTTGCCTCATGTTCAGCTCTTTTTGATTGAAAATATGTTGGAGACTTTTGTGGTCTGTGAAAACCACACACTTCATGCCATAAAGATAGTGTCTCCAGATTTTAAGAGCAAAGACAACAGCTCCCAACTCAAGATCATGAGTTATATAATTTTTCTCGTGAGTTTTCAATTGTCTTGACGCGTAGGCGATGACCTTATCCCGTTGCATGAGAACGCAACCAAGGCCTAAATTAGACGCGTCACAATAAACCACAATATCATTGTTGCCATCGGGTAAAGACAAAATAGGAGCAGCACAGAGTTTCTGTTTCAAGGTTTGGAAAGCTTCCTCTTGTTTGGATCCCCACTCAAAAGGCTTATTCTTTTGAGTCAAAGCAGTGATGGGAACAACGATCTTTGAGAAATTCGCAATAAATCGTCGATAGTAACCAGCAAGACCAATAAATGAGCGAACTTCTGTGGGAGTAGTGGGTGTTTTCCAATCCTTTATCGCAATGATTTTGGAAGGATCCACATGAATACCTTGCTCATTGACAATGTCCCAAGAATTGAACTTCTTTCAGCCAGAATTCACACTTGGAGAATTTGGCATAAAGTTGCTCTTTCTTTAGAAGTTCCATAGCCAAACGAAGATGTTGCTCGTGCTCGGTTTGAGACTTTGAATAAATAAGAATGTCGTCGATGAACAATGATGAACTTATCCAAATAAGGTTTGCAAACCCGATTCATTAAGTCCATGAATATAGCTGGAGCATTTGTCAAGCCAAAAGGCATAACAGTGAACTCATAGTGGCCGTATCTTGTGCGGAAAGCAGTCTTGGGAATATCTTCCTCGTGAACACGAAGCTGATGATACCCAGAACGTAGATCGATCTTTGAAAAACATGTGGCACCTTGTAGTTGATCAAACAGATCATCAATGCGAGGTAGGGGATATCGATTCTTGATCGTGAGTTTGTTGAGCTCACGATAATCGATACACATCCGGAAGGATCCATCCTTCTTTTTCACATATAGAACAGGTGCACCCCACAGAGAATAACTTGGATGAATGAAACCTTTGTCAGATAACTCTTGAAGTTGCTTCGATAACTCCTGCATCTCAGAAGGTGCAAGACGGTAAGGAGATTTGGCTATCGGGTTAGCACCTAGTACAAGATCAATTCGAAACTCAACTTGTCGTGCTGGAGGTAGACCAGGTAGATCTTCGGGAAATACCTCAGGATAATCTCGGATAACAGGATTGTCTCGAATATTCTTTCTCTTACCTGTCTGCTCCACAATATGTGTCAAGAAGGCGACATAATTCTTTCGCAAGTATTTCTGAGCTTGGGTACACGTCATAAGTTTAAAGCTACTAACGGGTTTCTCTCCACGAACTTCTAGAATTTCACCAGAAGGAAGAGGTACTCGAAAATCTTGTAAAAACAAATAACATCGGCATGTTGTTTGGTTAACCAATCCATCCCAATAATGATGTCGAAACTTCCAAGTTTTCTAGGCATCAAGAGCAAAGGCTCAAAAGTAAGTGACACAAAGCTTCTATCGGCACCCGAATCTAAAAGAATAGAAGCAGGATGATTGTTAACAAGGAACATACCGTTAACAACTTCATTATCAGCCCGAGTCTCGTTGGCGTTCATGTTAAAAGCTCGTCCACGAGCCGGATTGGCATTTGCTATCCTCAGACAGTTGTTCCTGTAGTGACCCATTTCACCGCAGTTAAAACATGAACCAGGCGGAAAATGAGGTTGAGCAGGATTTGCTTGTGCTTGAGCTTGGTTTTGTGCAGCTTGGTTCGGGTTTAAAACGACAAATATTCTCCCAGTGACCAAAATTTCCACAGGTAGTACATAGTCGACATGGTATCTGAACTTGATGATGACCATTACATCGGTTGCAGAGTGGTGCAGTTCCTGCATATGGTTTCTTTGCCGGAGGTTGAGCTGGTTGGTTTTGGGGAGCAGTTGGAGCGGGTGGTGTGGTCACAACAAAGTTTTGAGAAGCCTTACGCTTCTTCGACCTCTTGGATGATCCGGCTTTGTCTTTCTTCGGTTTCTCTTGGGTGCTTTTGTCAGTCTGTTTCTTGTCACCCTTGCGGTGAAGTTTACTCTTTCTGACTTGAGAATCAGTTATAGTTGCAGCCAATTCAATGGCTTGACGAACGGTAGTAGGGTGGCTTCCCGTAACAATGTCCTGAACAGGATCAGGCAGACCATCGATATATTTCTCAATCGCCTTATCCAAAGGCGTCACCATTGGAGGACAAAGTAAGCTCAATTCCTCGTACCGGTCGGTGTAAGCACGAGTCTCACCACTGTCTTACTTAAGATCATCGAATTCCCTTTCCAAAGCCCTAAGTTCATGACGAGGACAGAACTCCCTCATCATTAGAGCTCGAAGCTTTCCCCAAGTTTGGGTTAAGGCCACTTCGGCACCTCTATCTCTCATAACACCATTCCACCATGTCAAAGCTCGTTTCTTGAATACACTAGATGCAAACTCAACTTTTCGCTCATCCGGACATTGAACAAAACGAAATGTGCTCTCGAGACTCTCAAACCATTGAAGAAGTCCCGTAGCTCCCTCAGACCCAGTGAACTGAAGTGGTTTAGCCGAACAGAATTGTTTGTAGCTACACGGAGCATTGTTGTTATTATTGTTATTGTTGTTCGCTTGATTCATTTGAGTTATTAGGTTCGGGAGTACGACAGCAATTTGTTGAGCGATCATGGCTGCCATTTCGGCATCCTAAGTTGCATTACGTCGAGGAGGCATTCTAAAAGAAAACATGAGGGAAGATATATGAGATTGATACTTGCAAAAAAATCAATAGAGGCATCAAAATATCGACGAAACATAAAGATGGTGGTCATTCGTTTGTTTCACAAAGCAAATAAACGTCAGACGTTGACTAATCAAAGTAAATAGGTCTTTATAATGTATCACGAAGACGTGTTTTAGCCTATAAGTGGACGCTCACCCCAAGAGTTCCCAGGTAAGAGTGACTGGTCCGATTAAGTGGATTTGTACGAACACTCTAGCCTAGACAGAAAACTCAGGGTACATGCACCCACCCTTCCAGATTGCACGTGTTCACATTATTGAAACGCAAACTTTGACGAGATTTTGAAAACTTAAAGGCTTACACCAAAAACAAATCATCTAAGGGTAGATGATTGATTTTCAAAACGGATTTGTAATTTGTGGATTTGTTTTGGTAATCACCTAAGGATAGGTGTGTATATTGTGTTTTAAATCTAAATGCGAGTAGACACGCGTTAGGGTCCTAGGAATGTTATAGTCTAGGTTAAAGCATTACTAATAACCTAATTCCCTATAACCAGTGCTCTGATACCAACCTGTAACACCTCAAATCGCGTAAAACAACATGCGGCGAAAACACTTGGTGAGTCACGTTAACAGATTGTTTCAACAACACATGGTATTTGAAGTTTTGTTTTAATTAGATACTAAACATAGGTTATATTGTCATAATTGTCTAGAAATGTTTTAAAACAACCAAACAAACAAAACATGCATAATTATTGTCTTTCTTGTTTTATAGTCGCTAAGGCCCGTCCAAATCCTATATGAGCATGCATCAGTATCATCAAGCATTGTTCCCTGAAACATATGTGAAAACGAGTCAGCAAAAATATGCCGACGAGTACATAGGTTTTGTGAGTGTGTCAAGTTCATGGCTTTGTATATATTGCAATATAATCTGACTACTAGAGTCGTAA
This sequence comes from Scalesia atractyloides, assembly GCA_947069175.1. Lineage (NCBI taxonomy): Eukaryota > Viridiplantae > Streptophyta > Magnoliopsida > Asterales > Asteraceae > Scalesia > Scalesia atractyloides. Next base: position 49,730,018 of record CAMTDV010000004.1, on the reverse strand, counting down.
GTGAAAACCTTGTTTTGAAAGCATTTGATATTGCAACAACTATTCGTCTAAAACAAAAGGGTAAAAGTTTATAAAATCTCGTAGCCATGAACCTTGACTCGAAAACATTTGTTCGTAAATCCAAGTTGTAAATCGTCTTGAAATAACTCGTATGGTTTATATCTTTAATCGAAAATCGTTGTGTGCATTGTTTGAAATCATTTGTCCAAGTAATGTAAATAACGACACGTATGTAATGCGATAAAAGCACTTATATATAGGAAGTACCAGCGGCGTATCCACCATGCTTTTATTACATACACCCGTTCCATTATCTAAATCACTTATCATAAACCAATTGTCACAAATCAATTGTTCATTGTTCCTTGTTATAAACCATTGTTTATTCATTCATTATTCATCATTCATCGTTCATCGTTCCTTGTTTTAATTGTGAAAACTTTTGGTCGTTTCGTGAATACATTCAAACCTTTGTTGACTTGTTCGAGACCACTCACGGTGTCCCTTAATCGTATAACATACCACCAAAGGGTATGTTACAATTACAGTTTCAGTCGTTTCCCAAACTTCCCCACAAACCCCAAGAAATTTGATAACGGGATTGTAAGTCCTAGGCGCCGTAACTTACTACTGGTCGTCTTGGCCATTGTTAATGAATGTCATTCTTGTTATGAATATAACACACCAACAAGTTCGTTAAAGTATAGGGAACTTGAAATGTGTTAAAAAAATGTTCCAGATGTTTGATCGTACGGTCGCGGTTTTCGGTTAATTACGACGAAAATCGTAACGAACGCTTGCGTGACCGTAAATGCGTAACGAACGGATTTTTCGCATTCCAATCACTAACATATAATATATTGATGATTAGAAAAATTTTTGGATATCCGTACATGTTCCGGATAGCGAAATACGGAAAAAGGCATAGTTTCGCGAAATTTGCAAAATAGCCCCTGAAGTTACAAAAGTGTGATTTTGTCAAACTGAAGCCTTCAAAACTTATTTCTAAGTTATGTAAAGGGTATTTATGTTATATTATTCTTGTGTTCTTGTTCCGGAGTGTACGTCGCTGCGAGAATCGGTAGACTTTCGCAGTTTGTCGTAATTAGTCCCTATGATCGAATAAACTTGTTTTTGACATACCAAACCCTCCAAACATATTTCTAAGTTATGCAAAGATTATTTAAGGTATGTTTAGCTTGTGACAATATTCCGGAACAGACGTTGCGTTAAATTGGTTTCGTTTGCGTATCGGTTCACCGATTTTGCTCATAAAAGCGATTCAAGAGTTCGGAATTGTGCAAGAATTGATTTTGTGCAAATAACATAAGAAATATGCAAATTCACATATACAACATAAAATTTCATTCATTGATAACTTGATTATTGTTGTTACAGGCTTGGATTGCCACAGATATCACATTGTTGATTTAAATAATGGGATAAAGGTCACCTAACCAATATTTAAACGTAACGTTGGATTCTAGATTTTAATTATTAATTGTCTATGAGACATAAAAGGGTATTAATGATTAAAATATAATATTATCGAAAATACTAAAATTGAACTTTGTTAAAATTTTGTAGATAGCCGCTAACAATGCAAATACAATTACCTAAACTGTCCGTAACCTATCACTAAGAACAATTCTTGAAAAGGATCGTCTCAACCATAACAACTTTATGGATTGATATCGAAACTTGAGAATCGTTCTCAAGCAAGAAAAGATATCCTATGTGTTGGACGATCCTATTCCCGATGAACCTAACGTGGAAGATGTGGAAGCCTATAACGATTGGGTTAAGTATACCGAGGACTCTATGCAAGCCTCTTGCCTTATGTTGGGAACTATGATTCCCGAAATTCAAAAGGATTTTGAACATCACGGGGCATACGACATGATTAACCAATTGAAGGAAATGTTCCCTACAACAAGCAAGGGTAGAACGCTTCGAAACGGTTCGAGCGCTTCATGCATGTCGAATGGAGGAAACCCAATCGGTCTCATCTTATGTCCTTAAGATGAAAAGCCACATTGATCGCCTCGAAAGGCTCAATTGTCCCGTCTCTAAAGAGTTGGCTACGGATTTGATCCTCAACTCTTTAACAAAGAAGTTTGAGACTTTTGTTATGAATTATAACATGAACGGATGAGACAAGAGCATTGGTGAGCTTCATACAATGCTCAAAACTGCCGAGGCAGGCATGGGTAAAGAGACTTTACCCGTTCTAACAATCAATGAGGGAGGCAACAAGAAGAGGCCCCACCCCGAATCCATGGCAAGTTTTTCCAAAAGGAAAGGTCACGTCAAAGGGAAAGGAAAAGGAAAGGTTAAAGCGGAACCCACGAAACCAAAGGAAAAGAATCAAAAGGTTGCTTCAAACGATCCATGCTTTGAGTGTGGAGAGATAGGACATTGGAAAAGAAATTGTCCAACCTATCTCAAGGAGTTGAAAAACAAGAGGATACGGGGCAAACCTCAGGTACAATCTTTATGATACATATTGACCTTAATGCTATTTCTTCAAACACATGGGTATTGGATACCGGATGTGGAACTCATATTTGCAATTTGTTGCAGGGGTTCAAAAGAAATAAGCATTACAAGAAGGGAGACATTAGTCTCTTCATGGGCAATGGAGCAAAGGTTAAAGTTGAAGCCCGAGAAGACTATGTTTTGAAACTTCCAAGTGGTTTGGAAATTATTTTGAAAAATGTTTTGTATGCTCCTAGTTTGACTAGGAACATTATTTCAGTTTCCCTTTTGCTACAATATGGTTTTAATTTAAAGTTTGTAAACGATGACATTTATGTTTCGAGGAATGACATGTTTTACTTTAAAGCTATGCCTTCAAATGGTATTTATGAATTGGTTCATGATAATACATCATTTGATAATTCAATGTACCAAGCAATCGCCAAGAAACTCAAAATGGATTTGAGTGAATGGATTTGAGTGAGACCTATCTTTGGCATTGTCGCCTTGGTCATATAAACAGAAATCGCATGCAAACACTTCAAAAGAATGGTCTTTTGGAGACAAATGAAGTTTGTTCATTTGATACATGTGAATCTTGTTTACAAGGTAAAATGACTAAGAAACCCTTTAGTGGCACCAACCAAAGGGCAAAAGATTTATTAAGTATCATACATTCGGATGTATGTTGTCCTTTTAAGCCAATGACTAGGAATGGTGAAAGATACTTCATTACTTTTACTGATGACATAGTCGCTATGGTTATGTGTACTTGCTAAGACACAAAGATGAAGTTTTTGAAACGTTCAAAATCTTCCAAAATGAAGTAGAAAATCAACTCACCAAGACAATCAAAGTTCTTTGTTCTGTTAGAGGAGGTGAATACCTAAGTGATGCTTTTCAAGATCATCTTAGGAGTTGTGGGATCATCTCACAACTTACTCCACCTGGAACACCACAACATAATGGTGTGTATGAAAGGAGGAATCAAACTCTATTGGATATGGTTCGATCTTTGATGGCTAGAAGCATATTATCATTTTGGGGTTACGCTTTGCTCCTTGCGGCCCGTATACTAAATATGGCCCCAACCAAGAAAGTGGATAAGCATGGAAGGGCTCCATCATTATCATATTGAAGGTATAGGGTTGTGAGGCTTATGTGAAGCAATACACCCCAAACAAATTGGAAGTACGATCCACTAAGTGTATCTTTGTAGGATATCCTAAAGATGATATAGGATATTATTTCTACGATCCAACAGAGCAAAAGGTATTTGTTGCTCGAAAGGCTGAGTTCTTGGAAGCTAAGTTCCTTATGGAAGGAACTAGTAGAATAATGGAACTTGATGAGGATCAAGAACCACAAGCCGATACACATTTGGTTGATACTAGCACTTAACAAGAGGTTGTTGAAGAGGATCAAGTGGTTGATCAAAACACACAAAACGTTCGCATATCTGGTAGAATTAGTAGTCCACCTGAAAGATATGGGTTTTTCTTGGATGGATGCTACGTGGTAGATTCGGATGAACCAACCACATACCATGATGCAATGTCACAATCCAATTGTGACAAGTAGCTTGAAGCCATGAACGTAGAGATGCAATCCATGTATGACAACCAAGTATGGGAATTGGTTGTACCACCTCTTAACTCCAAAGTAGTTGGAAGTAAGTGGGTTTTCAAGAAGAAAACTGATATGTATGGTAACTTGGATACTTATAAAGCGAGACTTGTAGCAAAAGGTTTCACTCAAACTCAAGGGGTTAATTATGATGAGACCTTCTCACCCGTGGCGATGCTAAAGTCAATTAGGATATTATTTGCTATAGCTGCATATTATGATTATGAGATTTGGCAAATGGATGTCAAAACGGCTTTCCTCAATGGATATCTCGATGAAGATGTCTATATGGATATCTCGATGAAGATGCCAAAACATCCTAACAAAGTATGCAAGTTAAAGAAATCAATCTATGGATTGAAACAAGCATCTAGAAGTTGGAATCACTGTTTTGATAAAGAAATTAGGAATTTTGGATTCATCAAGAACGCCGATGAAGCTTGTGTGTATAAGAAGGCTAGTGGGAGCATCATCACTTTCCTAGTACTGTATGTCGATGACATTCTACTATTTGGAAATGATATTCCAACCATGGAAGGTGTAAAAACCTGGCTTGGAAGTTGTTTTTCCAATAAAGATCTTGGAGAAGCCGTCTATATTTTGGGAATAAAGATCTATAGGGATAGATCAAGGCGCTTGATAGGTTTAAACCAAAGTGCATACATTTACAAAGTCTTGAAAAGGTTCAAGATGGAGAACTCTAAGAAAGTTTGGTACCTATTCAAAAAGGGACAATATTGAATGCATCTCAATGTCCAAGCTCAAAGGATGAGCAAGAAAGAATGAAAGGAGCCCATATGCATCTGCTATAGGATCCATCATGTATGCAATGATATGCACTAGACCGGACGTGTCATGCGCCATAAGCATGACGAGTAGATACCAGCAAAATCCAGGTAACAGTCATTGGATGGCTATTAAAAGCATATTGAAATACCTTAGAAGGACTAAGGATATGTTTCTAATATATGGATTTGGTGAAGAGGAACTCGTTGTAAAGGGTTACACGGATGCGAGTTTCCAAACTGACCGAGATGGTTCTCGATCACAATCTGGGTATGTCTTCATTTTTGATGGAGCTGCAGTCTCTTGGAAGAGCTCGAAGCAGGATGTTGTAGCATTGTCCACTACAGAATCAGAATACATCGCCGCTTCATTGGCAGCGCAAGAAGCGACATGGTTGAAGAAATTCATTACCGACCTAGGGGTAGGCCTTACCATTCAGGATCCCCTAGAGATCTTTTGTGATAACGAGCGTGCGATTGCTCAAATCAAGGAACCTCGTGCACATCAAAAGACTAGTATCATTGAGTGGAGATTCAACTAATAAGGGATGAAGTTGAAAAGGGAAAGATGTGTGTTCGTAAAGTTCACACCGATCAAAACATTGCGGATCCACTCACGAAGCTCCTTGAACGGCCAAAGCATGAGGGTCATACTTGTGCCTTAGGACTTTGAAATTCGAGTGATTGGATTTTATCTATTTAGTGTTTGAATATTGGAACAATTGTTATTATGACTCTTTATGGTATTTTGAGTTATGTTCCATTTTTTTTGCATGTTTAAATCCATGAATAAGTTAATTATTCTAAATGTCCGTAGTCGATCATATTTATGGGAACAAATATGAAGGTAATACTATTATGAACTTGGATTGGTAGATATTCGTTACGTATGACTATAGAGCAAAGTGTTGCTGCCAAAGTTCATAGATATTTGTGGGATACAAATATTGGACTGACCCGCTCTCAAATGTTACTGCATGGAATCTTTTGTGATTAATCATAAGTAAATTTGAGTAAGGCGAATATCATAGTATCCTCCGACCTGAGATACATATTGGGTCTTGATATTCACCAAATATTATACCTTGACCTAGTTCTTCGCTGTCCATAACGTGACAGTACATAAGGCTAAGCTCAGGTGTGGTACAAGGTGATTGTGAGAGACGTATGTAGTCAAGATGGGATTTGTTCCTCTTATTCGTTGAGAGTAAGATGTCTAAGGCCTGCTAAAGTTAAATCAATAGAGAATAATCATACTATGTCTCTAGATTTGACATGACATGTGTAACGAAAGGATAAATGATTGATTCATCTAAATCATGTTCAAGTAAGGGACTTGAAGGGGATAATGTTATTAAATGGCACCTCGTCATACGTATTAGGGGTAGTAAACCGTTGTTAGGTGGTATTTTCTACTTGCATCTATCTTCTATGTATCTTGTGCAAGTGGGAGATTGTTGGAATCGGTATGCCCAAGACACATTTACGTTATGATCCAAGTCGGGTCATACCCAATAACAAGCTAGACAAACACCTATAATATTTATTTTTGATATGATCAAACAAATAATATTAACACTTAGAATATTTAGAAATTAGTTTTAAATAATTGCACTTGAGAAACTAATAAATTATATGGATAATTTATTTTGAGAGAATATTTTATATTGTTATTTATTGGGTTAAATAACATTATAAATTGTTATGATATGTTGCATAAAGTCTTGTATTATGTTATGTTATATTTTATAAAAGTTATAAAATACATATACAAGATTTAAATAAAAGAAAATTTTGTAATATTGTTGGAAAAAAGGCCCTATGGCCGAAAATTTGGGGTCTTCCCAAGGTGGTCTTCCACCAATAATAATGCATGCAACATATCTTAAGATCTTATACAAGATCATGTAAGAGATATGCAAGATTTGATCTTATTCTTTTACATACTTATATACATAAAATTCAAGTGCAAGAATACTAGTTGATACTCTCAAAATTTCGGCCAAGGTATGGTTGTCCAAGAGGGGTCAAGTTTGAATTTTAAGTGTTGAAATCCTAGCAAAAATCATAGTGTTTTTGAAAGGCTTGGGGTATACAAGCTTGAGGTCTTCTACTTTGAAGATTACCATTCAAGAAGTATCATCTTTTTCACCTACTTGTTCTTTGAAACGTAGTATTCTAAAACACCCTATGGTGTTTTGATAGCATGTATGTTCATATATGGATCCCGGTTTTGGTTTTACATATAAAATGGGTTTTATATCTTATAAGTAACATGTTTTAAATAATTATTTCGCTGCGTTTTTTATTTTATATGGATAAAATAACTTTGATAAATATGTCAAAACCCCAACAGAACCCTCATATATAGACAAAGGGACTGGTTAAATGAGAACCATGAGTTGTGAAAACCGTAGGAACCAATAATAACCATTGAACAAATTAGTTTTGATGGTTGAGATTAAAAGACAATAAAATAAGACAGTGATTGTGTTTTAATTAATGAGATTTTTGTTTTTAGTAAGATGAGGGCTAATTGATCTTTTACTATGGCCATTTAATTAATGAGATTTGGGTATTTATTTCCACAAAGTCAACTGCATTTTTTAAAGAAATTTAGAAACATGCACGAGTCCTTAAATTTAATAAATACCCATATAAAAAATTATATTGAGGTAAATACTTACATTAATAAAATAAAGCGAAGTTGTCGTTTTTCGTTTCTTGTAAATGATAGTTTGCACCTCCATCGTCTGAGATTTGCACGAACACCCCACAAAACTTGTAAAAATCACAAATTATCATTCTACCACTAATTAAAATATCATTTGCAAATTATTTACATACAACGTTGCATTTTCGAATTTTAAAGACGAAATTGTTTACGCCAACGTACGCATTGTAGGTATAATTCTTTTACGTTTTACGACGATTCTCCAGGATTTTGTTTGCGCATGGACGTGGGGTGTAAAAAACCCGGATAAATTTAGTAGAGTCTTAAAAAGTTTTTACGCTTTTTTTTTACTTTGAATACACAATTTTACATAAAATGATTTTGACCAAATAATTTTACACAGTGTGTCGTGTGTGAAAAACATAGAAATTTTTACATAGGGCGTAAAAAGTTTTGCAAAAAAATTACGAAAGGCGTCGCCTGTTTAAGTAGGTGTCGACTGCAAAAATTTTGAGCAGGCGCGTATATTTTGCAAATTATTTACATACAACGTTGTATTTTCAATTTTTTAGATGGGGCGTAAGTAAAGTTTTAAAAAAGTTTTTTACAGGTTTTTTTAGCTTCTCATACACAATTTTTTTCGTACGTGAACCATTCAAAATATAATTTTGCGCACGATGCCGGGTGTGAAAACATTTCTATTTTTTTCATGGAGCGTAAAAAAGTTTACAAAAATATTTACGTAAGGCGTCGATTGTTTAACTAGGTGTATGTACGTAAGTTTTGCAAAAAAAAATACGTAAGGCGTCGACTAAGAAAATTTTTGCGCATGGCGTAAAGTTTGCAAATTATTTACATACAACGTTGAAAACTAGTTGTAAACTATTTTTTCGCCCCTGTTAAACATTTTAACTTTTTTTACGCCCCAGTTGTAAACTTTTTTTACGTTTCCGGTTGTAAACTTTTTTAACGCCCCGGTTGTAAATTTATTTGCACAAACACAACTTGTCGAAACTAGCATTGCCACAAAATGTGTTACCCGACCCGAAAATTCTCCATCGAATGCAAAAAAATTCACATTCGACACCCGTACGTAAAATTTAAACCTTTTTTACACCGGTTGTAAATTTTTTTACGCCCCGATTGTAAAAATTTTTACGCCCTTGTTAAAAACTTTTTTTTTACGTACAAGTTGTACACTTTTTTTACGCCCCGGTTGTAAACTTTTTTTACGCGCTGGTTGTAAATTTTTTTTACCCCCACCCCCGGTTGAAAAGTTTTTTACGCCCCGATTGTAAAAAAATTACGTTACGCCCATGTTAAAAAATGTAAACTTTTTTTACGACCGTGTTAAAAAAATTTAAACTTTTTTAGCGCCCCATTATAAAACTCTTTTTACACACCGTTTATAAACTTCTTTTTGATACATAAAACCTCCAAACTTCTTTTTGACAAAAACTGTTAGCCTGTTTGACCCATTAACATGTAAAGATTGACTACCTTCTGAGCAAGATCATACGCTAGAGCCCATTTGACCAAACAACCGACCCCCGAAACTGACCCATCCGATCCCGCTCCCATGCAGTTTCCTTTAAACCCTTTCCAACCTGAACCGATCTCCCCCAAAGAACTCCTCCATAAAACCTTCAAACCCCACACCTAAAAAATATACGGTTTAATCACCAAACCCATTTTTATATATATGGTTACACTTTAACATGCATCTTTTATTATATAGTTTAATACAAGAACAAAAACTTCGAAACCCATTTTATACTCATATTGTCAGCACTCTTCGAAACAAAAAAAAAGGGAACTGTACCCTATTTGGCCGATTAATCCCATTTTTTATTCATATTGTTTGCCAAACAAAAACTAAACAAAATTCAACAATCTAGCAAGAATTAAAGTATTAACAAGTAGCAAAAAGTAATCAAACAGAACAAACTCACAAGGACTTTGCAAGCTTAACAATTTCACTTAGGTTTAACACAAAATCAACAAATTCAAAAACCCAAAAATCGAAGACATTTGCAGGTTGTTCTTATAGGTTCCTATTCAAAGATTCAAGAAAAAAAACAAAAAAGTAAAAACATTGAAACATATTAAATAAAGAACTTACATAGACATTTGCAAGTTGTTCTTCGCTTTGAAGAACCGATAGGGTTTTACAGGTGAATCTTCATACCAAAACGAGCTTCAAGTAGAACAACGACGAGTTCGGGTGAACCTCCACTAATGCTTTCCGATGGCGAATACAAGGGGACGCTCCCGTCAATGGTATCTGGAACGATAAGCCGAGATCGCCTACAAAAACAATGCAACAAAATCCTAGATATATATTATTTTGTTTGCAATTCATTGATGATGCATTAATTTTGATGGTGCATATATATACAGTAGCTGACTATTCTTAAGTTTTCGATTTTACATATCATCAAATAATATATGTGATAAAACTGTATCGTTTTTCTTTAAAAAGTAAATAAAACATATTCTTCTTTGAGAAACAATTTAAAATAATACAATGCTATTAACAAAACAAAATATAATATATCGAAATACATCTATTAAATAAAGATATAAAACTTCAAACCAAGATCTTCAACAATATATTCAGATGCACGAATTGAGCTACCCCATTAAACTTTGGCTAAGGCCTCTAATTTGATGCTATTCTATTATTACAACTTTCACACCATCACAAAAGAATTCCAAAAAAGGTACTGCAACCAGAGGTTTGGTAAATAACAAGATACCAAATCTTCAGATCCGACAATAAATAAACGAGATCAAGACATACCACATAAAAGTGTGTGTTTTCACAGGTCACCAGAGATCCCAACCACACAAGCAAGCATCGCGTTCCACCATGGTCCCGTCGCCTTCGAACACCACAACCACCTCTGGTCCCGATCACCACCACAACAACAGTCTTCGTTCTATCCACCGCCGTTCTAGTGGTTTTATTCAGTGGCTACAGAGTGGAAGATGGGGAATGAAGTGAGGGGAAAATAATGAACCCTAGAATCACTTAAAGTGATAGTGAGGATGGAGATGGTGGAAAGTGATGGTTGTTGGTGGGTTTAGAATACAGATTAAATGGTGAAGGGGTGGAGATGGTGAAAAGTGACGGTGGGATCAGATGGGAGTCTGATATTTTACAAACATTTGAGAGAGAGAAAATGTTGATAGAGATTGGAGTCTGACATTCGGGTACTGGTGATATGCATTTACTATAATGACCCTGTGCAAAAAAGAGTCAATGTTGATGTGTCATTATGTTATTGGTTAAAAAAGATTCTTATGGTTCTCGCAATTTGGTATGGTTTTCTCTTGAATCGGATCCGATAAACAAAAGATCAAAACAAATAACTTTAATGTACAAAACGTACGAACTGAAGGTTATGCTGAAAAAACGTTGTGACATTTTCATAATCAATTGCTCGTAGGGTAATTATCAAAATTACTCTACAGATGATCTTATAGAGTAATTTTGATCTTGTTGTTGGAAATTTCCGTGTACTTTTTGATAAATTAATTTTAGTCAATTTGTCAAACAAACTAAACGCATCGGAAAACATGTACACGAGGTTCGGTTCAAGCCCGAAACCCCCTGTGATCTCCTTACAATCAAAATAGGTTAAATAAAATATTAAAGAATCGTGACTACCAAAAAGACATCTTGGTTCAACAACGATCTCGCTAGATGATCGTTGATCACGAAATCAGATTTGTTCGTTTGAAACGATTTCAAACGAAAACCTTAATCTAAAGAAAATAAAGTTCGAAACTTTACGTTATGCGTAATCGAAGAAACAAAAGAGATTGCTTGTACTCGTCTTAAGCTACTTCTTGAATGGTCAATCACCAATCGATTGGAAAGTAATTAATGTATGATGAGGATGTTTTTTTTTTCTTTTCTTCTGTTGTTTTTTCGAGAGCCCTCAAAACAGAGAATCACTCATGCATATATTCTAGAATGGGAAGATATATTGTGATGGATCAAGTTCCTTCTTTCTCTCGGAAATATATAAATCACTTGGAGAATTATATTGAGTAACTTGATAGTCTTTATTAAAAAATATACACATATATCTTTTAGTATGAAACCATACTTAAAGAGTTTTAATGTAATCTAATCACAATTCTTTTATAATTATCTCATAATTATAATAATTATATTTTCTTTTTTGTTAATTATCTAATAATTAATAATTATACATATATATCATAATTAACATATTAATTATAATATTTATCCAGCTCTTCGTAACTATTCTAAATAATTATGCATTCTTTATTACGCTTATTATTTCGTGATCCGGTGATTAACGATTAAAACACCGTTCGTTGTTCGTTGCCCAAAGTGTAACTCTTTGGATCGTACCGCGACGGCAACATCGATTTTTAATCGCCAAATGAACATTAAATCCAACAATCTCCCACTTGGTCGATTGGCCGATTAAGTTTCAATGTAGACAATAGTGGATGCCTAGCTGCATCATATTGCCCCCCGGTAAGTTATGACAAATTTATGTCAACTAATTCTTTGCACTAATCAATTCTTCAGTTATGCAAATACTACAGCCCCGGTTATCAACTCATTTATCCCTCTGTATTGAACACTTTTTGAACATGAGACATGGATCCTATTCATTCTCATATTATTCAACCGTTTCTAGTTTCGTTCCTGATTTGAAGTGGTTTATTAAACTACTACTAGTTAGAGCGTGGCCACGTGTTTAACACCAGTTCAAACCAACGAAAGGCGCCAGAGTGTTCCTCTCCTAAGTATAGAAGCACAGATCCCTTTAGCTACAAACAATTCCCACTAAACTTCAGATCATTCCCAAAACTATCCTTATTACTGCCAGTTACGTACAGTGTTAGATAGAATCAAAGAGCAACCATTCATTTAAGTTAGTTCTAGTATGTACCGTAGGTCTAAGGATACAATGATCGTACCTATTCAAATCGTCTTATGACTAAGATCCATGAAGATCGTTTTGAAACGAGTTACGCCCAATATGATTCAACTAATCATATCAGTGAATATGGTTTTCAACACTTTGAGTATCCATTACATGGATCAACCATCTAATTCACAATAGCCTTTTACCAGATTGGTTCTCACGAATCTGATAGACTACGGACATTTTAGAATACAATATTCACAGATACTTAACGTACTAATATTTGAACACAGATATAATAGTTTAAAAGACATTCAACCATTAATTTCAAATAAACTTAAAATACTGTTTACAGTTCAAAATGCACCAAATTACTAGATTACAAATTAGATCCAATGTCTAGCATATCTAAGCCCTATACTATTAGCGTGCTTCTCATGTCTCACTTGAGGCATAGGCTTAGTGAACGGGTCCGCTAGATTCTGATCAGTATCAATTTTCTCTACTACGATGTCTCTTCTTTCCAAAACTTCCCGTACGTAGTGGAATTTTCTAAGAATATGCTTCGTGCTGTGATGCGGCCTTGGTTCCTTTGCCTGAGCAATTGCACCTGTATTGTCGCAAAATATCTCGATAGGCTTTTGTATGCTTGGTATAACTCCGAGATCAGCAATGAACTTTTTCATCCAAACAGCCTCCTTAGCAGCTTCTGAAGCCGCTATATCTTCTGATTCAATGGTCGACTGGGCCACCATGCTTTGCTTAGAACTCTTCCAAGTTATAGAACCACCATTTAAAGTAAAAACATAGCCTGTCTGAGATCGTGAATCGTCACGATCAGTTTGGAAGCTTGCGTCAGTATACTTTACTTTCAGCTCTTCTTCCAAACCGCCAAATATCAGAAACATATCCTTAGTTCTTTTTAAGTATTTTAGGATATTTTTCACAGCAATCCAATGACTTTACCAGGATTATGTTGACATCTACTAGTCAAGCTCAGAGTGTATGATACGTCCGATCTAGTACATAACATGGCATACATGATGGAACCGGTAGCAGAGGCATATGGAACCTTTTCATATCCTCTTTCTCTTTGTCCAACTTGGGACACTGATGACTATTCAGTATGGTTCCACTTGCCATTGGCAAGAGACCCTTCTTGGAATCTTGCATCATACATACTTTGACTAAGTCCAAGTAGCCGCTTAGATCTATCTCTATAGATCTTTACTCCTAGAATATAAGCAGCTTCTCCAAGATCCTTCATTGAGAAACATTTAACAAGCCCGGATTTAACGTCCTGCAGCATCGGGATATTGTTTCCAATGAGAAGTATGTCATCTACATACAGGATTAGAAAAGTAATAGAACTCCCACTTGCCTTCTTGTAAACACAAGGCTCATCTTCGTTTTTGATAAAACCAAATTGTTTGATATTCTGATCAAAACGAAGATTCCAGCTTCGAGATGCGTGTTTCAATCCATAAATGGATTTATTTAACTTGCAAACTTTCTCAGGATTCTTAGGATCCACAAAACCTTCAGGCTGCTCCATATAGACATCTTCTGTAAGGTGTCCATTTAGGAACGCGGTTTTGACATCCATTTGCCATATCTCGTAGTCATAATACGCGGCTATGGCAAGTAGAATCCTAATAGACTTAAGCATGGCTACTGGCGAGCCTTATAGGTTTGCACATTTCCATCCATGTCTGTTTTCAACTTGAAAACCCATTTACTTCCTACAGTTCGACATTCGGTAGGAAGATCAACCAAGTCCCAGACTTGGTTGTCATACATGGATTGCATCTCGACACCCATGGCTTCGAACCATTTTTCAGATTCTTTACCTGAAACCGCAACAGTGTAGGTCGAGGGCTCATCTTGATCAACTATCAAGACGTACCTATCAGGTGAATACCTATTAGGTTCATGACACTCCCTCGTACTTCGGCGGACGCCTAGTGTTACATCAGATTCCTGAATCCTCTCAGGTTCAGGTTCAACAATATTTTTGTTGATAGGCAGATTCGACTATTGGTTGATTAATTTGTGGTTCTCGAATTTCCTCAAGATCTACAAGATTATCTCCAATTCCTCGCGCCATAAGCTCATCCTCTAGGAATGTTCCTCGACGCTTAGTGAAAACTCTATTTTCAGCAGGATTATAGAAATAATAACCAACCGGATATGCATATCCGATGAAAACAACTTTTCCACCGCGAGGATCAAGTTTGTCCGAAGACTCACTGGTAAAATAAGAGTTACATCCCCATATACGAAGGTAAGAGACTTTAGGTCGTTTACCATGCCACATCTCATATGGTGTCTTTTCTACCTTTTTAGTATGAGCAATATTCACAAGATGTGTAGTAGTTTCTAGAGCATAACTCCAAAAGGAGTGTGGTAAGTTTGTACGACACATCATTGATAGAACCATATCTAATAAGGTTCGATTTCTCCTCTCAGACACACCATTGAGTTGTGGTGTTCTGGGTGGAATTAGTTGGGATATAATCCCACACTTCTTAAAATGTTCATCAAACTCTTGATTAGTATATTCACCACCTCGATCGGATCGAAGTGCCTTAATCGTTTTCCATAGTTGATTTTGTACTTCATTTTGGAATTCTTTGAACTTGTCAAAGGTTTCATGTTTAAACTTCATAAGATAAACATATCCATATCTACTATAATCATCAGTAAATGTAACGAAGTATCTTTCCCTGTTCCTTGACATTGTCCTGAATGGACCACATACATCAGAATGTATGAGTCCTAACAAGTCTTTGGCCCTTTCACTAGTTTCGGTAAAAGGGGCCTTAGTCATCTTGCCACTTAGATAACATTCGCATAAATCATAAGTCTCTTGACCAGTGGATTCTAGAATCCCCGCGGTCTGGAGCTTCCTCATGCGATTGATGTTAATATGGCCAAGATGACAATGCCAACGATATGTTTGATTACAGCTAGTTTTAACACGTTTAGAGGAAAGAGAGCATACAATATTATTGATCTATTGTCAGAAGTATCTTTTTCATAGACACCATTCTAAGGCTTAGCCTCAAAATAAAACACACCATTTAAAAATGCAGAAATGCTACCATTAACAATATCAAAAGCATAATTAAAACCTTGTTCTCTTAAAGCAGAAACATAAATAATATTCTTAGTCAAACTAGGAACACAAAAAACATTATTTAATGTAATAAACAATCCAGAAGGTAATTCAAGAATAAATTCTCCAACTGCCTTCACAGCAACATTCTGCCCGTTCCCAACGTGCAGCTCTAAGTCGCCCTGCTTCAGCTTCCTAATCCTTTTTAGTCCCTGCAAATCATTACAAATGTGAAAACCACATCCAGTGTCAAACACCTAAGATTTGCTCGAAAAGGAAAATAGATCAATAACATGTATACCTGAGGATTCTCCTATTTGCAGCTTCTTAAGCTTCAACTCAGCCGGGTACTTGGGACAATTCCTCTTCCAATGCCCGATCTCATCATAGTGAAAACACTTAGCATCTTTATGAGGCTTTGCCTTTGGAGTGGCAACCTTTTTGCTTTTGCCCTTATCTTGCTTACCCGCCTTGCCCTTTCCCTTAGATGGCTTCTTCTTGGTAATTTTTTCTTCCCTGATCGCCAGAACTGGATTGCTCTTAGTAGGGATGTTTGTCTCAGCAGTTTTTAGCATCTGATGCAACTCTAGGATCGTTCTTTCCAACCCATTCATGTTATAGTTCGAAACGAACTGATGATATGAACTGGGTAGGGAGTTAAGGATCACATCCGTAGCTAACTCATTACTAAGGGGTGCGTTCAGACGCTCCAGTTGATCAACGAAAGACTTCATTTTCAGTACATGAGAACTGACCGAAGCACCTTCCTGGTATTGTAAAAAAAACTCCTTTTTTTATTTGTTTAAATTTCCTATAAAAGAAATATATTTAATGACGTCTGATTTAAAGAATATATAATATCGGTTTATATTAAGAATCGTTATTTTAATGTATCCGTTTTTCTTTAAACCCGGATTTGCATAGTACAATCATTAAGTTAAACGAAATAGGTTAAGACCAAAATTTTTGTCAAATAGGACTTTGACAAGTGTTCATGTTTGGCCTTAATCATCTTGCCTATAACTATTATACGTGACAGGTTCCTATGCCAAATCTACTCGATTTTAAGCATGCAATTCTATAAACTATTTTATAAAACTAACATACTTTGATTTGTAAGGTGGCTCTGATATCACTGTTGGAAATTTCTGTGTACCTTTTGATAATTAATTTTAGTCAATTTGTCAAACAAACCGAACGCAGCAGAAAACATGTACATTACGTTCGGTTCAAGACCGAATCCCCCAGTGATCTCCTTACAATCAAAACAGGTTAAATAAAATATCAAAGAATCGTAACTACCAAAAAGACACCTTGGTTCAACGAACGATCTCGCTAGATGATCGTTGATCACGAAATCAGATTTGTTCGTTTGAAACGATTTCAAACGAAAACCTTAATCTAAAGAAAATAAAGTTCGAAACTTTACTTTATGCGTAATCGAAGAAACAAAAGAGATTGCTTGTACTCGCCTTAAGATACTTCTTGAATGGTTAATCACCAATCGATTGGAAAGCAATACTTAATGTATGATGAGGATGTTTTTTTTTCTTTTCTTCTGTTGTTTTTCGAGAGCCCTCAAAACAGAGAATCACTCATGCATATATTCTAGAATGGGAAGATATATTGTGATGGACAAGTTCCTTGTTTCACTCGGAAATATATAAATCACTTGGAGAATTATATTGAGTAACTTGATAGTCTTTACTAAAAGATGTACACATATATCTTTTAGTATGAGAGGATACTTAAAGAGTTGTAATCTAATCACAATTCTTTTATAATTATCTCATAATTATAATAATTATATTTTCTTTTCTATTAATTATCTAATAATTAATAATTATACACATATATCATAATTAACATATTAATTATAATATTTATCCAACTCTTCGTAACTATTCTAAATAATTACGCATTCTTTTATTACGGTTATTATTTCGTGATCCGGTGATTAACGATTAAAATACCGTTCGTTGTTCGTTGCCCAAAGTGTAACTCTTTGGATCGTACCTGGACGGCAACATCGATTTTTAATCGCCAATTGAATATTAAATCCAACACTTGTAGAGTAATTTTGTAAAATGTTCTTGTAAGGTAATTTTGATCTTGTAGAGTAACTTTTTAGAGTATTATAATTACTCTAAATGATCTTGTATGGTAATTTTGAACTTGTAAGCTAATTTTGTAGAGTATCATAATTACTCTACAAATGATTTTCTAGAGTAATTATGAAATTGTATCTTGTTTGATACACTTGTAGAGTAATTTTAATACATCTCTAGAGTAATTTTAATGCAGAGTAATTTTGATATACTTGTAGAGTAATTTTATAATTACCCTACGAGCAAATAATTAGGAAAATGTCACCTCGTTTTTTGACTTTTTCATGCCCTTCATACGTTTAGTACGTAACTTTACTCTCTCTCTCTTAAGGATCCGTTAGGAGCCACCCTTTATTGTGAGAACCGCGAGAAACAGTGTGAACACAAACAGTATTACCTAA
The DNA here is from genome assembly GCA_947069175.1 of Scalesia atractyloides. NCBI lineage: Eukaryota > Viridiplantae > Streptophyta > Magnoliopsida > Asterales > Asteraceae > Scalesia > Scalesia atractyloides. Next base: position 49,711,912 of record CAMTDV010000004.1, on the reverse strand, counting down.
AAAAATCTAAAAAACACCAAAAAATTTTTTTTGAAAAAGTCGCTATATTTTGTCAACAAAAAAAAATTTCAAAAAAAAATTGAGTAATCGTTTACTGTAACTATTCAATACCCCTACGAAAAATTGATCACATCCGAGCGTGTCAGGCGATCGGAAAAGAAAGAAATGGTGAATCTATTCAAGATAATTACGTATTTACACAGTTATCCATGCACATGTGCATTGTTATCACTTCTTTAACAAATTCCGTAATACATTATAAACATTGGACAATTGTACTTCTATTTACACTACCATGTGTAATACACTAATGTTTACGTTACCAAAATTAGAAATGCACATGTGTATCTATATGTATCAATATGAAATAAGGTTTTGGTACACTATTTTGAATACACTTTCTCTTTCATCTATCATTTCATCCATAATACACTACCATGCACATGTGCATATGTATCATTTCTTTGACAAATTCCGTAATAATATTAGACAATTGTACTTTCATTTACACTACCATTTGTAATACACTACTTTTTACGTTGCTAATATTATAAATGCACATGTGTATCTATATGTATCAACATGAAATAAGGTGTTTTGATACACTACTTTGAATACACTTTTTCTTTCATCTATCATACCATCCATAATACACTTCTATTACCTCCTACCATCCATAATACAATACCATTACATCCTACCATCTATAATACAATACCAATACCAATATTTTCACTTTATTACATGTATATCATCACCATTTATAACATCCAATCAACATATTACATCATAAAGTGACAACTAAAACCAAACCATCAACCACTAGATATAACTAAACAAAAAACATGTATATGAGCCTACTTCATCATTCAAAAACACAAAGTTTTTTTTTACCAAAATACGTTATATAACGGTTATACAAAATGATGCACATGTGCATTTTAAATATTGATAATGTAAAAAGTAGAGTATTACAGATGGTATTGTAAATTAAAGTGCAATTGTCTACTACTGATAACGTATTATGGAATTTGTCGAAGTTATGATACATATGCACATGTGCATGGATAACTGTTACTCGTAAAAAAAGTTTTTTAGAGGTAAGAAATGTTGCGATTTAAAAAAAAATAGTAAAAAAAAAATTTTGACTGCTTTTTTTATTTTTTAGATTTTATTTTGCAATAAAGGTGGTTCTCGCGGTTCTCGCAATAAAGGTGGTTCTCGCATGAACCTTACCCTATATATATGGGAAGGTTTAAAGGAGAGCGCTAAATATTGTGAGAACCATGAGAAAGAATGAAAAAACCGTGAGAACTTGGTAAAAAAATTTAATTCAGAAAAAATACACTTATCATTATTATTTGAATAAAATGTTAGAAATTTAATTAACACGTTTAAATTTACTTGTATTTATAAATAAAGAAAATTTACCCATGTGTAAGCTTCTCATTTACACATCTGCAAATTTGTTATATTTACACATGTGTAAAAAACCTAAAAAGAGTGATTTTGAGAGGATAAATTAAACTATTTGATGTTGTAAATTTTTTTTATGTTGTATCTTAATTACAATGAGGTTTATATTAAAAAAATGATTTAGATTGATTTTCTCATTCGTTTTTACGGTTTTCGCAATATTTAGTGTTCTCAAGGTAACCCTCAAATCATTAGCTACCCATTAAGGTTGTTTAGTTCATTACTTAACGAACTCTATTATAATGATTATATACAACTATCACCTCCTACTTCCTAACAGTGACACATAATACCCTATACTATTTACCAACTAACATTACTCCACCGTCAAAAGTTTTTTGTCCTTAAAAATCGCAATAGGAAAAAAAGTTGCTAATCACAACTATTAAATCCAAATTGAAGTTCCTCTGAAATTGAATTGCTTTGTTTGACAACAACAACCGATGATTTTATTTCTTATGACCCCAGAACGGCATTGCAAACTCTCTGTTATGGTCTTTGTGACACTCGGCTATTTTGAGTCTGTATCGTACAAGTGTGACACGTGTTATGAATAAATAAAGACAATATTTTATTAAATTTGGTTATGTTGGCAATATAAGATAAACGCTTATCCCGTAACGAACAAAATGCGAAACGAACGTTGGTGACCTCCTGATTAATGTTAAAATCTTAAACATAATATGTTATGATTAAAATGCTACTTTTAATCATATCCGTGAGGAAACTTTTATTGAGAAAAAATATTACGTTGTGATTAAAATTTTATTAAAATGCCAACTCTATCAAAATTAGGTGGCAGCTCTACTTTCCCATAACTAGTTGACTTTCCATTTATCTCAAACTGGATAATTTTTCATTGCTGAATATTCCCAGCTTGGCTTATTGAAGCTGCAAGTGTAGTGACATACCCTTGGTTAACAAAAATTACATATGCACCAAAGTATTGATCAACCCTTACACATGCACCTAAATTCATCACCCATCTTATAACAAGTTTTATTTCATTCCTTATGAATGTGGCCATCACTATATCAGTGAGAGTATATAATGCACATGCAATCGAAAAAACTAGAGAGAAACCCTGATGATGAATTGAAGCAGTTACCACTGTCCAAAATCTACCATTTACATGACCCACAATTTTATGGACATTACTTGTGAGTTCCTTAAAATCAATTATCCACATTTCGTAATCTTGACCTGGATCCTTTAATTGTCTTCATACTTTTTAGATAAACAAATATGACATTTTCCCTTGATATTCACATAAAGACCATCACACCATACATATGTAAGGTATTCATTCTAGTTATCTATCTTAATTAATTTCCCAACTCTATCATCCTATCCAAAGTAATAATATCAATAAGTGATTAACGTGCAAAACATGAACAACCTGATATGTAATTGTTCCTTCCAAGTTTCCAAATTATCATATCATAACTTGTTAATAGCAGTATATTCAAGTGAATTATATCGAGGCTTTTCCCAATTTTCTATCAAATAACATTGCCAACCCGGTTTCCAATTAAACTTTCCAACTGTTAACCACTCAAACTTACTCATCTCACTCACAAACCATATAGACTTACCAAATCCCATCTGATGGTCTAATCATATGCTCGACTGCACACTCCCATGAACTATATATCTTCTTGAGCATGACAGGTTCATCAAGCAAAAGCAAAAAAAAAAAAGAAAACTGACTTCTCATTCCCTTTTTTCCCGATCTTCAATTTCATTTATTCTTGACTCATCATGAGTAACTAATTCCTGAATTTCCTGCCCATTCACATATTCAATTGGTTCTTGAAACTCGTTTCTATTTTCAAATCCGTCACTCTTATTTAGAAATGTACCAAGCATTTCATCAAACAACTCAAGAGCATACTCTTTTTCAATTTCCTTTGAATAATCTATTTCACTTTTCTTTGACTCCTCATCATTAACTATTTGTAATTCATTCCCAATTTCATATTCAGTACTTGGTTCTTGAATTTGATTCCTATTTTTAAATTCATATTCTTGATTAATTGGTTCTTAAATATCATTTCTAACCCTTTTAGGTATTTCCTCAAACACTTGGTGGGTATGTTCCACTTTTGTGAGTTGAGAAAGATAGGGTGATTCAAGAACTCGTTCATTATCACTAAAGATATCAAGACAACTTGTTCGGTGTGAATCAAATGTACTTACCTCAAAAATTGATTGTTGGGATTGAACTCTACAAAAGAAAAGATGATACAAAAGTCAAAACCTTCTAACAGTTGATCCAATATAAAGCAACATCCGCTGGGCCTAAACTCTGTCTAACATCCTAAGCTCTGTTGAAGACCAAAGACTGTTGTCAAAGGTCTGATATGCCAAAGCTCTACTGAAGGATAAACTGTGAAGCTAAGCTCTGCTAAAGATCTACAGTGGATGTAATCAACAATCGTTATCATTAGAGTTTATATTGTATTTTGTTTATTCAATGTAATAGTGATTAGCTAGCAGATGTTATAGGTTGTTTAGAATTAGTTAGATGTCACTTTCATGGTGACATCATCAAAGATGCCACATTGGTTAGGGTTGTACTATAAATAGAACAGTGCATGTACTGTTCTATTCATCACTATCAATCCAAATCAGTATGTCCAAACCACTGTTCCTCAGATTCAATATGTCCATACTCCAGTCCCCCAGGTTCAAGTGCAATCTGCACCACAAGTTACACAAACTCCTGCTCCTGCAGAAACCAATCAACAGAGCTTCTTTACACAAGGATTTGTTGATTGGAGTAGCTTGCCTGAGGAATTGTCTGATGAGAATTTTGCTCTAATTGCCAATAGTGAAAATCAACATGATAATTTTTGTTTCATGGAATTAGACACAATTCAAGAAGAGATTGAATCTGAGGATGTGGTACCAAAATCTGCTAAAACTGATGAAATTGCTGCAACAGATGTTACAGAAGAATTTGCTGCAGCAGATGTTACAAGCAATATTGTTGATGATGAGCTCAAGACATCTCTATCAGACCCATGGGATTCAAGTGTTTGTGATGATGAATGTGATTGTGCCATGATGGCAGCTGCTAAGTTATTACCTTAGGTTCTTAAAATCTATGTTCAGATAAATGCATTATTGCTTTTGCTAACATAAAAGAGCTGAATGAAAATCTTAGAAACAAAATTTTGGATGATGAAATACAGTTTGAAAAACTTACAAAATAGTTAAAATCTAAACTGTGTGAAAAAGAATCTGAAATCAGCAGCCTTAAACATGAAGCCAGCATAACAAAAGACCAACTCCAAACCATGATAGAAAAATATCATAGTTGTAAAAAGGAGCTTGAATCTACCCAAATAAGTTGTGAGAAATGGGTAGAATCATGTAAAGGTTATGAACTTATGTTGCAATCACAAATCAAAAAAGCAATGTGAAATTTGGTGTAGGTTTTAGAAAATATGACAAAGTTTCTCAAAACACTGCTGTAAATGATTGTGAGTTGGTTGAAATTATTCCAACAAATTTGGCTGGTCAAGAAATCAAAGTAACTCAACCAAATGGTAGCAAAATTGTTTTAGAAAGACCAGTGAGATCCTCAAATTTTGAGGAAATTGAGAAATATCAATTTAAACCTACTTGGTCTGATGAGTGTGATATTCTTGACAACTATAAGCCAGTGGATTTTCAACCACTAATGGGACTAAAGCACCCAAAGTTAAGATCATATCCTTAACAGGCATTCCGGCAGAGGTTATAAACTCTGCTGCTAAAAAAATCAGAAAAAGGGAAAAGGAAAGAGAAATAAAAAATTTGCATTGTGACTTTTGTGAAAAGAAGAATCATGTCACTAAAAATTGTCTTCTTCTAAAAGCCTATGATATTAACCAAACCAGTGTGATACCTGATTCACCAAACTGCAACATCTGTGGTAAGACCAACCACAAAACTCAAGAGTGTATTTATGTTCAAAGTTTTGATATAAAAAGACATGAATGTAAATCCAAAACACTTGAAAGTTCAAAGAGAGAAAATACCAAACAAACCTTTATTCTAGTCCAAACAGCGGTTACCAAACAATTGAACAAAACCTCTGCTCCCAGAGAGGTTCAGCTAACTACTGCTCCACCAGCTAACAAATTTTCAAGAGGACATGGCCGGCCTGCTTATAAAAGTGTACCGCTTGGCTATGAGGTTTACAAAAGACCATCAAAACCTAGGGTAAATAGTCATCCTCATGGATATGAGCAATTGATAGGAAATGGTACACAGCAGTGGTTACAAAAATCTGTACAAAACACTGACCATTTACCTGATCTTGAGACTGGAATGTATGTGACCCCATCCAAAGCTATTTTGGCTTTGGAAACTCACCTAAACTAAATTGTTTGCTAATGTGCAGGGAACTTCTACTTGCCTTGATAGTTTATGGTATGTGGATAGTTGAGGCTCTAGGGACATGACCGGATGTAGAGCCCTTCTCAAAGATTTCATGGCTCATGGAGGGGGTGATATATCTTTTAGTAACAATTCAAAAGGGAAGGTGTCAGGGTCAGGGACAGTCCAGACTGGGAAACTCAAGTTTGAACATGTCAATCTTATTATCAATCTGAAATTTAACCTTCTTAGTGTATCACAAATGAGTGACAAAGGCTATGGGTTATTCTTCACTAGGAAAACTTGTCAGATTGTTAGGCCAGAATTGGTTAAAAAGTTTGATCAAATCATAGCTGAGAGCAAAGCATAGCTTGTTGCTCACAGGAGTAGCAATGTGTATGTAGTTGATGTATTGAAAGATAATCCAATGTCTAATGCATGTTTGTTCTCAGTTGCTTCTAATAAAGAGACAGGACTATGGCATAGAAGACTTGGCCACACAAATCTTAAAATTATCACTATACTCTCCAAACAATATCTTGTTAGAGGTCTACCATCAAAACAATTCACTTGTGATGAACATTGTGTTTCCTGTTTAAAAGGTAAACAACATAAAAGTTCATACAAGTCAATTGAAAGTCCAAAACAAGTCAGTGTTTACAAATGCTACACATGGACTTGTTTGGCCATGTAAAAATCATGAGTCTTAAAGAAACAGATATGTCTTATCATTGTTGATTATTTCTCAAGGTTTACATGGACTTACTTTATGCACTCTAAAGATGAGACTGCCGGTATTTTGCAAAATTTTGTCAAACAAGTTGAAAAGCAATTTGACTTGCTAGTAAAAATCTTTAGGAGTGATAATGGGACAGAGTTTAAGAATAAGGAGTTGGATGATTTTTGTGTGTCAAAAGGGATTGTTAGGCAATATAGCATCCCAAGGATACCAGAACAAAATGGGGTGGTTGAAAGGAAAAATAGAACTTTAATTGAAGCTGTAAGGGCAATGCTTGCAGACTCAGGTTTACCCTTATCTTTTTGGGCAGAGGCTGTAAACACTGCTTGCTATGTGCAGAACAGAGTTTTGATTAACCCAGGCATCATAAGACTGCCTACGAAATTTTATACAAAATCAAACCTCTGATTTCATATTTTAAAATTTTTGGCTGCCCATGCTTTATTTTGAACTTAAAAGATTTCAATTCAAAATTACAGCCAAAGTAGATTGTGGTTATTTTCTGGGATACTCAACCACTGCTAAAGCCTATAGAGTATTTAATTCAAGGACTAGGTGTGTGGAAGATACTTTGAATGTAAAGTTCAATGAACTTTCTTCATTAAAAATCCCAGCAAATCCTGCTAAATTATTTGACTTAAATAAATTTACCTTTGAAGATGTGTCTATCAAGACTAACCCTGCAGGTACTCCACAGTCTTCACATCAAAACTATGGATTTGACATTGTGATTCCACAATATAAAGTAAAGTCATCCACCAGAGGAACATATGTTACTAACAACTGTGAAAACTCGGCCACTGCTACATCAACAGTTGTTCATCCATTAACCTCTGCCAGCTCATCTATTCAATCCATTGTTGATAAAAGTCCATTATCTGTGACCAAATATCAACCACTTTTTTACTCCCATACCACCTATACCTCCACCTCCATTCCAAATAAATGTTGGCTCTTTAAAATTACCAACAGATGTTAGCTCAGATAATTCCCATCTACAGCCTTCACCACTCAATGCCATCATTCCGTACAAGGGAGATCTCATCTACCTTAAAAACCATCCACCAGTCCAAGTTATTGGCAACATCAATGAAGGGGTGCTCACAAGAAGTCAATCTCAAAACATTTGTCTTTTTGCTGGCTTTCTATCTCTCACTCAACCTGTCAAGTACCAAGAGGCACTAAAAGACAACAGTTGGGTAGAAGCCATGCAAGAAGAGCTCCTACAGTTCAGAAGACAATAAGTATGGGAACTTGTACCATTGCCAAAGGATGTTTGTCCCATTGGCAAAAATGGGTATTCAAAATAAAATTGATGAAAGAGGTATTGTTGTAAAAAACAAAGCTAGGCTTGTAGTTCAAGGCTATAGACAAGAATAAGGCGTTGATTACGATGAAACATTTGCTCATGTATCAAGACTAGAGGCCATTAAATTGTTCTAGCTTTTGCTGTCAACCACAACATCAAGTTGTATGAAATGGATATCAAATGTGCTTTTCTTTATGGCAAGATCCAGGAAGAGGTATATGTGTGCCAGCTTCCTGGCTTTGAAGATGCATTTTATCCTGATCATGTTTACAGGCTTAACAAAGCATTATATGGGCTGAAACAAGCACTCAGAGCTTGATATGAAACTTTTTCCACATTTCTTCTTTCCATAGGTTTTACAAGAGGTAAAATTGATAAAAAACTGTTTCTAAAATGGAAAGGAAAGGATGTGATGATTGTCCAAATTTATGTGGATGACATTATTTTTGGATCCACATGTGATTCAATGTGTACAGAGTTTAGAGAACTCATGACAACAGAGTTTGAGATGAGTGGTATGTGTGAACTCCAATGTTTTCTTGGTCTCCAAGTTAAACAATTGCAAAATGGCACTTTCATTCACCAAAGTAAGTATGTCAAAGAACTACTTACAAAAGTTGATCACATCAAAGCTAGTCACTATTGACAATAAAGATGACTTGGTTGATCAAACATTGTATAGAAGCATGATTGGGTTACTTTTGTACCTAACTGCATCTAAGGCCTGATATCATGTTTGCCACATGTGTCTATGCCAGATCCCAGTCAGCACCTAGAAAGTCTAATCTTATTGCTGTGAAAAGGATATTCAGATACATAAAAGGTGCTCCCACACTTGGTATATGGTATCCTGCTAATAGATATATTGAGCTTTCAGGTTATTCAGATACTGATTTTGCTGGTTGTCATGCTATAAGGAAGTCAACTTTAGGAGGGTGTCAGTTTCTAGGCAATTGTTTAGTTTCTTGGCAAAGCAAAAAGCAATTTGCAGTATCAACATCCACAGTAGAGGCTGGGTATATTGCTGCCGCAAGCTGTACTACTCAACTCCTATGGCTTCAAAATTAATTGTTGGATTTTGGTGTAACTGTTTTAGAGACTCCTCTAATGTTAGATAGTCAATGAGCTGAAAACATCATTAAAAATCTAGTCTTCCATTCTACTACCAAACACATTGACATCAGACATCACTTTGTGAGGGATTGCTATGAAAAAGGTTTGATTTCTCTACATCATGTTCCAACTACAGATCAGCTAGCAGATGTGCTCACAAAATCTTTAGACACATCTACCTTTGAAAGCTTGATCCCTAGAATTGGCATGCTTAACATGGATTAAAACGTAATTTTTGTGTTACCATGAATAAAAAGCATTAAAATGTTCTCAGAAAATCAAAAATCCATACTTAAAAATAGTACAAATTGAAAGTTTTCAAAATCCTTAAAGTCTGTTTCTATCCACTGCTTTTCAAAATTATCATCTGTTTGGCTATATCTAACCATTGTCAAAGGTATCCTCTGTTAGGAAACCCCTGTGGTTCCTATCCACTGATAGACCAAAAAATCACCACTGTTACCTTACACTGTTCAGAACCACTATTGTTCTCCAACAGTGGGTTCCAAACAACTGTCTTCCATTACTGAACAGAGGTTGCCACGTGGACAGATGTTAGCCATCAGATCTTTTGAAACCGCTGCCACGTTAGCATTCACTTTTTACTTTATAAAACCCTGTTTTATCCAAACACAGTTTTCATTTGCCGTCTCGAATTCAATATTCTTCTAAGCGGTTTCCATTAATCTTAGCTCTCAATCACTCTCTTACATCGTTTTCTTCTTCGATCATGGAACTCCTCATCAAAACTCCCCACAATTACTTACCCATTTTTGAGAAAACAGAGCACAACACTTTCTTTCACCCAATAATTGATGTCCTCACATCATCAGTTTATAAGGACCTCATGCAAAATAATACACCGGTCTGCGCCGATACTCTTAGGGAATTTTGGGCAAATGCTAAAGTGGAGTCACAAAAAAAGAAACTGTACGCTATCACATCAAAGGTTTGTGACACACTTGTCCAAATTTCACCGTCTACCATCTACACCACTTTTGGACTCAATGACCTAAATCACAAAACCTCCTTCACTAAAAAGGAGTTACATGATGAGTTCATTGAAGAGGGTATGAGGGATAGCTTAAAGGTATAACTATTTTCAAACTCAATTTCCCTGCTGACATGAAATTCTTTTTCCATACCTTATTACTGTGTTTGTCTGCCAAGACTGCTTCTTTTAGTGAGATACCTTTAAACATTCAATATCTGGGGTATGCTATTTTGACAAAAACTGATTTTAATTTCTCCAGGTATTGTTCTCTGACTTGGTAGCAAACTTTAATAAAATTGCTAAAAATCATGCCTTTTTTATTCATTCAATATTTTTAAGCTTTTATCTTCAAAAACTGGTTTCTGAACAAAATTTTCAACAAGACACTATTACAAAAATATGAAGCCTTACACATGAAACCTTTACAAGAATTTTAAATAGATCTCAAAAGGTTTTGAAAACAAAAGAAAAGGGGGATGAGCAAAATTTACATGCCACTACAACCACTGCTCCTACCTCTGTTGCTGAGCCCACTGCTCCGGGTGATCATGGCATTACAACCTGTGCTGTGAAACCCACATCAGCTGTAACACCCCGATCGCGTATAAAACAACTCGCGGCGGAAATGACAGGGGGTCACATTACAAATTGTTTCAAACACATGGTATTTAAAGTTTTGTTTTATTAATTTAATAATTGACATTGTCTTTAGAGAATTCGAAACAAAATACAACAACTATTTTATTTTTAATCAAGCTAAGGCCAGCGTCCATCCTATGTGTAGCATACTTGATCATGTATTAGTACCTGAAACATATGTAAAAAATAAAGTCAACATTGAATGCTGGCGAGTAACATAGGTTTTGTAAGTCCAATTCATGGCTTTATATTTGTATTGCAATACATCGTTCGACTACGAGAGTCGATAAGTAAAAATCTTGTAACCAAACTTATAGTAAATATGGTTGGTATTGCGACATGTTTAACCCAAAAGAAAATATTGTAGCCATGGATCTTGATAAAAGTGTTTCCTTTGTAAAACCATGTAAGTAATTTGTTTTGTATGGTTTATATACCTTTAATTGAAAACCATTCGTGTCTTGTCCAACCCAATCCTTTTTGTTTTGTGTAAATTAATTGTTCGTGTTTTAATTGTCTTTGTGTGAACAAGTGTGGTCGTGTGGTGAATACATTAAAACCTGTGTTGACTCGTGTAATAAACCACCAAAGGGTTTATCAATTGTACAGTTTCTATCGTTCCCCAAATTTCCCCATAAAACCTGGGAAATTTGGTAACGGGATTGTCGGTCCTATGGTACCATAACATACTACCGGTCGGCGTGATCAAATTTAATGAATGTACTCGTGTTATGAATAACACACCACCAAGTTTCACACCTTATTGAAAACATATTGTGTATATATATATATATATATATATATATATATATATATATAAACCATATGCATTGTTTTGAAATCTTGAAAATAGTTTAGCACATATGAATCACCCCAAAGCATTTTAGAAATGGGGAAAACTATGTACTCACAATAACCATGCATAGTAAATATGTAGATTTGAAAGATAGTTTAACACATATGAATCACCCCAAAGATTTAAGAAAAAGGGGAAACTATGTACTCACAATAACCATGCATAGTAAATATGTAGATTTGAAAGATAATTTAACACATATGAATCACCCCAAAGATTTAGGAAAAAGGGGAAACTATGTACTCACTTGATTGTGGATTACTTGCTTAATTGTGTTAAGCAAAGCTCAAGTGTTTTCTAATAATATACAATGCACACGTGTTAGTAAAATAACCTAAGTCACTTTATCCATACAACACGAGACAGAACCCCAACGGACTTAGTCGGGCAGAGCCTTGATATGCGTTGGTGGGGCCTAAATCAATCGGTTAGGGTGGCCATACTACACGAGACAGAACCCAAACGAACTTAGTCAGGCAGCGCCTTGACATGCGTCGATGGGTCCTAAATCAATCGGGTAGGGTGACAAATTAGTGATTGGGGGTTAAGATACTTACAACGGGGCAGAGTTTAGGGATTTAGGCGGGGCTTAGTATTTGAACAGAGCTTCGAGAGAGAAAGAGATCAATTTTTGAAATCGAAAATGAACACTGAAACTCGTCCCAGGCCGCCCCTTATATACCCAAAGTTGGCTTCTCCCGCGCGTCGCGCGGGGAGACAGGGATTCTCCCGCGTGGCACGGGGGAGGTCGACCTGGACTAGACTGCCACGTGTCTAGGGTAGGCATGACACGTGCCGCAACATCGTGACACGTGTCCTTGACCGCCTTTTTCGTCCAATCGCGAGTTTTTCTCTTTTTTGGTGCTGGTTCTTTATCGCGTATGCTCGAGTCTTGATTCTAAATGGTTTGGTTTTTAATTGTGGGTCTATTGAGGGTACTTTTGTGGATTGTTACATTGATTTGGCCACCGGACTTGTATTATCGCCTTTTTGCCATTTTAACCCTTCTATCTTGTAATTTAAGGTATACGAAGGGTATTAAGACATATGTAACTTGGATATGGTTCCGGAAATGTTGTGAATATCATGTTGTTTGAAAATAAAATAAACAATTTTATTAAACACTGAAACTGTCGAAAGGTACAACGGTTGAAATACTGCAAATGTTACAGTCTCCCTACTTCGGGAAATTTTGTCCCGAAATTTAATTGGAGGAGACTTGTGAGAACAGATGTGGATACTTTGCTTTCATTTGATCCTCTCGTTCCCAAGTAAATTCTAGGCTACGTTTGGATTCCCAGCAAACTTTCACAATTGGAATTCGATTACGTTTGAGCTTCTTGACTTCACGGTCCATAATTTCCACAGGTTTCTCGACGAAATGCATAGTATCATCAATACGAATTTCAACAAGAGGGATGTGGAGGTTTTCATTGGCTAAACATGTTTCAAGTTGGACACGTGGAAGGTTGGATGAACATTTCCAAGTTCAGGAGGTAGTTCGAGTTTGTAGGCTTCCGATCTTTTCAATGATCTTAAAAGGTCCCACGTATCAAGGAGCTAGTTTACCTTTCTTTCCAAACTTGACTATTCCCTTCCAAGGGGATATCTTGAGAAGAACATGGTCATCAATTTGGAATTCCAAAGGTTTGCGTCGTTTGTCAGCATAACTCTTTTGACGACTTCTAGCTGTCAAAAGGTTATTGCGAATTTTCATGATTTTGTCTGTTGTTTCTTGAATGAGTTCAGGTCCGGTGATTTGAGCTTGACCAACTACATTCCAACAGATAGGTGAACGACATTTTCGACCATAAAGAGCTTCGAATGGTGCCATGTTGATGCTAGAGTGATTACTATTGTTGTAGGAGAATTCGATCAAAGGTAGATGCGAATCCCAACTACCACCAAAGTCTATCACACAAGCTCTAAGCATATCCTCAAGTATTTGGATTGTCCTTTTGGTTTGTCCATCAGTTTGGGGATGATATGCGGTGCTTAGATTTAATTTGGTTCCCATGGCAGATTGCATGGTTGTCCAGAAACGAGATGAGAAACGAGCATCACGATCTGAAATGATGTTCAAAGGAACACCATGACGAGATACGATCTCCTCAATATAGATCTTAGAAAGTTTGTCAGTAGAGAAGTCCTCACAAATTGGCAGAAAGTGTGCTGACTTAGTCAGACGGTCGATGATTACCCAAATGGCATCATGGCCCCTAGAAGTGTGTGGTAACTTGGTGATGAGATTCATAGCGATGTTCTCCCATTTCCATGCCGGAACTTCTGGTTGTTCGAGCAAACCGGAGGGACATTGATGTTCTTGACTTTAAGACAAGTAAGGCATTTGGATACGTACAAAGCGATATCCTTCTTCATACCCGGCCACCAATACTGGGTACGAAGATCCATGTACATTTTGTCTATACCTGGATGGATAGAATAATGTGACTTGTGTGCTTCATCCATCAGTAAAGTACGAAGATTATCTTGGTTTGGAACCCATAAACGATTCAAAAAATAGAGTAACCCATCATCTTTAGTTTCAAGCTGAAGCTCAAGATTATGTGGTAGTTCATTATTCATCAAGCTTTGGGTTACGCAAGTACGTTGGGCTTGGGAAATACGTGTTTGGATATCTGATTGGATATGAACACAATGAAGTTTGACTTGTTCTTTGCGACTAAGTGCGTCTGCTACGACATTCGCCTTACCAGGATGGTAAAGAATTTCGAAATCATAGCCATTCAGAAGTTCGACCCAACGCTGTTGTCTCATGTTTAGTTCGTTTTGATTGAAAATGTGTTGGATACTTTTGTGGTCAGTGAAAACCACACATTTAGTACCACAGAGGTAATGTCTCCAAATTTTGAGAGCGAAAACAACAACACCTAACTCAAGATCACGAGGTGTGTAGTTCTTTTCTTAGATTTTCAGTTGCCTTGATGCATATGCTATGACTTGTCTCTTTGTATGAGAACACAACCCAGGCCTAGATTTGAGACATCACAATATAAATGAAATCGTTGTTGCCATCGGGTAAGGATAAAATAGGAGCATCACAAAGCTTTTGTTTCAAGGTTTGGAAAGCTTCTTCTTGTTTGGGTACCCATTCAAAGGGTTTTTTATTATGAGTTAAAGAAGTGAGTGGAAACGCAATCTTGGAAAAGTTTTTGATAAAACGACGGTAGTAACCGGCTAGACCAAGAAAAGAACGAACTTTGGTAGGAGTAGTGGGTGTACTCCAATCCTTGATCGCTGTGATTTTGGCGGGATCCACATGTATGCCTTGTCCATTGACAATGTGACCCAAGAATTGAACTTCATTTAGCCAAAATTCACACTTGGAGAATTTGGCATAAAGTTGTTCCTTCTTTAGAAGCTCCATCGTTAGACGAAGGTGATGTTCGTGGTCAGCTAGAGATTTCGAATGAATCAAGATGTCATCGATAAAAACAATGATGAACTTATCTAAATAAGGTTTACAAACCCTATTCATTAAGTCCATGAAAATGGCAGGAGCATTTATCAACCCAAAAGGCATGACAGTGAACTCATAATGGCCGTATCAGGTTCGAAAAGCAGTTCTGAGAATATCTTCTTTGAATACACGAAGTTGATGATACCAAGAACGGAGATCGATCTTTGAAAAACATGTAGCACCTTGTAGTTGATCAAAAAGATCATCAATACGAGGCAGGGGATATCGATTTTTAATTGTGAGTTTGTTGAGTTCACGATAATAGATGCACACGCGAAAGGATCCGTCCTTCTTTTTCACAAAAAAAGCACAGGAGCGCCCCAAGGTGAAAAACTTGGACGAATGAAACCTTTGTCTGAAAGCTCTTGGAGTTGTTTTGACAATTCTTGCATTTCTGATGGTTCAAGACGGTAAGGGGATTTGGCAATTGGGTTGGCACCTTGTATAAGATCGATGCGAAATTCCACTTGGCGTACCGGAGGTAAACCAGGTAATTCTTCAGGAAATATCTCAGGAAAATCGCGAACAATGGGATGTCTTGAATACTTTTGCTCTTGCCTTTCTCCTCTAGGATATGCGCCAAGAAGGCTACATACTTCTTTCGCAAGTATTTCTGAGCTTGGGTACATGTCATGAGTTTAAGATTACTGGAAGGTTTCTCTCCATGAACTTCTAAAACTTCGCCAGATGAAAGGGGTATGCGAACAATCTTATCAGAACAGATGATTTCGGCATGATGTCTGGTTAACCAATCCATGCCTACTATGACTTTGAAACTCCCAATTTGCATTGGCGCGAGGTTGATGGGAAAAAGATGGTCATTGAGTTTTAGCTGACAATTACTGTTGACATAATTAAGTACAAGAGGTTCGCCACTTGCTATTTCTATTGTTAAAGGCTTTACCAGCTTAGTTCGGGTTTCAAAGAAAAGGTTCAAATGCTAAGGATACGAAACTTCTATCGGCACCTGAATAAAAAAGAATAGAAGCAGGATGATTGTTAACAAGGAACATACCGTTTACCACTTCATGATTAGCATGAGCCTCGTTAGCATTTATGTTAAATGCACATCCACGAGCTGGGTTAGTATTAACAAGCTTTGGGCAGTTGTTCTTGAAATGGCCCATCTCGCCACAATTGTAACAAGACCCAGGTGGAAAGTGAGGTCGAGCAGGATTTGCTTGGGGTTGAACCAGATTCGGGATAGCTTGGTTGGGAACAGATCGACAGACATTGACCAGATGACCGAATCTTCCACATGAGGTACATTGACGACAGGGTATTTGATTTTGGTGGTGGTCGTTGCATCTATTGCACAGGGGTGCAGTACCAACTAAGGTTTCTTAGCAGGAGGTTGGGCTAGTTTGTTGAGGGTAGCTTGATTGGTTGGAGTGGTAATAGCAAAATTCCTTGAAGCCTTACGCTTCCTTGATTTTTGGAGGGTTCGGTTTTGGTTTCTTTTGGTTTCTCTGGGGTAGCCTTATCAGATTGTTTCTTGTTTCTCTTACGGAAAAGTTTCCCTTTTTTACTTGAGAATCGGTTAAAGTTGTTGCTAGTTCAATAGTCTCCCCAACGGTGGCTGGCTGGCTACCAGTGACTATTTCTTGAACGGGATCAGGTAATCCATCAATATAATTCTCGATGGCCCGATCTAAAGGCGTGACCATGGCGGGACAAAGTAAACTTAACTCTTCGTAACGGTCGGTATACGCACGATTTTCTCCACTATCTTGCTTAAGATCGTGGAATTCGTTCTCGAGTGCCCTTATCTCATTGCGTGGGCAAAACTCTTTCATCATAAGAACTCTAAGTTCCTCCTGAGTTTGTGCTATAGCTACATCCACACCTCGATCTCTCATAATCCCATTCCACCATGTGAGCGCTCTCTTTTGGAATACGCCTGAAGCAAACTCTACTTTGCACTCATTGGGACACTGACAATGGCGGAAAGTGCTCTCAATACTTTCAAACCATTGTAGGAGACCAGTAGCTCCTTCAGACCCATAGAACTTCGGTGGTTTAGCTGAATTGAACTATTTGAAATTACATAGGTGGGGTACATTGTTGTTGTTATTGTTATTGTTGAGTTGGGTCACAAGGTTTGGAAGTATCACAACCATTTGTTGAGCGCCATTTCGGCGTTTTGAGTAGTATCACGACGAGGAGGCATTCTAAAAGAAAAGGAAATATGAGAGGAAACGAGTGAGATTGATAAAGGATAGTTAAAAAGAAACACTAAGAATGTCGAAGAAGCATAAGGGATGTAATCATTTATTCATTCCTTCCCACGAATAAACGACACAATGACTGATCAAAGTAAATGAGTCTTTATAATGTATCGTGAAGACATGCTTTAGCCTATAAGTGGACACTCACCCCAAGAGTTCCCAGGTAAGAGTGACTGGTCCGATTAAGTGGATTTGTACGAACACTCTAGCCTTAGACATAAAACTCAGGGTACATGCACCCACCCTTCCAGATTGCACGTGTTCACATTATTAAAACCCAAACATTGATGAGATTTTCAAAAACTTTTAAGGCTTAAAAGCCTAAAGACAAATCATCTAAGGATAGATGATGATTTCTTGTAAGATTTTGGGAAATTTTGGCTTTTAAGAATGAATGTGAAATTTTGTATTGTTTTGTAATCACCTAAGGATAGGTGATGGTATTGTGTTGAAAATCTAGACACAAGATAACTCGCATTAGGGTCCTAGGAAGGTTATAGTCTAGGTCAAAAGAGTTACTAATAACCTAATTCCCTATAACCATGGCTCTGATACCAATCTGTAACACCCCGACCGCGTATAAAACAACTTGCGGCGGAAATGTCGGGGAGTCACGTTACAAATTGTTTCAAACACATGGTATTTAAAGTTTTGTTTTATTGATTTAATAATTGACATTGTCTTTAGATAATTCGAAACAAAATACAACAACTATTTTATTTTTAATCAAGCTAAGGCCAGCGTTCATCCTATGTGTAGCATACTTGATCATGTATTAGTACCTGAAACATATGTAAAAAATAAAGTTAACATTGAATGCTGGCGAGTAACATAGGTTTTGTAAGTCCAATTTATGGCTTTGTATTTGTATGCAATACCTCGTTCGACTACGAGAGTCGATAAGTAAAAATCTTGTAACCAAACTTATAGTAAAGGTGGTTGGTTTTGCGACATGTTTAACCCAAAAGAAAATCTTGTAGCCATCGATCTTGACAAAAGTGTTTCCTTTGTAAAACTGTGTAAGTAATGTGTTTTGTATGGTTTATATACCTTTAATTGAAAACCATTCATGTCTTGTCCGACCCAATCCTTTTTGTTTTGTGTAAATCAATTGTTCATGTTTTAATTGTCTTTGTGTAAACAAGTGTGGTCGTGTGGTGAATACATTCAATCCTGTGTTGACACGTCTAACAAACCACCAAAGGGTTTATCAATTGCACAGTTTCTGTCATTCCCCAAATTTCCCCACAAACCCTGGGAAATTTGGTAACGGGATTGTCGGTTCTATGGTACCGTAACATACTACCGGTCGGCCTGATCAAAGTTAATGAATGTACTCGTGGTATGACATCACAACTTATTGAAAACATATTGTATATATATAAACCATATGCGTTGTTTTGAAATCTTGAAAATAGTTTAGCACATATGAATCACCCCAAAGCATTTTAGAAAATAGGGGAAAACTATGTACTCACAATAACCATGCATAGTAAATATGTAGATTTGAAAGATAGTTTAACACATATGAATCACCCCAAAGATTTAAGAAAAAAGGGAAACTATGTACTCACAATAACCATGCATAGTAAACATGTAGGTTTGAAAGATAGTTTAACACATATGAATCACCCCAAAGATTAAAGAAAAAGGGGAAACTATGTACTCGCTTGGATTGTGGATGACTTGCTTAATTGTGTTTAGCAAAGCTCAAGTGTTTCCTAATAACATACAATGCACACGTGTTAGTAAAATAACCATACAACACGAGACAGAACCCCAACGGACTTAGTCGGGCAGAGCCTTGACATGCGTTGGTGGGTCCTAAATCAATCGGTTAGGGTGGCCATACTACACGAGACAGAACCCCAACGAACTTAGTCAGGCAGCGCCTTGACATGCGTTGGTGGGTCCTAAATCAATCGGGTAGGGTGACGAATTAGTGATCAGGGTTAAGATATTTACAACGGGGCAGAGTTTAAGGATTTAGGGGGGGGGGGCTCAGTATTTGAACAGAGCTTCGAGAGAGAAAGAGATCAATTTTTGAAATCGAAAATGAACACTGAAACTCGTCCCAGGCCGCCCCTTATATACCCAAAGTTGGCTTCTCCCACGCGTCGCGCGGGGAGACAGGGATTCTCCCGCATTGCGCGGGGGAGGTCGACCTGGCCTAGACTGCCACGTGTCCAGGGTAGGTATGACACGCGCCGTGACGTCGTGACATGTGTCCTCGGCCGCCTTTTTCGTCCAATCGCGCGCTTTCTCGTTTTTCATGCCGGTTCTTTATCGCGTATGCTCGGGTCTTGATTCTAAATGGTTTGGTTTTTAATTGTGGTCTATTGAGGGTACTTTTGTGGATTGTTACATTGATTGGCCACCGGACTTGTATTATCGCCTTTTTGCCATTTTAACCCTTCTATCTTGTTATTTAAGCTATACGAAGGGTATTAAGACTTATGTAACTTGGATATGGTTCCGGAAATGTTGTGAACATCATGTTGTTCGAAAATAAAATAAACAATTTTATTAAACACAAAACTGTCGAAAGGTACAATGGTTGAAATACTGCAAATGTTACACCAGCCAAACCCAAAAAGAAACCTACCAAATCTAGAAAGCCCACCAAACCAAAACAAACTAAAGAGGTTCCTCTGGAAGATGATATCCCAAAGGTTAACCAAGTGACAACACCAAAGTCACTTGAAACCACTGATGCTACTTCCTCACAGCAGATGGAAAGATCTCCACCCACTAGCCTATCTCCTCTTGCATCCTCACAAAAAGATCAATTTGTAAGCACAGGGACACCATAATATGAAGCAATGGAATCACTTGATTCTATCTTCCACGTCCCCTCTCCCAGTGTAATGTCGCTTTCTACTCCACAACCCTCTTTATCACAACTTCCACCTACCATTTTACCACTATTGAAAACAATTGACATTGCTCAGACACAAATCAGTTCCTCTCAATCACCTATTCATGAGAGTTCACCTCTACATGTGACTGAGTCTGAGCACACTGCTATTGCTAACCCAACAACAGTTGAGGATGTTACACCCCTTGAGTTATTTGTAATTCTTGGTGGTATTTCAAGTGAAGCAGCCACTACAATTGTTGAAACCACTGTTTCACAATTGGACATTGGTTACATTCCTAAGTCTTACACGAAGGCAACAACTGTTGAGGCTACAACTGTAACCTATGCTCCAGTTGGAAGTCCCCGGAACCAAGAAAAAAGGGCATCCGGTTTTGATGATATGGGATTTATTTCCATGGAAGTTCCAGATACAACTACCACTGGTAGGAGTTCAGATGATCCTATTAAGTTACATGATGAGCTAAGATACAAAGAATTGATGGAAAGGATTACAAACATGGAATCATCCATTGATGATATCAAATACATGATGAAACAAGTGCTTCAAAATTCTCAGAATCCTGTTCCCACTATGCAAATTACTTCTAAGCTCTGGAAACAAGTGCAACCTATTCTTCAAGCTCAAATAAATTTTGCTGATATACAACATGAGGGCCACATGCATTTGATCAGAAATACGTTAGAGGCCAGATACAAGGATACTCAAGCTGATATAAAGGCCATTAAAGATCATTTGCTCAAAACCACAGGCTCTGCCCCTACAACAATCATTCAAGAAGAAACTGATGATGCCAAAAAGGGGGAGAAAGATAGTTTAAGAAAATTGCAGCCTGATTCTAAGTTGCAAAAGCCAAAACCAGGGCCTGCTGAACAAACAAAACCTTTTGCAGATGCATCAGATGTTTGTGTTCAAAAAGGGATTTATGAGACCCTGAACATTCAAGCAGAGAAGATAGCAGATGCAAAGAAGAAGAGACAGGATACATTAGAAGTCAAAGCTTGCAATCTTGTTGAAGAAGAAAAGGCTAAGCAGATGGGAAAAGAGAACCTTGGATCTTCAAACATGAGAAAGTCAACTAGACAAGTTGGACAACCAAGAACCACACTTTCTAAAACCACTGCTCAGCCTACTCAAAGTTTATCCTCTGTTCCAACAACACCAACTTCACCAGCAAAGAAGAAACAAAAGCCTACACCAAGAAATCTTCTTTACCACCAACAAAGGTTGTAACATCTGAGGTTCCAACAGATGTTGGTTCAACAGATGTTCCAACAACTGTTAATCAAACCATTGCTATGCTCACTTTTCCATCATTAATTCAACCACTATCCACACCACCAAGATTCCCTGAACATCCACCTTCACCAAAAATCACCTTACGTAAACGAAAAAATTTTGTGATTGAAGATGACAAAGTGATTCCATCACCAGTCCCTTTGTCATCACAACCCATGGCCACATCATCCTCATCACCTCCATCTAAATTCACTTCAAAACCACTCCCACCTTTTGTGCCACCACCATCAATCATTCCTATTGCTACAAAATTTCATCTGGACTTAATTATTGTCAAAGAAGAGATAAAATCCTTCTATTCCATTGAGGATTTAGAAAAGAGAGATTTCCCTTCTCTCTTTGGTTACAAAAAACCAAGGAACTTTGAAGAATATCTTAAGTTGAAGGTTAAACAAGCTGAGTACTTAACCAAAGAAGAGACAGTGGGAAAGTGTGATAGGGAAGTACAGAGCTTTTTGCAATATCAACTAAGCAAAGTAAAAATTCTTGAAGACTTTGCAAGAGATTTATGTAAGTCCTTGTCAGAAAGACAAATCACTGACGAACAAGATGAGGGATTGAGACAAGACTATCTTGAGCACATAATGACATATAAGCCTTACACCGTTCAAGGACTGGTCTACAAATGAGCTAAAAGAAGAAATTGATAGACTCCAAGAAATGCTCAAGGATCCTGTCAAAAAGGCAACTCCACCTAGTTCGAAGAAGTACAAGAAGGTAGAGCCAAACCAAGCCTTAAAGCTTAAAAGAATGAAAGAGGAACATGTAGCTGCAAAATATGGCTCTGCTAGGCAAATTGCAAGATGGTCAGAGTCCAAAGTGGTAGAGACCTATAGAAGATTGGAAGAACTTAGAAAGAAAGATCCAACAGTCCCACAAAAGCCAGTCTATCCAACAGTTGATGTCCCTCAACAGACCCAAGCTTTGAAAAGACCATCCTTAACCTCTGCCTTGTCCACAATTGCCGTAAATCAAAGAAAAAGGCAAAAGTAGATGGAAGAGGAATATCAATGGAAGTTTGAAGAGCACAGAAAGGAGGGAATCAAGTGTCAAATTCATTATCATGCTGATGCTGCAAGTGACAAGCTAAGAGAGACTATTGCCAAACATGATAGCTAAACACAACCACTCAGCTCAACACTAACTTAGATCCCAAGAAAACCGACTGATCCAAAAGTTCTAAAATGGAAGTCAGACAAAGACACCCATGAATTGACTCTGCTCAAATCAGATGGTAAAGTTGACAAGTTTAGAATGGAGGATGCATATGGTCTGTGTGTAGATGACCTCCAAGATCTTTTGAATCTGGAACTTGAAAGGGATTTTGAAGATATTTTTTCTATGGACTTTGAACTTCAATTCAAAGGACAAATAAGGGAACTACTGTTGAGAAATAAAAATCAACAATATAAAGTGTTTTGGCATCATCTATTCTAGAGGGAGATTGTTGGGAAGAAAAGCCAAAACCTTCTAAAAACTGATCCAGTAATAAAGCAACATCTGCTAGGCCAAACTCTGTTTAACATCTTAAGCTCTGTTGAAGACCAAAGACTGTTGTCAAAGGTCTGATATGCCAAAGCTCTGCTGAAGACTAAACTGTGAAGCTAAGCTCTGCTGAGGATCAACAGTGGATGTAATCAGCAGTGTTATCATCAGAGTTTATATTGTCTTTTGTTTATCCATGTAACAGTGATTAGCTAGCAGATGTTATAGGTTGTTTAGAATTAGTTAGATGTCACTTTCATGGTGACATAATGAAAGATGCGATATTGGTTAGGATTGTACTATAAATAGAATACTGCATGTACTGTTCTACTTTCATCACTATCAATCCAATTATCTTTCTTGCATTATGTACGATTAAATCAGAGTGATCTTAGGTCGAGGGAGAGATTGTAACTTACATACATACGTGATTTATTACAAAAGCATGATAAGTTGAAAACAATCTTTCTATTGTTGTAATTCAAAAGTTTGTTTAAATTCCGCTGCACATTTCATCTAAAACTATCTTCTTTCATTGATTTCATTATAACTTTTGCAATAATATCAAACTCGGATCCTAACATTGATGATCCTTCTTGAACCGACCAATGAACAAAAACCCCATTTAAAAACTTTTCTTGATATCTAGCCAAAGAAAATGCTTGTTCCAACTATAAACCATCACCTATATTATGGAACCTCATAAGACCATAACCAATTTCTGGCTTAAGGCCATTATTGAAGAGATATATTGCATAATATTCATTAATTTCTTCAGAATTTTTGACCTTATCGAACAAACTTTGGAATTCGTCACAGTACTCATCAATCGTACCTTGCTGCCATATTGATATTATTTTTTACAAAGCAATTTCCATGATTTATTTGTTGATGTTGTTGTTGATTGTTGTTGCCACCATTCTTGAATTTGACACCTTGGTATGAACTCTGATGTTATTGCTCTTGCCTTCAATTTTTTTTCTTTCAGATTGAAATCTTTTGTTAATTGATCGAACAATGATCAATTGAGAACTGAAACGAAATCAGACCGAAACTGATTGTAATTGAGATGAAATTGATTGAATCAATGATCAATTTAGAGAATCCAAACAAATTTGGGGCAACTTAGTGAATTACGGTTCCATATTAACAGCATCCGAGGATCGGAGAGCTATGATACCACTTGTTACAATACAACATGGTAATCGACAGATTAAGAGCTAAAGAATTGTAGAAGAAGAATCACAGAAGAGAAAGAGATTAACTCTCAAATCATTAGCTACCCACTATGGTTGTTCAGTTTGTTACTTAAACGAACTCTGATACAATGATTATTTACAACTATCACCTCCTACTTCCTAACAATGACACATAATACCCCGATACTATTTACTACCTAACACACCATCTTCAACCCTAAACTAATTCCTCAAATCAGAACCAAGCTCAGGCCTAACTGAACATCACAACTAAGATGCATCTTCATTCCAGTACTACAAATGGATCATTTCTTCTGCATATGCTTCCACCTAAAAACCGGACAAATCGAGTTAATTGATAAATCCAGGATTAAATAAGCATTTTCTAAGCGATACAAAGGGCTTCCCGAACAGCTGGTAAATCTCTAAAACTCTACTTTAAAAACCAAAACACTTAATAATACATTGAGTATCTACTAAAATAATTTATTACCTGATTCTAGCGAAAGGTTCTCGTGTTATACCTGAAAGGCAAAGTATGGCGAACAGAAGGAATAAAAAACTTCGAAACGACAAAAATAGAAAGGAAAGAGATGGAATGGAAAACTCTTCACAATGGAGTCGACTGTGGTGTCTTCACTATGAGACATATGGAAACGTACAAGGGCAAAACACCATGGAATCCAGGGTTCGTAAACGAAGATAAAAAGGAAATTCAAGATTCACAGCTTCGGTTCTTAGGTACCGCTCGCTATCTTAGTAAGATTGTATTGTCCGATACAATCTTATAAGAAAAGAAGTGTACGACATAGCAAAGGCATTTGAGAAGAATCCAGGCAACATAAATATGTTGCACGGCCTGGATAAGAAAATCAGTGAAAGATTAGATAGGTGCTTTAGACGTTAAATGTTTAAACAATGTTCTCTGTTATGACTTTTTATGTCGTGTTTTGAAATGTTTTTTTCATCAATATACTATGTTTGTTGAATATATTCGAAATATCAAGCACCAGAAATGTTTCCTTATTCCAAAACAAAAATGATACAGAATCACCCACATACATAAAATAAACCACATGTTTAAACCACTCAAAGCATAAAACAAACACACGTGATTAAAGTACTCAAAAGAAATACTGTAAAAAGCTTGATCTTAGTATCCATGGAGCATCTAAAAAAGGTTATTGAATCCGCAAGCTCCTTTAATTGTTTCTCATCGCGCTCTCCTATATCAACCATGAACATCATAGCCACCTCTCGGACACTAGACTCTTGCATTTTGGACAACAAATTGAGTATTTCTTCTCTCTTTGTCATGGTCTCTTTGACCTAGTAATGTTAGTCTCCAACAATTCTTTACAAGATCTATCTTCAGCTATTTGTCTCTTTTTAAGATCCACTCTAATATTAGATTATCAACATGATGCAGTAGAGGATATAGAAGAATCTGACATCTTTGAAGATAAGATTTCAATGGTATTGCTATGAATATAAAAGGAAAAAAGCATCACGTAAAAGACATGTAAAATTATTGAGCAAGATAATTATTGGTTCAATATACTGTTACTCTTTTTGGAATTTTATTCACCAACATGTTTGTGGTTTACAAAATTCCTCAAGTTAAATTCTTTGTTAAATTTCTTTTTTTTTCATAATCCCGCTTGTTAAATTTCTAACAGGTAGCATTACCCCATTAAAATAAAAACGTCATATTCTATCATATAAAATATAACTAGTGCAATAAATGGATAGACCCTACTCATATTTTATAAAAATAATATGCCCAGCACAATGAATCAAGTTGATTAAAAAAATAATAATGTTTACTTAATTCACTGAAACAGAGCCTCCCATCGATGTGACTGGTAAAGGTGTAATTTACTTAAATTCACTTACCCTAACACACAACGATTATAAAAAATAACCGCAAGTTGACTTAAATATTGAAAATTAATTCTTTATTTCATATCCCACATGTTAAATCTCTAACAGGCAACACCCAACTAAAATAAAAACCTTCATATTGTGTTATATAAAATATAACTAGTGCAATAAACTCATATTTTATACAAATAATAAACCCATCACAATGAATCACGTTGATTTAAAAAAATTAATAATATTTACTTAAATTAACTGAAACAGAGCATCCCATCGATGTGACTGGTAATGATGTAATTACTAAAATTCACTTACCATATCCTCCCCCAACTACCTAATAAATTATCTTAATCATACATAATCACAATCCTTGGGGTTTTTGCCAAAAATCAACAGAGCTCATTCACATCCAAGAACGGCGTCTGAACCCGCAAACAGTGCAACCAAAGAGTTGCTCTCTACCTGCACATTGACAGAAATGGCATCAGATGTAAACTCCACTAACTCTGTTCTTGATACGCAGTGGAAGGTGCTTGAACAGGCGAAGAAGAACCAACAAGTGTGGGGCCAACTACTTGAAGAACCACCATCTTCATTTAGGGTCGAAAGCCATAAAGCTCATGAGGGATCAAGCTTTTGCTGATCACTTTTTGTACTCCTACCTAAAGGATGTTGTGGAGACGGTGCAAGAAAAGATGGAGAACAACGAGAAGAAACTTGATAAGATATTTGCTTCAAAGTAGATGGTATGTGTGTTTGATAAAGCCTTTTGATGTATTTTGTTATCTTCTGAACTTGCGGTTGATGTTTGTGATGGTGATGTTAAAACTATGATGTTCGATGTTTATCGCTTTCAAATAGTATATACAACTGCAATATTATCCTTTCTCTTGATTTCGAATACTTGGATTTGATAGTCATAAAAATTGTGGAATGATATAATATAACATTTTAACATGTTTGATAGTTGTTGATAAACTTGCTGGTGATATTTGGGATTGTGATATAATATACCATCTACTCTAAGCAAAAACAAATAGCTTGTTGGGAACTTCCACCCGCAAGTTGTAAAACACACACTATTTATTAAAAAAAAACAGAATGTTATTTAAACCGAATAACCACATGTTATGTATAAGGAATATAATACACATAAAAAAATATAAAGGTATATCATTGTTGTTAAAAAATCACTCATCATCCTCATTAAACTCTTCCTATTCATCAGAATCACTGTAATTGCCTTCATCTACCTCCTCATACTCTTCCTCTCCATCAACATTTTCTAACTCATCATCCTCTTCCTCTCCTATAGCAGGATCAGTGTCTACTCTCCTTCTCTTTCTGTTCTATCTGGCATCACTAGATTGTTGAGCCTTTAATACTTCGCAAGTTCGGATATCATGACTTGTTATGACTGAACCCTTTACAAAGGAACAGATGATAGAAAGCCAAAACATCTATCAGATGTTTGATCCTGAAATAGCAGAGTTTACAAGCTTTCTTTCTAATCTCTGCCCAAGCCAAAGATCTACTGAAACCCTGACGAAGACTAAAAGACAAAGACAAGCTATTGTCTGCTGAAGACTAACAGTGGATGGCCTTGTCAGAGTTTTGTGATTAATAGTGCTTTTCAATGTAACAATATTTGTGTGATACCCATAACAACACCAGGTACCCTTAATTGGTCCTAAACTTTAAGCACGATTAAAAGAATAATTGCGCGCAAACTTTGCAATCTTGTATGACTTGTGTGCTGTACTGATCAATCGTTATTATGTCTCGGAGGAATACGAGAGCACGTCATGGTTACCATGACACTATTAAGGACCAACGATGCGAGGTTGGTGCCCTTAGCCTTGAACAACGTGTTAAACAGAGACTTGACGTTTAACAACGCATTAAACCTTTGACGTTGATTATTAGGTTATTGGTAGCATCATTTAAGATTCCGAGTTCCAGAAACAACTTAGTATTGTGCCATAGACTCTGACATAAGGTTTAAAGATAATCGAAGCACGGGCACGCAAAACAAAGCAGCTTCCCGGTTAGGGAAATGCCTTCGTTTCGGGCATAACATAAGGCAACCAAATGTGCAAGGAACGATCGCTCAAGCTTAAAAACACTTAAACCACCCTAATACGGGACTTTTATGATTAAAAGATAACCATGCTCGGGTTTCGAGACGGTTATGCTCAGTTTTTAAAACTGAGTCTTTTGACACTAAAAACGCGAAAAACAGAGCCTGTTTCGCAAATCGAGAACGCGTCCGGGACCCGAAAATGAACCTAAATGCAAACGGAAGATAAACATCATTTTTAACACGTATAATGAAGCACGAGGTGTCCCTTGGGACCCACACCCAAACCGCCACCCCCATTTATATATTGTTTATTTTATTTTTTTCATTTTTATTCCATTTTAATTCCAAAAAAAAATCACAAGAAACTCTAAAAATTCTGCCATTTCATCACCTTCTTCAGCTGATTTTGCTCATAAACCTCAACAAATCAAAGGTATAAACCTTGGTTCTTATGGTTTCAATCATGTTTTCTTGATTAAACCCGATTTCTAGCCGAAAAACTCATTTTAATCCAAGATTTTTGAAGGTTTAAGCATGTTTATGGGCTGAATAAGAACGCCTTGGTATTACCTGGTGTTATATGGCAGCCATGATCATAAATCTTTGGGGTTTGATACCCTAATCAACACCTATTCGACAAAAGTCGCATAACTATTCGATTAACCGAAAAACAATGAAATAAAGCTTGATTGATCTGAGTTCTAGCATATTTGGATTGTACTTGATGTGTAGGTACTGAATATAGCTCCCACACCCTTCTGGACTCACAAGAAGCGCTTGGAAACGAAGCTTTCGCTAGGTATACCATCCGAAAACCGAAACTAGCATAGGCAGAATCTTGTTTTAGCTATAACTTGGTCCACGTAAAATTTTAGAATTTTTGGAATTGTCTACGAGTTTTCGTGAATTTTTTACTGTTTTACCAAAAGAATTTCAGAAAAATTATCAAACGAATTCAATAAATCACCAAATTTTACAGAGACACTAAGGAACATATGGGTAATGTTCTGGAAAAATTCAGAGTCCATTGGTTAAGTTTCGATTTGGGTTAAAAATCTGCGTTTTTACGAGTTTTTGGTAGCCGAGAACGCACCGAAACGAAATTAGAAATATCTCAAATTTTTGTGAGAAGTTCCTGGAAATGTAAAAGGAGTTCTGGAACTTTTTTGGAATTTTTGGACCACTGATTCTAATTAACGTTAATCGTTTGATTAAATATTGTTTTATAAATAATTTATTTAAGTTGTTAAATGCCAAAATAAATTCCCAAAACTTTTTCCCAAAATCTACAATTTTTTTCTGAGTTATATAAAAATTTACAGGTTTTTATTCAAATCATAGATTAAATGGGAATTTATGGAATTAAAAATGAGTTATTTTAAATCAATTTCGGCGGTTTACCGTATAACGAACCTGTCGGAACTGGGAACTGACCCAACCTGACAAACACTATAATTGGAACACCGGGAGTATTTGGGGAGATTGCCGGGCAAATTGGACACTATGGGAGTGTCCTAAGACAGTTCGCGGGAATTCCCGGCGGTGAAAATGTAAAATTAAATTTGGGCAACTTAGACTCCCCAAACACTCAAACTCCCTCGATGAAAAGTTAATCATTCTGAAATAACAACGTGTTGGCATTATTGGTATTCCCGTACCATTATCCGAATACGTTAAACTATTGACTTTGGCTGGCACGCGAAACGGTGCCCGGAAGCCAAACTGAAAACTAATACTACCCTGACGTCCATCACCATACAGTGTCCTATAGACTCAATCCGGAGTAAAAACTCCTGACAGATCCAAGTTATAACCATTATCAACTTAGTTACTGATTTGAGTCCATATTTGCATGTGGGTTATTAAAGTTGATCCCGTTGCTTGATCACTCTTGTGTTGAGACCATTACACGCACTGTGAGTTTCACTTCCCCACTTTTGAATGATTTTACTGTTTTCAGGGGACTTAAATGTTATAAGTTGTGTTGATTACACCAATCTGGGAGTGAGTTTTACTCTCCCACTTTTAAACTAGGTTACTATTTTCTGAGGTAAATTGCATTTCGCAAATTGTGGTGATTACACTAACCTGGGAGTGAATCTTACTCCCCCACTTCTAAACTGTGATACTGTTTCTGAGATGATTGGCATGTTACGAAACTGTGTTAATTGCACCAACATATGATGTGAATTATCTAACACACTAACTACCTCCCCACTGCAAGACAAGTGATTAACGTAAGCCTGTGGACAGTGGATAGTACTATCAGTTTGACCAACCCAGTGCCACGTCTGACGGTGTGTCGGCACTAGGCTACTGCACTCGTCCTAATTTGGTTGTGTTGTTAGGCATAACTACTATGGGGCGTTGAACTGCACGTGACGCAGTTGATGTACCGGGAGTGTCTTTGTGACACGGTCTGGTGGCCGGGAGTGTCTTGGATGACACGACCGGGGGAAAAACAGTCAAGGTTTCACTTGTATACTCGTGTAATTCCATCGGTGACTAAGACTGTGACCGTCTCTATGACTATGACCAGTGCAATTAGACTTATTAACACATATTTTTACACAACAATTAAACCAGTGGAACTCACGCAGCGTTTAGCTGACCCTTTTTAAAACTAACATGCATTTCAGGTAAAACTAAACAGGATTAAGGAACGTGCGTGTGGATGGCTTTGGTAGTGAACTGTAGCAGAATAAGAGCTGGGATAGCTCGTAGTACCGTACTTGAATTTATGGTTTGTAATATGATACTAATAGTATGTTGTAACCGAGGTTCCCTTGTTATGTGATATCATGTTTAAATTATCAGGAATTACCATGTGTCTGTCGCACCCTGCAATTGTCTTCCGCTGCGAGTCAGGGTGTGACAGAAGATGGTATCAGAGCCTTCGGTTATAGCGAACTAGGTATCCTTAAAGAACCTAGACTATAATCCTAAGTTAGTCTCCACACGCTGAGAACTATAGAAACTGAGTAGTATGGCTATTACCAGGAAGCCCTGGTGGGGCAAATAAATTATTGTGGTCCGGAACACCATAATTTATCTGCTCATATTTGGGGGTTCTGGGAACGTCAATGAGATAGGACGGAAATCTGTCTACTAACGTCATCAGCCACAAATAACTTTTTTTATAAATCTTAAAAGTCAAAAGTGTGTGCAATACGTGCTTATGTGTATAATTGTGGAATGTTGAGTTCAGTATTTCGGTCAATCAAATCAGCATTGTGTGTGGTTTTCTTTTTTTACAGGTAGCATGTCGCGTCGTTCGAGTCACCTGACTACTTCGCATATGGAGACCGATCCTAAGGAGGATCCACTGACACCTCGTTTGACATCGAGCGACGAGCCAGATCTCTCTGGCTACTGTTGTTGTCCTTACCCACCCAGACCTCGTACTAGGCGCGAGGGAGAGGCCACGAGCGCCTACCATTCCCCACCTCACCACGTGACTAGCTCCTTGGAGCATAGTCGTACTCGGATGTTGCTATACCAGTAGGACCTATTTCTCGGAGCCCTACTCCCGCCACGGGGCACTAGGAGTGGGAGCCGGTAGCACCCCGCTTACTGTCACTAGAGACACCGCCTGACCCTTATACTCCTTCCACTCCGAATGCTTATTCACCCACTTCATGTAGCCCTCTTGAGATACCCACCTTTGGTCTTTGACAGACGGCTCGTCAGAGGGTACTTACACCTGTACCTGTGTTCACACCACCTGTTTCCCCTATTCGTCTGATACCCGTACCTATAGGGACCCGACAACATTTTACCGCCCGTTTTCTGACACCACCTCGGGAGGACCCTTCCCCGTTTCACACTTACGAGTGAGGTGGCCCTCCCTAGCTGTTTAGAGAGCCTTCCCACCCGTCTGGGGCATACCTGTTCCTCCTCAGGAGGTGTCTGCTCCCATCACCAAGAGCAGCTTGATGGGGTTTCTGTTTGAGCAGATTTCATTGTTACGGATGGCACAGGATGAGGGTGAGCAGCAGGAGAGTTCGATGGGAGACTACCTGATCGTCTTACAGCAGGCGATCATCGCCTTACAGCAGGGTATGGGATATGTTCATCATGAGCAGGATCATTTCCGGGCATTGGTATAAGGATGTATCGGTGCCGTTGTAGGTTTGGTAGTAGGTTTTGGAGAGTTGGCATGGTGGATGTGGCATTCCTAGCATGGTTTCTTTCTAGTATAGATAGAGGTGATGTATCTTTTGTACATCCTACCAAGCACTGGGTTATACCCATGTCGAGGTGGTGATGCAGTCATAGTGTTTTTACGTTTTTCTAGTTAGTACTTTCGTTGCATCAAGTCTGTACGTCACTTTGGTGACATATTTTGACAGCACATTTAAGCACTAGCCCTTATGGGTTAAGTCTATGTGCAAATTTTGACCCTTGTATGATGATGATATTACATATATATGACAATGCTTTTGACTATATGTGTCGTGGACTCATGTGTGTGATGAAGTGTGGATATGTTTTAGCTAAATATGTGATATATGTTAACTGGATACGTGACCTTGATACATATACATCTATTGTTTATAATAGAATGGCCCCGAAACGCGCACCACAGATGACTGAGGCAAAAATTGCGCAAATGATAGCGCAGCAACCCCAGGTTGTTATTCCCACGATTATGGCGTAGGTTAGCGCCGGTATTAATGCTAACCCGCAACCGAATCCGCAACCCGGACCAGTGGGCTAGAACGATAATAAAAAAATAATCAGAATAATGGTAGGCCGGTTTGCACATAAGCATTTCATGGAATGCAAACTGATGGAATTCAATGGTACTGAAGGACCAAATGGGTTTGTGAAATGGATCGAGAAGTCGGAATCGGTACTTAAAATAAGTAATTGTCCCGGTGATTGCGCAGTTAAGTAAACAACTTGTACCTTTATCGACCATGCTTTAAACTGGTGGAACACTATTGTTCAAACTCGCGGAAAGGACGCGATTAATGCTATGACTTGGGATGGTCTCAAGATACTGATGAGGGAAAGGTTTTGCCCAGCTCATGAAATTCAAAAGCTTGAACATAAGTTTTGGAACCTGCAGATGCAAGGTGCCAACCACGCAGGTTGGACAAATCGCTTCAATGAACTGGCATGCATATTGCTAGACATGGTCCGACCGGAGTCCAAGAGGATTGAAAAGTATATCTAGGGACTGGCCCCAGTACCTGACCATGCACCAGGTGGTAGCCAGGTCAGGTACTGTTACATATGACATGGTTAGGCGTAAGATTCTGACAATACCGGGAGAGTAGGCTGGGAA
The DNA here is from genome assembly GCA_947069175.1 of Scalesia atractyloides. Taxonomy (NCBI): domain Eukaryota; kingdom Viridiplantae; phylum Streptophyta; class Magnoliopsida; order Asterales; family Asteraceae; genus Scalesia; species Scalesia atractyloides. The sequence goes on along the minus strand of CAMTDV010000004.1, from coordinate 49,678,590 downwards.
CAAGCGGGAAGTCCCGGAGAGTAGTCGCCCAAGGGCAGTAGCACCGAAGAGGGGGAAATACTAGCCAGAACTACGCCATGACTACCCCCACGGGTAACTCTGATGGCTACAAAGGAAATGTCACACCCCGACCCGCAGCGGAATAAGAGTCGGGGCATAATTGGGTTATCACCAAAGCTCATGATATTTACTAATATGTTTCATATTTATTAAAGTCAAAATTACATTCTCAATAATCCAAACATGTCCATACAAATACAAAGAAAAATAACCAACTAAACAATCCAAGCTCTAAACCAGTTTATTCTTCTAAGACAATCCTATGTGTTTCTTGCTGCAGCTGGTTCACCTGTATCATGTGTAAAAATGGGGGTTTTTGGATCAACATAAGTTGGCGAGTGAACCTTGTTAGATAAACATTTATTATTGATTTTCTTGTTTTTTTATCAAGGAAAAATTGTGCAATAATCATATGTGAGCAAATGTAAATAATTAAACAATAGCAATAACAACCACAAACTATAACATACAATAACATACAATAACATATGAACTTGAATGAATATATAACATGAATGAAACTGTATATGTTGGCAACGTCACGTTCACGCTCATAATGTAATGGGGAACGGACGACCTATGATGAATGTCTGTGCGATCAAGGTTCAATCAAACGGAGCCGATCGAATGTTGGCAACGCCAGGTTCACGCTCATAATGTAATGGGGAACTGCTCAACGCTCATAATGTAATGGGAGCGGTGGCCTATGAAATTGCATGTACTGAAAATAATAAATTAAATCTAAACAATAACCACACAACAGTTGATACAAGCTGAATACACATTTGTTCATGATATAACGTATGCACAATGATTTAAACATAATAAATGGTAAGACACATGATACACCCCAAAAACGTGATTAAAACGGGGAATTTGTAGAAATTCACTCACCTTGGGTGCGTTTGGTTGGAGATGATGAGATGCGCACGAGTTTGAAGGATTGAACAATGAGGATTAACTAACCTAAATAATAACGGTAGGTATAGTTAATGAGTGGATTTTATTATAATTTTAATAGGATTTTTAGATATATTTTTGTGAGTTTAAGGCTATTTCGTATCTTTAAAAACATTATTTTTAAGTATTTTTAATTGATTTTTGAATTAAATTAAATACATAAAAATATAAAAAAATGTTGACTTTTGCGTTGACCGTTGACCGTTGACCATTGACTGTTTGACCGATTTAATTGTGTAAGTGTATGCGCCGGGCAGGACTCGAACCCGAGACCTCCCGTACGCGTGCACGCAGCTCTACCAACTGAGCTACGTGTCTAACCCAAAATAATCATGTTTTTAATTATATTTATATACTAATTCAGTTTATTCAAAATTCATTTATTTTTAAAAAGGATTTTAATTATCAAACCGGTGCCGTTAACAGGTCTCGAACCTGGGACCTGTGATTTAATGTTACACACAGTCCACCGCTGGACTGTGTGTCTAACTTGGTTAATATACAGATTTTTACTATACTTAATATCTTGCGAAAAGGATCCGGTTCAGTAAAAAAAAAAAACTTTTTAATTACAGAGAGTGTGTGTGTATCAAGGATCGAACTAGCGGCGTGTGATATATGTGTGCACACAGTCCACCGCTGGACTGTGTGTCTAACCCGAGATAATATCCAAATTATAATAAACTTATAATCAACCTACTTCGTCTTCTTCGTTACCGAATTACAGCCTACGATTACTCTATTGTTTCTTGTTTAATATGATTGACAAACATTCATAAGACTAAAATGAAATGGCAGAGACGGTGTTGGAAGTAAACATACCGGAGGAATGATTTATCTCAGAATTCCAGAAAGGCGTCGGCTCTGTTTTTATGAACTTCGACTGAGCGAACAAATTAACAGTTTTGATTAGTTAATTGTGGAATTGAAGTACTAAACAAGAGTTGTCAGAAGGTTTGAATGACTATACCGTTTTACAGCGGAAGTTAGGAATTTTCAGAAGTTTTCCGGCGAGAGGGAATTGTCCGATATCGACGTCTGAAATTGATTCCGGTTGAAAGGTTTGAGTTAGCAATAGCTTAACAACTGATAGACAATGAAAGAATTGAGAGACTTACTGATTTGATGGAAAACACGGTTTTCCGACGAAAGTCCGGCGAGTTCAAAAAGCTGCTTCGACGAACTGAAAGTTGTGCGAAAATGAAATTGAAGGTTTGCAGAATGTGTTTGAGTCGCGAGAGGGGACAATGATTGAAGTAATTCAGAAAATGCAAGTTTTCGGTTATTAAAACCGATCCACTCTTGAATTCAAGTCCATTCAAAGCTAAATTGATTGGAGGTGTCGGTGTAGCGGTTATAATCGGTAAACCGCGAACAATCAAACGTTTTTGGACGTTTGGTGACCGATTTCGGTTACAGTTGGCGTAACCAGATTGATTTATGATCGACCATAAAATTTAATTGTTTCCTAGAATTTACAGAAAACATCAAGTGGCAGAGTGGTTATGTGTGTGTGTGATAAGTCTTTGAGTTTAAACCCGGCTGACCCGGGTTCGAGTCCCGGCAGCCTGATTTTTATTTTAATTATTTTATTTTTACTTTTTATCAATTATAACTTTTATATTCTAGTTTGTTTATTAATTATGCATCATTAAAAATTAAAATTGACATAAATACGCAACGAAACATTTATAACTTGATATTCGATTACAAACGGAGCGGGTTTGGAAAACCCATTTTTGACAAATGTTACAGTATCCCCTACTTTTAGGAATTTTGTCCCGAAATTTAAGTAGTAGTAGTAGGAAAAAGATGCGGGTATTTTTTCGCGCATTGAGTGTTCACGTTCCCAAGTAAACTCAGGTCCCCGTTTCGACTCCCAGCGTACCCTAACAATTGGAATGCGACTTCGTCGTAGACGTTTTTCTCCGAAGTCCATGATCTCTACTGGTCTTTCAACAAAATGCATAGATTTATCAATCTGAATATCTTCCAGAGGAATATGGAGGTTTTCATCAGCGAGGCACTTCTTCAAGTTTGATACGTGGAATGTGGGATGAATCCTGTTGAGTTCTTCTGGTAGATCAAGCTTGTATGCTACAGGTCCTACTCTTTCGAGTATCTTGAAAGGTCCTACGTAGCGTGGTGCTAGCTTGCCTTTTTGACCAAAACGAACTACTCCCTTCCACGGTGATACTTTTAAAAGTACATGATCACCAATGTTAAACTCCAAAGGCTTCCGTCGTTTATCTGCATAACTCTTTTGACGACTTTGAGCCACTAGAAGATTGTTTCGAATTTGATGGATCTTGTCTGTGGTTTCTTGAATCAATTCTGGACCGGTGATTTGAGCTTCCCCAATTTCGTGCCAACATACTGGAGATCGGCACTTACGACCATATAAAGCTTCAAAAGGTGCCATGCCGATACTTGAATGATAGCTGTTGTTGTACGAAAATTCAACTAATGGTAGATGAGCGTCCCAATTTCCCTTGAAGTCTATGACACATGCTCGAAGCATATCTTCAAGAGTTTGAATGGTGCGTTCAGATTGTCCATCAGTTTGAGGATGATAAGTGGTACTGAGATCTAATCGTGTACCCAAAGCGGCTTGTACTGCTTGCCATGTTCGTGAAGTGAAACGACCATCACGATCTGAAATAATGCTTAACGGTACACCATGTCGGCTTATGATTTAGCTGATATAAATACGAGCTAACTTCTCGTTCTTGAAATCTTCGCGGATAGGAATAAAGTGAGCTGATTTTGTAAGACGATCAATGATTACCCATATAGTGTCATACCCACCAGAAGTGCGAGGTAACCCGGTAATGAAGTCCATGGTTATGTTTTCCCACTTCCATACTTCAGGTTGGACCAGAAGTCCTGAGGGTCTTTGGTGTTCAGCTTTCACCTTGGAACATGTAAGGCACTTGGAAACAAAAACAGCAATATCCTTTTTCATTCCAGGCCACCAGTAGGTGTATCGAAGGTCTTGATATATCTTATCGGCTCCTGGGTGTATAGAGTATCGTGTTTTGTGAGCCTCATTCATAAGAAATTCACGAAGGTTGTTGTGGTCTGGAATCCATATGCGATCTAGATAGCACAGAATACCGTCAGATTTAGTTTCAATTTTAAGTTCAGCTCCACAGGACAGCTCCTTTCGTACGTCGTCTTCCGTTACTGAAACATGTTGGGCTTCACGAATTTGATCTTTATTGTCAGTTATGATTTGCGAACATAGAAGATGAATGGAGTTCGCATAACCCTTTCGACTGAGTGCATCAGCCACCCCATTTGCCTTGCCAGGGTGGTACCTAATTTCATAGTCGTAGTCATTTAGAAGTTCGACCCATCTTCGTTGCCTCATGTTTAACTCCTTTTGATTGAAGATATGTTGAAGACTCTTGTGGTCAGTGTATATTTAACACTTAGTACCGTAGAGATAATGTCTCCATATTTTAAGAGCGAACACAACGGCTCCCAGTTATAGGTCATGGGTGGTGTAGTTCTTCTCATGAGTCTTGAGTTGTCTCGAAGCATAAGCTATAACCTTTCCTCTTTGCATTAGAACACAGCCTAGTCCTTGCCCTGACGCGTCGCAATAAACCACGAAGTCATCACAACCTTTAGGCAGAGTGAGGATTGGTGCATCACAGAGTTTTTGTTTAAGGGTTTGGAAGGCTTCTTCTTGTTTGGGTCCCCATATGAAAGGTTTTCCCTTATGAGTTAAAGCCGTGAGTGGTACAGCAATGCGAGAGAAGTTCGAGATGAAATGGCGATAATAACCAACCAAACCAAGGAATGATCTTACTTCAGTTGGTGTACGTGGTGCTTGCCATTCTTGTACCGCTTTGATCTTTGAGGGGTCGACATGTATTCCCTTGTCATTGACTACATGTCCAAGGAATTGTACCTCTTTTAACCAGAATTCGCATTTGGAGAATTTGGCGTAAAGCTTTTCATTCTCTAGAAGTGTAAGGATGAGTCGTAGATGTCGTTCATGATCAGACTTAGACTTTGAATAAATGAGGATGTCGTCGATGAAGACTATAACAAAACGATCGAGATAGGGTTTGCAGACTCTGTTCATTAGATCCATGAAGACAGCTGGAGCGTTGGTTAAACCAAATGGCATGACCATGAATTCATAATGACCATAACGAGTTCGGAAAGCGGTCTTTGGGACGTCTTCTTCATGTACTCTGAGTTGATGATAAACAGATTGAAGGTCGATTTTTGAAAAACAGCTGGCGCCTTGAAGTTGGTCAAGAAGATCATCAATGCGAGGTAATGGATAGCGATTCTTGATCGTTAACTTGTTGAGTTCTCTGTAGTCGATGCACATGCGAAACGATCCATCTTTCTTCTTCACAAAAAGGACAGGTGCACCCCAAGGCGAGGAGCTAGGACGTATGAATCCTTTGTCAGTCAACTCTTGCAATTGACTGGCTAGCTCTTGCATTTCAGAGGGGGCTAACCTATAAGGAGACTTTGCAACTGGTGTAGCACCAGGTATAAGATCAATGCGAAATTCGACTTCCCTTACGGGAGGAAGTCCTGAAATGTCGTCAGGAAAAACTTGCGGGAAATCTTTTACTACTGGGATGTCTTCGAGTTTCTTCTCCATGGTTCCCTTTTTGACGACATGGGTTAAAAATGCGACATAATTCTTGCGAAGATATTTTCGAGCTTGAAGACAGGACATTAATCTGAGCCCTTTCGATGGGGTTTCTCCAAAGATTCGTAGAGTCTGACCGTTTGGAAGAGGAATGCGTATAAACTTCTCGCGGCATACCACTTCAGCCTGATGTTGGCTGAGCCAGTCCATACCAATTATAATGTCAAAGCTTCCCAACTTCATAGGAATAAGGTCAACTGGAAAATCGTGGTCGTTTAAGGTGAGAGTACAATTGCGTATAATAGAGTTTAATGAGACCGGTTTCCCGTCAGCAACTTCTACTGTTATGGATTCCATGAGCTTATCACGATTTTGGTTTAGGATAGGTTCAAACTCTAAAGACACAAAACTTTTATCCGCACCAGTATCAAACAACATGGATGCATAACTATCGTTGATAAGAAACGTACCGTTAACCACATTGCTGTCAGCTCTAGCCTGATTAGCGTTGATGTTGAAAGCTCTTCCTCTTGCAGGTGGAGGAGCTTGGTTAGCTTGATTCACCGGATTGGCTTGGGCTTGAGCATGAATAATGTTCACTAAACGTGGACAAGTGTTTCTAAAGTGGCTTGGGTCTCCACAATTGTAGCAAGCCCGCATAGGTTGCACCATGGGATAGTTGGGTTGGTAGTATGATTGGGTTAAATGTTGGGTAGGTGGTAGTAGTAGGGGTTGTTGGGCTTGACCCATTATTTGTTGGTGGGTTTGGGTTGAAGGCTAGTGGCAGTTCGTTCGCTGAGGTATGCGACAGGTTTGAACAGTATGACCTGCGCGACCACAGCCGGTGCAATGTTGGCAGGGATGATCAGGAAAGTGGTGGTATTGGCAACGGTTGCATTTTGGTAACGGGCCAGAGTATGGCCTTTTGTATGGTGCAGGTGAGGGGGCAACTTGGGTAATGGGTGCAGCAGGGATAGGGAAATTGGTTTGTGTGACAGCGAAGTTTCTGGTGTTACGTTTCCTCTTGTTAGCAAACTTAGAGGAGGAGGTGGAATGGTTTGAAGTTTGGCCCTCAACGGGGGCTTTCTTTTTCTCCTCTTTAAACTTACCGTTGCGAATTCGATTCTCGGTCAGTTCAGTAGCTAGTTCCATAGCAGCTTCAAGTGTTGCTGGTGAAGTGCTGAGAACTGAATCTTGAATTTTCGAGGAAGACCTCGAATATAATGCTCGATTAAGCGGTAAACTGGGGTGAACAAGTTAGGGACCATTTGGTTCAACTCTAAGAACCTCTTGTTGTAGGAAGTATGATCTCCTCCTTTTGCTTCAAAGAATGAAATTCATCCTCTAGCTTTTTAATCTCACTTCTAGGACAGAATCGCCTCGTCATGATTTCCCTTAACTCCCCCCACGTTAAGGCCATTGCATCATCGATGTCCCTCTTACCCTTTTCAGTATTCCACCAGGTAAGAGCTACCCCAAATAGTCTCCCAGTTGCGTATCGTACCTTGTGATCCTCGGGACAATCGCAGTTGATGAAGGTGTTTTCCATTTCCTCAAACCAGTGGAGGAGAGCAGTGACACCTTCGGTCCCTTCAAATTTAGGAGGATCGCAAGACTTGAAATGTTTATATGAGCACTTTTTGGTAGGAGGGTTGCCGACGTTCTGGTCTTCTTGCTGGGGTGGATTTGTGGGATTTGTGGCGAGAGCTTGTTGTACTTGAACCACAATGTCAGGAAGCACTGCGGCCATTTGTTTTGCGATTTGAGTGGCCAAGCGTTCGTGAGACCTTCCTGATCTTTTACCCCCTCGATGTTGTCTAGCCGACATCTACAGGAACATACATAAGAAGATTGTGAGTTTATGGAGTCTTTTTAGGTGTCATATGTCTTAAAGAAAATGAAAATAACATAAATATCAATAATGCAACTACATCCATAGGATGTCTTGGGTTTGCTCATGTTGGGCCTCAAATGTCCCCCATACCTTCACCTGTATAGTCATGTGGGCCCCCATGTCTATTGGCTTGGTAGGATTCACATTAGTATTGGCGGTTTAACACTCGCATCACCCGAATGAAAACCACGAAATATGTTTACAAGATGTATGGTCGGAATGTGTCCAGGTGTAGACACAATGACAACTCAAAGTGGGGTTAGCTCCCACAACGTTTGGTATAGCATGCTTTAGCCTAATAGGTACTTCGTACTCTCATCGTTAGTCCCCAGGTAGGCAAACTGGTCCTTTATTTTGGATTTATACGAATGCCAGCCTAGACAGGACGTTCCGACTACCGGTACTTGTACCCTTCCAGTTACTACATGCCCGTCATGAGAACTCACTTTGATGTGATTTGAAAATACAAAAATCATTGTAAAAAGAATCATGAAAATGATGTGATGAGTGCTTTCATTGATATGATATGTTATGAGAATATGATTCATGATAGGCATTATATACTAATATGTACTTATGAACATGCTTGCATAATATTGAATGTGACATTAAACATAAAACATATAAACATCATGAATTTTGCATGTAACACACAAAAATCTTAAAAATTTCTAATCAACTATAGTATAGGCTCTAAGGGTCTAATGACCTATCCTATATCCCTATAGTCATGGCTCTGACACCAATCTGTCACACCCCGACCCGCAGCGGAATAAGAGTCGGGGCATAATTGGGTTATCACCAAAGCTCATGATATTTACTAATATGTTTCATATTTATTAAAGTCAAAATTACATTCTCAATAATCCAAACATGTCCATACAAATACAAAGAAAAATAACCAACTAAACAATCCAAGCTTTAAACCAGTTTATTCTTCTAAGCCAATCCTATGTGTTTCTTGCTGCAGCTGGTTCACCTGTATCATGTGTAAAAATGGGGTTTTTGGGTCAACATAAGTTGGCGAGTGAACCTTGTTAGATAAACATTTATTATTGATTTTCATGTTATTTTATCAAGGAAAAATTGTGCAATAATCATATGTGAGCAAATGTAAATAATCAAACAATAGCAATAACAACCACAAACTATAACATACAATAACATATGAACTTGCATGAATATATAACATGAATGAAACTGTATATGTTGGCAACGTCACGTTCACGCTCATAATGTAATGGGGAACGGACGGCCTATGATGAATGTCTGTGCGATCAAGGCTCAATCAAACGGAGCCGATCGAATGTTGGCAACGCCAGGTTCACGCTCATAATGTAATGGGGAACTACTCAACGCTCATAATGTAATGGGGAGCGGCGGCCTATGAAATTGCATGTACTGAAAATAATAAATTAAATCTAAACAATAACCACACAACAGTTGATACAAGCTGAATACACATTTGTTCATGATATAACGTATGCACAATGATTTAAATATAATAAATGGTAAGACACATGATACACCCCAAAAACGTGATTAAAACGGGGAATTTGTAGAGATTCACTCACCTTGGGTGCGTTTGGTTGGAGATGATGAGATGCGCACGAGTTTGAAGGATTGAACAATGAGGATTAACTAACCTAAATAATAACGGTAGGTATAGTTAATGAGTGGATTTTATTAATAATTTTAATAGGATTTTTAGATATATTTTTGTGAGTTTAAGGCTATTTCCTATATTTAAAAACATTATTTTTAAGTATTTTTAATTGATTTTTGAATTAAATTAAATAAATAAAAATATAAAAAATTGTTGACTTTTGCGTTGACCGTTGACTGTTTGACTGTTTGACCGGTTTTATTGTGTAAATGTATGCGCCGGGCAGGACTCGAACCCGAGACCTCCCGTACGCGTGCACGCAGCTCTACCAACTGAGCTACGTGTCTAACCCGAAATAATCCTGTTTTTAATTATATTTATATACTAATTCAGTTTATTCAAAATTCATTTATTTTTAAAAAGGATTTTAATTATCAAACCGGTGCCGTCAACAGGTCTCGAACCCGGGACCTGTGATTTAATGTTACACACAGTCCACCGCTGGACTGTGTGTCTAACTTGGTTAATATACAGATTTTTACTATACTTAATATCTAATTGCGAAAAGGATCCGGTTCAGTAAAAAAAAAGAACATTTTAATTACAGAGAGTGAGTGTGTATCAAGGATCGAACTCGCGGCGTGTGATATATGTGTGCACACAGTCCACCGCTGGACTGTGTGTCTAACCCGAGATAATATCCAAATTATAATAAACTTATAATCAACCTACTTCGTCTTCTTCGTTACCGAATTACAGCCTACGATTACTCTATTGTTTCTTGTTTAATTTGATTGACAAACATTCATAAGACTAAAATGAAATGGCAGAGACGGTGTTAGAAGTAAACATACCGGAGGAATGATTTATCTCAGAATTCCGGCAAGGCGTCGGCTCTGTTTTTTATGAACTTCGACTGAGCGAACAAATTAACAGTTTTGATTAGTTAATTGTGGAATTGAAGTACTAAACAAGAGTTATCAGAAGGTTTGAATGACTATACCGTTTTACAGCGGAAGTTAGGAATTTTCAGAAGTTTTCCGGCGAGAGGGAATTATCCGATATCGACGTCTGAAATTGATTCCGATTGAAAGGTTTGAGTTAGCAATAGCTTAACAACTGATAGACAATGAAAGAATTGAGAGACTTACTGATTTGATGGAAAACACGGTTTTCCGGCTAAAGTCCGGGGAGTTCAAAAAGCTGCTCCGACGAACTGAAAGTTGTGCGAAAATGAAATTGAAGGTTTGCAAAATGTGTTTGAGTCGCGAGAGGGGACAATGATTGAAGTAATTCAGAAAATGCAAGTTTTCGGTTATTAAAACCGATCCACTCTTGAATTCAAGTCCATTCAAAGCTAAATTGATTGGAGGTGTCGGTGTAGCGGTTATAATCGGTAAACCGCGAACAATCAAACGTTTTTGGACGTTTGGTGACCGATTTCGGTTACAGTTGGCGTAACCAGATTGATTTATGATCGACCATAAAATTTAATTGTTTCCTAGAATTTACAGAAAACATCAAGTGGCGGAGTGGTTATGTGTGTGTGTGATAAGTCTTTGAGTTTAAACCCGGCTGATCCGGGTTCGAATCCCGGCAGCCTGAATTTTATCTTAATTATTTTATTTTTACTTTTTATCAATTATAACTTTTTATATTCTAGTTTGTTTATTAATTATGCATCATTAAAAATTAAAATTGACATAAATACGCAACGAAACATTTATAACTTGATATTCGATTACAAACGGAGCGGGTTTGGAAAACCCGTTTTTGACAAATGTTACAGGAAAGGCCTCGAAGTGCAACAAGTGTGCTTCCCAACACACTGGAGTGTGTCGAGCAGTGAGATGCTTGAGGTGTCATCGAGATGGGCATTTTTCCCGGGACTGTAGGGTGCCCATGGAATCGAATCACAAACCAACCCGTTTTCAACCTCCTAGGCCTCAACCTCTTCAACAGCGACCTCAACAACCAGCACCATAGGTTACCTACCCCCGTGCGTGCTTTAGATGTGGCAGCACGGAGCATTTTCGTAATAGTTGTCCGAAGTTAGCCCAGCAGATGGCAGGAAGGAACACCCAGAACCAAGCATCTACCTCGAATGCAGCTCGAGGTCGTGCCTTTGTCATGGGACCTGGTGACGCACGCCAGGATCCCAACGTGGTTTCAGGTACGTTCCTCGTTTCCAATCAATTTGCGTCAGTGTTATTTGATACGGGAGCCGAGAGAAGTTATGTGTCGATTGCATTTTGCCACTCTTGAATATGCCTGCTATTGACCTGAAACAACCCTATACCGACGAACTTGCTAGTGGGAAACCGATTACCAGGCGCCAACTTATTGCAAATTGCCCTATAACCCTTAACGGTTACCAGTTTACCATTGACCTTTTACCAGTAGAATTGGGTAGTTTTGATATCGTCATAGGAATGGACTGGCTGTCTAACCATCGTGCGGAGGTGTTGTGTGAACTAAAGGTTGTGAAGATTCCTTTATCCCCCACGGATGCAATTATGGTACAAGGAGAGAAGTTAGGTGCCACGCTGAACCTCATATCTCACCTCAAGGTGTTGAAGTGTATACGACAAGGATGCGACGTGTTCTTGGCCAGCGTCACGACCGAGGAACCAGCCGAGAAGCATATTGCAGACATCCCAGTAGTATGTGAATACCCTGATGTGTTCCCGGAGGAATTGCCCGGATTGTCGCCCAATCGGCAAGTCGAGTTTTGCATCGACTTAATACCGGGAACGGCACCCGTTGCCAAAGTCCCATATCGCCTTGCATCATCTGAGATGCAAGAACTATCGACGCAGCTGCAGGAGTTACTTGATCGTGGTTTCTTCCGTCGTAGCTATTCTCCTTGGGGAGCCCCAGTTTTGTTTGTAAAGAAGAAGGACCGTAGCTTCCGAATGTGCATCGACTACAGGGAGTTGAACAAGGTCATTATTAAGAATCGTCACCCTCTTCCAAGGATCGATGATCTTTTCGATCAGCTACAAGGAGCCCGATATTTTCCTAAGATAGATCTTCGGTCCGGTTACCATCAAGTGAAGGTCCAAGAGGACGATATTCCTAAGACAGCGTTTCGAACTCGTTATGGCCACTATGAGTTCCTAGTTATGCCCTTCTGGCTAACCAACGCACCCGCATGTGTTCATGGACCTCATGAACCGAGTATGTAAACCATACCTCAACAAATTTGTCATCGTCTTCATCGACGATATCTTAATCTACTCCAAGAGTAAGGACGAGCACGAGCATCACTTACGTGCTATTTTAGAAATACTACGGACAGAACAATTGTACACTAAATTGTCTAAGTGCGACTTTTGGTTGCAAGCCGTACAATTTCTAGGACATGTGGTGGATCAGCATGGAATTCATGTAGGTCCAAGAAAGATAGAAGCAATCAAGAATTGGCTTGCGCCGAAATATCCAAGAGAGATACGCCAATTCTTGGGACTGGCGGGATTTTACCGTCGCTTCATCGAAAATTTCTCAAGTATCGCCCAATCGCTAACCGCTTTGACACAAAAGGACCGGAAGTATGAATGGGGTGAGGACCAGGAAACAGCGTTCCAGTTGTTAAAGAAAAAGTTATGTGAGGCCCCAGTCCTGACGTTACCTGAAGGCAACGATGACTTTGTCGTATATTGCGACGCATCGTGACAAGGGATTGGATGCGTCCTTATGAAAAGGAATAAAGTTATTGCGTATGCTTCTAGATAACTGAAGGTGCACGAGAAGAATCACACGACGCATGATCTGGAACTTGGCGCAGTTATATTCGCATTAAAGATTTGGAGACATTATTTATATGATACCAAGTGTACTATATATACCGATCACAAAAGCCTCCAACATATCTTCGACCAAAAGGAATTGAACATGAGGCAGCGTCGGTGGGTGGAATTGTTAAACGATTACGACTTTGAAATAAAGTACCACCCGGGGAAAGCTAATGTGGTAGCAGATGCGCTAAGTAGGAAGGATCGAATTAAACCACTTCGAGTGAGAGTTTTGGAATGATCGTGCAGACAAGCCTAATAGATCAAATCCGGAAAGCGCAGATGCAAGCCCTGAAGGAAAGCCAACTACTCGGTGAAGGATTGCACGAGAATGAGAAAAGTTTTCTGAGGAAAATGGACGAGGTGTTGCATTTCAAGAATCGAGTGTGGATTCCTGCAAATTCAGAGTTGAGACAGTTAATAATGGATGAGGCTCATAAGTCGAAATATTCAATTCACCCGGGTACAGATAAGATGTACCACGACCTTAAAGAATTTTACTGGTGGCCGGGGATGAAAAAGGACGTGGCTGAATATGTGAGCCAATGCCTGACTCGTGCGCGAGTCAAGGCTAAGTATCAGAAACCCTCGGGAATGTTGCAACAACCTGAGATACCCAGTGGAAGTGGTAACAAATCATGATGGATTTCGTGAACCATCTTCCGAAAACGCCTCGTGGTCATGATGCGATTTGGGTAGTCGTGATCGATTGACCAAATCTGCACATTTATTCCGATCCGTACTACTTATAAGACCGACCAGTTGCCCGAAATCTATACTAATGAAATAGTAGCTAGACATGGTGTCCCGATTGCTATTATTTCCGACCAAGACAACCATTTTACTTCGCGATACTGGCAAAAGTTGCAAGAAGCTTTGGGGACGCGAATTGATTTGAGCACTGCTTACCATCCCCAAACCAATGGCCAATCGGAACGCACGATTCAGACACTAAAGGACTTGCTTCGTGCTTGTGTCTTGGACTTTGGAGGAAGCTGGGACAAGCATCTCCCACTAGTGGAATTCTCGTATAACAATAGTTACCATAGTAGCATTTAGGCAGCCCCATACGAGGCACTCTATGGTCGAAAGTGTCGATCACCACTTTGTTGGGCCGAAGTGGGTGACACTCAACTGACGGGATCTGAACTAGTTCAGGAAACGATCGATAAGGTCCATCAGATTCAGAATCGTCTGAAAGCCGCCCAGAGTCGGCAAAAGAGGTGGGCTGATGTGCGTAGGAAACCGCTATTGTTCAAAGTGGATGAACGGGTATTGTTAAAAGTATCGCCATAGAAAGGCGTTATCATATTTGGAAAGACCGGAAAGTTAGCCCCGCGATACATTGGACCCTGCGAGATCCTAGAAAAAGTAGGTCCCATAGCATATCGGTTGAAGCTACCAACCGAGTTTAGTACCATTCATAACGTCTTCCACATTTTGAACCTAAAGAAGTGCCTTTCAGATGAGGCCACTCAGATACCATTGGAAGACATACACGTTGATGATAAACTCCACTTTGTGGAAGAGCCGGTGGAAATAGTTGATGGCAGGGTCAAACAATTAAGGCATAACAAGATTTCACTAGTTAAAGTCAGGTGGAACTTGAAACAAGGACCTGAATATACCTGGGAACGGAAGGATGAATTCCGTAGAAAATATCCTCACCTTTTCCCCTAGCTAGACATGGAAAATTCCGGGGACGAAATTTCTTAACCAGGGGAGACTGTGATACCCATAACGAAACCAGGTACCCCTTAATTGGTCCTAAACTTTAAGCATGATTAAAATAATAATTGCGCGTAAACTTTGCAATCTTGTATGACTTGTGTGCTATACTGAGCAATCGTTATTATGCCGCGGAGGAATTCAAGAGCACGTCATGGTTACCATGACACGATTAAGGACCAACGATGCGAGGTTAGTGCCCTTAGCCTTGAACAACGTGTTAAACGAAGACTTGACGTTTAACAACGCATTAAACCTTTGACGTTGATATATTAGGTTATCAGTAGCATCATTTAAAATTCCGAGTATCAGAAACAACTTAGTATTGTGCCATAGACTGTGACATAAGGTTTAAAGATAATCGAAGTCCGGGCACGCAAAACGAAACAGCTTCCCGGTTAGGGAAACGCCTTCGTTTCGGGCATAACATAAGGCAACCAAATGTGCAAGGAACGATCGATCAAGCTTAAAAACACTTAAACCTCCCTAATACGGGACTTTTATGATTAAAACATAACCATGCTCGGATTTCAAGACGGTTATGCTCAGTTTTTAAAACCGAGTATTTTGACACTAAAAACGGGAAAAACGGAGCCTGTTTCGCAAATCGAGAACGCGTCCGGGACCCGAAAACGAACCTAAATGCAAACGGAAGATAAACATCATCTTTTAACACATATAACGATGCACGAGGTGTCCCCTTGGGACCCCACCCAAACCGCCACCCCCCATTTATATATTATTTATTTTATTTTTTTCATTTTTATTCCATTTTAATTCCAAAAAAGTCACAAGAAACTCTAAAAATTCTGCCATTTCATCACCTTCTTCAGCTTATTTTGCTCATAAACCTCAACAAATCAAATGTATAAACCTTGGTTCTTATGGTTTTAATCATGTTTTCTTGATTATACGCGATTTCTAGCCGAAAAATTCATTTTAATCCAAGATTTTGAAGGTTTAAGCATGTTTATGGGCTGAATAAGAACACCTTGGTATTTCCCTGGTGTTATTTGGAAGCCTTGATCATAAATCTTTGGGGTTTGATACCCTAACCAACACCTATTCGACAAAAATCACATAACTATTCGATTAACCGAAAAATAATGAAATAAAGCTTGATTGATCTGAGTTCTAGCATGTTTGGATTGTACTTGATGTGTAGGTATAATATAGCTCTCACACCCTTCTGGACTCAAAAGAAGCGCTTGGAAACGAAGCTTTCGCTAGGTATACCATCCGAGAACCGAAACTAGCATAGGCAGAATCTTGTTTTAGCTCTAATTTGGTCCGTGATACTTGGATTAAGTTGAAATTTGGTGTGGTGATGTAGGGTATTGTCAGGAAGGTCCATGTAAAATTTTAGAATTTTTGTAAGTTTTTACGAGTTTTGGTGAATTTTTGTCTATTTTACCGAAAGAATTTCAGAAAAATTATCAAAAACTTCAATAAATCACCAAATTTTACAGAGACACTAAGGAAGATATGGGGAATGTTTTGAAAATTTCTAAGTCCATTGGTTTAGTTTTGATTTGGGTTAAAAATCCATGTTTTTGCGAGTTTTCGGTAGCCGGGAACGCACCGAAACGAAATCGGAAAAATATCAAATTTTGTTGAGAAGTTTCTGGACATGTAAAAGGTGTTCTGGAAGTTTTTTGGAATTTTTGGACCAATGATGCTAATTAATGTTAATTGTTTTATTAAATATTTTTTTATAAATAATTTATTTAAATAGTTAAAATGCCAAAATAAATTCCCCAATTTTTTTCTCAAAATCTATAGATTTTTACGGATTTATATAAAAGTTTACAGATTTTTATTCAAATTTTAGATTAAATGAGAATTTATGGAATTAAAAATGAGTTATTTTAAATCAATTTCGGCGGTTTACCGTATAACGAACCCGTCGGAACCGGGAACTGACCCAACCCGACAAACACTATAATTGGAACACCAGGAGTATTCCGGGAGATTCCTGGGAAAATTGGACACTATGGGAGTATCCTAAGACAGTTCGGGGAATTCCCGGCGGTGAAAATGTAAACTTAAATTTGGGCAACTTAGACTCCCCAAACACTCAAACTCCCTTGATGAAAAGTTAATCATTCTTAAATAACAACGTGTTGGCATTATTGGTATTCTTGTACCATTATCCGAACACGTTAAACTACTGACTTTGGCTGGCACGCGAAACGGTGCTTGGAAGCCAAACTGAAAACTAATACTACCCTGACGTCCATCACCATACCAGTGTCCTATAGACTCAATCCGGAGTATAAACTCCTGACCAGATCCAAGTTATAACCATTACCAACTTAGTTACTGATTTGAGTCCATATTTGTGT
This sequence comes from Scalesia atractyloides, assembly GCA_947069175.1. NCBI lineage: Eukaryota > Viridiplantae > Streptophyta > Magnoliopsida > Asterales > Asteraceae > Scalesia > Scalesia atractyloides. The sequence continues at coordinate 49,661,579 of CAMTDV010000004.1, read as the reverse complement.
GTGAGTTATTAAAGTGGATCCAGTTGCTTGATCACTCTTGTGTTGAGACCACTACTTGCACTGTGAGTTTCACTCCCCCACTTTTGAATGATTTTACTGTTTTCTGGGGACTTGCATGTTATAAACTGTGTTGATTGCACCAATCTGGGAGTGAGTTTTACTCTCCCACTTTTAAACGAGGCTACTATTTTCTGAGGTAAATTGCATATCGCAAACTGTGGTGATTACACCAACCTGGGAGTGAATCTTACTCCCCCACTTCTAAACTGTGATACTGTTTCTGAGATGATTGGCATGTTACGAAACTGTGTTAATTGCACCAACATATGATGTGAATTATCTAACACACGAACTACCTCCCCACTACAGGACAAGTGATTAACGTAAGCCTGTGGAAAGTGGATAGTACTATCGGTTTGACCAACCCAGTGCCACGTCTGACGGTGTGTCGGCAATAGGCTACTGCACTCGTCCTAATTTGGTTGTGTTGTTAGGCATAACTACTATGGGGCGTTGAACTGCATGTGACGCAGTTGATGGGCCGGGAGTGTCTTTGTGACACGATCTGGTGGCGGCGGGAGTGTCTAGGATGACACGGCCCGGGGAAAAACAGTCAAGGTTTCACTTGTATACTCGTGTAATTCCATATGTGACTAAGACTATGATCGTCTTTGTGACTATGACCAGTGCAATTAAACTTATTAACACATATTGTTACACAACAAGTAAACCAATGGAACTCACGCAGCGTTTAGCTGACCCCTTTTAAAACTAACATGCAGTTCAGGTAAAACTAAACAGGAGTAAGGAACGTGCATGTGGATGGCTTTGGAAGTGAACTGTAGCAGAATAAGAGTTGTGATAGCTCGTAGTACCGTACTTGAACTTATGGTTGTAATAGGATACTAATAGTATGTTGTAACCGAGGTTTCCTTGTTATGTGATATCATGTTTTTAAATTATCGGGAATTACCATGTGTCTGCCGCACCCTACAATTGTCTTCCGCCGCGAGTCGGGGTGTGACAGTTTTTATTAGCAGAGTTTTGGTTTAGCAGTGTTTAGGATTAGTTAGATTTGTTATTTGTCACTTTCAATGTTGATGTCATCATTAGAAGCTTAGCGGTTTGCATTGTATAAATAGATAGTGCATGTGTACTGTTATATCCATTTATTGAAAAGAAAATTTCTACCAATTATCTTCTTTACATTCTATACGAACAAACACTTGTGATATCAGGATGAGAGGGAGTTGTGAATTACATGCAAAACTTATAAGTTGATAGCATGATAATGAAAGCAATCTTCCATTAGTTGTGATCTAAAAGTTTTCTAAATTCCGCTGCACTACACTCTGTTTTTACACTTCATTCATCTTTCATCTATAAACTTTCACAATTAATTAAACTCAGATCCTAACAATTGGTATCAGAGCCAGATCAATCGAATTTTATTTAACAATCAATTTGATTTAACAATCAAATTGATTTGAATAGATCAGCTCTCCCTTCTAATTTGTTTGTTCGTTTTCATTGGAAAACAAAGTTTATGTACGTTCAAAGTTTTTTTTAAACAAAATCTGTTTGTAAACAATCAGAATGTATCAAAATACACAAGATCCGCACAACACTGGTTCCATGTTCGAACCTCTGATGCTTGTCCGATCTGAATATAGCATATGGCAACATCAGAGGGGTCATGACTTGCTCAGTAAAACACCAGGTTGCTGGAGATCTGTTGCTTTTGGACCTCATGTCTCTATGGTACCAAGTACCGAGAACCCAAAAATTCAAGTTCCTAAAAATCCTAAAAATTACTCCGAGCAAGATTTTCAGAAAATCGAGTTGGATTCAAAGGCATTCAGTATCGTGGCATCTGCTTTGCCTAATGATATCTATGCTGGCTTGTTGCATTGCAACAGTGCAAAGGAGTTATGGGATGCATTGAAAGAGCAATTCGATGGTACTGAGGAAGTCATTGAGAACAATAGAGAAGTTTTAACCAACAGTATGAAACATTTTTTCATGTTAAAGGAGAATCATTAACTCAACAATTTGAAAGGTTTAGTTGTATGATAAGTGAGTAAAAACTGGTTGATGTTAGTTTTGCAAATTCTACTTTGAATAGACGATTTCTTAGATCAGTACCAGATAAATGGGACACTATAGCCTTTGTTACTAGAAACTCTGTTGGGTTCAAAGAGATGAGTTTGACTCAGCTTCATGGTAGGCTACTCACATATGAGAGAAAGCTTAACCAGAAAAAGAAGCTACAAGAGTCAGGAAAAGTAGCTGATAACTATGCTTTTGGTAGCACAACACTTTTTGGTCAAGAAGAAACATCTGGTAGTAGCAAGGATCATAGTTATGATCAGTTTATTGACATAACATCTGGTGGAAATTTTAACTCTGATTCTAGCTCACCCAATCTTGCCTTTGCTGCAAATGGGGAAAACCAAGTTTCTGACAACTTATCTTTTGAATTAAATGATCTTCAACATTTTGATCCAACTGATTTGAAAGAAATGGACATATTGCATTAGCTTGCATTGCTAAGTGTTAGGACTAGCAAATTTTACAAAAGGACTGGTAGAAATTCCCAAGGTTACATGGTGGGTTAAAAGTTGGGTTGGATAAGACTAAAATCAAGTGTTATAAGTGTAACAGGCTAGGACACTTTGGTAGAGAATGTAGAAGTCAAACAAATGGTCCAATTATCACACATCCTAGCCCTAGACCACAAAACACTCAAAACACTGTCTATTATTCCCAATATACCCCTGCACCACAAATGCAAAACACTGCTCATTTTACACACCCTGCTACTACTATTCCTATTTAGTATGTCCAAACCATTGTTCCTCAGATCCAATATGTTCAGGCCCCGGCTCATCAGGTTCAAATGCAACCTGCACCACAGGCAACTCAAACCACTGCTCTGGCAGAGGTTAATCAACAAATTTACCTAAGGTTTTGTTGATTGGAGTAGCTTGCCTGAGCTATTGATTGATGAGAATTTTGCTCTAGTAGCTAATGAGAAAAATGAACCTGAAAATTTTTGTTTTATGGCACTATACACTATTCTAGAAGGAAATGAGTATGAGGAAGTGGTTCCAATATCTGTTGAAACTAATGCTGCAACAGATGTTACAGAAGACATTGTTGAAGAAGATGATAAGCATGTTGGTGATGAAATTGTGATCTCAATGGCTGATCCTTGGGAATCCAGTGTGTGTGAAGGAGAATGTGACTGTGCTATGATGGCTACTGCTAAGGTAACACCTCAGGTTCTTAAAGACTTATGTTCAGAAAAATGTATTATTGCTTTTGCTAACATAAAAGAGGTAAATGAAAACCTTAGAAACAAGATTTTAGATGATGAAATCAAGTTTGAAAAACTTATAAAAGAGTTAAAATCAAAACTGTTTGAAAAAGAATATGAAATCAGCAGTCTCAAGCATGAAACAAGTATAACCAATGACCAACTCCAAACCATGATAGAGAAATATCATAGTTGTAAAAAGGAGTTGGAATCTACTCAAATCACTAGTAAAAATGGGTAGAATCCTGCAAAGGTTATGCTTGAAAACCAGATCAAAAGCAATATAAAATTTGGTGTAGGTTTTAGAAAACATGATCAAATTTATGAAAATATTGTTGTAAATGATTCTGGTGTGGTTGAAGTTATTCCCACAAACTTGGCTGGTGAAGAAATCAAGGTCACTAATAAAAATGGAAACAAAATTGTTTTAGAAAAACATGAGGGATCATCAACTTTTGAGGAAGTTGAAAAATATCAATTCAAACCCACATGGTCTGATGAATGTGACATCCTTGAAAACTTCAAACCAATGGATTTTTCAACCATTGGAGGTGTCAAAGCACCAAAAGCAAGAGTAATCCCTATCAAAGATCTTCCGGCAGATGTTACAACATCTGCTGAAAAGAAGTATGTTAAAGGAAAAAGGAAAGAAAATGTTAAAATATGTTTTGTGATTTTTGTGAAAAGAAGAATCATGTCACACAAAACTATCTTGTTCTAAAAGCTTATGATATCAACAAAACAAGTGTAATATATGATTCTTCAAACTGTATCATTTGTGGCAAAACAAACCACAAAACTCTAGAGTGTATTTATATTCAAAGTTTTGATATAAAAAGACATGAATATAAATCCAAAACACTTGAGAGTCCAAGAAAAGAAAAATATAAATAGACCTTTGTTCCTGTTCAAACATCTGTTACCAAAGCATTGAACAAAAACTCTGTTTCTAGAGAAGTTCAACTAACAGATGCACCACCTGCAAATAAATATCCAAGAGGATATGGCTAATCACTGTTTCAAAAAGTCCACCTTGTTATGTGGCTTATAAAAGACCTTCAAAACCAAGGATTAACAGGTATCATCATGGATATGAGCATTGATAGGAAATGGCACTCAACAGTGGTTACAAAAACCAATTCAAAATACTGCTCATTTATAAATTGTTGAGACTGATATGTCTGTGACCTCATGTGACAACTGTGAAAAATTCCGGTAAACTTTGACCGGTATAAGTCCGCGGTAATCGGACGTGACATGAATATCATGATATTTGCTGTGATTACGTGTGATGATATGAATTCTTGATACTCAGGACGAAACCAGGGACACCATAATTGGTCCCAAAACTTTAAAGCATGCTTAGAACAATAATTGTGCCAAAACCCTAAACACATGCATGACTTGTGTGCTATGTTAAACGATATCTATTATGTCTCGCAGGAATCCAAGAGCACGTCATAGTTAACATGACACTATTAAGGGCCAACGGTGTGAGGTTTGTGTCCTTAGCTTGTAACAACGTGTTAAACGGGAGCTTTTCGTTTAACAGCGCATTAAACATTTGACGATTATTGTTAGGCCATTGGTAGGGCTATTTAAGATTTTAAGTTCACGAAACATCTTATTTATGTGCCTTAGACCATGACATAAGACTTGAAGCTACTCGAAGCTCGGGAACGTAAAACAAAGCCGCTTCCCGGTTATGGAAACGCCTTCGTTTTGAATATAACAAAAGGCAACCAAACATGCAAGGAACGGTCAATCAAGCTTAAAACCACTTAAACTAACCTAATACGAGGCTTTTATGATTAAAACATAACCGGGTTCGGATTTCGAGACGGTTATGCACGATTTTAAAACCGAGTCTTTTAACACTAAAAACGCAAAAAACAGAGTCCGTTTCGCAAATCGGGGACACGTATGTGACCTGAAAACAAACCTAAACGCAAAACCGAAGATATACATCATCTTTTAACACGTAAAACGAAGCACGACAAAGCATAAGGTGGGGTAGGGGCACCCCACATCCAAACCGCCACCCCCTTTTATATATTTTTCTTTTTTTTTATTCATTTTATTCATCCTTTCATCAATAAATCTGCCATAACCTCTCGAATTCTCAGCTGGTCAACACTTGAATTCATCTAAATCCAAGGTATAATCCATGTTCATATGGTTTTGATTGTGATTTCTTGATTAAACATGATTTATAACCGAAAAAACCCTTTTTAATCCATGATTTTGGAGGGTTTTAAACAAGTTTCTTGGCTGAATAAGAACACCTTGTGAACTCACGGGTGTTATATGGTAGCCAAGACCACAAAAATACGACTTTTAATACCCAAATCAACACCTAGTCGACCAAAATCGCATAAAAATTCGATTAACCGAAAAACAGTGAAACAAAGCTTGATTGACATGAACTATGGCATTTTTGGATTGTACTTGATGTGTAGGTACTGAATGTAGCACCCACACACTTCTGGACTCAAGAAAAACCCGCGGAATCGGAGCTTGCGTTAGGTATATCGCCCGAAATCTTCAATTAGCATAGGCAGAATATTGTTTTGACTATAACTTGGTCCGTGATACTTGGATTGAGCTGAAATTTGGTGTGGTGATGTAGGGTATTTACAGGAAGGTCCACGTAATATTTTAGAATTTTTGGAATTTTCTATGATATTTGGTGAAGTTTTGACTGTTTTACCGAAAGAAATTCGGAAAAAGTACCAAATGGAATCAATAAATCACCAAACTTTACAGAAACACTAAAGGACATATAAAGAAGGTTATGGGAAGTTTGGGAGTCCATTGACTGAATTTTGATTCGGATTAAAAATTCACATTTTTGGGAGTTTTCGGTAGCCGGAAACGCACTGAAACAAAATCAGAAAAATCCCAAATTTTTGCAGGGAGTTCCTGGACATATGAGGGACTTACTGGAATATTTTGAGAATTTTTAGACATCAGACGATAAGTAATGTAAATTATTCAGTTAAATACTGTTTTACAAATAAATTATTTAAGTTATAAAAATAACTTTATAAATTCTCAAAATATTTTTCCCTGAATCTATATATTATTACTGTTTACTACAAAAATTTCTAGAATCTTATGAAATACGTAGATTAATTGGGATTTTTCAGCTTTTAAAACGCCTCTTTTAACTCATTTCGGCAGTTTACCGGACAACGAACCCGCCGGAACTGGGAACGAACCAAACCTATTGTGACTATAAGTGAAACACCGGAGGTATTCTGGGAAGTTCCAGGGTAAGCTGGACACTCTGAGGGTGTTCCACCACCGTTCGGGAGAATCCCCGACGGCGAAAACGGAAACTCAAATTCGGGAGGCCTAGATCCTCCAAACGTCCGGATTTCCTTAATAAATACTTAATATTTTCTAAATGACAATGTACTGGCACTGTCTAGATCTTAGTGCCGTTATCTGAACACATAGAACAACTGACTGTGGCTGGCACGCGAACCGGTGCCCGGTAGCCAAACGTAAAACTGATCCTACCCTAACATCCATCACCACACCAAGGTACTAGATGTACAATATGGCCTGGAAATACCCACCTGGGGCCAAGTTATAGGCGTTACCGACTTAGCGACTGATATTGGTAATTACTTACATGATTATTGTTAGAGCCGAACCAGCTTGCATATACTCTTATTGCTACCTGTGATACTGCTATCCTGTGAGTTTCACTCCCCCACTTTTAAACTGTTTTACTGTTTTCTGGGGGTTATTTGCATGTTACAAAACTGTGTTAATTGCACAAACTTGTAAAGATGTGAATTATCTAACACATGAACACCCATGACCTTCCCCACTACTAGTGATTAACGTAAGCCGTGGACAGTGGATAGTAAACTCGGTTATGTTGTTAGGCATAACTACACTGGGGCGTTGAACTGCACGTGACGCAGTTGGTGGGCCGGGAGTGTCTGTATGACACGGCCCGGTGGGCGGCTGTGTCTGTGGTGACACGGCCCAGGGTTATGACAGTCAAGGTTTCACTTGTGCCCTCATGTAATTCCATCTGTGACTATGACCAGTGCAATTAAACTTATTAACACATTTTGTTACACAGCAACCAAGTCAGTGGAATTCACCGGCTCGTTTAGCTAACCCTTTTTAAAAGTAACATGCATTTCAGGTAACTTGAGAATGGTGCGATCCGTGTATGTTATTCAAGACGTGTTTATAGGCGAATCATGAGATAGACGCATGCGGCTTAGAAGACTTATGTGATTCATGGGAACACGCAGTTGTAACATACATGTAGTATGTAATCAACATTTTATAAGTAATAAAATGTAGTGTCTTTATAAACAATGTGCTTGTACCAGAGGTGTCTGTTGCATCCCGTGTTTTCTTCCGCTGCAGATTGGAGTGTGACACCCCATGCAAAGACATTTTGGCTTTGGAACTCACCTAAACTAATTGTTTACGGATGTGCAGGGAGCTTCTACTTTCCTTGATAGTTTATGGTATGTAGATAGTGGAGGCTCCAGGCACATGATAAGATGTAGAGCCCTGCTTAAAGATTTCATGGCACATGGAGGGGGTGATATATCTTTTGGTAACAACTCAAAGGGAAAGGTGTTGGGGTCAGGGACTGTTCAGGCTGGGAAATTAAAATTTGAACTTGTTAATCTCATTAACAATCTAAAATTTAACCTGCTGAGTGTTTCTCAAATGAGTGATAAAGGATATGGATCCTTCTTTACAAAGAAAACTTGTCAAATTGTAGGACCAAAAGTAGTTAAAAAGATTGATCAAATAATTGCTGAGAGCAAAGCACAACTTGTTGCTCATAGGAGTGGCAATGTGTATGTGGTTGATATGTTGAAAGATAACCAATGTCCAATGCATGTCTGTTCAGTGGCCTCAAATAAAGAGACAGAACTATGGCATAGAAGACTTGGGCACACAAATCTTAAAACAATCACTACACTCTCAAAACAGAGTCTTGTCAGAGGTTTACCTTCAAAATAATTTACTTGTGATGAACACTGTGTTTCCTGTTTAAAAGGTAAACAAAATAAAAGTTTATACAAATCAATTGAAGAGTCAAAAACAAGTCGGTGTCTCCAAGTGCTGCACATGGACTTGTTTGGCCCTGTTAAAACATGAGTCTTAGAAGAAAGAAATATTGCTTGGTAATTGTTGATGATTTTTCAAGGTTTACATGGACCTATTTTATGCATTCCAAAGATGAAACTGCAGGCGTTTTGCAAAATTTTGTTAAACAAGTTGAAAAGCAATTTGACTTGCCTGTAAAAATCTTTGGGAGTGATAATGAGACAGAGTTTAAGAACAAGGATTTGGATGATTTCTGTGTGTCATAAGGGATTGCTAGGCAATATAGCATCCCAAGGACACCAGAACAAAAGGAGGTGGTTGAAAGAAAGAATGGGACTTTAATTGAAGCTGCAAGAACAATGCTTGCAGACTCAGTGTCACACCCCGACCCGCAGCGGAATAAAAGTTGAGGCATAATTGGGTTATCACCAAAGCTCATGATGTTTACTAAAATGTTTCATATTTATTAAATTCAAATTTCAACTTAAATATCCAAATCAAAATTCATACAATTACAAGGAAATGAAACTATGTAAATAATCCAAAGCTTAAACTGGTTTGTTCTTCTAGGTCTTCCTATGTGTTTCTTGCCTCAGCTGGATCACATGTATCATGTGTAAAACGGGGGATATTTTGGGTCAACAAAAGTTGGCGAGTGAACCTTGATAAAACATTGTTATTAATTTCTTGTTTTATTTAATATGGAAAATTTGTGCAATAATCACATGTGAGCAAACATATATAAGTAAACAAACACAATCCACTTTGGATGAGTATATGATATGAATGATGATGAGTGTGAGATCAAGGCTCAATCAAACGGAGCCGATCTTATGAGGCACCTGATGCTCAACCCGTCTCCCACGGGGAACTGATGGGCCTAATGAAATGCGTGCACTGAAAATGATAAATCCAAACTACATATAATCCACACAACAATTGATACACATTTGATCACGGATATGATGTATGCACAAGTGTTTAAATATAATAAAGAATTAAACGACACATGATACACCCCAAAACATGATTAAAACGGGGAATTGATAGAGATTCACTCACAATGGGTGCGTTCTTTGATGATGATGAAGGCGCACCAATTTATGATTCGATTGACGAGGGAAGAACTAACCTAGATAATAACAAAATGATTTGATAAATAAATAAATTTTGGTTGAGATTAATATTTTTAATTAGTGTTCTTAAATGGGATTTTTAGAATTATTTTTGTGAGTTTAAGGAAGTTTTCTAACCTTAATAATCTTATTTTTAAGTATTTTTAAATAATTTTCTAATTAAATAAATAACTAAAAAGAAATAAAAAAAATAAAAAAAATTGACTTTTGACCGTTGACCGGGTCTGACCGGTCAGACTGTGTTTTCTATGCGCTGAGTGAGGTTCGAACTCGGGACCTCTCGTATGCGTGCACGCAGCTCTACCAACTGAGCTACGTGTCTAACCCGAAATAAACTCAGATTTAATTATATTTATATACTAACTAGAATATTTCAGAAATTAGTTATTTTAAAAAGGTTTTAAAATCTGCAAAACCGGTGCGTATAACCCGCGTCGAACCCGTGACCATTGCTTTGATTGGCACCCAGCCCAACCAACTAGGCTGGTTGTCTAACCCATTTAAATTAAGATTTATATTAAACTTAAGTACTATCTGAGGGGTGTTCTGTTAAACTTAAGAGAAAAAAATGTTTTGTTATTGCGGGAACCGGATACGTACACGAATCGAACTCGGGACTTGAACGTTATAATTGCACACAGTCCACCGCTGGACTGTGTGTCTAACCCGTTTAGTTTTCTGATTTTAATTATACTAATACTTATTTGCGACTTCATCTTCTTCGTTTATAAGAACACAGAACAGTGAAATCCGACTGTTCTGTTTAAATCGATCATCAAAACTCAAAATTGGTTGGAATGAAATAGATAACGAAATTAAGGAGTAGAATGTACCGAAACAGAGCGTTTACTTCAAATTTCTGGCAAGAGTCGTCGGCTCTGATTTGTGACTCTCGGCTGAGTGAATTGTTTGACAGTTTAGATCCTTGTGTTATGAAATTAAGTTACTGAGCAAGAGATATCAAGAGGGTTTAGTTGATTATACCGATCGACAGTGAGACTTCGGATTTTCAGTGATATTCCGGTGAGTGTGGGTTTTTCCGGCGGCGTAGTCTGAGACAGATTCTGATTGAATGAATAAAGTTAAGACATGCCGAATAATGGATTACAAACAAAAGAGTCGAGAATTTTACCGATTTGAAGTAAGCTTCGGTTTTCCGGTGAAAGTCCGGCGAATGCAAAATATCTCCGGCGACGTGTTTTGGGATGAATAAAGCTTCGGAAACGATCGTGGTTCTGAGCGAAAGGATTTCCAGAGTGTTCAAGTGGGTATTTATAGTGGAAACAGGCTGAATTGGGTTTGAATTGAGTCAAGGTTCGCGATTGAAGATTTCCGTCGGTTATGACGGAAATTGACTACCGGCAACGGTTATAAACCGACGTCGGGATTAAATTGTGCGTTTCAATCAAAAAAGATTTGGCCAAAATCGCGGATTGCCAGATTTTCCGATGATTGCGAGTTCTGGAACGCTGATGTCCGGTTTTGATTTTCTGGTTTTACCTTAAGTATTATTTGTTTCCTTGTTTATCACAAGTGAAGTGTGTGGCGGAGCGGTGTGTGTTGTGTGTTTGGGTTTGTGGGTGACCCGGGTTCGAAACCCGGCGTCTCCATTATTTTTTTAATCCACGATTTTTTTGTTATTTAATAAGTTTGGTTTAAAATTCATATATATATATTATTTATGTATTGTTTAAAATACATCCGAGCAATAAATGCGCAACGAAATTTATAACTGAGTATTTGATTAATAAACGAAGCGGGTTTGGAAACCCGTTTTTCAACGAATATTACAGTATCCCCTACTTTTAGAAACTTCGTCCTGAAATTTAAGTAGTAGTGGTAACAGGAAAAAGATGTGGGTATTTCTCGCGCATTGAGTCTTCACGTTCCCAAGTAAACTCAGGTCCTCGTTTTGACTCCCAACGTACCCTGACAATTGGAATACGACTTCGTCTTAAACGCTTCTCTCCGAAGTCCATGATTTCTACTGGTCTTTCAATGAAGTGCATAGATTCATCGATCTGAATGTCTTCTAGAGGAATATGGAGGTTTTCATCGGCGAGGCACTTCTTCAAGTTTGATACGTTGAATGTGGGGTGAATTCTGTTGAGGTCTTCTGGTAGGTCAAGCTTGTATGCTACAGGACCTACTCTTTCGAGTATCTTGAAAGGTCCTACGTAGCGTGGTGCTAGCTTGCCCTTCTGGCCAAAACGAACCACTCCCTTCCACGGTGATACTTTTAAAAGTACTTGATCACCAATTTCAAATTCCAAGGGCTTTCGTCGTTTGTCTGCGTAACTCTTTTGACGACTTTGAGCCGCTAGAAGATTGTTTCGAATTTGAATGACCTTGTCGGTTGTTTCTTGAATTAACTCTGGACCGGTGATTTGTGATTCCCCAATTTCGTGCCAACATACCGGAGATCGGCACTTACGACCATATAAAGCTTCGAAAGGAGCCATGCCGATACTTGAATGATAGCTATTGTTGTACGAAAATTCAACTAATGGTAGATGTGCGTCCCAGTTCCCTTTGAAATCTATGACGCATGCTCGTAGCATGTCTTCAAGGGTTTGGATGGTGCGTTCGGACTGACCATCAGTTTGAGGGTGAAAAGCGGTACTGAGGTCTAATCGTGTACCCAAGGGGGTTTGTACGGCTCGCCATGTTCGTGAAGTGAAACGACCATCACGGTCTGAAATGATGCTTAGTGGTACACCATGACGGCTTACGATCTCGCTGATGTAGATACGAGCTAACTTCTCGTTCTTGAAGTCCTCGCGGATTGGAATGAAGTGAGCTGACTTTGTAAGGCGATCGATTATTACCCATATGGTGTCATACCCACTGGAGGTGCGAGGTAACCTGGTAATGAAATCCATGGTTATGTTTTCCCACTTCCATACAGGTATTTCGGGTTGGACTAGAAGTCCTGAAGGTCTTTGATGTTCAGCTTTTACTTTGGAACAGGTAAGGCACTTGGAAACAAAAACAGCGATATCTTTTTTCATGCAAGGCCACCAGTAGGTGTATCGTAGGTCTTGATACATCTTGTCGGCTCCTGGGTGTACAGAGTACCGTGTTTTGTGCGCCTCATTCATGAGGAAATCACGAAGGTTATCGCGATCAGGAATCCATATGCGATTTAAATAGTATAGAATACAGTCGGATTTGGTTTCGATTTTGAGTTCAGCTCCACATGACAGCTCATCGCGTACGTCATTTCTATTACAGAAACATGTTGAGCTGCTCGGATTCGATCTTTGATGTCGGTTATGATTTGCGAACAGAGAAGACGAATGGAGTTCGCATAACCTTTTCGACTGAGCGCATCGGCCACTACGTTTGCCTTGCCAGGATGATACCGAATTTCACAGTCATAGTCGTTGAGAAGTTCGACCCATCTTCGTTGCCTCATATTCAACTCCTTTTGGTTGAAGATATGTTGGAGACTTTTGTGGTCAGTGTATATTTCACACTTGGTACCGTAGAGGTAATGTCTCCATATCTTGAGAGCGAACACAACGGCTCCAAGTTCCAGGTCGTGGGTGGTGTAATTCTTCTCATGAACCTTGAGTTGCCTAGAAGCATAGGCTATCACTTTTCCTCTTTGCATCAATACACAGCCTAGTCCTTGCCCTGATGCGTCGCAATATACTACAAAGTCATCGCAACCTTCAGGGAGTGTGAGGATAGGTGCGTCACAAAGTTTTTGCTTTAGAGTTTGGAAGGCTTCTTCTTGTTTAGGTCCCCATATGAAGGGTTTTCCTTTATGAGTCAATGCCGTGAGTGGTACAGCAATACGGGAAAAATTGGCAATGAAGTGTCGATAGTAACCAGCTAAACCAAGAAATGACCTTACTTCGGTAGGGGTACGTGGCGCTTGCCATTCCTGCACTGCCTTGATTTTTGAAGGATCAACATGAATTCCCTTGTCGTTGACGACATGTCCAAGGAATTGTACTTCTCCTAACCAGAATTCGCATTTTGAGAACTTAGCGTAGAGCTTTTCAGTCCTTAAGAGTGTAAGGATGAGTCGAAGGTGTCGTTCATGATCGGATTTAGACTTGGAGTAGATAAGGATGTCGTCGATGAAGACTATGACAAAACGGTCGAGGTAGGGTTTGCATACCCTATTCATTAGATCCATGAAGACAGCGGGGGCGTTGATTAAACCGAATGGCATGACCATGAATTCGTAATGACCATAACGAGTCCGGAAGGCGGTCTTTGGGATATCTTCTTCATGTACTCTGAGCTGATGATAACCAGAACGAAGATCGATTTTTGAAAAACAGGTGGCGCCTTGAAGTTGGTCTAGGAGGTCATCGATGCGAGGTAGTGAATAGCGATTTTTAACCGTTAACTTGTTGAGTTCTCTATAATCAATGCACATGCGAAACGTTCCATCTTTCTTCTTCACAAATAGAAAAGGTGCACCCCAAGGCGATGAGCTAGGACGTATGAATCCTTTGTCTGTCAGTTCTTACAGTTGACTGGACAGCTCTTGCATTTCGGATGGGGCTAACCTATAAGGAGATTTTGCGACTGGTGTAGCGCCAGGTACAAGATCGATGCGGAATTCAACTTCTCTCACAGGAGGAAGTCATGAAATGTCGTCGGGAAAGACTTGTGGGAATTCTTTCACAACTGGGATATCTTCGAGTTTCTTCTCCTTTTTCCCTTTTGGACGACGTGAGTTAGGAATGCGACATAGTTCTTGTGGAGATATCTTCGGGCTTGAAGGCAGGACATTAATTTGAGTCCTTTTGAAGGGGTTTCTCCAAAAATACGGAGGGTCTGACCGTCGGCAAGAGGAATGCGAATGAACTTTTCGCGGCACACTACTTCAGCGTGATGCTGGCTGAGCCAGTCCATACCGATTATAATATCGAAACTTCCCAACTTCATAGGAATGAGGTCAACAGGAAAATCGTGATCGTTTAGAGTGAGGGTACAATTTCGTATAATAGAATTTAATGAAACGGGCTTTCCGTCAGCAACTTCCACCGTTAGTGATTCCATGAGATTATCACGAGTTTGGTTGAGGATAGGTTCGAATTCTAAGGACACAAAACTCTTATCCGCGCCCGTATCGAATAACATGGATGCATAACTACCATTGATGAGAAACGTACCGTTAACCACGTTGTTGTCAGCCTAGCTTGGTTGGCATTGATGTTGAAAGCTCTTCCTCTGGCAGGTGGAGGAGCTTGGTTGGCTTGGTTTACTGGGTTCGCTTGAGCTTGAGCATGGATGATGTTCACCAAGCGTAGACAAGTGTTCCTGAAGTGGTTTGGGTCCCCACAGTTGTAACAAGCTCGCATGGGTTGCATCATGGGGTAGTTGGGTTGGTAGTAAGTTTGGGCTGCGTGTGGTGCTGCTGGAAGAAATAGGGGTTGTTGAGCTTGACCCACTATCTGATTTTGGGTTTGGCTTTGAGGTTGATTGCGGTTCATTCGTTGAAGGATACGGCAGGTTTTGATGGTGTGACCTGCACGGTCGCAGCTTGTGCAATGTTGGCAAGAAGCTTCGGGAGGATGATGGTATTGACAACGGTTGCATTTTGGGTGTGGGCCGGTGTATGGCTTTTTAAATGGTGCAGCTGAAGGAGCAATTTGGGTGATCGGTGCAGCCGTGATAGGAGGGTTGGTTTGAGTGACAGCAAAATTCTTGCCATTTCGTTTCCTCTTACCAGCAAACCTTGAGGATGAGACTGAGTGGTTTATAATTGAGGTCTCTATGGGTGCTTTCTTCTTTTCATCTTTGAATTTGCCGTTCCGAATGCGATTTTCAGTGAGTTCTGTAGCTAACTCCATCGCGGCTTCAAGTGTTGCAGGCGAAGTGCTTAAAACCGAGTCTTGAATTTTCGAGGGAAGACCTCGAATGTAATGTTCAACCAAGCGGTACACGGGGGTGAACAAATTTGGGATCATCTGATTTAGCTCGAGAAATCTTTTATTATAGGAAGTGTGATCTCCTTCCTTTTGTTTTAGTGAGTGGAATTCGTCTTCCAGCTTTTTGATTTCGCTTCTTGGATAGAAGCGTCTTGTCATGAGTTCCCTTAACTCTTCCCAGGTTAAGGCCATGGCATCTTCAACTCCTCGTTTACCCTTTTTCCGTGTTCCACCAGGTAAGGGCTACCCCAAACAGTCTTCCTGTTGCATAACGTACCTTGCGATCCTCGGGACAATCGCAATTGAGGAAAGTGTTCTCCATTTCTTCAAACCAGTGAAGGAGAGCAGTAACACCTTCGATCCCTTCATACTTTGGGGGATCGCAAGATTTGAAGTGTTTGTAGGAGCACTTTTTGGAGGGAGGGTTGGCGACGCTCTGGTCTTCTTGATTGGGAGGGTTGATGGGATTTGCGGTGAGGGCTTGTTGAACTTCAATCACGATGTCAGGAAGCATTGCGGCCATTTGTTTAGCATTTTGTGTGGCCAAGCATTCGTTTGACCTTCCTGACTTTCTACCTCCACGTAGTTGCCTAGCCGACATCTACAGGAACATACATAGGAAGATTATGAGTTTAAGAATTTTTTTCTAGGTGTCATGTGTCGTAAAAAGAATAAAAATAACATAACTGACAATAATGCAACTACATCCATAGGATGTCTTGGGTTTGCTCATGTTTGGGCCTCCAATGTCCCCCATACCACGCCTGTGTAGTCATGTGGGCCCCATGACTATTGGGCTTGGTAGGATTCACATTGGTGTTGGCGGATTAACACTCGCACCACCCGAATGAAAATCGGAAAATATAATTGCGAGATGTATGGTAGGAGGGTGTCCAGGTGTAGACACAATGACAACTCAAAGTGGGGTTAGCTCACACGACGTTTGGTATAGCATGCTTTGGCCTAATAGGTCCTTCGTACTCTCATCGTTAGTCCCCAGGTAGGCAAACTGGTCCTTTATTTTGGATTTATACGAATGCCAAGCCTAGACAGGACGTTCCGACTACCGGTACTCGTACCCTTCCAGTTACTACATGCCTGTCATGAGAACTCACTTTGATGTGATTTGGAAAATACAAAAATCATTGCAAAAATCATGGTAATCGTGAGGTGTGTGCTCTCATGGATGTGATATGTTATGAGGATATGATTCATGATGAGCATTGTATAATATTATGTATTTGTGAGCATACTTGCATAACATTGAGTGTAACAATAAACATAAAGCATATAAACATCATGAATTTTGTATGTAACGCATAAGCAATTTAAAATTTTAATCAACTATAGTATAGCCTCTAAGGGTCTAATAACCTATCCTATATCCCTATAGTCATGGCTCTGATACCAATCTGTCACACCCCGACCCGCAGCGGAATAAAAGTCGAGGCATAATTGGGTTATCACCAAAGCTCATGATGTTTACTAAAATGTTTCATATTTATTAAATTCAAATTTCAACTTAAATCCAAATCAAAATTCATACAATTACAAGGAAATGAAACTATGTAAATAATCCAAAGCTTAAACTGGTTTGTTCTTCTAGGCCTTCCTATGTTTTCTTGCCTCAGCTGGATCACATGTATCATGTGTAAAACGGGGGATATTTTGGGTCAACAAAAGTTGGCGAGTGAACCTTGATAAAACATTGTTATTAATTTCTTGTTTTATTTAATATGGAAAATTTGTGCAATAATCACGTGTGAGCAAACATATATAAGTAAACCAACACAAACCACTTTGGATGAGTATATGATATGAATGATGATGAGTGTGAGATCAAGGCTCAATCAAACGGAGCCGATCTTATGAGGCACCTGATGCTCAACCCGTCTCCCACGGGGAACTGATGGGCCTAATGAAATGCGTGCACTGAAAATGATAAATCCAAACTACATATAATCCACACAACAATTGATACACATTTGATCACGGATATGATGTATGCACAAGTGTTTAAATATAATAAAGAATTAAACGACACATGATACACCCCAAAACATGATTAAAACGGGGAATTGATAGAGATTCACTCACAATGGGTGCGTTCTTTGATGATGATGAAGGCGCACCAATTTATGATTCGATTGACGAGGGAAGAACTAACCTAGATAATAACAAAATGATTTTGATAAATAAATAAATTTTGGTTGAGATTAATATTTTTAATTAGTGTTCTTAAATGGGATTTTTAGAATTATTTTTGTGAGTTTAAGGAAGTTTTCTAACCTTAATAATCTTATTTTTAAGTATTTTTAAATAATTTTCTAATTAAATAAATAACTAAAAAGAAATAAAAAAAATAAAAAAAATTGACTTTTGACCGTTGACCGGGTCTGACCGGTCAGACTGTGTTTTCTATGCGCTGAGTGAGGTTCGAACTCGGGACCTCTTGTATGCGTGCACGCAGCTCTACCAACTGAGCTACGTGTCTAACCCGAAATAAACTCAGATTTAATTATATTTATATACTAACTAGAATATTTCAGAAATTAGTTATTTTAAAAAGGTTTTAAAATCTGCAGAACCGGTGCGTATAACCCGCGTCGAACCCGTGACCATTGCTTTGATTGGCACCCAAACCAACCTTCTAGGCTGGGTGTCTAACCCATTTAAATTAAGATTTATATTAAACTTAAGTACTATCTGAGGGGTGTTCTGTTAAACTTAAGAGAAAAAAAAATGTTTTGTTATTGGGGGAACCGGATACGTACACGAATCGAACTCGGGACTTAAACGTTATAATTGCACACAGTCCACCGCTGGACTGTGTGTCTAACCCGTTTAGTTTTCTGATTTTAATTATACTAATACTTATTTGCGACTTCATCTTTTTCGTTTATAAGAACACAGAACAGTGAAATCCGACTGTTCTGTTTAAATCGATCATCAAAACTCATAATTGGTTGGAATGAAATAGATAACGAAATTAAGGAGTAGAATGTACCGAAACAGAGCGTTTACTTCAAATTTCCGGCAAGAGTCGTCGGCTCTGATTTGTGACTCTCGACTGAGTGAATTGTTTGACAATTTAGATCCTTGTGTTATGAAATTAAGTTACTGAGCAAGAGATATCAAGAGGGTTTAGTTGATTATACCGATCGACAGTGAGACTTCGGATTTTCAGTGATATTCCGGTGAGTGTGGGTTTTTTCCGGCGGCGTAGTCTGAGACAGATTCTGGTTGAATGATTAAAGTTAAGTGCCGAATAATGGATTACAAACAAAAGAGTCGAGAATTTTACCGATTTGAAGTAAGCCTCGGTTTTCCGGTGAAAGTCCGGCGAATGCAAAATATCTCCGGCGACGTGTTTTGGGATGAATAAAGCTTCGGAAACGATCGTGGTTCTGAGCGAAAGGATTTCCAGAGTGTTCAAGTGGGTATTTATAGTGGAAACAGGCTAAATTGGGTTTGAATTGAGTCAAGGTTCGCGATTGAAGATTTCCGTCGGCTATGACGGAAATTGACTGCCGGCAACGGTTATAACCGAGGTCGGGATTAAATTGTGCGTTTCAATCAAAAAGGATTTGGCCAAAATCGCGATTGCCGGATTTTCCGATGATTGCGAGTTCTGGCGCGCTGATGTCCGGTTTTGATTTTCTGGTTTTACCTTAAGTATTATTTGTTTCCTTGTTTATCACAAGTGAAGTGTGTGGCGGAGCGGTGTGTTGTGTGTTTGGGTTTGTGGGTGACCCGGGTTCGAAACCCGGCGTCTCCATTATTTTTTTAATCCACGATTTTTTTGTTATTTAATAATTTTGGTTTAAAATTCATATATATATATATATTATTTATGTATTGTTTAAAATTTATCCGAGCAATAAATGCGCAACGAAATTTATTACTGAGTATTTGATTAATAAACGAAGCGGGTTTGGAAACCCGTTTTTCGACGAATGTTACACTCAGGCTTACCCTTGTCCTTTTAGACAGAGGCTGTAAACACTGTTGTTATGTGCAGAACAGAGTTTTAATTAACCCCAGACATCTAAAGACTGCCTATGAAATTTTATACAAAATCAAGCCTCTGATCCCTTATTTCAAAATCTTTGCCTGCCCATGTTTTATTTGAACCTAAAAGATTCCATTTCAAAGTTTGCAGCCAAGGTAGATCATGGTTATTTTCTGGGATCTAAACCACTACTAAAGCCTACAGAGTCTTTACTTCAAGGACTAGGTGTGTGAAGAGACTTGGAATGTGAAGTTCAATGAATTTTCTTCATTAAAAATCCCATCAAATCCTGCTGAATTGTTTGACTTAGATAAATTTACTTTTGAAGAAATGTCTATCAAGACTAACCCTGCAGGTATATCACAATCTTCTCATCAAAACTATAGATATGACTGTGTTCTTCCACACTTCAAAGTCAATCAATCCATCAGAGGAGCAGATGTACTAACAACTGTGAAAACTCTGCCACTGCTACATTAACAGTTGTTGATTCAACCACTGTTGCTTCATCAAGTCACATTCTTGTTGACAAAAGTCCACCATCTGTGTTCAAAAGTCAACCTATTTTCACCCCCATCCCACCTATACCTCCACCTCCATTTCAAACAGATGTTGGCTCCTTAAACTTGCCAATAGATGTTAACTCAGATGATTCCCATCTGCAGCCCTCACCTTAAAATGCCATCATTCCTTACAGAGGAGATCTAATCTTCCTTAAAAATCCTCCACTAGACAAAGTTATTGGCAACATAAATGAAGAGGCTCACAAGAAGTCAATCCCAAAACATTTGTCTTTTTGCTGGTTTTCTATCACTCATACAACTTGTCAAGTACCAAGAGGCACTAAGAGACAATAGTTGGGTAAAAGCCATGCAAGAAGAGCTCCTACAGTTCAAAAGACAACAAGTATGGGAACTTGTGCATTGCCAAAGGATGTATGTCCAATTGGCACAAAATGGGTCTTCAAGAACAAAACTGATGAAAGGGGTATTATTGTCAAAAACAAAGCTAGGCTTGTGGTTCAAGGCTATAGACAAGAAGAAGGCATTGATTATGATGAAACTTTTGTGCCTGTAGCAAGGTTAGAAGCCATCAAATTGTTTTTAGCTTTTGCTACCAACCACAACATAAAGGTGTTTCAAATGAATATCAAAAGTGCATTTTTGTATGGTAAGATCAAAGAAGAGGTATATGTTTGTCAACCTCCTGGTTTTGAAGATGCGTTTTATCCAGATCATGTCTACAAGCTTAATAAAGCTTTGTATAGCTTGATTCAAGCACCAATAGGCTGGCATGAAACTCTCTGCACTTTTCTCTTATCATTGGCTTCACAAGAGGTAAAATTGACAAAACTTTATTTCTAAAATGGAGCAGAAAATATTTGATGTTTGTCCAAATTTATGTGGATGACATCATTTTTGGGTCCACATGCACTGCCATGTGTGAAGAGTTTAGATAACTCATGGCAGCAGAGTTTGAAATGAGTGCAATGGGTGAGCTCTAATGTTTTCTTGGTCTTCAAGTAAAACAATTGCAAAATGGAACATTCATTCATCAAAGTAAGTATGTCAAAGAACTGCTTACCAAATTCGATATGAATGACTGTAAACCATGTAGCACACCCATGGCAACCTTAAAGCTTGTCACTGTTGATGACAAAGATGACTTGGTTGATCAAACTCTTTACAGAAGCATGATTGAGTCCTTACTGTACCTAACTACATCTAGGCCAGACATCATGTTTGTAACATGTGTTTGTGCCAGATCCCAGTCAGCACCTAGAAAGTCTAATCTTATTGTTGTGACAAGGATATTCAGATACATAAAAGGTGCTCCCACACTTGGTATCTGGTATCCTGTGCTAACGGAAACATTGAGCTTTCAGGTTACTCAGACAGTGATTTTGTTGGTTGTCATACCACAAGGAAGTCCACATCAAGAGGAGTTCAGTTCCTAGGTGATTATTTAGTGTCCTGGCAAAGCAAAAAGCAAGTTGCAGTATCCACTTCCACTGCTGAAGCTGAATATATTGCTGCTGCAAGTTGCACTGCTCAACTACTGTGGCTTCAGAATCAATTGCTGGATTTTGGTGTAACTGCTTTAAAGACTCTTCTCAAGTTAGACAGTCAAGCAGCTGAAAACATCATTAAAATCCAGTTTCTCGTTCCATAACCAAATACATTGACATTAGACATCACTTTGTGAGAGATTGCTATGAAAAATGTTTGATTTCTCTGCATCATGTTCCAACTAAAGATCATATGGCAGATGTTCTAACAAAAGCATTAGATACATCTTCTCGTCTAGGCAGCATTCTTCTTCTAGTAAGAAGTATTGGGTTGGTTAGACATTATTCACTAACTAGGTATCTATCTATATGTGTATATATATATATATCATAAACAATCATGGCATCACATAGATAACACATGCACACATATAAGCAACAAGGTAAATAAGAACAACTACTGAGCTTTCATATATAGCAGACAACTTGATACATTGTTTTTGTAGAAGAAAACAAAAGGGACTCGAGGTCACATCGCCTCGGTCATGCAAGTTCATAATACAAAAGTATTAAGTCTTTTTCTCCTACGTTGGTCTTCCATGGTCTTCAAGTGTCTCTAGCTCAAGCTTGGGCTTCAGACATACACAAAACTGGGTCTGCAATTCCCATGCCAAAAAGTACCTGCAAATACAAGACGTCTAGGGTGCTGGGGAGGTGGGGGTGGGGTGAGGTCAATCAGACTGTGAAGGTGTGCAAGCTCACACTCGAGTTCGTGAACTCGTCGGATCAAGAAGCTGATATGCTGCTCAGCAGTCAGAAATCAAGCATCGAAACCCTCAATGGGCGTATGACCATAGTAATAGGTCACTGGAGAAGGGAATGACGGTGGTGGAGGTCGTCTGGCATCCGCCTCGCTCTATAGCTCTAATACTCTACGACACAGAACCTCAAACTGAAGCTTAAGCGAAAGGAGTAGGTCATCTCTAATGTATCCAGCATGATGGAGAGGCTGGTACGGATCGGATAATGGCATAGTGTATGGAGGAAACAATCCGGGAGTCCGAATGTATGGATCTGTCTCGAATGGAGAGAAGTGTAACTTTGGCATTTTGGAGGCAAAGCTCTGTCAGTTTGTACTCTTGACGTTTGATCAATAAAACTGATGATTAACTGATTAATTCTTTTATATTGGTAAACACGACGTAATATTTCCGCTATTATGGACGTTAGATATCAAATTTAGGTTCCTTAGCATCGAGGATCGATCCTACAAGTGGTATCAGAGCAGGATTGGCCTAATTGAAGACATTGGACATAGAACATCTCATCTTCTACTCATTTCTTCTATTTTTAACTTTTCTTGGACAATTCACGGACAAAATGGACTGATTTTCAAGTATAATACGTAAAATCCATAATAGATAAACCCTTGAAAAGATCAGAGCTTAAAACAAACAAATTCATGCCGAAAAATTGAAAAAACCATGTTTGAAAACACATGTTCGCTCGAACTTGACATCAAGTTCGCTCGAACTTGACATCAAGTTCGCTCAAACTTGACTGAAAAATTCACATTTTTCATCAAGTTCGCCCGAACTTGATTGATTTTTCAAGTTTTTTGGGTAAGTTCGCTTGAACTTGCTTATTTTTCAAAGAAATTTCATCAAGTTCGCCCGAACTTGATTAAATATTGTAGATAAATATTACAAGTTCGCCCGAACTTGCAAAACAATTCTTACAAGTTCGCCTAAACTTGCTGATTCCAATAGATTTTCTCACAAGTTCGCTCGAACTTGTATTCTGAGTGATACAAGTTCGCCCGAACTTGTTAAATAGCTGAGTTTCACACACTGTGACAAGTTCGACCGAACTTGTCCAAGGTTTCTAAAAAAAGGCATGAAAATCCCGAAAAACGTCTCGAACATTATACATCGTTAGATTCGTATTGACGAGACGAGTTTAAAGCTTTAATCTGGTAAAAAAAAGTTTTCCGAAAAATTTTAAACGTTTTTAGCAAACTGATACGTTAATATTGTCGGTTAAAAAGTCAAATTTTATTAAAATTGTCTGTTTGCTAATCATTTTTCAAGTGTTTTGAACGACAGATAAATTTGGAAAACGAAATGGGGTCCGAGAAGCCGCCAAAGTTGATGAGTAGGGACGAGTATGAAGTTTGGAAAGGAAAATTTGATAGCTGGGTTCAAGCTACGCATTTTAGCAGTTGGGTGGCGATCGAAATAGGATATGTAGTTCCAAGAGATGAGAATCAGAATATTCTAGAGAAGTGCAAGTATTCTACGCAACAGAAAGAGGCGTATTTTGCTGATAAGAAAATGATTAATCTGATTCAACAATCTGTTAATGAACATATCTTGATACTACTGCCTGAGTACAAGACTGCAAAAGAACTCTGGATATCTCTGAAAAATAAATACCAGGTGAAGAGAGAAGAGAATGTAGTGGTTAAGAACTGTGAAGCTCAACTTTCAAGTATATCCACAAATGAGTCTTCAAGTTCTAAACCAGTTTGTCCAGTCTATGATGTAGACAATTATCAGGCAGATAATGCCAAACTCTTGAATGAGATTGAGAGTTTGACATTAGAAAATAAAAAATTAAAAGAAAATGAAAAGAATTTTGAAAACAAAATAAAAATTTTAGAAAATCAAAATTACAAATGGTAATAGGTTTTCAAAATGAAATAAAAATGTTTAAAATGAAAAAATTGTTTTTGAAAAATTAAATATAGAAAATCAAAAAGCAATAAATTATCATATTGAGAAAATTGTTCAACTTGAAAAAGAAGTTGAGACTGTTAAAAATAAAGTTGTTAATTCAAAAAAATTATTGAAAGGTTATATGACCTCCTCATTAAAGTTAGATTATATATGTCCAAAACCGATCAATAATAATAAAAAGAAAATTTCAATAAGTGACAATGTCACAAATTATGACGATGTCATAATTAAGGATTGTGATGATAATACCGATGATAAAAATGATAAAAAGAGATATTTTTGGAACTAAAAGAAAAATTTCAAGAAAATGTTCTACAATCTACTGAAAAAGGTGAATGCTCAACACAAAAACCTTATAAGCAGAATGGAGAACAAAAACAACATGAAAAACAAAATTCTAAATATTTTCAAAACAAAAATAAAAGCTCATCGGTACGGTCATCCAATCATTATAAAAACTCACAAAAATTTGAGAATAAGTGGTGCAGGTCGGATCACAGTGCTTCAAAGTCAAATCAATTTTACAGAAGAAGCAGGAAAGATGACTACTACACGTCAAATCAATGTGCTGATTTGGGTGTTTGGTCAGAATGGAGAGATTGGTACGATAACAGAGTGTGTTACAACTGTGGATTTGGTGGACACATTGCTGTTAACTGCCTGAAAAAGAGATTTGATACCAGAAGATGCTATAAATGTCAAATCAAAGGTCATATTTCCAGGGATTGTCCGACTAATCTGAAAAGAAGATCGGTTAAATCTCAGGGGGAGAAAAGACCAGAGGAACAGAGAAGAAAAATGAGAAAACTGTAGAGAAGCCCAAAGAACAAAAAGTCAAGTTATCACAAGGACAAAAAGACATATTGAGAAAAAAGAAGAAAAAAGTTAGTGAGTATTTGGAAAAGATTTTATCCTCGGATACGTCTAAAAAAATCATATAAAAGTTCTAGTGAATTATTTTACTCACAGTCAAGTAAAACGAATTCATCAGATACAAATCTGAGGACAAAAGAGAGAGCAGTGGAGAAAATTTTGATAATTCAAACAGTTAAAAAATCAAAGAAAGTAAAATTTTCAAATAAAGTTTCTATCAAACTGTTTGAATATCAAAAAGAGTGTGAATGTTTTGTTTACTTCAGATGTTAATGATTTTGGTAAACCTAAATCCAGAATGGATTGAGTTCCAATTCAAAACTAATTAAAGTTTGTTTGAATGTACAGGATAACCAAGCTTCAAGTCAAAGGTCATTTCAGAAGCAGTGCTTGTTCATGCAGAGAGACAGGAGACAGGAATGATATTCCACACAAACAAAATGGTAGTCTCGCGTTCGCATTCGTAAAAAGTCATTTAATGGTTACAATGGAAGATTCTTATTTTTTATTTTAAAAGATGTTTTCAATTTAGGGGGAGAAAAATATTAAAATTGTCAAAAATTCCTGTAAAATTGAAAAACATCATTTCAAAAGCATTTTAGATAGATAAAAATTTTCAAAAAGCCAAAAACAATAGAAAATCTTAAAATGTAAAAAACATTGAAAAACGAAAAAATGAGATTATTTGTGTGAAAAGAGGAAATGATAGTAAATCAGTGGACTATCAGTGCATGCTAAAGATATGTATTGTTTAAAATGGTTAAACAATCTCACTAAAGATGTGTCGGTAGGCTCAGCTAGACTAGTAGTTTTGCAAAAACGATACAAACCTAAAAGAAAAGCCTAGTTCTAGTGGGAAACGTGGTTGAAAGCATAGTACTTAGTTTTGTCCTTCGTGAATGTGTACCTACTCGGTAATTGTTGAATGCTGAAAAGCATAAAAACCGGTTAGTTTGTGAACTTTCACATCTTACTGAAAAAGTCACTGTGATTGTGTTTTCATTTTCAAAAGATTTAAACTTGTTTTATTTCTTTATTTTGTTTAAGCACTGGATATCCTCTGCGTATACGAAAGTATCGAACTGGATATTAGTGCCTAAACGTTTCTTCTTTATTTTCCTTGGTGTTTCGTTTAAATCTTGGATCACCTCTGCGTATATGAGAATATCGAACTGGTGATTAAGATCTAAACAATTTCAACTTGTTTTTATTTCTTATTTTTGTTTAAACATTGGACTTTCTCTGCGTATCGAAAGATCGACCTGATTGTTAATGTTTAAACATTCTGCGTTATTTTCACACAAATCACAATTGATGAAAGTTTAAAGGCTTTACTTGAGTTAGTGTATTACATGATGAGGGGATATGCTGAGATCGTGGGGTCCATAAGAGCTTAGCGCAAATTCATGTATCTTAACGTATCGGTAAGCATTATGAAAGTTTTTAGATTGAGTTTAAGTGGACAACAATACCGACAATCCATTTGAATTGTTTAAACAAAGTGTTTCTTAAAGATCAACAGTGCAGCTGATATGTCTCAGTAATCTGATATGATCCTCTAGCACGTTTTCTCACAAAAATACAAACTGTAAATATTACATTTTAGTATGTTTACATTTCTGCATTCAATTTTAAAAATCCAAAAAGATTTTTTTTCTCATATCTTCTATGGAAACCTAATAATGTTGAATGTGAGCCGGACCAACGAGACTGTTAAGAAACTGTTTGTGTGTGGATACGTGTGATTGTTCTTAATCGTCAAATCTTAGAGATTCGGAGCAACATTTGAGGGGGAGCTAGATAAACACGTTTATTAAAGATAATAGAAAGCTCAAAGCAAGGGGGAGCATGGATATTAAAGTTATTCAAGATATAAAGATTAAGAGAACATTAAAGACTCGGGAACTTAATTGAAGAATGATGACTACGGCAACATCCAATGGGGAGTTTGTTGATGCATATATCTGTTTCCTACGTCATCGTATAATATCGAGTCTGTATTTAGGAGCGAAATGTCGAAGTTTATGTATATATAGGGTTAAGTTTGCTTGAGATTGTAGTGTTGAAGACAAGTTCGGCTGAACTTGTCTATGCAAGTTCTCCCGAACTTGCATCACACCAACGAACTTGCACTCCTATAAATTGGAGTCTTGACATTTCATTTGTAACATTCAGAGATTTTGTCACGACAGAGGCGAAGCTCTGTCCAAGTGTTTCCATGATCTGTAACGTTGAATATTAATGAAACGGTGGTTAAATAGAAACAAATGAGTGTATCCAATTTCGCCTAAGCAAACGGATTCTGCACGTTTACCTTAGGTTTGTCAGATTAGTGCTCAAACGATCCGTACAACGGACCTACAGGGTCAAGGCTGGAAGGCTGTCTGGAGGTACCCTCCCCTGGACGAGGAGCGGGTATCTCATGAGGGAAGATAGTAGTTAACCTAATTCGGTGTGTATCAGTAGTGGGTGGTGTCATGGAATCCCTAACCGCTCTAGCTCATGGATGGGACAAAACTCAGGGGTGGAGACAGGAAAGTGACATGCATGGTAGGGATCAGACTCAGACATGTGTGGAGGGTAGTATGGGCGGTCAAGTGGTCAACTGGTATGCAGGTGTCAGAACAAATGGGCTGTCGGAATGTGCCCTCCGCAGGGCGGGGTGCTGGAATCTCATGAGAGAAAATAACAGGCAAGTGAGTGTGGTGAGGGTCAGCCGTGAGTGGTGGAAGTGGGGGTGTGGGAGCACGAACGGGTGAGGATGGTGCAACTGACAAGGCATCCTCCTCGACATCAGTAGGGTACGCCTAACTCCAGCTGCAAGTAGGGTCGATGATGTCACAGACTCGAAGGAGTGCATATCAGTGTATGGGTCAGAGTCAGAAGAAATGTCAATGACTGATATGACGGGAGAAGGTATGTCCAGGATAATATCTTCTACCTCACCATCACCCTGGCCATCATCAGGGTGATCCTCCTCAGGGAAAACAAGATCCAAATCTGGGTCAACAGCAAAAGGCCAATCCTCCTCGGGGATGGCAGCGAGTGGGATAAAATCGAGCGGGATAGGCTCCACAAGATGCTCACCATCAGGGTAACGATGATAAGCTGGTCAAAAATCGGAAGAGGGAAAGCGAGAACGTCATCGATAAACGGGATGTCCTCTCCGACGTCCGGTAGTGAAAAGGGCTGAAAGTCATCATCGTCGTCCGAAAGCATCTCCGGGTCACTCTTGGTGTCGGAGGTGAAGATCTCTGGTGCCGGTGCCACCTCGTCGTCTGATACAATAGCCATAGGTCAAGATCCTCTGATAAACCACTCTCAGATGAAGACATGTTTACGTGTGACATAATAATCATAGCCTGTGCACTTATATTAATTACTATTATTAAGTATATTTCAAGTAAGAATAAGTATTACGTAACATGCACTCACGTTGTCCTACGTGAGTCTTTTCTAACTTAACATGTCTACCTCATGCAGACTAGTCACCAACTTATGTCATTGCCCGTGTTTCTTTCTTTCTTTTATAAAATGTTCGTTCCATGGATCTTGGCGTTTTGTCAATGCAATGAAAAATATTTTTAAAAAGAAAAATATTTTCGTGAGAGAGTCCTAATGATTATAGTCTAGACTCGAGAAAGAATCCTAGTTCACTATAATCGAAGCTCTGATACCAACCTGTCACACCCTGTCTTTTGCGGAAGCGTGTGTGTGTGACTTGATCAGTTTTCATTGCATTCGATTATAATAAACAACTATATGATAAAAACAACGATGTTCATCCATTCATAAGTTTAAAATATTACAAACCATAAGTTGTTTAAACTACCAACCAGCACAAGTATTTAATTTAAGTTACAACCAACATACGTTTTAAAGTTCCATAAAGGACTTATTTTACAAAAGTTCAGTTTTATGAGGCTTTGCATCCTATATCTCATCAAGGATGAGATATATGGATGAAACCCTTCCAAAAGTGGATGACATCTAGACTTGAAGTTCAAAAGCTTGATTGTAACGCTAGTACTAAGATCCGTCTAATTTCCTGAAAAACATGTAAGTTGAAAACATCAACAAAGTTGAGCGAGCTCATGTGTTTTATGTATATGCGCATCAAATAAATCTCAAAAACATTTGAAAGTTTCCAGTGTCGAATGTAGGTATGTAAAACGTCTATGAACATGTTGATCATTAATGTTTTACAAGGACATTAATATGTGTGATGACATAGGAGGTACTCAACCCGGGTAGGCAATTTAAGTGTCGAATCCCTCAACAGTGGACACAACAGCACTCTAAGTGGTCACCCATGGACCGTGAGTGGGGCTCGCCCGTACCCATTAGATCTAACCTTTGTTCCTTGGTCCTCAAAAGGATTAATGGCACCTTAGTTGCAACTTATGCTCACATGATATAAGAGTTCATTCCATAGTTCGATCATACCCTTGTTAACATGTATTTTCCCCCGAAAGTTGTAAACCGAAAACATTAAGTAAAAGGGGGACATGAACTCACAAGTTTGTGTCCGTAATCTCGTGTACCCAAAGTAGATATCCTCAAGCCGTACGACTTCCTACACACGTGTTAGGTTTTATTAGACGCTTTGGTCGTGTAACGGCTCGTAGCCTTATTTATTTATTAAGACTCGTTCTTGGGAATATTGTTAAAAATCATTTATTTTTAACTTGATTCGTCATGTATTTCTCACATGAATATTTTCCAAGTATAGGTATACTTGTACTTGCGTATTTTACCAAGTATTGGTAGTGTATTCCGGTATATATTTATACGTATAGGAATACGTATTTCTTTTGTATGTTAAGTATTTTATACTTAATTTATGTATAATTTTCCGGAATATTATCTTTATACTAATAAAATCACCAATATAATATTTCTTAAAATATCTATATTTTAAGAGGATTTTTATAGAAAAGCATCTATAAATTTATCTTGGCAAAATAAGTATATTTTTGTATATATCTTAAAA
Source organism: Scalesia atractyloides (assembly GCA_947069175.1). Lineage (NCBI taxonomy): Eukaryota > Viridiplantae > Streptophyta > Magnoliopsida > Asterales > Asteraceae > Scalesia > Scalesia atractyloides. The sequence continues at coordinate 49,631,506 of CAMTDV010000004.1, read as the reverse complement.
ATAATATATTTTTAAGATTAAGCATACAAAATATGCATTTTTAGTTTCCACTAAATAATATATTCTTATTTTTTTAAGAAAATATATATTTTTCTTCATTCAAAATAATATATTTTCTACTTTGACAAACTATGATATATTTTGTAATAATTATAAAATTTCACATTTGCCGTTTCTTTGGTTTCAACATTACCGTTCATTACATTCGTTAAGTTACGAATTTATTTCTGGAATTTATATATATAGTCCAAATGTCAATTGTTCGTTTTGTCCATTATTCGGTTATAGATATATATTCATTTTCTTGTGATGTATTATTTTCAAGGTTCCTAATTTTAATATAACTAATACAATTAATATACAAGTAACACATAATTTGTGACATCTAAATATATATATAAATTTCCCTAAATATATACTTAGCCACTTTTATTATCTAAAAATCAACCTCCAATACTTTGTGGTTTTTATAATAAAAATTATGGTAACTCTTCATGTTAAAACCAAGATCAAAATTACTTGTAAACACTTGATAAAAATATTTTTCTAAGTGTTTAATTTTTACAAAAAATTTGCCATAGTTTCCCCTTAAAATTGGAGGTTTCCATGCTTATTAGCATATCATTTTCTTTAGAAATTCATCCTCAATCATCAACAGTTTACATACAACTTACCACGAGCCATAATGTGCATTTTAACAACATGATATGAACTTGAAGTTTTACAAAATCTTGTAGTATTTTAACATGATGTTTATCATGTTTATCTAACACTAAAAACATGATTTTTATTTCATAAAAATCATTTTTACAAGATTCCAATCTTTACAACTTGTGACACATTTTTACAAAAATTCATCTTCTTGATTTTTTCATGTCTTCCATACATCAAGTGTTCCATTTAACACTTAAAACAAGTTTTCCTTCTCTTAGAAAACAAACCATGTTAACTAGTGAAGTAAACTTTAGTTTCTTGAGATTTTTATTTTTGAAATCGTTTACTTTTAAGACTAGCATTTTGTAGGATTCATCATCCTCCACAAAATACAACTCATCTTCAAGTTCATGGTTCACATAAAAGGTGATCATCATGGATTTTTCAAGATCCATTCTTATACTGGCTAGATCATGTGTTTAATCATCATCTAGCAAGCTTCTTATGATGATCTACATCATAAACACAAGAAATCAACAAACAAGTTTACTACATACACTTAAACATCTTTGATCTTCATGTTTTTAAGCTTTACGTTCATGTTCATCTTCATGTTTTGTGAGATTCCTTAGATTACCAAGTTACATCTTACTTTAACCACTAAAATCAAGTGTAAAAACAAGATCAAGAGAGCTTACTACTAGCACAATGGCTAGGGTAGAACAAGATGCAAGATGAAGAAGAAAAGAGGTGATTAATAGCTCCACAAGGTGGTCCTACAAGTCTCCTTACTTGCAACCTTCTTAAGTAGCCTTGATACACCTTAGAACACCCTTGGATTACTAGATTTTAGTGGATGAAGATGATGGGGGGTATGTTCGGCCAAGAGTAAGAGAGGGAGGAGTGGTGTGTGAGTTTGTTTTCTTTGGTGGAAATGTTAAGTGTTCATCCAAGGCTCCTCATGTTCTTTTATCCTCCAACACTTCATTATCCACTAGGTTTTATGTTTAATATCTAAGTAACATATCTTATTAAACAATTCAAGAAAATCAAGAGGGTGGGGCCCTCTTGTAACCGTCCCAAGGGGGGTGTCTTAGTTTGATTTCAAGTTTAAGTTAGTTAATCTAGTTAGGTTTTAAGTGCAATGGTTAGTGTTGTAATGTGTTTAGGGATTTTAAGATGTAACATGATGTTTGATGATCATAACTAGCTTCATGACATTAAAATAATGCTTCTAGCTAGATTTTGGTGTTTCAGGTAGTGTCCGGTTATTCGCTTGGTTACCGGTTCGTTAAGGTGCTAAATAACGCAGTTTAGTGTCCTTTAAGGTACCTTTTATGATGGTTTTAATTCCCAACACTAAACAAGTTATTCTGGACTATTAAACCTCAATTATGCATTAAATTCTAGTGTTAAATTACTGAATTTTGCTGAATTATGTAGTTTTAGTGTGTTTTGGGCACTTTCGGACACTTATGTCATCACTCGGAATGCAGTTTTATGATTTCTACGTTCCTACATACCATTCTAGTGTAACCCTTGTTCCCGGGGCTCAATATGTCTTAACACCATGTCTGTCTGAGTACTGAACTCTTGTTAGTACTACTAGTTAGTCTGATAATTGTGCTACTTTGTTCGTGTGCACTAATTCAACCACACCAGGTTGTATGTAATAATGATAAGTAGTCATGCAATATGTAATACACATGTATGTTCTTTGAAAGAAATCAGGAGATCATTCATCTCATTGTTTAAGTCATGCTCAGCCATTAAGATACAATTCACTATTTATATTGTACGGAAATTACCTGAAAATTGCCAATTGTCACAGAATAAAGATCAACAATAAAGTTAGTTTTGGCATCATCTGTTCCAGGGGGAGATTGTTGGGATTGAACCCTTTACAAAGGAACAGATGATTGAAAGCCAAAACATCTATCGGATGTTTGATCCTGAAATAGCAGAGTTTACAAGCTTTCCTGCTAACCTCTGCCCAAGCCAAAGATCTGTTGTACAAGCCCTGATGAAGACTAAAATACAAAGACAAGCTAAGGTATGCTGAAAACTAATAGTGGATGGCCTTATCAGAGTTTTGTGATTAACATTGCTTTTCAATGTAACAGTGTTTGTATTAGCAGAGTTTTGGTTTAGCAGTGTTTAGGATTAGTTAGATTTGTTATCTGTCACTTTCAATGCTGATGTCATCATTAGATGCTCAGTGGTTTGCTTTGTACTATAGATAGACAGTGTATGTTTACTGTTCTATCCATCTATTGAAAAGATCATTTCTACCAATTATCTTATTTACATTCTGTACGATCAAAAACTTGTGATGTCAGGCTAGGGGGAGTTGTGAATTACATGCAAAACTTATAAGTTGATACCATGATAATGAAAGCAATCTTCCATTAGTTGTGATCTAAAATTTTTTCTAAATTCCGCTGCACTACCCTATGTTTTTACACTTCATTCATCTTTCATCTATAAACTTTCACAACTAATTAAACTCAGATCCTAACATGACCTTTAGCTTTACATACAGTACATGTCTGTGTTCATTTACCTTTTCAGCTAATCATTTGTTTCTTATAACGGTTAGGACACGGACAGTAGGTGGAGCATCAGTTTTCGGTTGCTCGTAACCAATTAATTTCGAATATCTGTCAAACTGCGGATCAATAGGCTTAGTTATGTGAAGCTCATCAACCTTTTCTTTCATCTGCCTCATTTGATCCCTGACTAGAACAAGCTGATCAAAATCTCTCCAAATTATTAACTAGATACTCTCTGGTATGCATTATCTCATAGGCAACCTGTTTAGCCTTATGATACTCGTCGTTAGCATCAACTTTTATATCAAAGGTTCCATTTAGTTCATTCGGCGCCACGTCTTTCGTCCATCTCTTCATGATATACTTATTGGGAATTTCTTTCACTACAAACATCTTGAAAACAAAATATATTTGCCAGCACAACAATCTGTATTGTTCGAATCTACGACAACTGCATGATCCAATTACATCTTCCCCTTTCTTGAAACAAATCTACATAAAATTTCGCAAATAAAAAATATCAAAATAATTACGTACGTGAATATGTAATAATGCAAGTTGCCCTATAAAGTACTCTTATCTACTGTTACCTCTGCAATCCTTCAGAGTGGGCTTTGAAATCTTTCATAATTAACTTTAACATCTCACCCTCGATTTTAGTCTCCATAGGAAGAAACTCGGACAGAGTTGCGTATAACCCTGCCTGTTGATCATAAAAGATGGACCTTGTGTAAATTTTAGCAGCATCTTCTTCTAAGGTAGACCAGTTATGTGGGGTTGTATGTCTAGAAATATGGTCATTTTTTCGCTGGTTGAACCTCTGCACATCCATTGCCCTATCAAAATGGTTAAAAAAACTCAACAAGGGTGAGTTGGGAATTTGCCACCTGACAAAAAAAATGGTTTTCGCTCTCTGAGCTAGAGGTGGTTCGCATGAGCCCAGGCATAGGCTCATCACAATAGTAAGCCGATCTCCATGAAGATCTCATGACAAACATATCGTCAATCCACTTATTTTCGGTTAGACCAAAGTCAATCATTATCAGTTTCCAATCTCTCTCAAACATTTCAGGCGCAATCGAATCAGTCCACACGATATCACACATCCTCCTCTTGAAATCCCCGTTGTTACACAATTCATGTCCAACCTGTTCAGAAAAATTGACAGAGTTTAATAAATAACAGATGTTAAGAATTAATCACGCATACACAATAATTAATCACGCATGTTGTAACAAGCAAGATAAAAAAATATATCTTAACAATTAATCCCGCATGCTTTATAGTAATCATGCATGTTGTAAAAAACTGGTTATATCTGACCATGTCTGCAACTTTTTTCATTATGTGCGACATGCACAATCTATGCCTACTCTTATAAAAAACACCCTCGATAGCTTGTTTCATCGCTGGGTCCTGATTAGTGGCAACGACCTTCGACTGGTGACCAGATGGATCCAAAAATGATTGTAAAATCCATTTGTATAATTCAATACTCTCGGATCCTAACAACCCGGCTCCAAGCGTAACCTTCCGACAATGGTTATCAATACCAGTAAATGGTACAAAACTATTTTATATCAACAAATAATTATATAAAGTGAAAAAAAACCACATATTATACAAACATAAATAATAAAACATCCTGATAAACACTTACTTGTTGGTTTTGAACGTAGCATCGAAGGATATGACACCTCCAAACTCAATATAGTTACATTTACACAATCCATCTGCCCAGAACAGGCCAGTTAACCGCCTGTTTCCATCAACATAATGTACAAATGAATAATCAACCAAGGGTTGTTTTTTATCGGTTAACCTATTGACAATCATGTTCGCATCGTACTCTCCTATATAATGAATCCTAGTTCTAAAATTCTTGCAATCGTCAACAATAGCGCCAACATTCAAAACCTCCATATCTTTTTCTCATTATATGGAATAATTTCATTGGCCCAAAATTTAGAGTACCGAGCTCCCATATCATCTATTGTTGTACTTAGGAAAGATTCCTATAGGCGGGAATAAATGAATATCTTCGGGACACAAATGAATGATTGTGGGCTTCAACAAACTTTTTAATAGTGAATGACGCCCCAACAATCGAACCAAGCATAATTTGTGTTTTACATCCGGTTCAAATAGTCGGTCTTTTCCTACTTTATAAGGCTTTGCGAACTTCGAATAAGGATAATCAAAAGCATGTGGCTTATGTCCCTCATTCGAACACACAAAATACTTACTCTTAATAATACCTCCACTACTATTTTCTCCTCCTTTTTGAACAGATAAACCTGATTTCCTGTCATATGTCTGATAAAAAACATATGTTTGCTCAATAGAACTAAATTCCATTCCTATCACAGGCATGTAGGATGCATCCACCTCTGAAATATACAATTTTTCCTCTACAACATATTACACAATGTACCTAAACATGCATGTTACAATTCTAAAAAAACACATGCGGCTTACTCTCTTCAAAATGAGTTATATTGAATTTGTGAATAAAAATGCCTGTTAAATTTATGAAATATACAACATGCGGTATTATGCACGAAAATATTAATTGTCCATACTGATCAAAATAAAGGTATAAATGATATAAATAAAACTCCTAATGATGAATGACATAAATTAACATCAACACACGATAATTAAGTTGAATTGTTAACAATTAACTATACATACTGATAAAAAAAAACGCATGTAACAATATATATGATATACAACATACGGTATTAAGCAAAATCATATCCATTTCACATTTTGATCAAATATACAGCTTCAATTACACTCCTAATGATGAACAAGATACAAATTAACATCAACATACGATAATTAAGTTGAATTGTTAACAATTAAAAGCTTAATTGATAACTTACTGGTCTGATCGTCTAATAGAACATTTACAGATGTCGGATTTCGCACTTGTTCAGACGCATCATGAACGCCATGGACTTCAGCATCTTCAATTCAATATCCTCTGTGCTTCGTGCAGTACTGCTCTGTGGATCCATTGAAAACAATAAGCGATTGGAACCCTAAACCCACACCTTAACCGTAATTTTGATAGTTTAAAAAATTGTGAATATTTGAAACAGATATGGATCATAATTACAAGCACAGTGGGAATAACGAACTCGCAATCTTCTTCTGATAATGATAGTAAATGTCTAATTTACCCTGCTGATGATGATAAATGTCTAATTTACCCTTATGAGAAAAAAATAAAATTGCCACGTGTCATGATCTTGGCGTAGCGTACAGAATGTAGGATAAAGGGAACTGTATTCTACACTTCCTCTCTCTCTCTATATATATATATATACACACACATATAGGGATGGGTTAAAATGAAAACCACCAAGAGTTGTGAGAACCGCGAGAATTTTTTGATCCGGGGCGAGTTAAGACAATATTTTTTTTGCATAAACGTAGATGGATATATTATAAACACATCTGTAAAAAAAATTTAAAAAAATTGTCGAGTCGGTAGTTTTGACTGATGCAAGTTTTTTTTACGCTTGGCATAAAACTTAAATTTAAAATTTATGCTGGGCGTAAAAAAAACTTGTGGTGGTCAAAACTACCGACTCGACAATTTTTCAAAATTTTTTTTACAGATTTGTTTATAATATATTCATCTACTTTTGTGCAAAAAAATTTGGCCCTACTCGCCCCGGATCAAAAAATTCTCACGGTTTTCGCAACTCGTGGTAGTTTTCATTTGAACCGAATCCTATATATATATATATATATATATATATATATATATATATATATATATATATATATATATATATATATATATATATATATAGGACAATGATCCATTAGGAACCACTATTTATTTGCGAGAACCGCGAGAACCAGTATGAACACAAACAGTAATACCTAAAAAAATCCAAAAAAAAAATACCAAAATTTTTTTTTTTTTTTTTTTTATATTTCTTTTTTGAAAAAATTGCTATATTTACTCAATAATAAAAAAATTTCAAAAAAAAAATTGAGTACCAACTATCCATGCACATGTGCATTTTCGTCATTTCTTTGACAAATTCCATAATACATTACAAACATTAGACACTACCATGTGTAACACACTACTTTTTACGTTACCAATATTAGCAATGCACATGTGCATCTATATATATCAACATGAAATAAGGTGTTTGGTACACTAATTTGAATACATTTTCTCTTTCATCTATCATACCATCCATAATATACTACCATGCAAATGTGCATTTTCATCAATCATTTCTTTGACAAATTCAGTAATACATTAGAAACATTAGAGAATTGTACTTTCATTTACACTACCATGTGTAATACACTACTTTTTACGTTACTAATATAAGAAATGCACATGTGCATCTATATGTATCAACATGAAATAAGGTGTTTTTGGTACACTAATTTGAATACACTTTCTCTTTCATCTATCATACCATCCATAATACACTTCCATTACCTCCTACAATCCATAATACAATACCATTACCTCCTACCATTTATAATACAATACCAATACCAATATTTTCACTTTATTACATGTATATCAACACCGTTTATACCATCCAATCAACATATTACATCATAAAGTGACAACTATAATGAACCCATCAACCACTAGATATAACTAACCAAAAAACATATATATGAGCCTACTTCATCATTCAAAATCACAAACTTTTTGTACCAAAACACGGTATATAATTGTTATACATAATGATGCACATGTGCATTTAATGTAAAATTGAGTATATTATGGATCGTATTGTAAATTAAAGTGCAGTTATCTACTAGTGATAACGTATTACTGAATTTGTCGAAGTTATGATACATACACATGTGCATGGATAACTGTAACTCGAAAAAAAAATTGGTAACGAAATATAACGATTTTTATTAAAAAAATATAAAAAAACTGAGTGCTTTTTTGATTTTTTTTAGATTTTATTTTGCAATAAAGGTGGTTCTCGCATGAACCTTACCCTATATATATACATATATAGGGGAGGGTTATCTTGAGAACGCTAAATATTGCGAGAACCGTGAGAACGAATGAAAAACTAATCAAACTCATTTTTTTAATACAAACCTCATTTTAATTAAAGTACAACATCATAAAAAAGAATTTACAACATCAAATAATTTAATTCTTCTCTCAAAATCATTCTTAAAATATAGCAAATTTACACATGTGTAAATGACAAACTTACACATATGTAAATTTTCTTTATATACAAATTCACGTAAATTTAAACGTGAAAATTGAATTTCTAAAGTGTAAAAAGAAATATTGAATTTGAATTGTTTTTGACCAAGTTCTTGTGGTTTTTTTCATTTGTTCTCACGGTTCTCACGATATTTAGCGTTCTCATTTAAACCATTCCATATATATATATATATATATATATATATATATATATATATATATATATATATATATATATATATCAGATTCTATAAATAAATAATTTATTGTTTATGAATTTATGATAACCTATTTCCATATTATCAATTAGCAAGTTTTGTAAGCATAATTGTATTGTACTTTATGTCTTATGAATTTTTCAAAAAAGTTTGGTTGTAGGTCCATGTGGCGTTATATTTTACTATTATCTTTATTTTTATTATTATTTATTTTATGATTTCTTTGTTTTAGTTTTATTACTTATTTAAATCATGTATTTATTTTTGTAATGCACATTAATTTATTTATTTTTAATTTATTCGTCTCCATACACGACGTAAAGTGTGTATGTGGCTCAATGTTTTTACTTCTATTTTTCTCATATGATATGTTCGTCGCAACTCGCAAGTCCTATATCGACTTAGTTATTTTTTTCTATGTTTTACATTTCGGTCTAATTTCTTCGTATTAACACGCTGCAATGGGTGTGTGTGGTTCAATGATTTTACGTCTACGTTTCACCCAATATTATTTTTCCACTTTTATTTATTTTGTTTTACGAGTTTTTCCGGTGTTGATGTCGTTGGTGGTAGTATAGCATTGGTGCAACTTGGCACAATTTTATGTTCCCCACTGCAAAATGGGGCTTAGTATATAATATATAGTAACAAAATGTACTACAAAATGTTTCTAACTTTTCTCAAAATGGTTGTAACTTCTCTTGTACTTAAGGTACTTGCATGATTATGGTGTAATAACTTTTATTAATGTGTCATTTTCTACACGTTGTTACGGGCGTGCGTGGTCTAACGTTTTTACGTTTTTTTTAGTGTTGCTTGTCGTGAGCGATGGTGTGTTATTAATGTTGTTGGTACGGTTATACCCGCAGCAACGTGAGGTTACTTCCATCGAGTTGTTATTATCTTGAATGTACACATTTATTTTTGCTTCAGTAATCTTACAATTAATCTAAACTGTTAATTTGTTCGAATGGTGAGCCGTGGCAATTGACTGATAAAGGGGTCCATTTTAAAGGAAAATCGTGGTTTTTTACGTTTACCGAAGTAAAAAAGTGAAAATATGTCTGAGATTAGAGATTCAAATACATGTAATGTTTAAAGTAAACACTACCTGATGAACCAATAAGAATAAGACATGTGAGATAGCGTCTAATCCTAGCCGTTACCTTGAAACAGCTAGGGAGCAAAGATAGAGGCTACATAGCCTTTTCTAATAAGAGTTAATTACATTTTTCATCCTTATGGTTTGTCCAAAATCACTATTTCAGTCCATTAGTTTAAAAATTGCCAAAACCGCCCTATGGTTTCACTTTGTAACTATTACAGTCCACCCTCACTAACGACATCCAATTATTCTGTTAGTTTATTTGAAATGACCCTGTCATTAAAATTAAAATAAATAAAGAGTTAGTTACCTTTTCGTCTGTGGTTTGTTAAAATAACAATTACAGTCCATTAGTTTTAAAAATTGCCAAAACAGTACCATTTCATCCATGTTCAACATCTCCTACCACCACACGCACATACCTGAACGATGACCATCTCCACCACCCACAATACCCACCACTGTCATCAAACTACTACCTACCCCTACACCCCATCGCCATTCTCTTTAAACAAATCATCGGCCAACTTTTTTTCTACCAAAGAATTCTACCAATTCCGACCATTACAGAGGGCACCACCCATACTTCATCTCCACCCCTTAAGTTTTTTAGGTAGACCTCAAGTTTTCCTCCTAATGTCGATGGGGAAAATTAGGTGGCCAGATCTGAAGAAACGGGAGAGTGAAAAGTAAATTGAAGGATACTGGTATTATTTTGGCAATTTTTAGAACTAGTGGACTGTAATTGTTATCTTAACAAACCACAGGGACGAAAAAGAGATTTAACTCTTTATTTATTTTAATTTTAAATTTAATAACATGGGTGTTATGGTCATTTCAAATAAACTAACAGAATAATTGGATGTCGTCAGTGAGGGTGGACTGTAATAGTTACAAAAGTGAAACCACAGGGACGGTTTTGACAATTTTTAAACTAATGGACTGAAATAGTGATTTTTGACAAACCACAGGGACGAAAAACGTAAGTAACTCTTTTCATAACTATAATGTTTTTTTATTTAATGACACCAAATTAAAGATAATGAAAGTTATATCTATTTAAAAATCGTAGATTAAAATGGGAAAAGGCTATGTAGCCTCTACCTCTAGCCTCTATCTATATTCCCTAGACGTTTCAGGGTAACGACTAGGATTAGACGCTACCCCAAATTTCTTTCATGGTAACGGCTAGGATTAGACACTACCCCACGTGTCTTATTTTTATTGGTTCATTATAATGTCTACCTTAAACGTTGCATGTGTTCTGTAACGGATAGTTTTCCGTGAAGTCTCTAATCCTAGACGTCGTTGACGTTCATTTTCGTTTTTTGCTTTGATCAATGTATAAAAATCGTGATTTTCACCATTTTAAAGTTAGTTGATTGCCAAAGGCTCTTCAAATTGGGCTATATTTTGGTTGGCAAAGGTGATATGTTTTAGAAGCAACTCTCTCCAAAGTGAAGTTAAAATGGGTTTTTGCAATGTACCTCTTGGTAGTTGGGTTACTAAAATCATTTTTTGGTGCTTTAATATAGCATTACTGTTACAATAACTTCATCTTGACTTGATGGCTCGTTGCCTAGCCCTCTTAAGCTTTGGTGTCGATACTATTGAAAAGAAGCACCTGGTTCCTTTCATCCAATTATACAACACCTTCCTTTCAAAAATAAACCTCCCATGAATGGATTATAAATTTCTTATTGTTACATTTGTAGGTTATTAGAAAGTTTTAGATTACACACTTGTTTATGTTTTCGGTGCCTAAAGGACATAAAACCCAACATGGTGGTAGGTTAATTGTAGCGGCGGCGGCAACTTTTAGATCTATATACTCAAAAGACAACGTGCATTGATATATAATCCTAGAGCACTAAGCAACTTAACAAAGCACACCTTTTTAATACGATTTAAACGTTAAACCTGATCAAGACTAGATGTTATTCACCTAGTCAATGATGAACACAAATAACCTAAATCTCAAATATTGATTATTATCCTTTGGTGAATAGTAACAGTTTTGCCTTTTGTTTATTTTTGTCATAAAAAACTAGCGTGTCTAAAAATAATTACAAAGTATATCATTGCACTAAAACGTTATACCTTTTAAACAAACAATTTCACGAGGTTTCATCAACTTGGCATACACTGAACATCTCATTATTTGACCCGTTTCCATCTTAGCTAACTTTTTTAATCTTCCCCATTTGTGTAATTAGTCATAACTATCCATTTGTCCATAAACGGGTCGCTTTAGAGAGATAACAAAGCATTAATAATTAGTACAAAAATCTTGTAGCAGCTGCTCTATGGTTGTCCTTGATGGAACATTGTCAATTGTAAATGCTCTCATCTCATCACCTAGACCTGCACCATAATTATCACTCTAAAACTGTATTCGTGTTGAAGCAACCTCAAACTTGAGAAGTGTTGAAGGAAGTTGAATATGGGGGGTGTTAAAAGGGTTGTATTCGCATGCTGAACCCAACAAAAACCCAAAAACCGTGTAAGACACATGAACCCAACTACGACATGCATATTCTGTCACGAATGCGACCAGTTTAACCCAAAATATAAATGTGTATAAAGAATTACGTTTAAACCATAAACATGATGCTCATATGTGTTTTAGACTTCATCTTTTACTGCCTCTTGCATCATTGGATTTACCCTCCTTTGTCTTTGCACGCAAGGTTAATTTCAGGATAAAATGCCCAACAATTTAAAGTTATGCATAATACACGTTTTCTAAAAAAACATTATATCAAGTAAGGTTGACTGAGAAAAGTAATTTCAGTATAATAAATTAAAGAAAAATAATCCAACCTGGATGATGCAATGGATGAAGTGGTAGATGTGAAGCATGAGTATCTAGGAAATGAAAGAGATCCTTCATGAGATCCTCAGATTCAGCAGATATCACCATTTCCTTAAATATATAAACAAAAGTCATAAAATTATAAATGATTATATTATATATAATAAATGTCGAAGAACATGCAACGCTAACCACCGAGGTCCTTTGCAATGATCATTATATAATGTTTGGATGAACAGATTCTGCTTCTAATTATTTGAGGGGTCAAAATGTCAAATAATACAACATTTCTCTTCTGTTTTTTTTTCTTTCTAAATTACCTTTATGGTCATTACATGTATTAATTCCTTGAAGAATCAGAATATGCCGAACACCCGAACAATTTATTATATGATTATTACAAATTTAAAATTAGAACACATCCAAACACTATTTTAAGTATTTTCTACAAGTTCTACTATAGTTGATAATCTGATTGTCATTATTCAACATGTAATAACTTTCAAAACGCACATCCAAACACCCCCCAAGTAGGTTGTATGTTGTTCTTTGAGGATAATTAGCAAAAAACATGAAAAAAATGTCTCCTAACCTTAAAGTTCTTATGCTGATTGTAACTCGAGATAATTATGAGCAACCTTAGTTTCTCCAACTCTGCATACACAAAAAACAATAGATACCACATATTTGCATAACCAAACACCATCTCCTACAACATTACATCTCATTCTGATCATTCAAAGTCCCTTAGAAACACTTTTGAAACGCCTTTTAGATGAAAATACTCACGCTGAAATAGGATGATCTCTTGAATTGAAGTCTCATTATGGGATAGAAGTTGAGAAATAGATATCCCGACTGCACTCATCCCTACAACCAACGTGGGCTCACCAATATCCGTTTTACCTGCTTTCGAAAAGTCAAAAAACAGCCCAACATGGGAAATAAATCAATTTTTCCTAGTGAAGCTACTCATTTTGTTTAAGTTTAATACGTGATATAACATTAATTTCAAGATTCTTTTTTTTTTTTCTTCTTTTTTTGAATGATTTTGGAAAAAAGCTACATTAAAGAAAATAATATTATTCACAAGGTAAACAATGATAAGAATATGTTCCCACAAGTGAGTTTTTATTTTATTTTATTTTTTTTTGTTAATTTTTTTAGTAACTTACATAAGCCCCGTGCTTTGTCAAAAAGGGTAAAATAGTCACTTTAAACAAACTTCATAGATTTATTAATGAAACTTAGTGTTATGACCCAAACATGTGACAAATACGTATCTCAAACACGCAACTTTTTAAAGTTAGACCCCAAAAGTGTTACTTTTGCTAAACCACAATGACTATTTGTGTAATTAACTTGGAGAAGTTTAGGAAAAAAAATTACAAAAAAAAAGATAAGAATATATTCCCACCAGCTGTTGACCACTTTCTGAAGTCTTTTTGCAAGATTTGTCCAACACTAAACTGGGATACATCGTGCATTTTAGATCTCACTGAAAACATGAGACAATAGCATTAGAAGCAGTCCTTACTATTGTTAAAAAAACATACATGGAAAAAAAAGAAACTTATAATAATGTTAACATAATAAGCTTACGAATCTGGTAAAGCCCATTGTATCCAAATTGGCCAGCCCCGTTAAGTAATAATGTTGACATGTATCTATCTACAGAAGTACACCGGGGACTAGTCAAGTTTTCAGTATCCAAGAGGATACCTGCTAGCTGCAAGAACAAATACATAAATGATATACAAACACAAATAAAATAAAATAGTTCTTGAGCAGAACTTAAATCATTGTTTATTCCTGTATGTTAGATCATCTGAATATATATTTGGTGTTTTCTGAAACTTCAATGATTTGATGTTTGCTCGCGAGATATCTTACCGTTTTGATAATCAAGCCTTAATTATATAGAATTGTTAATTAGCATATACAATTGCTTTACATTGAGTCATTGACCAACTTATATAATTATTGTACGTGAAATGAACATGGAACATATAGATTATCTGCTTCTGGTTATAACTCTTGAAGTCGCAATAGACACTCAGAAAACATGCATCCAAACACTCCTAAAGACACTTTGAAAACATGCTCCTAATTATAGATTGCATACCAGAAGGCGAGAGAAACCCTTCCCTGCCAATATCCCGGGTGATACGGAAGCAAACTTCTCAGCAATAAAGGCACAACATGAGCAGTCCTGAATTGCCAAATATCATATTACTTAAAATTTCAATTACATCAAATATTAAGCTTTCTGTCTCTTTATCCCTAGGGATAGGGGATAGAGGTAAGGTAAAACCTACACTCCCCCCCCCTCCCCAGACCCTACCAATAGCCTTGCTATTTGTGGGATTTACTGGGTACGTTTGTTGTTCTTATTGCAAATACTTAAATTTATGAATTTTTTTAAAGACACCATTAGAACTTGAATTTTAATAATAACATGTGTTGCATTTATTCACCGGCTATTTTAATCATGCATCACTCATGTTAGAGGTGACAAACGGGTCAAACGGCTTAAAAGTCGCCATGAGCGTAACAGAATGCATAAAATCTCCTAAATTGTTTTATTTAAATTGTTTTTCTTAAATTTATGAATTTTTTTAAAGACACCATTTAGAACTTGAATTTTAATAATAACATGTGTTGCATTTATTCACCGGCTATTTTAATCATGCATCACTCATGTTAGAGGTGAGAAACGGGTCAAACGGCTTAAAAGTCGCCATGAGCGTAACACAATGCATAAAATCATAAATTGTTTTATTTAAAGTTTAGAATATCATTGCAATAATACATTTTCATGCATTTAAAACATTTATTGTTTAAGTTCATGAAAAGACAAAAAGTGTTTACGGGTCGGCCCGACCAACCGGACCCTTTGGCCCATACTTAGGCGAACGACGGGAATTGAACCCGCGCATGGTGGATTCACAATCCACTGCCTTGATCCACTTGGCTACATCCGCCCCTCTACTATTATCTAGTATTACTATATTTTTCCATTAACATAAAAAAAGCATGTTCTTTCTCATTTTTATTGAATAAATAAAAGTAATAAATAAGCAAAATTGTCATTTTTATCGATTTTCGATTGAATTTAAATTGTAAAAAAAAACTTCATAAAAGATTAGGAAAAGTAAAAGTATATGATATAGAAACCTATAATATAAATGAATACAGATAAAAAACAAACAAATCGAACCAAACTATAAAAAAAAGTTACTCATTCTAACCCGTTACCCACCCCTGCCATTTTTCCACCTCTAGTTTACATGGAAAGAAGCTTAGAGTTTCTATGTATTGGAATATCACCTGTTTGTCAACATTAGCATCATCTGAAGGATAAGCAGAACCACCCTATATAACAAATCAAAAAGTCATTAAAGAACTTCAAAAACATACGAATGATCAAGTAGAATCAAACCTTTTGGCTATTGAATACTTCTATTACTGAATCCTTCAGTGCCTATTACAAGAAGACACAAGTAGGCATCGTTTCAATCTACACTTTCATAATTCATAATTATTGAGGGAGCAGGTTGGATGAAGGGTCAAAATCGGTTGAGGTTGAAACTGTTCATAGTTTAGTAAAACATATGTTGTGTTGACTTGCAAACATTTTATCGCCCATCTAATTTTTTTTTAATTATCAATAAATGTGACATAGCTATGGCTTATTATCATTAACATAATGGTCCTGCAATAATATAAAAATCTTTAAATAAACGATTTATGGGGTTGTACTAGTGTGCGCAACCTCAACCCATTTGACATGTTTCCCTTTCGGCTAAAATATTTTACTCAGCCCTCAAAAAATACATTTGAGGTAAAAACAGAGCCCAAATTGAACCATTTACAAGTGAATGTATCGAAATTGCAAACTCTATGAATGACAATGGAGATAAGTTTTACCTCGTAATTCTCTTGAAGCTTATCAGCATTCAGTAAAACAATTTTAAGACTTCCAAATAGATCATAATATGAAAGATCAACCTGCTCATTTAGTTAAAACAAAACACCCCAATATCAAGAATTATGAGAACTGTAATATTCTAAGATATGAATATATGATGCCATGAATCACAATTCACAAAGACTCTTACTTTACTAAAGTAATAAACTTTACCTCATCGATGAACACAAGTGACGATCGATCAATGTTACAAGAACTAAGTAGCCATTCCAGCTCACCATGAGAGTTGATGTCTGTCCTCTTGAGGTTGATAACAGGCACAGTACAAAACTGAAAGGTCTCGTCTGTTTGGTGCAAGTAGAAGGAATACATTATATGTGAAATAAAAGATCCGGCATCTGCATATAATGCAACAATTTAATTTATTTATAATACTAAGGGGTCAACCTGACCTGAGCCTTTTTGACCCATACTAATGTAATTACAGTGCATACCTGAGATGGGTCCAAGTACAACACGCAAAAACTGTCCCGGAACACCCGCGTTAACAGAAGCCTTACTAGCTTTTAGATACATATTTAGCTTCTGAATGCTTTGACAAGACTCAACAGCATCTATCTGTGGTGAACTACCATAATAGAAAGATGCTGCACATGGAGGAAGTGAAACTTGTTTCCTCTTATTCAAACTTTTAAATGATTTTTCGACATTGTGATTACTTTGAATATCATCTGCTTTCTGAGGTGAACTTAAATCAGCACTTTCCGATAAAGACAGTCGAAAAGGCTCTATTCTTTTGTCTAATTGTGGTGAACCTTTAGCTGAACTGTTTGAAACAGTGTCTGGAATACCAGTTGTATACTCCTTATGAACAATAGCTGATGACGAACGGGTAACTTTCTGCTTACCGGTCCTTCCCATAAAGTCAAATAGAGATTTCCTGTTGTTCATAGAGGCGTTCCCTCTTTTTAATCCTTCAAAAAAAGGATTCTCGCGAGCTCGGATGTATTTTCCCTGCTTAAGATTAACTTGATCAATTAATATATGCGTGCAGAGATGACCAATTTTAACTCATTTACTAATTTATTAGAGTGTCAATTTGGTTATGTTTTATTTCTAACAGGTTGAAGTCTCCCAATTGTAAATTTAATGCAAACAACTTCCTAAATCATTTTTGGCACAGTGTTTACTTTCTAAAAAGAAACTTTTTTGGAGAAAGATGTCAAGGGCCAACCCATTCTCGACCAAGCCTTACCAAAAAAAAGTTACATGTTTCAACCAATTAGCAAAGTAGCCAGAAGAGCACACTAACACATGAAGTCATGAACAATCTAAGAAAAGATCACCAACGGCGGAAAACATGGTCCCAAATTCCATTGTTTGGGGGGTCCAATTTGGATATATTTTTATACATTTCTAGCATGTTAATGATTGCATTTTATTAGAAAGGGCTGCTTCACGAGCCAGCTTAGCTCGAGCTAGCTCGTGTTGGATAGTACTTTTTTTTTGCAAAAAATGTATATTGATAGATGTATAACACATAAAAGGCGGTTGAGAGTTTTTTTCCTAATAACTTGAGGTAGCCAAACGCCAGCTCCCCTCGACCATCTATGAGCTGATTTTGAACGAGTATTTTCGGGCCAGTTTCAGAAGGCTATTTTAGTATTCAAAATTCCATGAAATCAAGAGATTCCATCAATCATACACTATCACAGGTAGGAAACTTCACAGAACCTTAACTTTGTAAACAAGCAACTTTATAGCTAGAAGAAATAGTCATAATAATATCCCCCTCAAATGGTGTTCTGATGATTGATCAGCATCAACAAGAAAAACCAAGAGAAAAGAAAAGCACATAAGTGGGATGAGTCTAGAAGAAAGGAAAGGTTACCTGTTGGTCTTGATGCGATGGAGAACCCATGGCAGAATTGGGAAAAACAGTATCCAATTGTGGTTGAAACCGCATATTGAAAGAAATAAAAGAAGAAGACAAGAAGATGAGACGTTGTTGAAGTCGCCATCTTCCTTGTAGAATCCGCCATTAATGTTGCCGATTAGTAAACTACAAACCCCCATGATTTTTTTATTCGGCTTCCAGAAATCTTCTTCTTCTGGGTTTACGTCATATAATTTTTTCAAGAAATGAGAAACCGCACCAGCAAGTTGGATGCAGCCGGTTTTGCTGTTTGAATAGATTTTTTAAAGTCTCTGCCTCACGCTTTTTAAAGGTTTTATAATGGAAACAACAAGACTTTTAATAATCTTTTCTCCCAACTTTCCCTCCTAAAATCTTTTACAAACTCTTCCTTTCTTTTATAGTAACTTGTTAACTTTTAAACACAGAAATATAAGATACTCTAGTCATATCTGGTTGAATTAGATTATCTCTAGTCAAATTTGTTCAATAGTCTAAAAATATTTAATTAGATTTGGAAAACTTAGACCCGTTGCACTTTTCCAAATATTGGTTAACTGCATAGGGAACCACATCAAACTGCATCATGCATCAGCCGTGTCAGTTGCATCAACTGGACCAAGTGTATTAAGTATTCCTACATCATAATCTCCGGGATGTAGATCAAGTCTAATCCATATTGAGCAATGACAGATAGTCACTGCTATCACTTTGTTTCAGATGACAAAACTGCAGCCTTGTTACATTGATTACTGGTAAATGTCACAGAAAATTTTCATGTGGGGTAATGTTGAGAAACAAATTATAACACATAACACAAGTTTATATTTTTTGGAATGTTGATCGAAATTAATATGTTACTTCCATTCAATTCTGAATAACAACAGTTAAAACAATATAAATCGTAAATTTCAATCTCCAACTCCTCCTAGAAACTAATTTTTTTTAAAACACTATTCATAAGCATAAGTCCACAAAATAACACAATTAATTACCTTTGCTGGTCCTTTGCCCAAGATAAGACTGAGTGCTTGCTTAAGGATAACTGCCACATGGATATTAATGCTCAATCCTAATTATCTTCTAGCAAAAATTGGAAGAACTTTAGAAGACTCAGAAATCAATTCATTTTAACTTACAAAAGGCTGCAACAAAGAATTGACCAACTGTGCAAGTACCAAAGAATGAATTGGACAGTAGGCTTGATTGTTGCTTAAAAGATACACAGGAAACATGTAACCGTCGACTTGTTTTTACTTTTTAAAAGGCATGCAAGGCGAGCTGGGAAACACGTCAGGGGCTTTAGGCGGCTCATGTACTTCTCGTTCAAAATTAGAGACTGCAGGAGGCTCAAATGTAAAAACAACCAAAAGGATGAAGAAATTACGAAAGGTTTACTTAATAAAAAGGTCGATATGTAAACAGATGTAGAGACGCATCTCGGCTTTTGGGACCTAAAAGTCTCGTAGCACCGCACACTAAACAAAAGAGAATGAAAGTATATGTCAGCGTTTACGTAATTCATGATCATGGATTCTTCAATTGGTATTCAAGCAAGTATATAGTAGAAGAGATTTCTTCCTTGTATTCACATAAACTACTACCAGCAACAAAAGCCGACACCTTGTTTTTAACTTCGATCCAGCTACAACCAGGCGTCTTCTTCACCCCATAATCAGCCATCTGTTTTCTTACCAACTCGGCTTCTTTCCACTTTTCACTTGCACAATACAAATTTGAAAGAACCACATAACTCATTTCACATTCAGGTTCCAATGCACTCAACTCATCCCCCAACTTGGTCCCCATCAATACGTCACCATGTGGATAACACGCTCCAAAAACAGCTTCACTCGACCCACCAGTCATGCCACGTATCCTATATCTATTGGCCATCTCCCGTGCTTCTTCCAAGTACCCTCTTCGAGCAAGCATATCCACCACGCATGCCACATGGTCTGTTTCTGGAACAATCCCGTAAGCCCGACTCATGGATTTGAAAAGAGCCCGGCCTTTGTCGATAAGCCCCAAATGGCTACAAGTCATTAGCAGGCTTATAAAGGTCACTTTATCCGGTTTCAAACCCGATGCTAACATTTCTTCATAAATCTTTAGGGCTTTTTCACCCAAACCGTGAAGACCGTAGGCAATCAACATTGTGTTCCATGAAACCAAATCTTTCTCCATAATGTCATTGAATGATTGCTTTGAACCGTCAATGTCTCTGCATTTTGCGTACATGTTAACCAACCCGTTTCCTACATAAGCATAACCATGAAAACCGTGGACAATTGCAAGACTGTGGATCATCTTACCATGCCCTAGTGTTGCCATTACCGAACATGCATGTAAAACTGTTCCAAGTGAAAAATCATCCGGCCGGAGGCTGCTTTTTGACATATTTACAAAATAACCTACTGCTTCCTCAGCATTTCCATTTCTAACATAGCCCGTCATCATTGAAGTCCAAGAAATAACATTTCTTTCAGGGGCTTGCTGAAACACGATAACTGCTTTGTGGGTATCTCCGATTTTCATTTGAGCATCGATTATCGCATTCCAAGAAACTGGGGTTAGAGTCTTCATCGACTTAAACATCTGCACCACATCAGCAGTACTAGCGATTTGTGCATAGAAGCTTAAAATCGAGTTGCTAACCTCGACTGCAGAACTCCAGCCTTTCTTAACGATGCAAGCGTGAACCATGCAACCGACACAATATTGTTGTGATTCAGCAGAAGCGTTCATGAGAGCACTGTACGTCCACTGATCTTGGTCACACGATTCTGCCAGCATCTTCTTGAACAAATCCACACAAGTATCAACGTTGCCATGTCGAGCATGACCGGCAATCATAGCATTCCACGCAATGTTCACCCTATTTGGCATGGAATCAAAAACAGTTTGGGCAACCTGAAACTGATTAGTTTGAACATACGCAAACAACAACGAACACCACGAGATGTTGTTTCTGAACTCAATCTCTTCAAACACTTTATGAGCACTACAAGGGCTCAAACACTTGGCATACATATCAATCAGTACATTATTCACCGGAACCGGAGGGCAATAACCCGCAGAAACAACTAAAGCATGAATACTTTGTCCATAGCGGAGCTTACAAGAGCCTGCACACGCACTCAAAGTTGCGGTAAACGAGTAATGATCAGGTTTGGTGTTGCTAACTCCCGTCATTTCGTGAAACAGTAACAGAGCATCTTTGTAAAGATCTAGATGGGTATAAGAAGTGAGCATTGTGTTCCAAACAACTGTGTCTCTGTGAGACATTTCATCGAACAGTTTCCGGGCATATGCAACCCTCCCTGATTTTGCAAGTGCTGCAATCTTAGAAGTTGCATGAACCAAATATGATCCCATGTTATAATTATGCTACAAGATCGATGAAAACCCATTAACCTACAACTCAATTTCGTCGATTTGGGTGCTAATAATTGTTTTGTCTTTGAATATATGATCAACAAAGTATGCTCTCTTTCAGTACCATCGAAACTATTAGAAGTGCTTTTTGATCGGGGAACAGAATAACAATATTATTCTCGACGACAACCACTGAATTTATAAGCTTCATTCAGACGTTCAGATCGATCAAATTAGGAGTTATGGGTGAAGACGTTAAGTTACAGTTAGGTTTAGTCTAGTTGAGTTAATATCCAATACAAACTTCTTTTAAGACTATCGGGGTGGGCTGGGGCGGCGGATTGGTTTCAACGCCGGCTGATCCACCCTCGGTTGGTGTTGTGTATGGCATTGCCTGTTTGTTATGGGGATTGTGCCTGGCAGGGGCTGAGGTGACGTGGCTGGCCATGGTTGGCTAATAGGCGTTATTTCCTATATAAACCTTTCATTTCTTACTCATTTTTACCATCTAAAAATTGAAAAACCACTATCAAACTCCACAAAAATATATAAAATGGATTCTTCAAGTTTCAAGCGATTCGTATGATAAATTTCTTTTGTCATCCTCATCCAACGATGGGGCGGAATTATTATTATCAGAAGTGTCAATAGTGGTGAAAGCTATTGTTGAAGATGCAGATGAAAGGATATCCCAACCCAACCAAAACGGAGAAAGTATATTTTTCGTGAATACGAAACCGCAAAGGATTTAGAGGATAATTATGTTTTTTTTCCGACAAAAACCCGATGCGCGTGGTAATTTAGGATTTAACACGTGGCAAAAGGTTACGGCCGCCCTAAGACAATTGGCTTACGGCAATAGTTTCGATATAATGGACAGTTGATACACTTTGTGTTCGCCACTTGTCGAATAAGCTAGATAGAGCGTGTGTTGAATATTGTATATGTTAGAATCGAACACACGACCAAAGTACGAACGAGACTAGGTGTAAATGGGTTACTTCGTACGAAGTGGAGCAAGTTTGCACGAAGTTGTCAATGTAAAGGACAAGTTCGCACGAAGTTGCACTTCGTACGAACTTGATCCAAGGTCTTTTGGTGCGAACTTGAAATCCTATAAATAGGTGGTGTGTGTTTATTTGTGTTTAAGTTTTTGCAATCCCTATGGGGAGGTGCTGTCGGATTCTCTCCAGGAACTCCGGCAGCCTGACAAGATGTATACTCTTTCGTTATGAATGAATAACATATGACTTCCGATGCATTCTACTTCTACTCCTTTCTGTAATAACATTCTACCGAAACCGTCATACTACGCACTAACTTTCGTCTAGAACCGTCTGATCAGGTTCTTCAATTGGTATCAGAGCTACGGTTATCACCTACGCTCATGAATTTGGACATTTATGGACATTAGGAGGGGTTTAGACGTAAATCATCAAATAAACGTACAATCCACGGGCAAAACGTAAATTGAACGGATAGGATTGTTAGAAAACCATTTTTCGACCAGATCTATGGTGGAATCATTTCGAAATTCGAATAAATAAGGATTCTTGATCGAAAAATGTGAAAAGGCTGATTTGGTGAGGACTCGTACGAAGTAGAGGCCTAGTTCGTACGAAGTGGCTACTTCGTACGAACTAGTGGCCTAATTCGTACGAAGTGGAACATGAGCCTAAAAAGGGCATGGAAATATTTTGTTGATCGTTTTGACAAGGTGAGTGTCCAAAAAAAATGGTGATAGAAAATTTTTCGAGTTTTTAACGTCTAATTCGGTAGGAGACACCGTCTAGAGCTTCAGAGTACAGATTTGGTGATACGGTCACAAATTTGAAGATAACGGGAGAGTCATTAATACCTGTGCAGAATGTTAATCATTTGGTATCGTGACTAGTAATGGGCCTAAACGTCAAATCCGCATTTGTTAAAACTGATTTTTCCAGATTTAAGGGGGAATTTCAGTGAAAATTTCGGTATGGTCAAAATTTGCAAAAATGAGGGGGAATAAAAATTTCACGTTATATGAAGATTCCGGCGTTTTTGAAATTCGTGACTACTGCAACAGTATCCGAGTGGTTACCGATTGCAGATTATCTGGAAACACAGAGGATCTAGTTTCGTGAGTTTGTGATCACAGGAAGTTCCAAATTTTCAGATCATGATACAGATTGATGCTTAAGGGTTAGAGTCCTGATTTTCGGTGAACGGGTAGTTAGCAGGTTTAGCAGTCATTAATACCAGTGAGGAACTGAGGACTTTCAAAATGTTCAGTGGTGATCTTAGGAATTAATGACTAGCTCCGGTGTATCGGATAGTTTCAAAATTACCAAGGAGATCCGAGGTTATTCAAGATATAACTGATGATAGCCTTTGGTGGGCATTATTTTTAGTCTTCAAGCAGATGAATCATTCTTCTTGGACTAACCGTCGTTGGATGACGATGTGTTGATTAAGTTGCGCTGGTCTACCGGAGAGAGCTATATATCTGGCATTGTGACTGAAGAAGAAGAATGTGATTCTGATTGCGGACGTATGTTTCTCAGATTCGATGTGTTACCAGATGATGTGATTCTGATGAAGATTTGTTGATTGAGCAGATTACCGATTTCCTAATCAATCTTTCAGGAGTATGCTTAACTGCGTTTGCGGAAATTGGGATTTCAGATTTTCAAGAGTATTCGTTGATTTGAAGTTTTCCGGTGCGGTGATTCGAAGTTTCTATCAATTGTCGGTTGAGTTTTTGATATATTAGGAGTTTGCGGAATAAACTCTCGATGCTACAGTGCATATTCAAAAACTGAACTCGGATGTGGTTATCATCGAAACAGAGAAGATGCTGCATTGATTAGCTTCGGGTTTGTGTGTATTCAAGAAAATTTGTTGGTCAAGCGAATCAGAGGAGATCGGAAACCGTGCAAACAAAGTTCTGAACTGGAGTTTTTAGGGGAATTCAATGTTGATACTGCAAGCCCGGATCATAAATTAAGGAGGAATTTGTTGACGCATTTCAACGACATCGACAGACACCTTGATTGAAGTTGCAGAATATTCAAACACGGCTTAGAGATTTGGAGATCAAGATCAAGATTCGACTGTAACGAACAAGGGGAATCTGTTGATGCACTTTGTGTTCGTCACTTGTCGAATAGGCTAGATAGAGGTGTGTTGAATATTGTATAGGTTAGAATCGAACACACGACCAAAGTACGAACGAGACTAGGTGTAAATGGGTTACTTCGTATGAAGTGGCATTTTGTACGAAGTGGAGCAAGTTTGCACGAAGTTGTCAATGTAAAGGACAAGTTCGCATGAAGTTGCACTTCGTACGAACTTGATCCAAGGTCTTTTGGTGCGAACTTGAAATCCTATAAATATGTGGTGTGTGTTCATTTGTGTTTAAGTTTTTGCAATCCCTACGGGGAAGTGCTGCCGGATTCTCTCCAGGAACTCTGGCAGCCTGACAAGATGTGTACTCTTTCGGTATGAATGAATAAAATATGACTTCCGCTGCATTCTACTTCTACTCCTTTCTGTAATAACATTCTACCGAAACCGTCATACTACGCACTAACTTCCGTCTAGAACCGCCTGATCAGGACCTTCAATTCTATTTAAAAATGTCGGCACGAGTGGCTAGGGAAAGTCTTCACAATTTTTGTACGTATATCATTGAACTATATATGAAAACATACTTGAGAAAACTGATGTTTAGTGATATACAACAAATTTTGGAACATCACGCTGAATATCATGGTCTCCCCGGGATGGTCGGTAATTTAGACTATATGAAATGGGAGTGGAACTTTGTTCAACTGCATGCCAATGCTCTCACACAAGTCATTATCATGGAATGTCGCCTATGATGCTTGAAGCGGTTGCATCACGAGATCTTTGGATCGGGCGTGCATTCTTTGGTATGCCCGTTTCACATAACGATATAAACATTACACGCAGCTCGCCCTTTTCAATGATCGAATAAATGGTATTGGACCGAAAGGAACTTTTTTTTTTTGTAAATGGGGTTGAATACAAGTATAGGTACTATCTTGTTGATGGAATTTACTCTGGGTATGTTGTTTTTGTGAAATTATTTTCGAGAGATTGAACCCTAGATTGTAAAAGAATAAAGTTTAACAAGGTTCAGATGGTGGCACACAAGACATCGAGCGAGCATTTGGTGTTTTGCAGAAAAGGTGGCGCATTTTGAGCATGCCTTGTCAATTGTATGAAAAAGATCAAATAAGAAACGTGATGTGCGCCTGCATCATTCTACACAACATGATTTTAGAGGATGAAGGGCGTGCAATCGTTGAATATTATGGCGAGCAACCCGAATCAAATAACGAAGACATTAGTGACGAAGAGAGAACGCAAAACCAATATCTAGCCTAGTCAAGACAAATAAATTCAAACCTTAAAGTTGATTTGGTAGAACATATTTCGACACTTTCTAGATTTGACTCCAATGAAGATGAACATGAAGATGATTGATTTTTTTTTGGTGATATAATGTATTTTTTTTATTGTGGCTATTTAATAAACAAAATGAGTTTTAAAAATTACTTTACTAACTTCTATGATTAATATAAAAAACAAAAAAAAAAGAAATTTAGGTACCACATGGCACCCCAACGCCGCCTAGCCACACCCCTTCCACACCCCACTTTTTTTAGTGTGGACTGGTTGAGCCCACACCTGCCATGTGTCGAGCAATGCCCCCAAACTAAGCCCCTCCACACCCCATAGTCTAATCTACGAACAGTAAGAACATAACATAGATTAATTGAATTAAGGGCTAAAATTGATTACAAATCAATATTAATAATAAATGTATTATTTAATGAGATTCAAGGGTGTTTTAGTCATTTTCTCATTTTCTATTAACCACTTCTATGATTTTAGAATTTTTTTCCACCCCATTTTTAAAACTAAAATAACTTTTATGTACTTTCGTATTTTATTAAAAAGATTATACCATAAAATTAAAAAAAAATTGTCTTTAAAATGAGTATAACAATGCTGTGTGTGTGTATATATATATATATATATATATATATATATATATATATATGGGTGAGGTTCTAGACTGAACGCTAGTGTATTTGCGAACAAAGCAAACAAGTCCTGGCCATTGATTTACACACGCGTATGGCTAGGATTTCATCATAAAATCGTAAAATACACTAGTCCATTTCATCGTCAAATCCTAGACATTGATTTACACACGCGTATGGCCAAGATTAGTTTACTCAGTTCGCAAATACAATAGTGTTCACTCTTTAACCTATATATATATATATATATATATATATATATATATATATATATATATATATATATATATTCACATACATACATAGGATTCGGTTCAAATGAGAACCACCACGAGTTGCGAGAACCTCGAGAACAAGGCGATCCAAATGGTTTTTCCGAACTTTTTCTCAAAGTCATAAAAACAATCACTTGTTTAAGCAAAAAAAAATTTGAAAAAAATGTCGCATACGCATAATTGGACCAATCAGACAAAACAGACAACATGGACGGCACGAACAAAACGGACGAAACGGACAACACGAATGAAATGGACGACACGAACGAAACGGACGAAACGAACGAAAATGAACATATGGACTGACACGCGAAACATATAGAGTTTATATATATTAAAGAAACAAAAATAAGGTATATAAAAATTCTAGTAGTTTTTATAAACTTAGTTTTTATATACAAAGTTACAAATAAAATAAGTATAAGTAAACTTAAATTGGGCTAGTTCCATTTACATATTCAAATGGACTAAGCCCACTTATACATATCAAATAGGCTAAGCCCACTTACACAAATCTAATGGACTAGGCCCACTTACAAAATTAAATTGGGCTAGGCCCACTTATATATATCAATTGGGCTACGCCCACTTTAAAAATTCAATTGGGCTAGACTCACTTACATAATTCCATTGGGTTAGGCTCACTTTTATAAAATCAATTGGGCTAGGTCCACTTACACAATTCAATTGGGTTAGGCCCACACATATAATTCAAATAGGTTGGGCGCATTACATTTATCATTTGGGCTAGGCTCATTCAAACTAAAGAATACAAAAATATATATGAAATATATATTAACAAACAAAGATTCAAAACAAATACAAGTCTAACTAAAATTTAAGATGAACGAATTGTACAAAAACAAACGTAGGTCTAAGTGTCTAATGAGATTAGAACACTTGTAGGTTACGTCACGAATGCAGAACCATATATCATCTAGAGATTTGCACAGAGTGCTAATCTGTGAGTTGATGTCCCCCTTTTCTTTAAATGCTTTTCAGTTTTAACTTACGGGGAAATACATGTTACAATGGTATGGTTAAGCTAGTTAATGAAACAAACATAAGATCATGTGCGATAGGATTGTATCAAGGGTCCACTAATAAATATCCATGTACGAGGAACGAAAGGGATAGATCTATTGGGTTTAGGCGAGCCCCACTCTTACTAACACAACATAGTTCGTTAGAGTGCTTTTGTGTCGAAAATGAGTGTTGCGCACACAATTTACCGTCTAGGTTTGGTTGCCTCCTATATCGGCACACATATTAGTGTCCTTTGCAAAACATTAATGTTCAACGATTTCATTAAGGCTTTACATACCGGTTTTTAATACTTCAAATGTTTTAAAGATTCATTTGATTCAAAACTATACACATGAATTTACCAACTTTTGTTGACGTTTTTCAAGCTTAACATGTATTTTAGGTAACTAGTGGACAACATTTGGAAAACAAGTTTCATGGTGTTAAGAAGTCAAGCATAAGATGTCATCCACTTTTGGTAGACTTTGGTTCACATGTCACGCCCTCGTGCGAAACATGGAATGCAAAGTCTTAGTTGTTTTAGAAATATGTTTTGTAAACCTATGTTATAATTTCAAACGCTCTAACTAAATTTGTATTTTGTCTTTCTTTTGAAACAACGTGTAGTTTGTGCACTTGTTTTAAATTTAATAGTATGGATGAACATCTTACGATCTTTTATATTAGTTGTTTACTTGATTGAATGCAACGACTCGCTCTGATTACACCTCGCGCTTCCGCTACGACCGGGTGTGATGTGACATATTATGCTTGGTGTTAAAGTCACTCACCTTAGCCTGCATAACATCACAAACCAAATCAGAATTGCAAAGATTTAACATATAGAATTTTAGGACGGATGAGTTTTTATTTCATGCGGATGAACAATTTAGATTCTTAAACGGATGACCATGTTTCAAACGAATCATAAATTTCAAATGAATGACCATGTTTGTATGGATGACACATTCTATTGCGGATCTGTGGTAGAACGAATGACTTTTAGGAACGAATGACCATGTTTGGAACGGTTCACTTTGGAACGGATCAATCTGGAACGAATGGCCAAATTGCCACGGATGACTCATATGTGCGAAAGAAAACTCTTGCGTTCAAAAATAACGTTTCTAGATCCAAAATCACAAGTGT
This sequence comes from Scalesia atractyloides, assembly GCA_947069175.1. Lineage (NCBI taxonomy): Eukaryota > Viridiplantae > Streptophyta > Magnoliopsida > Asterales > Asteraceae > Scalesia > Scalesia atractyloides. Next base: position 49,602,207 of record CAMTDV010000004.1, on the reverse strand, counting down.
CAAATTAAACAATTTTTTGACAAATTTTTGTTCTCAAACTATTCAGAATACACCGATCTTCATAACCCCTAATTCAATTTTTAGTTTTGTCCATTAAAAATATATCCGGATCTAAGTTTTAGGGTTCTTATAACTGATTTGTTCGACTAGGTTCGATTAAGCTATGTTAAAGGATGTTTATGATATAAAATGGTTCGTATAAAGTCCATAATCCTCTATTAACATTCTGACCATCTTCAAACATCCACATTAATTCAGATTTGCAAAAAACATGTATCATACGTATATCAGTTCATATTAGAAAGATTAAATACCTTAACGATTGTTGATGTTGTGCTAATCAACAACCCAATGTAAAATCCTTAAAATTTTGGCAGTATAACGAGATCAAACAGAGATTTTTTAATTTCATAAGATACTGTGCGGATGAAGAAGTTTGGAACGAATGAGTTATTCGTGCGAATAACTCTATTTATATGTGTCACACCCTCAATTTCAACTTGTGGGGTTTTACCGCGAGACGCGTGACAAACCAGGATCATAGACACTAGTCATATAGAATGACCTCTATATGATAAAAAATACGTTTAAAAAAAACCAACCGAAGTAATCAATGTGCGGAAAGTAAATGCGGAAGCGTAATGATAGTAAATGTAAAGTAGTGCCAAAACAAACGCCCATAACCATAAGATTGTTTAAAATGAAAGACTCGATAAATAGTTTTCCATGGCGTACACCTATTACCTGAAGCTAGCGTCCCGAGAAAACATGCAAGAAACAAGTGTCAACATAAAGAAGAGTGAGTTCACAGGTTTGATTGATGTTTAGTAATTTATCCGTTTACAAATATTCATAACCCGGAATAATAAGTTGTTCAGTTGATAAGTAGTTTCATGTTATAATGTAGGTAGCTAACCTAAGCTATGTCACATAAGAGTTCGAAACCGAAGCTGACTGTTGTTGCCTCTGTTTGCTAGGTCTATCACTGACCATGGCGTGTGTTTGGCCAATTCTACACCCATTGACCATTACCAGCCAGCTAGCGCGACTAGCTCGGGTGGGGCTTGTCGGGCCCAGTAGTACTACTCAAAATTCCCCTGCTATTATACCAATACTAAGGTTCGAGAGTTTGTGAGGACTTTCCGTGATAAGATGCTACTTAGTGACTATAACCGTATAACATAAACTACTTTATCAAATTATGCGACATTATTCTATAATAACGCTAAAGTGTAAGTTTACCGTAAAGCGTGCATGTTTTTCCCCCTGTGTATTTAAAAACCTTAAAATATAAGGGCCATGAACTCACCTTAGGGTGCTCAACAAAGAAGTAACTCAAGTATACAAGCCTCTAAGTCAGGTACGCCCTGATATTGATGCCATTTTATAAATTAGATTTTATAAATGAATACCATCGTCTAGTTTCACGTTGTTGTCTTGGTTTCGATGTGGGGATCTTTAGACATAGCGCTAAGCCTTATTACCTAAGCTACTAGCACATTCCCACACTTTACACCCTCAAGACATGAAATATTAATTAATCACATAACATCAAAAATATTTATATAATATAGTACCGCATATACCACCAGACCTTCCATTCAAAATCATCATAACTTACGTTTTCTGCACAAAAGTCCGTATATATTACACCACAATTCTAATACCCATTAAATTCCCTTCCTAAAACCACCCTCATAAAGCTACATATTACCACACTACCCATGAATACAACATTCAGGCATATACATACATATTCGAATATTTCATGTTCCTTCTATATAGTACTCAATCAACCAAGCACAACTATACCTATTTATGCAAAAGAAAATATACTCCAGTTCCTACACATCATTCGTAAAGAGAATCGATCACCCGTGCCCGACGCACCACGCATTTACTCGGTTGTACAACCGCATACATTAAATCGATTTCGTGTTAGCTACTATATGTATGTATGCACAACCATATCTACAGCTATCATTCAGATTCACCTACGGGTTTCATGGGTTTATAACGGAAGTTAACCGGCATTCTCATAATCAAGCACTCTTGCGTAGCAATTAAATCGTTTACCCCCCACACTTATGTTTCATTATACATATATAACTATACACAGTCGCATGAAATCACACAACGAAAGACACACATACTTTCACGAATCACATATATATTTATACTCGATGTCACTAACGCGTTCTGTATTCACACACAATCATGTACCTACGGCTATGTTTACAATTACAATCGGGTCAACAAGTTCCGGTTAGTCATAGCGATAGCCGTTCATACGATCACGTTTATGCATATCATCACATACATAAATTGCATACCGTTCACGTTCACTGTTTATCAACTACAATTGCAACGAAATCAGTTATCTCTACTCATATATATTTATATATCATCGTACATGTATAAAACATCAGCAAAATCATGTATTCATCAACACAATCATGAAACGAAGTTAACATCGAATCGAAACCGAGACAACGCATTGATACATCAAAGTTACGAGGTGAACGGGGCTTACTGATAACGGTGATGATCTTGAAAAGCAAATTACTCGTCGAAGGCTAAACAAGATGAAGGAAGTGAGTGGTGGTGGTTTGGTTACCGTAGGAGAGATGGGGGAGGAAACGATATATATGGGGTGACAGTTAGGATTTTTAGGGTGATAAGGTTAAGGATTCTAATATGCAGCGTTCGTATACGGGAGTGAGGGTGTGGTGGTTTGGGAGTGGGCCAAAACCAAAAGTAGTGGGCTGGGGCTTGGGTTGCGCAAATAGGTGAGGTGTCGGCTACTCTCACAACCAAAAAACAGTATGCAAATATGTGTGGGGGGTGTTGGCAACGTGTATTAGTTTGCATAGCAACATATATTACTTTCATTTTACATCCAATCTAAATTAAGAACATAATAGTTCAATATTACAACAACTAATTATTAATGATTACCTAATAAATTTGTTTAGATGCAAACTTTTCAGGCTATGGCTCGGCGTCACAAGTTCGAGTTACACTAGTGGTTTTGAATCGATAAGTAAACACACGTTTTTCGATGAATATACGGAATTATATTATTGACGCTATAAAATATAACGGAAGTCGCATTAGAAAGGCACCTGATTATCCGGGATGTCACATTATCCCCAAATTCTAAGAATTTTCGTCCCAAAAATTAAGTAAGTTAAAGTTGGATTGCCAGGTTAGCTGCCATAGGAGAGATGGGGGAGGGGACGATATATATGGGGTGACAGTTAGGATTTTAGGGTGATAAGGTTAATGATTCTCATATGCAGTGTACGTATACGGGAGTGGGGGTGTGGGGTTTGGGAGTGGGCCAAAACCAAAAGTAGTTGGCTGGGGCTTGGGTTGCGCAAATAGTGAGGTGTGGGCTACTCCCACAACCGAAAATAAGTATGGAAATGTGTATTAGTTTGCATAGCAACATATATTACTTTTTTTTACATCCAATCTAAATTAAGAACATAATAGTTCAATATGACAACAACTAATTATTAATGATTACCTAATAAATTTGTTTAGATGCAAACTTTTCAGGCTATGGCTCGGCGTCACAAGTTCGAGTTACACTAGTGGTTTTGAATCGATAAGTGAAACACACGTTTTTCGATGAATATACGGAATTATATTGTTGACGCTATAAAATATAACGGAAGTCGCATTAGATAGGCACCTGATTATCCGGGATGTCACATTATCCCCAAGTTCTAAGAATTTTTGTCCCGAAAATTAAGTAAATTAAAGTTGGGTTGCCAGGTTAGCGTAAGGTTTTCCCCAGGCTGTCACATCATCCCCCTCGTTGAAAGAAATTCATCTCGAAATTCAGTTTGTAGTATTATCGTTTTACTGCTCAGTCGCGAATAGGTGAGGGTACTTACTTTTCATCTGATCCTCTATTTTCCATGTGATCTTCGGTCCACGCTTAGAGTTCCAACGAACTTTAACGATGGGTATCTTGATGTGTCTTTGAGTCTTGACCTCTCGGTCCATGATCTCGATTGGTTCTTCAATGAATCGTAGTTGTTCGTCCACATGTATATCATCCAATGGAACGACTAGTGTTTCATCCGTCAAACACTTCTTCAGATTTGAAACGTGAAAAAAGTTGTGAACTCCGTTGAGTTCATCAGGAAGGTTTAGTTCATACGCTACCACCCCAATCTTCTTCGTGATTTCAAACGAGCCTACATAGCGTGGATTTAGTTTGCCTCGCTTTCCAAAGCGAATTACCCATTTCCAAGGCGAGACCTTTAGTAGGACTCTATCGCCTACCTGAAATACCAGTGGTTTACGACGTTGATCGGCATAACTCTTCTGACGATTGCGAGCTGCCGCCATGCGGTTTCTAATTTGCACAATCTTATCGGTTGTTTCAAGTATCAGTTAGGACCAGTGAGCTGACAATCACCAACTTCCGCCCAACACACGGGCGACCTACATTTCTGTCCATACAGCGCCTCAAACGGGCTGCCTGTATACTCGTGTGATAGCTGTTGTTATAAGAAAATTCCACTAATGGCAAGTGTCTCTCCCAACTGTTACCAAAATCGATAACACACACCCTAAGCATGTCTTCAAGTGTCTGGATGGTTCTTTCACTTTGACCATCTGTCTAAGGATGGTACGTTGTACTCATATCTAAGCGGGAGCCTAGAACTTTCTGCGCCAATTGCCACATTTGGGATGCAAATCGTGGGTCACGGTCGGAGATTATTAACACTGCCGTGCCTGGCAGTTATTTCCTTCATATAGATTGCGGCAAGTGTGTTAAACTTGTCCGTTTCCTTGATAGCTAAGAAGTGTGCTGATTTAGTTAGTCGATCTATGATTACCCAGATGGTATCGTTCCCTTTAGGTGTTCTTGGTAAGCCCGTGATAAAATCCATAGCAATTTGTTCCCATTTCCACACTGAGATCTCCGGTTGCTGTAGTAGCCCTCACGGCTTCTGGTACTCAACTTTAACCTACGAGCAAGTCAGACACTTGCTCACATAGGTGGCAATTTCTGCCTTCATGTTCGGCCACCGGTAGGTTGTTTTGAGGTCCTGATACATCTTATCTGATCCCGGGTGGATAGAGTATCTAGATTTGTGGGCTTCATCCATTATGAGTTCCCTCAAATTCCCATAGATAGGAACCCATATGCGGTTCATGAAGTATCTTGTGCCATCAGATTTTATTTCCCAATTACGCTCCATTTTGCATAGAGACTCAGCTTTTAGGTTTTCCTCCTTCACAGCTTCAATCCGCGCATTACGAATCTATTCGGGTAAACCAGAATGGATGGTGAGTTGGAGTGATCGAACTCGTCTGGGTTTCAGGTGTTCCTTTCGGCTAAGGGCGTCGGCTACCACCTTAGCTTTGCCCGGGTGGTACTGGATGGCGCATTCATAGTCATTCAGGAGTTCGACCCAGCGACGCTGTCGCATGTTTAACTCCTTTTGGTTAAAAATATGCTGAAGGATCTTATGATCCATGTAGTTAGTACACTTCGTACCGTACAGATAATGTCTCCAGATTTTCAGTGCGAACACCACTGCTCCTAACTCCAAATCGTGAGTGGTGTAACTTTTCTCGTGTACTTTCAATTGTTGGGGCGCGTACGCGATGACCTTTTCATGTTGCATAAGTACGCATCCAAGCCCTTGGATTGAAGCGTCACAGTACACGACGAAATCGTCTGTTCCTTCCGGAAGGGACATAATGGGGGCACTACAAAGCTTTTGATTTAACAGTTGAAATGCTTCTTCTTGCTTATCACCCCAAATGTACTTGGTATTCTTCTGAGTCAAGGTTGTGAGTGGTTGCACGATCTTCGAAAACCCTTCAATGAAACGACGGTAGTAACCTGCCAGACCCAGAAATTGTCGAACTTCTGTTGGCGTCCTTGGCGCCTCCCAATTTTTGATTGCCTCAATCTTAGCTGGATCAACATGGATACCCTTTTTGTTTACTATATGCCCGAGGAATTGGACTTTGCGAATCCAGAAGTCGCACTTAGAAAACTTGGCATACAACTTCTCCCGTTGAAGCAGTTCCAGAACTAACCGTAGATGCTCTTCATGTTCTTCCTCGGTTTTGGAGTACACAAGTATATCATCAATGAAAACGATGACAAACTTGTCGAGGTCAGGTTTACACACACGGTTCATGAGATCCATGAACATCGCGGGTGCATTGGTTAAGCCGAATGGCACGACCAAAAACTCGTAGTGGCCAAACCGGGTGCAGAAAATTGTCTTTGAAATGTCTTCTTCTCTGACCCGAAGCTGATGGTATCCTGACCTTAAGTCGATCTTATAGTAGTAACTTGACCCTTGTAGCTGATCGAACAAATCATCAATTCAAGGTAAGGGGTATCGATTCTTAATTGTAAGCTTGTTAAGCTCTCGATAGTCGATACACATACGAAAGGTTCCATCCTTTTTCTTGACAAATAGTACTGGAGCTCCCCATGGTGATGAGCTGGGGCAGATAAAACCTTTATCCAATAACTCCTGTAGCTAAGTAGATAGTTCTTGTAGTTCGGATAGTGCTAGACGATAAGGAGCTCTGGCGATTGGAGCCGCGTGGTTCGCTAGTTGGATCTCGAATTCGACTTGTCTATGGGGTGGAAGACCGGGTAAATCTTCAGGAAAGACATCAGGGAAGTCGCGTACGATTGGAATGTCCTTGACTTTCCTCTCGTCCGTCGACTGTTCAGTGATAAGAGCAAGAATGGCTATCGAATTCTTCTTACGAAGGTACTTCAGAGCTAGCATAAAAGAGATGATATCCGTGACGACACCGCTTCGATCACCCTGAATGGATAAAGTTTCGCCACTATAAAGAGGAATGCGAATAACCTTTTCGCGGCAAATAATCTCGGCTCGGTTTTTGGACAACCAGCCCATACCAACTACCACATCGAAACTGCCCAGCCTAGTTGGCATAAGATTTATGTCGAACGTGTGACCAGCGAGAGAGAGTTGGCACTCTTTGAGAATGTGGGTTACTTCTACTGTTTTACCGTCGGCTAACTCTATGCTGTACTTGGTTTCTAGTGACACAGGGGAAACATCTAATAGTTTCCTAAATGACTCTGATATAAAAACTTCTATCGGCACCAGAATCAAATAACACATTTGCAAAATGATTATTTTAAACGGAAACTTACCGGTTACAACATTGGAGTCATCCTTTGCCTACCCCTTTCCCAAGGTGAAGGCGCGTCCTTTAGCTACACCACTGTTACCCCCACTGTTGTTGTTGCCGCTCTGATTTTGGCATCCACTATTGTTGTTCCCCTTGAGTTACGGGCAATCCCGTTTGAAGTGTGCAGTGCTTCCACACTGGTAGCAACCCCGATTTGCCCCCAGTTGCTGCTGGTGTTGGTTTTGATTTTGCCTTAGAAGAATATCCCTGCGTCAGTCCTTGCCGCATGACCCATTTTGCCACAACGTTGGTAACGAGTGCTATCACATGGGCTGTTGTGGTGCAGGTTGCAACGGTTGCACTTTGGTTTTCGACCCGCATAGCCGCCTTGCGTCTGATTGTTGTTGTTGTTGGAGAATTGATTGTTGTAACCTCGGTTATTATTGTTGAGCCTTTTTCTGAGAACCCTGTTGTGATTGTCCAGAAGTTTGTTGTTTAGTGGAACTATCCTCCCACTTTCTCTTGTTGTCGGGGGCAACATCTGGCAGTTTTCCCTGTTCCACTGCCTTATCCGTCAGTTTGTGCGACAGCCGCACTGCCTGTTGAACCGTTGTCGGATTGCTAGACATCACCATTCCTTGAATCTCAGGGACCAATCCCCCAAGATAGAGTTCTAGCTGTTTGTATACAGGCTAACCATCTCTGGAGGTGTATTCCTCAATTTCTTAACCCCTCATCTTGTGTTTCCACAGATCTTGCTCCAATTGATGGATGCGGTCTCTTGAACAATACTCTTCCGTGACCAAATTGTTGAAGTCATCCCATGCCATCGCATTGGCTGCAGCTAGACCCCTGGTTTGCACCTCGTCGTTCCACCAGGTCAGTGCCCCATCTTCCAGTGTAGAGGCTGCGAATTTCACCCTGTTTTCTAGCAAATAGTTGCACATTGCGAACACCGATTCGACCTTTTCAATCCACCAAACCAATCCAATGGGTCCTTTTATCCCTATGTATTTGTTGGGCTTGCAGTATAGGGGTTAAACCCTGTGCCACACCCCAACCGATGGCGGAAACATCGAGGCGGGAAGAAAAAGATTGCTCATTGCTCATAATACTAATAGTACCAATAATTAATTAAACCGGATTTTATTTCATAAAAACTATCAAGTACAACATGTAACACCTCGAAAATTTCATCGAATAAAAATCCAACATGTGTCCCGAAGAATCTTGGTTACCACGTGTAGCTGAGAGGGACTAAAGACGCTGTCATGTTATTTTAATAACATCTGAACGAGCATCGGAAAAGTCGAAGGATCAAAAGTGGGAAAAATGCCAAATTTCCAAATTTCTGAAGGTCCTTGCAGACCGTAACCATATTTGGTTACGGACCACAAAGTTAAGCAAAACATTGTTTTTGTAAGGCGGTTACGGACCACAAGCCTTTATAGTTACGGTCCATAACCATTCAAAATCTGTGGCGCCAGAGGCCCTTACGGACCGCAAGACAAAAGCCTTACGGTCCGCAAGGGACCCCCAGCGACAGATTCTTGGCAGCTTCCTGCCCTACCACTTATCTCGTGTTTTGCCACCAATCTCTTGATTATGCCACGTCCATAAACACCTGGTGACCCCTCACACCTGTCCTAGACACTTGGCATGGCATCATGCTTCATACTTGGCTATAAATACCAAGCTAAACTTGCCAAATTCCTTGCTCATTCTTCAATCCTTTCTTCTCTTGCTCATTTGGGAGTTCCTGAGATCATTGGGAGCACCCTCAGAGTTCTTAGTACTTCTTTGGGTCACTTATTAGTGCTCCAACTCCCTTTGTTTAGTTTTGTAGGCTTTTAAGCTAAAGTCAAAGTGTTTACGTAAAAACGCCTTGACTTTGAGCTAAGACCATTATGGTCCAGCTAATGTTCGTAACGAACATGGCTACGTGATCGTAATAAGGTAGGTGATAATCCCTCAAGAGGGCACCTCCTGATTACCACGTTTGCTTGGTTAATTGACGGGTCAAAGTTATGTTAATAAAAAGTCAAACGGGTCAGTTTTGAAATAAAATCATAACTAGCAATGTAGGTGTTATAAAATCTATTTTGACACTCTAATAACTTGGTAACACTTATAAGAACATGTAAGAACATGTCCGACTCATCAATTCCAGGTCTAAGGTCGGTTCGCAACCGAAAGTCGCAAAAGTTGACTTTTTCTTTGACTATCAGTTCTGACCCGATTTAGCAACATTAGCCATTGTCCCTAAGTTGTATTATGACCATGTATTAGTATATTATAACCCTCTGGAGTTATAGGATATAGTCATGTAGTAATCTGAGTTTTTACACAAGTAACCATTAAATATGCCAATGTTTGCAAAAAGGCCCCCAATGTATAAAAATGAGGTTTTAACCATTAACAAGTATATAAATGAGTTGTAAACTGAATTATTAAATCAAAAAACTTATTTTGAGGTTAATAATCTGGTCATAAATCAAATTTTTACTATTTAACACATAAACGCATTTAAAGTGACCAAATCACCATTTTTGGCGTATAAAATAGTTTAAACATGATTTTGACATCAAAATTCATTACCTACTGATATAATGTCATTATAAGGATTATTTGGGATATTTATTCAGATTGCAAACTGAGTTTAGACTATAGTTTGCATATTATGTCCTTAAATGACGATATTGCCCTTTCGGCACTTTAAATGGGTTTTAAACATTTTAATGGACCAAAACTTTATACTTACTGATGTAATATATATATTAACATATTTTGGTCATACAAACCTGGTCACAACAACAGTTTCACCTAATTACCATTTAAATCGTCATTTAGCGACTTAATCGCCGTTTCGGCGCACGATATGGTTTAAAATCATATTAGAGCATAAAAGCTTGATACCTACTTATTTCAAAACATGTTTTAAAATTATTAACATTAGGTACATGTCCCAAACTCAGATTCCCAAATAAGTTATCAAATTATGTGTGAAATGACCAAAATGCCCTTCCGGGACATAGTTTGGTCTTAAACAATAAACCACACATATAATTGACATCCTACTGATATAACATCATGATTAGGTGTTTTTACAGAATGTTTATGACAATAACATCAGTTTACATATAAACTCATTTATTGCATTGTAAAATAACAAAATTGCCCTTTTAAGGCATAGTTTGATTTTAAAACCGTAACGGGCCAACATATTGATAACTTACTGATATCTTAACATATTTTAAACATAATGGAATATGGAACTTGTATAGGACTCACCCGGTTACCCGGTTTCACTTATATGCGTACGGTTAAGCCTAAGTAACTAGTTTACGCAATTTAACCGAAATGGGTTTAACCATATCGAAATATTCTCAAATTCCAGAATGTAAAATGGTTACCCATATTATCCAAGTCCTAGTACTTGTCGGGTCCAAAATACATTCTTTTCCGGTCATCGCTTACTCTAGCATTTCGTTCCGTATTCTTTATTTTAAGTTAGTCGGTCTAAGTCAATGACTAAATAAAGACCCGCTATCTAACTAATCCGTTAATAATACCATTCATTCCAGACTAGAGACTTCTGGTAGATTGTCGCCAAGCTAGTTTAATTGATTACGGCTGTGCTTTGCTTATTTTCTTATTATTAAAGATTTTGCAAGCCAGATAAATACTTTAACTTATTTTTCCCTTATACGGGCTTGGGATACGGTATAATAATACTGTATGGTTGGATATGGGATCAAAGACCAATGAGTCGGGAATTCAAATAATCCATTAAATTAGTATTGCTTAATATTAAATATTTGGGGGTTAAAACGACCATGTCCTGGATATCCACGGCTCATTTAATTGCAAATGGCCACGACCTAAGCACGGGATGTAGGCATACACCCGTCAGATGCTAAAACAATTTATAACCCATTAGGGGTGTACCTATTAAAGGTATTAAAATGGTGTCGATTAATCATGATCCCGACATAGTTTTCGGGCTCTTAATGTATTATTGGCATGTAAAACTGATAACATGAAAATAATTTATCCCAAGTTATTTATTAAACAAAAGTACCACCGTGTACACAAAATGTTTTCAAAATGAGTCGGTTAAATGTATCTACCAGTGAAAACTGACGTATTTTCAAAAGACTAAGCGCAGGTGACAAGTATACGTAATTAGGCTGGAAGTGCTCAGGCGAAGCTTAAGAGGAATTGCAACCCTTGCTTAGAAGGCTTTAGTCTGTTAAATTTCCTTTTGTAATCACATTTCGATCCGCCTGTGGATCTAATTACAAGTATTGTATTTATTTTTGAACTTTGAACATTCAAACGTTTGTAATAGTAATTATCCAGACTTCCGCTGTGTTTTATTGTATTGTTTGGTAATGATGATATCAACTTGCGTCACGATATTCCCCAACCGGGCCCACCGGGTTACACGTGGAAATTAGGGGTGTGACAGGTTGGTATCGAGCCAACTCTCGAGTGAATTAAACACTAGCCTTTTGTGTTTAATCTCGGGAATACATATTAACACATATCTCTTATACTTTCGAGTCTAGACTTCGACCTAGGCTTAATCATTTCCATCTCATTAATTCTAGCTTTGTGTTTTTGTCTAACTTGATTCTGAAGCAGGAATAATGCCGCCTAAATTTAGACGCGGAGGAAAGGGCAAGGGTCCCATGAGGGGCGGACCCTCAATGACCGGACCATCTTTCAGACCACCTTTCAGACCCTCTCTAGCCGGAGCAGCTGATTTGCCTAACCACAATCCTTATGAAGGATCTGGAGATTCTTCGTCCCCTTTTGAACCATATAGACATTCGATCTCACACGAATACTCCCCGCCCCAATCGCACTCCCATCATTCTTACCATTCTCACCATTCCCACCAATCACACCATTCACATTCCTATTCTCACCAAGAGTTCTTTAACTTCAATTTCGTCAACCCAGTTAACCAACCCTCACCTGAAACCCCTCCAGTCGACTCGCCAACTTCCGATCCGGAGGAATTTCCCCAAACCGGATCATATGGTCATCCCATCGAGCTGTCTAGTGGCTCGAACTCTTTGGCGGGATCTCCGTTTCGAGGTCTCGATGATTATGAACAAAGATGGGCACAGCATGTGTTCGTCAACACACCCTCATACCACAGCACTCCCCAACAATATGCTCCTTCACCGCATCCTCAAATAGAGGTTGTAGATGTGAAACAGGTGGATCAACCTTAGCCACCACCTGAGTCATCATCACAACCACGCCGAAGGCGTGGTGCACGCATGTCGGTGTGTGCTGGTCAAAGGTCGAGTTCGTTACCACCTTTGCCACCATCTTAACCAGTTATCCCGGAGGACCCGCAGATGGGTGGGCCCTCAAACATATCGCTAGTGGTGGAACCCCCGCCACAACCAGCTATTGAGCCTCAGCCTCAACCACCACTACCCCCGCATGATTTTTCTAACCCAATACCTGCTTACGAAGGGCCGCCTAGATTTAACCCTGTCGACCCTCCCGGTTTGTATAACTATATCCACCATGGTCTGGAGCGGGATCCTTATTATGATGCAGTCATTCATAATAACCTTTATCATTCCTCTTACCCAAATTTCCCACCTCCTTGCTCATCTTATGCTGTTACTGGGTATCCACCTTATGGATATCCATATCCAGTTGCGCCCCAGCCGCAACCACCTCCACCTCAGCCTCAACCCCAACCACAAGTACAACTCGAGGCCATTAATGAGGCCTTAGATCAAGTAAGGGAAATGCGACAACAAGTCAAGAAGTCGGAGAAGAAAACAACAAATTTATCAAGAAACTTTACAAAGCCGTGAAAGGGGAAGAAGGATGAGTAGATTTTGTATTTTCATCTATGTAATTTAAATTTCCAAGAAGTCCCTGCGAGGACTGTTATTTCTGTAAAGTTTCTGCGTGAACTACTTTTGTTATTTCAAGTATTAGGCAATTTTGTAACGTTCCTTCTAGTAAAAATTTCCTTATTATTTATTCCATCCAATCAATCATCATGATTTTATTCAAGTTTTATTGATCCGCTAAATTATCCAAAGATCCATCAGCCAATGATTTTGATCAATTAAATTGGCAAATGAAAATTTCGGAAGTAACCTTCTGTCTAGCGAAAGTGAACAATGTTTAACTTCCAAATTTATCATTTCTTGATATTAACTCTCATGTGGAGAAAACCCTTAATTCCAGTGACAGGTATTGTCACATTAATCAATTGGGTAATGACAATGTCCATACCCTGTCGCCTGAATGAGCAAATCAGATCATGGCTTGAACATTCAAACACTCAATAGAAGTGTAAAGCCAATGTGTAATAATAACAGTAGTGACGCTTGATGCAGTATCTGATAAATTCTGGACTATGTCCAATCTATAAATGCCTATGATGGTCCTTTGAGACCTAGGTTATATATAAAATATGCCACATCTAATATTCAAATTCTGTATGGTCATAGAACCATGTCGTGAATAAGGGTACACCATAGCAACTAACCAAATTCATCTCAATATTTAGAAGTAAGTTGCAACAATGGTGGATTTAAATGAAGTGAATAGCAAACGCAATAACGATGATGCCAATGAGAATATCATCATAAGTAAGAACCACTTGAGAGACCTTATTGCCGCAGAAGTCGGCAAAGCTTTAAAGGATAAGTCGGAACGACAACCTAAGTCGAGTGCTTCTCGCTCCAAGCCTGTTTCTAAACCCAAATCTCAGCCTAGCCACTCAAAGCCAAAGAAGAGTGAGGCACACTCTTCGAATGTGAAGAGTGATGAGCATCCTAAGAAACCAATCGTCGATGGTGATGGTTGCTCCTACAAGTACTTCGTGTCCTATAGACCCCGTGATTTTGACGGTGAAAAAGGAGCCGTAGAGTGTTTAAGATGGCTCGATAAAATGGAAACGGTGGTGGATATCAGCGGATGCGCTGATAAGAATGTTGTTAAGTATGTATCTCAATCGTTCAAGGGTGATGCCCTTATCTGGTGGAAAGCCTTAGTCCAGTCTACAGGCAAGGTTCATCTCTACAACCTGAGTTGGTCCAAGTTTGTAGACTTAGTGAAGGATACCTACTGCCCACCTCATGAGGTGGAGAAAATCGAGTCAGATTTCCTAAATCTGACTATGAAGAACATGGATTGTCAGATGTTTGTTACCGACTACAACTCTTTCTCAAGGCTAGTGCCTTACTTAGTTACCCCGGAGCACAAACGTATTGCACGTTTCATTAATGGGCTAGCTCCTGAAATCAGGAGTATGGTTAAGGCGGTGCAGCCAGGCACCTACAAATCTGCTGTGGAGCTGTCCCTCTCCCTCACACAGGACTATGTGAGGCAATTGTCGATGAAAACCGACAATGAAGGAAAGAGGAAACGGGAGGACAGCAACTCCCAGAAGTTTAATAAAAAGGGTAAACATGGGTTCAGCAAGAATAATCAGAAATCGGGCGACAAACCCACTTGTAAAACATGTGGGAAGCAACAATTTGGACAGTGTCGCTTGGATCAGAAACCAAAGCAGTGCAATATCTGCAAGAAAACAGGGCATAGGTCGCATGAGTGCCGAAACATAAAGGATGCTACCTGTTTTGGATGTGGTGAGAAAGGCCACATCCAGACAAATTGCCCTAAGGCAACTACTGATGGTAAGGCCAAAACCACTGAGGCAAAGAAAGCCACTGCTAGAGCCTTCCAGATGAATGCCACGGAAGCAGTAAATGATAACAATGTCATAACGGGTACGTTCCCTATCAACGACGCTTTTGCTAGAGTTCTTTTTTATTCGGGCGCCGATAAATCGTTTGTAGATCATAAGTTTAGCGAACTATTAAACTTGCCCGTAAGAACTCTAGACATAACCTATGAAGTAGAGCTCGCAGATGGAACTATAGAAACCGCTTCCTCCATTCTTGACGGATGCTTCATATCCATCAAGAATCATTCTATCTCTGTCTCTCTTTTACCTATGAAACTAGTGAGATTCGATGTAGTCTTAGGCATGGATTGGTTAGCGCATAACCAAGCTCGCATTGCCTGCGATAAGAAACTCATTAAAATCAAATCCCCGTCTGGTAAAATCCTCACCATTCATGGAGACAAACACTTTGGATTGCCTGATAAAGCAGTTTTGCTTAAGGTATCTAGATGTATGACGAAGGGATGTGTCATCTACATGGCACAAGTCACCGTTGATGAACCCAAACCAAAGATTGAAGATATACCTATCATTTCTGAATACCCAGACGTGTTCCTAGAAGAATTACCTAGCCTACCTCCTGATAGGCAGGTAGAGTTTCGAATTGACATCATACCTGGAGCAACTCCCATAGCTAAAGCTCCATACCGTTTAGCACCCACCGAGATGAAAGAATTGAGAACCCAATTGGACGAACTTCTAGAAAAAGGTTTTATTCAATATAGTTCTTCGCCATGGGGAGCTCATATCCTATTCGTCAAAAAGAAGGACAGATCAATGCGGATGTGCATTGATTACCGTCAACTCAATAAGATAACTATCAAGAATCGTTATCCTTTGCCCAGGATCGACGACTTGTTTGATCAATTGCAAGGTGCAAGTTACTTCTCGAAGATTGATTAAAGGTCAGGATATCACCAACTTAAAGTTAGAAATGAAGATGTTCTAAAAACTGCTCTCAGATTGAGATATGGACATTACGAGTTCCTAGTGATGCCTTTTGGGCTAACTAATGCACCAGCAGCTTCATGGATCTTATGAATAGGGTCTGCAAACCATACTTAGATAAGTTTGTCATTGTCTTCATAGACGACATACTTATCTACTCTCGTACTCAATCTGATCACGAGAAACATTTGAGGTGCATTCTTGAAATTCTGCGTCAAGAAAGGCTATATACAAAATTTTCTAAATGTGAATTCTTGCTACGTGAGGTTCAGTTCCTTGGTCATGTAGTAACTGAACGTGGTATCCAAGTAGATCCAGCAAAGATAGAAGCAATAATGAATTGGGAAGCACCAAAGACACCTTCTGAGATACGTAGTTTCTTAGGACTGGCTGGTTATTATCGAAGGTTCATTGAGGACTTCTCACGAATAGCCGCTCCTTTGACAATCTTAACTCGTAAGGATGCTTAATTCAACTGGGGTCCAAAGCAACAAGAATCCTTTGAGACGTTAAAGCATAAGTTAAGCAATGCCCCGGTGTTAACTCTGCCATAAGGTGTTGAAGAGTTCGTGGTTTACTGTGATGCTTCGTACACTAGTATGGGATGTGTGCTTATACAAAGAGGCAAAGTAATTGCCTATGCATCACGACAATTAAAAGTGCACGAGAGAAACTACACCACCCATGATTTGGAACTGGGTGCGGTGGTATTTGCACTTAAACTTTGGAGACATTATCTATATGGAACAAAGTGTATCATCTACACTGACCATAAAAGTCTTCAACACTTGTTCAATCAAAAGGATTTAAACATGAGGCAACGTCGTTGGATGGAAACACTCAACGACTATGATTGCGAGATTCGATACCACCCAGGAAAGGCGAACGTAGTCGCTGATGCGCTTAGTCGCAAGGAAAGAGTCAAACCTCTAAGGATCAATTCCAAAAGCATTAAACTGAAGAATAGCTTGAACGAGAAGCTACTAGTTACACAAAAGGAAGCCATGTCAGAGAATAACGTCGCGAAGGAAGGGATAGCTGCAACCATTGATCAGTTAGCATCTGGAAAGGACGGAATGTTTAGGCTTAATAATCGGATCTGGGTTCCGATCTTTGGAGGACTTAGAGATGTAATCCTCCAAGAAGCACATAGTTCTAAATATTCGGTTCACCCGGGAAGCGACAAGTTGTATCAAGATCTTAATCCCAGTTATTGGTGGATGGGTAAGAAGAAAGATATAGCCAATCATGTAGCAAAGTGTCTTGACGTGTTCTCAAATTAAGGCAGAACACCAGAAACCGTCAGCACTTCTACAACAGCTTGAAATCCCAGTGTGGAAATGGGAAATGGTAACTATGGACTTCATCACTAAGTTACCAAAGACCAAGCATGGCAATGACACGGTTTGGGTTATCGTGGATAGATTAACCAAATCCGCTCATTTCTTACCAATTAAGGAAACATACGATTCTGATAAGCTGGCTAAGCTTTATGTCGATGAGATTGTGTCCTTGCACGGCGTGCCGATATCCATTGTATCTGATAGAGATACAAGATACACATCTCACTTCTGGAAGAGCTTCCAACAATCTCTAGGCACGAGATTAAACTTCAGTATGGCTTACCATCCGCAGACGGACGGACAAAATGATCGTACCATTCAAACCTTGGAGGACATGCTTCGAGCTTGTGTGATCGATTTAGGCGGAAGTTGGGATGATCACTTACCCCTAATCGAATTCTCTTATAATAATAGTTATCACACAAGTATTAAGGCTGCTCCTTTTGAAGCCTTATACGGAAGAAAATGTAGGACGCCTGTGTGTTGGGCTGAAGTTGGAGAAGCCCAACTATCTGGACCCGAAATTGTTCTTGAAACCACGGAAAAGATTGTGCAAATCCGTGATCGACTTAAGGCAGCTCGTGATAGACAAAAGAGCTATGCCGACAATAGGCGTAAACCTTTACAGTTCCAAGTTGGGGACAAGGTTATGTTAAAAGTGTCACCTTGGAAAGGTGTAATGCGCTTTGGGAAAAAGGCAAGTTAAGCCCGAGGTACATCGGACCATTCGAGATAATCGAATGTGTCGGATCTGTAGCTTATAGGCTTAAGCTACCTGAGAAGCTCAGTGGAATACATGATGTTTTCCCCGTCAGCAATTTGAAGAAATGTCTAGTGGATGAGTCGCTAGCGATGCCTCATGAAGATATTCAAATTAATGAAAACTAGCGTTTCGTGGAGAAACCAATTGTGATCGAGGATCGGCAAGTTAAGAAGCTTCGTAGGAAGCACGTACCTATTGTAAAGGTTAAATGGGATGCCTATCGAGGTCCCGAATATACTTGGGAGGTCGAGTCCAATATGCGACAAAAGTACCCTTATCTATTTGAATAAATCTCGAGGTCGAGATTTTTATTAAGGGGGTGAAGATCTAACACCTCGAAAATTTCATCGAATAAAAATTTTTATCCGACACGTGTCCCGGAGATTCTTTGTTACCACGTGTAGCCGAGAGGGACTAAAGACGCCGTCATGTTATTTTAATAACCTCTGAATGAGCATCGGAAAAGTCGAAGGATCAAAAGTGGGAAAAATGCCAAATTTCAAAATTTCTAAAGGTCCTTGCGGACCGTAACCATATTTGGTTACGGACCACAAGGTTAAGTAAAACATTGTTTGTGTAAGGCGGTTAAGGAGCACAAGCCTTTATGGTTACGGTCCATAACCATTCAAAATCTGTGGGCACAAGAGGCCTTTACGGACCGCAAGACAAAAGCCTTACGGTCCGTAAGGGACCCCCAGCGACAGATTCTTGGCAGCTTCCTGCCCTGCCACTTATCTCGTGTTTTGCCACCAATCTCTTGCTTATGCCACGTCCATAAACACCTGGTGACCCCTCACACCTATCCTAGACACTTGGCAGGGCACCATGCTTCATCCTTGGCTATAAATACCAAGCTATACTTGCCAAATTCCTTGCTCATCCTTCAATCCTTTCTTCTCTTGCTCATTTGGGAGTTCCTGAGATCATTGGGAGCACCCTCTGAGTTCTTAATACTTCTTTGGATCACTTGTAAGTGCTCTAACTCCCTTTGTTTAGTTTTGTAGGCTTTTAGCCAAAGTCAAAGCGTTTACGTAAAAACGCCTTGACTTTGAACTAAGACCAATATGGTCCGCCCAATGTTCATAACGAACATGGCTACATGATCGTAATAAGGTAGGTGATAATCCCTCAAGAGGGCACCTCCTGATTACCATGTTTGCTTGGTCAATTGACGGGTCAAAGTTATGTTAATAAAAAGTCAAACGGGTCAGTTTTGAAATAAAATCATAACTAGCAATGTAGGTGTTATAAAATCTGTTTTAACACTCTAATAACTTGGTAATATTTATAAGAACATGTAAGAACATGTTCGGCTCGTCAATTCC
This sequence comes from Scalesia atractyloides, assembly GCA_947069175.1. Lineage (NCBI taxonomy): Eukaryota > Viridiplantae > Streptophyta > Magnoliopsida > Asterales > Asteraceae > Scalesia > Scalesia atractyloides. The sequence continues at coordinate 49,582,929 of CAMTDV010000004.1, read as the reverse complement.
AGCTCTAAGGTCGGTTCGCAACCGAAAGTCGTAAAAGTTGACTTTTGCTTTGACTATCAGTTCTGACCCGATTTAGCAACATTAACCACTGTCCCTAAGTTGCATTATGACCATGTATTAGTATACTATAACCCTCTGGAGTTACAGGATATGGCCATGTAGTAATATGAGTTTTTACACAAGTAACCATTAAATATGCCAATGTTTGCAAAAAGGCCCCTAATGTAAAAAATGAGGTTTTAACCATTAACAAGTATATAAATGAGTTGTAAACTGAATTATTAAATTAATAAACTTATTTTAAGGTTAATAATCTGGTCATAAATCAAATTTTTACTATTTAACACATAAACGCATTTAAATTGACCAAATCGCCCTTTTTGGCGTATAAAATAGTTTAAACATGATTTTGACATCAAAATTCATTACCTATTGATGTAATGTCATTATACGGATTATTTGGGATATTATTCAGATTGAAAACTGAGTTTAGACTATAGTTTGCATATTACGTCCTTAAATGACGATATTGCCCTTTCAGTACTTTAAATGGGTTTTAAACATTTTAATGGATCAAAACTTTATACTTACTGATGTAATATATATATATATATATATTAACATATTTTGGTCATACAAACCTGGTCACAACAACAGTTTCACTTAATTACCATTTAAATCGTTATTTATCGACTTAATCGTCGTTTCAACGCACGATATGGTTTAAAATCATATTACAGCATAAAGGCTTGATACCTACTGATTTCAAAACATGTTTTCAAATTATTAACGGTAGGTACATGTCCCAAAATTAGATTCCCAAATAAGTTATCAAATTATGTGTGAAATGACAAAAATGCCCTTCCGGGACATAATTTGGTCTTAAACTATAAACCACACATATAATTGATATCCTACTGATATAACATCATGAAATAAATGTTTTTACAGATTGTTTATGACAATAACATCAGTTTACATATAAACTCATTTATTGCATTGTTAAATGATGAAATTGCCCTTTTAAGACATAGTTGATTTTAAAACCGTAACGGGCCAACATATTGATAACTTACTGATATCTTAACACATTTTAAACATAATGGCATATGGAACTTGTATGGGACTCACCCGGTTTCGCTTATATGCGTACGGTTAAGCCTACGTGACTAGTTTACGCAATTTAACTGAAACGGGTTTAACCATATCGAAATATTCTCAAATTCCAGAATGTAAAATGGTAACCCATATTATCCAAGTCCTAGTACTTGTTGGGTCCAAAATACATTCTTTTCCGGTCATCACTTAATCTAGCGTTTCGTACCGTATTCTTTATTTTAAGTTAGTCGGTCTGAGTCAATGACCAAATAAAGACCCGCTAGCTAACTAATCGGTTAATAATACCATTCATTCCAGACTAGAGACTTCCGGTAGATTATCGCCAAGCTAGTTTAATTAATTACGGTTGTGCTTTGCTTATTTTCTTATTATTAAAGATTTTGCAAGCCAGGTAAATACTTTAACTTATTTTCCCTTATACGGGCTTGGGATACGGTATAATAATACCGCATGGTTGGATATGGGATCAAAGACCAATGAGTCAGGAATTCAAATAATCCATTTTAATTCGTATTGCTTAATATTAAACATTTGGGGGTTAAAACTACCATAGCCTGGATATCCACGACTCATTTAATTGCAAATGGCCACGACCTAAGCACGGGGTGTAGGCATACACCCGTCAGATGCTAAAACAATTTATAACCCATTAGGGGTGTACCTATTAAAGGTATTAAAATGGTGTCGATTAATCATGATCCCGACATAGTTTTCGGGCTCTAAATGTATTATTGGCATGTAAAACTGATAACATGAAAATAATTTATCCCAAGTTATTTATTAAACAAAAGTACCATCGTGTACACAAAATGTTTTCAAAATGTTTTCAAAATGAGTCGGTTAAATGTATTTACCAGTGAAAACTGACGTATTTTCAAAAGACTAAGCGCAAGTGACAAGTATACGTAATTAGGCTGGAAGTGCTCAGGTGAAGCTTAAGAGGAATTGCAACCCTTGCTTAGAAGGCCTTAGTCTGTTAAATTTCCTTTTGTAATCACATTTCGATCCGCCTGTGGATCTAATTACAAGCGTTGTATTTATTTTTGAACTTTGAACATTCGAACGTTTGTAATAGTAATTATCCAGACTTCCGCTGTGTTTTATTGTATTGTTTGGTAACGATGATATCCACTAGCGTCACGATATTCCCCAACTGGGCCCACCGGTTTACACGTGGAAATTAAGGGTGTGACACAACATCATTTCAGAAATACAATAATACAACAAGTTTGAATAATAACAACATAACAGAATTGACACAACAACATTAAACCTAAACGTCTAAATGTGTATCTAGCGTCATTGCTACTTCGTTTTCATAGCGTCAACCTTCTCAACCTGTAACATGTTTAAAATACGAGTTCAATGAAAAAGAAAAGGTGAGTATACAAGGTTGAGCATAGCATACGTATAAGCATAAGTTTAAAACAAATCCACATGGCAACTAAATTTACATACGAGCAAATACAAGGCATGATATATTTCTAGTCAACCCTCTGTTTACGCAACTAGTATAAATAATTCAACATGACCACTAATTCACGGGCGGTGCATTACTCCTATAGTGCTATACATGTCAAATGGAGGCTCAAAATAAGCTAATTACTATGGTATCACATACGTTCGGTCCTAGTATAAGCATAACGTACATATCAAAGCGTTCATGTATAATGGATTGTTCGTGCAAGTAATAAAGCATAAGTTTAGTGTTGTTATGATAAGGTAAACATGTTACACCCCAAAAGTGGTAAACATAAAAAGGGGATTCGAGTATACTCACGGTTTTGCAAGTGTTCCGACTTGGTAATCCGTGAAGTGTTGTTTAAGTTGTTGGATGAACACCGAGTTATCCTACAAGAGGAGCAGCCAAACGATAGGTTTCCTCAATGGTTGCTGGGAAAGCAGCTTCCACGAGGTTCATGAAAGAGTCGGGTAGGCAATGGATATACTTGTTGATAGCCTTTTCAGTGGTATCAACTTGGGTTGGGCAAATGATACTAAGCTGCTTGAAACGAAGGGTTAGACCATCGTTGTCATCCCCATTTTGCTTGAGGTACCAAAACTCGTGTCCTAGTTTCCTAAGCTCGTGAGGAGGGCAAAACTCGTCCCTCACGATCTTCTTCAGTTTGGCCCATGGTAACACGTGGGCGGTATCATCCCCTCTCGTGCTACGTTCGGAAGTCCACCACTCGAGAGCTCTCGAGCGGAATACCCCCGTGGCGTGGGTGCGCAAGTCATCGGGGCAGTTACTTTGGCGGAAAGTGATCTCCATGGCTTCAAACCAAGTCAGTAACGTGGTCGCTCCATCTGTAAACTCCAGAGGTTTGCAGGCAACGAATTGTTTGAAGAGGAATTGTGGCTTAGGCTGTTTAACCTTGGAGTCCACGGAGCCGTGTAGTGATTCGATATTTGATTGGATCTTGCTAACTATATCGGGTATAACTCGGGCCATTTGGTCGGCCATATGTTCAGCGATGAGGTGTATGAGTTCTTGCTTGGAGATGGAACGGGAACTCTTCTTGGTCTTCTTGTGTTCATCGGATGAGTTTGGAGAAGACATCTAGAGTTGAAATAGAAAGGAAAAGGATGAGACTTGATCATAATGTAAAATAAGTTTTGCATGTATAAGCATGGATATTTCATGTATGTTGCATGTATTTGACGAGTATTCAACATGTATTCAATAAGAATAATCACGTATGAATGCGTAATAAGGGTGTAAATTTAGTTTGTTCACGAGGATTATTATTGTTTTTTATTGCGAGAGACGTGCAAATTGTGTAATGGTTTGAAACGAACACGGTATCAAGTATAAAATCACATTAAAATGGAGATAACATAAAAGATTGGCTCAATAAAACATGGGATTGTTTTGGGTAGAGAAAGTCGACTATTCCAAAGTGATTCGTAAGATCTTTCGAGTTAGGGAACATGCTTTGGCCTAATAGGTAAAATACTATCGTCGAAAAGCGATTAACGGTATTTTACCCTTCCAGTTACTACATGTCCCTAGTCGATCGATAATTCAAGATTTTGGCGAGATTGAAAATCGAGGAACGGAACTAGTTGACAAGGTGCGGGTTTCACCCCTAACTTGACAACATCGTATCCTAAGTGTGGTTGCTTCTTACTAAACGAGGAGCATATTCCGACTCATTTGTAAGATCCACTAGAGTATGAAATGAAAGTTTTTCATCAAGGTGTGGATATCACTCCTAATTTGATGGCGTAACTTCGTGAAAAAATCAAACACACGTAATGAGGGATTTCACCAAAAATTGTAAGTCACTGGACCTATTTTTGGTGCAAATCGCCTCGTTTGCATCATGAGTGTCTTCAAGTCTTCAAGTGTATTGTGTAAACGTCTTAGGAAAGACGTTATGTAAGCATTAAGACCAAAAGAAAGGAAGAAGCAATGAAGGAAGAATAAAGTTTTAAGCGTAAGACAATAATGGTAAAAAATGGACATTTAAACTATAGACTAGGTCGAAAATGGCAATTCTACCTAATTCCCTATAGTTTTGGCTCTAATACCAATCTGTCACACCCCAACTGATGGCGGAAACATCAAGGCGGGACGAAAAAGATTTCTCATTGCTCATAATACTAATAGTGACAATAATTAATTAAACCGGATTTCATTTCATAAAAACTGTCAAGTACAACATCATTTCAGAAATACAATAATACAACAAGTTTGAATAATAACAACATAACAAAATTGATACAACAACATTAAACCTAAACGTCTAAATGTGTATCTAGCGTCATTGCTACTTCGTTTTCATAGCGTCAACCTTCTCAACCTGTAACATGTTTAAAATACGAGTTCAATGCAAAAGCAAAGGCGTGTATACAAGTTTGAGCATAGCATACGTATAAGCATAAGTTTAAAACAAATCCACATGGCAACTAAGTTTACATACGAGCAAATACAAGGCATGAGATATTTCTAATTAACCCTCTGTTTACGCAACTAGTATAAATAATTCAACATGACCACTCGTTCACGGGCGGTGCGTTACTCCTATAGTGCTATACATGTCAAATGGAGGCTCAAAATAAGCTAATGACTATGGTATCACATACGTTCGGTCCTAGTATAAGCATAACATACGTATCTGAATGCTTTGATCCGTGAAGTGTTGTTTAAGTTGCGGGATGAACACCAAGTTATCCTACAAGAGGAAAACGTAGGTGTGAGTATTCGGATGATTATGGAAGATTCGGGATTTTAGATTGATGCATACAAAGTAAAGTATATGAAAATACTCACTAAGGTCTAGCATTCGTTTTGATACTATGGAACCCATTATGGTTTATGTGATTTCATAGGTTGTAACACCTATTTGAATCTAAACGAGGAACCATACTCTTTAGTGATAAACTTACTAACTCGATACATGATTATGTAGTCATTATCAAGGTTTCGGTTTTTTCAGTATGTATTATATAGATTAATATAGTTATATGTATAAGTCCATTCATGGATATCATAGAAGTCATGTAGGAGGTAGGTGGCATAGCCATCCATTTAGGAACCTCATAAGAGTTCACAACTACAAAAGTTTTCATAGACAACAAGGAGGGTCAAGAACATGTACAAGAATAATAAGAAATGAAGTACATACATTATTATACACTAAGTAGCCAAGCAAGCTACAACCCGGTGAGCCGGCATCGACACACGTCGAAGGATAGACGGGGTTGTGTTACTTTCAACTAGCAAACTACTTAGGATGAATGGGAAAAAATCAAGTGTTGTGTGGACTTAGGTGTAGGATAGCCCAAGCTAACCTTGTAGTCACACTAACCTTAAGTTCTTGACTTGGCAACACTTGTGAGCTTAAAGCTCTTCAAAAACAGAAAGTTTAGAGTGTTAAAACATTCCTATTTACATGTTAAACAACTTTGGTTAGTCTCACTAATCGTAACTTTGATTGGGAGCTCAAGGACACAAAGTTGAATGAAGAAATGATAAGTTTTGAAAGAGTTTTGAAACAAACAGAAAGTTGGGAGTCCTTTAGGTATATTTCCAGGTCTGGATTCTCCATGGAGAATCCGTGGATTCAAACCTAACGATTATCCAAGCAATTAGAAAGAAGAATCAAGCATTTTTGTTAAGAAATGAGCAAGTTATGCTCACTTTAGTAGAAGATGAATCTGTCCAAGAACTCGAATTCCAGCAGATTAATGGTGATTTGGGAGAGATTAGAAGGTGATAAAGTGGAAGAAAGCTTGGAGAATGGGTTGTATTAATAGGGAGAGGTTGGAAATGGTTAGGAGGTGTTAAAGGGTGGGTTTGTATTGGGATTTCGTGCATAATCCGCGAGCCAAAACTAATCTGCCCGCCCAGAGGTCCATACGGACCATATGGGTTTCCCCATGCAGTCCGCAAGTGTAACATCCGGTCCCTCGCATCACCAATATGTTCCGTTTTACCCCCGATGGGTTGCCCATCCAGGAACTCACGGCTTTGTTTTTGGTCGCCCCGGTGGAGACTTCCCAGGAGGTCACACATCCTAGTACTACTCCCACCTGAGCACGCTTAACTGTGGAGTTCTCCTTTCATCCACTAGCATTAAGCCCAAAACGCGTTGGTGATTTAAGAGGCGAGTAATGTCCTTATGAACCGAGGATATCTCCTGGCCACGGCCGATGTGGGATTTGCCTAGGGTGTCACAATGGTCCATGTTAAACTTCTTAGTAGTCGGTATCGTTACAATCACCCCCCTTAGGGACTCATCATCCTCGATGAGGTTTGCCCCACCATCCCGAACGCTCAGGAGTGGCTTTGATACCATTTGTAACATTTGGCCCCTCGCATCACCAATATTCTCCGCTTTACCCCCAATGGTTTGCCCATCCAGGAACTCACGACTTTGTTTTTGGTTGCCCCAGTGGAGACTTCCCAGGAGGTCACCCATCCTAGTACTACTCCCACCTAAGGTTCATGCATGTATGAAGTGAACGAGATAAAGTATAAACATCATGTATAAAGTCTGAACGAAGTATGATTATTGTGTATTTGCATGTATTGTCATGTTTTTCGAGTATAATGTATCAAGTGCACAAGTATATGAATAAGTATAACATGTTTGGAAATAAAACACGTTTCATTATGATTCAAGTCTCGGAATTACAAAGATTACAACGAAGAATGATTACAAGTTACAAAGATTTCCAAAAATAGAAATACAACACGAGCTTTCTAAATATGGAAAGTATGAAAATGCTAGGCGTTACACCCTGCACCTAAGATTTGAATTCGGACGAGACGTTAGAAAGATCGCATTAATAAAACACTAAAGGTACCATTACTTTAGATTTTTCTTAAAGTGTAGAGTAAGTGCTACCTCCAGGGTTGAGGTTCTAGTTGTTGTTCTGGAGGTGCTGGTTGTTTGCTGCAATAGCTCCGTTAACATGTACCTGGATAAGTGCGCCGAACTCCGCATGGGTCATTGTGATGTTTCCACATCCGCCACCGCGAGACATTCTGTTTTGACATACACATGAATATATGAGACAAGGTATCATACAGTCATTGTACAAGTTTTCAAAACATGCAGTTTAGGGTAAGGTAACAACTCATCATACATAGCATTTTAAATTAAAAGCATCTGATTAAAATAAATTGTAAGAGTCGCTACAAAGTGTTTCAGCAAATATTTAAAATTAAAACATCACGATTGTCTACGCAAAGCAAAAGAGATGGATAAATAAGCAAGTAGAAAGCGTGTCAGTCGTTGACTCTGCTATCCCCCGCGTCCGAGTCTTCATCCACCGGTGCCTCCTCCGGCTCTTCTTCTGGTTCTTCATCAGGTTGCTCTCGGGTTCTTCTTCAGGATCCTCATCCGGATCCCCTTCCGGGACTAGGGCAGGTACGGGAGCAGGTGGTGCTTGTGGTGGATCTTGGGTCTTTAAATCGTGGATTCCTCCTCTCAATTTAAACATGTCCTCCCGCAGTATATCAATCTTATTCTTATCCACCAGCCCACCTTCCAATAATATCCTCCGTATATTGTGGTATTTCAATACTTCTTACTGTAGCTCTCTGATTTGTACTTGCTGTTCATGCATTCGTTTTTGAAATGTGTTTACTTGTCCCTGTAACACTTGAACCTGTTCCATGAGTGCTTTAACAAGGTCGGAGTTGATATCAGTGCTGGTCGGGTCTTGGGTGGGTCGAGAAGATGACTCCCCGCCCAAGGCAAGTCGTTTGCGATAAGCAGCGTGCGTCTCTACGCGATGCGGTTGTCAAAGGGGTTTGGTGGGTGCCTTCCCTGGCGCCCGTGATCGGCCAGAGGATGATGATGAGGTAGACATGCCTGTCGAGTTAGTGACGTAACATACACGTTAAACAAAATAAATATATTTTAAGAGAAGAGTCGCGCGTCGGTGCTGATTAGTTCTAGTGTCGTGTATGTGGCTATAGTTTAGGTCTACGACTAAATGCAAACCTAATTCTCTATAACCAGTGGCTCTGATACCAATCTGTCACACCCTCAATTTTAACTTGCGGGGTTTTACCACGAGACGCGTGACAAACCAGGATCATAGACACTAGTCATATATAATGACCTCTATATGATAAAAGATACGTTTAAAAAAAATAAAAACCAACCGAAGTAATCAAAGTGCGGAAAGTAAATGCGGAAGCGTAAATATAGTAAATGTAAAGGAGCGCCAAAACAAACGCCCATAACCATAAGATCGTTTAAAATGCAAGACTCGATAAATAGTTTTCCATGGCGTGCACCTATTTCCTGAAGCAAGCGTCCTGAGAAAACATGTAAGAAACAAGTGTCAACATAAAGAAGAGTGAGTTCACAGGTTTGATTTATGTTTAGTAATTTATCCGTTTACAAATATTCCTAACCCGGAATAATAAGTTGTCCAGTTGTTAAATAGTTTCATGTTGTAATGTAGGTAGCTAACCTAAGCTATGTCACATAAGAGTTCGAAACCGAAGCTGACTATTGTTGCCTCTGTTTTCCAGGTCTATCACTGACCATGGCGTGTGTTAGGCCAATTCTACACTCGTTGATCATTACCGGTCAGCTAGCGCGACTAGCTCGGGTGGGGCTTGTCGGGCCCAGTAGTACTACTCAAAATTCCCCTACTATTATACCAATACTAAGGGTTCGAGAGTTTGTGAGGGCTTTCTGTGATAAGATGCTACTTGGTGACCATAACCGTATAACATAAACTACTTTATCAAATTATGCGACGTTATTCTACAATAACGCTAAAGTGTAAGTTTACCGTAAAGCGTATATGTTTTCTCCCCCTGTGTATTTAAAAACCTTAAAATAGAGGGGCCGTGAACTCACCTTAGGGTGCTCAACGAAGAAGTAACTCAAGTATACAAGCCTCTACGTCAGGTACGCCCTGATATCGATGCCATTTATAAATTAGATTTTATAAATGAATACTATCGTTTTAGTTTCACGCTGTTGTCTTGGTTTCGACATAGGGAACTTTAGACATCGCGCTAAGCCTTATTATCTAAGCTACTAGCACACTCCCACACTTTACACCCTCAAGTATTTACATGAAATATTAATTAATCACATAACATCAAAAATACTTATATAATATATTACCACATATACCACCAAACCTTCCATTCAAAATCATCATAACTTACGTTTTCTTGCACAAAAGTCCATATATATTACACCACAATTCTGATAACCATTAGAATTTTGACAACCGGTACTTTCTAGGTTTTTAATTATGTGTATAATGAATATGAAGACAATAATACGAAGCGTAATTAGATTTGCGGAAAGACTACTGAACGATAAGTGGCAACGAACTGACACCGGACAAAATACTAACAAGGCCGACAAACATGAATTTTATTTGTATAATTTATGCATACGAACTTGGTTTCATGAATTTATGGTGCTTCGAATGGCACAAAACGCTGATGTGTACGAAAAACGAGACTGCAGAAGCGCACCAGCAACGAAACAGAAGTATCAGACACATGTATCGCCTTCAAAATTGAAATATTATGACAAATTTAGCTTCGTAATCGAATTTTAGTATTCGTAGTCGAAATCGGATCGTAAAACGGACTAGAAACGACAACTGTGTCAAATTGCGCGATTTTAACACAACCGACGAACGTACGCGACGTATATCGATTACAGACATCATTTTACGCAACTTTGACCCTAAAACTTTATAATATGACATTACGTGACGTTCGGGTACGAAAACAGATTCTAGAAACGTATTGGGCGCATAAACAAGTAGAAACACGTTAATGGGCTTTTGGGCCCAACCCACTTCACAAAACCCTAAGCTTATATCTACCTCTTCTTCTCATTCACCTCCAACTTATCGAACCCAAGCCCCCAAACATCCCTGCTCTCTCTCTCTACGATTGACACGGCCGGCCACCACCTTCGCGGAGGAGGCGCGGCGGTCCAGTGGTGGTGTCACGGCATCTCCGGAGATAGCGCCGCCGTGCACGGTGGCAACGGTGGCTCTGTTCCGACGCATCGAACGTGTGTAGCCTCGTTCAAGATCCCCTCCTTCCCTCTCCAACCTCCTGCCACCGGATTAGGGTTCCTGCGCGGCATTTCCGGCGAACCCCACATAAACTAACAGAAAAGAAACCCCAATTGTCCACCTCTCTCTCTCCTTACTCTCGCTCGTCCCTCTATCTCTCTCCCTGGATAAACGGCCGGCCATCACACAGTGGTGGCGGCGCACAGCAAAGGGCGTCAACGGCGACAACGGCCGCATCACGTGGTCATGAGGGTGGCCCCAGTGAAGGTGGGTGTGGGTGGTCGACAACGGCACATTTGACAGTTGGCTGGTACCCAAAATCTGGTGAGTGTTTGATGTCTCTTTTTCGGGTAAACTTGTCGGTTTTACACGATTTCTAAGCTGCTTGTTCTTTGGATTTTGATCTTGGTGGTGGTGCTTCGGGTGGTTATCGACGGAAGTGGTGGTCAACGGCGGCGATCATGGTGGTTGCTTTGGTCCAGGTTCTGATTTGGTTAGGGTTTCGGTTTGAGTCGAGCCCTTTTCACGAGAGAAACGCTAGTCTCGGTCAAAGCAAGTCAATGGGCCAGATGTAGTTCGGGTTTACGCTGGTCAGATTCGGTTCGGCTTACATCAACGACGGCAGTGGTGGTTATTTTGGTTTTCAAGCTGTCCCGGTTCGGTTCGGTTCAGTTTTGGTTGAATTTCGAGTCAGACTTGACTTCAGGTTCGGTTCCATTTGGGTCTCGTTTCGGGTTCGAGTCAACTCAGTCAACGCAACGGGTTGACTGGTCAACCTTCGGTCAAACGTAGTCCACTAGTTAAACCTGGTCAAACGTGGTCAAACCGGTCAACGGTCGAAGCGTTTTGGTAAAACGACGAGTTCGTTATTTTATTTCTATATAAATATTAATAATTTATGCGTAACTGAGCTCAAACCAAATCGACTAGCTTAACAACAAATATATCCGAACAAATCATAAAGATTTCTTGAAAAGTGCGATGGACTTTTGTACATAAAATCGAATACACATTAGTTATAAACCGAACCGACACTTCGTTGCAATACATATATATATATATATATATATATATATACATATATATATATATATATATATATATATATATAGGGTATGGATCCTAAAAGAAGTTCACCATATTTGAGAAATTTGAGAAGCATTTTGGACTTTAAGCTTTTCGTAATATACACATGTATAGTTGAAATTAACTATATACATAACAAAAAGCTTAGGAAAATGTGTGGTCCAGAATGTTTCTCAAGTTTCTCAATTAGTACAGTGTTTCTCACATGATCCTAACCCTATATATATTTATTTATGTGTTGACTCACACGCGTTCAAAAGTGATGTTTTGAACAAGACGAGGAATTTTATTTATTGAGATTACATTGTTAGTTTCGTTTTGACAAAACATCGACACTTTAGTTATCGGGATCATCCAAAAACAGAGAAAACTCTCCCCGATTTTCGTTAAATCTATTATCTTTATATATAATAGATGAATAGATTAGGGCTAACGTGTTAATGTATTAGGGCCTCCTACATTCGTTTTGGCTGGAAAATGATAGATCCTGACTTTTCTACATAATCCACGCGGGATCCGAACCCGATTGTCTTTGTCTTGATTCGGATGTGAAATTTCGGATCCTTTACAATCCATTTTGTTCTCTGATCCGTCATCCAACATCCCCTGAAACCCTAATGTCATCCTCTCTTCCTTGACACCTTACGTACACGAACGATCGCCTCCAAACCCTCTCCTTCTTCAATCCCAAGTCATTGCCGGAGTTCAGGTGCGTTTTTCTGCCTCTTCATTTTCCTTCTTAGTTCAAATTTCCTCTTTGATTGTTTCCCCTTTAATACATGTGCGTAATTTTCCCTATGTCGGTTATTTTAGCAGAAGTAATTTTGAAGAATATTTTGTTGTCTCTCCAGGTAACTTTTGGTTTTGAAGTTGTTTTTCATCTAATTAGAACTTACTACTGTGTTTGAATGTGTATAGTTACACTCATCACTGTTGGCTGTTGTTTTGTTTTGTAATTCATGTTGAGATGATGATGAGGATTGAACATTTTATACTTTCCTTTCTTTTCTTTTGGGGGCACATGTGTTGTTTGAAGGTTTAACTAATGGTGAGGTGGTTATACATATTTTGGTGTTACGTGTTGTAGTGAATTTTATAGAATAGTGATGAAAGGGGTCCGCGGAAAGGAGGTGGTTGAGAGTGGCCGAGATCTCACCAAGGATGGATAAGGGTTTATAACTTTTGGTAAGTTGTTAGATGATCACTCTCGCTGGGGTGGATAAGGGTTTTATAACTTTTGGTAATTTATAGATGACCGAGAAGGGTCCCCTGACAGCTTTTTTTGTACAATGTTATGGCGGTTGTAGTGTCGGTGGTTGTTGAGATAAGGATGGCTGATGCGCCGCTTGTGCGATTGTTGATTTAGGTTTAATTTCTTCTATTAAAGAGTCGGTAACGGGTGGTGATGAGAGTTATCCGTCATTCTTATGTCTCATAAACACATGTTAGGTTTTTAAATTTCTTTAGTTTTGGTATTTAAATTAAGTCTTCTTACAATTTGAATTCTAACCGCTGTTGCATAAATTTCCAACTTAGATTTGTATTATTTTCTCTATCTACTAAAGAACGATGAGACCGGTTTAATCCTCATTTGTAAAAAAACTTCATGGATCTTATTATTATTGCAGCTCCTAGAAATGATCAACTGTGTGATATTCTGAATACAAAGAGCAAGTTTAGATTACTTAATTAGTTGGAGTTTGAAGACCATATATGCTAGATCTAGGTTTCTACCAATTAGAACGGTCTCAATATCTCAATTCACTTTTGGCTTATCACAAATTTAAAACTTTGTATGTCCCAACTCATGGCAACAACCAATCATAATTATTTATCGACTTCAACATTAGTCTGATTTTAGTTACATTTTGGGGCAACACTGAGCTCTTCAGTAATGATGGCCAAACTTGCCTTATTTTTGTTTAAACCATATATTGGGCAATAAAAAGATGCAATTAAAGTATGGGAACACTTTTTTATACCCAAGTTATAGTTTAAACATAGAATAATTAGTTTCATGTTGGATTGGCGTGTTGACGAGTTAAATCGTTGAACCCAAAGACAACCTATATTTATTTGGTTTATTTATTTTCTATATTGTGTGGACGTTCTGAATCTTTTATTTTTTTTTGCAGATTTAGACTTATAATGATTAATCCATACCGGACAGAATGGTTGTGGGCTGCCCTTTATGACAACAGGTAGCACATAGGCTACAAAGGCTGGTGGTGATTCTTAAATCTACTTCAACACACTAAGGTTTTGTCTGATTCGGATGTGAAAGAAATGAGAAATCTGTAAGATGTATTGAAGTTTATTAGCTGATTTTGTTGAGTTTTTATGGAGAAATCGGGTGAATAATTATACAAGTTTATTTTTTATACCTAAAGAACAGTAATCTGGAATTAGCTGTACTCATTATTCTACATATTTTTAGATTGTACTCGATCACCGTGAAAAGGAGAAAAAAACATCACTCTCTGGATGACTATAACATTGGATCACTTTTAATTATTTAACAATATACCTTAAAAATATATAAATTTGAAGTTATCTGTTTGACTCATTAATAATTATTATAATAAAATAATGAGATTGGTTATGGACTTATGGTTTTCAAGTTCTTTTTTATGTGGGTTTTAATATGGAAAAAGTTCAGTACATGAATGTGATTTTCAGGGTTTGGGATGTTGGGGGTCAAGAGGAGTTACGGCCGTGTGGAGGCATTACTTTAATGACACAAGTGGATTGGTTAGTTAAATTGTTAACCACAATTGTTCTTGTGGTCTATTCTTTATTTTAACAAGTATAACATGTTTCGTGTGGTTACTATTTTATATGGGTGAGCAAACGTTAACATAACTAGACTGTCATTGAACTAAATTAACTGATGACCAAGATTAACCTACGGTTGTGGTTGTGGTTGTGATTGTATGATTAACTGATTAATCTATCATGGTTATGGTTAAGGGTGTCTTAAACACATATCATATTACCTTTTGTGTTCCATCTTGTATCATAGCATGGTGTGGTCGTCGTAGATGAAAAGCTATACATTGTTTGTGGAAGTCGTAATGGGAGGCAGTTAGGTAATGTTCAGGTTTTGTGTCATGCTAACTTTTAAAAGTATTTCCACTTAGCGAAGGTTGGATTCAAGTTTTTAAACAATGGGTTATTGTGGTTGCAGGCACTTGACCTGAGAAATTTAAGTTGGTCCACGATTAAGTTAAAAACTCAGTTACAGGCTGATAAAAAAAATGTGGATTGTTGGACGTTTTTTCTGCTACATCTGGTCACAGTATGGTGAGCTTTTCATATGGAATAAAGTGTATCTGTCTTGATGTCTTGGTCTACACACTAATTGCTTTTGAAACCGTTTTTCCGTAATCTTGATGTCGATTGTCGCGCATAATCGGAAATTGTCTGGAACGATGTCGCCTTTGGCGAAGCGGCATGCGTCAGAGAATGTCGTCGGAAAGTCCATGGCGGCGCCGCCCCATATGGCCAAGAAACGCCCTGCTCTGGCCAACGTTACTAATCAGCGACCCGCGGCTCGTAACGCGTCTAATTTGGTATAATTTTTTATGGGTTTTAGTATACAACATTAAATTCATATCTTTTATTATTCTTGGTGTTTAATTTACCGCATTATTGTCATATCTTGTTTTCTTGATTAGGGTTTCAATCTCTGTTTCTTGATAACTTAATATTGAAAATTAATTGTTTTGATATGAAAAAATGAAGATGAAATTGGTTTGTATGTTTATGTAACTGAATTAAGTGTACTCTGTTGTTCAGATGGTACTGAAGAAAGGATCATTGACTACGAATACGTTTGGGATATCGTCGTCTTCGGCCCATTTGAATCCGGCTGCTTTGAGTATGAACATATCAAGAAAAGATGCAACTGTTTCCAAGATGAACATTGTTCCTTCTGTTCAAACTAAAATGGAGGTCTCTCCGGTTAAATCGGATGGGTTATCCGTCTCCATGGATGAGACAATGTCCACTTTTGATAGTTTAAACAGCCCTGATGTTGAGTACATAGACAGTAATGACATTGCAGCGATTGAATCAATCGAGAGGAAAACGAGTAGCAAACTCAACATTTCAGATCATGTGGAACCCATAGCTATTGATAAATTGATTATTGTTCTTTTGTTTTAATCTCTATGATTTTATTATTTGTGGGATTTTGTTTGTTTTAACATATTTTATAAATTTTGATGTTTAACAGCAAATGTATGCAAGAGGGAGATACTTGTGGAGATTGGGTCAAATGACAAGATTGTTGATCTTGATGTCGATTTCATGGACCCGCAGTTGTGTGCGACTATGGCCTGTGACATTTATCAGCATCTTCGAGGATCCGAGGTGAAGAAACGGCCTGCGGTTGATTTCATGGAAAAGGTGCAAAAAGACATCAATGCCAGCATGCGTGCGATCTTGATCGATTGGCTTGTCGAGGTTGCCGAAGAGTATAGGCTCGTGCCCCACAAAATTTGTTATACATTATTTGTACTGGATCACTTTTGTGTATATTAGAACTTTGGCTATAATGAAACGGGTCGAAAGCCCTTCATGTTGAAAATGTATTTGACATTGATGTGATTTTACTCATGATATTGATGTCTTTTATCAACATCTTTTATCGATGAGTTTCAAATTAATTTTATTGACATTGATGTGATTTTACTCATGATATTGATGCATTTAATTTGATAATGGTAATCTTTAATGAATTAAAGCGGTTAATGAGTTCGTAACTTTGGTTAATGTTGTTGATCTATAGCGTTTACTTCGGACGATTTATACATTTCACAAAACGAGTTTATAACGTGTCGACAAATACGGATTACAAGTCAACGAAACCCGAGAATTTATATCAAATTAATATAAGTCTTTATATTTATTTTAACAATTCGGATTCTTATATTTCAGACGTTTCGGAAATTCGGAAATCATATAGAATAAACATAGTAGTTTGATGTCGAAAATCCGAATACTTACTTCAAACGTCGGATTATTTTATAAAACGAATATCTTGTTTTACATTTATTTAAATGTCGACGATTCGAATACTTTTAAGTAAATAAATATAAGGATTCATATTTATTTCAAACGTCTAGATGAAGTACGACACTTTATTGTAAGAGTATAACAAGCATCAATTATATAATTTTTATCAGTTATAAACGAGACGCAAGACGTTTATGTCAGACACGTAACGTTTTGCTTATATGTATGTATATACTTGTAGGGGAGGGTTATCTTGAGAACGCTAAATATTGCGAGAACCGTGAGAACAAATAAAAAACCAATCAAAATCAATTTTTTTAATACAAACCTCATTGTAATTAAAATACAACATCAAAATAAGAATTTACAACATCAAATAATTCATTTCTCCCCTCAAAATCACTCTTATTAGATTTTTTACACATGTGTAAATATAACAAATTTACACATGTGTAAATGACAAACTTACACATGTGTAAAAAAATTTTATTTACGAATTCACGTAAATTTAAACATGTAAATTAAATTCTAACATTGTATTCGAATAATAATGATAAGTGTTAAAAGAAAATTTTAATTTGAATTGTTTTTGACCAAGTTTTCGTGGTTTTTTCATTCTCTCACGGCTCTCGCGATATTTAGCGTTATCATTTAAACCCCCCTATACTTGTATGTATATATATATATATATCCTAATTCATTCGGAAACTAAGTCGTTTTTCGAGACTTTGTTTTATCCCGATTATAAATGGGATCAAATAACCATACATCAGTTATTCTAAGTCAAGATAACAACACCCTTTTAGGATCGTTTGTTAACAATTCGGTAGAGCTCGGATACGTAGTTTAACTACGTTGTCTTATTAGAATCTTATAAGCTTGATTCCTTGATAGGAATGCTATAGTTGCACGCTAGCGAGTTCACGTCCTTGGAACGACATTATGGAATCACATTTAGCTAGCTTTGCACAAGGATATCAAGGTGAGTTCATAACCCCCACTTTTTACCATTTTACATTTTTTAAGTGTTTTCGAGGGTGGAAAGGCATGCAAGTTTTGCGAAAGCATACAATATTTTCGATAAACGCAAATCATATGTTTCTAAACCATATTACAAACGTATTTCAGATAACACAAATAGTTTACGAAAAGTTTATGCCAAACATACCGGTTTTTACAACAACACACGCGTTTTTCGAAACAGCATGAGTTTTATGACTAGGGGTGTGGCCCCAATTCTACTGATGACAAGATAACATGGGCTACGCCCAATAACATGGATAACAAGATAACATGGGCTGGACCTAATGACACGAATGCCATGATAACATGGGCTAGGCCCAATAACACAGATTATGACAATTGGTATGTAGCTATGGGATTAGATAATAACAGATCAATGTGCGTAAGTAGGATGATGACAATAGTAACCATTAATCACTTAGTGACCAAGGTATAAAAGGTGTAGATCTATTAAGCTTGAGACACGCTCCACTCCTAGTTGTTAATCGTGGAGTGCTTTTGTGAGCTCTATTGATGACAAAGTTGTCTCGCTTTGGTTATTTACTTATGGCACATAGGTCAGTGTATTAGCTACACACTGATGATCCTTAGTTTCCATAGGCATCCTACATACTATGATTTCAATACCGGTTTACCAAGATAACAGAAAACATTTCAAATTCCGGTTTATATACGACAGAAAACATTTTATTACCGGTTTACAAACACAACAGTTACATGCATCGGTTTACAAACATGACTCACAAACTGGATTTCAAATGCATAATTTTCAAATGCATGGTTTTTCAAATGTTTTAAGATTCATTTGAAACAAAACAAATAACCTATGAACTCGCCAACATTATGTTGATTTTTTCGCATGTTTCTTTCTCAGGTTATAATTTCAAACTAAGGCATGGTTGGAATAGGAGACTCGAGTACTTAGCAGGCGTTCAACTTTCTATAAGCCTTAGCAAACATTAAACTTCCACTGTGCAATGAAGATACCAGTCAGTTCATGCCCGGCTCTGATGTAATCGATTTCACGGGGTGTGACAGATTGGTATCAGAGCTATAGGTTTCAGCGAATTAGGTTTCTATAGAGATACCTAGGCTTTAACCTCACATTCCTTTGGGGACTTAGCTTATTAAGACTTGAACACATATAGAACAGAACACCTAGAACACATACATGGGTTCCAACCGCGGCCAAAACTATGAGTCAAAATATTGATTTCAAAACATACGTTAGTGTTCTGTTTTATACACGGTACACAAAACGAATACATGCAGTAGGCAAAACTTGAGAGTTTTGGTAACATACACTTACGGCCTTTGGTTAACTTATGACAAAATTCATTAAAGGTCATTTCGTAGGAGTTGTGATTATTAACTCGGGCAAACGTATCTATATTATATACGTCATTTTACTCACCCGAGCAGGTAACCTATGAATAACAGAATGCCGATGCGCATGAATACATGAAACTTAGCGCATACCTCATGGATGTAGAAACACGAAACATACGAAATTCGAGGCAAGGCCTTTGGGAAAACATGAACGAACGATTACAAAAACGATGCAAATTCCGTCAGTGGAATGACTGTCGGTCAGAGTACAACTATTGACACGTGGCCCTGCAAGCGGTGTAGAACACTCCAAGGTACGTCCAAAACGAGGACTTTACGAACTAATGTAAATCATGATTATGGGAAAACACAAGTCTTCACATCTCCCCACTTCCCTAATGGAGATTACGCCAAGATTGACATCTCGCGGTGATGTCACATAACGCTAGGTCATCGCAAGAAACTCGAGGTAAGTCTTAAATTCTTTTGTTGGAAATCCCAACTTTTTCAAATAGTGAGTAGATTCTTGCACCTCTACTCTTTCTAAAGGTCATCTCATCACGAGAATTTCATTCATGATTAGTGAACACCCAATTGCAGTTTCTTGACAAATTCATACGTTACGTATGCATTGTTTGTTTGGCATGTGGTTAGCTTGATTCGTGGAAACCATTAGGGACTCCACATCGAATGGGTTGTTCTATAAATATTTCAATTATTGTTTTCGCTATACCGATTATTGCATTGAAACCTTGATGACCTACATTATTGCAAGAGTTGACTCATTGATATCGAGTCAACTAAATTCTTTGAAGCACTTTTCTTGACAAGTTACATAGATGGTTTTCATATGGCCATGTTACAATTTCATTGGTAATACATATATCGTTGTTGGTCGATATCTAAATCAAGTTTAGTTGGCTAAACTTGCTCACTATACATATTCAATTCAAGGATTCCATATGATGGATTGGGGCCATCAAATTCAAAGTAATATCAACAAGCATTTCATTTATTTTGAACCATAGTAGACTTGTCTGATCTTAACTCCATTAAATCGTTTATTGTTTACGGCACCTTGTGGTGGCGTTTTCACTAACTTGAAGCTTGTGCTGATTCCGTCTACACACTTCACATACAGATTTAATTATTTGTTTATCTATTTATTATTAAATCCACTTTGTTGGTTCGTTATCTTGAAACAATCTTAATACAATTGTGTATTAAGAAAATGGTACACAAATTCATGACTTGTTTCAGTGTACCACTAACGGTTATTTCAACGCCACTTGCAAACTCGATGACGTTCATTTGTTATTCTTGTCATCGACCCGAATTTCTATGAAATTCATTTGGAATAAATTTTTGAATTTACTTCGTTGAACCTCCTATCTTATTGCAAACACGGTGACCTTGTTCGGTCACCGCTATTATTGAATTATTTCGATCACTGCGACACCTTGTGGCGTCGGTATAAACTTGTAGCTTGGGCTAATCATGATCAATTGTTTCATGCGAAACTACGTGTGCCTTTCGTTTGGCTCATCATTTGAATGGTCTTAATGCAACTATGTATTAAGACAATGATACACTAGGATCGGTTGTATTTCGGCGTATCCTTGCAATTCGATAATGTCAACACACAGATTTTATTTCATTTAATGGTTCGATAGTTGACGAATCATTTTCATGGTCTAATTCTATTTGAGCTTGTTGATTCTGAGTTTCAATTATACAACAACTAACGTAAAGTATTATTGATAGTACATCTATTGTTTCTATAATTCATTTGCATATTGTGAATGTCCATTTGAAGTCATATTGGTTGAATTCCTCTTTTGTTGGACTCCAGTAAACTAGTCACATTGGTGACTGTATCATAACATCTCGTTCACTTGGCATCAATTCAGAAAACGAATTTAGTTGAACAATTGAGTTCTTATTGTGGTAGTAAGTCATTGTATTCATATAATTCAGACGAGTCTTGATTCATTCTCGAAGTCAATTAACTCGGTATTATTCATACCTACCTGTGCATGACAAAACTCTAGACATGATCTAAATTTCGAGGACGAAATTTCCTTAACGTGGGGAGAATGTGACAACCGGTACTTTCCGGGTTTTTAATTACGCGTATAATGAACATTAAGACAATAATATGAAGCGTAATTAGACGTTGGTTAACTTAATCAGGTCTTTGGAGTGCCTAGGAATGTCTATCCGGCCTTACAGTGCGCGGATGTTGATTTGCGGAAAGACTACTGAACGATAAGCGAAAACGAACTGAAACCGGACAAAATACTGATAAGGCCGAAAAACATGAATTTTATACGTATAATTTATGCATACAAACTTGGTTTCGCGAATTTACAGTGCTTCGAATGTCATAAAACGCTGATGTGTACGAAAAACGAGACTGCAGAAATGCACCGGCAACGAAACAGAAGTTTCGGACACATGTATCGCCTTCAAAACTGAAATATTATGACAAATTTAGGTTCGTAATCGAATTTTAGTATTCGTAGTCGAAATCGGATCGTAAAACGGACTAGAAACGACAACCGTGTCAAATTGCGCGATTTTAACGCAACCGATGAACGTACGCGACGTATATCAATTACCGACATCATTTTACACAGCTTTGACCCTAAAACTTTATAATACGACATTACATGACGTTCGGGTACGAAAACATGTAGTACCAATCCTGATAGCATAGGAACCTAGATTTGATATTTAATGTCCATAACGGCGGAAACAATATGACATGATTACCAAATAACAAGAATTAATCAGTTAAACGTCAATTTTATTGATAAACTTCAAGTCTCCAAATTAACAGAGCTTCGCTACACAAAGCACCAAAAGTTACAATGGAGAGACTAAAGCTAGCTATTTATAGGATTACAAGTTCGCTGGTGAGAGACTAAGTTCGGGCGAACTTGACCTAGTCAAGTTCGGCCGAACTTGACTTCACAACACCAGACCAGCGAACTTTCTATAAAACACTTTAAATACTTTGTTTTGCTAGCCTATTCACATCTAATCTATACAGACTCGATATAAGACTAAGATATAGACATTCTGTACCAACAGACTCCCCTTGGATATCGTCTTCGTCTTTTATTAGTCTTCAACACTTTGTCTTCAATAAATCTTTAACGTTAACGCCCAAAGAAGTTTTTGTATGGCTTCTTTCGTATTTCAAGCTTTGGATCTGGCATCTGATCAGTAGGTGGTACTTTAGTCATAAATTGATACCTTCTGAGCCTTGCCGCCCTACCTCTTTCATGAATCTCTTCGAGACGCTTTTCTTCTTCCAAAAATTCTACCCGTTCAAGATCCCTCCAGCTTGGTTCCCACATCCAACCAGAGTTAACTTCTCGTGCATAGCAAAAATTTACAACTTTCTGGTACTACATGGCTTGTTCTTTTTCACGTTCCTCAAAAACAATCTTGCTGTAGAACAAACAATTGATGTCTTCTTTTGAGCAATTGACTAGCCACATCGGGTCTAGTATCCTTATTGTTCTCCAAAGCCGTCTCAGACCTTCGACCCCAAACATTTCAACCCTTTCCTTCGTAATATCCAGATGATCTCAAATCGTAATACAATCACAGCTTCACAAGTAGTCGGATCAATCTACCACCATTTGAATAAAGGATAGAAGTTCTGTTCGATCGGCATCAGGGGCATATTTCGCATTGCTCTTGGACGTTTCATAACCAATGTGATGTCTTTCTCCACAGTCTCCTTGTTGGTTTTGATGCGACGGTTTGGGATAAATGGCTTCAAGTATCTAAAACCCTTCGTAGCTTCAAACTTGATCATTTTCCACAGTAACTGATCAATAAACTTCATGTGAGACATTCCTTGTTTGAACTATCTCCTCAACATCCCAGTATGGAAGTGTCTTAAAATCCGCCAGATATTTGAAGTATTGCACTCCAAATTCCCTTTTGATGGCGTAAACATTCAGCTCTTTGAACCACCCCCAACTCAATATATCACCCAATGATACATTTTTATCTCTGGTAAAGAATGCTAGTGGACGTCGAAACTTTCTTTCACGCGACATCTCTTTAAACTAGGATTTTTTTGCTTGTGCGATCTCCTCCTTTGTCATTGGCTTAGGAACTTTTCCATCACGTATCGATTCTTCTATCTTTTCTTTCAGCGTATATTCGTTAAGCTGCTTGTACATCTTGTAGGACCGATCCTGATAGCATAGGAACCTAGATTTGATATCTAATGTCCATAATAGCGAAAATATTACGACACGATTACCAAATAACAAGAATTACTCAATTAAACGTCAATTTTATTGATAAACGTCAAGCCTCCAATTTGACAGAGCTTCACTACTTCAGAGCACAAAGTTACAAATGACAAGATAATCTAGCTATTTATAGGCATCTAAGTTCGCTGGTGTGAGAGGGAGTTCGGGCGAACTTGACTATGTCAAGTTCGGCCGAACTTGACTTCACAAATTCATCACGAGCGAATTTGACCTTCTAATACATAAATACTTGATTTCGCTAGCCTATTCACATCTAATCTATACAGACTCGATATAAGACTAAGACATAGACATTCTGCACCAACAGACTCCCCCTTGGATATCGTCTTCATCTTTTATCAGTCTTCAAAACTCTGTCTTCAATAAAACTTTAACGCGTACGACCAAAGAAGTTCTTGTCCAGCTTCTTTCATCTTTTTTGCTTTGGATCTGGCGTCTGATCAGTAGGTGGTACTTTATTCATAAATTGAAACCTTCTGAGCCTTGCCGCCCTACCTCTTTCATGTATCTCTTCGAGACGCTTTTCCTCTTTAAAAAATTCTACACATTCAAGATCTCTCCAGCTCGTTTCCCACATCTTTCTAGAGTTTACTTCACGTGCATAGCATACATTAACTACCCTTTGATATTGCATAGCTTGTTCTTTTTCACGTTCTTCGAAAACAATCTTACTGTAGAACAAACATTTGATGTCTTCCCTCGAGCAATTAACTAGCCACATCGGGTCTAGTATCCTGATCGTTCTCCATAAACCTCTCAGACCTTGAGCTCCAAACATTTCAGCTCTTTCCTTAGTAATAGCCAGATGATCTTCAAACCGTAGAAAATCACCGGTTCACAGGTATTAGGACCAATCTGCCACCATTTGAACAAAGGATAAAAGTCTTGTTCGATCGGCATCAAAGGCATGTTTCTCATCGCTTTTGGCCATTTCATTACCAAAGTAATATCTTTCTCCCCTGTCTTCTTGTTAGTTTTGATTTGACGTCCTGGGATGAAAGGTTTCCAATATCTAAAGCCCTTTGTTGCTTCGACTTGATCATTTTCCACGGTAATTGATCGATAAACTTCATGTGGTATGTTACATTCCTTGTCTGAACAAGCTCTTCAACATCCCAATAAGGTAGTGTCTTGAAATCTGCCAGATATTTGAAGTATTGAACTCCAAATTCTCGTTTGATGGCATATACATTCAGCCCATTGAACCACCCCCAACTTAGGATATCACCTAATGACACATCTTTATCTCTGGTAAAGAATGCTAGAGGTCTTCGAAACTTTCTTTCACGTGGCATCTCTTTAAACCAGGATTTCTTAGCTTGAGCTATCTCCTCCTTTGTCATTGGCTTAGGCACTTTACCTTCACGAATTGACTCCTCAATCTTTTCCTTTAACATGTCTTCATCAAGCTGCTTGTACATCTCTTCAAATGTTGGGAAACTATCTGTGTTTTGACCGACGTACTTTTCAGCTTCGTCTTTCTCGTCGTCAGAAGACCAATCTTCCACTATCACCCTGTTATACTCATCTGTCTCGTATCTACGTTGATAGTGGTACTCATTAGGTTCAAATGTATTCACATTCAGCACTTGCTCTTCGAAATCAAAATCAAGTGATTCTGCATCAACATCAATCAACTTTGCAAGATCTTATTTGGAGTAGTTGTGCACGAATTCACCCTCTTCGACATTATGCTCAAGCATGAGTATCAAAGGCTTTGACGGAACTGCAGCAACAGGATTTGCAGTAGTAATAGAGTTAGACATATCAATATCATCACTTGGCCCTGTTTGCCCTGATCCCCCTCATTCTGATCATCTATAACATTCGCCTCATTGTTTAGTAGATTAGTGAAATCGAAGCTTTCATTAAATGTTGCATCAACCACCTTAATCCCTGTACCACTCGGATCATCATCATTACCCCCATCGTGGTCAGAATCATCTTTCAGATCATCAGTTGGTGGTTCATCATCTTTTTCTTCATCTTCTGCTTCATCATCGTCCTTCTCTTCAGTAACATTTGCAGCATCAGAAGGCTTGACAGATTCGTCAACCTTAGAGATCTTGGACTCCGAAGCTTTTGCAGACTCAATCTCTTTAACAGGTTCAGTGATCTCCGGCATACTTTCGATCACATGCTTCCCCTTACCCTGTTCAGCTAGTTCTCTTTCAGCTTTCTCTTTCGCTTCTTGAAGATCTAATCGAGCATATTCTTCTTTGAAATTAATCCCTAGACTGTTAGATAATACCTCTGAAGTCTGTCGAATCTCTTGTCATTCATATCTTTTTCAGAACGAAGCTCAACAATCTCTTTGACCAATCTATCATTCGCTTCCTGCAGACTTTCAACCAGTGCTTTCAGATAACCTCTGTCGCCTTCAAGAAATTTCACCTTGTCAGATAACATTTCCTTCTCCACTTCACTCTGTTTCATCAACTTTTCCAACTCAGCCTTTTCAACTTCATTTTTCTGAACTCTATCTTCCAAAATCTTGACACGCTTTTCAAGAACGTCTACGTCTGATTCAGGAAAGAAATCGTCTAAATATTGAAGATCCACCAGCAGATTCGGAAATATCTTTGACTTTGGAGTTTTGGTGTTGATTTAGGAGTAGCAGCCTTTGGTGTAGATTTCTTTGGTGTTGAACTTTCAGGATGAACATCTTTAGGATCTGGAGATTGAATCACCAGAACATCAAGTAAACCGGCCTCAAGAGGTTCTTGTGTTGCTCATGGCCTTTCAGCTTCAACTGTAACAATAACAGGAGGTTCTTGTGTAGGAGGTTCTTGTGTAACTCCTCTCTCCTGTGCGCCAGAAGGTTCTTGTGTAACTTCTGCGCTTTTAGGCTTTCTCATATATCTCCTGCTTGCTAGTTTCTGAGCTTTCTTTGTCTTTTTGCCTTTTGCTGTTGGAGACCCTGTAGTCTTTATCGTTGAAGTTACTGCAGACTTCACACGTTTCGCTCTTTTCTTAGGTCTCTCTTCGTCTGATTCTTTTTCTTGTTCTGGATCAAAATCAGCATCAGTTTCTTTGATCTTTTCTGCTTCTTTTTCTGCTATGGCCTTCTTAGTTTCTTTCTCGAGAGAATCATCACTATCATCATCGTTCTCGGAAGTTGTAGAAATCACATCATCCTCTTGAGTAGTCTTTTCTGCTTCCTGACTCTCAATAACAACCGCTGCACTAGATCCAGCTTCTGTTTGTACGTTTACAGGCTCTTCTTCATCTATAAGCATGGTATCAACTTTCTTAGCCACACGCTTCTTTTTCTTTTCGATCTCAGCCTTTACAAACCATTCACTACGAGCTTTCGGCTTGAATGGTTTTAACCATTCCTTTTCAGCATTCAATTCTGTTTCGTCACCACTATCGTCATTTCTCCACTTGTTTCCAACAGGCGCAATATAATTTTCATCTTTCAATGCCCCAAATATTGGTTTCGCTACTGGTGCCGAATCCTGCTTCTGAAACTTTAACAACTTGTTCACAGTAGTCTCATCAAGGTGACTGAAGTATAAAATATCATTTAGATCACGTGCAATGTCTGTAAACTTCTCGTCAATAAGCATCTGCACAAATATCGGATTCAAACACAATCTCGTATCCTCCATATTCTTCGACATATGAGTAAATACAAGCTTCGAATAGTTATACGGCTTCTTCAGAATCAACGTCGTAGCCATACAAGCCATATAATCTTGTACATCATCGAGACCCGCCTTTCTATGACTAAATGTGTGAATGATTGCATGCATGAGAAGCTTGTAGGGGTTTGGAACTTCCTCTTTCTTCAACGTAGGTTTATTAACGCTTCCTTTGTAGCCCATCCTATAGAAACAACCTCGAACCATCTTTTCATCCAGAAAAATAGGATCATCTTTGTCGTCGTTAAATTGTAAGATCCTGCGAATATCATCTTCAGTGACTGTGATCTCTTTGTTCTCATTTCCGACTTGAACTGACGACGTAATAGTCTTTTTATCTTCACTGAGACTTGCATTCATCCAGAAGTGATAAGTATGCGATCGATAGGACACTGTTCTCTAAGTAATAGCTCGATGAATTGGACAATCCTTTAGAAACTTCAAAATACTTTCGTATTCCTTCAGCGACGGACACAACGCCTTATCAAGAGTAATACAAGTGTTGTGGAACTTAGAAAAATCCATCGTTATTACTCGCTGGAACTTGAACCTGAAAAACGACACAAAACATTTAGTACGCATTTCGAGAAAAGTTACAATTTTTTAACCTTTACATCAAGTTCGGGCGAACTTGATGTTGATATTGCAAACGGATTAAGTCAAGTTCGCCCAAACATGTCATACTAACATGTTCATCAATCCCTCATAAGTTCGGGCGAACTTACATTTAATACAATTCTAATTCATTTCATAAGTTCTAGCGAACTTATATCTGTTTTTAACTTTTCAATTTAATTATAAGTTCGGTCGGACTTGAGTTCTGATCAGTGTTTATTCAATGTTTCATTCGCAAGTTCGGGCGAACTTGATAACAAGTTCGGTCGAACTTGTTATCTCCTACACCATAACCTGCAAATACTATCCATACCTATCTGACCAAAATTAACACATACACTGGTCGTTTAATGTTGATTAACACAAATTTAAGTCCAAGTTGTCCACAAGAACCCTAGGTCTATCAGTTTTAAAGATTTCAGATCTGAGTTATTCGATTAAGGTTCAATTTCATGAATCGATCGGAAATTTCTCACCTCAGCCATTGTAGATGGTGTGCAAATCACCACAAACAATGAGAATTTTTGCAGCACAACGACACTAAATTGACAATTTTGACAAATCGCTCTTAATCGCTAAGTTTGCTCAGAGACTTGATGATGACAACTAATGAAGTTCGACCGAACTTGCTATCTACTTATACTCTAGCAAGTTCGGGCGAACTTGTAAGCCCATATACTAAAAGCCCAATGCAAAGTCTGGGCGAACTTACACAATTTCATTCATTATCCAAACAAGTTCGGTCAAACTTGTTTTAATCACAAAAATTTTGAACATTTAAGCAAGTTCGGCCGAACTTGCCTAAAACAAGTTTCAAATTTTCAAAATTTTTCAATTTTAGTCCCTGAACTTTTCTCATTTTACCAGTTCTGAAAATCCACTCAGTTGAGCAAGCCCAAGCTAATGACCTTGGTTAACCGATTTGTCTGCCGGGTCCAAATTAATGACCCCGGTTTGACCCGTTATGAACATACTGTTGATATTTTCAAAACCAAAGTTTCAAATTAATGAACTTTTCATCGATTTGGCTTATCAGTTTTTACAAATTAGCTCCCAGCCCGTTGTCAATAAGATTCCCACCAGTTTAGCACCTTACCAGACTTCGAAGACCCGTTCTCCAACATTGGTTTGCTGCAAACAATGTAGAAACAAAATCTTTTTGTGTTTTTGTAAGTTTATGCTAAAACACACTGAAAATCTTTTTGCTTTTAATCTGTAAAGCAGATAAACGATGTACAGAACAATATAAACTATGTACAAAACATATTTACAGACATATTTTTGTGAATTCGTGTCTAAGGATCATATCAGTTGATTGAGACATATCACAAGTACGGTTGACCTTTAGATGACTTTAAGTTTTAAACTTGTTTACCGAGATTGTCGATATGTTTGTCCACTTAAACTTCATCACGTTTCTCAATTGTTCCAAGATATGTTAAGGTAAGATTTATGAAACCTGACTTATCTGCGGTTGCCACTTCTTGAATATACTCCTGTATCAAGATTCTCTAGATTTCATCTTACAGGTGAATATAGCGTAATTGGTATCTGTATCTGGGTTAATGCGAGGCATTGAGAGCTCAGGTTAGTACTACCGTATAGACAAAGAGATGAAGGCTCGACTTTAAGGTGTGTTCCATTTAAGGAATCTTTTAAGCACTGCAAATGATTAGATCTTTTGATACTTTTCAAGATTGCATGCAGTTTAGGGGTTTATAGCGAAAATATTATAGAAGTTTTAGGCTATTGCTTCCGCAAAATCAGAAGAACTTGTATAATACCCCAGATATCAACTATCTATAAAGACCTCGTATCTCAGAATCAGGCAATCTCTCAAACGAAATTTCAGAGTACTAAGTCCATATATCCAAGATGTGTTAATCCACAAGATTAAGCAGTTGTAAAATTTAGTTTATATCTCGGAAACAATTTACTGAACGTGTTAAGCCTATCGACACATCCACAGTAAGACTTGTTTATCTCTTTTAAACTTTACATTTCTTTAGCATACTGTGATAGTCCACTGATGTACTATCATTTCCTTTTTGTTGTGACATCAAATTCTTTTTGTCTTTTTCAATGTTTTTGTACTTTTTGAAAATTTTTATATGTTTTTGTATTTTCTCAAATATTTCTCCCCCTAAAATCAAAAACATATTTTTGGATTTTAGTTTTTAAGAAATACTAATCTAGAAAGATATGACAAACCAATGTGGATCACATGAACTCGTCGTCCGATCCGTATTCAATCTAAGCTTCCGCACCTGTCAGCAAATTTTGAATATCGTTAAGCCTCATGAGATATTTAAATCTTGTTAAAGGAAATGCTTTGGTATAAAAATCAGCCTTTTGTTCATCGGTGTGAATGTTTTCTATTCGCACCAACTTTTTTTTCGTAACAGTCACGAATAAAGTGATAACGAATTTCAATATGTTTAGTACGTGAGTGATGAACCGGATTTTTGGTTATATCGATAGCTGCCTTGTCATCTACGAATAAAGGTGTATCAAGAAATTGCAGACCATAATCCCTCATCTGTTGTTGAATCCAGAGGATTTGAGAACAACAGCTAGAATCAGAAATGTATTCTGCCTCACAGGTAGAGAGAGAGACCGTGGTCTGTTTCTTGCACTGCCACGTTACCAAACGTGTTCCGAAGAACTGGCATCCTGCAGTTGTAGATTTAGAGTTCAGCTTGTCCACTCCAAAGTCTGAGTCAGCGTATCCCGTTAGATCAAAATTGTATTTCTTTGGATACCACAAGCCGGTGCTTGGAAATCCCTTCAAGTAACAGAAGATTCGCTTGACTATCTGCATGTGTGACACTCGAGGACTAGACTGATATCTCGCACATAGGCAAGTAGGATACATGATGTCTGGGCGAGATGCCGTCAGATACATCAGAGATCCTATCATCGATCGATAGAGTGTGTCATCAACTTTGTTTCCCGTCTCGTCAATGCAAATCCCATGATTCAGTGCCAGCGGAGTCGAAAGCGCTTCGAGCTATCCATTTCAAACTTCTTGAGAATGTCAAGAACATACTTTGTCTGATGAATGAATATGCCGTCTGGTAACTGATCGACCTGTAATCCGAGGAAGAATTTCATTTCACCCATGGAGGACATCTCGAATTTCTTCTTCATGATCTTTTCGAACTCTTTGCAAAGACTATCATCTATAGAACCGAAAATGATATCATCCTCATAGATTTGTACAATGATAAGATGGTTTCCGACTTCTCTGGTAAACAAAGTACTATCCACTGTGCCTCTTGTAAAGCCATTTCCAACGAGATGTTGCGATAACATCTCGTACCAAGCTCTCGGGGCTTGATGTAATCCGTATAAGGCTTTGTCTAGGAGATAAACTTTGTTCTTGTTCAGCGGATCGACGAACCCCGGTGGTTGGCCGACGTACACTTGTTCGCAAAGTTTACCGTAGAGAAATACAGATTTTATATCCAACTGGTACACCTTAAATCCTTTCCAGGCTGCGAATGCGAGGAAAATGCGGATAGACTCTAATCGTGCAACCGGTGCATATACTTCTATGCAATCAATACCCTCTTGCTGGTGGAAACCTTTGACAACCAACCGAGCTTTGTTTCTGACTATTACACCCCGATCGTCTCTTTTGCACTTGAAGACCCACTTAGTATCAATAGCTTTCTGCTTCGGTGGTAAGTCTACAAGCCTCTAAACACCCAATTTCTTGAATTGTAACAGTTCCTCTTGCATTGCTATCACCCAGTTCTCGTCACCCAGAGCTTCATTAACAATTTTGGCTCTATTTGAGAAATGAAACATGCATAGTAGCAGTAGTCTTGAGTTGGAGCAACTCGGGTGTAGAAACAACTAAGTGCTTTATTGATTTGGCTTCGTGTACGCACACCAGTTTGTAATTCACCAATGATATTCGTTGAAGGATGGTAAGAATATGATCGCGGCATTTCTTTGTTAGGAACATCAACTGAGCTTTGCTGATTCGAGACATTCAGATCACCATTCAATTCAACATTAGGAGCACTTGATGAAGCTTCGTTCTGATTTCTCGGACTAGCAGATTGATTCAACATGTTAGATATATGCTCAACTTCTTCATTCGATGAGGTTTCACCATCAGCATCAAATGTCGGCGTTTCATCAGAGTCAGAATTCTGATTCTGAGGCATACTTGGCACTGTTGTTGCATTTCCTGGTTCAGAAGAATCATTCGATGGAGTTATAGCAGGTGTAACTTCTGCTTCAGAAACGTGACCTGCTTCGGAAGATGAAGTATCAAACGTGTGTTGATTAACCACAATTGGTCTAATGATTTTTTCTTGATTCGCCGACTGTGAAGATAATATAACACGGCAATTTCTTCTTCAGACGATTCTTCCGACAAGTCGAATGACTTCCAAAGATCTTGATAGTTGAACAACCATGCATCGCCTCGTCTTTGAATAGGATCCGTATAGTTAAAGCAATCCACATGTTGTGCTTCAATTACCTTTCTCAAAGAGGGAATATATACTCTTCTTAGCGCACTCGCATACCCGACAAAGAAACCTTCAAGTGATTTGGCCCCGAATTTACTATCTTGATCGATAACAGTACGTGGCGCACCAAATGGCTCCAAAAACTTCAAATTCGGCTTCCGACGGTTGATCATTTCAAAACATGTCTTCTCTGTTTAGTGTGTAGCAAGCCGCTACAACTGCTTCACTCTAGAAGCTTACGGGAAGTTTAGAATCTGCAAGCGTAGTTCTTGCTGTTTCAATTAAGGTACAATTCTTCCTCTCAGCTACACCGTTTTGCTACGGAGTATAGGGTGCACTAAATTCTTGCAGAATTCCCTTGGCGTTGCAAAATTTTTTCATCTTATTATTCTTGAATTCTGTGCCGTTGTCACTGTGGATTCGTCGGACAGGAAGATGATAAAGGTTTTCTAACTTCTTGAAAAGAATCACCAAGTTTTTAAATGTTTCGTCTTTTGATTTTGGAAGAAAACCCATGAATAACGCGAATAGTCATCTGTGACGACAAGGCAGTATACGTCTCCTGAAATACTTCTAACGTTTACTGGACCAAATAGATCCATGTGAAGACGTTCAAGTGGCAGCTTAATTGAATTCAGAATTTTCTTCGGATGTGACTTTTTGATCTGCTTCCCCTTTTCACATTCTAGACAGTGATCGGTCATATGGAAGTTCCGTAAGTTCACACCTTCTACCAGATCATTATGAACCAAGAAATTCATTTTTCGCAAATGAATGTGCCCCATCTTACGATTTCAAAGAATAGAATCTTTCTCAGTAGCCTTTGTTACAAAACATTGTCCTGATTATGATGATGTGGTAGCGATGCCCATATCTAAGACATATAAATCGTTCCCGCGAGGAGCTCGCATCAGAATCCACTCATCAGGTATTTTGAAACCCGGCTTCAGAATAATACACTCTTTGTCATTGAAATGCACTGTGAACTGTTTGTCACAAATCTCCGATATGCTCAGAAGATTATTCTCAAGCTCTGCAATGTAGTTCACGCGATCAAATGATACAACGCCATTGGAAAGTTTTCCTTCGGTGATGATCCTTCCACCCTGATTACCATCAAATCCAACATATCTGCCGTTGATAGCTTTTATGTCGAACAAAAGAGCTTTCATTCCCTTCATATGCCTGGACGCTCCACTATCCAAAATCCACTTTGAAAGAACGGATCTTTGGAGCCCCTGCACATATTAAAATCTAGTTAAACAGCGCGACCCAAGCCTTCTTGGTCTTGGGTTTGGGATAAAAAGCTTGGTAATAATCCTCATAATCTCCATCTAAGCCTCCACTGTCAGTTACATTTTTAAAATATACTTTCTTCTTACCTTTTGATGAGTTGTTACCATTTGTAGATTTGACAGTTTCAGTTTTGGTCTTAGATTTTGATTCTTTCTTGTTATCAGTCTTAACAAGCTCAGACTTGATAACATCAGATGTTGTTGACTTTTTCTTAGCAATCCAGGTTTGTGATTTAATGTTTGCCTTTTTGACGTAAAACCATGATTCGTTTGTCCTGGAAGTTTCACCTATTTAAAAAGTTGAGTTTTCAAATTTCTTTTCAATTTTAGATTTGACTTTAGGTTTTGATTCATTTCTTTTCAAAATCGTGACTGGTTTTACAAACTCTGGTTGCTTTGGTTTTACAACATCTGAGCTTTCTTTTCTTCGAAGATAGGCCATCTTGGATTTCGGACACTTGCGTGCAATATGACCAACTTCATTGCACTTGAAGCAAGTCCGATTATCATGTGAGTGCCACTAGTGGATTTTTCACCACTTGTGGCTTTGGCCTTATCTCGAAGTTCCTTTTGTTTTTTAAACTCCTCGTTTGATTGTTTTCCGATCAAACTCTCCTCTTGAACCGTGTTCGTCCCATAAATGAATTTCTTGTTTTTATCTTTGTACTCGTGAAATGGTGGCTTTTTCTTAACCAGTTCTTCTTCCACTTATAAACCCAAACCAGCTCTCCGGTTTTCCGGATGATCACCACCATTTCTTCGGTAGTTATTGTAATTTCTTTTGGGTTTAGAATAGTATTTCTTTTCATTCTTCTCTATATCATCTGATGTAACTTCAACCAGTTTGAACAGTTTATCCGATTGATCTTCTTTGACGTTCCGAATCGGAAAACTGTCATCAAAGTATAATCTATCAGATTCCTTTACATGACAATGTTAGGATCATCACATAGATCATCTTCCGATGATGTATCGTCATCTTCGGAGTTTGTGTCAGAACTGTTCAAACTCGAGTTGGCGCTCTCAAAGCTGCCATCATCAGAATCATTCGGAACATTTTCAACCACTTTTTTAACCACCGCATAATTGTCATCATCTAATTTAGTATAGATTACATTAATGTTCTCCGGCAACTCGTTTTTCTTTTAAGATAACAACTCAATGTTGAGTGCCTTATCCATCCCATCAACAGTTTTGCGACAATATTTCTCACATAGGGGTGGTGGAACATTGCTGTATTCTTTACCATATTTTTTTAGACTTTTTATCATTATCTTCCGATGAAATTGTAGGAAGTATATGATCGATGACATAAGCGTTAGTTGTATAACTTCTTAAAAGTTGTGGAACACGTTCTGTTTCAATTTTCATGTCCTGGAGTTGCTGTTTGGTTTCAGCAATGGTGTTAATGTAAATATTTATTGCTTTTTGTTATCCATTACTGTCCCTTTTAACATCCTCACAGTATCGTGTTATTCGATATTGTTTCTATCGAGCCTACCATAATCATCTTTCATTTTGTCATACGCTTCCTTCATTGTGCGCGATAGTCGTATTTATAATGTTCATTATGCACATTGAGTTCAGCGATGATTTGTGATTTTTCGGCACATTTAGCACATGGCTCAGTACATTTTGTACAAGGTTTTTCAACCTCCACAACTTGTACTTTGACAACTTCCTTTACCTCCGGATCTACCTTGGTAAGATTTTCCATCATAGCTTTATTGGCAATGTCCTTGAGGTTTTCAGCATTCACTTCTTGAGCAACATTAATGATAACTTCTTCATCAATCGATTTCTCCTCAACCACTTGCTCCTGAGAACTTCCGTCAAAGTTATCTGCAAAACTAGAAGTCGAGTTAGGAGATAAAATGCCTTGTGTCTTCATGTGAAGATAAGTCTTCACTTCTTCCTGTTGTTGCAGATATTGTTCCAGTAGAGCATTCTCCAGGACCGCGTTCTCAAAAGATGTATCTTCGACAATTTCAGCCATCAATGCAACTCTGGTCTTCTTTTCAATATAAGAATTCCAGTCAAAGCCATCATCCTAGTTGGTAGCGACCATTGCCTTCTCAGTATTATCGGCTGGTTTCTCTTGAATATCAATCTGAGTCTTTTTCGGAAATGGTTATATTGTAGCGACTTTTTGTAGTATTCGTTGCCACCTCCAAATGGACTTTGATTGCCCGTGGCTTCCGGATTTTTGCATTCTCTCTTGAAATGCCCTTTCTGTCGGCATCTGAAACAAGTGAATTTTGATTTATCGAACCCTAGCTTGTTGCTTGAATTTCCGATATCTCGGCCTGTGAGCGCAACAAACTTTGTCACCCTTCGAATGATAGAAGCTAAAGACCATTTTATATCCATAAGCTCAAGTTCTTCTTCGTCCACTAGATCGTAGTCTTCTGCGGTCATTTCGGGATTGCCAATTTTCCCAGCCACCAGACTTTCATATGATTCTAAAACTGTGGCGAGAAGTGCCATGTGTTGTTTAACAACTTGCTCAGAAACAACATTGTTTAGATTGACAGCAATGTTACATTTGTACACATTCGGATCAGAATTCGTTTGTTGATTCTGATTTGCTTGACTCTGGTATGATGAATTTGAACCAGTGCTTGAAAACGAAGAATTCTGTGGACTTTGATCATATTGTGGATATGATTGATTCTGATTCTGTGGCGAAGAGTTCATGTTTGCACTAAATGCTGTTTGAATCTTTGGGCTTGAAATGTTGTCTTGAATTCCGTTCTTGTAATACAGACCAACATCTTGAACAATGTTAGCATTCTTCGACTTTGCGATCTTTAGAAGTTCCATCTCATGACCTTCAAGTTTGTCGATGAATGTAGCCAGCTTAGAGAATTCCCAGTTGTGAGTTTCTTTCAATACCATGAGGTAAGTAGTCCATTCTCCGTCAGGTAACGCATCTGCAAGCTTATCGATGTACTCTGGTTCTGTCTTCTCAAGATCGTGTCTCCTCATTTGAACTTTCAGATGACAAAAACGTTCGATCATCTGTTTCATTGTCTCGCCCTTCAACATGGTAAAAATGTCAAACTCCTTCATGATGAGAGCTTTCTTACTCTTGATCATCTCTACGCTTTCTTGGTATTTCTTTTGCAGTGATAACCATAGTTCTCTCTTAGTCGTATACTCGGGCAATAAGGCCAAAATATCCTCTTTAACGGATTGTATAATGAGACTGATCATCTTTTTTTCAGCAATGTACTCATCTTTTTGTATTGTGGAGTACTTGTACTTCTCCAGAACTTGCTGATTTTCGTCTAACAGAACGACATAACCTCTCTCAATAGCCACCCAGCTTTGGAAATGCATGGCTTGAACCCAATAACTGAACTTCTCCTTCCATCCCTCGTACCCGTCCATACTCATTAACTTCGGAGGTTTAACGGAAGTGCCCATCTCGTTGTCAAGGTTGACTTGTTGTATCACATTAGCATTGGATGTACCCACTCCTGACATAAACGCTCTCTAAAGATCATCCATCATGAATATCGACACACGTACACTGAAAACACGTTCAAACTTCGAAAAATGTTAGATTTACTACAAGTTCGGTCGAACTTGTAGTGATGAATGAAGAATTTCAGGTTTTACACACAAGTTCGGTCGAACTTATGTGTTGTGATTTGAAAATGTCCCTGAGACAACCTCGAGCGAACTTACTAATGATTTCAAGGAAAACCTTGCAAGTTCGGGGAACTTAGCTTAAGTTTCCTGATTTTTATCAAGTTCGAGCGAACTTGATAAAATTTCAATGAAAACTTATTAAGTTCGAGCGAACTTAACACAATTTCTCTCAAAAACCCTCAAGTTCGAGCGAACTTGATAGAAAATCACTCAAAAAGTGAGTTTCTAATTCAAATTCGGCCGAACTTGACATAGAAGTTCGATGAAAAAGGTTTTTGAAATCATGGTTTTTGCAACAATTTGACACCAATTCGTTTGATTTTAATCTCCAAACTTTTAGGGTTTATCTATGATGTATTTAACATGACATATTCAAATTTGGACAGAATTTGCCCGTGAATTCTTCATTTTAGTGTAAAAGTTAAGAAAATAAGAAGAATTAGAGATGTTTTTTTTGGGGTAAAGGGTTTACCCCGGTAAATATTATATCAATCAATCCAAAAATAACAAGTGAGGTAGACAGAAACCTCAATTCTCAAGTATGACAAGCCATACTAGAGTTCATCAAGCAATCATCCTACAGACGCTAGATACCAATTTAATAAGCACGTCACTCGACAATACACGTAACACTAAGTTACAAAAAGAAAACACATGTAACACCATTAGCCATGTTCATCATCATTTATCAGCAACCCTCTAGGAAGTCTCCATTCCTGTAGAAGATCTCTAGTGTGACTCGTGTCTTTAAATTTCATCAAATGTAGCTTCATCCGAACTGTTAGTAGAATAACCTCAATGAGTTGATCTGCACTCCTTGTTTTCATAGAAAACAATCTCTGATTTCGTTCCTGCCACACGAAGTAAGTTGCCGCACTAACAACAAGCTTACCAATAACATGAGTAGCATGCTTTGACTTCGCATATTGCACCAAATGATCAAATATCCTTTCCCATTTGTTAGGGAGCGATCCCATTCCTGCTTTATCTCGAATACCATTCCAAACCTGAGCAGCATATAAACACTCGAAAAAAAGGTGGTCATGAGAATCCAGACCAACCATGCACAACGAACAGCACATGAGGTTATAATTAGGACTACCCGCCGAAGACCATCGACTCATGACATCCTGCGTTTTTAGTTTTTTGTTCACAAGCAGCCACATTAAAAAAGAATGACGAGGAATAGATTGGGGATACCAAATAATACTCGCCCATGGGACTTCATTCTGGTGTAGTCGAAATTCATCCCACCCTATAGCGGCACTATAGTTCATCTCCTTTCCTGATCTAGTTCTCCATACAACTCTATCATGTAAACCCGGGCTCAGTATGATACTTGGCATGTTTCAGAGAGCCGGAAATCGGTTTACCCACTCGGTCGGCCATCCCCACCCCCCATGGTCACATACATCCGCAACCTTCGAGTTCATATAGAATCCAGCATTCGATATCATACGTGGCGTAATAAAAGAATTAGAGATGTTCTTGTCTTGATATCAATCAAATCAGGCTATTCTAGCTCTGATCCACTTGTAGGACCGATCCTGATAGCATAGGAACCTAGATTTGATATCTAATGTCCATAATAGCGGAAATATTACGACACGCTTACCAAATAACAAGAACTACTCAATTAAACGTCAATTTTATTGATAAACGTCAAGTCTCCAATTTGACAGAGCTTCGCTACTTCAGAGCACAAAGTTACAAATGACAAGACAAGCTAGCTATTTATAGGCATCTAAGTTCGCTGGTGTAAGAGGGAGTTCAGGCGAACTTGACTATGTCAAGTTCGGCGAAACTTGACTTCACAAATTCATCATGAGCGAACTTGACCATCTAATACATAAATACTTGATTTCGCTAGCCTATTCACATCTAATCTATACAGACTCGATATAAGACTAAGACATAGACATTCTGCACTAACACATCTCTTTGAAAGTTGGAAAACTATCTGTATTAGGTCCGACGACATCTCAGCTTCGTCTTTCTCGTCATCAGAGGACCAACTTCAACAATAACTTTATTGTACTCGTCTGCCTCATATCTTCGTATGTAATTATACTCGTTCGGCTCGAATGTATTCACATTAAGTACTTTTTCTTCGAAATCAAAGTC
Source organism: Scalesia atractyloides (assembly GCA_947069175.1). NCBI lineage: Eukaryota > Viridiplantae > Streptophyta > Magnoliopsida > Asterales > Asteraceae > Scalesia > Scalesia atractyloides. The sequence goes on along the minus strand of CAMTDV010000004.1, from coordinate 49,543,702 downwards.
GAAAGATTTTGCATCAGCGTCGATCAACTTTGCTAAATCCTCTTCGGAGTAATTGTGCACGAACTCACTTTCTTTGACATTATGTTCAAGCATAAGTATCAAAGGCTTTATCGGAACTACAGCAACAGGCTGTGCAGAAGTAATAACATTAGACATATCAACATCATCGGTCGGCCCTGCTTGCCCTGACTCCCCCTGATTTTGATTATCTATTCTGTTTGATTGATCATCCATCAGTGAGGTAAAATCAAACTCATCATTCATTGTTGCATCAACCACCTTCAACCCTGTACCACTTGGAACATCATCATTTCCTCCATCATGGTCAGAATCATCTTTCGGATCATCCTTTGGTGGTTCATCATCTTTTTCCTCATCTTCAGCTTCATCATCGTCCTGTTCTTCAGTAACAGTTACAGTATCAGAAGGCTTGACAGATTCGTCAACCTTAGAAATCTCGGACTTAGAAGCTTTCTCAACATTTTCATCAATAGGCTTTTAAGTAGCTTCATCAGATTTTGGTGCATCACCCTCAACACCTTTGCCTTTGCCACTTTTTGCAAGCTCTTTCTCAGCTCTTTCTCTTGCTTCTTGCCTATCCAACCGATCATATTCAACAATAAAATCAACGCCAAGACTATTAGATAACACTTTTTGCATTCTTGTAAATCTTCTATCATTTAGGGCTTGTATCGTTTTCAGCTCAGCAATTTTTGTCTGTAGCTTTTCATTGGCATCTTGTAGTGCCTTAAAGAATTCACGATCGCTTTCCAAAACTTTGATCTTATCTTCCATAATTTCTTTCTCAACAGAGCTTTGAGTAACTTTCTTGATTAGCTCGGCCTTCTCAGCTTCATTCCTTTGAACTTTCTCTTCTAAGATCTTAACACGCTTTTCAAGAATATTGACGTCTGATTCAGGAAAGAAATCATCTAGATATTGAAGATCCACCGACACATTCGGAATATCACCAAATAGCTTTGTCTTTGGAGTTTTTGGTGTCGATTTAGGAGTAGCCTTTGGAGTAGAATCCTTTGGAGTTGAACTTTCAGGATGAACGTTTTTAGGATCTGGAGATTGAATCACCGGAACTTCAAGTAAACCAGACTCAGGAGGTTCTCGCGTTGCTCCTGGTCGTTCTGCTTCAGCTGTAACAATAACAGGAGGTTCTTGTGTAGGAGGTTCTTGTGTGACTCCTTTCTCCTGTACACCAGAAGGTTCTTGTGTGACTTCTGTGCTCTTTGACTTTCAAACATACCTACGACTTGCTGGTTTTTGAGCTTTCTTTGAGTTTTTGCCCTTAGTTTATGGAGACCCTGTAGTCTTCTTAGATATCTTAGTTGCTGAAGACTTTGTTCGTTTTGCTTTCTTCTTCGGTGTCTCTTCGTCAGATTCTTTTTCTTACTTGGGTCAGCATCAGTTTCTTTGAATTTTTCGGCTTCTTTTTATTGACTTCTTAGTGACCTTTTCGAGTGAATCGTCACTATCATCATCATTCTCTGATGTTGCAGATATTACATCGTCCTTTTGAGTTGTCTTTTCTGCTTCTTGGCTCTCAATCATAACTGCTGCACTAGATCCAGCCTCTGTTTGCACATTTTTTGGCTCGTCTTCATCGATTAGCATAGTGTCAGCTTTCTTAGATGTACGTTTCTTTTTCTTTTCAACCTCAGTCTTTAAAAACCATTCATTACGAGCTTTAGGCTTGAATGTCGCAAACCATTCCTTTTCAGCATTTAACTCCTTTTCATCACCACTCCCATCATTCCTCCACTTGTTTCCAACAGGTGCAACATAGTTCTCATTTTTCATTGCCCCAAACAGTGGTTTTGCAACATGTGCTGAATTCTGCTTCTGAAACTTGATCAATTTCTTCACAGTAGTTTCATCAAGATGACTAAAGTATAAGATGTCATTTGGATCACGTGCAATTTCTGTAAACTTTTCATCAATGAGCATTTGCACAAATCGTGGATACAAACACAGTCTAGTATCTTCCGTATTCTTTGGCATGTGAGTAAACACAAGCTTTGAACAGTTATACGGCCTTTTCAAGATCAACGCCGTAACCATGCAAGCCATATAGTCTTGGACGTCATCGAGACCTGCTCCGATGGCTGAAAGTATGTATAATTGCGTGCATGAGAAGCTTGTAGGGATTTGGAACTTCCCCTTTCTTCAGTGTAGGCTTGTTCACGCTTCCTTTGTTACCCCTTCTGTAAAAACATCCACGCACAATCTTTTCATCAAGAAAAATTGGATCATCTTATCATCGTTGAACTGTAAGATCCTTCGGATATCTTCTTCAGTGACTGTAATACTTTTATCTTCATTTCCATCTTGAACAACTGAACTGATGGTCTTCTTGTCTTCACTCAAACTAGCGTTTATCCAGAAATGATAAATGTGCGATCGATAGGACACTGTTCTTTCTGTAATAGCACGATGTATTGGACTATCCTTCAAAAACTTCAAAATACTATCATACTCCTTTAGCAATGGACACATCGTCTTGTCAAGAGTAATACAAGTATTGTGGAACTTGGAAAAATCCATCGTGATTACCTGCGCTGGAACTGGAACCTAAAAATCAACGCAAAACATTTAGCACGCATTTCGAGAAAGAATTACAAATTTTTCAATATATTACATAAAGTTCGGGTGAACTTGATGTTGATATTACAAACAATTTTCTACAAGTTCGCCCGAACATGTCACAAAACATGTTCAATCAATTCAACACAAGTTCGGGTGAACTTGTAGTTATACATTTCAATTGTATTTGCCTAAGTTCGAGCGAACTTCTCAAACAAATCTCAATTTTAGTTTTTAATCTAAGTTCGGTCGTTCTTAATGATTGAAAATATCTTTTATTGTTTTAAGATGCAAGTTCGGCCGGACTTGATGAAAAAGTTCGGGCGAACTTGTCATCTTCTCCACCAAACATGCAACATCCAATTCATATCAATCTGAATGATTCCATCTCAAATCTGTGGTCGGTTTTTGTTGAATATCACAATTTTAAGTTCAATTTGATCATAAGAACCCTAGATCTACCATTTTTTAACACTTTTAGATCTAAGTTAACAGTTTAAGTTCAATTCACGGTTCAATGAACGATTTCTCACCTCTGCCATTGCAATAGATGTGCTAATCACCTAAAGCAATCAAAATTTTTGGCAGTATAACGGCATTAGATCAACAATTTTAAACAAATGCTTAAACTTGCTAAGTTCGCTTCAGAGGATTTGAATTAGTGATATGAAGTTCGACCGAACTTGCTTGCTATTTATATCCTAGCAAGTTCGGGCGAACTTGTAAGCCAAATCTTGAAAGCCCATTGAAAGTTCGGTCGTACTTGAACAATCTCACCAATTTCCCAAACCAAGTTCGGTCGAACTCATTCCACTGCAAATCTCTAATTCTTTTAAGCAAGTTCGGCCGAACTTGCCTAAACCAATTTTAAGTTTTTCAAGTTGCAATTAAGTCCCTGAACTTTTCACCTTTTGTCAGTTCTGAAAATCCACTTAGTTAACCAAGTCCAAGCTAATGACCTTGGTTAACCGATTTGTCTACCGAGTCCAAGTTAATGACCCCGGTTTGACCCGATATGAACAAACTGTTGACTTTTTCAAAAAACAAGTTTCAAATTAATGAACTTTTAATCATTTTGGCTTATCAGTTTTTACAGATTAGCTCCCAGCCTGTTGTCAATTGGATTCCCACCAGTTTAGCATCTTACCAGACTTCGAAGATCCGTTCTCCAACATTGGTTTGCTGAAAACAATGTAGAACCAAAACTTTTTTGTATTTTTATAAGTTTATGCTAAAACACACAGAAGATCTTTTTGGTTTTAATATGTAAAGTAGATAAACTATGTACAGAACAATGTAAACTATGTACAAAACATATTTACAGACATATTTTTGTGAATTCATGTCTAAGGATCCTATCAGTTGTATGAGACATATCACCAGTACTGTTGACCTTTAGATGACTTTAAGCTTTAAACTCGTTTACTTAGATTGTCGATATGTTTGTCCAATTAAACTTCATCACGTTTCTCAATTGTTCCAAGATATGTTAGGTATGTGTCACACCCTCAATTTCCACTTGCGGAGTTTTACCGCGAGGCGCGTGAACAAACCAGAATCTGAAACACTAGTACGTCGAACGACTCTATATGATTTGATAATACGTTTTCAAAAATCATTTGTCGTAGTTTTTATATTGTCTTGATTAGTTACCAATATTTAGCGGAAGCATTTGTTTTTAAAGTTTAGCGGAAGCATAAATAAGTAGTGAAGCGGGCGCCAACACAAACGCCAAAACAAATGAAAAACCCAAAACAATATTTGTAAATAAGACTCGATAAAAGATGTCTTGTTCAATGCATGTGCGTGCACCTAGAGCTCCTAGCGTCCTGAGAAACATGTAAAGAAACAAGTGTCAACATTAAAGATGAGTGAGTTCACAGGTTTTCATAAATTCGTTTGTTCGGTTATAGTTTGTTTTCCCCGTTATCCCTAACCCGGGATAACGTGTTGGTTCCATTATTCCAATCTCGGAATAATAAGTTGTTGCTTCCATTATCCTCAACCCGGGATAATATAGTTGTTGTTTCCATTATTCCAACCCGGAATAATAAGATGTTATTTCCATTATCCTCAACCCGGGATAATATAGTTGTTTCGTAATTAAGTTCAATGTTAACATATATAGGTAGCTAGCCTAAAGTTATGTCACGTAAGAGTTCGCGATCGAAGCTGACTGTTGTGCCTCCGTGTTGCCAGGCCTATCACTGACCATGGCGAAGTTAGGCCGAATTATTCATCCGTTTACCATACCCGGTCGGCTAGCGCGACTAGCTCGGATGGGGCTTGTCGGGCCCAGTAGTACTACTTATAACTCCCCCGCTATTAAACCCAATACTAACGATCCGAGAGATTGACGAGGACTTAAGTGATATAGCTACTTAGTGACCATAACATTACATTAACAGTAACTTAGTTACCGAATAGTTATGTGACGTTAAATTCGTATAACGTAAATAGATTGAGTTTGAAGAGTGCATACATGTTTCTCCCCCTGTTGTTTAAAAACCGGATAAAGTTAGGGGCCATGAACTCACCTTTATTTGCTCGGTTAGTGTAGCAAAGAAGTTGTAAAGGATGGGACCGCTAATCGCGTCCTAACAAACCAATTGATTTCAAGTCAGTGTGTGATCACACCAATACAAATTCTACACTTAATTTACGCACAAAGTGATACACACAAACAACATATCTAACACTCAAACATGCATGCAAGTATACTCATGTGAACCTAGTGATCATAAAAACTTATCATGAACTTAAACCAATCCATGACACAATTTGGTGCACACAATCACAAGTTATCAAATTTCAGCTTAACACTCATAATTCAGCTGTTTTCTAGGATTTTTATAAAATAGTTCCAACGTTCCAAAAATTCCAATATTTTTACAGCAGGTGCCATTTATACTGTAGAAGTTTATATAAATTTTCCAAGTCCTAAATCTTTACCATTTAACCATAAATATTAATATACTAGGCTGCAGTCAGATTTATCGCTTTCTGACTGCAGTCCACGGAAGAATTTATTTAAAAATCACTGATCATCCAATTAACAAAATTCCAGTTGGAGTTGCCCGGAAATTTCCATACCTAGTTGCTGTACAAAATTCATGACTCAACTCTCTACTGATTTTAAAATCCAACTCGATAAACAACTAACAAAATTTCAGGATTTTCACAGCTTTAGTTACTGAACTTATTTGGCCCTTTAAAAATATCAAACGACTTCAGAAAATTATGAATCCAGCGCCCTTAGATTCCTTATTCAAATCTCTACGTTCTAGACATCAGAAAATCCGTTTTTCGACAACTAATGACCGAGTTACAGCCAGATGAAGTCGGCTGTAACTATTACTCAGCAACCTGTTTCTGCATATTATTATTATAAGCCGTTCATATTATTAACCTAGGCGATCATGAACCGGTTTCCTAGTCATAGATCAATACTAATAACATATCCATGCAAAACCTAATCAACATCTTTAGTTTTTATAAGCAAACACAGCCTAAAACTTTCAGATTTCGAACAACATCACATGCAAACATTATTAGCAAATCGGCTAGCCTAACTTTTCATTCAAACATACTTGGCAAACTTATAAGTTCCGAAAACAATCATACTTGTAACAATGATACATCAGCCGATTCAATCATATATAATCCGAAAACAACACAATCGTTTCATTCAATCATTCAATCCGAAAAAAAAAACAACAAAATTAAAACACATGTAACCGAATATGATCTTGTAACATATGCTGAATTCTAACCTTTAATAACTAGGTAAATAAGCCGAGACTTGGACAAGAATGATCCGGCTGTTCAAGCAAGATCACGACCGAATGAGATGAAGAATCTGCTGTCGCGACCGGGAGATGAAGATGGCGAGGGCTGCTGCTGCTGCGACCGAGAGGAAAGAAAAGGGAAGGCTGTTGCGCGATCAATGGAACAAGAGTAAGGCAGCCGACGGCTGTTTTGCTATTAGGGTTTGTGTTTGTGAAGGAAGCATGCATGGGGGTTTGTATATATAGGCGCAAAAAGGGATAAGGGTTACGGTTTGGCTTGAGCTCGTGGCCGAGGAACTTGGGTGGGTCGGTTTGGGTTTGATCTTTGTGGCCGATTAGTTTGAGTTTAAGGTTTCCTAGAGTCACAAGGAGTTCGGTTTGTGTTTGATCTTGCGGCCGATTAGTTTGAGCTTAAGGTTTGGGTTAGAACTCGGTTCACTCCTAGAGCCACAAGGAGTTTACGGTTGGTTCGTGTCGCGGTTCGGTTCGTGTACATATTTATTATATATATGTATATTTTGTAACTAACACAATCACATAATCGCACATCACGTATTCACTAACTCGTACATGTTTAATACATAGCATATAATTCACTCGACAAGTATTACGTTTAAGTTATCCGAAAAACCCGGGATGTCACAGTATGAATTATGAAACTTGACTTAAATGTGTTTCCCACTTTTTGAATATACTCCCGAATCCAGATTCCCTAGATTTCATCTTACAGGTGAATATAACGTAATTGATATCTGTCTTTGGGTTGTGCGAGGCCTTGAGAGCTCAGGTTAGTACTACCGTACAGACAAAGAGATGAAGGCTCGACTTTAAGGTGTGTTCCATTTAAGGAATCTTTTTAGCATTTCAAATGATTAGATATTTCGATTCCTTTCAGTCTTTGTATGCAGTTTAGAGGTTTATAGCAAAAGCATTATAGAAGTTCTAGGCTATTGCTTCCGCAAAATCAAAAGAACTTGTATAATACCCCAGATATCAATCATCTATAAAGACCTCGTGTTTCAGAATCGGGCAATCCTTCAATCAAAATTTCGGAGTACTAAGTCCATATATCCAAGATGTGTTAATCCGCAAGTTTAAGCAGTTGTGAAATTTAATTTATATCTCGGAAACAATCTACTGAACGTGTAAAGTCTATCGACACATCCACAGTAAGACTTGTTTATCACTTTTAAACTTTAAATTTCTTTAGCATACTGTAATAGTACACTGATGTACTATCATTTCCTTTTGTGACTCCGAATTCTTTTTGTCTTTTTTAATGTTTTTGTACTTTTTGATTTTTCATATGTTTTTGTATTTTCTCAAAATTTTCTCCCCCTAAAATCAAAAACATATTTTTGGATTTTAGTTTTTAAGAAATAACTAATTTAGAAAGATAGACAAACCAATGTGGATCGCGTGAACTCGTCGTCCGATCCATATTCAACCTCAGCTTCCGCACTTGTCAGCAAATTTTTAATATCGTTAAGCCTCATGAGATATTTAAATATTGTTAAAGGAAATGCTTTGGTATAAAAATCAGGCTTTTGTTCATCGGTGTGGATTTTTTCTATTCGCACCAACTTCTTTTCGTAGCAATCACGAATGAAGTGACAACGAATTTCAATATGTTTAGTCGTGAGTGATGAACATGATTTTTGGTTATATCGATGGCTGCCTTGTTATCTACGTATAAAAGCGTATCAAGAAATTGAAATCCAAAGTCCCTCATCTGTTGTTGAATCCAAAGGATTTGGGAACAACAACTAGAAGCAGAAAAGTATTCTATTTCACAAGTTGACAGAGAGATCGTGGTTTGTTTCTTGCATTGCCACGTTACCAAACAAGTTTCGAAGAACTGGCAACCAGCCGTTGTAGATTTAGAATTCAGCTTGTCCACTCCGAAGTCTGAGTCAGCGTATCCTGTTAGATCAAAATTGTCCTTCTTTGGATACCACAAGCCGGTGCTTGGACATCCCTTCAAATAACGGAATATTCTTTTGACTATCTGCATGTGTGACACTCGAGGACTAGACTAATATCTCGCACATAGGCAGGTAGGATACATGATGTCTGGACGAGATGCCGTCAGATACATCAGAGATCCTATCATCGATCGATAGAGTGTGTCATCAACTTTGGTTCCAGTCTCATCAATGCAAATCCTATGATTCAGTGCCAGCGGAGTCGAAAGCGGCTTCAAGCTATTCATTTCAAACTTCTTGAGAATGTCGTGAACATACTTTGTCTGATGAATGAATATGCCGTCTGGTAACTGATCAACCTGTAATCCAAGAAAGAATTTCATTTCACCCATGGAGGACATCTCGAATTTCTTCTTCATGATCTTTTCAAACTCTTTGCAAAGACTATCATCCGTAGAACCGAAGATGATATCATCCACATAGATTTGTACAATGATTAGATGATTTCCGACTTCTCTGGTAAACAATGTACTTTCCACTGTTCCTCTTGTAAAGCTGTTTCCAACAAGATGTTGTGATAACGTCTCGTACCAAGCTCTCGGGGCTTGGTGTAAACCGTATAAGGCTTTGTCTAGGAGATAAGCTTTGTTCTTGTTCAGCGGATCGACGAACCCCGGTGGTTGGCCGACGTACACTTGTTCACGTAACTTACCGTAGAGAAATGCGGATTTACATCCAACTGGTACACCTTAAAACCTTTCCAAGCTGCAAATGCAAGGAAAATGCGGATTGACTCTAATCGTGCAACCGGTGCATATACTTTTGTCTAATCAATACCCTCTTGCTGGTGGAAACCTTTGACAACCAACCGAGCTTTGTTTCTGACAATTACACCCTGATAATCCCTTTTGCACTTGAAGACCCACTTTGTATCTTTAGCTTTCTGTTTCGGTGGTAAGTCTAAAAGCCTCCAAACTCCTAATTTCTCGACTTGTAATAGTTCCGCTTGCATTGCTATCACCCAATTCTCGTCACCCAGAGCTTCATTAACAATTTTTGGCTCTATTTGAGAAATGAAACATGAATAGTAGCAGTAGTCTTGAGTAGGAGCAACTCGGGTGTAGAAACAACTTAGTGCTTTATTGATTTGACTTCTTGTACGCACACCAGTTTGTAATTCACCAATGATATTCGTTGAAGGATGGTATGAATAAGATCGCGGCATTTCTTCGCTCGGAACATCAACTGAGCTTTGTTGATTCGAGATATTCAGATCAACGTTCAATTCAACACTAGGAGCACTAGATGAAGCTTCGTTCTGATTGCTCAGACTAGCAGATTGATTCAACATGTTGGATATCTGCTAAACTACTTCATCCGATGAGGATTCACCATCAGCATCAAATGTCGACGCTTCATCAGAGTAAGAATTCTGATTCTGAGGCATTTTTGGCATTGTTGTTGCATTCTCTGGTTCAAAAGAATCATTCGATGGAGTTATAGCAGGTGTTACTTCTTCTTCAGAAACGTTTTTTGTTGAACACCGCTATTACTCGGACCTGCTTCGGAAGACGAAGTATCCAACGTGGGTTGATTAACCACAATTGGTCTAATGATATGTTCTTGATTCGCCGACTGTTGAAGATAATATAACGCTGCAATTTCTTCTTCAGACGGTTCTTCCGGCAAGTCAAACGATTTCCATAGATCTTGATAGTTGAACAGCCATGAGTCGCCTCTTCTTTGAATAGGATCCATATAGTTGAAGCAATCCACATGTTGTGCTTCAATTACCTTTCTCAACGAGGGAACATATACTCTTCTTAGCAGACTCGCATACCCGACAAAGAAACCTTCAAGCGATTTGGCCCCGAATTTACAATCTTGATCGATAACAGTACATGGCGCACCAAATGGCTCTAAATATTTCAAATTTGGTTTCCTTCGGTTGATCATTTCAAAACATGTCTTTTTCGATGGTTTGACAGTTAAGACCCTGTTTAGTGTGTAGCAAGCCTCTGCAACCGCTTCACTCCAGAAGCTAACAGGAAGTTTCGAATCCGCAACCATGGTTCTTGCCTTTCAATCAAGGTTCTATTCTTCCTCTCAGCTATGCCGTTTTGTTGTGGAGTATACGGTGCACTGAATTCGTGCAGAATCCTTTTGCGTTGCAAAATTCTTTCATCTTATTATTCTTGAATTCCATGCTGTTGTCACTACGGATTCGTCTGACAGATGATAAAGATTCTCGAGCTTCTTGAAAAGAATCACCAAATTGTCGAGCGTTTCATCCTTTGATTCTTGAAAGAATACCCACGAATATCGCGAATAATCATCTGTGACGACCAAGCAGTATAAGTCTCCTGAAATACTTCGAACGTCCACAGGACCAAATAAACCCATATGGAGACGTTCAAGCGGCAGCTTTATTGAATTCAGAATCTTCTTCGGATGTGACTTTTTGATCTGCTTCCCCTTTTTACATTCTAGGCAGTGATCAGTCATATGGAAGCTCTGAAGATTCACACCCTCAACCAGATCGCTATGAACCAAGAAATTCATTTTCCTTAAATGAATGTGCCCCATTTTTCGATGCCAAAGAATAAAATCTTTCTCCGTAGCTTTCGTCACGAAACATTGTGCCGATTTTGATGATGTGGTAGCGACACCCATATCTAAGACATATAAATCGTTCTCGTGAGGGGCTCACATAAGAATCCAATCATCAGGTATTTTGAAACCCGGCTTTAAAATCATACACTCTTTGTCGTTGAAATGCACCGTGAACTGTTTGTCACAAATCTGCGAAATGCTCAGAAGATTGTTCTCCAGCTTAGCTATGTAGTTCACACGATCAAATGATACAACGCCATTGGAAAGTTTTCCTTCGGTGACGATCCTTCCACCTTGATTACCGGCAAATCCAACATATCCGTCGTTAATAGCTTTTATGTCGAACAAAAGAGCTTTCATCCCTGTCATATGCCTGGATGCTCCACTATCCAGAATCCACTTTGAAAGAACGAATCTCTGGAGCCCATGCACATGTTAAAACTTAGTTAAAAAGCACGACCCAAGCCTTCTTGGTCTTGGGTTTGGGATAAAAAGCTTGGTAATCATCCTCATAATCTCAATATGGGCCTCCACTGTCAGTTACATTTTCAAAATTAACTTTCTTTTTACCTTTTGTTGATTTGACAGTTTCGGTTTTTGTCTCAGATTTTGATTCTTTGCTATTACCAGTCTTACAACAATCCCAGATCTGGTAATTTCAGATGTTGTTGTCTTTTTCTTAGCAATCTAGGCTTGTGATTTTTTGTTTGCTTTTTTTATGTAAGACTTTGTTTCGTTTGTCCTGGAAGTTTCACCTTTTTTGAAAGTTGAGTTTTCAAATTTCTTTTCAGTTTTAGATTTAAAAACTTCCGGTTTTGATTCATTTCTTTTCAAAATCGTGACAGGTTTTACAAACTTTGGTTGCTTTGGTTTTACAACATCTGAACTTTCTTTCCTTCGAAGATAGGCCGGTTTAGATTTTGGACACTGCGTTCAATATGACCAACTTCATTGCACTTGAAGCAAGTGCGATCATCATGTGAATGTCCACTAGTGGATTTTACACCACTTGTGGCTTTGGCCTTTTCTCGAAGTTCCTTTTGTTTCTTAAACTCATCGTTTGATTGCTTCCCAATCAAATTTCCTCTTGAATCGTGCTTGTCCCATAAACGAATTTCATGTTTTTATCTTTGTACTCGTGAAATGGTGACTTTTTCTTAACCGTTTCTTCTTTCACTTCTAATCCCAACCCAGCTCTCCGGTTTCCGGACGATCATTACCATTTCTCTGGTAGTTATTGCAATTTCTTTTGGGTTTAGAATAGAATTTCTTTTCATTCTTCTCCAGATCTTCTGATGTAACTTCAACCAGTTTGAACAGTTTATCCAATTGATCTTCTTTGACATTTCGAATCGGAAAACTGTCATCAAAGTATAGTCTATCAGATTCCTTAACCTTGTACATGACAACGTTAGGATCATCACATAGGCCATCTTCCGATGATGTATCATCATCTTCGGATTTTGTGTCAGAACTGTTCGAACTCGAGGTGGCGCTCTCAAAGCTGCCATCATCAGAATCATTCAAAACATTTTCAACCACATTTTTAACCACCGCATTATTGTCATCATCTGATGTAGTATAGATTACATCAATGTTCTCCGGCAATTCATTCTTCTTTTCAGATAATAACTCAATGTTGAGTGCCTTATCCATCCAGTCAACAATTTTGCGACAATATTTATCGCATAGGGGTGGTGGAACATTGCTGTATTCTTTACCATTTTTCTTTTTAGATTTTTTATCATTTCCTTCTGACGAAATTGTGGGAAGAATATGATCAATGACATAAGCCTTAGTTGTATAACTTCTTAAAAGTTGTTGAACACGTTCGGTTTCAATTTTCATGTCCTGGATTGTTGTTTAGTTTCAGCAATGGTGTCAATGTAAACATTAATTGCTTTTTGTTTATCCATTACTGTCCTTTTAAAATCCTCACAGTGTCGTGTTGTTCGACATTGTTTCTATCGAGCCTACCATAATCATCTTTCATTTTGTCATACGCTTCCTTCATTGTGCGATAGTCGTATTTAAAATGTTCATTATGCACATTGAGTTCAGCGATGATTTGTGATTTTTCGGCACATTTTGCACATGGCTCAGTGCATTTTGTGCAAGGTTTTTCAATCTCCACAACTGGCACTTTGACAACTTCCTTTTCTATTACCTTTACCTCCGGACCTACCTTGGTAAGATTTGTCGTCATAGCTTTGTTGGAAATGTTCGTGAGGTTTTCAACATTCATTTCTTGAGCTACATCAATAACTTCTTCATCAATCAATTTCTCCTCAACCACTTGCTCCTGAGAACTTCCATCAAATTTACCTGCAAAACTAGAAGTTGAGTTAGGAGATAAAATACCTTGTGTCTTAATTTGAAGATAAGTCTCCTCTTCTTCCTGTTGTTGCAGATACTGTTCTAGTAGAGCATTCTCTAGAGCTGCGTCTTCAGCGGATGTATCTTCAACAATTTCAGCCATCAATGCAACTCCGGTCTTCTTTGCAATATAATAATTCCAGTCAAAGCCATTATCCTCGTTGGTAGCAACCATCGCCTTCTCAGTATTGTTGGATGGTTTTTCTTGAATATCTACTTGAGTCTTTTTCGAAAATGGTTTATAATGTAGCGACTTTTGTAGTATTCGTTGCCACCTCCAAATGGACTCTGATTGCCCGTAGCTAAAGAATTTTTGCATTCTCTTTTGAAATGCCTTTTCTATCAGCATCTGAAACAAGTGACCTTTGATTTGTCGAACCCTAGCTTGTTTCTTGAATTTCTGATATCTCGGCCCGTGAGTGCAACAAACTTTGTCACCCTTCGAATGATAGAAGCCAAAGACCATTTTATATCCATCAGCTCAAGTTCTTCTTCGTCCACCTGATTGTAGTCTTCGACGGTCATTTTCGGATTGTCGGCCACCAGACTTTCATACGATTCTAGAACTGTAGCGAGAAGTGTCATGTGTTGCTTAGCAATTGCTCAGAAACAACATTGTTTAAATTGACAGCAATGTTACACTTGTACACATTTGGATCAGAATTTGTTTAGTGATTCTGATTTGCTTGACTCTGATATGAAGAATTTAAACCAGTGCTTGAAAACGAAGAACTCTGCAGACTTTGATCATATTGTGGATATGATAGATTTTGATTCTGTGGCGAATGATTCGAAGAATTCATATTCGCACTGAATGCTGTTTCAATCTTTGGGCTTGAAATGTTGTCTTGAACTCCGTTCTTGTAATATAGACCGACATCTTGAACGATCTAACATTCTTCAACTTTACGATCTTTAGAAGTTCCATTTCATGACCTTCAAGTTTGTCGATGAATGTACCCAGCTTGAAGAATTCCCAATTTGGACTTTCTTTCAATACCATGAGATACTTAGTCCATTCTCCGTCAGGTAATGCATCTGCAAGCTTATCAATATACTCCGGTTCTGTCTTCTCAAGACCATGTCTCCTCATTTGAACTTTCAGATGACAAAAACGTTCAATCATCTGTTTCATTGTCTCACCCTTTAACATGGTAAAAATATCGAATTCCTTCATGATAAGAGCTTTTTTACTCTTGATCATCTCTGCGCTTCCTTGGTATTTCTTTTGCAGTGATAACCAAAGTTCTCTCGCAGTCATGTATTCAGGCAACAAGATCAAAATATCCTCTTTAACGGACTGTTAATGAGGCTAATCATTTTTCTTCTCAGCGATATATTCTTCCTTTTGTTGCAAAGAATACTTGTACTTCTCCAGAACTTGCTGAGTTTCATCCAACGGAACAACATATCCTCTCTCAATAGCCACCCAACTTTGGAAATGCATGTCCTGAACCCAATAACTGAACTTCTTCTTCCATCCCTCGTATTCGTCCATACTCATTAACTTCGGAGGTTTAACGGACGTGCCCATCTCATTGTCTAGGTTAACTTGATGTATCACATTGGCATTAGATGTATCCACTCCTGACATAAACGCTTTCTGTAGACCATCCATCGCGAATATCGAAACACGTACGCTGAAAACACGTTCAAACTTTGAAAAATATTAGAACTACTTCAAGTTCGGTCGAACTTGCAGTGGATGAATGAAAAATTTTCAGATTTTAACAAGTTCGGTCGAACTTGTTGTGACTCAGTTTGAAAATTATCCCTGAATTAACTTTGAGCAAACTTACAAATGATTATAGAATGAAAACTTGCAAGTTCGAGCGAACTTAGTATAACTTTCTTGAATTTAGTCAAGTTCGAGCAAACTTGATAAAATATCAATGAAAACTAAGTAAGTTCGACTGAACTTATCATTTCTCTAAAAAACCCTCAAGTTCGAGCGAACTTGATAGAAAAACACTCAAAAAGTGAATTTCTAAGTCAAGTTCGAGCGAACTTGGCTTATAAGTTCGATCAAAATGGATTTTTCAAACATGATTTTTTCAACAATTTTGCATTAATTCATTTGATTTTAATATCCAAACTCTCAGGGGTTTATCTATGATGTATTTAACATGACATATTCAAATTTGGACAGAATTTTCCCGTAAATTCTTCAATTTAGTGTAAAAGTTAAGAAAAACAAAAAAATGGAGTAGAATAAGAGTTGTTCTTGTCTTGGTATCAATCAAATCAGGCTATTCTAGCTCTGATACCACTTGTAGGACCGAACCTGATAGCATAGGAACCTAGATTTGATATCTAATGTCCATAATGACGGAAACAATATGACATGATTACCAAATAACAAGAATTAATCAGTTCAATGTCAATTTTATTGATAAACTTCAAGTCTCCAAATTGACAGAGCTTCGCTACATAGAGCAACAAAAGTTACAAATGAGAGACTCAAGCTAGCTAGTTATAGGATTACAAGTTCGCTGGCGAGAGACTAAGGTCGGCCGAACTTGACTTCACAACACCAGACCAACGAACTTGCTATAAAACACTTTAAATACTTTTTTTGCTAGCCTATTCACATCTAATCTATACAGACTCGATATAAGACTAAGACATAGACATTCTGTACCAACAAAACGGGTTCTAGAAACATATTGGGCCGCATAAACAACTAGAAACACGTTAATGGGCTTTTGGGCCCAACCCACTTCACAAAACCCTAAGTATATATCTACCTCTTCTTCTCATTCACCTCCCACTTATCGAACCCTATCCCCCAAACATCCCTGCTTTCTCTCTCTCTACGATTGACATGGTCGGCCACCACTTTCATGGCAGAGGCGCGGCGATCCGGTGGCGGTGTCACGGCATCTCCGGCGATAGCGCTGCCGTGCACGGTAGCGGCGGTGGCTCCGTTCCGATGCATCGACGCGTGTAGCCTCGTTCAAGATCCCCTCCTTCCCTCTCTAACCTCCGGCCACCACAAAGTGGTGGCGGCGCACAGCAAACAGCGGCAACGACCGCATCACGTGGTCATGAGGGAGGCGCGAATGAAGGTGGGTGTGGGTGGTTGACAACGACACATTTGACAACCGCCTGGTATCCAAAATATGGTGAGTGTTTAATGTCTCTTTTTCTGGTAAACTGTCGGTTTTACACGATTTCTAACCTGCTTGTTCTTTGGATTTTGATGTTGGTGGTGGGGCTTCGGGTGGTTATCGACGGAAGTGGTGGTCGATGGCGGCGATATGGTGGTTGTTTTAGTCCAGGTTCTGATCTAGTTAGGGTTTTGGTTTGAGTCGAGCCCTGCTCATGGGAGAAACGCTAGTCTCGGTCAAAGCAAGTCAACGTGCCAGATGTAGTTCGGGTTTACGTGGGTCAGATTCGGTTCGGCTCACATCAACGACGATATTTTGGTTTTCAAGCTATCCCGATTCGGTTCAGTTTTGGTTGAATTTCGAGTCAGACTTGGCTTCTGGTTCGGTTCAATTCGGGTCTGTTTCGGGTTCGAGTCAACTCAATTAACACAATGGGTTGACTGGTCAAACGTGCTCAACTGGTCAAACCTGGTCAAACGTGGTCAAACCAGTCAACGTTCGAAGCGTTTTGGTAAAAGTTTAACGACACGAGTTTGTTATTTTATTTCTATATAAATATTAATAATTTACGCATAACCGAGCTCAAACCAAATCGACTAGCTTAACGACAAATATATCCGAATAAATTATAAAGATTTCTTGAAAAGTGCGATGGACTTTTGTATATAAATCAAATACGCCTTAGTTATAAACTGAACCGACACTTTGTTACAATATATATATATATGTGTGTGTGTGTGTGTGTGTGTTGACTCACACGCGTTCAAAAGTGATGTTTTGTACACGACGAGAAATTTTATTTATTGAGATTACATTGTTGGTTGCGTTTTGAAAAAAAATGTCGACACTTTTGTTGTCAGGATCGTCCAAAAACAGATGAAAGTCTGCCCGATTTTTGTTAAAAAATATATATATTTTATGATTTTAACACTAATGAAAGCGTATCGCGATCCAAATGAAGTTTAGAAAACTAAAACAAGTATATATTTACTTCAGACGATTTATACATTTAACAAAACGAATTTATAACGTGTCGACAAATACGGATTACAAGTCAACGAAACCCGAATATTTATGTCAAATTAATATAATTCTTTATATTTATTTAACAATTCGGATTCTTATATTTCAGACGTGTCGGGAATTCTGAAATCCTATAGAATAAATATAGTAGTTTATATTTATTTCAAACGTTGGAAATCCGAATACTTACTTCAAACGTCGGATTATTTTATAAAATGAATATCATGTTTTACATTTATTCAAATGTCGACGATTCGAATACTTTTATGTAAATAAATATAAGGATTCATATTTATAAACGTCGACGATTCGGAGTTTCATAAAAATAAATATAATTATTTATATTTATTTCAAACGTCTAGACGAAGTACGACACTTTATTGTAAGAGTATAACAAGCGTCAATTATATAATTTTTATTAATTATACACCGTTGATCTGATAAAACTTTAAGCTTTAAACAAGTTCACATAGATTGTCAGTACTGTTTGTCCAGTTAAACCTCTACACATGTTTCAATTGCTTCAAGATACGGTTATTAAGTGTTATAGAGCTTCACTTAGCTATGTTCCCCACCTCAGAATATACCCCATATCAAGAATCCCTAGATTTCATCTTACAGGTGAATATACCTAATTGATATACGTGTCTGGGTTAATGCAAGAGTTTGAGAGCTCAGGTTAGTACCACCGTACAGACAAAGAGATGAAGGCTCGAGTCTGAAAGTAGTGTTCCTTAAATTGGAATCTTATATTGCAATTGTCATATCATTTGATATTTTCAATTTTAATGTAGTTAAGCAGAAAAGAAATCCGCTTTTAGGGTTTGCACACAATAAAAATGCTATTGCAAAGTATTATACATGTTCTAGTCTTTTGCTTTCGCAGAATCAGAAGAACATGTATAATGTCACACCCGGTCGTAAGCGGAAGCACACGGTGTGAACTTGATCGGTTTTCATCGCATACGATATAAGTAAACAACTATATGAAATAAAACATGCACAATGTTCATCCATTGCCATAATTAAATGTTACGAGTCATAAGTTATTTAATAAAAAAAACAACATAATTTATAACGTCTTACAAAGAGACTTGTTCAAAATATAGTTTTTAAAACCTAAAGGCTTTGCATCTTATGTCTCGTTCAAAGACGGAATACATGGACCAAACCCTCCAAAATAGGATGACATCGCATTCTTGATAACCTTGACCTCTTGTAACCAACCGAGCAAAGATCCACTTAGTTGCCTGAAATACATGTAAGTTTAAAACATCAACAAAAGTTGGCGAGTTCATGTATTTTGTGTTCGCATCAAATGAATCTTAAAACATTTGAAAATTTGTATGTGAAAATTTGATATGTAAAGCATCAATGAACCTGTTGATCATTAATGTTATGCAAGGACATTAATATGTGTGACGACATAGGAAGCACTCAACCCTAGACGATTCAGTACCGATCCGCGATCAGTTGGGACAACAAAATCACTACATGCGGCCACACAAGGACCCATGAGTGGGGCTCGCCCATACCCGATAGATCTACCCCTCTTGTTCATTGGTCTTATAAAAGATTAATAGCGCTTATGATTCACCCTATTCACACATGATCTAGTATTTCATTCCATAGCTTAACCATACCATCGAAACATGTATTTTCCCCGAGAGTTGCAAAACTGAAAACGTTTAAAAGAATAGGGGACATGAACTCACAAGATTGCGCCCGTAAATAATATGTGCTAGCAAGCACGGTATCCAATTACGCGAGTCAACCTACAAGTGTTCTAACTCACTAGACACTTAGGTCTCCATTAGTCTATGTACACGTTGCTCATCTTGAACGTTGTTAAGTTTACTTCTATTATTTATTTGGAACCCTTGTGTATTTTTAATATGTTGGCATTTGTTTTGTAAGCTTGTTTTTAATATATATATATATATATATATATATATATATATATATATATATATATATATATATATATATATATTGCATTCATAATGTGTACGAACAGGCCTCGCCCTTCGTGAGTCTGTGTGCCTAGCACGAGCGTACGTGGGCCTAGCCCACAAGAGTCTTTGTGCCTCGCACAAGTGAGAATCGGCCTAACCCATTTGAGTCTCGTGTCACACACAGTATGAGTGGACCTAGCCCATCAGCGTCTCCATGTTCCCTACGGTGTGAGTTCGTTGTTTATGAGTCATAAATATTCTCCCAAAATATATATTAAGTGTAGTGAACCTCGTTCATATGTACAAGTATATTCGGTTTGTTATATATATTTGTTTCACAATATATATATGCATATCCTTTCTAGATATAATATTGTTAAAAATATTTATTTTTAACGTCGTATTAAAGTTGATGTTCATGTATAGTGTCCTTGGTATTTGTACACTTCAACAAGTGTATTTGAGTACATCACCATGTACTTGCGTATTTTATACGTATACGTATACCATGAATGTACTTTTATTTGTATATTTTATTGTTGGTATTTATGTTGTATTTATACGTATTTGTGTATATGTACAATTCTTGTATTCTTGTAATTCCACCAAGTGTATTATTGTATGTATTTTATACGTGTTAGTATACTTGTATACTTATGTAGTTGCTTACGTTATAGTTTCCGGAGTGTAGGTTGTTAGATGTCACTGTCAAGGTGACGTCAACTTAGATTCCTCAGATGTTTGCTTTGTACTACAAATAGAACAGTGCTTGTACAATTATATTCATCACTTCTTCTTGACATTTTTGTACGAGCAAATCAGAGTAATCAAGCTGAGGGGGAGTTTGTAATTCTTATGCATACATAAACTTTTTTATGTATAAAAGCATGTTGATGAAACCATTCTCTTCAATGTTGGGATTCAAAAGTTTATATTTCCGCTGCATTTATCATCTCTTCTTTACTATCTTTCATTGATTTCCATCTTAAACTTTCACAACAAGTAAACCAGGTCCTAACAATTGGTATCGAAGCTTGGTCAATCAAATTCGATCTAAACAATCAATTTGATATAAACAGGTCAGCTCCTACTACTGATATCGTTTGTTCATTGGATTGAAAACAGAGTAAAAGTTTATTTACATTCAAAAGTATTCTTAAACAAAAACCTATTTGTAAACAATCGAAAATGTATCAAAACACACAAGATCCACACAAAACTGGCACTTTGTACAAACCACCAATGCTTGTCAGATCGGAGTATAATATCTGGTAACGTCGGATCAGTCACATACTTGCTCAATAGAACACGGGTTGTTGGAAATCGGTTATCTTCGGACCTCATGTTCTGATGGTACCGAGTGCTGAAGATCCCAAAGTTCAAGTTCCAAGAAATAATCCTGAAAACTACTCCGAGCATGATTTTCAGAAAATCGAGCTAGATGCAAAAGCATTTAGTATCGTTGCTACGACTTTACCGAATGATATCTATGATGGCCTGTTGCATTGCAACAGTGCTAAGGAGTTGTGGGATGCTTTGAAGGAGCAGTTCGGTGGTATAGAGGAAGTTATCGAAAATAACAGAGAAGTTTTAAACCAACAGTTATGAAACATTTTGTCATTATAAAGGAGAATCATTAACTCAACAATTCGAGAGGTTTAGTCGTCTAATAAGTGAGTTAAAACCGATAGATGTTAATTTGCCTAATTCAACTTTGAATAGCTGATTTCTAATATCATTACCAGATAAATGAGACACTATTGTGTAACACCCCAAAAAGGGTTTGGTAATTTAAGCCAGGTTAATTGGGGTGAGCGGGTAAATTACCATTAGTGGTAAAAGTTAACCCAATAAACATTAGGATTTAATTAATTAAACCTAATGTGAATTAAAAGATATATAAATGTTTTTAGTAAATAAAGTTGTAAGAAAAGACGAGTTATCGAGATTTAAAATAAAACAAATTATAACCTCCCGAAACCTACTAAATTAACTAGGAATGTTAACCTAGTTAATAAGAGGCAATATTGGTGGAACTAAGTAGGTTGTGGCCTACTTAATAACTAACGAAACATGGAGGGACTAAAATTGTATATCCTACATTTTTGAAAACATAAAAGGAAAAAGAAATAAAATACACACACAGTGTGTGTGTTTAGGTCGTGTATAGAGAGAGAGAGAGAGGAAGAAGACTTCTTCCAAAATCTCAAGAAAATGTCAAAATTGAAGAAGGATTCGTTATGGAATCGACGCATGATCTCGAATTTGTGATCATCTAAGCCTACCAAGCACAATGTAATGATACCGATACCGACTACCGAAAGATTAACATGGACCATTGTGACACCCTAGGCAAATCCCACATCGGCCGTGGCCAGGAGAGATCCCTGGTTCATAAGTAATCCAATGCCTCTTACATCACCAACGCGTTTTGGGCTTAATGCTAGTGGATGAGAGGAGAACTCCACAGTTAAGCGTGCTCAGGTGGGAGTAGTATTAGGATGGGTGACCTCCTGGGAAGTCTCCACCGGGGCGACCAAAAGCAAAGCCGTGAGTTCCTAGATGGGCAACCCATCGGGGGCAAAGCGGACAATATTGGCGGTACGAGAGGTCGGATGTTACAAATGGTATTAGAGCCACTCCTGAGCAGTTCGGGATGGTGGGGCAAACCTCATCGAGGACGATGAGTCCCTGGGGAGGAGTGATTGTAATGATACCGATACCGACTACCGAAATATTAACATTGACCATTGTGACACCCTAAGCAAATCCTACATCGTCCGTGACCAGGAGAGATCCCTGGTTCATAAGTAATCCAATGCCTCTTACATCACCAACGCGTTTTGGACTTAATGCTAGTGGATGAGAGGAGAACTCAACAGTTAAGCGTGCTCAGGTGGGAGTAGTACTAGGATGGGTGACATCCTGGGAAGTCTCCACCGGGGCGACCAAAAGCAAAGCCGTGAGTTCCTGGATGGGCAACCCATCGGGGGCAAAGCGGACAATATTGGCGGTACGAGAGGCCGGATGTTACACACAAGGTATGTTGTAAACTTGATTTTATGAATTCTATGTGAAGAGGAACTTGAAGGTGATAACCTTGAGTTCAATATTATTGTTAGTTTGGTAAATTGATGAAGTAATTATGTTTATGATCACCATACTTACTAGTATAGGTGAAATACTTGAACAATCTAGAGACTAGGTTAAGTGTTCATACATGACAAGAAATGGGTTTTGATGATGGGATGAAATTGATGTTCAAGTGTGCATATAACATCATATTTACAAGAAAATGCGAGATACTTGACTAAAATAGACGTTTGGATAAATGTCCAATTGTATGATGAAATTAGTTTATGCATAAGAGATGAAAACCCAAAATTCTACTATGATTGTTTGATGAATTAGCATACGATGACTAAAACTGTGTTGACATGATATTAATAATCGTATGAACTTGTTAAATTGAAGTAATGAGATGAATTTGGTTGAGGAATTTAGTTAAAATGGTGGCCTAAATTTGATGCACACCAAATGTTTGATAAAGTGCCTAAAGTTTCATTGATCTTGTTAGTGCATATATATGTCAATGGCAGTTTGACTTTAAAGTCAAACTGACCAGTAATGGGATCAAATGCGAAATATGATAGAAAAATCCATAAGGGTGGTGGTCATGGTATTGATGACTAATCTAACCATCTTGTGGATATTGTATTAGAGTTTGACTCTTGACCAGCTAGGTGGAAGCTTTGAAAGGAATGGGTCAAGCGAATCAAAGACACGAGAAAACATAATCGGATGCAAGGTAAGTAAAACTTACACCTCCTAAAATCGAACCGTTACATAAGTGATAAAAGTATACGATTAAGAACATTGCGGTTAAACGACTAAAAATGTCGAAATGAGACCCATGGTGTAAACCATGAAGTGGTTCAAAATGGATAAGTTATGACAAACTAATGTTAGCGACAAAGGAAAAATGTTAAGATGCGACCCCCATTTCGAACGCCATGAAACGGGTCAAAAGGGGTAAAACTAGTTACATTATAAATTGGTAATAAACAAAAAATTATAGGAATAGGACCTCGTGGTGTAAACCATAATGGGTCAAAGGTACGAAATAATGAATAACCACAAAAATCAGTTATAAAGATAATGAATTTTAGAAACGGGATCCTATGGTGCGAACCATAATGGGTCAAACGAAAAAAATGAGTTTTTAATGTAAATATTTGCTGAAGCAAACCAATACGGGTCAAACGAGAAAAATGGCGAATAATCATACATTGGTTATTAATTTAATGAAAAAAATTATAAACGGAACTCTATGGTGCAGACCATAGCGGGCCAAACGAAACAACTGGTAAGTAAATATCCTTTTTATAATAAACAATGTTTAGTTATACCGATAAGTTAAAAGGGTGAGCCAAGAAACAAGTCAAATGGACAAACAAGTTATATGGTGATGTTATCACCATTTGAAAATGATATTTAGTATTTCGTTTGTTAAGTTTCATGCTTATAGGTAAGCATGATTTGTGGGCATGCATTGCCACGAGTAGTATATAGAATCGCAAAGTATCGCTAACAGGTCAATACTTTGACCCACGCCAGATATGTGTAATGGTCATACTCTCAATGAGGGTTTGCGGTACGACAAAAGACTTTTATGTTCTTAAGAACAAAATATATTTTTTTGTGGAAAACTGGTTAAAAGTGCCCACTTGGTCAAACCAAGCTTTTAAAAATCCTTTGTAGTTACAAGGACTAATATTGACCAAAACGCCAAAGAATGACAAAATGGGCAAACGACCCTTAAGGGTAGTTTAAAAATGAGTTTTATAATTGAGTAGATCCTTTCAGTAGTGTAAAAGTGAAAATCATAAGCCTTTTTGGTTTAATGCCTCTTAACGGGTCTTTTTCGTAAATTGTCAAACCGAATGATAGAATTCGGAATAAATGCTTTTACTATAAAAAATCCACTACAACTATATTAGTGGTGGAAGATAAATAGAAGTCTTAGTGTAGAAATATGAGGTAAGGAAAGAAAAAGCGAGATTTAAGCTTAAGTGCTTAAATCCCTTAACAGGTCAAAATGAATATGCGCATAAACCGGGCAATGGTTGCATAATTCATAAAAGTTATGAATCCGGGTTAAGGATTTCTTGTAAAATGTGTAGGTAAACATTTTACGGACATTTAGAAACAAGTTTCGAGTGAAACAGATGAAAATTGAATAAGTTACAGAAGTTTTCATAACAAAAACGACAAACTTGAAAAAGGCTGCAACAGCCAACAATAAGCTACCGTGGCCTACCATAGCTTATGGTAGGCAGCTACTGATCGAAACAGAAATCATGTACCGTAAGCTACGATACAGAACCGTAGCTTACGGGCGGGATTTTTAGCAAAAAGTTTGTTTTATTTTTTTGGGCCTTCGGGTTTATTCGGTTATGTTATAAACTTATTATAACTTGTCACACCCCAACCGATGGCGGAAACATCGAGGAGGGACGAAAGAGATTGCTCATTCCTCATAAAACTAACTGCGACAATAATTAATTAACTGGATTTCATTTCATAAGTAAAATAATTGAGTACAATACGTGGAAATTCAAATACAACCATAACAAAGGCAAAATTTGATACAACAATTATAAACCTAACGTCTATGTGTGTATCTAGTCATCAAAACAACTCCAATGTCATGGTATCATCTTCATCAACCTGTAACATGTTAAAATACGAGTTCAATGCAAAAGCAAAGGCGAGTACATAAGTTTGATGAATGCATAACATAGGTATAAAAAGGTATAACTCGAATCCACATGGTAATTGTAAGCAAAGTATATACTAATCATGCAATACTAGATCAAACCCCGAGTTTCCACAAAAAAAGTTTACGAGATCGAGCTTCCCTCGTCACAAAAGCGACGAGACTAATATGAGTATGATAATCTTAACATAACCCCGACGGGTGGTGTGCTACTCCTATAGCGCTATACATGTTAAGTTTGGGCTAGCTAAGTTAATGATCAAGCATGTATAATCTAGCATGTATCTAAGCATAACAAGTATTCATGTATAAGGATTGAGCATGTAAAAGCATAAGTTTGTGATAGTGTATTTTGATACGGAAACATGTTACAACCCAAAAGTGATAAAAGGTAAATGGGTCGAGTGTACTCACGGTTTTGCTAAAGTGTTCCCCTTAGAGAAATCCCGCGAGCTTGTTGTGATTAGGGTTTGGCACCTTGTCCTACTACAAGAAGAACATAGGTATGAGTATGAGTTTTAACGGAAGATTCGGATTATCGAGCATGATTACGAAATTGAGAATAAAGTATTATGGTATGAAAATAATCACTAAGGTTTAGCACTTGTTCTTGACACTATGGTAACCCAATTGGGTTTGATGTGATTTCATAGGTTCGAGACCTATTAGAATCATGACAAGGAACTACACTCTTTAGTGATGAAACTTATTAATTTGATAGGTGATTATATATTCATCATCAAGGGTTCGGTTTGATATATTATATAGTCCAATATGTATATATAGTTATATAGTCATGTAGGAGGTGGGAGGATGAACCATCCAATTTGGAACGTCTTGGTGTCATGTAAGTCAAGTAGGAGGTGGGAGGATTAACCATCCAATTTACAACTTCGATTGGTTTCACCACTACACAAGTTAACATAGGCAACAAGGAGGGTCTTAGAACAATAGTATGACAAGAAAGGAAAAGACAAGAATGTAAAGTGTGTCACCACAATACCAAGTAGCCAAGTGAAATACAACCCAGTGAGCATGCTTTGGCACACGTCAAAGGCTAAACGGGGTTGTGACAGTTTCAATCTAGCAAACTAACTTGGGATAAGGGCAAAAATCATCAAGTGATGTGTGGTCTCAAAGTTAGGATACCCCAAGCTAACCAGGGTGGAGACACATGAACAAGTTTATGAACTTGCATAACTCGTGAGCTTAAAGCTCCATGAAAACAAAATATTTGTGAGGATAAATTCTCTAGTTTGAATGTCTCAACCTTATTTTTAAGCCTAACCAACCACAAGTAGTGTTGTAAGCATTAGGACATAGGTTTGAGATGAGTTAGACTCAAGTTTGATAAGATTAAACAAGTTTTGACAGAGTTTAAAACACAACAGAAAGTTTTGGACACTTTAGGTGCATTTCCAGGTCTGGATTCTACATGGAGAACCCTAGGATTTAAACCTAAAGTTTATCCAAGTATTTAGAAAGAAGAATCAAGAGTTTTTGTCGAGTTTTGAGCAAGTTATGCTCACTTTAGTATGAGGGTATGAATCTGCTCGGATTTGATGTTGCAACTGATTTAAGGAGTGATTTGAGAGAGATTGGAAGGTGTTTAAAGTGTGAAAAAGCTTGGATTAGAGGTGGTATTTATAGGGATGAGTTAGGAGTGGTTAGAAGGTGTTTAATGCTGCATTAGAGGTCATTGGGTGAGGTTTGGTTGTGTGGATCCATGCCAAAACGCGAGTTTGAAACATTTCTGCCCACCAGATACCCCTTGCGGACAGCAACACATCCCCATGCGGTCCGCATGGGGCTTGTCTGAGCACAATTGTTTTTTGTTATTTTGGTGCTAGGTTACGGGTTTTTATGTTATTTTAAGGCATTTTATGAATAAGTAAGGTATTATAGGTATAAGTAGCATGTCACATTGTATAAGTAAGTATAGAATGATCGAGATCGAGTATAAACATCGCGTATTATGTATGTATAAAGTATCAATGCCACGTATTTGCAAGTGTGTCAAGTTTTCGAGTATGATCAACATGTGTATGAGTCTATGAGTATGTATAACAAGTATAGGGACAAAATGTATATTTCCATTATGATTCAAGTCTCAATTATAACAACTACAACGAAATGAAGAATACGACTACAATGGTTTCCAAAAATAGAATTACAACACGAGCTTGCGATAAATAGAAAGTATGAAAAAGCGAGGCGTTAGAGTCTCCCCTCCTTTAGGAAGTTTCGTCCCGAAATTTAGGAAGATGCAACGAAAAGATGTGAATACTTCGTCTTCATATCACTCTCGAGTTCCCAAGTAAATTCAAAGCAACGTTTCCCTTCCCATCGAACCTTGACGATAGGGATTCGACTGCGCCTTAGTTGCTTGATTCCTCGGTCCATGATTTCGACCGGTTTCTCCATGAAGTGCAATGTATCGTTGATTTGAAGATCTTCGAGTGGCACTTGAAGTCCTTCTTCAGCTAAACATTTCTTAATATTCGAAACATGAAATACTGGATGAATAGTGTTGAGCACTTGAGGTAGGTCCAGTCGATACGCTACCTTGCCAATCCTCTCGAGAATCTTGAAAGGACCCACGTAGCGAGGAACGAGTTTGCCTTCCTTACCAAAACGGACAACGCCTTTCCAAGGGGATACCTTGAGAAGTACATGATCACCTACATTAAATTCCAAGGGCTTGCGTCTTATGTCAGCATAACTCTTTTGTCGGCTTCTGCTTTAAGAAGATTATCACGAATTTGCTGGATCTTGTCCATTGTCTCTTGTATTAGCTTGGGACCGGTGATTTGTACGTCTCCAATCTCGTGCCAACAAATAGGCAAACGACACTTACGACCATACAATGCTTCAAATGGAGCCATTTGAATACTAGCGTGATAACTATTGTTGTACGAGAATTCAACAAAGGGTAAGTGCGAATCCCAATTGCCGCCAAAATCGATTACGCAAGAACGAAGCATATCCTCCAAAGTTTGGATTGTACGCTCAGTTTGACCATCAGACTGAGGATGAAAAGCAGTGCTTAGGTTAAGACGATTGCCAAGGGCGGATTGAAATGTTTGCCAAAGGCGGGAGGTGAAACGGGCGTCGCGATCAGAGATAATATCAAGAGGAGTACCATGACGACTGTTGACTTCATCCGTGTAGATACGAGCCAATTTCTCGACCTTGTAATCTTCACGAATGGCAAGGAAATGAGCGGATTTGGTCAATTGGTCAATGATAACCTAGATGCTGTCATGACCAGACGAAGTACGAGGCAATTTGGTGATAAAATCCATGGCAATGCTCTCCCATTTCCAGACAGGGACTTCTGGTTGTTCGAGCAAACCAGAGGGACATTGGTGTTCGGCCTTGACTTTGGAACATGTAAGACATTTAGACAGGTAAAGAGCGATATCATGTTTCATTCTAGGCCACCAATAGGATGCACGCAAATCATGGTACATCTTATCAGCTCCAGGATGAATGGAGTAGTGGGATTTGTGGGCTTCATACATCAAGGTGTTTTGAAGGTTGAGGCGACCGGGAATCCAAATGCGACCACGGTAGTAAAGAATACCATCGGGCTTAGTTTCGAGTGGGTTTTCGATTCCACAATTCAACTCGTTGGCGAGGTTACCTCCATTAATAACGGCAAATTGTGCTTGGCGAATTAACTCGTTGAGTTTTCCCATGATTTGGTAGCAACAAACACTCTTAACATGAGTTTTACGACTGAGTGCATCGGCCACGACATTTGCCTTACCAGGGTGGTAGCGAATATCACAGTCGCAGTCGTTCAACAATTCTACCCAACGATGTTGACGCATGTTGAGTTCCTTTTGATCAAAGATGTGTTGTAGGCTCTTATGGTCGGTGAAGACTCTACACTTTGTACCATAAAGGTAGTGTCGCCAAATCTTTAATACAAAAATGACTGCACCAAGTTCAAGGTCGTGAGTAGTATAGTTTTTCTCATGTATTTTGAGTTGCCTTGATGTGTAAGCGATAACTTTGTCTCGTTGCATGAGAACGCAACCAAGACCCTGGTTAGAGGCATCGCAATACACGACAAAGCCGTCGGTCCCGTCAGGGAGAGTAAGGATAGGAGCATTACAGAGCATGTCCTTAAGCGTTTGGAAAGATTCCTCTTGTTCGGGACCCCAAACAAAAGGTTTATCTTTTTGAGTCAACGAGGTCAAAGGAACGGCAATCTTTGAAAAGTTCGAGATGAAACGGTGATAATACCCAGCTAGGCCAAGAAACGAACGAATTTCGAAGGCGACTTAGGTGCAATCCAATTCTTCACACCTTCTATCTTTGCAACCGAGTTCGTTAACAGTGTGACCCAAGAATTGAACCTCTTTTAGCCAAAATTCACAGTTGGAGAATTTGGCATAAAGACGTTCGGTTTGCAAAAGCTGAAGAATGAGACGCAATGTCGTCCATGCTCTTCTTTCGTCTTAAAGTGGATGAGGATATCGTCGATGAATACGATGATGAAACGATCGAGGAACGGTTTAAACACGCGATTTATAAGATCCATGAACACGGCGGGTGCGTTTGTCAAACCAAAAGGCATGACCATGAACTCGTAATGTCCATATCGTGTGCGGAAAGCGGTTTTAGGCACATCTTCTTCGAGAACTCGAAGTTGATGATAACCTGAGCGGAGATCAATCTTTGAAAAGCACGTAGCACCTTGCAATTGATCGAAGATATCGTCAATACGAGGAAGTGGGTAGCGGTTCTTGACTGTAATCTTGTTAAGCTCACGATAGTCAATACACATGCAGAAAGATCCATCTTTCTTTTTGAAGAAAAGAATTGGAGCGCCCCAAGGAGAAGTACTAGGGCGTATAAAGCCTTTATCAAGAAGTTCTTGAAGCTGGCTCGATCGCTCTTGCATTTTCGAGGGTGCTAATTGATAGGGAGCCTTC
Source organism: Scalesia atractyloides (assembly GCA_947069175.1). Taxonomy (NCBI): domain Eukaryota; kingdom Viridiplantae; phylum Streptophyta; class Magnoliopsida; order Asterales; family Asteraceae; genus Scalesia; species Scalesia atractyloides. The sequence goes on along the minus strand of CAMTDV010000004.1, from coordinate 49,513,592 downwards.
ACAACAGGAGTTGCGCTAGGAATAAGATTAATACGAAAATCGACAGCTTGAGGAGGCGGAGGACCAGGAAGATCCTCAGGAAAAATGGAACGAAATTCACAAACGACAGGAACATCACTTATGCTTGGACCTTTGTCTTTCTTTTCCACAACGTGGGCAAGAAAGGCAAAGTACTCCTTGCGCAAGTACTTGTTCACTTTGATGCACAACATAAGCTTGAGACCTTTAGAAGGTTTCTCGCCATAGACGTGGAGAGAATCACCTTGAGGAAGAGGGAGGCGAATGAATTTTTCGGAACAAACAACTTTGGCACGAACTCGCATAAGCCAATCCATGCCTACTATGATGTCGAAACTTCCCATTTGCATGGGGATGAGATCGATGGAGAACATATGATCGTTAAGGATCAAAGAGCAACGAGAAAGAACGGAATCAACGGAGATGGTTTTACCATTAGCGACTTCGACCGCGAAAGGATTAGGCAATTTAGATCATTCGCACTTAAGCAAGGGTTCAAATTCTAGAGATACAAAGCTTCTATCGGCACAAGTATCAAACAGGCATGTAGCATAAGTATGGTTCACAAGGAACGTACCAGTGATGAGGTCATTAGAGCTTTGGGCTTGAGCGAAGGTAAGCATGAAAACTCGTCCTTTTGCAGGCTCAGGCTGCTGCAGCTGCTGATGCTGTTGGTTGAGGAGAGTGCAAACATTGGCGAGATGAGTGAGATCACCACACTTGTAACATGCTCGCACATGAGCATTTTGTCATTGCGGTTGAGTTTGGTTCGGGTTAGGGTTAGGGACTATGGCTTGGTTGCTTTGGGGTTGGCGACAATGGCTAGAAAGATGCCCCATCCTGTTACAGTTGGCGCACTTTCGACACGGGGTGAAAGGGAGATGGTGGTAGGTGCAATGATCACACCTAGGCCAAGTGCCGGTGTAGTTTCGTTTGGATGGATCGTTGTTTTGAGTAGTGGAGATGGCATTTAGAGGTGTAGGGGCAGGCGGAGTGACGACCGTGTTGTTTTGAACAAAAGCCATCCGCTTCTTGTTCCTGTTGTTGTTCGTTTTGCCTTGAGGGGGAGGCGATTTGGTAGTGGTGGTAGTATTGGCGGTGGCTTGGTGCGCATGCTTCGTAGGAACCTTGTCGTAGGCCCCCTGAAGGATGCAATTATGGTTAAGCTGAATGGTTATGCTAAAGGCTTCATTGAGGGTTCTTGGGTTTGCGGCAGCTACGTGATTCATGATCACAGGCGAAAGCGAACGAATGAGCTTAGCAATCGCCTTGGGAACCATATCCACCTGTCCAGGACAGATGATACTTAACTGTTTGAAGCGTGTGATCAGTCCCTTAGTGTCGCTCCCTTGCTGTGTGAGATTCCAGAATTCGTTCTCGAGCTTCTGGTCTCGTGGGGAGGACAGAACTGATCCCTCATGAGCTGCTTAAGCTCGTCCCAAGGTAGAGCGTGGGCTGCTTCGTTGCCACGCTTGTTGCATTCAGTAGTCCACCACTTGAGGGCTCTCTGGCGAAAGACCTAGGTAGCGTTGAGGGTTCGAAGTTCATCAGGGTACCCTCCCTGAAGAAAGGTAAGTTCCATAGTGTCAAACCAATTGATCATGGGGGTGACACCGCCCATGCCAATGAATTCGACTGGTTTGCAGACCATGAAATTCTTGAATTGGTAGGACATTTTGGGGGCTTCGGTATTCGAATCGGCAGAGGATTTAGGTGTGGCTTCTGTGCAGATGGTATGAAGTTGGCTAACAATATCGGAGATGACACGGGCCATTTGATCGGCCATTTGTTCAGCGACAAGACCAATGAGGTCTTGTTTGGGGATGGCGTCCTCATTGTTGTTGTTGTTGTTGTTGTTGGATCCCTTGTTGGACCTCTTGGATTTCTTGGATGAGTTAGGAGAATTCATCTAGAGGTTTAACATGGAAGAAGGGATGAGACTTGGTCATAATATGGAGAAAAAACAAGTTTGGCATGTATAAGCATGTATAAGGTTCAAGTATGGTTCACAAAGTTTGCATGAATGTATTAAGTATAGCATGTATAATCACGTATGAATGCGAATAAAGAGTATAAATTTAGTGTCTTCACGAGAATTAGTATTGTTTTTTATTGCGATAAACGTGCGAGTTGTGTAATGGTTCGAAACGAATAAGGTAACAAGTATAAAATCACATAAAAATTGAGATAACATAAAAGATTGGCTCAATAAAACATGGGATTGTTTTGGGTAGAGAAACGTCGACTATTCCAAAGTGATTCGTAAGATCTTTCGAGTTAGGGAACATGTTTTGGCCTAATAGGTAAAAAGCTCTCGTCGAGAAGCGATTAACGGCATTTTACCCTTCCAGTTCCTACATATCCCTAGTCGATCGAAATTTCGAGACTTTGGCGAGATTGAAAATCGAGGAACGGGACTTAATCAACAAGGTGCGGGTTTCACCCCTAACTTGACGATCTCGTACCCTAAGTGTGGTTGTTTCTTACTAACGAAGAGCATATTCCGACTCGTTTGTAAGATCCACTAGAGTATGAAATGGAAGTTTCCATCAAGATGCGGATATCACTCCTAACTTGATGGATAACTTCGTGAAAAATCGAATACGCGGAATGAGGGATTTCACCAAAAATTGTAAGTCGTTGGACCTATCTTGGTGCAAATCGCCTCGTTTGCATCATGAGTATCTTCAAGTCTTCAAGTGTATTGTGTAAACGTCTTAGGAAAGACGTTATGTAAGTTTTAAGACCAAAGGAAAAGGAAGAAACAATGAAGGAAGAATAAAGTTTTAAGCATAAGACAAGAATGGTAAAAAATGGACACTTAAACTATAGACTAAGTCGAACATGGCAATTCTACCTAATTCCCTATAGTTATGGCTCTGATACCAATCTGTCACACCACCACCGATGGCGGAAACATCGAGGCGGGACAAAAGAGATTGCTCATTGCTCATAAAACTAATTGCGACGATAATTAATTAACCGGATTTCATTTCATAAGTAAAATAATTGAGTACAATACATGGAAATTCAAATACAACCATAATCAAGGCAAAATTTGATACAATAATTATAAACCTAACGTCTATGTGTGTATCTAGTCATCAACACTGCTCCAATTTCATGGCATCATCTTCATCAACTTGTAACATGTTTAAAATACGAGTTCCATGCAAAAGCAAAGGCGAGTACACAAGTTGGTGAATACATAGCATAGGTATAAAAAGGTATAACTTGAATTCACATGGTAATTGTAAGCAAAGTATATACTAATTATGCAATACTAGATCAAACCCCGAGTTTCCACAAAAAGTTTACGAGATTGAGCTTCCCTCGTCACAAAAGCGACAAGACTAATATGAGTATGATAATCTTAACATAACCCCGACGGGTGGTGTGCTACTCCTATAACGCTATACATGTTAAGTTTGGGCTAGCTAAGTTAATGATCAAGCATGTATAATCTAGCATGTATCTAAGCATAACAAGTATTCATGTATAGGATTGAGCATGTAAAAGCATAAGTTTGTGATAGTGTATTTTGATACGGAAACGTGTTACAACCCAAAAGTGATAAAAGGTAAATGGGTCGAGTGTACTCACTGTTTTGCTAAAGTATTCCCCTTATAGAAATCCCGCGAGCTTGTTGTGATTAGGGTTTGGCACCTTGTCCTTCTACAAGAAGAACATAGGTATGAGTATGAGTTTTAACGGAAGATTCGGATTATCGAGCATAATTACGAAATTGAGAATAAAGTATTATGGTATGAAAATAATCACTAAGTTTTAGCACTTGTTCTTGACACTATGGTAACCCAATTGGGTTTTATGTGATTTCATAGGTTTGAGACCTATTAGAATCGTGACAAGGAACTACACTCTTTAGTGATGAAACTTATTAACTTGATAGGTGATTATATATTCATCATCAAGGGTTCGGTTTGATATATTATATAGTCCAAGATGTATATATAGTTATATAGTCATGTAGGAGGTGGGAGGATGAACCATCCACTTTGGAACCTCTTGGTGTCATGTAAGTCAAGTAGGAGGTGTGAGGATTAACCATCCACTTTGGAACCTCGATGGTTTCACCACTATACAAGTTACCATAGGCAACAAGGAGGGTCTTAGAACAATAGTATGACAAGAAAGGAAAAGACAAGAATGTAAAGTGTGTCACCACGATACCAAGTAGCCAAGTGAAATACAACCCGGTGAGCATGCTTTGACACACGTCAAAGGCTAAACGGGGTTGTGACAGTTTCAATCTAGCAAACTAACTTGGGATAGGGCGAAAATTACCAAGTGATGTGTGGTCTCAAAGTTAGGATACCCCAAGCTAACCAGGGTGGAGACACATGAACAAGTTTATGAACTTGCATAACTCGTGAGCTTAAAGCTCCATGAAAACAAAATATTTGTGAGGATAAATCCTCTAGTTTGAATATCTCAACCTTGTTTTTAAGCCTAACCAACCACAAGTAGTGTTGTAAGAATTAGGACATAGGTTTGAGATGAGTTAGACTCAAGTTTGATAAGATTAAACAAGTTTTGAAAGAATTTAAAACACAACAGAAAGTTTTGGACACTTTATTCCAGGTCTGGATTCTCAATGAAGAACCCTAGGATTCAAACCTAAAGTTTATCCAAGTATTTAGATAGAAGAATCAAGAGTTTTCGTTAAGTTTTGAGCAAGTTATGCTCATTTTAGTATGAGGGTATGAATCTGGTCGGATTTGATGTTGCAACTGATTTGAGGAGTGATTTGAGAGAGATCAGAAGGTGTTTAAAGTGTGAAAAAGCTTGGATTAGAGGTGGTATTTATAGGGATGAGCTAGGAGTGGTTAGAAGGTGTTTAATGGTGCATTAGAGGTGATTGGGTGAGGTTTGGTTGTGTGGATCCATGCCAAAACGCGAGCTTGAAACAATTCTGCCCGCCAGATACCCCTTGCGGACCGCAACCACATCCCCATGTGGTCCGCATGGGGCCTGTCCGGGCACAAATTTTTATTTTTGTTGTTTTGGTGCTAGGTTACGGGTTTTTATGTTGTTCTAAGGCATTTTATGAATAAGTAAGGTATTATAGGTATAAGTAGCATGTCACATTGTATAAGTAAGTATAGAATGATCGAGATCGAGTATAAACATCACGTAGTATGTATGTATAAAGTATCAATGCCACGTATTTGCAAATGTATCAAGTTTTCGAGCATGATCAACATGTGTATGAGTATGTATAACAAGTATAGGGACAAAATGTATATTTCCATAATGATTCAAGTCTCGATTACAACAATTACAACCAAATGAAGAATACGACTACAATGGTTTCCAAAAAAAGAATTACAACACGAGCTTGCTATAAATAGAAAGTATGAAAATGCGAGGCTTTACATAACTAACGTATATAATTTATGAAATATAGGTACTGATTTGAAGCACCGTAGGATGATTAAGCTCAACGAAGAACCGAACACGATCAAAGTTCAAGCTTCCGCAATTTGTCTAGTCGTTACGAAATTAAACAATGATAATATGTTGAAATGTTTTAATTTTTTTAGAAGTTTTATGAAACTCGTAATATAGTATGATCATGTAATTGCATATAGATTCTTTTATTTGCGAAATTTTCATAAAATTCAGATTTATAGAAAAAGGGTTTTACATATTGCTTTCGTAACAAGAAACTATGTTGGTTTCAAGGAGATGAGTTTGACTCAGCTTCATGGTAGGCTTTTAACCTATGAAAGAGATCTTAACCCGAAAAAGAAGCTTCAAGAGTCAGGAAAAGTTTCTGATGACTATGCTTTTGGTAGCACAACACTTTTTGGTCAAGAGGAAACCTCTGGTGGAAGCAAGGATCAAGGTTATGGTCATTTCATTTACGTAACTTTTGGTGGAGCATTTAACTCCGATCCTTACTCACCCAATTATACTTTTGTAGCAAAAGGGGGAAAGCCAAGTTTCTGACAACTTATCTTTTGAGTTTAATGATCTTCAACATTTTTGACCCCACTGATTTGGAAGAAATGGACATCTTGCACCAACTTGCCTTGTTGAGTGTTAGAACTACCAAGTTTTACAAAAGAAATGGTAAAACATTTCCAGGGATGCATGGAGAGTTAAAAGTTGGGTTGGATAAATCTTTAATCAAGTGTTACAAGTGTAATAGGCTAGGACATTTTTCTAGAGAGTGTAGAAGTCAAACAAGTGGTCCAATTATCACAAATCCAAGTCCTAGAGCTCAAAACACTCAAAACACTGTCCATTATTCCCAATACCCCTGCTCCACACATGCAAAACACTGCTCACTTTGCGCATCCTGCTACCACTGTTCCAGTATAGTATGTCCAAACCACAGTTCCTCAGATACAATATGTTCAAACCACAGTTCCTCAGATACATTATTCAAGTGCAACCTGCACTACAAGATACACAAACCTTTGCTCAGACAGAGACTAGTCAACAGAGCTTCTTTACACAAGTCTTTGTTGATTAGAGTAACTTACGAGAAGAACTTACAGATGAGAATTTTGCCCTAGTTGCCAATTTTGAAAAGAAACATGGTGAATTTGCTTTATGGCACTAGAGGCAATATTAGAAGGAGTTGAGTCTAAGGAAGTGGTGTCCAATATTTATGTGACTTGTGATAATAGATATTTCAAAAGAAAAAGTTGGTGAAGAAAAGGTTGGTGAAGAAATGGTAAAACCTCCGTCAGACCCATGGGATTCCAGTGTTTGTGAAGGAGAGTATGATTGTGCCATGATGGCTGCTGCTAAGGTATCACCTCAAGTCCTTAAAGACTTATGTTCTGAAAAATGTATTATTGCTTTTGCAAACTTAAAAGAGGTAAATGAAAACCTACGAACAAGATCTTAGATGATGAAATTCAGTTTGAAAAACTTGCCAAAGAGTTAAAATCAAAACTGTTCGAAAAAGAAAGTGAAATCAACAATCTTAACATCACCAAGGATCAACTCCAAACAATGATAGAAAAATATCAAAGTTGTAAAAAGGAGCTTGAATCTACCCAGGTCACATGTGAAAAATTGGTAGAATCCTGCAAAGGTTATGAGTTGATATTAGAAAAAACGGATATAAAAAACAATGTAAAACTTGGCATAGGTTTCGCAAAAATGACCAAGTTTCTCAAAACACTGCTGTAAATTATTCTAGTTTGGTTGAGATCATTCCTACCAACATGGCTGGTCAAGAAATTATAGTCACTGAACCTAATGGTAAGAAAATTGTTTTAGAAAGACCTGAAGGATCCTCAACTTTTGAGGAAATTGAAAAATATCAATTTAAACCAACTTGGTCAGATGAATATGACATTCTTGAGAATTTTAAGCCAATTGAGTTCTCTACCATTGGGGGTGTAAAAGCACCTAAAGTAAAAAATCATTCTTTTAAAAGACCTTCCAAACAGGCCTTTGTTCCATTCCAAACAAAAGGAAATAAAAAAACTTGAGAGTCCAAGGGCTAGTAATACAAAAGGAAATTCCAAACAGGCCTTTGTTCTATTCCAAACATCTGTTACCAAACAATTGAATGTAACCTCTGCTCACAGAGAAGTTCAGGTAACAGATGCACCACCAGCAAACTAATTTCCAAGAGGATAAGGCTAACCACCTTATCAAAAAGTACCACTTAGTTATGAGGCCTACAAAAGACCTTCAAAACCAAGAGTGAACAAGCATCCTCATGGTTATAGCCACCTAACATTAAATGGTCCACAATAGATGTTTCAAAAATCTGACCATTCACCTGGACTTGAGGCTGGAATGTCTGTGACCCCATCCAAAACCATTTTGGCTTTGGAAACTCACCAAAACTAATTTGTTACTGATATGCAGGGAGCTTCTGCATGCTTTGATAGTTTATGGTGTGTAGATAGTGGAGGCTCCAAACACATGACAGGATGTAGAGCCCTTCTCAAAGATTTTCTTGCTCATGGAGGGGGTGATATATCTTTTGGTAACAATTCAAAAGGAAGGTGTTGGGGTCAAGGATAGTCCAAGCTGGGAAACTCAAGTTTGAAAATGTCAATCTTATTGACAATCTTAAATTTAACCTCCTTAGTGTGTCTCAAATGAGTGACAAAGGCTATGGGTCATTCTTCACTAAAGAAAATTGTAAGCTTGTTGGGCAAGATGTGGTTAAAGAAGATTAAACATGTCATAGCTGAGAGCAAAGAACTGCTTGTTGCTTATAGGAGTGGCAATGTGTATGTGGTAGATATGATGAAAGATAATCCTATGTCTAATGCATGTCTGTTCTCAGTTGCCTCTATCAAAGAGACAGAACTATGGCATAGAAAGCTAGGTCACACAAATCTTAAAACTATCACCACACTCTCAAAACAAGGTCTTGTAAGCGGTCTTCCATCAAAATAATTCACATGTGATGAGCATTGGGTTTCCTGTCTAAAAGGTAAACAACATAGAAGCTCATACAAATCCATTGATGAGTCCAAAACTAGTCAGTGTTTACAATTGTTACACATGGACTTGTTTGGCCCTGTTAAAATCATGAGTCTTAAAAAGAAGACGTATTGTCTTATTATAGTTGATGATTTTTCAAGGTTTACATGAACTTACTTTTTGCACTCCAAAGATGAGACTGTAGGTGTTTTGCAGGACTTTGTAAGAAAAGTTGAAAAACAATTTGACCTGCCAGTAAAAGTCTTTAGGAGTGACAATGGAACAGAGTTTAAAAATAAGGAGTTGGATGAATTCTGTGTGTCAAAAGGGATTGTCCGGCAACACATTATCCCAAGGACACCAGATTAAAATACAGTGGCTGAAAGAAAGAATAGAACTCTAAGTGAAGCTGCTAGAACAATGCTTGCAGACTCAGGTTTACCCTTGTCTTTTTGGGCATAGGCTGTAAACACGTTTTGCTATATGCAAAACAGAGTTTTGATTAACCCCAGACATCAAAAGACTGCTTATGAGATTCTATACAAAATCAAACCACTGATCTCTTATTTCAAAATCTTTGGTTGCCCATGTTTCATTTTAAACTTAAAAGATTCCATTTCAAAATTTGCAACCAAAGTAGATTGTGGTTATTTTCTGGGATACTCAACTACTGCTAAAGCCTATAAAGTGTTTAACACAAGGACTAAGTGTGTAGAAGAGACCTTGAATGTAAAGTTCAATGAACTTTCTTCTTTAAAAATCCCAGCAAATCCTGCTGAATTATTTGACTTAGATAAATTTACATGTGAAGATGTGTCTGTCAAGACTAACCATGCAGGTACACCACAATCTTCTCATCAAGATTATGGATATGACATTGTGATCCGACAATACAAAATCACTTCCACTACCAGAGGAACAAATGTTCAAAACATTGGTCAAAACTCTGCTACTACTGCATCAACAGTTGTTGATCTTCAAAGCTCTGTCACCTCATCAAGTCAAACCACTGTTGATAAAAGTCCATATTCTGTGACCAAAAGTCAACCCATCTTTACACCTATCCCACATATACCTCCACCTCCATTCCAAATAGATGTTGGCTCTTCAAAATTTCCAAAAGATGTTAGCTCAGATGATTCCCATCTGTAGCCTTCACTTCTTAATGCCATCATTCCATACAAGGGAGATCTAATCTACCTTAAAAATCACTCACCAAACCAAGTTATTGGCAACACAATGAAGGGGTCATCACAAGAAGTCAATCCCAAAACATTTGTCTTTTTGCTGGTTTTTTATCACTCACACAACCTGTCAAGTACTAAGAGGCACTAAGAGACAATAGTTGGGTAGAGGCCATGCTGGAAGAGCTCCTACAGTTCAAAAGATAACAAGTATGGGAACTTGTATCATTTCCTGAGGATGTATGTCCAGTTGGCACAAAATGGGTCTTCAAGAACAAAACAGATGAAAGGGGCATTGTTGTAAAAAACAAAGCTAGGCTTGTGGTTCAAGGCTATAGACAAGAAGAAGGCATTGATTATGATGAAACATTTGCTCATGTAGCAAGACTAGAGGCCATCAGATTGTTCTTAGCTTTTGCTACCAACCGCAACATCAAGGCGTATCAAATGGATATCAAATGTGCATTTCTTTATGGTAAGATCAAGGAAGAGGTATATGTATGCAAACCCCCTGGTTTTGAAGATGCCTTTTATCCAGATCATGTTTACAAGCTTAACAAAGCTTTGTATGGCTTGAAACAAGCACCTAGATCCTGGTATGAAACTCTATCCACTTTTCTCTTATCCACAGGTTTCACAAGAGGTAGAATTGATAAAACTTTGTTTTTAAACTGGAGAGGAAAGGATTTGATGCTTGTCCAAATTTATGTGGATGACATCATTTTTGGAGCCACATGCAATGCCATGTGTGACGAGTTTAGGGAACTCATGACAACAGAGTTTGAGATAAGTGCCATGGGTGAACTTCAATGCTTTCTTGGTCTTCAAGTTAAGCAATTGCAAAATGGTACATTCATTCATCAGAGCAAATATGTCAAAGAACTATTAACAAAATTTAATATGAATGATTGTAAACCATGTAGTACACCCATGGCCACTTCAAAGTTGGTCACCATTAATGACAAAGATGACTTGGTTGATCAAACACTTTGTAGAAGCATGATTGGGTTTTTATTGTACCTAACTGCATCAAGGCCAGACATCATGTTTGCAACATGTGTTTGTGTCAGATCATAGTCAGCACCTAGAAAGTCTAATCTTATAGCTGTAAAAAGGATATTCAGATATATAAAAGGTGCTCCCGTACTTGGTATCTGGTATCCTGCTAATGAAAATATTGAGCTTTCAGATTACTCAAATAGTGACTTTGCTGGTTGTCAAGCAACAAGGAAATCAACTTCAGGAGGTTGCTAGTTTCTAGGCAATTGCTTTGTTTCTTGGCAAAGCAAAAAAGCAAGTTGCAGTATCAACATCAACAGCAGAGGCTGAGTATATTGTTGCTGCAAGTTGTTCAACTCAACTCCTATGTCTTCAAAACCAATTGTTAGATTTTGGTGTAACTGCTTTAAAGATTCCTCTTATGTTGGATAGTCAAGCAGCTAAAACATCATTAAAAAACCAATCTCTCATTCAACAACCAAGCACATTGACATCAGACATCACTTTGTGAGGAATTGCTGTGAAAAAGGTTTGATTTCTCTGCATCATGTTCCATTTAAGAATCAGCTGGCAGATGTGTTAGCAAAAGCTTTAGACACATCAACCTTTGAAAGGTTGATCTCTAGGATTGGCATGCTAAACATGGATTAAAAGCAAAATTTTGTTTTCCATGAATAAATAGCATATAAATGTTTCAGAAAATAAAAAATCCATCCTTAAAAATAGCTTAAATTGAATACATTTTCAAATATCCTAATAAATTCCACACAAAAACAGATGAACATGATGAAGAACGTGAAGAACACAATAAATGTTCTTGATGATATTTAACAAAAATCAAAGGTTCTTGAGTATTTGATACCAAAATGAGCCTAGAAACAGGTTCAACAGGCTCTGATACCACTTGTAAGTCCCAATAATCTGGATTAAACAAACACCAAGGATGGACGGAATCCAAACTTGGTGAGATTCAAGAAAACTGAAAAACAAGGACACCGAAATAACTTTTAACTAACACACGTTTCTATTACTATTGATTAGCAAAAACGTCTGGTATGAGTACACAAAACACTACAATCACCTCCTCTCTGATTCTCTAGAATTTCTATAACAAGGAGGTCTAAAGCCTATTATAACCTAGCAAGCCCATGCCCCACATGGGCTCCTCATGGGCTTGCCTGACCCACATGCCTTAGGCATGGCCAAATGACCTATAAAGGTCCAATTCCAAATATAAACTAACCCGGTAATGCCTAGTTCGCTACCATAGCCCATTGCGCATATTTGATGCGTCAGTCTCACACTTATAGGGCCTAACACCTGGGCACGAGGTCGTGTGTTTCCAGCTATAAAAGGAGGTGCTTGGTTCATTTCCAAATGATCCCTTGGCAGCCCTTTCTCGTACTCACCGCCACTTCATTACAACTCTAGCACCATCATCCACCACCTTTGGAGTGTGTACAGTAGTCTCGTGATGTGCACAAAATGCAACATATTAATTACATCAAATGAGGCATAAAACCAACCCTTTTTCAGTATTAATGTTAGAAACATCACGCTTCTTTGTTCCTTTTTAATTTACAGGACTAAAAGAGCTTAAAAGATCAAAACAAGCAAATTAGCAGCTGAAACCAAAAGAAAATACAAGAAGAAGGAATAACGGAACATGCCTGGCCCCTCGGCAACATCCCAAGAGTAAAAAAAAGAGAAACAGAAGACCACAACGGGGCCGTATCCACCCAGACATGGGTCGTGGCCAACTACAACACCTGTATAAAAGACAAAATGCAAAATCCAAGCCAACACGGGGCCGTGTCCGGCAGGCATGGGCGTGGTCAACTCTCAGATTCGCAGAATCTTCATAGTACATCTATGCGTTGACCACGGGGCCGTGCCCAGAAGACACGGGGTCATGTGGGGCCCTCTGCTGACAGCTGCATTTAATGAAGGAAGAGAATGAAGTGGCCACGGGCCGTGCCCAGCGGGCACGGGGCTATGGCCGGGGCTCTGATCTGACTATAAATAGAGGTGCTTGGTTCCCTTCAAAGGCATCCCTTGGCAAATCAGTTCTCTCTCACTTTGCCACGATTCCACCACCACTACAACACCAACACCGACCACCATCATCCATCTTTCAAGAGTGTGTAGTATTCTCGGGATCCAAGATTGATCGTAAGAGCTCTTGTCAAACAAAGGACATGCTTGGCTAATCTCTTACTTCACTTAGTGAAGAAAAATCTTTTATGTATTACTTTTGATTTTTAATCTCTTGGCTACTTTTTAATTGGGTATGTATTAATGACTTTTATAACTAGTTTCTTATGTTGAAAGTGAGTTTTCTTAACCATTTCTTCATGGTGTCATTGATTTGCTCATTCGTGTCTTTACAGTCTATATAAAGCACGTTAACTACTTGGAAGGGGTTAGAATGGTGGTTTGGTAAAGTTCTTTTCTCGTTCAGTGTATAGATCCTGCGAGGACTTGGTTCAAGCTTACTAGGACCTCCTTCAATGCCCCATGGTATTGGATTGCGGGGGTGCGAATAACTTAAAACCCTCATATGTAACTACTATTAAAACATTAAACCGACCTCTTGGGATTGTATCCCTGCTGACTCAAACCACTTGGCCGAGGGTAACGCCACCTTCAAAAGAGGCGCCTACTACGTTTCGCATTGATAACTTACTTAATTAACTTTCAATATTCCGATCTTTTGGGATTGTATCCTACTGACTCAAACCACTAGGTTGAGGGTAACGTCACCTTCAAAAGACGGCCCTACTACTATAACTAAGATAATCTCTTAAAAAGTCCGAAAGTGCGAAAATCATCAAAGGATACGTAAAAGAGGAGTTAGATCTAACTGATTCTATCTTGTCTGTTTGTATTTCTTTTTATTTATCTTTTTATGTTTATTTTTATCTTTCAAAACTTTTATCTAAAATTTGTATCGATTAGACGTTGACGCTAAATCAGTATTAAAAGCTCTTGTGTCCTTGGAAGACCTCGGTATCTTACCAACATTATGCTACGCTCGCGATGGGTGCACTAGCCCTAGTGTGTGGTAGTGTTAGTATAATATCGCGTTTTATAAATTTAAAACTTGACTATTGCGTAAAATGGACTTAAAATATAATAAAATCATAACACGCTCGACATGCACCATCTCGGGATCCAAGATTGATCGTAAGAATTCTTGTCAAACAAAGGCCATGCTTGGCTAATCTCTCACATCACTTGGTGAAGACAAATCTTTTATGTATTACTTTTGATTCCAATGCTTCAGATACTTTTTATTTGGGTATGTATTAATGACTTTAAGAAAATATTTTATTACACTGAAAGTGAATTTTACTCTATCATTTCTTCATGTTTCGTTGATTCACTCATTCTTGTCTTTACGGTCTATATAAAGCGCGTTAACTACCTGGAAGGGGGTTAGAATGGTGGTTTGGGTAAAGTTCTTGCCTCGTTCAACGTATAGATCCTGTGAGGACTTGATTCAAGCTTATTAGGACTTCTCTTGAGGAAGATAACACCAAATCATGGGAAGTAAGAACGGCTTGAATCCCTTAAAAGTAAACTACTATTAAAACTTTAAACCGGCCTTACAGGACTGTTTCCCTGCTGACTCAGACCAATATGGCCGAGGGTAGTGTTGCCTCCAATAGAGGGACACGCCACATTTGCATTAATAACTTACTTAATTAGCTTTTAATAGTCCGACCTTGCGAGATTGCATCCCTACTGACTCAGACCAATATGGTTGAGGGTATCGTTGCCTCCAAAAGTGGGACATGCCACAATAACTAAGATAATCTCTTAAAAAGCCAAAGTGCGGAAATCATCAAAGGATACGTAAAAGAGGAGTTGGAAGCAAGTGATTCTATATTGTTATTGTAACATCCGTAAAAAACCGGATTTCCCAAACCCGCTTCGTTTATTAACCGAACAATCAGTTAAAAATTCCGTTGCGTATTTATTGCTCAAATTAATTTTAAACGATACATAATTAATAAGTATATTAGAATATAAAAGTTATATTTGAGAAAGTATTAAAAATAGTGAATTAAAAATAAAGTGCTGAAGCCTGGATTCGAACCCGGGTCAGCCGGGTCAACCAGTTATAAGCAAAGAATTAACTCACACGCGCTCAACCACTCCGCCACCTGTGTTTCTTGTTCATTATTGGAAACAATTAATTCAAATATCACAATCTCGGTTTCAAATCGACGCGCCCAAATCGCAGTCGTCGGAAATCCCGACGATTTCGCCTTTCACTGACGGTTTCTTGTGTCTTAACGCGTATAATAACTATTACATCGGTTATAACCGATGCCCAGTCCGCGACATCCGTCATAACCGCCGGAGAAATTATTGACCGACGAATCAAGTCGGTAATCGGATTAAATTCATCGATGTTCTTCCCTATAAATCCGCCCACAAGCCTTTGTTAACTCTTTCGCTCACAACCACACAAATTCTTGACGTAATTTCACTCGCCGGAAAATATCTGAAAGTCGCCGGAAAACCGAGACTTCCATCTACACGGTAATTACTTCGATTTTTCTGTTTCATTCCATTATTGGGCAAAATTCTAATATCAATCCCCCACCCAGAATCCTTTCCAGACGACGTTGCCGGATTATCTGTTTTCGCCGGAAAACTTCTGAAATTTCAGAAACCTGCTGTTAACCGGTATGATCATTTCAACTTACTGATAATCATTACCCAGTGGTTCCAATTCACATCTAATCCCTCCAAATTGTTGACTAATCCTATCAGCCGAAGCTCACCAAAGCAGAGCCGACGATCTTGCCGGACTTCTGAAGAAAGACGAACAGTTCGGTACAATCAATTCTCAAACCTTTTTCTGTTCCTTACATTACGATGGCTCATAATGTTCGTTAAGTTAATTTAACAAATAACAGTCAGTAAATCGATGTCTGTGTTTTGAACGAAGAAGATGAAGTTGGGTATGTTATAAGATTAATTAAAATCGATATTATGAACGGGTTAGACACACAGTCCAACGGTGGACTGTGTGCAAACAATATGCATAACGTCTCGAGTTCGATCCTGGTCACACACATTCGCTGTAACAAAATGCCTTTTTTTATTAAACTGAACCGGGTTAACTCAGTAAGATGTTAAATATAATAATAACCAGAATATTTACCAAGTTAGACACACAGTCCAGCGGTGGACTGTGTGTCAAACTAAACCACAGGTCCCGGGTTCGAGACCTGTGGCGAGCACCGAGTCATGCAATTAAATCGTTTTTAAATAAATGATTTTCGGATTAATCTAATTAGTATATAAATGTAATTAAAAACATAAATATTTCAGGTTAGACACGTAGCTCAGTTGGTAGAGCTGCGTGCACGCGAACGGGAGGTCTCGGGTTCGAGTCCTGCCCGGCGCATACATTTACACAATAAAACCGGTCAACAAGTCAACGGTCAAAAGTCAACATTTTTTTATTATTTTTATTTATTTATTTTATTTAAAAATCAATTAAAAATACTTAAAAATAACATTTTTAAAGTTAGAAAATAGCCTTAAACTCACAAAAATATATCCAATAATACTACTAAAAATTGATTAATAAAATCCGCTTATTTACCGAACCATTATGTTATTATCTAGGTTAGTTTCACTCGTGGTTAAATCCAACTTCGTGCGCATTCAACATCATCAACCGAACGCACCCAATTTGAGTGAATCTTACAACTCCCCTTTTTAATTACACGTTTTGGGGTGTGTCATGTGTCACTAGAATTAATTCGTTTATTTAAACTCGTGCCATACCATATTATGATTTAAACTTAGAATGTAAATATTGTTTGTAGTTATGTATTACATATTGTCAAGTTGTATGCAAATCATTCATTAGGCCCATCAGTTCGTAGAACAACGCGTGCCTTAAAACTCATTCATTAGGCCCATCAGTTCCTCGTGAGAGACAGGTTGAGCAACGCGTGCCTCAAAACAATTTATTATTGTATGTGTGTGCATTATCTGATATTAAGTGTTTTGTGAATATGTTTACATCTATATTTACTCATATGTGGTTATGCACCTTATTTTATAATCAATTCAATAAACTTGTTCAAATGTTTTCATAGGATTCACTCGCCAACTTTTTGTTGATCCAAAAACCATTTTTACACATGATACAGGTGAACAGGATGAAGCAAGGAAAACATAGGAAATGCCTTAGAAGAAAATAACGAAGTCTAGAATGATGTGTAGAACATGATGTAATTATGATTGTATGTTTCCCTTTAAATTGTAATAATAAATAAGAAACGTTATAATAAATGTCATGAGTTTTGATGATAACCCAATCATGCCCCGATCACCTTTTCCGCTGCGGGTCGCGGTGTGACAGATTGGTATCAGAGCCATGACTATAGGGATATAGGATAGGTTATTAGACCCTTAGAGCCTATACTATAGTTGACTAGATTTTAATTGTTTATGTGGTTACATGCAAACTTATGATATTTATTTGTTTCATATTTGTTTATACTTACAGTCAAACATACATACTTACATACACATTCATCATACATATTTCAATGTTCACATATTCAAATCATCTTCATACTTTCGTTATTCAAAGATTTTGTCGCATTTTTCATTTTTCAAATCTCATCAAAGTGAGTTCTGCGACGGGCATGTAGTAACTGTAAGGGTACAAGTACCGGTAGTCGGAACGTCTTGTCTAGGTTGACATTCGTATAAATCCAATATAACGGACCAGTTTGCCTACCTGGGGACTAACGATGAGAGTACGAAGGACCTATTAGGCCAAAGCATGCCACACCAACCGTCGTTCGAACTAACCCCACTTTGAGGTGTCACCGTGTCCACACCTGGACACATTCCGAATATCATACGTTACATATTTCTCGATTTTCTCCGGGTTTTAGTGTACGTAACCAGGCTAACACATGCGAACCATATGAAAAACCCAGTATTCATGGGGCCCACATGATTACGAAGGTGAAGTATGGCGGCATGCAATGCCCAATTACGAGCAAAGCCCAAGACATCCTATGGATGTAGTAGATTTATTATGTTATATTTATTTTATTAATGTTCATTCCTAAATACGACCCATGATCCCAAAAACATCCAACTCATACTCTTGATATGTATTCCTTGTAGATGTCTTCTAGCCTCGCTCGTAGGAAGATGAGAGCAGGAAAAGCCCGCGAGCGCATGGCTGCCCTAATCGCTCAACAAATGGCTGTCGTAATACCCAACATTATAATTCAAGTCCAACAAGCCCTTACCGCTAATCCCGTCAACCAAGAAGATCAAAATGTTATCAACCCTCCCCCAAATACCACTAAATGCACCTACAAGCATTTCAAATCCTGCGACCCTCCAAAATACGAAGGGACTGAAGGTGTCACCGCTCTCCTCCATTGGTTTGAAGAAATGGAGAACACTTTTCTAAATTGTGATTGCCCCGATGATTAAAGTGCGATATGCTACTAGTCGTTTATTTGGAATAGCACTTACTTGGTGGAATACAGAGAAGGCCAAACGAGGTGTTGAAGATGTTATGACTTTGACTTGGGAAGAGTTGAAGGAAATCATGAAAAGACGGTTTTGTCCAAGGAGCGAAATCAAGAAATTAGAGGATGAGTTCTATTCGTTGAAGCAAAAGGAAGGCGACCACACCACATACAACAAAAGATTCCTCGAGTTAAATCAAATGGTTCCCAACTTGTTCACTCCTCTCTACCGTTTGATCGAGCAATACATTCGAGGTCTTCCGGCAAAAATTCAAGACTCTGTAATAAGTACCACACCTGCAACCTTGGAAACAGTAATGGAGTTAGCTACAGAGCTCACCGAGAACCGCATCCGGAATAAAGACTTCAAGGAGGAGAAGAAGAAGGATAAAGCATCAACTGAAACTTCAAACTCCACCCAAACCGAATCCCCTTCTCAACCCATTTTTAAGGGAAAACGTGATGGGCAACTTTTCGCTGTCACCCAACGTAATCAACCAATTTCACAAGCCATACCCATCCAAGCTATCCCAATCACGCAAATAGCACCCAACTCAACTTACCCAAATAAGAAACCATACCTTGGACCTCACCCTCGATGTAACACCTGTTTTTATCACCATCCATCTACCTTACCTTGTCGACTATGTGCAAATTGTGGACGATATGGCCATTTGAGCAAGGTTTGCCGCACCCCTCAAAACCAAACCTCACCCCTTACTCAAAACTTGATCCAAACATATCAACAACCCCAATACCCCATGTTCCCATATGTTCGAACTTGTTTCAATTGTGGCGGCCCTACCCACTTTAGAAACACGTGCCCTCGATTGGTTAACATCATAAACGCTCAAGCTCAATCAAACCCAGTTAACCAAGCAAATCAAGGAAACCTAATCACTAGGCCACCAGCAAGAGGAAGAGTTTTCAACATCAACGCCAATCTTGTTGAAGATAATGACGGCCCAAACGAAACCACCCAACTGGTCCCCTTCACCAAAAATCAAGATTTAACTCCAACCGCTTAGTTTTTATGTTTTTCTTTATGTTATCTCAAGCTTTGGTTGATTGTATTTGTTTATGTTTTAGAGTCACATAGAACCAATCATAACTTACGGATAAGGCCAATGAAAATTTGACAAGAATATGGTGGATACGCCGCTGGTACTTCCTATATATAAGTATTCTTGTCAAAGGATCAGAGGCATTATCTGGCGGTTATGAGAAGTTCCATGTAGAATTTAGTATTGTCTTTATTGAAGTTTGTTTTGTACTCACTGATTTAGCATTTATAGCATCTCATCATTTAAAGAAATTGGATTGTGTTCCATTTCTACATAGACTAACCTCTCCATCACAACAAACGAGAGAGGTACTGTCATCATTCAAACATGTATACTATCAGAATTAAGACTCAAGCTTTGGTTGTTGTGTTTATTTATGTATTAGAGTCACATAGAACTAATCATAACTTACTGATAAAACCAATGAAAATTTGACGAGAATATGGTGGATACGCCGCTGGTACTTCCTATATATAAGTATTCTTGTCAAAGGATCAGAGGCATTATCAGGCGGTTATGAGAAGTTCCATGTAGGATTTAGTATTGTCTTGGTTGAAATTTGTGTTACATTCACTGATTTAACATTCATATCACATCATCATCTAAAGAAATTGGATTGTGTTCCATTTCTACATAGACTAACCTCTCTATCACAACAAACGAGAGAGGTACTGTCATCATTCAAACCTATCAGAATTAAGACTCAAGCTTTGGTTGTTGTGTTTGTTTATGTTTTAGAGTCACATAGGACTAATCATAACTTACTGATAAAACCAATGAAAATTTGACGAGAATATGGTGGATACGCCGCTTGTACTTCCTATATATAAGTATTCTTGCCAAAGGATCAGAGGCATTGTCAGGAGGTTATGAGAAGTTCCATGTAGGATTTAGTAATTTCTTGGTTAAAGTTTGTTTTATACTCACTGATCTAGCATTTATATCATCTCATCATTTAAAGAAATGGGATTATGTCACCAATCAAACATGTATACTATCAGAATTAGGACTCAGACATTGGTTGTGGTGTTTATTTATGTTCTAGAGTCACATCATAGAACCAATCATAACTTACTGATAAAACCAATGAAAATTTGACAAGAATATGGTGGATACGCCGCTGGTACTTCCTATATATAAGTATTCTTGCCAAAGGATCAGAGGCATTGTCAGGCGGTTATGAGAAGTTCCATGAGGTTGTAGTATTAGAAGTTTTGTTTTAGGATATAACCTTATCTTTCCAAACATAACAAAACTCTTGCGCATGAAATCATACTTAGTGAATCAACTCCGCTTATCAATATTTTTACCGTAGGCAACAAAAAGCGATTCCTGTAGCAGGGTACTCAACCCTTACAAGGAACGTTACCGCCTCAAACAAAAAATTTAAACTCTTACTCTTTTTCTAAGTATGTAACTGTCAAACTAAACACCATCCTTTTTAGATAAATATGTCACTACTTAAATTTCGGGACGAAATTTCTAAAAAGTAGGGGATACTGTAACATCCGTCAAAAACCGGATTTACCAAACCCGCTTCGTTTATTAACCGAACAATCAGTTAAAAATTCCGTTGCGTATTTATTGCCAAATTAAATTTAAACGATACATAATTAATAAGTATATTAGAATATAAAAGTTATATTTGAAAAAGTATTAAAAATAGTGAATTAAAAATAAAGTGCTGAAGCCTGGATTCGAACCCGGGTCAGTCGGGTCAACCAGTTATAAGCAAAGAATTAACTCACACGCGCTCAACCACTCCGCCACTTGTGTTTCTTGTTCATTATTGGAAACAATTAATTCAAATATCACAATCTCGATTTCAAATCGACGCGCCCAAATCGCAGTCGTCGGAAATCCCGACGATTTCGCCTTTCACTGACGGTTTCTTGTGTCTTAACGCGTATAATAACTATTACATCGGTTATAACCGATGTCCAGTCCGCGACATCCGTCATAACCGCCGGAGAAATTATTGACCGACGAATCAATTCGGTAATCGGACTAAATTCATCGATGTTCTTCCCTATAAATACACCCACAAGCCTCTGTACTCTTTCGCTCACAACCACACAAATTCTTGACGTAATTTCACTCGCCGGAAAATATCTGAAAGTCGCCGGAAAACCGAGACTTCCATCTACACGGTAATTACTTCGATTTTTCTGTTTCATTCCATTATTGGGCAAAATTCTAATATCAATCCCCCACCCAGAGTCCTTTCCAGACGACGTTGCCGGATTATCTGTTTTCGCCGGAAAACTTCTGAAATTTCAGAAACCTGCTGTTAACCGGTATGATCATTTCAACTTACTGATAATCGTTACCCAGTGGTTCCATTTCACATCTAATCCCTCCAAGTTGTTGACTAATCCTATCAGCCGAAGCTCACCAAAACAGAGCCGACGATCTTGCCAGACTTCTGAAGAAAGACGAACAGTTCGGTACAATCAATCCTCAAACCTTTTTCTGTTCCTTACATTACGATGGCTCATAATGTTCGTTAAGTTAATTTAACAAATAACAGTCAGTAAATCGATGTCTGTGTTTTGAACGAAGAAGATGAAGTTGGGTATGTTATAAGATTAATTAAAATCGATATTATGAACGTGTTAGACACACAGTCCAGCGGTGGACTGTGTGCAAACAATATGCATAACGTCTCGAGTTCGATCCTGGTCACACACATAAGCTGTAATAAAATGTCTTTTTTTATTAAACTGAACCGGGTTAACTCAGTAAGATGTTAAATATAATAATAACCAGAATATTTACCAAGTTAGACACACAGTCCAGCGGTGGACTGTGTGTCAAACTAAACCACAGGTCCCGGGTTCGAGACCTGTGGCGAGCACCGAGTCATGCAATTAAATCGTTTTTAAATAAATGATTTTCGGATTAATCTAATTAGTATATAAATGTAATTAAAAACAGAAATATTTCAGGTTAGACACGTAGCTCAGTTGGTAGAGCTGTGTGCACGCGAACGGGAGGCCTCGGGTTCGAGTCCTGCCAGGCGCATACATTTACACAATAAAACCGGTCAACAAGTCAACGGTCAAAAGTCAACATTTTTTTATTATTTTTATTTATTTATTTTATTTAAAAATCAATTAAAAATACTTAAAAATAACATTTTTAAAGTTAGAAAATAGCCTTAAACTCACAAAAATATATCCAATAATCCTACTAAAAATTGATTAATAAAATCCGCTTATTTACCGAACCATTATGTTATTATCTAGGTTAGTTTCACTCGTGGTTAAATCCAACTTCGTGCGCATTCAACATCATCAACCGAACGCACCCAATGTGAGTGAATCTTACAACTCCCCTTTTTAATTACACGTTTTGGGGTGTGTCATGTGTCACTAGAATTAATTCGTTTATTTAAACTCGTGCCATACCATATTATGATTTAAACTTAGAATGTAAATATTGTTTGTAGTTATGTATTACATATTGTCAAGTTGTATGCAAATCATTCATTAGGCCCATCAGTTCGTAGAACAACGCGTGCATTAAAACTCATTCATAGGCCCATCAGTTCCTCGTGAGAGACGGGTTGAGCAACGCGTGCCTCAAAACAATTTATTATTGTATGTGTGTGCATTATCTGATATTAAGTGTTTTGTGAATATGTTTACATCTATATTTACTCATATGTGGTTATGCACCTTATTTTATAATCAATTCAATAAACTTGTTCAAATGTTTTCATAGGATTCACTCGCCAACTTTTTGTTGATCCAAAAACCATTTTTACACATGATACAGGTGAACAGGATGAAGCAAGGAAAACATAGGAAATGCCTTAGAAGAAAATAACGAAGTCTAGAATGATGTGTAGAACATGATGTGATTATGATTGTATGTTTCCCTTTAAATTGTAATAATAAAAATGAAACGTTATAATAAATGTCATGAGCTTTGATGATAACCCAATCATGCCCCGATCACCTTTTCCGCTGCGGGTCGGGGTGTGACAGTTATTGCTTTTACTAACATTTTATTTTATTTCATTTTCCTCTTTTTAAACTAACATCTTTTCTCAAAATTTTGGTTAGATTAGATGTTAACGATATTCCGGGATTAAAAGCTCTTGTGTCCTTGGACGACCTCTATATATTACCATCAATATACTACGCCAACAATGGGTGCACTTTTCCTAACGTGTTGTAGAGAGTGATTGTATTGTATTGTATTTTATAAATTTAAAGCTTGATAAACGAGTAAAAAGTGCTAAAAATATATCAAAATTTATAACACGCTCGCATCATGTCAGAGATCAATCCCCATCGTCGCCACCTTCTGATCTAGCATATGTTGCCATTCTCAACAAGACTAACTAATAAAATATAAATTTACCTACTAATAAGCAATAAAATAGCGTGTTCTAGATATTTATCTACAACTGCCTATATATATATATATATATATATATATATATATATATATATGTTCAAATGAGGAAAAAAATTGAGTAAAGTACAATTTCAGCCCCTGAGGTTTACACCCGCTCTCAAGTTCGGTACCTATTTTAAAAAAAATCTACACTCCAGTCCCTAACGTATTCAGTTGCTCACAATTAAGGGCCTGACACTAACTAACGTCAGTTGACCATTAGTTAACTTAACGACATGAAGGGCAATTTGGTCATGTCACCAAAAACTGACCCCTTTCCCACCATTTAACCCTTTAGCTTCTCAAAGAAGCACACAATCACTCCCTCTCACCTTAAAAACCCTCTGCAGAATGACAATTTTCTGGCGAACATCACAGACACCTCTGATCAACTCCGATATTTCAAATTATGAGGCAATAAGCAATAATCTTGATGACAATCCACGTTGTTGGTACGACATTGTGTAAATTTTACTTAAATTCTCTGATTTCGTTATCTGTGCCATTTATAAAAACTGAAATGTGGGTCGGTTTTCATGGAGTTCTAGTTGGAATTCGCGTTTTGTTGACCAGACGCACAATCCGGATAAAATATCGGGTTCTGTTGAGGACTGGAGGAGGGTTTAGGATTGAGCTCTGTTTCAGCCGGCGAGGATGAAGACGACGGTGTTCTGGGTTTGGTGTACATATTATATCAAACTAGTATGATAACTATAACACTTTAAAGGGTTGATTGGGACTGATCTTGATCATTTTTGGGTTTTTGAAGTTTATGATCAGGATTAACCCTTTTGTGATGTTCATTAGGATGCTACGTAAACTGTTCTTGATGCTTATTATACTGTGTTTGGTTATTATTGTAATGGTAGTCTTTAATGCTTAAATCAAATTGTTAATGATGATTATTCTACTATGTGTGAAGTTATTAAACAAGGCGTGGCTAATAAAATGGATGATAATGATTAGTGACTTTAATAATATTAACTGTGTTTGGTTGTCAAACATGATTCTAAAGTTAGGTTAGAATCAGGATCGTGTCAATAGTGTTGTGCATTAGGCTGATGTCAATAGTATATTAGGATCACAGTTGCACTACTTTATATTAAGGTACAACTCACAGCTGAACTGTTGCATATTAAGGTACAATTCATAGCTAAATTGTTGCACATTAACTTGATGGTATTGTTTGTCTCAGATCTTTGTTTGATGTGCTCATGATGTTTCCTGCAAAGAAGGCTTTGGTAGGTTTATAGGATAATTTAAATTGATGGTATGGTTTGTTTGATAAGGGTGCAGGGAGCATATGACTAATGCATATTACATTCAGTTGAATAGTTGATGTACATTAAGTATTGAATGCACATAAGCCTTTGAAAATGGAATGCACAATTGAACAGGCTGATATACTATTTTATGCATATTAGGATTTGTGAAAACATATTCTATCACTTGAACCCAACCCAACATGAACTGTTTGGTAAATCCAGCTGCATCACTTAAACATGGAGCATACATGAAGTGTTTGACCAAGTGAAAGTCAAACCCAACCCAACTCCAAAAAGTCAAACCCAGTTCAACTTATAAGCTGCATTCCAATTCTAGTTACATGTGTTGATCTCTTGTTGTTGTGTTAGTTCCTCGATATTGTTGTTTAGTTTTCTGGTTACATGTGGTTTGTTACTAGATTAGGAAAAACATTTGAAAATTGAGGGAAATTAAGAAATCAACCAACATGGACTGAAACTGTTAGTAAACATTAGGGGTATTTTGGTCTTTTCACATAAATACAAACGGTCACTTAGTGCTAGACCCTTAATTGTGAGCAATGGAATACGTAAGGGACTGGAGTGTTGATTTTTTTCAAAATAGGGACTGAAACTGGACTTTACTCAAATAAATTATGAGAAGAAAAACAAAATTCAATCAATAAGAATGTTTCGTTTAATAATTGTATTTAATGTTATTGAAATAGTATATTGATAAACTAACATATATCATTAATTTGTAGTCTTTCTTATTAATAGTTAACTACCTTAAATTTATAACTTATTTTCAAAATATATATTTTTTTCAAATAAAAAATTAGAGTGTAGGATAAATTACGAGGTTTGTAGAAAAAATGGCGAGATGTGTAGAATAAAGTGTTTCGACATGTGTAGTACAAAATTTGATAATGTGTAAAATACAATTTTACGTACGTGTGATAAAGTTAAATTGACTAATTAATTAGAGAGAGAATAATAAGTATAATGTTTTACATTTATATCTTTTTCTTATTAAATTGATTTTCTTCTCATTTAATGATTCCAATAAAGTGATTTGACATGTTAAATATATAAAAAAATTTAATTTGAAATGCTAAAACTTATTTTTTTTTCAAATGTTTTTTGGAGCTTTTATATATAAAGATGTGTGGAATCTATTCTAATAATTGTTTTTACCCTTTTTAACTGTTTTTAAGCTTTTTTTTATTTTTTAGTTTTTGGTTGTTTTTATTAAAAAGACTTCTACATGTATTTATATGCAAACAAAAAATTAAATAATTTTTAACATGTTAAATTAAAATTTTATGATTTATTTAACAGATTAAATGCGCTATTTCCTACTTTTTTAGTGTTCTACATTGAACCCAACCTATATATATCATGAGGAAACTCCTTTTTGTGAAAAAAAAAACTCTTTCTGACCATTATTAAACTCTAAACTCTAATCCTTAAACCTTAAGTAATAAATCCTAAACACCCAAATAACTATACCCAATTTTTTTTAAATAATTATTAACATGTTAAATTGAAATTTTATGATTTATTTAACATATTATTTGCACTATTTCCTACTTTTTTAGTGTCCTTCATTGAACCCAACCCTATATATATCATGAGGAAACTCCTTTTTGTGAAAAAATAAAAAACTCTTTCTGACCATTATTAAACTCTAAACTCTAATCCTTAAACCCTAAACAGCCAAATAACTATACCCAAAAAGCTTAGCGCTTAAAAGTTAAAAACTAAATGGTAAAGCTAAATCCTAAAAGCTAATCCTTAAACTCTAAAAAGTAAACCTTAAACCCTAAAAGTTAAACCATATAAAAAATCTAAGACAAATATCAATCATTGATAGAGTTTTCTCATGATACTCATCCTATATGTAGGGTAAGGATATGATTAAAAAATGCAAAATTATAGATAAGGTAGGAAGGGATAACGAGTTGATATGTGAACTTTCAAGAAAATTGAGTGGAAGAGTAGTCTAGCAATCTTGTCATTCTCTCTCCTTATGTGTATGACACATACATATCCACCCTCGTTTTTAAAACGCCCGTAGATTTTTCATACATTAATTTTTTATATTACACCATATAATCAACCGTTTTTATCTTTCTAATGAGTATGATATTGTTATATAAAAATCAAGAAAAAACAACATTTTAAATGGGGTCTTTAAGTGGGTTTTTTCTTCATGAAGAAAAAAACTCAATTACCATAATTGAAAAAACACAATAACCAAAACAAAAAACACAATGGACGGAAAAAAGTATAATGCATGGTACAAAAAAAAACAATGACCAGAAGTGAAAAAAAAAAAAAGATATACAGAACTGTAAAACACAATGAACAACGCAAAATAATAAAATGGACAAAAAAAGAATCACAATGCATAGTACAAAAAACACAATGATCAGAAAAACACAATGAACAAGACAAATAAAACACAATGAACAGACCAAATAATACAATGGACAAAAAAAACACAATGCATAGTAGAAAAACACTATATTCGGACAAAAAAAACACAATAACCATAAATGAAAAAACACAATAAACAACACCAAAAACATAATGAACGAGACGAAAAACACAATCAACAGACCAAATAAAACAATGGACATAAAAAACACAATGCACGGTACAAAAAACACCATATTTAGACAAAAAAAACACAATGAACAAATGGTTGTGTTTTTTGCTACCTGGACAAAACCCACTTAAAATGACGTTTTTATTTTCTAATTTTTATGTAAAAATATTATTTTCGTATGCTTATAAAGAGACAGAAGCCAACATTACTACAATACCCCATCCTTTCAATCCTAAAAGATGCTTTCCTCTAGTTGCACAATGCAAAAAAAATCATATTAAGACAAAAAAAAAATCATATTAAGAAAAAAAACACAATGAACAGATTATTGTGTTTTTTTACATTAACAAAACCACTTATAATGTCGTTTTTCTTTTCTGATTTTTTTCAATGTAGCAACATCATACTCGTGAAAAAGATTTAAAAAAAAGATTCGTAAGTAAATATGGTGTAATTGTTTTAAATATCGTATAAATAGTTATTACTATTTAAAGATGACGCTGAGAAAGTATATCTGTCATGCATATGAAGAGATAGAAAGCCAACATTACTACAATACCCCTCTTTCCAATCTTCTTCCAATTCTAATAGAGACTTTCCTGCAATTTCTCATACTATCTAATCTAATCCATCCAATCTCAAGATTAAAGGACCAAAATCATTCGTACCTTTTTTTTTACAAAATAAAGCCTTTTTATACAAATACATGCATACACATCAAATACATTCATAATACATATAAACAAAAAACACATACCTATAATACATATACATTTGCCTGTAAAATACACACAAATTTTAGGTTGACGGGTAGTGTTCGTATTACTAAAATATATACACATAATACATACATACACATACATAACACATATAAATAAACAAAATACGAACATATATATATACACACACAAACATATGCACACTAACACACATGTATATGTATACACGTAAAATACACACACCAATACATACACATACACACCACCCCTAAGATATCTTACATGTCACATAAGGGTATACATATTGTATAACTTATGACATGACACGCCACTATTACATTAGTCAAATTCCGGTAAGAATATACGGGCTATATATAGTTATACGTATTGTATAGGTTTTATAGAATACCTTAAAATTTGTATAACTACTCATATAAAACCTTTAAGAACTCCTATAGCTTTTTAGTGGTTTATATGTCTAGTAGTATGTTGATAGTCTACATATAAAGACCATGAGTAATAGGTATTATAGGGGCGTAAAATCGCTTGATAATGCCTCTAACATTAGTCACGTGGCTTTATATGGACATGAAGAGGAAGGAGTATTTTTAATATAATGCTCAACGATAACAAAATTGAAAGGTAACGATGGAATAGAGGCATTAAGGGGAGTTAACCATTACACGTCTTTTTAAGAGGTATGATAATGTTAATGTGACGAAAAATACCCCTAATATGACATTAACCATTACGTATGATGTAATATGTTAGTGGTGTGTATAAGTTGGGGTCCATTAGGATTGTCAAATTAATATATAAGATGACTTAATTTCTCTGTTGATTGAAAAGCCAAGCAGCCGTGATATTAGCTTTGCCATTAAGAAGCCAACTACCCAAACATTATTTCATTGTTTTTAATATGTGTACCACTTTTATATATACTGTAATTTACACGAGACAAATGGAAATAGAATATATGGTGGGTAAAAGAATGGCTATAGTTAAACCTGAATACTTTTTTGACAACATTTCCTTAAATATGTATATGCAAATTTGAACCCATTATCATACCACTAAATGCAAAAAATCTAAAAAAATACATAACTTCAAGAGTGGTAGAGGCGCCGAAAATAAGGTTGTGGGTTCACGTGGGTAGCCAGGGTACACCGCCTTCTAGTTCATGAACCGCTAGAGATGGATGTATAAATGGTGATGTACACAAAGTTTCAACTTTCAAAGCTCTATTTCTTTTAATGTTGTATTAGACGGTAATGTGACAATATTATTAAATGGTATGTTGAAATGAGTGGTGAGAGTTTAACTATATGGTTGTCCTCTACCTTCAAGTTGATCATAGTCAGTTCAAATAAGGTGTCATCATTCTTTTGGGTGGGTTCATCATTCATGCGTTTAAGTGGGTTCTAAAATGGGTACCCTCATTTGCTAGTTATAAGACTACACTGGGTGGGCGTGAAAATCCGGCATGGATGCCAAGCTAACCACCTCGTGTCTGACGTGGAGCACAACGTTGTGTAGAGTGCGAGAAGAATTCCACCGACGTGGAGGGCAAGTTTGGAGAGGATGTGGCCGCGAACACATTTAGAGTGTTCCACGAAACGACCCTGACGAAGACGAAAAACGGTGATTAAAGGTTTACGTAATTTGAACTTAAACTTTATGTAACTTTTTTTTAATTTATGTTATTTATGCAATTAATATTAACCTTTTTTATTTAAATTTAATAGTTTTTATGTAATTTATTATACATAAAATAATAATGTTGTATATTTTTATTTATTTATGTTATTTATGCAATTAATATTAAGTGTGTGTCACGTGTCTAATCACGTCACCCTTTCAGTTCCCGTTTCACTCCATCTTTTTTTGCACCACGTCACTTTTCTGTCGTAGCTACCACATGCTGCATAACACCCCATTTTCATGTCCCTCTACACCTGAATCATCTAAGGATAGATAGATTTACCAAAACTGTGGCAATCAATAATCAGTTTCTAAACGTCATTAAGATACTCCTTCACATTTTATAGATTATTTACATATTAAGAAAAGTTTTTAGAGATGTATTTCTCTTAGAGGGAATGTCCAGATTCATAACTAGGCAAAAGAATCCATCCTCCTCTCCTGCTTATTGTGAGTTTATTTTTCTTTCTTTTCTGCTTGATTTGGTATCAGAGCAAGGCTTTCTTAAAATCTAAAAGACTAAGACAAGCTCCATGTTTTTTGGCTTAAAATATGCCGCTTTTATTATGGAGAACTCGCTTAGGTGAAGATTATGGGAAAACTAAGCTCCGACTACCTTAAAGAATTAAGGAAGGAATTTTGTAAAAATTAATTTTTTTTAATTATTTTAAAAAACTTTTAAAATATATGGGATATAAGAAAATCTTTTAAGGGAAAAGCTATGAATTAAAGGCTAAAGCTAAGAAGTTTGATTTCATTAAAAATATTGAGAATCATTTCAAAAAACTTGAGTTCCTTAATCTTGAATTTAGTGATAAAAGTGCTTCTAAATCTATTACTACTGATAATTATAGTTTCGTTTGTCATATTAGAGATAATTGTAAACATAGTCTTCATACTGATAATTCACATTTAAACGCATTAACAGATTTAATTATAAATTTAGCAATAAATTTACAAAAAGAATCTAATAGTAATAAACAATTAATCGAAAAATATACAGAAGAAATTAGAAAATATAATAACAACTTAAGTTTTATTAAAGAACAAAACGAATTATTATTAAATAAGCTTAAACAAATAAATATAGAAACTAAAACAATTAATATTGAAAAGTCAATTACAAATAATAACAACGCATTTAGTGAAGAAATTGAAAAAGTAACACAAGCTATTAATAAATTACACATAAACAGTTCTGAAGTTATAAAAAATACTAATAAACCCATACCTTATAAACATTGGCAAATAAGAAAATGAGCTTTTTAGGACAAAGTAGAACTATTCAGGAAGCAAGAAATTCTACTAGTAATATACAGGATATTATAACCTCTGATAATTTCTTAAATAGAATAATTAGAAGAGGATCAAGATCAAATAATAGTGGTAGACATACGTTACACATAGAAGATGAAATAGATGTAGACAAAAATATAGACTTATATAATCAACATCAATTAGATGTATTAAATCCAAGAGTATTATATCAAACAGGAAGATTTAATATTAACACAACATTAATACGAAGTAGTAGAGAAGAAAGTTTAAGGGTAGTTGATAGGATAGTAACAATTGATTTATTATCTCCAGAAACTATACAAAAAATTAAACAATCAGGAAAACATTATATACATACAGGATTAATCATAATTGGAATAAAAGCTTTAGGAAGAAAAAATTTAGGA
Source organism: Scalesia atractyloides (assembly GCA_947069175.1). Taxonomy (NCBI): domain Eukaryota; kingdom Viridiplantae; phylum Streptophyta; class Magnoliopsida; order Asterales; family Asteraceae; genus Scalesia; species Scalesia atractyloides. The sequence goes on along the minus strand of CAMTDV010000004.1, from coordinate 49,481,998 downwards.
ACAAAATTATTAGCTTTAATATTAGACAAAAGTTGGAAAAAAGAAATGAAAAAAGCAATAATCTCAGGAATGGAAGTAGACATGAGTCAAAATACAGCATTATTTTATTGTACACCAGGAATACTAAAAGATGTTAAAGATATAAAAAACTTAAAAATAGCATTACAAACAAAAGGTTACGAAAATTATGATGGTAATAATTTAGTGGTTAGTATAGGGGTATTAGGAAAAGCAAGTAATAGCTCAGGTATGAAATACAAAGTAAACATAGAAGGAATAGTACAAACAATGGCTTCTAAGTCAATAAGTATGATAAATCCAATAAAAATAGACCCAGAACAATTAGCAGGGTTAGAATGGAACCTAGATGAATTACAAGAAAATGAAAACACAGTTCTAGTACCTAATAAAAGTATTATATACGAAGGATTAGATGGAAAACAAAGTATTAGATTTGTAGGATTTAAAGAAGAAGATAACGTAGAAAATATAGAAGGGACTAGTGAAACAAATACAGAATATAGTTTTATGAATATTATAGAAGACGAACTAATAGACGAACCAATATACGATACAGAAACAGACGAAGTAGACAATAATGAAATAGATTTTAATTTCCTAAAATTTGAACAAGAAGAATGTTGGAATTATACACTACTAGAAGTCGAAGAAGATAATGAAATTATTACAGGATTTAAAAGTGAGGAAACTACTAAAACAATTGAACAAATAATAGATAAAAATTTACAGAATTAAATATACAAGAAGAAGTAGATGATATGATTATAGAATGTATGACAGAATTAGGTATGACATATGAAGAAAGTTATAAAACATTAACACAATACTATAACTTACCATTAATAGAAAGTATAACACAAGGTAAAACAATGTTATCAGAATTCTATAAGCAAGATAATACATTTATGGCAGATGAAGAGAGAAAACGACCAAAATTTACACATGGAGAAGCAAGTGAAACACATGAAACTCATGGAAGAGAACCATGGGCAAATCCCTCAATTAATTACCAACAACAACAACAAACGTATAAAGGAACAGGTAAAAGAATGCCTATAGGACAAATATACAGTGGAAATATGTTATTATTAGAACAACAAAAGCCTCAATTATGGGTTGATGAAATACTAACATGGGAACAAATAGTAGTACGAATGTGGGAAACAAATAAAAAAGATAGTATGGATATGTTTTCGTATTTAGAAACAACATTAGGACCAATAGCATTAGGTATTTGGCAAAGTAAAAAAGCCCAAGATCCTACCTCAATTAATGCCTTAAAAGCTTTAGGAGATAATCCATATAATTTTACATCACAAATTAGAACACTTATTTTAGGAGTAGACCCAGCTAAAAATAATAGTTTAATACAAGATACAGCTATTAGAAATTTAGAACAGTTAAGCATTGCAGATATGAAATATATAAACGAATTTACCTTAGATTTTATAAGACTATTATCACAAACAGGAAAAGTTATGGATGATAATCTCTGTGATAAATATTTTATAAAACTTCCAGGAGATTTAGGAAAATCTATACATGAATCATGGAAACAAACATATGGTCAAATACAAAATCTAGGAATAGGACCAAGAATAACATATACATTTGGAATATTAGAAGAAAAATGTAAGGAAGTAGCATTACAAGAACAGTTAAAAAGAAATTCTTATGCATTTTGTAAAACAGCTATATATACACCACAAGCATATGGAGTATACGATAAAAAGAAAAAGATTAGAAAAAGTACTACATATAATAAAAATTATAAATCAAATTATAATAAAAATAAATATGTAAGAAAACCACAAACAAGAAAGTGTAAATGCTTTATATGTGGAGATGAAAAACATTTAGCTAATAGATGCCCAAATAAAAATAAACATATGGAAAGAACTAATTTAATAGAACAAATTAACGACTATGAAATAGAATCAATACAAACTGATGACTCGGATAATGAATCAGTATATAGCATATACAGCGAAGACGACAAGCAAATAGCTAAAGTAACTTATACATATATGAATATACAAGAGGAATGTCAACACCAATGGATACATAATAGGGGAAATAATTATATTAAATGCTATAATTGTGGATTATTCCCTAGCATAGAAAAAAGATACCAATGTAATATATGTTTTATTGAAATATGTTATATATGTATTAAAAAATTATATAGTATAGAGGTTATACCAACAACATCTACATCTAACAATAATAATAATATAAAAATGGAAAAAATAGAAAAATTAGAATTAATAGTTGAAATACATACCTTAAAAATAAAAGAGTTAGAAAATAGAATACTACAACTTGAAGGACAATCAAATACATAAATAAATCAAGAAATTAGTAAAATGTCTGTGGAAGATAAAGAACCTACACAAGAGCTTACATATATACAAACACAAGGATCAATAAATATGATAAAAATACAGTGTAGAATATGGCTAGATCAAAATAAATTTATAGATGTTACAGGATTAGTCGATACGGGAGCAAGCACAAGTGTAATATCTTATAGTTTAGCACCGATAGATTATCATATAAAACTACCATATATAATACAAAGTAGAACAATAGAAAATAGGTTAATACAAATTACACATTGTTTAAAACCAATAGCTATACAATTTTTAGATTTCTCAAATAATTATAGTATGAAATATGTTATACCTCAAATAAACATTAATCCTAAAAACATACAATCAAAAGACTTTGTCTTAGGATTGAATTTTCTATTTTATAGTAATGGTGCACTTACATTAACACGACATTTTATTACATTTAGTAAAAATATTTATACAATCCCTACCTTAAAATATAATTATACATCAGAAGTTGCGCAGAAGCGTGGTGGACAAGGTAGTTTAGATTTTTTAAAAACTTCTACACCCCGAATCAATTACATTGAAAATGAAAGCATGAAATTATTAACAGAATTTTTAAATCAAGAATTTGAAAAGGGAATGAACATTACTAAAAGTATAAATCATCCTATTATTTTACATTTAGAAAAAATAGGTTTAATAGGAGAAGATATAACTAAGTCCAAGGTAAAATATGTATGTAAATTTAAACTTAAAAATCCTGATATTATAATTAGAACCGCTAATATTGAATACAGTCCATTAGACAAAGAAGAATTTAGAAAGCAAATACCTGAAATGATAACACAAGGATTAATTAGAAAATCTGAAAGTCCTCATAGAACAGCAGCATTTATAGTAAGAAATCATAGTGAAATTAAAAGAGGAAAAGCTAGAATTGTATACAATTATAAAAGGTTAAATGATAATACAATAGACGATGGATATAACATTCCTAATAAAGATACATTATTAAACTTAATACAGAAAAAGAAAGTATTTTCAAAATTTGATTTAAAATCTGGGTATAATCAATTACAATTAGAAGAAAATTTTAAACAATGGACAGCTTTTACATGTTCAGAAGGTCAATTTGAATGGAATGTGCTTAGTTTTGGATTAAAAAATGCACCTTATATTTTTCAAAGATTTATGGATAGTATATTTCTAAAATATGATTTCTGCTTAGTATATATAGATGACATACTAGTAGCAAGTAATACAATACAAGAACATGAACAACATTTACAACAAATATTCGGTGAAATAAAAACAAATGGGATCGTAGTATCAAAAAAGAAAATGGAATTATTTAAAAGAAAATTTTCATTTTTAGGATTAGAATTAGGAAATGGGAAAATAGAATTACAACCACATATTTCTACAAAGATATTGGAATTTCCTGAAAAACTTGAGAATCTAAAACAAATACAAGCATTTTTAGGGTTAGTAAATTATGCTAGAAAATTTATACCAAATTTATCAAGATTAGTAGGACCACTATATAGTAAAACCACTAAAAATGGACAAAGATATTTTAATAGTGAAGATACTAAGTTAGTAAGAGAAATAAAAAAGGAGGTTAAACATATTAAACCATTAGAATTACCTTTAACTACTGATTATTTGATTATTGAGACAGATGGATGCAAAGAAGGATGGGGAGCAGTACTTTTATGTAAACCTCATAAATACAGTTCAAAAAATGAAGAAAAAATATGTGCTTATACTAGTGGAAATTTTAAAAACAAAAATAATTGGACAACTATAGATTTTGAAATACAAGCACTAATAAATGCTTTAGAAAAATTTAAAATCTTTTTACAACAAGAATTTACAGCGAGAACAGATTGTGAAGCTATAGTTAAATTTATAAAAAATGATCAGAGTAAAAAAGTAAATAGAACGAGATGGGTAAATTTACAAAATATTATTCAAGGAAATGGTTATACTATAAATTTTGAACATATTAAAGGAAAAAACAATGGTATAGCAGACATGTTATCTAGAAACATTAACAAATTATTTTTATAGATGGACAGGTCAAACGATAAAGGAAAGGCAAAGCTTATACATCCTATACAGCCAAAGTATACACAACCATCACAAGATACAGAAAAGGTATTGAGCCAAGCCATTCGAGCTGCTCATACACAACAGTTTACACAGCAAGCCGACAGTGGTTACCAACAGTTATACACATCTGAGGTTAGAGCAATGGCAGTTAGACCTCCAAGAATTAGACATTTTACACAAAGGACAACTCCAGTACAACCTACACAAAATACAATAATTACCTTTGGTAATTATGCTTTACAAAAATGCAATGATCCACGTACAAAGTTTAGACCAGTTGTGGGTATGCAATTAAATGAAAAACAAGAGTGTTTACTAGATAACTTGTGGCATGTTCAAACTATGCCGCAAGCTTCATCTTTTAAAGCTCAAGTTTTAAATGCTTTAAGTACTTATTTTCATGAACAAAATACAAATACATCTATTACACAAAGCCCACAAAAACCAAAATATACACATTATGTAATTTTTAGAGATTTAAAAACTGGTATTTTTAATAAATGGGAATCAGTGGGAAAATATATACAATGCCAAGGTCAAGCAATATGGAAAGCACAGCGGAAGATAGAGTTGAAGCTCCAGAAATTATTTTTTCTTTTTTTTTTTTTTTTTTTTTTTGGTGTATGGGATATATTATGAAGCACAAGGGATATGAAGCTATATAAGAATTTAAAGGTTTAGGCTAAGAAGTTTGAGAGAGAGTTTAGTGTGCCATGAATGCTTAAAATTTTTATTGCTTGAATTTTTTCCTATATCTTACAATGAGAAATCGAATGCCTTATATAGGCATTTTGAATCCTAAAAAGAACGATCCTAATTAAATCGTACGAAAATAAACAGTAAAAGTAAACAGTATTTACATATAATTGCAAAATTGAACAGTATTAAACTTAATTATTTGAGCTTATTTTCAAAGTAGTGGGCCCCGCATTGATTTGAATTCTTGAATTCTTCCGCATGTCTTGTTTTTGAGATTAAATATTTGGGTCCACATGTCTCCTTGAATTATTTGTGTATATAATTGGTGTGCAACTGTCATCTCTTGCGTCATCTTCTAGAAGTCTCTGTGTGTACTGTCTACTGATACTGGGCTGTCGTTGTTTTCTATGTCTGGATCTTCTGGTTCTTCAAGATTAACGATGTTTTGTAATTGAAGACTATCTCCTTCCCCTGCAAAAGGCAAGAACATTCTCCAATTGTGTTCCCCATATATTTGTGTGTAATGTCCTTCACCGAGTAGTTTGTATTTTTCCCATTGAAAATATTCTGGAATGTCTGTGGTTTGTTGATGTTTTTCTATGAAATTTTTAAAGGCTTTGGAAGGTTGGTCGATGGTTTCATTGATCCAAGGAAGAGTTGAGAAATCGATTGTGATTTTTGTAGCTATTGTTTGTAGATAGTTTGTTGTAAGTTTATGGTCTATGAAAATTCGTTTTCGAGAAGGGATATATGTGTAAGCATTTGAATATGGAAAAGATGCAAAAATCTTGCATCCTATTGTTGGAAATATTGTGCGAACTGCGATGTTTCCTGCTATTAGTAAGAATTTTTCTCCAAGCTTGTTTAAAAGATCTTCAGTCCTGTTGTTTATTTTTAATTCGATATAATCAATCATACCATGATGGTAAAATTGAATAATCTGTTCATCTGTCAACTGTGTAGGGAAAAAGATTTGGAGCAGGAGGAGTCCTTTTCCGTTTCCTTCATCGTCTGTTCTTTCAATAACTCTAAAGCCTGCTTTTTCGCTATCCATTCTGAAGGCCAAGTCGACCAGTTGTTGTTGGAGCTTGTATAAAATTAGAGGGAATTGTTCTACCACTTTCTTTGAAACTAGTTTTCGAAACTCCGGAAATCTGTCGGTGACCGGTTTTAAACATTTCCACCATGGTGTGTCTAACATACGTACTCTAAATGAGTCGTAATTACAATGTATAACTGTATTTTCTTTTTTCTCTTTTTCCTCGAGTCTTTGTAATAACTGTGCATTTTTTGTCTCGAGCAAAGCCAACTGTTGTTTTAAGAGACTATTTTCAATTTTTTCTTGTATACACTGTGTATCTCTTTGATTTGTATAATTTTTTCTTGTAGTTTTGAAATAACTTCCTCTTGAGCTTTAATTACTTGCTCAGGGGTCGTTTTTGTAACCTGTGTAAATGTCTTGACTACTTCAGGTTCAATGTAGAAGTCGTCTATACCAAAGGCTTCTCTTGCTGCAGATAAGGCTTCATTGAATGATGTGTAGCCTTTCCATATTGCTTGACCTTGGCATTGTATATATTTTCCCACTGATTCCCATTTATTAAAAATACCAGTTTTTAAACCTCTAAAAATTACATAATGTGTATATTTTGGTTTTTGTGGGCTTTGTGTAATAGATGTATTTGTATTTTGTTCATGAAAATAAATACTTAAAGCATTTAAAACTTGAGCTTTAAAAGATGAAGCTTGCGGCATAGTTTGAACATGCCACAAGTTATCTAGTAAACACTCTTGTTTTTCATTTAATTGCATACCCACAACTGGTCTAAACTTTGTACGTGGATCATTGCATTTTTGTAAAGCATAATTACCAAAGGTAATTATTGTATTTTGTGTAGGTTGTACTGGAGTTGTCCTTTGTGTAAAATGTCTAATTCTTGGAGGTCTAACTGCCATTGCTCTAACCTCAGATGTGTATAACTGTTGGTAACCACTGTCGGCTTGCTGTGTAAACTGTTGTGTATGAGCAGCTCGAATGGCTTGGCTCAATACCTTTTCTGTATCTTGTGATGGTTGTGTATACTTTGGCTGTATAGGATGTATAAGCTTTGCCTTTCCTTTATCGTTTGACCTGTCCATCTATAAAAATAATTTGTTAATGTTTCTAGATAACATGTCTGCTATACCATTGTTTTTTCCTTTAATATGTTCAAAATTTATAGTATAACCATTTCCTTGAATAATATTTTGTAAATTTACCCATCTCGTTCTATTTACTTTTTTACTCTGATCATTTTTTATAAATTTAACTATAGCTTCACAATCTGTTCTCGCTGTAAATTCTTGTTGTAAAAAGATTTTAAATTTTTCTAAAGCATTTATTAGTGCTTGTATTTCAAAATCTATAGTTGTCCAATTATTTTTGTTTTTAAAATTTCCACTAGTATAAGCACATATTTTTCTTCATTTTTTGAACTGTATTTATGAGGTTTACATAAAAGTACTGCTCCCCATCCTTCTTTGCATCCATCTGTCTCAATAATCAAATAATCAGTAGTTAAAGGTAATTCTAATAGTTTAATATGATTAACCTCCTTTTTTATTTCTCTTACTAACTTAGTATCTTCACTATTAAAATATCTTTGTCCATTTTTAGTGGTTTTACTATATAGTGGTCCTACTAATCTTGATAAATTTGGTATAAATTTTCTAGCATAATTTACTAACCCTAAAAATGCTTGTATTTGTTTTAGATTCTCAAGTTTTTCAGGAAATTCCAATATCTTTGTAGAAATATGTGGTTGTAATTCTATTTTCCCATTTCCTAATTCTAATCCTAAAAATGAAAATTTTCTTTTAAATAATTCCATTTTCTTTTTTTTTTTTGATACTACGATCCCATTTGTTTTTATTTCACTGAATATTTGTTGTAAATGTTGTTCATGTTCTTGTATTGTATTACTTGCTACTAGTATGTCATCTATATATACTAAGCAGAAATCATATTTTAGAAATATACTATCCATAAATCTTTGAAAAATAGAAGGTGCATTTTTTAATCCAAAACTAAGCACATTCCATTCAAATTGACCTTCTGAACATGTAAAAGCTGTCCATTGTTTAAAATTTTCTTCTAATTGTAATTGATTATACCCAGATTTTAAATCAAATTTTGAAAATACTTTCTTTTTCTGTATTAAGTTTAATAATGTATCTTTATTAGGAATGTTATATCCATCGTCTATTGTATTATCATTTAACCTTTTATAATTGTATACAATTCTAGCTTTTCCTCTTTTAATTTCACTATGATTTCTTACTATAAATGCTGCTGTTCTATGAGGACTTTCAGATTTTCTAATTAATCCTTGTGTTATCATTTCAAGTATTTGCTTTCTAAATTCTTCTTTGTCTAATGGACTGTATTCAATATTAGCGGTTCTAATTATAATATCAGGATTTTTAAGTTTAAATTTACATACATATTTTACCTTGGACTTAGTTATATCTTCTCCTATTAAACCTATTTTTTCTAAATGTAAAATAATAGGATGATTTATACTTTTAGTAATGTTCATTCCCTTTTCAAATTCTTGATTTAAAAATTCTGTTAATAATTTCATGCTTTCATTTTCAATGTAATTGATTCGGGGTGTAGAAGTTTTTAAAAAATCTAAACTACCTTGTCCACTACGCCTTCTGCGCAACTTCTGATGTATAATTATATTTTAAGGTAGGGATTGTATAAATATTTTTACTAAATGTAATAAAATGTCGTGTTAATGTAAGTGCACCATTACTATAAAATAGAAAATTCAATCCTAAGACAAAGTCTTTTGATTGTATGTTTTTAGGATTAATGTTTATTTGAGGTATAACATATTTCATACTATAATTATTTGAGAAATCTAAAAATTGTATAGCTATTGGTTTTAAACAATGTGTAATTTGTATTAACCTATTTTCTATTGTTCTACTTTGTATTATATATGGTAGTTTTATATGATAATCTATCGGTGCTAAACTATAAGATATTACACTTGTGCTTGCTCCCGTATCGACTAATCCTGTAACATCTATAAATTTATTTTGATCTAGCCATATTCTACACTGTATTTTTATCATATTTATTGATCCTTGTGTTTGTATATATGTAAGCTCTTGTGTAGGTTCTTTATCTTCCACAGACATTTTACTAATTTCTTGATTTATTTCTGTATTTGATTGTCCTTCAAGTTGTAGTATTCTATTTTCTAACTCTTTTATTTTTAAGGTATGTATTTCAACTATTAATTCTAATTTTTCTATTTTTTCCATTTTTATATTATTATTATTGTTAGATGTAGATGTTGTTGGTATAACCTCTATACTATATAATTTTTTAATACATATATAACATATTTCAATAAAACATATATTACATTGGTATCTTTTTTCTATGCTAGGGAATAATCCACAATTATAGCATTTAATATAATTATTTCCCCTATTATGTATCCATTGGTATTGACATTCCTCTTGTATATTCATATATGTATAAGTTACTTTAGCTATTTGCTTGTCGTCTTCGCTGTATATGCTATATACTGATTCATTATCCGAGTCATCAGTTTGTATTGATTCTATTTCATAGTCGTTAATTTGTTCTATTAAATTAGTTCTTTCCATATGTTTATTTTTATTTGGGCATCTATTAGCTAAATGTTTTTCATCTCCACATATAAAGCATTTACACTTTCTTGTTTGTGGTTTTCTTACATATTTATTTTTATTATAATTTGATTTATAATTTTTATTATATGTAGTACTTTTTCTAATCTTTTTCTTTTTATCGTATACTCCATATGCTTGTGGTGTATATATAGCTGTTTTACAAAATGCATAAGAATTTCTTTTTAACTGTTCTTGTAATGCTACTTCCTTACATTTTTCTTCTAATATTCCAAATGTATATGTTATTCTTGGTCCTATTCCTAGATTTTGTATTTGACCATATGTTTGTTTCCATGATTCATGTATAGATTTTCCTAAATCTCCTGGAAGTTTATAAAATATTTATCACAGAGATTATCATCCATAGCTTTTCCTGTTTGTGATAATAGTCTTATAAAATCTAAGGTAAATTCGTTTATATATTTCATATCTGCAATGCTTAACTGTTCTAAATTTCTAATAGCTGTATCTTGTATTAAACTATTATTTTTAGCTGGGTCTACTCCTAAAATAAGTGTTCTAATTTGTGATGTAAAATTATATGGATTATCTCCTAAAGCTTTTAAGGCATTAATTGAGGTAGGATCTTGGGCTTTTTTACTTTGCCAAATACCTAATGCTATTGGTCCTAATGTTGTTTCTAAATACGAAAACATATCCATACTATCTTTTTTATTTGTTTCCCACATTCGTACTACTATTTGTTCCCATGTTAGTATTTCATCAACCCATAATTGAGGCTTTTGTTGTTCTAATAATAACATATTTCCACTGTATATTTGTCCTATAGGCATTCTTTTACCTGTTCCTTTATACGTTTGTTGTTGTTGTTGGTAATTAATTGAGGGATTTGCCCATGGTTCTCTTCCATGAGTTTCATGTGTTTCACTTGCTTCTCCATGTGTAAATTTTGGTCGTTTTCTCTCTTCATCTGCCATAAATGTATTATCTTGCTTATAGAATTCTGATAACATTGTTTTACCTTGTGTTATACTTTTTATTAATGGTAAGTTATAGTATTGTGTTAATGTTTTATAACTTTCTTCATATGTCATACCTAATTCTGTCATACATTCTATAATCATATCATCTACTTCTTCTTGTATATTTAATTCTGTAAATTTTTTATCTATTATTTGTTCAATTGTTTTAGTAGTTTCCTCACTTTTAAATCCTGTAATAATTTCATTATCTTCTTCGACTTCTAGTAGTGTATAATTCCAACATTCTTCTTGTTCAAATTTTAGGAAATTAAAATCTATTTCATTATTGTCTACTTCTTCTGTTTCTGTATCGTATATTGGTTCGTCTATTAGTTCGTCTTCTATAATATTCATAAAACTATATTCTGTATTTGTTTCACTAGTCCTTTCTATATTTTCTACGTTATCTTCTTCTTTAAATCCTACAAATCTAATACTTTGTTTTCCATCTAATCCTTCGTATATAATACTTTTATTAGGTACTAGAACTGTGTTTTCATTTTCTTGTAATTCATCTAGGTTCCATTCTAACCCTGCTAATTGTTCTGGGTCTATTTTTATTGGATTTATCATACTTATTGACTTAGAAGCCATTGTTTGTACTATTCCTTCTATGTTTACTTTGTATTTCATACCTGAGCTATTACTTGCTTTTCCTAATACCCCTATACTAACCACTAAATTATTACCATCATAATTTTCGTAACCTTTTGTTTGTAATGCTATTTTTAAGTTTTTTATATCTTTAACATCTTTTAGTATTCCTGGTGTACAATAAAATAATGCTGTATTTTGACTCATGTCTACTTCCATTCCTGAGATTATTGCTTTTTTCATTTCTTTTTTCCAACTTTTGTCTAATATTAAAGCTAATAATTTTGTTCCTAAATTTTTTCTTCCTAAAGCTTTTATTCCAATTATGATTAATCCTGTATGTATATAATGTTTTCCTGATTGTTTAATTTTTTGTATAGTTTCTGGAGATAATAAATCAATTGTTACTATCCTATCAACTACCCTTAAACTTTCTTCTCTACTACTTCGTATTAATGTTGTGTTAATATTAAATCTTCCTGTTTGATATAATACTCTTGGATTTAATACATCTAATTGATGTTGATTATATAAGTCTATATTTTTGTCTACATCTATTTCATCTTCTATGTGTAACGTATGTCTACCACTATTATTTGATCTTGATCCTCTTCTAATTATTTTATTTAAGAAATTATCAGAGGTTATAATATCCTGTATATTACTAGTAGAATTTCTTGCTTCCTGAATAGTTCTACTTTGTCCTAAAAAGCTCATTTTCTTATTTGCCAATGTTTATAAGGTATGGGTTTATTAGTATTTTTTATAACTTCAGAACTGTTTATGTGTAATTTATTAATAGCTTGTGTTACTTTTTCAATTTCTTCACTAAATGCGTTGTTATTATTTGTAATTGACTTTTCAATATTAATTGTTTTAGTTAAAATCTGAAAACATGCTCCTTTACATTTAACAGTTTCAAAAACTACGATTATGAATACAGTGATGATAATTAAAAAAAAATCTAATCGAGGTGAAACAGATATATATCATGACATAATTTATATAAAAACATTAATAGCTCAGAGTCCAGCAAAGAAACCAATGATATAAAAAGTAAAAAAAGATCATATACCCTAGAATCTATTATACCTTTTCGTAAATTTAAATATAAAGCTAAAACATTGTGATGTAATCCCTAACTATATCTTATATTATGTATTATTCGTTCTGTATATAATGTTGCACGACAAGTTTGTACTATTTAACATTATTTTTGCTCCTGAGAATATCGTCTATCTACTCTCTACGGTAAAATGCGCAAGATGACTACATTAATGACAACTGCCTTGGTGACCATAAAAGTGGTCACACTCATAGCTAGCATTCATTACTCAAATTTATGAATCTTTGTTTCATCAGCATTGTAAATTGTATCAACAATAAGCTATAAAAATGCAGCTTGAATAAATCAGATTGTACCTAAAGCCACCACCAAGACTAGTTGTATCATGCAGAAACACTGACACCACGTACTCTTGGTCCCATCTTTTCCACTTTCAACTTACTACCCCTAAACACCTATTGTAATATTTTAATTTGTTTTCTCAAATGTTAACTAAGAGATTACTATAACTTGGATTGGATTTCGCAGTTTTCCTCTAAAAACATCAATTCAATTCATAGGTTAATTTTTTAGCATGAAAATCCCTAAACACCTATTGTAATATTTTAATTTGTTTTCTCAAATGTTAACTAAGAGATTACTATAACTTGGATTGGATTTCGCAGTTTTCCTCTAAAAACATCAATTCAATTCATAGGTTAATTTTTTAGCATGAAAATAGAGAAATATTGTTGATATCACAAGTAGGTTGCAAAGGGGGTATAATTTACGGATGGGGCCCATGTGGGACCGGTACTTTTCTTCTCATAAAAGGGTATAATTACTAATTAGGATAATGCGTTTAGATCAACCCTACAATAATAGGTGGGATATGTTTAAACGTGCCCAACCCTCTAAATTTTCACGATAAGGTGTATTTGTGTGTTTTTAAGGGAGAGAAATGTGCGGTGAATGAGAGAGAGTGTTAGGTGGATGAGAGAAGGTGTGGTAGTGTATGTAATGAAAAACATGTATTTAAAAGATTGTGAGAGGGAGGGAGGAGAGAGAGTGTTATTTTTGGATGATGAGGATGTGGCAAGAGAGAGAATGTGTGTCATTGGTAGGGCAATGCCACCTTGGCATCATAAAAACATCAAAAAAACACCTCTTAGACCACACTGTGTGGAGGAGCTTTAAAATTATACGTTATGCGATATATGGATGACACGTAAGCATGCGTCAGAAAAGTAGCGTGGTGAAAACAAGGGGGTGTGGGAAGGGGCGTGGAAAAGCGACATGATTCGACTCGTGACACCTATTTAATATTATTATTTCCTATTTAAAAATTACATAAAATCAATTAAATTTAATTTAAGAACATTTAGATTAATTGAATATAAAACATAAATTTTAAAAACCACATAAAATTTAAGTTACATAAACTTAAAAATAAAAAAGTTACATAAACTTTAAAAAATTCCATAAACTTCAGTCATCCTCTTCGTCTTCGTCAAAGTCGTCTTTGTCGAAAAAATTCATATTTACTTGATAAATCGTTTGATATTCTAAGAAATAATTCATAGCTCATAAATCGACGCCTAAAAGTACTATCATCATAAGTAGGGTTTGGTGAAAAATAATTACTTATCAGTAACTCATGTGCGGTGACTCGATCACGTACTATGTATATTCTCGTCTTGGGTTTTGAGGAGCACCCTTCGTCTTCCATTACAGTTTGAACCATTTTTTGAACCGTTGAATTTATATGTGTCGGTCCCTTGTCATCTGACGAGAATAAAATTATATCGTCATGCCTAGACAACGACGAAGAATATGAAGGTGAAGAATTGATGTGCTAAAAGCAGTTCAATTAAAAACAACTAAATTAACTTAAATCTAGACTCAAAGTAATACTCTAAACTCGCTAAAACACACTAAACTACTAACCGACAGGTGTACCGATCGACTCTAGTATAGCTAAGTAAGTCCGGATATTGAACCCACGAGACTCTATTAATTACGTTAACGACTCTATCTAGACTACTACTGACACGGACATACTGATTATTTGTTTGCTCGATTTGGAGGAGTTTCTAAAAATCCTACGAATGCAATAAAATTAAACTAAATTAACTAGGTGAACTAAATCTTAGAATTACTTTGGACTTTACTCAGACAGTGAAAACAGTACCTAGACTGGAATCCTGATTGCTTTTAGTAATGATTTTTGTTAGGATATTGGTTAATATGGAACCTGGATCATAAAATTCTCACCTCGGGATATCTAATAGGACTCCTAACCTTCTCAAGAGCACGCTATAGCACCCTCGAGGTTGTTTCAATTACCGGTTATTAGACTTTCTTTCAAGACACCTAATGGATTTATGAAAGTATCATGTAAGGCTCACTCCCTCTTGAGACCTAAACCAAGGATTGACTTGTTTTCTCAATTAGACTTGCTAGACAACAGCCAATAGGTTTACTCCTAACGAAGCTCCTACCTTTCAGTTTAATGACTTAGACCTAGCAATAATCTCGCACCTTTCAGCTATTGAGGATTAGTAGAACACTCGATTTTATAAGATTACCAGTTATTATTCTAAGGTTTAATGGCCAATTCAACCCTAAAGATTATAGATTTATTATGTGATATAGACACTCACCAAAATCTAAAACCTAGCACAACTCTATCATGTGATAAAGACCGTCACCAAAATTCATGCGAAACAATAAACAATAATCAAACACTATCAAGTACGCAAACACATCTAATCAATTGAACAAGTCTTTTACAATTCATAAATAATCCATAAAAATCAATTATCCATAATAAAAATTAAAACTTTAACAATCATTCATCCAATCTAGGTAGTATAAAGAACTTAGCTAATCCAAGTCATGGAATTTATCAAAAACAAAGTGTATTCAAGAGAACAAAACATGAAAAGAGAAAGAGATGAAAGTGAAGACACCCGAATGACACCAACGTAAACCGAATGCTTCCCTGAACTCTAACCCTTCAACCAACAGCTCCGAATGCTCGAAAACCCTTGCACAGATGCTCCAAATTCGCCCAAAGAGTTCCCAATTCGAAAGTCAGGGTTATGGGAACATTGAAAATGTGTTTATATAGTTTTTCAGCTTAAAACTTCGCCAAGATACGAATCTGTCTGACAAAACAACCCTCTCGCGGGCACGGGAGGGATAAGGTAACCGGTCGCGACCCGTGACTGCCATTCTGACGTCAGCAACTTATGAGCCTCTCGTAGGGCGCGAGAGGCACTCTTATGGATGTTGCGGCCCGCAAGAAGCTCTTTTTTCAGTATTTTCGATTCGTTTCAGCTCCCGAGCCTTCCAACACATTCCAGGACTTGACTTCTTCATATTTTAACTCGTCTTCCTCAGCTGTTTTAAGCACACAAGACCTACAAAACGCAATTGGATCACAAGTACGCAAATTCTAACAAAAACTAAACTATAACTAACGGAAACTCTACAAATTGTACACGATAAACTGATGTATTTTGCAATACATCAAATATCCCCACACTTACTCTTTTTTCGTCCTTGAAAAAGAATTATGCAAACGGAATCAGAGACAGATAAACATTCGGGTCAAAAGTATAGATTACTTATTAAAAATCAAAACATGTGTTAGCACGATTGCAGGTATACTTATCCGTTTAAACCCAAACCCGGTTCCAAGCCCTTATCATGCAATTTTAGTTCAAGTGCAGTCAATCTACCTAGGGTCTCACACTAGCAGCCACAACACACCTAATCCCGCCTCAAGCTTATAGAACAAAGGGAACGAACGTTTAACCCAATTCCCAACCATTTTATACCAAAATTCAAAGAATGTAGAATCAAATTTTTTTTTCTTTTCTTTTGAGCATTCGACTTTGCTTCACCTAACTAAGAGGCTGTCTCAACCAGAGTCACCATCCCCGAGAGCGAAAACTTAGGGGTCGGTAAATTTTGCAACTTTTTTCTTTCTTTCAACCATCCTAGAGACAATCTAAGTCAGAGTCACCATCCCCAACGAACATTACATTGGCCTGGTCTACTTTTTCCAATCTAGCTCACTTATTCCATTTTTTTCTTTCATAATTAAAAATTCTAAAAATTCTAGCTTATAACGGCATCATTCATACTATTTTTGGCGGTTTCGGCTTCCCATTTTTCCTAGATAAGTACCCACAAGTAAACCGACAATTACGTATATTAAGATAAAAGGAACCTAGAACCGACTCGAGCCTACCCGCATATCCCAAACTAGACACAAGCTCGACTACTTTCTTCTCATATTATTATTATTTGAACCCGAACAAAAATCCATCTTTTCTATCTTTAAATTTTTTAAATTTTTTTGGATTTTTGGATTTTGTAATTTTTTTGTATTTTTCAAATTTTTATGACTCAAACTAACACTATAACTATGTATCCCATCCCCACACTTAAAGATTGCATTATCCCTAATGCAAGAATGAGAATACGACTCAAACTACTACTAAAACTAAAAAGATAAAAACTAAATAAATATACAAATATATACAAGTGAAATGACTTAGCTGAATATGCGAGACTGTCAATGTGCCAGTCAATTCCACATATGTCCTCCACTCCGAATACGCTCAGCAAACAATTCCTAACTCTCGGTCACGCAAACGGAAGCGGCAAACCAACACCATACCTATCATAACTAAAATAAACATACCAACATAGCATACGATAGATAATAGTGTTTGACAATATCCAACCATAACCATCAACCAAACTACTCCAACCCAACCAACCAAATATCCAAGTATCCAAAATTAGGGATGCAGACCAGATTAGATAGAAACAACATAAAAAGAAAAATAATAACATAAGATACTGCATAAACTCCAACTGCTGTCATCTCCGATCAATCCTCCTCTTCAGACCCCTCCTTAGGCTGCTGATAAACCTGATATGGCTCCACCCCCTGCATACCACTAGGCCCTACCTGCAGTGGTCTAAAATAAGGAGGAATACCCAAACGCAAACCCTCCATCATGTACCTCATACCATCCTCCAATCTCTGCTGACCCTGCTCATGAACCCTTCTACTTTCCTCCATCACCTGCCTAACCCCATGGAACTACTCATCTACATAGCCACGTAAATCCCCAAAACCCGTCTCCATCCTATCATATAAAGAATCCAAAGTAAGTGGATCTGGTCGTGGCTGCCTCAGCGGGTCCTGTCTAGCAGGTATCTCCTGACGAGTCATCTGCCTCTGATAACGGGGAGGTATGTCAGACTGCATAGATGTTGCGGCATCAGAACCTGTGGAGGCTGAACCTGTGGTCCCTGGCGAATAAGGTCCCATGCCGGTGGATCGGTATATGTCAAAATCCCCGCAGCCTGAAGATCCCTAACACTCATAAAGCATGGCGCTGGCCCCTCTCTCATCCTATCCGCAGGGTACCGCGCAAACACTCCCAAACTCTCCGCTAACCATGTAACATACGACCCACAATATATCCTAGCTCCTGAACCACCTCTCCACAACCTCCTCATCGACCAAGCAAACACAATCGCCAAGTTAGCGGGTCGCTGCTCCACCATACACATCAAACAAAATAGACTAACCTGGTTCACCTTGTTATCACCCTGTCCTCTACCAACCAACGTGGCTGCCAAAATCTTATGAATAAACCTGTAAGCTGGATCAGTAATGTCACTAGCAACCATGTTGTTCGAATATGGGACCCGCGAAATCGTACTCCAAAATCTGGCCAACGCATCCACCTGAACACTGTCCGGGTGCCTCTTCTTAAACACCCCTTGCAAAGTCGTAAGAAACTCGGGTGATTGCACCTCTTGGGGTGTATAGAACTGTTTAGCCACTACAAACTGTGGAATGGTCATCTCGTATGACTGCCTACCCAAAGCAAAGAAAACTGCATCCCGCTCATTAAAGTTCCCTTGCTTGTATTCAAAAGTGGAGTGGAACTCTAAAGTAATTTCCTTATATTGCCTCGCATCACAATCTAAAACTCTCCTAAACTTTGCACCTAACAATTGGTTAACTCTAGCTCTCGCTCACAGACGGTCCCCACAAACCCCAATCAATCCTTCTATATGGTAGCAGATCTACCGAAATCAGAGTAGCCAACTGTTGGTACCCACCCGAATCAAGCTCGAATTGCAACAACGGGCTATCCCGAATCCTTGTACTTTGACCATGAGGAATCCCCTCTCCAATATATTCTACTACCCTAACATAATCATCTGGTTGTACTGGTTCCTGTTGGGCTGGGTCTCCTTGTGGACAAGCGGTTGATCTTCTCTTCCTACCTCTTCTGCTTGAGGAACCTTCACATGACATTCTGCAAAACAATTCAATTTTGACAACACAAAGCAAACCAGATTATTAGTCACAAACTATTTTTGTAATTTTTAATTTTTTTGTGAAATTTTTTAAGAAATTGGAACAACCATATAGCTTTTGATTCGCGGTTGAAACAAAAATAAAGCGAAAAGAAAAATCCGTGTTACCATTTATAAAAGCATAAGTCAAAAACAACCTCGCCCAAATGGAGATTGAATACGAGCGAAGTGTTTTGTACCTGTACATGCATATAAGTAAACTCAAACCAATAACTATACTAAACCTAGACGACTCAAAATACAAGACTCAATGTACACTACCCCCCTCATGGCACTTTAATTGTCCTCAATAAAGTCAACATGCCAAAACCAACCAACATTGAGTTCCAAATGCACTAAAGTTGAAAACTTTATAGTGTAACTAGTGAAAACGGGTCACAATTATGTCAAAAATCTCATTTTCATCACAAAATTTACCAACCCGAATCCCCACACTCAATGTGTACCAAACCCTATCCTATGGCATCCGCAAAACACAAGAATTTCAACCCAAACCAGCCCATCCGTAACCTGCATTATGCTAACTTCCCAAACCAAGCCACCCGCAACCTCAAACAATCACTAAGCATACCTAAACACAAGACTAAACAAGACCCGACTCACTAACAAACCACTAAAACGACTAGCCACTGAGAAACGGACTCATGTACACAAAATTACAAGAAAACATACCTTAGTGGTGAATTAGACAAGAGAAACTAGAAGAAATCTGTGAAAGCTTGATTCGGGTGGTGAAAGATGGAAGCTTGATGATGGAAATCGAAAGGGTATTGGTTGTGGGTGAAGTGGGGGAGTAGATTGAGTGAAAACCAGTGATTTGCAGTGGTAGTTGGTGGTGAAAAGGGGTGTTTGGCGGGTGTAAATGGTGAAGAACTAGGTAAAAAATGAAGCATTTTGGGGATTTAATCAACCTGGGCTGCAGAAGGAGTCTCTCGCGGGCCGCGAGACTTATAAGCCAATCTCTCGCGCCCCGCGACCGTGTAAATGATGCCAACTTCTATTTTCCTTTGGCGGGCCGTGACAGGGAGAGCATAGGCTCTCGCGCCCCGCCAGAAGGCATTTTTCATAGAATGTTTCGTGGTTTTTCAAGTATCATGCCTTAGAAAAATTTTTACACTTCACCAAAACTCTCAAAAACCAATTCCAAAAATTTTCTGACACTGGGACTTACATGGAACCTCGTTTTCTCGTCAAATCTCGCACATCCTCGGTTATGAATTCTTCCAAATGACTCAAAAACACAAAACAAAGACCGACAAACTACCAAAAACAACCGTTAGCTAAGTAAAATAATCGACAATAAATGAAAATACAACTGGTACAAACTCTACACTTGAGCTTTCACTCAAGACACTAGGCGGTGGTGTTCGGCATGTCCTCGAGAGGAGTTCCTCCTTCTCGGTTTTATCGATCGGCCATCCTAAATAATTCTTCAATCTATGGCCATTCACCTTCCATGACCCTCGACTAAGTTCATCGTATAACTCAATTGCACCATGCGGGAACACCTCCTTCACAACATAAGGTCCTGTCCACTTTGATTTCAATTTTCCGGGAAACAACTTAAACCTCGAATTGTAAAGAAACACTTTATCACCCGTTCTAATATCCTTCAATCCCTTACGTTTCCTATCATGAAACGCCTTCGTTTTCTCTTTTATACTCCATGAACGTTCATACGCCGCATCTCTAAGGACCTCTAACTCATGAATTTGGAAGTACCTTTTCCTAGCCGCTTCGATAAGATCTAAATTTACGGTTTTAAGAGCCCAAAGCGCTCGGTGCTCCAATTCTACCGGGAGATGGCATGCTTTGCCATAAACTATCATGAACGGAGTGGTCCCTAAAGGTGTTTTGTAGGCGGTACGAAATGCCCACAAAGTATCATCGAGTTTATCCGACCAATCCTTACAACTCTTTCCTACCGTTTTCTCCAATATCCTTTTCACTCCCCGATTTGCATTCTCAACTTGACCGTTCGTTTGTGGATGGTAACTCCATAACGCTCTAATGCCCTCTCCATCATGGCATTGCAAAAATGTGTCCCTCGGTCACTAATTATGGCTTTAGGTATACCGAAACGAGTGAACAACTTCTTTAGGAATCTCACCACCACTCGAGCATCGTTTGTACGCAAAGCTTTAGCTTCAATCCACTTCGAAACGTAGTCGATCGCCACAAGGATGTACCTATTCCCACTAGAAACGGGAAAAGGTCCCATGAAATCAATGCCCCATACATCAAAGATTTCGAGAACTTGAGTCGGATTTTGGGGCATCTCATTCTTGGATGAGATATTGCTGGTATGTTGGCAAGCATCAGACTTCCTAACGAATTCTATAGCATCATCAACTACCGTGGGCCAATAGAAACCGCAATAAAAAACTTTTTGTGTTGTAGTCTGTGCACCATGATGACCACCCGTCAACCCCTCATGGACGTGCCTAAGAATCGCTATACCTTCTTCCCTTGCGACACATCTCCTAAGAATACGATCTCCTCCTATCCTAAAAAGGTAGGGGTTGTCCTATATGTACTTTCTCGCATCCCTATACAACTTCCACTTTTGTTGGGCACTCATATCCTTCATTACATACTCATTGGCAAGATAACTCGCTAAATCACTAAACCAAGGTAAACATTCTTTCTCGGCGCTACAAAATCTATGGATTCGTGAGGGAATCTATCTCCTATCGCCTCCTCACGAATCTCCTCCCTACTCGGATCCACTAATCGCGAAAGATGGTCCGCCGCTATGTTCTCTGCTCCTTTCTTATCCTTGATTTCTATGTTAAACTCGGAAAGATGAAGAATCCAATGTATGAGACGAGGCTTAGCATCCTTCTTTTGGAAAAGATAACGCAAAGCCGCATGATTGGTGAACACTATGGTCTTTGAAAGCACGAGATACGAACGAAACTTATCAAAAGCAAAAACGACGGCTAAGAGTTCCTTCTCGGTGGTGGTGTAGTTCTCTTGCGCGTCGTTGAGTGTTTTACTCGCATACTAGATCAGGTGAAAGTGGTTCTCTCGTCTTTGACCAAGACCGCCCCAACCGCGTAGTCGCTCACGTCACACATGAGCTCAAATGGTAAGCTCCAATCGGGGGACACTAGAATGAGTGCACTTATAAGTTTTTCCTTAAGAATGTCAAAGGCTTTAAGACACTCCTTATCAAAGACGAAAGGGACGTCCTTTTTGAGGAGTCGAGTCATGGGGTGTGTGATTTCGGAGAATCTCTAATGAAACGCCTATAGAAGCCCGCATGACCTAGAAAACTATGGATCGATTTAACACTAGTCGGTGGAGGAAGCCCACTAATTGTGTCTATTTTCGCTCTATCAACCTTTATACCGGCCCTAGAAATCTTATGTCCTAAGACAATCCCCTCCGTAACCATGAAGTGACACTTCTCCAATTAAGCATCAACTTCATTTCAACACACCTCTTCATCATCCTCTCAAGTTTACCTAAGCACTCATTAAACAAATCGCCACAGACCGAAAAATCATCCATAAAGACCTCCATAGAACTCTCAACCATGTCTTGAAAGATGGCTATCATACATCGTTGAAAAGTAGCCGGAGCGTTACATAATCCAAAAGGCATGTGTCGGTACGTGTACGTGCCATATGGGCATGTAAAGGTCGTCTTCTATAAGTCTCCGGTGTGTGCAAAAAGTGGGGCTAATCCCCTTGATATTAGACAACTTCCAAGCAATCGCCTCCTTATGCTCTCTTAGCACCTCAACTAACTTCCCCTTCTCTTCCTCCGTCAATTTAGAAGAAATAATGACAGGTAAGCTTGAATTCTCGCCTAGGAAAACGTACTTTAGGTGTGATGGAAGGACCTTAAGCTCTAAGGGCGAAGTATCTACGGGTTTGCTCTCACTCTTTTCCTTAATTTCACAAAGCTCTAAGGTCTCGGGAACCCAAGTCGTATCTAACTCCTCACCCTCATCGTCTAACTCCTCTACAACTACTCCCTCACTAACTAAATCAGCTCCACTAATGAATCCTAGACACTGATTAACGCATGAGATGAATGAATCTAGAAAGTAAACGGAGTGACACGGACCACTATAATCATCGCTACCGCTAGGGTGTTGCATGGCTCTATCAATCTCAAAAGTGACAATCTCATCGCCCCCACGAAGTGAAATCTTACCATCGAAAACATCTATGAACGCCTTTGCAGTTCGAAGGAATGGGCAGCCTAATATCATTGGAACTCTCTCGTCGGCCTCCATGTCTGACACCATGAAATCTACGGGAAACACGAATTTATCTACCTTAACAAGCAAATTCTCGACGATCCCTCTAGGATACTTGACCGAACGGTCGGCCAAGGACAATGACATGCACGTGGGAGTAAGCTCACCTAACCCTAATTTCTCGTAAAGAGAGAAAGGCATCAAATTGATGCTCGCACCTAAATCGGCTAAAGCATGAGCGGAAGTGGTGGAACCACCGAAAAGGGATGGAACAGTGAATGTGCCCGGGTCGGTTAATTTCTCCGTTAGCTTATTCAAGACCACCGCGGAATAACCTTCGTTCAACGAAATATTAGAAAGCTCACCTATCCTATCCTTACGTTTGAGAAGGTCCTTAAGGAATTTAGCATATTTGGTCATGGACTGTAAGGCTTCGATAAAAGGAAGATTGATTTTTAATTGTTTGAACATTTCTAGGAAGTGCCCATATTCCTTAGCATGTTTTTGATGCTTAAGGCGGGCGGGGTATGGAACGCGGGAATGACAAACTAGCAGTGATGGCTTAACCCCTATCGGTTGCTCTCTACCCTCTTCTGTACCTGAGGCTCCTTGGTGTGCGGTACTTGTTGGGTCTAGCCTAATGTGCACCTTACCGGGAGCTTCCATCTTTATCTACTCATCAACCTCTTCCTCATCCTCTATCTCTACTCTCTCTCACTACCTCACCTAAACTCTTTCCACTACGGGTAGTAATAACCTTAGCTGAATGGTTAGCCGGGTTTGGGTAAGTATTACCCGAAAACTTACCAGGAGGATTCTCTTGTAACTGCTTGGCTAAACCACATACTGTTCTCTGAAGATCTAAGAGTGCAGATTGTTGGTTTTTATATGAAGCTCTTGACTCTTACTTATTTGATCTTGAGTTTTAGCGAAATTACTAAAGTCAGTTAAGGCTTTCTGGGTAACCTGATCCTTAACTACTAGCTGAGCAAGAAGCTCATCAATCCTCCCTAGACTACCCTCAGAACCTTTATCACTAACCTGACCCTCTTGGTTGGACCCCCCACTAGCGAACTAACCTCCTGAACCTGAACTCCCAAACTGAACCTGATGACCTGAACCTGAGTTCGTATACAAACCCTGCCCCATGCTTTGGTATTAACCGGATAGAAAACCAGGGGGTTACCGGAAGATCGAAAATTGTTATTATTAGTACGTCAGTTGGAGTTATAATTAGAATTATTATTATTAAACGGACCCCTAGACTGACCGGCTATGTACTCTACCTGCTCGAAAGTGATCGTGTGACAATCTATCGTATCATGGCCTCCTTTACAAACCTCACAACGATCTACTTTTTTCTTGATCTCATCAAGTTCCTCAGTGAAATTTTTCTGAATCATGTCTAAAGCAGCAGCTACCGATGAATCCAAGCCAACTTGGGATACCCCTTGAACGGCCAAAGAGGTACTACTAACAGGAATAGAATTGCTGTTGGTAGCGCTATAGTCCATGTCAAAATGTGCGAAGCTTTCGAAAAGATCTTTGCACTCAGCTACTGATTTCTTACCCATGAGTTGCCCACCAGCTGAAGTGTCAAACCGGGCTCTGATCTCTTGGGTGAGACCATTGTAGAACTTTTCTACAAGTGCCCAATCTGACAAGCGATGCTGTAAACAACGAGAGAGTAGGGTTTGAAATTTCTCCCAGGCCAGGTGCTACGACTCATCAGGTTCCATCCGAAACGAATGGATCTAATCGCGTAGATGAGATGCTTTCGTGGGTGGAAAGTATTTAGCTAAGAAAGCATCCCGTAAACCTGCCCATGTGGTAAAAGTATCCGCTGGCTGCGAATCGAACCAGATGGATGTGCGGCAGCAAGTGAAAAAGGAAATACAGCAAGCGTCAAGGTTGACACCTTCAATGGAGAAAGTGCCACACAAGTGGGTAATACTGTTGATATGAGCTGGCGCATCCTCATCCTCATGACCATGAAACTGACAAGAGTTGGTAATGGCGGTCTGTAGGATGGGATCTGCCAAGATTTTTTGTTGGTGATGGGAGAGTTAGCACCGGTGAAACATGTGGTGGCTTGTTGGTAAACGGTTCGGTTGGCCATTTGGGCAACGGGTGGTGGACTTTGAGGGCGGGAAGGTGGTGGGGAATTGTGGGGTGATGACTTCGGTGTGAAGTCAAAGTTCAGTGGTTTAGTGTGGAGGGTAGAGTCAGAAAGGGTGGAAGATGAAGGTGTAGAAGTACTTACCTTGAAATGAGAAAACGAGAAGGAAGGCTTGTCTGTAGGCGGCTTCGGCGGAGGCCCTTGCGAATGCCTATGGGGCATCCACTGAAAAACCGAAAACAAACAAGTAAGACGACTCTAATACTGACTCGACAAAACAGAAAAGAAAACAACACTATTTTAGACTCCTACAACTCAAACACGACAAATAGCACGTATGATATCAAATAAGTCCAAACAAAGTAATTAACGCAATCGCCCAGAGTCCCCGACAACGGCGCCAAAAACTTGATGTGTTAAAAGTAGTTCAATTAAAAAAAAACTAAGTTAACCTAAATCTAGATTCAAAGTAATACTCTAGACTCGCTAAAACACATTAAACTACTAACCGGCAAGTGTACCGATCGACTCTAGTATAGCTAAGTAAGTTCGGATATCGTACCCACGAGACTCTATTAATTACGTTAACGACTCTATCTAGATTGCTACTGACACGGACATACTGATTATTTGTTTGTTCGATTTGGGGAGTTTCTAAAAATCCTACGAATGCAATAAAATTAAACTAAATTAACTAGGTGAACTAAAGCTTACGAATTATTTTGGACTTTACTCAGACGGTGGAAACACTACCTAGACTGGAATCCTGATTGCTTTTGGTAATGATTTTGTTAAGATATTGATTAATATGGAACCGGGATCATAAAATTCTCACCTCTCGAGATATCTAATAGAACTCCTAACCCTTCACAAGAGCACGCTATAGACTATCTTTCAAGACACTTAATGGATTTATGAAAGTATCCTATAAGGCTCACTCCCTCTCGAGACCTAAACCAAGGATAGACTTGTTTTCTCAATTAGACTTGCTTGACAATAGCTAACAGCTTTACTCCTAACGAAGCTCCTACCTTTCAGTTTAATGACTTAGACCTAGCAATAATCTCGCACCTTTCAGCTATTGACGATTAGTAGAACACTCGATTTTATAAGATTACCAGTTATTATTCTAAGGTTTAATGGCCAATTCAACCCTAAAGATTGTAGATTTATTATGTGATATAGACACTCACCAAAATCTAAAACCTAGCACAACTCTATCATGTGATAAAGACCGTCACCAAAATTCATGCGAAACAATAAACAATAATTAAACACTATCAAGTACGCAAACCCATCTAATCAACTGAACAAGTCTTTTACAATTCATAAATAATCCATAAAAATCAATTATCCATAATAAAAATTAAAACTTTAACAATCATTCATCCAATCTAGGTAGTTTAAAGAACTTAGCTAATCCAAGTCATGGAATTTATCAAAAAACAAAGTGTATTCAAGAGAACAAAACATGGTAAAGAGAAAGAGATGAAAGTGAAGACACCCGAATGACACCAACATAAACCGAATGCTTCCCTGAACTCTAACCCTTCAACCAACAGCCCCGAATGCTCGAAAACCCTTGCACGAATGCTCCAAATT
The DNA here is from genome assembly GCA_947069175.1 of Scalesia atractyloides. Lineage (NCBI taxonomy): Eukaryota > Viridiplantae > Streptophyta > Magnoliopsida > Asterales > Asteraceae > Scalesia > Scalesia atractyloides. The sequence continues at coordinate 49,455,135 of CAMTDV010000004.1, read as the reverse complement.
CGCCCAAAGAGTTACCAACTCGTAAATTAGGGTTATGGGAACATTGAAAAAGTGTGCATATAGTTTTTCAACTTAAAAATTTGCCCAGATAAGAATCTGTCTGACAAAACAACCCTCTCGCAGGACGCGAGGGGATAAGGTAACCGGTCGCGGCCGGTGACTGTCATTCTGACGTCTGCAACTTATGAGCCTCTCGCCGGGTGCGCGAGGCACTCTTATGGATGTCGCGGCCCGCCAGAAGCTCTTTTTTCAGTATTTTCGATTCGTTTCAGCTCCCGAGCCTTTCAACACGTTCCAGGACTTGACTTCTTGATAGGAACTGAGTTTGACCTGATTGTGTTGTTTTAAACAAATTGAACATAACATGAGAGAAAATAGATAAGATTTGCAGCGGAATACGATTTAAAACTTTATGACACAATAAAATGGAAGATTAGCTTTCATCACAACAATGTTTTCATTACTCAAAAGATTCAAAAGATTACAAGTAATTACATACATGAATCACTAACTCCCCCTCAGCCCGAGCTTCACACAAATTAGATTGTACAAGAAAAGTGTGTGTGTGTGTGAGCTAAATAGAACAGTACATGCACTGTCTATATATAGTACAAATCCTAACCTCTGAAGCATCTTTGCTGACATCAACAAGATAATGACATCTAACTACTCTAGCAAACTCCAAACACTACTAATGTTATCCTCTGATAACTATGCAAAACACTGATAGATAGTTAATATTGTTGCTACCCACTGATGAGCCTAACCACTTATGAAGCTTTATCCAATGTTCTTTAAAGGGTGATCAGACCTTTGACTTCCAGCACACCTTTGACTTCAACAGAGCTTTGGTTCTTCAACAGACTTTATAACCATCAGAGCTTAGCCAAGAGCAGATGTTAGAACTATCAGATGTAAGATATCTTGCCATTGAGGGAAGTTGTAATTCAAAACACTGTTTATTCTGGATCATATAGATTAGACATGTTTTAGCATTTTATCATCTGTTCTTTTGTAGGGTTCAATCCCAACAATCTCCCCCTAGAACAGATGATGCCAAAACTCTTCTTTATTCATGATCTTTATTCTCTTATCAGTTTTTCCCTGATTTGTTTCTTGAACTGTAGTTCAAAATTCAGGGAATTTTCATCATCTTCATCCCTACACAGTTGAAGTTCTAAGAGATCCTGAAGGTCAGCTACACCCAAGCCTAGTGCATCCTTCCTTGTAATATAATCAACTTTCCCATTGGAGTTGAGCAAGGTCAATACATGGGTCTGTTTATCAGACATCTACTTTAGTATTTTTGAGTTCAATGGGTTTCTTGGGAGAAGTTTTATTTGTGATGAGTTTGGTGAGATTGGTCTGCTTGATAAAGATGTGGAAGTGATAGTAGGTGGATCCTGATGATCTGATGAAGTAACATCCATTTTAGATTCTTTCATTTTTTCATCTTCCTTCTTTTCATGTATTTTATCCATTTGATGCTCTTTTCTTTGATTGAAGGCTTGGATGTATTCATCTAAGGCAAGATCTGCATGTGATTTAGTTTTCTGGAACTTGTTCCAGTCTGGTGCAATCTTCCTTATCTGAGGATCATTCTTCATTTTCTCACACCTGTTTGCTTCTTGTTGAAGAGCTTTGAGAGGCCATTCTTCAAATTGATGCTCTTCAGCTTGGTATGGTTTGTCTCTCATGATAATTTCTATGAAGTCTCTTCTTAGTTTCTTTTGAATATCAACATCAGGTGATTGAGTTGACTTCTTCTTGTTCAAGTCTTTTGCAAAGTCTTCCAATTTCTTAACTTTACTAAGTGCATGCTGCTTTCGACTTGACAAGTAATTTTCACCTTTCCCTTTACTCTCTTCTTTTGCAATGTTATTGGCTTGTTTGACTTTTAATTTCAGATACTCCTGCTTTCGACTTGACAAGTAATTTTCACCTTTACCTTTACTCTCTTCTTTTGCAATGTTATTGGCTTGTTTGACTTTTAATTTCAGATACTCCTCAATGTTCCTTGGAGCTCTATAGCCAAAAAGAGATGGGAATGTTCTTTTGGATGGATTATCCCTTGTGAAGAATTGTAACATTTCATCTTTAACTACAAGCACTTCCAAAGGATAATTTACTGCCACTTGTTGCCAGTAGGTGATTGAGTAAGTGGATTTGATGTTGGTGATGATGGAGGGATAAAAGGTTCTGGATTGGTTAGAACAAGTGGTGTAGGTGTGGGTGTATCATCAGTCACTTTGAATTTTCTTTTTCTTGTGTAGACTGAGCTTGGTGACTGAGTTGTTGTGGAGGTGTGTGTTGTAGAGGTTTGGACTTGAGAAGATAAGTTAACAGTGGTTTGGCTAATAGCTGATGAAGGAACTGTTGTCTCAACCGCTGCTGTGTTAACATATGTTGTAACTTTTGTAGTCACAACATCTGTTGCAGTGAAAGTTGGTAATGAAGGTGGTGGTGTTGTTTTCTGCTTTTTGGCAGGTGATTTGTGGGTTGGGGTTGTTGGTTTAGATGCAGCAGAGGATATAGTACCAGCAGTGGTTTTGAGACCAACAGTGGTTTGTCTTTTGGGTGCTTGTGGTGGTGATTTATTTTTGTTTGAAATGCCAAGATCCTTTTCCAAAGTCATTTTTCTTGTAATTTCATCATCTGCTTGAATTTCTAGGTTTCATCAACTCCATTTTTCTTTTCTTTGGCAGACGTTTCAGCAGAAGTTACCAAGGATTCTTTTTCAGGTTCTAGCTTTTGATTTGACACATTTTCCACAGACTCAGTTTTCTCCCCCTTTTTGGCATCATCTTTTTCTAAGATAGATGTCGAGGAAGTACCAGACTTCTTTGTAAGGAATTCTTTGATGCCCTTGAGGTCGGCCTGAGTTTCTCTATATTTTTCATCAACCAAATCTTTTAACATTTTTACCCGTATTTCATGTTGTTGATCAGAAAGTTGGTGTTGTTGTTCAAACGAAGGATATACTTGCTTGACTATATCAGCGGTTTGAAGAGCAGGGGATTGATCAGTGTTTTGAGACTTTGAAGCTTCTAACATCTGTTGCAGCATATTTTTGATTTCTGCCACATATGTCTCAATCTTTATTACTCTCTCCGTCAATCTTTAGATTTTAGATCATCACCTAACTTAATGGGATCATCTGATCTCCTACCAGGATTGGTAGTTATATCTATGTTATCATGAACAGAGGTTTCAATCCTTATTTCAAACACAGATGCCCCTTTTTCTTGGTACTGGGACTTCTTTCTACAGCAGAGGTTTCCTTAGTAATTCCAACAGTGGTTTTAACACCAACAGTGGATACCATGGTAGCCTCAGTAGAAATTGCCTTCAAGGGAGACTTACTTATGTAACCAATGTCCAGATGTAAATCAGTGGATTCAAACATCTGTAGTAGCTGCTCCAGTTGAATTACCAACAAGAATATCATGAAATTCAAGTGGTGTAACCTCCTCAACTGTTTGTGGGGTAGTCAATGAAATTTTATCAGACACAACCATTGTAGAGGATATATTCTTAGTGATGTGTTGGTGAGAGAGGCCTTTTTGTGTCTAACTTCCAATGACCTCAAACAGTTACTTCCGAGTTTATTTAATTTCAGATGTGGGAAGTGAGGTGGAAAGAGAAATTGCCTTGGGAGAAGGACAGTTCAACATACTCTCAAGTGAGGGTAATGTTTCAAGTTGTGGTGTCCCTGTGCTTACAACATGTTCCTTTTGTGAGGAATCATGAGGAGTTGTGGTTTTAGGTGGAGATCTTTCCAGCTGTTGTGAGGAAGTAGCAACAGTGCTTTCTTGTGACTTTTGTGCTGTCACTGGGTTAACTTCTAGGATCTCATCTTTCAGAAGACCCTTTTTATTGGGTTTGGTGGGCTTGGTGGATTTCTTTTTGGTCTTTTTGATGGTTTTTGGTGGGGGTTGCACAGCAGTGGTTGTGCTGTTGTGGTCACCAAGAGTAGTGGGCTCAGTAGCAGGTGGTTGAGTTTGGGCAAGTTGTTCTAGTAAATCTTCCTCTACCACCTTACTTGGGTTTTAGAAACTTTATCTTGATTAGAAATTCGTGTAAAAGTTTCATGACCCATAGCTCCTGCCTTGTTAACTGGGTCAAGTTTAGAATCATCTCCAGGTAATTGATTTTGAAGATATATGCTTAAAAACCTGGGATGTATCAGAAAAGCCTTTTCTTTTGCAATATTATAGTAGTTGTTAATAATGCCATTGAACAAGACTTGGGAATAATTAAAATCTGAATAAGTTAAAATAGCATATCCCAAATATTGCATGTTCAATGGTATTTCATTAAAACCAGTAGTTTTTGCTGAGAGACATATCAAAATAGTATGGAAGAAAAATCTCATCTCAGCAGGGAAGTTTGGTTTGTATATAGTCATACCTTTCAATTCACCAGCATACCCTCTTCTAGTATAAACTCTGCTTGGATCTCACCCAGAGGAAATGTCACAGGATATGATATATCATTCAAATTTAAACACCTGTGAGATCGATTGTGGAGTAACTTGCACCAAGGTTTTGCCCACTCTTGAAATAATTGCATAAGGTACTCCCTCTGTTGAGTGAACCTCAACATTTGCCCAAAATTGTCAGAGTGAACCTTCATAAATTGGGGTTTTTGCCATCAACATCTCCTTGAATTTTGATTCCTTTAGTAATCGAATCATCATGTGATATCTCATATTTACTCGATTTCTTCTAAGATAGCAATGTAGTTATGGGGAGTTTTGATGATCAACGTGAATGTAGATGATACAGGTTTAGATTGAGCTTTTGATTTTTCCTTGGATTTTGTTTTGAGAGCCATGATTTTGAGTGAAAAACAGTTTTGAGATTTTTGAAATCGACACAGTTTGATTGTCACACCCCGACCCGCAGCGGATAAGGTGATCGGGGCATGATTGGGTTATCATCAAAGCTCATGACATTTATTAAACGTTTCATATTCATTAATACAAATTAAATGAAAGTTTACAATGATTGCTACAACATGATCTAACTAACAATCTAACTTCTTTGTTCTCTTCTAAGGCATATCCTATGTTTTCCTTGCTTCAACCTGTTCACCTGTATCATGTGTAAAAAGGTTTTTGGATCAACATAATGTTGGCGAGTGAATCCTATGGAAAACATTTGAACAATTTATTTAAATTGATTATGAAAAATGTGCACAACCAAACATGAGTAAAATTAGATGTAACTTGATCAATAATCATAAGATGTTAAATGAAAACACTCATGAACAATAATGGAACAATTAAAGGCACGCGATGCTCAACTCGTCTCTCACGAGGAACTGAGGGGCCTGATGAAGGAATTGCATAAACATGATAATATGAATAACACAACTACAAACAATATAAACTCAATGAAAACACACATGAACAATAATGAATTTGAATTGAAGCACGCGATGTTCTACTCGTTTCCCACGAGGAACTGATGGGCTTATTGTATGAGTTTCATGTAATTTGACAAACGGAAAATAAATCACAACAATAAATCAATCTAAGATTAAGTCATGATGTGGTATGGCACAAGTTTAAATAAATAAATTAATTAATTCATAACACATGACACACCCCAAAACGTGTAATTTAAAAGGGGGAATTGTAAGATTCACTCACAGTGGGTGCGTTCGGTTGATGATGATGAATGCACGCGAAGTGGTTTTAACCACGAGTGAGATTTAACCTAGATAAATCGCATTATGGTTTGGTGAGTAAACGGATTTTATTAAACTATTTTAGTAGGATTGTTGGGTGTATTTTTGTGAGTTTGAGGCTATTTTCAAATCTTAAAAATGTTATTTTTAAGTATTTATAATTGATTTTTACTTAAAATAATTAAATAAAAATAATAAAAATATTTTTTTTTTTTTCTGCTACAGTAACATTGACCAGTTGACTTTGACTGGTCGTTGACCGGTTTTGAGGCATATTGTTGTGCGCTGAGTGAGGCTCGAACCCGAGACCTCTCGTACGCGTGCACGCAGCTCTACCAACTGAGCTACGTGTCTAACCCGTTATATATCCGATTTTAATTACATATATACATTAATTAACATTAACAGAAAATCATTTTTATTTTAAAAACAATTTAAGCGGCTCGGCGGTGCGCTCCACAGGTCTCGAACCCGGGACCTGTGGGTTAATATAACACACAGTCCACCGCTAGACTGTGTGTTCAACATGTTATATAACTTGATTTTTATTATACTTAAAGACAATTTAGTTGTTTCCTTTTTCTGCCTTCTTTAAAAAAAATAGATAATTGTCCGAGTCGGTGCTGAGGACCGGACTCGAACTCGTGACCTGTGATATAAACAAACACACAGTCCACGCTGGACTGTGTGTCTAACTTGGTTATTATTCTGGTTATCAATATACTTAACATATAACTAAGGCGATCCGGTTCAGTTAAACAAAAACTTGATTTTTATTAAGGCAACGTGTGTGAACCGGGAATCGAACTTGAGACGTCTTGCGTTTTATATGTGCACACAGTCCACCGCTGGACTGTGTGTCTAACCCGATTAATTTCGTGATTTTAATTAAACTTATATGATAACAAGTCTTCATCTTCTTCACTGAAAGAATAACCAGAATCGGTGACAGACTGGTTCGAGATTTTAAATCGGTTTCTTAGCGTTTTAGGTTAATTACTGGTAATATAGAAGTAAAAAGAGAGGAAAATAAGCGTGAGGTATACCGACTCGTTTCCTCTGTTTTCCGGCAGAATTCCGGCGACAGAAAAACAACTCCGGCGACGTTTTCCTTGTAGTAGCTGGTCTCCAGAAAACTTGGAAAAAGGTAAGGGTGACTTCGGTGAAGGTTTAGGGGATTCAATAAAGCTCAGGGATTAAAACACGGTTTTCCGGCGAAAAACAGGAAAGTTCCGGCGAGTGAAAATACGCCGTGAAAAGATGTGATTTTTGTGCGAAAGTGTTTGTAGACGGTTGTGGTTGAATTTATAGGGGAAAAATGAGATGTATTTGGTCTGATTTCGGACTGGGTTCGTCGGTTTAAGTTTTCCGGCGGTTTTGAAATGTGTCGCGGACTTCAAACATCGGTTATAACCGATATGTGATTAAAGGTTTACGTTATAACGTAAATTGGTGTTAAGACTCGCGTATAATCCGGGATTCCGACGACTGAAACGATTGGGCACCGGTTTTGAATTTGTAAAGTCACTATATCAAATAAATGATTCTATTATTCATCAAACATGACTAGCGGCGCAGTGGTTTGTGTGTGTGAAGATAAGTCACTGAGTGACTCGGTACAGACCCGGGTTCGAAACCCGGCAGATGTAATTTATTTTTATTTTGCGATTTTTGACGGTTTTTCAAAAACTAAATATATATTCACGTATAATAATTGATTACGGATCGTTTAAAAATGTTTTGGACATTTAATTCGAAACGAAAATTTTGACTGACTGTTCGGTTACTAAGCGGAGCGGGTTTGGTAAATCCGTTTTTGACGGATGTTACAGTATCCCCTGCTTTTTAGAAATTTCGTCCCGAAATTTAAATAATGATATATTTTGACTATAAGAATGATGATGTTTTGTTTGACAGTTGTATGCTTTAGCAAAAATGAGGGTTTAAGTTTTTTTGTTCGAGGCGGTAACGTTCCTTGTAAAGGTTAAGTACCCTATTCAGGAATCGCTTTTTGTTGCCTACTGTATGAATATTGATAAAGAGGAATGATTCTCTAAAAAATGATATCATGCATAAGAGTTTAGATACGTTTGGGAAAAATATGGTTATATCCTAAGGCAAAACTTCTAACACTACAATCTACATGGAACATAAATAAAAACACAACAGCTGATATCCAAACATGAATGAACACATCAGCAAATATTTGAACATGAATAAACATAACAGCAAATATTCGAACATGAATGAACACATCAGCAAATATTTGAACATGAATAAACACAACAGCAAATATTTGAATCCATATATGTTTGAATGATGGAAGTTCCTCTCTCGTTTGTTATGATGGAGAGGTTAATTTATGTAGAAATGGAACACAATCCAATCTCTTTAAATAACATGATGATATAAATGTATCACAAATTCCAACCAAGGCAAATAATAAATCCTACCTGGAACTTCTCATAACCGCCTGATAATGCCTATGATCCTTTGGCAAGAATACTTATATATAGGAAGTACCAGCGGCGTATCCACCATATTCTTGCCAAATTTTCATTAGTTTTATCCACAAGTTATGATTGGTTACCAAGAAACTAATAAATCCTACATAGAACTTCTCATAACCATCCGTTAATGCCTCTGATCCTTTGACAAGAATACTTATATATAGGAAGTACCAGCGGCGTATCCACCATATTCTTGTCAAATTTTCATTGGTTTTAACAGTGAATTATGATTAGTCCTATACTCTACAATCAATACAACAAACATAAATTACTGAAATGAAACATATCTGTGCGATCAAGGCTCAATCGAACGGAGCCGATCGTATTGCATGTACTGAAAATGAAATTGTGTGCTCAAGGCTCAATCAAACGGAGCCGAACATATTGAATGTACTGAAATTGAAATTGTGTGCTCAAGGCTCAATCAAACGGAGCCGAACATATTGCATGTACTGTATATGAATAACTTAACCACACAAACAGCCTATGCATGGAACCTCTCATAACCGCCTGATAATGCCTCCGATTATTTGACAAGAATACTTATATATAGGAAGTACCATCGGCGTATCCACCATATCCTTGTCAAATTTTCATTGACTTTATCCGCAAGTTATGGTTAGTTCGATGCGACTCTACTACAAACACCACAACCACAAGATACTGATAATGAAATTGTATGTGTGCTCAAGGCTCAATCAAACGGAGCCGAGCGTATTGCATGAACTGGAAATGTGAATAAATCTGTGTACTCAAGGCTCAATCAAACGGAGCCGAGCATATTGCATGAACTGGAAATGAGAATAAATCTGTGTACTCAAGGCTCAATCAAACGGAGCCGAGCATATTGCATGTATTGAAATGTAATATTACGTAACCGATCAAGGCTCAACAAACGGAGCCGATCGTGCGGGCACGCCAAGATCAACCACATAATAAAATGGGGATCCAACTCAACCTCGATGGATGGGGAGCCACGGCCTCGGCAAAATCGTATACTGAAAACAATATATAATATATAATATACCATAATTACTCTAACAGTCTACACATGTGATAAAGAAAACATAAGACTAAACAATAGGAGTTGAATCTGGATCTTCGGCGAAAAGGACTAGCTGAGTATCTTCGTTTGGGCCGTCATTATCTTCGACAGGGTTGGCGTTGATATTGAAGACTCTTCCTCTTGCTGGTGGCATAGTGGTTGGGTTTTCTTGGTTTACTTGGTTAACTGGGTTTGATTGGGCTTGAGTGTTGATAATGTTAACCAATTGAGGGCATGAGTTTCTAAGGTGGGTAGGGTCACCACAATTGAAGCAAGCTCGAGCATATGGGAACATGGGGTGTTGGGGTTGGTGATAAGTTTGGGCCATGTTTTGAGTAGGGGAAAAGGTTTGGTCTTGAAAGGTGCGACAAACATTGCTCAAATGACCATAACGTCCACAAGTTGTACATAGCCGGCAAGGTAAAGTAAGGGAATGATGATAAAAACAGTGGTTGCATTGAGGGTGAGGTCCAAGATATGGTTTCTTATTTGGGTAAGCTGAATTGGGTGCCACTTGGGTGATTGGGACAGCTCGGATGGGTATAGCGTGAAAAACGGGTTGATTTCGTTGGGTAGCAGCGAAAAGTCGCCCGACTCTTTTTCTCTTAGGGTTGGGTTGAGAAGGGGATTCGGGTTGAGAAGGGGATTCGGGTTGAGAAGGGGATTCGGTGGTTTCAGTTGATTCTTTATCCTTCTTCTTCTCTTCCTCGAAGTCTTTGTTTTGGATTCGGTTCTCGGTGAGCTCTATTGCTAGCTCCATTGCTGCTTCCAAAGTTGCAGGCTTGGTACTTATCACGGGGTCTTGAATCTTTGACGGAAGTCCACGAATGTAATGCTCGATCAAACGGTAGAGGGGAGTAAACATGTTGGGAACCATTTGATGTAATTCGAGGAACCTTTTGTTGTAGGTGGTGTGGTCTCCTTCCACTTGCCTCAATGAGTAAAATTCATCTTCTAGCTTCTTGATTTCGCTCCTTGGGCAAAATCGTCTGGTCATGATTTCCTTCAATTCGTTCCAAGTTAAGGACATAGCATCTTCCACACCTCGTTTGGCCTTCTCTGTGTTCCACCAAGTAAGTGCTATCCCATATAGTCGACCTGTAGCATAACGCACTTTGCGATCATCAGGGCAATCGCAATTTAGAAAAGTATTCTCCATTTCTTCAAACCAATGGAGGAGTGCGGTGACACCTTCAGTCCCTTTATATTTCGGAGGGTCGCATGATTTGAAATGCTTGTAGGTGCATTTAGTGGTGTTTGGGGAAGAGTTGAAAATGTTTTGGTTTACTTGATTGACAGGATTATTGGTAAGTGCTTGTTGAACTTGGATTACAATATTGGGTATTACAGCAGCCATTTGTTGAGCGATTAAGGTAGCCATGCGTTCGCGGGCTTTTCTTGCTCTCGTCTTCCTACGGGCGAGGTTAGAAGACATCTACAATGAATACATGACAAGGGTATGAGTTGGATGCTTTTGAGATCATGGGTCGCATTCAAGAATGAACATTCATAAAATAATTATACCAAAAATACTACATCCATAGGATGTCTTGGGCTTTGCTCGCTGTTAGGCCCGTCATGCCGCCATACTTTACCTTATGTAATCATGTGGGCCCCCATGAATTACCGGTTTTTCATATGGTTCGCACGGTTTCTGCCTGGTTGCGTACACAAAACCCGGTGAAAATCGAGAAATATGTATACAACGTGTGATGTTCGGAATGTGTCCAGGTGTAGACACGATGACACCTCAAAGTGGGTTAGTTCGAACGACGTTTGGTGTGGCATGCTTTGGCCTAATAGGTCCTTCGTACTCTCATCGTTGGTCCCCAGGTAGGCAAACTGGTCCGTTATATTGGATTTATACGAATGCCAGCCTAGACAGGACGTTCCGACTACCGGTACTCGTACCCTTCCAGTTACTACATGCCCGTCGCAGAACTTACTTTGATGAGATTTGAAAATTTCATAAAATCTTTGGATAATGAGAATATGAAAATAAATTGAATACATGAACATCGATATATGTATAATGAATATGTATATATGTATAATGAACATGTATATGAGCATGTATGTTTGACTGAAATGTAAACAAATATGAAACAAATAAATATCACAAGTTTGTATGTAACCACCTAATCAATTTAAAATTTAGGCAGACTATAGTATAGGCTCTAAGGGTCTAATAACCTATCCTATATCCCTATAGTCATGGCTCTGATACCAATCTGTCACACCCCGACCCGCAGCGGATAAGGTGATCGGGGCATGATTGGGTTATCATCAAAGCTCATGACATTTATTAAACGTTTCATATTCATTAATACAAATTAAATGAAAGTTTACAATGATTGCTACAACATGATCTAACTAACAATCTAACTTCTTTGTTCTCTTCTAAGGCATATCCTATGTTTTCCTTGCTTCAACCTGTTCACCTGTATCATGTGTAAAAAGGTTTTTGGATCAACATAATGTTGGCGAGTGAATCCTATGGAAAACATTTGAACAATTTATTTAAATTGATTATGAAAAATGTGCACAACCAAACATGAGTAAAATTAGATGTAACTTGATCAATAATCATAAGATGTTAAATGAAAACACTCATGAACAATAATGGAACAATTAAAGGCACGCGATGCTCAACTCGTCTCTCACGAGGAACTGAGGGGCCTGATGAAGGAATTGCATAAACATGATAATATGAATAACACAACTACAAACAATATAAACTCAATGAAAACACACATGAACAATAATGAATTTGAATTGAAGCACGCGATGTTCTACTCGTTTCCCACGAGGAACTGATGGGCTTATTGTATGAGTTTCATGTAATTTGACAAACGGAAAATAAATCACAACAATAAATCAATCTAAGATTAAGTCATGATGTGGTATGGCACAAGTTTAAATAAATAAATTAATTAATTCATAACACATGACACACCCCAAAACGTGTAATTTAAAAGGGGGAATTGTAAGATTCACTCACAGTGGGTGCGTTCGGTTGATGATGATGAATGCACGCGAAGTGGTTTTAACCACGAGTGAGATTTAACCTAGATAAATCGCATTATGGTTTGGTGAGTAAACGGATTTTATTAAACTATTTTAGTAGGATTGTTGGGTGTATTTTTGTGAGTTTGAGGCTATTTTCAAATCTTAAAAATGTTATTTTTAAGTATTTATAATTGATTTTTACTTAAAATAATTAAATAAAAATAATAAAAATATTTTTTTTTTTTTTCTGCTACAGTAACATTGACCAGTTGACTTTGACTGGTCGTTGACCGGTTTTGAGGCATATTGTTGTGCGCTGAGTGAGGCTCGAACCCGAGACCTCTCGTACGCGTGCACGCAGCTCTACCAACTGAGCTACGTGTCTAACCCGTTATATATCCGATTTTAATTACATATATACATTAATTAACATTAACAGAAAATCATTTTTATTTTAAAAACAATTTAAGCGGCTCGGCGGTGCGCTCCACAGGTCTCGAACCCGGGACCTGTGGGTTAATATAACACACAGTCCACCGCTGGACTGTGTGTTCAACATGTTATATAACTTGATTTTTATTATACTTAAAGACAATTTAGTTGTTTCCTTTTTCTGCCTTCTTTAAAAAAAAATAGATAATTGTCCGAGTCGGTGCTGAGGACCGGACTCGAACTCGTGACCTGTGATATAAACAAACACACAGTCCACCGCTGGACTGTGTGTCTAACTTGGTTATTATTCTGGTTATCAATATACTTAACATATAACTAAGGCGATCCGGTTCAGTTAAACAAAAACTTGATTTTTATTAAGGCAACGTGTGTGAACCGGGAATCGAACTTGAGACGTCTTGCGTTTTATATGTGCACACAGTCCACCGCTGGACTGTGTGTCTAACCCGATTAATTTCGTGATTTTAATTAAACTTATATGATAACAAGTCTTCATCTTCTTCACTGAAAGAATAACCAGAATCGGTGACAGACTGGTTCGAGATTTTAAATCGGTTTCTTAGCGTTTTAGGTTAATTACTGGTAATATAGAAGTAAAAAGAGAGGAAAATAAGCGTGAGGTATACCGACTCGTTTCCTCTGTTTTCCGGCAGAATTCCGGCGACAGAAAAACAACTCCGGCGACGTTTTCCTTGTAGTAGCTGGTCTCCAGAAAACTTGGAAAAAGGTAAGGGTGACTTCGGTGAAGGTTTAGGGGATTCAATAAAGCTCAGGGATTAAAACACGGTTTTCCGGCGAAAAACAGGAAAGTTCCGGCGAGTGAAAATACGCCGTGAAAAGATGTGATTTTTGTGCGAAAGTGTTTGTAGACGGTTGTGGTTGAATTTATAGGGGAAAAATGAGATGTATTTGGTCTGATTTCGGACTGGGTTCGTCGGTTTAAGTTTTCCGGCGGTTTTGAAATGTGTCGCGGACTTCAAACATCGGTTATAACCGATATGTGATTAAAGGTTTACGTTATAACGTAAATTGGTGTTAAGACTCGCGTATAATCCGGGATTCCGACGACTGAAACGATTGGGCACCGGTTTTGAATTTGTAAAGTCACTATATCAAATAAATGATTCTATTATTCATCAAACATGACTAGCGGCGCAGTGGTTTGTGTGTGTGAAGATAAGTCACTGAGTGACTCGGTACAGACCCGGGTTCGAAACCCGGCAGATGTAATTTATTTTTATTTTGCGATTTTTGACGGTTTTTCAAAAACTAAATATATATTCACGTATAATAATTGATTACGGATCGTTTAAAAATGTTTTGGACATTTAATTCGAAACGAAAATTTTGACTGACTGTTCGGTTACTAAGCGGAGCGGGTTTGGTAAATCCGTTTTTGACGGATGTTACATTGATGAACCCTATGTTCTTGATAGAACAGGGATTTTATAGGGTTTAAAAAAGTGATGATGACATGGCATCTGATGCAACAACTGTCGAATTACATCTGCCCACGTGTAACCTCTGTGCTTTAAATGGAAGACAGTTGTTTAGCTAACCACTGTTGGTAAATGTGATCACTGGATAAGAACAGTGGGTGCGACTAGCAGAGGATACACTTTTTGGCAGTGGATAGATTTTTATAAATACACAGTGTTTTTGTGCTATCAGTGCTTTGAACAGACTTTGAGGATTTATTGAAAAATTCAATTTTAAACTATTTTTTGGGATGGATTTTGATTTTCAGAAAACATTTTTATGCTATTTCCACATGAAATACAAGAAAACTTGTTTTAATCCATGATTAGCATTCCAGATCTAGAGATCAAGTATTAAGAACAGATGATTCCAATTTTTGATGTATATATTTCCCAACTGATCTTTAGACTGAACATGTTATAAAGAAATTAAACCCTTTTTATAGCAATCCCTCATAAATGATGTCTTATGTCATCAGTGGTTTGATCATCAACTATTGAAAACCAGCAAAAGATGAGTTCTGACAATTGTTTTGAATATCTGCAGCTCTTGTGATAAGAGTTGTGAAAATCTGCAGATTCAATCTAGACAAGAAAATTATGAGATAACCTTGACCATCAACAGATTTCTTTTGATTTATTATCAACAAGAAGTACCTCCCGTCTTTTCTAAAAATAGAAAGGTTTTGCTTCTTAGTAGGAAATTGAGCTTTGATTATCTAAAACAAGTAAAAGCTCATCATGTATTCCTTCTTTTTTAAAATGAAAGGTTAATACATGTCCTGATATCTACATGAAGTTTTTACACTTTTTAAAAAAATTAGTAAAAGCTTCGTTGATAAATAAATCACTTTCATCTGATTGATGTTCTAAGTTCGTTTGAAACAATTGCTAACTTGAGATACATCATTAACCTGGATCTACCTATTAATCAGTGGTTGCACTCAATCTGTTTGGTAGCAATTGTATGAGCATATATGTGAACTCTTAAGTTTTTTATGTTTATACTCATTTCTTTTAACATCCAAAGTTTCGAGATAAAACACACTTTCAGAGTTTTTGTGATTTTTCTTCTATTCCTCTTTTAACCTTTCCATGAGCAAATAGCATTCATTGGAAGGTTTTAAGGAAAGAATAATCAAGCCAGAATCATTTACAATAATGTTTGAGAACCTTAGACATTTTTGCAGAAATGCGTATGCTAAAATTCACATTACTTTTGATCCATTTTTCTAAACATCAGCTCATAACCTTTCAACATTTTCACATAACTTTTGTTCATTATATCGATCTTGTTCCTAAGATTTAGGTTCACCTTAGTCTTTTAAAGACATTAGATGAATTCTTAGCAACCATCAATTATAGAATCATCACAAATTTTAACACAAGTACTCGAAAACGTATAAAACTTGATTTGGTTCTTACTCTGTTTTCCAACAATTACGAATTAACACAGTATTACAAAAATTGAGCTGATCTTTTTACGTAAAATCAATTGTTAGATTGAATTTGAGTGACCAAGCTCTGATACCAATTGTTAGGAACTGAGTTTGACCTGATTGTGTTGTTTTAAACAAGTTGAACATAACATGAGAGAAAAAAGATAAGATTTGCAGCGGAATACGATTTAAAACTTTATAACACAATCAAATGGAAGATTAGCTTTCATCACAACAATGTTTTCATTACTCAAAAGATTCAAAAGATTACAAGTAATTACATGCATGAATCACTAACTCTCCCTCAGCCCGAGCTTCACACATATTAGATTATACAAGAAAAGTGTGTGTGTGTGTGAGCTAAATAGAATAGTACATGCACTGTCTATTTATAGTACAAATCCTAACCTCTGAAGCATCTTTGCTGACATCACCAAGACAATGACATCTAACTACTCTAACAAACTCCAAACACTGATAATGCTATCCTCTGATAACTATGCAAAACACTGATAGATAGTTAATATTGTGCTACCCACTGATGAGCCTAACCACAGATGAAGCTTTATCCAATGTTCTTCAAAGGGTGATCAGACCTTTGACTTCCAGCAGACCTTTGAGTTCAACAGAGCTTGGTTCTTCAACAAACTTTATAACCATTAGAGCTTAGCCAAGAGCAGATGTTAGAACTATCAGATGTTAGATATCTTGCCATTGAGGGAAGTTGTAATTCAAAACACTGTTTATTCTGGATCATATAGATTAGACCTATTTTGGCATTTTATCATCTGTTCTTTTGTAGGGTTCGATCCCAAAACTTCTTCATATTTTAACTCATCTTCCTCAATTTTCAGTTGTTTAAGCACACAAGACCTGCAAAACGCAACTGGATCACAAGTACGCAAATTCTAACGAAAACTAAACTATAACTAACGGAAACTACACAAACTGTACATGATAAACTGATGTATTTTGCAATACATCAAGAATTTGAGCCTTCCATTTTTGAAAAAAAAATTGTTCAAATTGGGAGAGAATCGGTAGTTGGGAAGAGATAAATAGATGATTAAGTGTGTGTTTTAAAAAATTGGTGTGAAGTATGTTAGTATATATAGTTTTTTAAGTTATATAAAAGGTAAACCAATAACCATGTTTCACGTTGACTCGTGTTAGCTCTCCATGCCGGTGGAATATCTCTCACCAAAACAACAACATCGTGCACAACGCGGGGGATAGTGTGGCAAGGTGGGCGTTGACAGGTAAGAACGCCGAGAAACGACACCCACATCGTGTCGTCTTATTGGGGATCTTCTAAGGGATTTTCTATTTTTTTTATTATGAAATTGAGATGTGACAACTTAAAAAAGTTGCATCGTGAAGGGTGAATTAACATTACAAAAATGGGTTGTTTTAAACAAGGGTTGTATTATTGGCACACCTAAAATCATTAAATTGACACCACCAATGTGGGTTGTGTAGGCCAATACAACCTGTATTATGCAAATATGAATTCCCAAGGTCAGTCAAAGGCTGACAATGTCTTCACATGCGCGCCCTATACGTGGCATGTAGGAACTAGGTTCACTTTTATAAAATATAATTACAAAATATATAATAACGAGACTCTCGTTATTCGTAGGAAATACGTAGTACAATACCGGTTGCAATAACAAAATAAAAAGAATATAAAATATAATTATATATACCAATCTTGATTCTAGCCGCATCTCCGGTGGGTCCTTCACGCGCACTTGATAGCATCCTAGACTCGAGTATTCATCATCTTGAGTCTTGAAAATACTCCTTGACTACAACAAAGAACACACTAAAACATTGACGATTTTGGTTGAGGCACGTGTTCAACATGCTTCCCTTAAAACAAATTCCGCGCCTCTACTAAGGACGACGCGACTGTTCCCAGGGTACAACAGCCGAAGCAGTATGTACTGCTGAAGATGGCTCACACGCCCGAGGTTACATCGGGTAATTGTAGTGTTTGAACTTATGGAACACATAAGGATGTGATGGTGGTGGAAAACAAGTAGAGAGTACTCCTCTCTTAGTTGGTCTTCAAGTGTTCATCCTCCTTCTAGTATATTTATGTATCAAGCAATACAATATTCTTATATTCACAAAAAGAAGCACATAGCCTACTAATTGTACACGAGTTAAGGAGTAATGAAAGGTTTCACTTAATTAGTCACTTAATTAGAGACTTAAAAACTCTAATAAAACTAATTAAATGTCATCAAGAAACTCTACTCGAGGTTCTTTTTTATTCACCACATGATGATTCTAATTAGTGTTTATAATTTCATTAAATTATAAATATATTAAATATTCATTCACCAAATTTCCAACAATCCCCCACATGAATGGAGATCGTTCAAAACACATAAAAGTTCCAATGGAACCTCGACAGTTGAGTTTTGCATACGATAGGTAGGTGTTATCTTTAAACCTTCGCTCATGAAATGCACTTAGCCCATTAGCTCTGACTAGACATCGATGTCTTTGAACTGGTCTGCCATTTCTGTACACGACAAAACACTTCACACAAGACTCTCTTTGAACTCGTCTGCCGTTTATACACATATGATTGAACAAGATCAACCTCATTCTATCAGTGAATTCAACTCATATTGCATTAGCTTACATAAGCTTCCGAGCTGAACAAAGCAACACATGCCATTGTCATAAGTTTGTCACCAACTTAGAATAATTCTAATTTAACATCTAGAATAAGCCTAGACAATGAGTTCTCCTCATTAGCTTTTCGAACAAACTCTTTAAAAGTTACATGTTTTTTCCTTATAATGAATGAAAATTCTCCCTCAACTTTATCTGTACACAAATTCTTTTTGTGTTCATACGCATTTGAATGTTTAGAGATAATTAGTCTCCGTCAAAACCCATAATTAACCAAGTACTAGTCTAGCATGCTTTAGACTACAATACTTTAGCATGTAAACATAAGATGCATCATTCTGATTCTTCACAACCCTAAGGATATCATAATATCACTTTGCAACATTCATCCATTGTTAAGACAAAATAATGAGACTTATTCATAATCCTAAAACATCAATATTTAGGAAGGTCTCACAAATTATTGTATATAGCACATAACTAATTTTTATCATTCAATTAAGGAACATAACTTGTTTACCTTTGATCTCCAACGCTTTACCATTGACTCATAAGGACTTAAACATAAGTCTTAATCCAAGTCACTTGGCGAACACATTCATCATCGACAAGATGAATGTTTCTCGTCTACAATCACTATTATGTGTGAGATAGAGTCAACTAGATCGACACTCAACAACATGGCATTCATAATTTTGCCATAAGTGATTTGTACACATCTATTGTTATTCATTAGGAGATATGTATATTTAGGATGCTCTCCCAAACGAATATAAAATCTTCATATAGTTCTAACAATAATCATGTGGTAGACGTATCTATGTATAGATCACTCGGAACAAATCTCGCAAGATTTATCAAAGGTATACAAACATACAATAACATATAGTACTTTTTCTTTCATATTTTAGAATTCACACTTGTGAATTTTCCAATCAATTCTAACGAAATATGTCGACATGGATCTCGTTTGTGTATTTAATTTTAATACACTGAGTATTCTTTCATTATTCTCTCATGATGTGGTTATACATTTGATGTTTTGTCTTTGACTTTTAGTTAATGCAACAACTCTCAAGTTGTTTATGTCCAATTATGTTCATGTATTATCCGTTTAAACCTATATTCTTTTAAACAATGTATAGTTGACGTTATAATTACTTTTAAAAAATAATTTATACGTCACAAACATTAGTGATTTATTTCTTCATAAAAAATTGCAGGTATTATCCGAAGATATTGAACACAAAACAATAAAATACATTGGAAACTAAATCATAAGTGTCGATCACTTTTGAAATTTAAACGGAGGCATAAACGATATATAGACATCAAATATCGAAGTGCTTTTATCTTCTACACTTTATATTATGACCGAAATCTTCTCAACGATATCGTCCCATGGCATGTCTTGAGGTACTCCCTCAATAATACTCCACACTTGTAAGTACAAGTTCCCCATTTTATCATGGAACTTTAAACTTAGACAATTCTGCTCAAAATAACACCAGGTTGTTATAAAGGCTACATATAAGTAGTAAACTTGAACAATTAAATTTGTTCACAACAACACCAAGTTGTTTTCCACCAAATAATATCCCGATATTTTTACTTTGTTCAACAAATGCTACTTCTAGAAAGAGTAGCAAACCATTTGAATTCTAAAAATAATGCAAAACTTTGTTTTAAAATCATTTCAAGATATTTCCTTAGTTTTGCAATGTACATTATTAATAATATCAATTAGAGTTATGGTAACATAAATCAAAACCCATGATATCAAAGGTTGTATATTGTTCAGTCTTACTACGCATGTACTAAACGTTTTCTAACACGCATGTTGGAAAAAAATGTTATAACGGGCACATTATAGAAACGAAATTTTACATAAAACGTTTTCCAAGGATAAAGTTTATAAAATAAACAATTTCTCATCATTTTTAATGCACACATAGGCAATTAATTGTTTATATAAAACATTTCCATTCATTATAGCTTATACAATTTACAATCTCTAACATTGTATTTGTGATACACATTTTCTAACACACGTGTTAGAAAATTTAAGTCATTATATATATATATATATATATATATATATATATATATATATATATATATATATATATATAAGGTGAGGTTATTGTAAAAAAATGTGTTTTTTTCTGAGAAGGGTAAGAAAAATCTAAACCATTAGATTTATAATCTAATGGTTGAGATATTGATGGCAATCTTGTAAATAGTTTTTATCATTCAAATAATTAATATTCTAGAATAAGGGTATAAAGGTAAATTTAATATTTTTAAATTTAGAAAGTCACATGCAATGCACATGCAAGTTCCCTCTTTCATTTTTAAGCGTCAATAACTTTTTATACGTAAATTACACCATAAGAACGAGTGTTTTTTTCATCTTTAATATGAGTACCATATTGTTGTACTTATGTAGAGAAAAAAATACGTTTCGATTGGATGTTTTAGTCCATGGTGTTTTTTCTATGTTCATACAATGGTGTTTTAATTGTATTGTGATTCAAGGTGTTGTGTTTTACAGTAAAACACCATGACGTAAATAAGACACCATAATATTGCAAATAATGAATTATGATTCAAGTCATGGTGTTTTTAACATCTAGAGTATGTGATTAAAGTCATGGTGTTTTTAACATCTAGAGTATGTGATTAAAGTCATGGTGTTTTAACATCTGGAATAACAATATAATCATTGTAAATGTTAAAACACCACGACTGTATTATGATTCAATTCATGGTGTGTTTGGAATTTGTATGGTGTTTTATACCTGCAAAAATCATTTCAAATGTAAGAACACCATGGCTGTATTATGATTCAAGTTGTGGTGTTTATCTGGAATTCGTATGGTGTTTTATACGAACTGATGATGTATCCCTAAAATAAATGATGAATTCCTAAAATAACTCATGAATTTAGTTACAATATTATACATTTAATTATATCATTAATTAGGATTATGGGTTAAATTACCATCTTACACTTAAACTAATAAAATAGATAGGGACATGTGTCATCACCATAATCTTTTTGATCATTCTCACACTTTTAGTCTTTTTTACCGGATCCTCTACCTATATATATATATAACATGACCATTTGGGTTTTAGAAATCACAAATTAAAGCTTGTGATATATCCCACACAACTACACCATCACTTTATGGTGATTTAATTCTTGTATTCTTACTCTTGTAGTTTTCCAGTCTCATCAAGTTAGATACATAGCCTACTTTGAATACAAGAGACATGGGGTGGAAAAGAGTCTCACTTAATTAGAGATTTTATTAGAGACATAAATTCTAATAAAAACTAATAGATTGACATAAAACTCTACTTAAGAGTTTATCTTCCATATGAAGAGTGTCGTAAATAATTACAATTTCATTAAATTCATATAAATAACAACACCATCACTTTATGGTGATTTAATTCTTGAAGCCAATCAAACATCAACTTCAATGTATGACCTTTTATCTCTAAACCATACAAAGCATAATATAAGTGTTTATATTCATTAAAATCAATACTACAACAAATTACTTATATACAATGTTTACATAAATATTTTAAAGCACTTGTATTTTTACCATTTTTAACAATCATGTTAAAATGAAAGAAATTCTAACACGCAAGTTAGAAATATTAACATTTCCACAAATTGTTAATTCCATTTTCTATAAACACATATGTAGTTCAAATAAATAAGCCATTCTAAATACACACGTTAGAAATTGAACAATTAAAAAATTGCTTCCAAACTAACGCTTTCCATGAACGTTTCTAACACACATGTTAGAAAGAAATGATTACAAAAATCATTATAAGGCTTACTAGTTTATATAAAATAAACTTATTTTTAACACTTATTCTTTAAAAACATATTATATAAATAATATGATCATTTCTAACAAGCATGTTAGAACATAAAGCGTTTACATAAAAAACGTATTGTTAATAAAATAAAGCCGGTCTAATGCACACGTTAGAGAATTTAACGTATACAAAAAACATATGGTTTACACTAATCAACCCGATCTAACATGTAGGTTAGAGAAAATTAACGATTCCAAAATCTTTTCAAAAAACCAAACGGTTGAACCAAAACTATTCGTTTTGTACCACGATATAGGATCTAAGATTGTATCAATCTCAAGAATCCAAACATAACAAGTTGTACTACATACATATCTCCCAAAAAAATATTTATAAGATCATAATCTCTAAGAATTATATATATATATATATATATATTATTTTTTTATTATAAATCTTTTCATGAACCCAAAATCCTTATAAATAAGGTTTTAAGATTGTAGCAACAATCTCACGAAATCTATTTATAAAATATAATTACAAAATATATATAATAACGAGACTCTCGTTATTTGTAGGAAATACGTAGTACAATACTGGTTGCAATAACTAAATAAAAAGAATATAAAATATAATTATATATACCAATCTTGATTCAAGCCGCATCTCTGGTGGGTCATTCACGCACACTTGATAGCATCCTAGACTCGAGTATTCATCATCTTGAGTCTTGAAAATAATCCTTGACTACAACAAAGAGCACACTAAAACGTTGACGATTTTGATTGAGGCACGTGTTCAACTCGATTCCTTTAAAACAGGTTTTGCGCCTCTACTAAAGAAGATACGACTGTTTCCAAGGGTACAACAGCCGAAGCAGTATGTACTGCCGAAGATGGCTCACGTGCCCGAGGTTACACCGGGTAATTGCAGTGTTTGAACTTATGGAACAAATAAGGATGTGATGGTGATGGAAAACAAGTAGAGATTACTGCTCTCTCTTGTTGGTCTTCAAGTGTTCATCCTCCTAGTATATTTATATATCAAGCAATACAATATTCTAATATTCATAAAAGAAGCACATAGCCTACTAATTGTACAAGAGTTAAGGATCAGTGAAAGGTTTCACTTAATTAGTCACATAATTAGAGACTTAAAAATCTAATAAAACTATTAAATGTCATCAAGAAGCTCTACTCACGAGTTTCTCTATTATTCAACACATGAAGATTCTAATTAATATTTTTAATATCATTAAATTATAAATATATTAAATATCCATTCACCAAATTTCTAACAAGGCATCTAGGCCTATACGACTCGTATCATACGAGGTTGTCACATATTTCTATTTCTGACAGAAAGTGATCATGTGCAAACCCTAAACGGGTCGTATAGCCTTATACCACTCGTATTTCTCTGTAAAAGTTGAAATGGATTTTCTGCCTTTATAAACAACGTAGGAGACGAAGTTTTCTTTGTTTCTCCTTCTATTCTCTCGTTCTTTCCTTAACCGATTCCACCTGTCTTGGTTCAACCTAAATTACATTTTTGGTGAGTCGTCCAGCAACAACACGAGCACGTTTATTTTGGAAAGTAGTATGGTATAATAATTATTAACTTGTTTTGTTTGTTTTGTTTATGACATACTTACCACACCGTTGTTTTAGGAGTGGTCTGTTGTCCTGGAGTTGTATAATGGGAGAGTAATTGATGATCATGCGGAGGAGGTCGTGTCCGGCTTCGTTCCCATCACAAGGAATCGTTGTTGCAAGACCTAAATGAGGTAAGTATTTATTTCCTTATTTGTATTTGGCGGTAAATTTACCTTTATCTTTTACCCGTTGTTTTTATAGTTTGTTGTGCCTTGCGAACTGTTGATGTTAGACCTGCACGAGGTAAACATTTTTTACTTATTTAATTTAGCGTTAGATGTATCGTCATCTTTTAACCGTTGGTTTTTTCAGGTTGTTGTGCCTAGCGGTGATTGTAGTTACGGGTGTCCCGGTTATGAAGACGATTATGGTGCCTCATACGGACAAGAAAATTATCACAATAACTTTTTTTTGTTAGTGATGCCTGGTACTACAACAAGACGTTTGTGAGCCTTTTACGCCCAAGGGTCATTAGGTGACGAGAAACCCGCTTACTCAGAAGTTTCGTACAAAACTGATCAGGTATGAATGATATATATTTTGTTGAAATGTATTACGGATGTTATATATTTTTGTTAAAAAATTATTGTAAATGTTATATATATTTTTCATTTATGATGTTTAGGATTTTGTATCCCGCAAAGAGTCAATCAGTGATGAGCAACCCGCTTACCCGAAAGTTTAACTGATCAGGTATGAATAATATATATTTTGTTAAAATGTATTATAAATATCATATATTTTTGTTAAAAAAATATTGTAAATGTTATATATATTTTTCGTTTACAACGTTTAGGATTTTATATCTACAAAGAGTTGGAACTTTGGGTTCAAAAGGGGTTAGACCACGGATACATTATTTTTACGAGACGGGGAATCGCTGGATATGGCTCCAATGTTGTCGTAGCGGCGAGCATTGGAGTAAGGCCACTGTTAGAAAAACCAGAAGCAAAAAAATACGGATGCTCTTTTATGGTGATAGGTAGTTTTGACCAAAGTAGTCGAGCTTGGCGAATTGATTATCTTCACAAGCATTATATCGAGAAACACAACCATGGCCTTGTTGAACATCTGGAGGGTTATGAGTATGCCATGAGACTCACTGCTAATGAGTTTAGATTGGTGCAAGAGCTGACAGATCAAGACATACAACCCCATACAATCTGGAAAGCCGTAACCAAACAAAACCCTGAAAACAAATGTGTTTTGAAGGATATACACAACGCTCGCCAAATGATTAAGGCCTCAAAGTTCGATAAAAAAAGTCACCCATGCAGAGACTGGAATACATTCTCCAGGAGAAAAAGATGAACTATTATATACATGAGGATCCTTCCACCAACGTCGTTGATAATATATTTTTCTTTCATGACAAGTCCTTTGAAATGTGGCGGGCATTCCCACATGTGCTTATGATCGATGCAACCTACAAAACTAACATTTACAATCTTCCATTTTTGCAAGTTATGGATATGACCAACAAACCAAACCTTTTGTGTGATATCCCGGGTTTTTCGGATAACTTACACGTGACACTTGTCGAATAATGTATATGCTAAGTACTTGTCGAATAATGTATATGCTAAGTATTAAACGTGTACGAGTTAAATGAATACGTGATATGTGTTGTGTGATTGTTTTAGTTATAGAGAAGTGTGGTAGATATGTACACGAACTGAACCGAACCACGACACGAACCAACCTTGATTCATTGTAACTCTAGGAATTTATCAAGTTAGGACTCAAACATGTCTTGGCCGCGAGATCAAAACCTAAAACTAATTCGGCCAAGATCAAACCCAAACCCGTAGCAAACCTAAAACTATTCGGCCGATCAAACCCAAACCAAACCACTCTAATCCTTGGCCGCGATATCAAGCCCAAGACCGCAAATCTACTTTGTTCAAAACCAAACCAAAACAGCCCAAACATGTTTCGGCCATAAGATCAAACCAAACCAAGTTCTTGGCCGCGAGATCAAGCCCAAACCCAAACCGAACCAACCCAAGATCCTCGGCCACAAGCTC
The DNA here is from genome assembly GCA_947069175.1 of Scalesia atractyloides. Classification (NCBI taxonomy): domain Eukaryota; kingdom Viridiplantae; phylum Streptophyta; class Magnoliopsida; order Asterales; family Asteraceae; genus Scalesia; species Scalesia atractyloides. The sequence goes on along the minus strand of CAMTDV010000004.1, from coordinate 49,429,330 downwards.
TAACCAAAACCGCAACCCTTATCTCCTTGCGCCTATATATACCACCCATGCATACTCCTTCACAATTCCAAAAACCCTAACAAACAAAACAGCCGTCGGCTGCCTTACTCATGATTTCTTCTCGGTCGCAGCAGCAGCAGCCATCACCATCTTCATCCCCTCGACCGCAAACAGCCCCTTTGCACTCCTTGTTGATCACGAGCAGCCTCTCTTTCCAGTTCCTGTCAGCCTCGGTCGCAACAGCAGAGCTGTTCACCTCTTGCGGTCGTGATCTTGTTGGAACAGCCGGGTCGCTTTTGTCCAGATCTCGGCTTGTTTACCTAGTTATTCAAGGTTAGGTTTATCTCTTGATTACAAGATCATGTTCAGATTTATGTGCTTGAATGAAGTGATTAGTTTGTTCGGATTATATGTGTTTGTAAGAAATCGGCTGAATTCATTGTTGTGGATATGCATGATCGTTTTCGGAATTAATAGCTTGCGACTGTGATTTGTTTATAAAGAGTAGAATTATTGAGTAGGGTTTGCATGGATATGTTATCAGTATTAATCTATGATTAGAAATCGTTTCTTGATCGCCTAGGTTAATCGCATGAACGAGTTATACAAGTTTATGATAAAGATATGCTGAAAACAGGCTGCTGAATAATAGTTACAGCCGACTTCATCTGGCTGTAACTCGGTCGTTAGTTGTTGAAAAACGGATTTTCTGATGTCTAGAACGTAGAGATTTGAATAAGGAATCTAATGGCGCTGGATTCATAATTTTCTGAAATCTTTTGATATTTTTAAAGGGCCAAATAAGTTCAGTAACTAAAGCTGTGAAAATTCTGAAATTTTGTTGGTTGTTTATCAAGTTGGATTTTAAAATCAGTAGAGAATTGAGTCATGAATTTTGTACAGCAACTGGGTATGGAAATTTCCGGGCAACTCCAACTGGAATTTTGTTAATTGGACGATCGGTGATTTTTAAATAAATTCTTCCGTGGACTGCAGTCAGAAAGCGGTAAATCTGACTGCAGCCTAGTATATTAATAGTTATGGTTAATTGGTAAAGATTTAGGACTTGGAAAATTTATATAAATTTCTATGGTATAAATGTCACCTACTGTAAAAATATTGGAATTTTTGGAATGTTAGAACTATTTTATAAAAATCCTAGAAAACAGCTGAATTATGAGTGCTAAGCTGAAATTTGAGAACTTGTGATTTTGTGCACCAAATTGTGGCATGAATAAGTTTATGTTTATGATAAGTTGTTTGATCACTAGGTTCACATGAGATTACTTGCATGCATGTTTGAGTGTTAGATATGTTGTTTGTGTGTATCACCTTGTGCGTAAATTACGTGTGGAATTTGTATTGGTGTGTTCACACACTGACGTGGAATTAATTGGTTTGTTAGGACGCAACTAGCGGTCCCATCTCTTATAACATCTTTGCTACACTAACCGAGCAAATAAAGGTGAGTTCACGGCCTCTAACTTTATCCGGTTTTTTAAACAACAGGGGGAGAAACATGTATACACTCTCAAACTCAATCTCTTTACGTAATACGAATTTAACGTCACATAACTACTCGATAATTAAGTTAATGTTAATGTAATGTTATGGTCACTAAGCAGCTTTATCACTTAAGTCCTCGACAATCTCTCGGATCGTTAGTATTTGTGTTTAATAGCGGGGGAATTATAAGTAGTACTACTGGGTCTGACGAGCCCCATCCGAGCTGGTCGCGCTAGCCGACCGGGTATGGTCAACGGATGAATAATTGGCCTAACATCGCCATGGTCATGTGATAGGCCTGGCAAAACGGAGGCACAACAGTCAGCTTCGATCGCGAACACTTACTTGACATGACTTTAGGCTAGCTACCTATATATATTAGCATTGAACTTAATTACGAATCAACTTAATATTCCGGGTTTGGAATATTGGAAACATCAACTTAATATTCCGGGTTTGGAATATTGGAAACATCAACTTATTATCCCGGGTTGGGGATAATGGAAACAACAACTTAATATTCCGGGTTTGGAATATTGGAAGCAACAACTTAATATTCCGGGTTTGGAATATTGGAAGCAACAACTTATTATTCCGGGATTGGAATAATGGAACTAATACGTTATTCCGGGTTAGGGATAACGGAGTAAACAAACTATAACCGAACAAACGAATTTATGAAAACCTGTGAACTCACTCATCTTTAATGTTGACACTTGTTTCTTTACATGTTTCTCAGGACGCTAGGAGCTCTAGGTGCACGCACATGCATTGAACAAGATATCTTTTATCGAGTCTTATTTCTTAATATTGTTTTGGGATTTTTCATTTGTTTTGGCGTTTGTGTTGGCGCCCGCTTCACTACTTATTTATGCTTCCGCTCAAACTTTAAAACTAATGCTCTGCTAAATATTGGTAATTAATATAAAATCTACAACGAATGATTTTGGAAAACGTATTATCAAATCATGTAGAGTCGTTCGACGTACTAGTGTTTCAGATTCTGGTTTGTTCACACGCCTCGCGGTAAAACTCCGCAAGCGGAAATTGAGGGTGTGACAGATTGGTATCAGAGCCACTAGCTATAGAGAACCAGGTTTGCATTAGAAGTAGACCTAAACTATAGCTGAATTCACGACACTAGACTTAGTTTGGCACCGAACTGTTATATCTTGTTATGTTATGTACCACAACTATGTTATGTGAAATATGACTGCATAATTGAGATGAATGTAACTCGTAACTAACTACACAACCTAAAGGCAATGTCATCATCCTCATCCTCATCATCATCCGACAAACTTACGCAACCAAGGGCGCCAGGAAAGGCACCTATGGTGGAACCCTTACCATCTTATGGCGTGGAAACGCGCTCAGCTGCGAGGAAAAGGCTCGCTCTGGGGGAGGAGTCGTCCTCACGCCCGACCATCGCTGTGGCGGTCAAACCGGTTAACTCGTTAGAAGTAGGGAACGACCTACTTAGAGATATGATAAGAACGCAACAAGAACAACTAGAAAGAATGCATGAAACCACCCTAGCACAGGGATGGATGATACGACAACTGACTGGTAAAACCGACTCGCTCGAGGAAGAGCATCATACGAGTAAGATAGCTCGTAACACCATAGCCAGAGATCTGCGTGCTGAGCAGATAAAAGCCGACTGGCTTGAGGACAGAGTCCTGGAAAATAGTTGGAACATTCAGGAACTGCAAAATCAAGCACTTGCACCAACACCGGCCCCTCCAATGCCAGTAGAGGATCCAGAGGAGGATCCAGAGGAGGAAGACCCAGCTGTAGAAGCTGGAAACGCCGCGGAGGATGACGGCAACGATAGCAACTTGGGAGATGGGGACGTAGAGGACTAACTCGTCTCGCCAATCCCCCCTTTGTTTTCTTTAGTTTATTTGAAATGGCAACTGGACGTCGCGGAAACCTCAACATGTCAACGAAGAATTGGCCGCAACGATCCAAGAACACGTGAACGCTGCTCTGGCAGGTGTTCAAAACCCACCAGCAGCAGGAGGGGGCTCTAACCCCTACAAGATGTTCCTCGACGCGAAACCAAGCAAATTCTCGGGGGCAGAAGGACCCATTGGACTGGTCCGCTGGATCGAAAAAATCAGAATCCGTTTTTGAAATGTGCAACTGCCTAGAAGCCAACAAGGTCAAATACGCAGCCTCAACATTGGATGATGGGGCACTGACATGGTGGAATGCACAAGTCCAAATACATGGACTTATAGCTGCGAATGCAATGGCATGGGCCGAGTTCAAGGCCCTAATTAAAGAGGAGTACTGTCCACGAGACAGAGTGCAACAGCTAGAGCAAGCTTTATGGAACCACAAGATGGTGGGATCGGAAATTGAAGCTTACACCGCAAAACATCATGACTTAGTATTTCTGTGTCCCGAATTGGCCAACACTGTGGAGAAAAGACTCGAGTTCTATCTCGGGGGTCTGGTTCCGGAGATCCAGGGTATGGTAATGGCTAGTAACCCTGCAACTGAACATCAAGCAATCCGATTGGCTCACAAACTCACCGATAAGGCGGTGGAACAGAAGAAGCTGCCAGCACGGGGTACAACTGAAGTTGCCCTGGATAACAAAAGAAAGTTTGAAGACTCGACTATTCGACAGTCTTCGTCATCTCATCCGCAGCAAGGGAACCAGAAACGGTTCAATCACTACAACAACCACCGGGGTCACCAAAATCATCCCGCCAACAACAACAACAACAACTAGAATTCAGGCGGCTATGTAGGCCGAAAGCCGCAGTGCAACCGCTGTAATCTCCATCATAACGGCCCTTGTGCCGGAAATCGTTGCCAACGATGTGGCAAGATAGGACATGCGGCAAAGGATTGTCGTGGGGAAATCATGTCCCGACAAAATCAAAATCAACCCCAGGGTCAGCAGCAGGGTATCAACCGGGGATGCTATCAGTGTGGTAGCACTGCTCACTTCAGAAGAGACTGCCCACAGTTGCGTAACAACAACAATAATGGTGGAAACAACCACAACCACAATAACCACAACAACAATAACAACAACAACAAGGGAACGGTGGCACAGGAGGTGCTAAAGGTCGCGCATTTACATTGGGCCGCGGAGATGCCAGAAACGACTCGAATGTGGTCACCGGTAAGTTTCCCCTTAATGAACATTTTTCTTCTGTGCTTTTTGATACGGGTGCGGATAGGAGTTTTATATCTGAGTCTTTTAGGAAGAACCTAAATCTCACGCTTAAACCATTAGAGACCCCTTATGTTATAGAATTAGCCGATGGTAAATCTGTAAATGTGACCCAAATCGTATCCGGCTGTCAACTCAAACTCGCGGGCCACACTTTTACCATTGATCTGATGACAACTACTCTGGGTAGTTTTGACGTGGTAGTCGGAATGGACTGGCTATCCAACGTCCGGGCTGAAGTTCTCTGCTTCGAAAAATCTATCCGTATTCCGCTCTCTAACGACGAAACTCTGACGGTACAAGGCGATAAGGCAAGCGCCGTCACCAACATCATCTCTTACATGCAAGCGCAGAAGTATCTTCGGAGAAAGAACACCTTCGCTTTACTCGCACTAATTACCGAATAGCCTAAGGACGAGAAACGTATAGAAGACATCCCTGTCGTCCGTGATTTTTCCGATGTATTCCCAGGAGAACTACCTGGTCTTCCACCACATCGACAATTGGAGTTTGAAATCGAATTGGCAAGCAATGCAATTCCTATCGCCAAGGCTCCATACTGCCTAGCTCCAGCTGAACTGCAGGAGCTGTCTACCCAACTTCAGGAACTTTTAGAGAAAGGATTTATCCGACCAAGCGTTTCGCCATGGGGAGCTCCAGTCCTGTTTGTCAAGAAGAAGGACGGGACTTTCCGCATGTGCATCGACTATAGGGAACTCAACAAGGTTACAGTCAAGAACCGATACCCGTTACCTCGCATCGACGATCTATTCGACCAACTTCAAGGGTCAAGCTACTACTTTAAGATTGATTTACGGTCCGGTTACCACCAGCTACGCGTCAGGTAGGAGGATATCGCTAAGACAGCATTTCGCACTCGGTATGGCCATTACGAGTTCTTGGTCATGCCATTCGGTCTCACTAACGCACCTGCGATGTTCATGGACCTCATGAACCGCGTGTGTAAACCATACCTCGACAAATTTGTCATTGTGTTCATCGATGACATACTCATCTACTCCAAAAGTGAATAAGAGCATGCTGAACATCTACGATTACTGCTAGGATTACTTCGACAGGAAAAGCTATATGCCAAACTCTCAAAGTGTGATTTCTGGATTCGGGAAGTTCAGTTTCTCGGGCATGTTGTGAATGAAAAGGGTATCCACGTAGACCCTACCAAGATTGAAGCCATCAAAAACTGGGAAGCACCCAAGACACCGACGGAGATCCGCCAATTTTTGGGATTGGCTGGCTACTACAGACGTTTTATCGAGGGATTCTCAAAGATCGCACAACCGCTCACTACTCTCACTCGAAAAGGTATCAAGTATACTTGGGGTGACAAGCAAGAAGCAGCATTTCAATTGCTGAAGCAGAAACTTTGCAGTGCACCCATTCTGTCCTTGCCGGAAGGGACATATGACTTTGTAGTGTATTGTGATGCTTCCATTCAGGGATTGGGATGCGTACTCATGCAACGCGATAAGGTCATCGCGTATGTGTCGTGACAACTGAAGGTTCACGAGAAAAACTACACGACGCATGACCTGGAATTGGGAGCAGTAGTGTTTGCACTTAAGATTTGGAGACACTACCTCTATAGAACGATGTGCACAATCTTTACGGACCACAAAAGCCTCCAACACATCTTTGATCAGAAGGAGTTGAACATGCGACAGCGTCGCTGGGCCGAACTCTTGAACGACTATGAGTGTGCCATTCGGTACCACCCGGGTAAAGCTAACGTGGTAGCTGATGCCCTCAGTAGGAAGGAACACTTGAAACCTCGTCGCGTACGAGCACTACAACTCACTATTCATTCGGGGCTACCCGAACAAATACGCGACGCCCAGTTTGAAGCAGTTAAGGAGGAAAACATCAAAGCCGAATCAGTGGGAAAAATGGAGCGCGATTGGGAAGTAAAGCCCAACGGAGCCCGGTATTTTATGAATCGCATATGGGTACCTCTCTATGGAAATCTCAGAGAGCTAGTCATGGATGAAGCTCACAAATCTCGATACTCCGTCCATCCGGGTTCGGATAAGATGTATCAAGACCTTAAAGCTGCGTATTGGTGGCCCAACATGAAAGCCGATATAGCCACCTACGTGAGTAAATGTTTGACTTGTGCAAAAGTCAAGGTGGAGTACCAAAAGCCATCGGGGCTACTCCAACAACCTGAGATCCCAGTGTGGAAATGGGATCAGATCTCAATGGATTTCATCACTAAACTCCCGCGAACCTCGGGTGGGTGCGATACCATCTGGGTGATCGTGGATCGTTTAACTAAGTCCGCACACTTCCTAGCTATTAAAGAAACAGATAAGATGGAGAAGTTGACTCGCATCTACATTAAGGAAGTAGTTTCTCGGCACGGTGTGCTAACGTCCATCATCTCAGACAGAGATGCTCGCTTCACGTCAAACTTCTGGCAGTCACTCCAGAAAGCGTTGGGAACACGCTTAGATATGAGCACAGCCTATCACCCTCAGACTGATGGTCAAAGCGAAAGGACCATACAGACCTTGGAAGACATGCTTAGAGCATGCGTCGTAGACTTCGGAAATAGTTGGGAAATCCATCTGCCTCTAGTAGAATTCTCATATAACAACATCTATCATACGAGTATTTCGGCAGCACCGTTTGAGGCATTATACGGCCGTAAATGTAGATCACCGGTCTGCTGGGCAGAGGTCGGTGACAGTCAACTCACAGGCCCTGAGTTAATACTTGAGGCTACCGAAAAGATTGTACAAATCAGAGACCGCATGGCGGCGGCACGAGATCGACAGAAAAGCTACGCTGATCAACGACGCAAACCGCTCGAATTTCAAGTAGGCGACCGCGTCCTACTAAAGTTGTCACCCTGGAAGGGTGTAATCCGCTTTGGAAAACGGGGCAAACTTAACTCACGGTACGTAGGCCCGTTTGAAATCTTGAAACGTATTGGACCCGTAGCTTATCAATTAGATCTTCCTGCCGAACTCAGTGGAGTTCACAACGTATTTCACGTGTCAAATCCGAAGAAGTGTCTATCAGATGAAACTCTAGTCATTCCATTGGATGAGATCCAAGTGGATGAACGACTTCACTTTGTGGAACAGCCTATAGAGATCATGGATCGTGAGATCAAGACTCGAAGGCACAGCAAAATTCCGATCGTTAAGGTCTGTTGGGACTCTAAGCGTGGACCGGAGTTCACGTGGGAAAGAGAGGACCAAATGAAAAGCAAATACCCGCACCTCTTCGCAACTGAGCAGCAAACTAATGATACCAGTACCTAAATTTTCGGGACGAAAATTCTTTCAACATGGGGATGAGATGTGACAACCTGGAAACTTCTCATACTTTCGTGTACTATTGTTGACTAAATTCTGGTGCATGGCACTTGGAAATCTTTGTGTATGGCACTTGGGAACTTCTTGTAACGTTGCGTACCATCATTAACGAACTAACTCTTTGTGCGTGGCACTATGAACATGTACGCTACATGCTAAACCGCGTTTACTCAATTTTCGGGACGAAAATTCTTTCAACATGGGGATAATGTGATATCCCGGGTTTTTCGGATAACTTACACGTGACACTTGTCGAATAATGTATATGCTAAGTACTTGTCGAATAATGTATATGCTAAGTATTAAACGTGTACGAGTTAAATGAATACGTGATATGTGTTGTGTGATTGTTTTAGTTATAGAGAAGTGTGGTAGATATGTACACGAACTGAACCGAACCACGACACGAACCAACCTTGATTCATTGTAACTCTAGGAATTTATCAAGTTAGGACTCAAACATGTCTTGGCCGCGAGATCAAAACCTAAAACTAATTCGGCCAAGATCAAACCCAAACCCGTAGCAAACCTAAAACTATTCGGCCGATCAAACCCAAACCAAACCACTCTAATCCTTGGCCGCGATATCAAGCCCAAGACCGCAAATCTACTTTGTTCAAAACCAAACCAAAACAGCCCAAACATGTTTCGGCCATAAGATCAAACCAAACCAAGTTCTTGGCCGCGAGATCAAGCCCAAACCCAAACCGAACCAACCCAAGATCCTCGGCCACAAGCTCTAACCAAAACCGCAACCCTTATCTCCTTGCGCCTATATATACCACCCATGCATACTCCTTCACAATTCCAAAAACCCTAACAAACAAAACAGCCGTCGGCTGCCTTACTCATGATTTCTTCTCGGTCGCAGCAGCAGCAGCCATCACCATCTTCATCCCCTCGACCGCAAACAGCCCCTTTGCACTCCTTGTTGATCACGAGCAGCCTCTCTTTCCAGTTCCTGTCAGCCTCGGTCGCAACAGCAGAGCTGTTCACCTCTTGCGGTCGTGATCTTGTTGGAACAGCCGGGTCGCTTTTGTCCAGATCTCGGCTTGTTTACCTAGTTATTCAAGGTTAGGTTTATCTCTTGATTACAAGATCATGTTCAGATTTATGTGCTTGAATGAAGTGATTAGTTTGTTCGGATTATATGTGTTTGTAAGAAATCGGCTGAATTCATTGTTGTGGATATGCATGATCGTTTTCGGAATTAATAGCTTGCGACTGTGATTTGTTTATAAAGAGTAGAATTATTGAGTAGGGTTTGCATGGATATGTTATTAGTATTAATCTATGATTAGAAATCGTTTCTTGATCGCCTAGGTTAATCGCATGAACGAGTTATACAAGTTTATGATAAAGATATGCTGAAAACAGGCTGCTGAATAATAGTTACAGCCGACTTCATCTGGCTGTAACTCGGTCGTTAGTTGTTGAAAAACGGATTTTCTGATGTCTAGAACGTAGAGATTTGAATAAGGAATCTAATGGCGCTGGATTCATAATTTTCTGAAATCTTTTGATATTTTTAAAGGGCCAAATAAGTTCAGTAACTAAAGCTGTGAAAATTCTGAAATTTTGTTGGTTGTTTATCAAGTTGGATTTTAAAATCAGTAGAGAATTGAGTCATGAATTTTGTACAGCAACTGGGTATGGAAATTTCCGGGCAACTCCAACTGGAATTTTGTTAATTGGACGATCGGTGATTTTTAAATAAATTCTTCCGTGGACTGCAGTCAGAAAGCGGTAAATCTGACTGCAGCCTAGTATATTAATAGTTATGGTTAATTGGTAAAGATTTAGGACTTGGAAAATTTATATAAATTTCTATGGTATAAATGTCACCTACTGTAAAAATATTGGAATTTTTGGAATGTTAGAACTATTTTATAAAAATCCTAGAAAACAGCTGAATTATGAGTGCTAAGCTGAAATTTGAGAACTTGTGATTTTGTGCACCAAATTGTGGCATGAATAAGTTTATGTTTATGATAAGTTGTTTGATCACTAGGTTCACATGAGAATACTTGCATGCATGTTTGAGTGTTAGATTGTTGTTTGTGTGTATCACCTTGTGCGTAAATTACGTGTGGAATTTGTATTGGTGTGTTCACACACTGACGTGGAATTAATTGGTTTGTTAGGACGCAACTAGCGGTCCCATCTCTTATAACATCTTTGCTACACTAACCGAGCAAATAAAGGTGAGTTCACGGCCCCTAACTTTATCCGGTTTTTTAAACAACAGGGGGAGAAACATGTATACACTCTCAAACTCAATCTCTTTACGTTATACGAATTTAACGTCACATAACTACTCGATAATTAAGTTAATGTTAATGTAATGTTATGGTCACTAAGCAGCTTTATCACTTAAGTCCTTGACAATCTCTCGGATCGTTAGTATTTGGGTTTAATAGCGGGGGAATTATAAGTAGTACTACTGGGTCTGACGAGCCCCATCCGAGCTAGTCGCGCTAGCCGACCGGGTATGGTCAACGGATGAATAATTGGCCTAACATCGCCATGGTCATGTGATAGGCCTGGCAAAACGGAGGCACAACAGTCAGCTTCGATCGCGAACACTTACTTGACATGACTTTAGGCTAGCTACCTATATATATTAACATTGAACTTAATTACGAATCAACTTAATATTCCGGGTTTGGAATATTGGAAACATCAACTTAATATTCCGGGTTTGGAATATTGGAAACATCAACTTATTATCCCGGGTTGGGGATAATGGAAACAACAACTTAATATTCCGGGTTTGGAATATTGGAAGCAACAACTTAATATTCCGGGTTTGGAATATTGGAAGCAACAACTTATTATTCCGGGATTGGAATAATGGAACTAATACGTTATTCCGGGTTAGGGATAACGGAGTAAACAAACTATAACCGAACAAACGAATTTATGAAAACCTGTGAACTCACTCATCTTTAATGTTGACACTTGTTTCTTTACATGTTTCTCAGGACGCTAGGAGCTCTAGGTGCATGCACATGCATTGAACAAGACATCTTTTATCGAGTCTTATTTCTTAATATTGTTTTGGGATTTTTCATTTGTTTTGGCGTTTGTGTTGGCGCCCGCTTCACTACTTATTTATGCTTCCGCTCAAACTTTAAAACTAATGCTCTGCTAAATATTGGTAATTAATATAAAATCTACAACGAATGATTTTGGAAAACGTATTATCAAATCATGTAGAGTTGTTCGACGTACTAGTGTTTCAGATTCTGGTTTGTTCACACGCCTCGCGGTAAAACTCCGCAAGCGGAAATTGAGGGTGTGACATTTTGTGTTGCGCAAGCATTTCTTTCAAACGAGCAAGAAGTAACGTACGTCCGGGTCTTGGAGAGGATCAGGTCTGTGTTGCACAAGTGTATGGAGCCGCACGTAGTTCTTACGGACACAGACCAAGCCCTGCTAAATGCGTGCCAAAAAATATTCCCAAGCGCACGCATATATCTTTTCGGGTCCACATTTTACAGAATATCGTAAAAACTACAAGAATTCTTTTACTCAACCAGATTGGAAGGACTTTACTCATCAGTGGAAAATAGTGTGTGAAACTCCGAACGAGGAGTCATACGACTATAACCTCGCCATCCTTCCTAGACACCTTATCAGTCAACAACGTAAACGTATGTTTTGTTTTAAATTTATATAATCATTTAAATAGATACGTATTTTGAATATGTTTTCTTATTTTTAGATGTTTTTTCTACCTATGGGATAACTGGTTAGACACATACCGACATAAATTTGTATCTGCATGGAGCAATCAACTCTAACCTTTTCCTAAAATACGACAAATAGAGTCGAAGGCGCTCATGCTGCTCTAAAGAAACAACTTACTACACCTAAATGGAGTCTGGAAACCTTGGTGAAAAAGGTCGACACTTTAGTATTGAAATAATATTCACAAATAAAGAAATGTTTGGAAGAAAGTAACGCCAAGCGAATGCACATCCATCTTGAGATTCCTTTGTGTCGCAACCTACTTTGCAAAGTTTCCATCCATGCTTTCCATCTATATATGCCTGTCGTCTGGAGAAATTGCAAAATAGAGATACTTATAAGCTTATTTCAATATTTATTATATTACTTTATTATGTCCGCATAATTTTTATTTTGTTTGTTTGCAGGACGCATTATTGGGCTCGATGATGTAGACATCTTTTGGATAAACCTTGACCTAAATCCATCAAGAATTGGTGATGAATACGTTGATTTGGAAAAAGAATTCGAACATGTGAAACAGAAAAATGAGGTCCGAACTCCCGCAAGTGAAGAAAAGCATAGTGTCAAAGATCAAGGCGGTGTTAAACCCATTTATGAGCGACAAAAAACCTCATGTTGTATAAGAGAACACTCGAAGGCGTTAGACATCGAAGGTCCAACAACAAAGGAGAGAACATGTTGCTAGACATAGCTCAGTTGGGCCTTCCGAAAAAACCAGGTGTAACCCTCCCCAACACAACTCCTGCGTACTATCGCAAGACTCTCTAATATCATCTATTTCTGCGCTGTCTCAAAGTCGCAAAAGTTGTTAATACGACGCAGTCGTTTAACGGCTTTTCGAAAAAAGGAGGAATGTAAGGACCATGGGTTTCCGTTAATCCAGTGGGATGAGTGGGTTAATTATCTTGTCAAATATAAAAATCAAATTCCAAAAGTTTTCCACGGTTATGTTTCAAGAATAAAAGATGTCAAGTCGGATGGACATTGTGGGTTTCGGGCTATGGCTGTGGGTTTAAGGTTGGAGCAAGACTAGTTTGGTTCTATTCATAGTGAACTAGTTACAGAGATGACTGGCAATAACAAAGAAATGTGGAGGTACATTTTTGATGGGGATTTACTTGGAGACTACGGCGCACAACTAAAAAGCATAAATTTTACCGGAGTTAGGAGAGCACCCATGGAGCATTGGATGGAGATGCCTAAGGCGGACTCATACTTGCCCATAGGTATGGTGTGATTGTTCACATATTAGACACGTGAGGCAGTTCGACTTTATTCCCTTCTATCCTCCAACTGCATACGTTTCCCTCGTCAAGTGGTTAAATTGGTATTTTTTAACAATTATGATCATATAAGCTTGGTTATCAAATAACCCCCTATTATTTTGAGAATTCCGGGGTTTCATATGCATCGTATAGACCTATACGATGCGTCTTGCCCTACTAAATGATATAACCCCCTGATTAACAGGGGTTAGATTTCACAATCCGACCAACACTTAAAACACACAAATACACACACACACATACGGTGATCATATACGCTTGGTTATACGAATTGGAATCACGTTTCAAGACACATACAACATGTAATTTCGACCCCTCATCATTTTTACGTATTCTATACTGAAGTTAGACTGTAGATTAGGATTATGTTTGTTGATTCTTGGGGTGAAAAGTCCCATTTTTTAGGGTTTTTTTCGAATGAGGATACGATGCGTATGGGCCTATACGCCTCGTATTCATTCAATTTTTGAATTGAACTTGGGATAATACGATGCGTGTACACCAATGTTTTTAGTTTTTCTTATCCTCCTTATTATTTTTTAAAATCTAAAAAAGATCATTAAAATCTTACTTTTTATAAATGTTATAAAAAGGGTTTTAAAATAAACATAATAAAACTTATTTTTTTAAAATTTATATAAAAAATATAATACAAATAATGTATTATTTAATAAAAAAAATAATAAAAGGTTTTATATTTAATAAAAATGTAATATTTTTTCAAAATTAACAAAAAATGTAATATTTAATAAAAAATGTTACGATTTTATAGATTGATATGGCTTACATTAACGGTGGGCAGGATTAGGGCGAGGCCGTGGAGGTAGAGGATGGGGCGGAGCCGGTGGTGGAGGACGGGCCGGAGGCAGAGGGAGGGGTCGTGGGTGTGGGCATGGTGGGCCAGATATTGACCCGTTGCCCGATCACCCGTATCTGGCATTTGAGGATGGGACCGAGGCTTTTCACAGATGTGAAAAGTTTCGGTGGATGGAGATCGGTGGCCATGCAGGAGGTAGACGAGGTGACGAGAGCCCGAGATATCGTCGGACATGATACTCCATGGGACATGTATACTATTTATTAACTTGTTTTATTTGTTTTGTATATGAAATACTAACCACATCATGTGACAGGTTGTTCGAAATGGTGTTTTTGCCGTCATATCGGGTCATGGTGTGCTTGTTTTTAGCCTCATTTGAGTTCACTGTGAGACAAAATGATCGCCCAGAGGAGGCTGACGACCCCGAGCACCCGTGGGTCAAGGTTAGTTTTCGATTAAGGGGTGTGGTGTGATATGTCTCGGAGGAGTTTGATGTGCATACCAACTTCTATACGTTGCCGGAGACGGACACCCCCTCTACACAGAAGTCGTGCACGAGGTACCCCTATCGGTACGGTAAGATTCTGGAGAGTGATCAGTCGGGGTCCCTTTCGCCGATCGAAGGCCAGGGTTTTACATATTACTAACCCCCTGTACCGTCACCTACACAGGCTTATTACCACATCTACTACACCACGCGAGCAGAGTCACGAGTGGTGCAATCAAGGGGATCTGTTTTATATGTATTTTCTTATTTGGGGGGAGTCGTGCGCCTTCCATCACTGCCTAACCTAGTGGTTTGCGGCGACGCACCACCGGCATGACCAGTCGTTGTTGTACAGAGGGGCGTACATCACATAGATTGCCCTCTCACTGGGCCTCGTTCTTGATGAGGACCCACAGTTAACCGAGAGGGGCACGGTCGAGCCGGCGAGGTTGACGCGCCAAACACTGATCAACATGCACATTACATGTGACTTTCCTGGTGTCGGCCTTTGCTTTCGCGACCGCGGTGGTTGCGATTTGTCCCCTTCGACCTCCCGAACGAGTTACCCGTAGAGGAGCTGGCCGCGGCAGGTTGTAACACTTCATATTTTTGTACTTCCATATTTAGAAAGTGGTATTCAGATTTCTATTTTTAGAAACTTTTTTCGTATTTCAATTCCAATCTTGTAATCCTAGACTTTGATCATAATGGAAATTCACTTTTACACTTATACGTGTTACATTTTTACTTGTGTTATGTACAGTTAACCGAGACTTATTATACGCTAGAATTATCGATCATACATACACGATACTTACCCGTTTACAAATACACATTTTATATACGACATTACATGATATTATTCGATGCTTATGCACCCCTAAGTTCGTACTTTTATATTATACCAAACCGGAACATAATCATGTTTATTTGATATTTGGTATTCAATCAGTGATATACCATATTCATAACATGCCTAAACATCCCTTAGAAACCCTAATTTATGCTCATCATATCAAGGAAATTACTTAATTGGACAAGTGACCAAACAACAAGGGTGAAAACGTAAATAACAGTTTTCAGGGGACCTTACGGACCGCAACTAGGAGCTTACGGTCCGTAAGCCCCTCTGGTGGGCAAAATTGGTTTAAGCTACGAGATTGGACCTCCTTTCTTCTCCAATCACCTTCCAACATTCTATTAACCCAAAATCCCCAACTATATATACATCACTTCCACAACTCCTCCATACTTTACAAACTCTCCAAGCTCTCTCAAGACTCTCTCAAAGTGTAAGCAAATTCTTTTTTTTTAGCAGAATACTATCTTATGCTCAAAGTGAGTTCTAACTTACTTCTTGTACTTTTATACTTGTTTTCTTGTAAACCACTTGGATTACTGCTAGGATTGTTACCCAAGGTTCACCATGGTGTAACCAGGTGGTACAACTCCAGAAATGGTGTCCGAAGTGGTTAAAATTTTGTGTTTTGAACAAACCTTTGATAACAAGTTCATGTTCATCTTGTTCTTGTAAGAATCCTACACCTACCATGCTTCTAACCAAACCTACGGTTATGGGGCTTGAATAGGGTTGATTCCCACAAGTTTAGAGGTCCAAGAACCTCCTAAACTTTCTGTTTTAACAAGGTTCCAAGCAACCTACAAGTGTTGAGACAATCCATGTTCATCATCTTCAATATGGTGGGACTATGTTTTGGTAAAAGTGTGAACCACTGAAGCCTTGGCTATCCAACTATGTTCCACTACCTAACTTGTTTGATTTGTTAGTTTATCTTCATACCACTAAATCTCAAAATAACTTCTAAACAAAGGGACAAGGCTACATCACCCCAAATACTCTCCATGTTTGGGATGCACGCATCTAGCTAGCTCACTTGGTTGTTTTTAGATCTAGTAGTTTAATGTTCTTATCTTCACATTCATGACCAACCGAAATCATCAACAAAGTTGATGATTTTGTGCTTTGGTGAATCATATAATGAGGTTTAATGGATGCTAATCATCCTACTTCCTTGCATGACCATTCTCATGGTACCTTTTACTTTACATGTTACTATAACTTATAAATTACTCCCTAAAATCTAAATCCAAGCCAACAATCGAATCCGTAACTCACACACCTTCGTTCCCTATCTTAGGGTAACTTAGGTGTTTCCAGCTCAAGACTTTTCAAACTCACGTTAGTGGACGTTCTACGCAAACTGTGAGTATAACCGATCCCATTTTCCTTTTTACACACTTTGGGTGCAACATGTACACTATACTACAAATCACATACTCACGAATAAACTTGTTTATACTCAATCCATTAAAACATGATACTTGTTATGATAAGAGATCATGTACAAGAGAAAAATTTTGTACGAAGTGTAGGAGACAATCACGACCACATATTTGTTTTTTCTCAATTTAAGAATGTAAGGGTATGATGGTCTTTTCTCCATTTAACTAGTTTCCTCCTTGATTTTCAAGCGGCTATAACTTTTTCATACGTTAATATTTTTTTTAAATTACACCATATTAACGAGGATTCATTCTCTTTAATTCGAGTAGCCTATTGCTATAGTTTTCATAAAAATAATTTAGAGGACTTTGAATACCCAGTACATGATTACGTGATTTTGAATACCCAGTACCCATTACGTGATTTTGAATACCCGGTATATGACTACGTGATTATCTATTACCCATTACGTGATTACACATTCAACATAAATTATTAAACATTCAATGTAAATTCATTACGTCATTACATATTCAATATGATTTGTTATAACTAATGTTAATACAATTATGTTTATTACGTGATTCACATTCAATAATAAGAACTTAATTGTTTATGCTTTATTACGTGGTTAAATCTTTAATGTACGACATTATGTTGCTATTATAGGTTCGTTTGGCTAATGTTTTGTATATAATTTATCCTTAAACGTGATTATATACCTTAAATATTAAGTATTACATTTGAAATAATATGTATTAAATGTTTTGTTTATACGTAATTATGTAATCACTCAATAGGGTTTCACATAAATACTAAAATAAAATCACGTAATCACAAAATGGGTATTTAAAATCATGTAATCATGTAATTTAAGTAGTCAACAATTGTTACGTAATTACGTAATCACTTAGTGGGTTTCACATAAAATACTATAATGAAATCAAGTAATAACGTAATGGGGTATTCAAAATCACGTAGTCACTAACTAGGTATTCAAAATCACGTAGTCACGTAATGGGCTTTCAAAATCCTTCAAATATTTTTAAAGAAAAATATAGCAATAGGTTGCTCGAATTAAAGAGAATGAAATGCTCGTTAATGCGGTGTAATTTTTATAAAAAATATTACCGTACGAAAAAGTTATTGCCGTTTGAAAATCAAGGGGGAAGTGGGTTTATGAGTAACAATATTGGATTTCCAATTTTACCATTTTCCCCACTTGTTCCCTTGTGAATTCTATATTTGGGGACCACTTAATCTCAACCATTGATCTTTCAAATCAATGGCCAAACTTCTCTCCTATACTTCGTACAATTCTTTCCTCTTGTACAATAACCTTCCTCTACTTGTTATATTCTCGTTGTTACATGTTATAATTGTTCTTGTGTTCTATATGCTCATTAACTTTGCAAGCATACTTTAACAATTATAGCGCTTAGGATTAACGCACCGCCTGTATTCTTGTGGTATTGTTAAGTAAATTACTTACGGCCTTGTCTTTTTAGCGACAAGGATATGCATGATTGCGGTATACTTTGGTTTTACTTATAGTTAACACATGTCAGTATGTTATTAAACAATGTATGAAAATTACCATGTGGGATATGAGATAACTTCTAGACACGATTATGCTATGTATTCATACTTGTGTACTAGTTAATGACGATTGAAGAACGATATTTTGGGTGGACTAGAAACACACCTAAACTTTAATTTGTGTTTGTTTTATGTCGATATGTTAATTGCAATATGTTGTAATTTCCTTTCCAAAACAATGTACAATTTATTTTAATATGAATGAAATTTGATTTACTTAATTATTGTCATAATTAGCAAGTTATGATGTCTAGAGCAATCATGTTTTCGTCTCACTCCGATGTCTCCGCCATCGGTTGGGGTGTGACACAGGTGGTGATGCTCGTGACGATGATGATGACACTGGGCAAGACGTCGCTCAACCAGACCGAGTGCTCACACCACCGCCACTGCAGCTGCAGGGGGTTCCTTAGTACCCCTAGCACGTTCTGTGCGACCAGCTGTGGCGCTTGCGTTACAGCAGACGTAGGGTCGGCTACAAGCGCGGATGGATGCCCAACACACTCGTAGTGAGGCCCTTCTAATGCCGACGATCCAGGGCGATATACAGGCGTCTATAGAGTGTGGTCGGATCCCATTACCGATACCAACATTGCCGCCTCACCCTGGACAGGATCCAGGGTTGTGTGGCACCACTCAAGATCCTCTAGATGTTGATCCGTCAGTTTAGGATAGTTTGTTGTACTTTTTTGTATTTTGACTGTTTATGTGTTTTGGATTATGTCATGTATGTATTCAAACTTATATATGGTTAAATTTACAATTTCAGTTTATTTATATTTGTAATTGTTGTATAATGTATGATAAGATATGACACGTCACAATACGATATGATACTTTACCACATGTCAACATAAAAAATAATACAAAATACAACCCCGATATATCACGATAAATATAATACAAAATAAATATATGAGATGATACATCACGATATGATACAAGGACGATACAATATAATATGATACGTCATGATAAAATATAATACAACTTATAAATGCGATACGATACGTCACCATACACTATGATACGATACGTCACGATAAAATAAAACTATAATAAATCTAGAGTAAATTGCGGTTTTTGTCCTTGTGGTTTAGTGATTAATGCTATATTTTACATAATCCAAATGTTTGGCAATTTTCATATCAAGGTTTTCTATATTATTGCGGTTTTGATCCACTACACTAACTCCATCCAACTTATAGTTAAACCATGGTCACATGAGAGGCATATGCAATGTATTTTGATAAATAACCATTATATAAAGGGAAAGTTACCATTTTAGCCAAGAATTTGGTCAACTTACCATTTTAGCCAGCTCATGAGTCTTTGGAGAGCCCTTCACAGATCCTGAGTCACATGATGCGTTTGCATAGCCAAATATTACGTCCTCCTATGGCCATCTGACACGTGGAAAACTCATCCCATTCCACACATGAAAGACTCATCCCATGCGTTCGCGGACTCATCCCATGCGTCTGCGAACTCATCCCATGCGTCCGCGGACTCATCCCATGCTTGAAAGACTCATCCCATGCGTCTGTCTATTTTTTATTGGGTTTCACCCCAAGAACTCATCCCATGCTTGAGTGGCCTTCCAAGGACTCTTGAGGTGGCTAGATTGGTAAGTTGACCAAATTCTTTGGTATATTGGTAATTTTCCCTTATATAAAACACATTTTAAAATAGATATTAAAAAAAAACCAAACAAATGGATTAAAGCAATGTAGATCGTACAACTGTGAACTTGCGTTCTTCAATCAGTAGAATCAGTTCAATGCTATCATGTGAACAATATTGCTTTGTCCCGACAGTGGGTAAGAGTTGTCTGAGATAACCTATCAAATATATTATATTAAAATGACATTGTTTCAACTTATAATTTCTGTATAACTTTTTTACTTTAAATTTTTAGAGTCGTTATAATTTGTGTACTCTTTTGTCTTAGTGTTCTTTTTCATCCATCTCATATGTATTTTACTTCATTCCTCTTTTGATTTTCGATTAAAAATAATGAACATACCAACAGATTACAAAAATATGACTCGAATGATTTTCGACTAAAATTAATGAATATACCAACAAATACAAAATACTTTCAACAGGCACATGCTCCTGTACATTTGTGTGTATTTAGTTATGTGATCATTGTTGGCATGAGTAACTATAAGTTGAATGAAGTTAGTATGGTGAACAAAACCACATTAAAATTAAAATATTCGTATAAAATTTGCAAGACATTTGGATTATGTCTAATACAGCAATAACCACTAAACCACAGGGATTAAAACTGCAATTTACTTTAAAATTTACAAAACCCATAAAACAAAAATAACCAACAATAAACACCAACAACCACACACAAAACACCAAAGTTCAATCTAAAAAAGTAAGATCTTCAATACGGATTGTATAGGCCTATACGATCCGTATAATCCCAGCCGCCAGACGACCGCTAACCCTGTCAGTCTGCCATGTATAAAAGCTTAACCAATACGGATCGTATAGGCCTATACGATCCGTATTGGACCAGTCAAAGTGTGTAAATAGATGGGCTGGTGTGCCAATAGAATCCCCTTAGACAAAGCAGACACCATGATCTTTTTTACTTGTTGTATCCCGTTAAATTATATATTTTTCACACACTAAAAGACAAAAGAAAAAAAAAACCTTAATTTGATTTGATGTTAGTAGATTGAAAATTTAAGAACCTCTTTATCTGTTTACCAACATTAATATCTGGTCTTATAAAAAGAGGAAACAAGATCAAATCCTATAAGCTTCTTCTCACAATGGGAAGCCATGACCAAGCCCATACTTCCAAATCTTCTACTCCCAACATAATTGAAGACCTCAAAGTCATCATCCATGACACTGTCACCATCCTCCCACCTCAACAAACCGAAAAACGGTCCATGTTCTTATCAAACATCGACCAAGTTCTCAACTTTAACGTCGAAACAGTCCATTTCTTCGTAGCACACCCTGAATTCCCCCCAGAATCGGTTGCAGAAAAGCTTAAATCGGCTCTAAGTAAGGCGTTGGTGCCTTATGATTTCCTGGCAGGGAGGTTGAGGCTGAACCCTGAGTCACAGCGGTTTGAGTTCGATTGCAATGGGGCCGGGGCTCAGTTCGTGGTGGGTTCGAGTGAGTTTGAGTTGGGTGAGATTGGTGACTTGGTATATCCGAACCCTGGGTTCAGACAGTTGGTTCAAAAGAGCTATGATGACGTGGCTATGCATGATCGACCCTTATGCATTTTACAGGTATAGTGATCCTTTTATTGGCAAGCTAGTTAAAAGATGGATGTGATGGTGATACATGTTAACAACACGGGTTAACCGTCGTTGGACTTGGACATAAGTGGCTAAAACATGGTTGTGGTTCATTAATTGAGAATATCATGGTGATGCCAACGTAAACCAAACTTATGTACGCCCAAAACTAAAACCCTATCGCTCATTTATTAATTCCTTCACAAAAAGTGAGATTGGCCATCCAACGACGCTCACGTAGTGTTGTTGATTGATTGGGTTTATTATTAGAGTTTCAGGTGGTTTGGGTCGGGTTTTTTGTGTATGATTTTGTATCTTATAATCAATTGGTATCATAAATTCACAATCGGATTCGGGTTGTTTGGTCATCTGTACTGTAGTTCCGGGTTTGGCAGATTTGAGAAGTTTTTGTTTACATACTATACTACAGTTTAGTTTAAACGATTCCAGCCCTCACATTATTTAATTATCGTGTTCGTTGGGTCGAGTTAGTCAGTCGGCTAGCTGGTAGAGTACCAGCCTATGTGAGTCTTTTGCTTGACTAAAATTAAAAAGAAAATCTAGTCATTACTACTACGTACCTCTATGATGATAAATGCTAGCTATGAAACTCGTGAAAAGTTTTTTAAAATTTACCTTTTCTTTACTATTTGTTACAAACCGACTTTCTAATTTCAAAATACAAAACACTAATTCTATTTTTAGTTCTTATACGCTTTAATTCATTGCATTTTTGTATCCTTGGTAAAAAATTTTTCATTCCTATAAGTTTATGGAAAAACCTTTGCGAACAGCCAATTGTAATTAAAATGTGTATTTTTGAGGATTCGTAAAACTAACTGATGTACTTATACTTTGCGTTGTTTATATATTTTGTTAGGGAAAAGGATTTACCAAAAAAGCTGAACGAAAGTATATATATAGTTTAGAACTTTTATCAATTATTATTTGGAAAACCAAAAACCACTGTTGCTAAAAAAGAATTGTAGAAGAAAAGTTAGTGTTCAATAATGGACATCAAAAAAGGTATATGTAACCGTACAATTAGGTCTGCCATATTAAAGAAAGACCTGAGATGATGCATTCATAATTAAATGGACTACCTGCCCAAATTAAGTGCCTTCACATGCATGACTCAAATGTGTAAATCTATTTATTAAATTGTAGTTTTTAATATGATTTTAATAAAAATAAATTAATGAAAAATATTATTTAAATATTTTAGATGACTTTTAACATATTATTCAGTTTATTTAAATGAATTCTTATTATGACAGTTTTCTGTTAGTTTTAAAATTCACAGAAAAAAGAGACCGGTACGACTGTGGGTGTAAATGAATTGAACCTTTAGCGACTAGTTTGTAAACTGTTTTACAGAAAGTTTGTTTGTGTTCTTTTGTTTAATAAATGAACGAACACGAACAAAATTTTCCGTTCATTTAGTTATATGAATGGACATGAACAAATGTCGCGTTCGTTCATTGATGTTTGTGAACGTTTAGTAATGTGTTTGTTTATGTTCGTTTGTGTATATTTGTCTATGTTTGTTCGTTCACGTCCCTTTGTGTTTGTATTTGTATTTGTATGATAGTTCATAGGATTTTTAGTTATAATATTTTAATTTAAATACTTCAAAATTCTCGCTAATAAAACACTTAATAAATATTAGTATATTATATATTATTGAAAATTAAAATATATGTTGGTTCGTATTCTTTTCGGTTCATGAACATTTGTATATGTTCGTTTATGTTTATTAACATTGGTTTATCTTCATGAACGTTTGTTCGTGTTCATTTGCATTCGTTTATGTTCGTTGCCTAAAATTAACGAACGGACACAAACAAACACGAGCAAGTTCATTTTCTTAATGAACAAACACAACCGGAAAATCCCGTCCGGTAAATGTTCAAGAAAAGTTGATGAACACATTTATTTCCTTAACAAGCGAACACGAGCAAGACCTTGTTCGTGTTCATTTAGCCTATATGTCGAATCATTGGCGGGTTTCATGTCAACTAATACTAACGTGACATGATTTTATGTGTAACGAAAATTCAGTCAAAAGGATGCAAACTTGTGTTGACTTATTATCTAACACATCATGACCCCAAACATATATTAACACGTTAAATTGTTCCGGGCTAGGGTTGGTTAAGATGATTGATATGAACACCTAAAGTTGTGTTATGTGTGTGTAGCAGTTGACATCCTTCAAGTGTGGTGGATTTGCATTAGGAGTGGCAACAAATCATGCAACTTTTGATGGCATAAGCTTTAAAACGTTTCTTGAAAATCTTGCTTCTTTAGCAGCTGGTAAACCACTCGCCACCGTTCCCTGCAACGATCGCTACCTCCTGGCTGCAAGATCACCGCCACAGATCCAATTCGAGCACCCCGAACTACTCAAAATCCCCACTGGAGTAGACCTCCCAAACCCCACAGTTTTCGATTGCCCTGAAGGTCAACTTAACTTCAAGATCTTCAATCTCACCTCAAATGACATAGCCCATCTAAAAAAGAAAGCCAAAGATGGGTCGGGCTCAACCAATGCCAAAATCACAGGTTTCAATGTGGTTGCAGCCCATGTATGGCGGTGCAAAGCTTTGTCTTCAGGGTCGGACTATGACCCAGAAAGGGTATCCACGGTTCTATACGCTGTAGACATCCGGTCAAGATTGAACCTACCATCATCATTAACTGGCAATGCGGTTCTTAGTGCATATGCATCGGCCCGTTGCAAAGAGATTGAAGAAGCACCATTAGTAAAACTAGTGGAACTAGTGACTGAAGGTACAAATAGGATGACCGGTGTGAGTATGCTCAATCAGTGATTGATTGGGGTGAGGGGAATAAAGGGTTTCCAAATGGGGAGTTTCTGATATCATCATGGTGGCGGTTAGGGTTTGCTGATGTGGAATACCCGTGGGGGAAACCGAGATACAGTTGTCCCGTGGTTTATCACAGGAAAGATATAATATTGCTATTTCCAGACATTGTTGGTTCAAGCAACAACAATGAAGTGAATGTGTTGGTGGCTTTGCCTAGCAAAGAAATGGAAAAGTTTGAGGTCTTGTTTCATAAGTTGTTGGCGTGATCACTGAGTTTAAAAGTGCCTAAGTTTGGTAATGATTATGAAGCATAATGTATTCAAGTAGTTAAGGTTTATGTCTTTCAAGACATAAGAATATATCTATATGTTTTATAGTAATGAGAGAAGCTATGGTCGGTAGTGTTGTTGTATATGGTTTAAGTTAAAAGATGTTTATCTATGTGATTTGAGGGCATGTTTGCTTTTATCTGCATATCGAAATTGAATTTCTTATTTGATGATTCGTGAGTAAAACACGTTTCATATAAACAGTTATAAACTATTTGTCAAGACAAGCCACATCTCATACAGATTGACCTTAACTCATTTGACTTAAGAAAACTTAAGCTTTGTTGTTAAGTATATTTTTAACTACAAACTAGACCCGGGTACATCTTGTTTTATATTTTACTTTTATTTATAGGGGAGGATACGGTACAAGATGGATTTCACGTACGAAGTGTATGTGAAAATCTTGACCTTAGATTCTTAAAGATCAAGGGCCACAATTTTATCAGTGCTAATTTCGTAAATAAAGAGAGATTATAATTGCAAAACAAATAACAAAAGGGAATTTATGTCATTCAACCAAATACCCTATTGATTTTCAAACGGCTATAACTTTTTCATACGATAATATTTTTTTTTAAATTACACCACATAATGAGCATTTCATTCTCTTTAATTTGAGTAGGGTATTTCTATGTGTCGTTAATTTTTAAAAGATTTTGTTTTGACAAAGCTATGTGGTTACATGAATACGTGATTTCATATGCCTGCATAATTAACATTCATTATATTCATAAACAAGTATATTGTTACGTGATTATGTACCCGTTCGTAATTACGTAAAATGCAATTTATTCATGAAACAAGGGAAACGTTACGTGATTTTTATATACTGTTACATGATTTTGTATAACTTTACATGATTATGTTCAGTACGTAATTACATAACACTACATGACTATGTACTATTACGTAATTACTAACATTACGTGATTATGTATTTTCAGCTATGTGGTAAAAAGATAAAAATGCCCTTTCCCTCCTTAAATAAAAAGGACACTTGTTAGTCTCAGAATTTCACGTATCCATGCATCCTTTTGCCTCTTGTACTTGATCCAATGCGTTTGTGTAGATTTTGGATAAAAGTAACATATATTTAATAGATTATAGGATATACATAAAATAGGAATTGTATCCTTAATACTATAATGTATATTTCTCCTCTAAAATAGGATATCTCATTGGAATTTATATATATATATTGATAATATGTAATCAAAGAGGCAACGATTATCAATCTTTCATGGTATTATCCTAAAATGGGTAGATACCCTAGCTTTCCCTCCAAGCCCGACGATCTCGCATACTGTCGCTAACTTCCCTGCAATTTCATCCCTTCTAGCCGATGACCTCTTTTCACCTTTGTTGCCCTCTACACATAAAGACCTTCTTTTCCATCCCCTTTCATGTCGTCTTCTTTTTACCATGTGGTCACCGTCTCCAACATCAAAACCCACAATACTTGTTCCCAATTGACGGCAAAACAAGACGTTGGAAATTGTTTGATTATTTTACTCCATTTGTGAGTCATAGAATATAACCTGGAGATCTTAGATTAAGGCGAGTACAATCGAACTCTTTTGTTTTTTCGATTACGCATAAAGTAAAGTTTTAAACTTTATTTTCTTTATGTTAAGGTTTCGTTTGAAATCGTTTCAAACGAGCAAACGTGATTTCATGGTCAATGATCATCTAGTGAGATCGTTCACTAAACCAAGGTGTTTTTCTCGCTAGTCATGATTCCTTAATATTTTATTTAACCTATTTTAATTGTAAGGAGATCATTGATGGAATCGGTTAAGAACTGAACCTCGTGTAAATGTTTTCCACTGCGTTCAGTATGTTAGTATGTTTGACAAGCTGACAATTAAATATTTTCTAAAAGGCACACACAATTCCAACATTGGTTTTTTAAAGGTACACGCAATTCCAACAGTAGTATCAGAGCCACTTACAAATCAAAGTAGGTTAATTTTATAAAAGTGTTTATAGATCTATAAGAAATAGTTTATAAATTACATGATTAAAATCGAGTAGATTTGGCATTATAGATCTATAGAAATTGTTTATAAAATTGCGTGATTAAAATCGAGTAGATTTTGCATAGGGACTCGACACGTATAATAGTTATAGGCAAGCTTGTATAAAGACCAAAACTAACACTTGTCAAAGTCCTCTTTGACAAAGATTTTTGGCCTTAATCTCTTTGTTTGGCTTAATGATGGTACTATGCAAATCCGAGTAAAGAATCGTTTTTTAAAAAACCGTACTAAATTAGTTTCTAGGCTACGCGCGTTAAAAAAGAAAAGAAATATTAAAATAATGATTTTAAGATTTCTTATTTAAATAACTTTCCATATTTTAAAGTAACGATTTAAACACTTCTAATTTAAAGAAAAAAGAACAAAAATATTATTTGTTTAATTTAAAGTGGATATTGTGTATTTATTCTTTTAAATCAGAAGTCTAAACC
This sequence comes from Scalesia atractyloides, assembly GCA_947069175.1. Classification (NCBI taxonomy): domain Eukaryota; kingdom Viridiplantae; phylum Streptophyta; class Magnoliopsida; order Asterales; family Asteraceae; genus Scalesia; species Scalesia atractyloides. The sequence continues at coordinate 49,402,183 of CAMTDV010000004.1, read as the reverse complement.
TTTTGTCGAAAACTTAATTAAAAAAAGTTTTTATTTTATGGATTAGATCCAAGATTAAGTAGAAGTACAAAAGGGTTTTGCTATACTTAATAGGTTTGGTTCTCGCTCTTAGACTCAAACGAACCAAACATATTCTGAACTCGGAATTGTATATTTATTTATTTTATTTTGCGTTTTGCCATGAGATATTTCTTACATACATAAAATTAGTAATTAATACACGATTATTAAAATGACGATTCTAATAAAAGTTTTATTAAATTGGATGGGTAATTAAATAAACAATTTATTTTAAAAACCTAATTAATAAAGGTTATTAATTAAAACAAAAATTGTGACACGACCAACTAAGATTAAATAGGATATTTAAAATTAATTTGTCGAGAGATTGAAAGGTGTTTCAAGTCATCACAAATAAAAATATAACATTGAAGTTTACAAAGGAATTGTATAGCCTATGTTCATGCCATAGGCCGTACACGCATTTTAAAACGACCCGAACTGGTAATTTTAAAATATAACCCAAATTAAAATCGATATTCTACGCCACCATAAATTAAGAACACTCGAACTGTTCTATCCGAACCCCTGGTGCTAGTGTTTACCCTGCATCCAGGCCTACGGTTTTGGTTAGGTAGTTCCGTGATTTCCATGCTTATATTGGTCGAGCTAGAGTTTTAATTTGAGGACAAATATCACTTTTGCGACACGAGATCAAATGTTAGAGTTTACCCTACATTCGTTTTCTACGGTTGTGAAAGTGGGTGTAGTTGGGGTTAATGTACCAATTCTTGACAATACTCATCATGCGAACCAAAACCGAGAATTGTGTAGTTGACACAATTGGTGATCGTTACCTACCATTCAATCTATGCCAGTGAAGAGTGTTAAGTCCTTTCACTTATGGGGAGATGGGATCTCATCCTGTTTCCTAAAATTTTGTAAATCTTGGGTCAAAATTGAATTAGGTTAATGCATGTATAATAAAATTTATGTCTATATTTTACAGATGTCTTCAAATAATTCTGATAGCACCAAATTCTCGTTTAAGTCCATCCTTGAAAATGCTAAACATGATCATTCTAACTTCATGGATTCGTACTGCAAACTGAAAATTGTTCTCAGGGCGGAGAAAAAAGGCTTATATCCTTGATGGACCAATCCCCAAAGCACATTCTGCTACTACAGGTGTTGCCTGCAGGACATGGGAAAAACATGTTGATGATTCATAATATGTGACATGTCTTATGCTTTCTAAGATGATTCCAAGAACTTCAAAAGAATCTGGAAAACTTTGGAGCATATGAGATGAGTTAGTAGCTGAAAGGCATGTTTACGCAGCAAGCTCGTCTGAGCATTTTGAGGTGATGAGATCTCTCATTCAATGTCGCATGCAGGAGGGTACTTCGGTCAGTGCTCATGTACTGAAAATGAAGTCTATCATTGATCAACTGGAGCGTCTGGATGTACCCCTTAGTAATGAGTTAGCTACAGATGTGATCCTTAACTCGTTACTCAGTTCATATCATAAGTTCGTTTTGAACTATAACATCAATGGGTGGGAAAGAACGATCCCAGAGTTCCATCAGATGCTAAAAACTGCTGAGAACAACAATCCCTACTAAGAGCAATCCAATGCTGGTGATCAGGGAAGGGAGAATTACCAAGAAGAAGCCATCCAAGGGAAGGGGCAAGGCGAGTAAGCAAGAGAAGGGCAAAGGAAAAAGGTTGCCACTCCGAAGGCAAAGCCTCATAAAGATGCTAAGTGTTTTCACTGTGATGAGATCGGGCATTGGAAGAGGAATTGTCCAAAGTACCTGGCTATGTTAAAGCTTAAGAAGCTGCATATAGGGAAATCCTAGGGTATATATGTTATTGATTTATTTTCCTTTTCGAGCAAGTCTTTGGATGTTTGACATTGGATGTGGTTTTCACATTTGTAATGATTTACAGGGACTAAAAAGGATTAGGAAGCTGAAGCAGGGTGACTTAGAGCTGCACGTTGGAAATGGAAGAATGTTGATGTGAAGGTAGTTGGAGAATTTATTCTTTAATTACCTTCTGGATTGTTTATAATTTTAGACAATGTTTTTTATGTTCCTAGTTTGACCAAGAATATTAGTTCTGTTTCCGCGTTAAGAGAACAAGGTTTTAATTATGCTTTTAATATTGTTAATGGTAGCATTTCTGCATTTTTAAATGGTGTGTTCTATTTTGAGGCTAAGCCTCAAAATGGTGTCTATGAAATAGATACTTCTAACAATAGATCAAATAATATTGTATGCTCTCTATACTCCAAACGTGTTAAAACTAGCTTTACTGAAACATATCGTTGGCATTGTCGTCTTGGCCATATTAACATCAATCGGACCTCATGGATTCTAGAATCCACGGGTTAAGAGACTTATGATTTATGCGAATGTTGTCTAAGTGGCAAGATTACTAAGGCCCTTTTTACCGGAAATAGTGAAAGGGCTAAAGAACTGTTAGGACTCATACATACTAATGTATGTGGTCCATTCAGGACTATGTTAAGGAACGGGGAAAGATACTTCGTTACATTTTAGTGATGATTATAGTAGATATGGATATGTTTATCTTATGAAGTTTAAACATGAAACCTTTGAAAAGTTCAAAGAATTCCAAAATGAAGTACAAAATCAACTAGGGAAAACAATTAAGGCACTTCGATCAGATCGAGGTGGTGAATACATAATCAAGAGTTTGATGAACATCTCAAGAAGTGTGGGATTATATCCCAACTAACTCCACCTGAAACACCACAACTCAATGGTGTGTCTGAGAGGAGAAATGTAACCTTATTAGATATGGTTCGATCAATGATGTGTCGTACAAACTTAGGACACTCCTTTTAGAGTTATGCTCTTGAAACTGCTACTCATCTTGTGAATATTGATCCTATTAAAAACGTAGAAAAGACGCCATTTGAGACGTCGCATGGTAAATGACCTAAAGTCTCTTACCTTCGCATATGGGGATGTAACGCTTATGTTACTACTGAATCTTTGGACAAACTTGATCCTCATGTTGCAAAAGTTAGTGTCATAGGATATGCATATCCGGTTGGTTATTATTTCTATAATCCTGCTGAAAATAGAGTTTTCACTAAACGCCAAGGAACATTCTTAGAGGATGAGCTTATGGTGCGAGGAATTGCAGATAATCTTATGGATCTTGAGGAAATTCGAGAACCACAAATTGATCAACCAATAGTCGAATATGCCTCTCAACAAAATATTGTTGAACCTAAACCTGAGAGGATTCAGGAATCTGATGTAACACTAGGTGTCCACAGAAATACAAGGGATCGTCATGAACCTAATAGGTATTCACGTGATAGGTACGTCTTGTTAATTGATCAAGAAGAGCCCTCAACCTACAAAGCTGCGACTTCAGGTAGTGAATCTGAAAAATGGCTCGAAGCCAAGGGCGTCGAGATGCAATCCATGTATGATAAATAAGTCTGGGATTTGGTTGAACTTCCTCCCTAATGTCAGATTATAGGAAGTAAATGAGTTTTCAGGTTGAAAATAGACATGGATGGAAACGTGCAAACCTATAAGGCTCGATTGGTTGCTAAAGGTTTTACTTTAACTCAAGGAATTGATTATGAGGAAACCTTCTCCCCAGTAGTCATGCTTAAGTCTATTAGGATTCTACTTGCGATAATCACGTATTATGACTATGAGATATGCACATGGATGTCAAAATCGCGTTCCTAAATGGACACGTTAGAGAAGATGTATGTATGGAGAAGCCTGAAGGTTTTGTAGATCCTAAGAATCCTGAGAAAGTTTGCAAATTGAATAAATAATTTATGGATTGAAACAAGCATCTCAAAGCTGGAATATTCGTTTTGATCAAAAAATCAAACAGTTAGGTTTCATTGAAAACGAAGACGAGCCGTCTGTTTACAAGAAGGCAAGTGGAGTTCAGTTACTTTTCTAATCCTATATGTAGATGACATACTTCTCATTGGAAACGATATTCCAATACTGCAGGGCGTTAAATCCTAGCTTGGTAAATATTTCTCAATGAAGGATCTTGGAGATGATGCTTATATTCTAGGAATAAAGACATATAGAGATAGATCTAAACGGCTACTTGGACTTAGTTAAAGTATGTATATCGGTAAGGCTATTCGGCGCTTTTCAATGCAAGATTCCACAGAGGGTCTCTTGAAAATGGCAGGTGGAACCATACTAAATAGTCATCAGTGTCCCAAGTTGGACAAAGGGAAAGAGGATATGAAAAAGGTTCCATATGCCTCTACTATCGCTTCCATCATGTATGCCATGTTATGTACTAGACCGGACGTATCGTACGCTATAACTTGGAAGAGTTCTAAGCAAAGCGTGGTGGCCCAATCGACCACTAAATCCAAATATATAGCGGCTTCAGAAGATGCTAAGGAGGTTGTTTGGATGAAAAAGTTCATTGCTGATCTCAAAGTTATACCAAGCATACATAAGCCTATCGAGATATTTTGAGGCAATACAGGTGCAATTGCTTAGGCAAAGGAACCAAGGTCGCATCACAGCATGAAGCATATTCTTAGAAAATTCCACTACATATGGGAAGTTTTGGAAATTGGAGACATCGTAGTAGAGAAAATTCATACTGATCAGAATCTAGCGGACCCGTTTACTAAGCCTATGCCTCAAGTGAGACATGAGAAGCATGCAGATAGTATAGGTCTTAGATATGCTAGAAAGTGGATCTGATTTTGTAATTTAGTAATTTGGTGCACTTGAAATGTAACAATATTTTATGTTTACTTGAATTTAATGGTTGAATGTCTTTTAAACTATTATATCTGTGTTCAAATATTAGTACGTTAAGTATCTATGAATTTGTATTCTAAAATGTCTTTAGTCTATCAGATTCGTGAGAACCAATCTGGTAAACAAACTATTGTGAATTAGATGGTTGATCCATATAATGGATTCTCATAGTGTTGAGAGCCATATTCACTGATATGATTAGTTGAATCATATTGGGCGTAACTCCTTTCAAAACGATCTTCATGGATCTTAGTTAGTCATAAGACGTTTTGAATAGGTACGGTCATTGTATCCTTAGACATGCGGCACACGTTAGAACTAACTTAAATGAATGATTGTTCTTTGATTCTAACGTAACTGGCAGTAATAATGATAGTTTTGGGAAAGATCTAAAGTTTAGTGGGAGTTGTTTGTAGCCAAAGGGATCTGTGCTTCTATACTTAGGAGAGGAACACTTTGGCCCCTTTCGTTTGGTTTGAACTGGTGTTAAACGCGTAGTCACGCACGAACTAGTAGTAGTTTGATAAACCACTTCAAATTAGGAACGAAATTGGAAATTGTTGAATAATATATGAAAATGAATAGGATCTTTGTCTCATGTTCAACAAGTGTTCAATACATAGGGATAAATGAGTCGATAACCGGGTCAATAGTATTTGCATAACCTAAGAGCTGATTAGTGCAAAAAATTAGTTGACATAAATCTGTCATATCTTACTGGGGGCAATATAATGCAGCTAGGCACCCACTATTGTCTACATTGAAACTTAATTTGCCAATCGACCAAGTGGGAGATTGTTGGATATATTGTTCAGTTGTCGATTAAGATTCAACGTTGCCATCAAGGTATGACCCAAAGAGTTACACTTTGGGCAACGGACATTTAACATATTCGTTAATCACCTGATCAGGAAATAATAAGCGTAATAAAAGAAAAGGGCAATTATTTAGAATAATTACGTAGAGCTGGATTTAATATTATAATTAATTTCTTAATCGTAATATATATATATATATATATATATATATATATATATATATATATATATATATATATGTTACTTAGATGATTAAAAACAGAGATAATTGTTTTAGTTTTGAGATAGTTATGAAGGAGTTGTGATTAGATTACAATTCCTTATTATTGATTTTAAAAATAAAAGATATACATATATATTATAGATATCTTTTAATAGAGAATGCTAATTATTAATTTCCATACGAACCTCAATTGAAGTTATCGGCTGAATATACATACTGCATCTTTTCAAAAGTGGCAAAGAATATAAATATATATATATATATATATATATATATATATATATATATCAATAGAATTCTTCATTTCAAAAAGTAAGGAACACAAATATATGTTCCCAATTGACGGCAAAGCAAGACGGTGAAAATTGTTGTAACACCTCGTATTTTCCCATCCAATTAAACCCCGACATATGTCCCGCTGATCCTCGGGCCGAGTGACGACCGAGAGGGACCAAGAACGTCGTTATGTTATTTTATATTACCTTTGAGTGAAATAACAAAGTTAAGGGACTAAAAGTGTCAATATGCTTAAACTATGCCTCTGAGTGACCTTTTAACGAACCCGGAGCTAAACAATGTTTGGTTGTACATCCGAGAGTGTCAACCAGCTGCCATATTGAATAATATATGCAAACATGTCGAAATATGGGAGTTTGGAGAAGTCCATGGGCCAAAATGAAAATTTTGTGAACTGACACCTGTGGCGCCACGCGCCAGAGACCTGGTGTCCCCGCGTGATGCGCGACAGAAGCCAGTTCGCAGAAAATGCATGACAGCTGCAGACCTGCATGCATGCCACCTCTTTTCGCAAATCTCCAACATATCTCTGCTCAAGACACGTACCTGGACACTTGTGTACCCCGGGGATGCATGCTTAACACTTGTATCCACCTTCAACATCTTCCAAATCCATAAATTGAAGTCTTGATTCATCCTTCAAAGAACTTGCACACTCTTCAACTCTCATCCTCAAATCTCTGCAAGTTCTGAGCTCAAGCAATCTTCAAGCCTGTTCTAAATTCGTTCAAGGACCCTTCGCCTTAATCCTCCTTGTTCATTTTGTTAAGCTTTCAAGCCAAAAGTCAAGCTTGTCGTAAAAACGGTTTGACTTTCGGTTTGATCTTTACCGGTTCAGCCTTGGTTCGAATCAAACATGGTTACGTGATTGTAATAAGGTAGGTAATAATCCCTCAAATGGGCACCTCCTGATTACCACGTTTGCATAACCAATTGACGAGTCAACTAATTCATAAAAAGTCAAACTAGGTAAGATTTGGGAATAAATTCATAACTGATGATGTGCATGATCTAAAATCTGTTTTGTCACTCTAATAACTTGGTAATAATTACAAGAACATGCGGGAACATGTTCGGCTCGTCAAATCCAGATCTAAGGTCGGTTCGCAACCGAAAGTCGCGTGTTTGACTTCTACTTTGACTTTCAGTTCTGACCCGATTTTGTATCTTTCAAGGCCGATTCTAAGTTGCATTATGATCCTTATATAATGTAGTATAACCCTCTGAGGTCATACTACATGATCATAATCATTTTCGAGTTATGCGCAAGTTTCATCGATGTGCTAAATATGACTAATTCGCCCTTTTTGCGTAAAATGAGATTTAAAATAGAAACGAGCATGCAAACAAGTTATCTACTGATATGTTGACTTGTTTGGCTTACATGAATGTCATTATTTTGGTCATAACATGAGTTTTTCTTAAATATCGCAAATCAAGCTTTTAAAGGACCAAAACGCCCTTTTCGGCAAATAAAATATTCTAAACATAACTCTTACAATAAAACACTTTATCTACTGATGTTACAATATAATTAGAATTATTTGGAAAACTAAATCAATTTATAAACTGAGTTTATGTAAAGACTCTTGCATGGTATCGATAAATGACGATAATACCCTTACGGTGCATAAAAGGAGTTTTAAAGACATTTTTATAGCCAAACTTTTACAAACTGATTTTATGTGTTAAATAAAATATTTTGAATATATAAACCTGATCAAAACTATACTTTTTCTTAAACATCGATTAAATCATCATTTAGCGACTCTATCGCCTTTTCAACACATAGTATGGGTTAAAACCATATCTAAGCATCAAGATTTGTCACCTACTGATTATAAAACTTATTTTAAATATTTTTATAGTAGGTAAAAGTTATAAGCTCAGATTTTCAAATAAGCCTTCAAATCTATGTGTGAAATGACCAAAATACCCTTTCGGGGCATAGATTGGTCTTCAAATTTAACCACATATATGTTTGATATCTTACTGATGTAACATTATAAAATAATTATTTATAAATAATATATGACCATGACATCAGATTAATCACCAACTTTTTTATGAATCGTAAAATGACCAAATTACCCTTATGAAGCTGAATTCGAATTTAAAACTATAACGGGCATGCATGTTAGTATCTTACTGATATTATAACATGTGCTAAGTGTAATGGCACATGAAACTTGTATATGACTCATCCGGTTACTCGGCATCGCTTATATGAGTACCGTTAAGCCTACGTGACTAGTTTACATAAATTCACCGAAACGGGTCTAACCTCATCATTTTTATATCAAAATCCAGAATGTTATATGTTTACCCAAAATATACAAGTCCTAGTACTTGTCGGGTTTAAACAACATTCTTTCCGGTCATCGCTTAATCTAGCGTATCGTTTCGTTACGTATCCTTTAAGCTAACTGGTTCGAGTCAACGACTCAACCTAAACCTGTTAGCATTCTAGTTGGTTATTAATACCATCAATCCAGACTAGAAGCCTCCCAGTAGATCGATACTTTGCATTTGTCTTCTTGATTATCTGCCGATTATGTAGTTAACATCCCAATATATCAACCGATATATCAGTGATATATCGGTTATCGGTCCCTTGCCGAGATAGCGGTACAAAATATAAGCCAAAATAGTTGTACCGATAATATCAGCGATATTGTCCGATATATGACCGATATTTGACCGATAAATCACCGATTTTCCCGATATCAGTACCTTTCTTCTTAGTTCTACCGTTCATCTTTCTTCTTATTGCTGCTATTAGTATTTAAGTCTTGATTGTTAGTTGTTACTGTTAAATGTTAGTGATTTAAGTCTTAGTTAGTTTTTACTTGCTACAATTGTTAGTGTTTTGCAAGTTGCAAAAGGTTAATTTGTTAATGGTAGGAGGGTATAATAAATTGTTAAGTGTTAAATTGCTATATATATAAATTTAGCATGATATTAAAATTACCAATATCCCACCGCGATAAACGATATCTCAAATATTGGTCCTTGACCGATATCCGATATTTTACCTAATTAACTACTTAGTCTGTCGAGTTACTATTCGTTAGAAGAACTAGCTCAGGTAAATACTTTAGCTTATTTTCCCTATGCGGGCTTGGGATACGGTATTATATTACGGCTTGGTCGGGTATGGGATCATGTTTATTGGATTGTGATTTACTAAATCTTATAACCCGTTTTATTCTGTATTGTCTGATAACTTAAACATTGGGAGGTAACTTGACCGTGTCCTGGATATCCTTGGCTCATTGAGGTTACTAATGACCACGACCTAAGCGCGAGGTGTAGGCATACACCTGACAGATGCTAATGCTGAATAAATATTTTTTTATATATACTCTTCCGTGGTTTTTATTAAGTGGCATGTCGGTTAATCAGGTTATTCGGTTTCTGCACCGGACCCCATATGTATTGACAGACCTGTAAAACTGTAAACAAGATCATTTTGAATTGTCCCAGGTTATAAAAGATTATCGTGCTCAATGCACCTAAATAAATTTTAAATGTTTTCAAAATGAGTCGGTTAAATGTATTTACCAATGAAAACTGACGTATTTTCCAAAAAGGCTAAGTGACGGGTTTCGACACGGAATAGGCTAGGAGCTGCTTGGTAACGACGTAGAGAATTTTTCAAGTTCTTAGTCAAGCCTAAAGTCTGTCGGAGAATATCATTTTCGTACTTTCGATCCGCCTGTGGATCTAATATTGCAAACCATGTATTTACTTTATAGACTTTTAAACTCTATGGTTTGTAATAACATTTAATATTCAAGACTTCCGCTGTGCTGTATATGTTTGACCATGATGATACCAATCTTACGTCACAATATTACCCACCCGGGCCCACCAGGATTGTGTTGGAAATACGGGGTGTGACAGGTTGGTATCAGAGCCAACGTTCGAGTGAATTAAATACTAGCCTTTTTTGTTTAATCTCGATTACACACAATAGCACATTCCATAGGCTTCCGAGTCCAGACATCGACTTAGGATTTCTCCAACCCTTATTAAAATTTTTATTTTTTATTTTTATTTTTATTTTGTTTTGCTTTGTTTCCTAATTTGTTGTTGGAGCAGGAAAATGCAGCCAAGATGCCGTGGTAGCATTAGGAGAAGCGGAGGCTCAACAAGAGAAGGAACATCCGGGCAAGGACCATCCCGAGTACCGAGCCCAAACCCATACGAAGGATCAAAGGATTCTTCGTCATCATGGCGACCGTTAGGGTACCCGCTTCCACACGAGTACTCTCCCCCACATTCAAACTCCCAAGACTCACACTACTCTTTCCATTGGTACCATTCGCATCACTCCCATCACTCCAACCCTCACCAAGAAGCCTCCAACCCAAACAACTATGCGCGTTCACCATCTATAACGCCACCGGTTGACTCACCCACCCACATGGAGGAAGATCCAGAGATGCCACCCTTGGGATTGTATGACTATCCCATTGAATTGTCAAGTGGTCGCCCTTCTCGCACAGGATCACTATTTGAAGGCCCCGATGATTGGGATTTGAGATGGAGCCAATACAAGTTTTACTATACCCCTTATCCTCATTCTTCCAAGCCACCATCACCTCCTCAAGAAGCTGTGCAAATGGAAGTGGAGGAACAGCAACAACAACAACCACCTCCAAGGAGAAAGCGTGGGGCGCGTATGTCAGTACGTGCCGGGCAATTGACGGGTTCTCAACCACCTATGCCCCAAACTTTCCCTGTTATCCCTGAGGACCCGCAAATGGGTGGACCCTCAAATACATCACCAGTGGTGGAGTTGCCACCTCTACCACCAGCCATTGAACCTACTGTTCAGCTATCACTGCCGGGCCCGGGAAACCCGATTCCTTCCTATCCAGGTACGTCTGGATACCACCATACATCTACACCTTTACACTATGACTATTCAACACCGTCTGTTGATCCATATATGGAAGCAGCCGCATATAATGCTTATAACCCAACACCTTTTCTTCCATACTCAGCTACATCATATCCTGGCTATGGATACCAATACCCTTCTGCATCCCAGTCTCAACCGCAACCCCCGCCGCAGCAAACACCTCAATCAACGCCACAATTAGAGGCCATTAATCAGGCTTTATAAAGAGTGGAGCAGATGCAGCGCCAAACCGAGAAAAAGGAGAAGAAAACCTTCAAGCCCTTCAAGAAGCTGACAAAAATATGGAAAGGAAAGAAGGATGAGTAAGGATTGGGCTATGAGTATTTTGTTTTTAGTCCCTGCATGGACAAGTATTTTCATTTTAGTCCCTGCATGGACAAGTATTTTCATTTTAGTCCCTGAATGGACAAGTATTTCGTTTCAGTCCCTGCGTGGACTAGTTATTTATGTTAGGCTCCTGCGATGACCAGTAATCTTAGTTTGATTAAAAGACCTGTTTAAGGCCCTAATGTAATCCCTTATTTATTTTAATGAGAAATGATTCAAAATTTTATATGTGTGTATATATATAAGTATTAGAAATATCCTTTGTTCAAGTGATCGTCTCGACTTTACTCGATATTTTTATTAATCCGCTAAAATTATGAAAGATCTTCTTAATGGTTTACACAGCCAAATGGAAATAGACCATAATAAATTGGCAAACTATGATAAGTTAAGGGCTGATAACCTTCTATCATGATAGCTAAGGAAGAGTATCCCTTCTATCCAGAGGCGGTGAACTATGTTCCACCTCAAAGCCTAATGGTTAACAAGATCATAGTGTACATCAAGAATGGTGAACACTTCTCATTATCACTCAGGGATGAATGGCTTACGAGCCATACCTAATCATCCAATAGAGTCAAGGACATTGTAACCTTTAAGGTTCCCTGTCCAAGGTAGTGAGCCACGCTCTAAACCTTATTAAAATGATCATAAATACAACCTAGGCTTTATTATAAAAACCATTTTAAGACAATTAATCCTAGTTAACATCTAAGTGATGTTGACTCTCCTGGCAGTGTGACTTGAGGAACCATACTAGTCATCGAGGTAGTTGTGCTACGCCCAAACCTCATCAATCATAAGTGATCAATCTTATATAATCTTGTCAGAAATGCAATGACAATAAGAAAAATTCAAACATCCATTAGTGATGAAATGCCTTTAAGCCATAAATCTCATGTCCAAACACCATTCATGATTCTTTAAAGTCTACGCCTTTTGTGCCAAGTTTTTTAAGAAGCGTGTACTTTAATATACCAAAATGGTTAAGAATACCATGATACACTACGAGTCATCAATTGCAATGATCAACTAATGGACTTTTAAACTGTGTAGTACCAAGATCTACAAGATGGCTGACTCTGGAGGAGCCAATAGTCACCCTGAGAATGACGACCATGCAAACATCAATATAAACAACGATGCCTTCCAAGCTCACATTGGTGAGGCTATAAGAAAGGCCATGAATAAAGCCCTGGAGAAGCTAAAAGATACTAGCGCTACTAACTCCAGAACCGCATCTACTCCACGATCCTCAGCTAGGAGGAGTAGCTCTGTTCATTCTTCAAATAAGAGGAGTGAATATAGAAGGACACATGACCAAGGGTCACACGAGCATAGAGAAAAGGACCGTCCCGTCAGAGATGGTTGCACCTACAAATACTTTGTCTCCTGCAAGCCACGAGACTTTAACGGTGAAAAAGGCACGGTGGAATCCTTAGGTGGTTGGATGAGATGGAAACCATTGTGGATATTAGCGGGTGTGCTAGTAATGATGTGGTGAAGTTTGTGTCTCAATCTTTCAAGGACGACGCCCTGATATGGTGGAAGGCAATGGTGCAGTCTACAGGGAAGGTGGCCCTGTATAATTTAGGATGGAAAAGGTTTGTTGATTTGATCAAGGAGACATATTGCCCTCCCCGCGAGGTGGAGAAGATAGAGTCCGATTTCTTGACTCTCTCTATGAAAAATCTCCATTTCCGCAAGTTCGTTACTGATTTCAACTCTCTGTCAAGGTTAGTCCCCTATCTGATCACACAAGAACCAAAGCGAATCACACGCTTCATCAATGCTCTCGCCCTAGTGATAAAAGGGATGGTCAAGGCTTCAAAGCCAACTACTTATCGGTCTGCTGTAGACCTGGCACTATCCCTTACTCAAGACCTAGTGAGGCAAAGATCAGTTAAGAATGATGCTGAGGGGAAAAGGAAAAGGGAGGATGACAACTCCCACAAGTTTGATAGGAAGAAGCAGAGGTCTGGGTTCAAAGGGAACCAAGGTCGGTCCGATGATAGACCCGCATGTAAGATTTGCAAGAAGAAGCACGGGGTCAGTGTCGATTTGATCCACAGGCTAAGCCTTGTGGAATTTGTAAGAGAATGGGACACAAGACCTTGGAGTGCAAGGATCTGAAGGACGCGTCTTGCTATGGATGTGGCGAAAAGGGCCACATAAAGACCAACTGCCCTAAGGCCGCCAAGGATGGTGCCAAGAATGGAGGGGCAAACAAGGGAAATGCCCGAGCCTTCCAGATGACTGCTAGGGAGGCCGTCAACGACAACAATGTCATAACAGGTACTTTTCTCATTAATGACATTTTTGCTAGAGTCTTGTTTGATTCCGGAGCTGATAAGTCTTTCGTAAGTCATAAGTTTTGTGAATTGCTAAATTTGCCTATAAGAACCTTAAAAGTAACCTATGAAGTAGAGCTCGCCGATGGAACCTTAGAATTCGCTTCTAGCGTTCTTGATGGATGTTCCATATCCATAAAGAATCAAACTATTCCAGTCTCTCTTTTGCCAATGAAGTTGGCAGGATTCGATGTAGTCTTAGGCATGGATTGGTTATCCCATAACCAAGCCCGCATCGCGTGCAATAAGAAACTTATCGAAATCGTATCCCCATCCGGTGAAACCCTTACCATATTAGGAGATCAACACCACGGATTACCCGAAAAGGTGTCTCTTCTGAAAGCCTCAAGATGTTTGAAGAAAGGCTGTGTCATCTACATGGCACAAGTAACTATTGACGAACCCAAACCAAAGATAGAAGACTTGAAAGTTATCTCAGAATATGTGGATGATTTCCTGAAGAATTGCTTGGTTTACCCCCTGATAGGCAGGTAGAGTTTAGGATTGATATCCTGCCTGGAGCTACACCAATTGCAAAAGCTCCTTATCGATTAGCACCTACAAAAATGAAGGAACTAAGGACCCAATTGGATGAGCTTTTAGAGAAAGGCTTTATACAACCTAGCTCATCGCCTTGGGGAGCTCCTGTATTGTTCGTGAAGAAGAAAGATGGTTCAATGCGTCTGTGCATTGATTATCGTGAGTTAAACAAAGTAACAATCAAGAACAGTTACCCTTTACCCAGGATCAACGACTTATTCGACCAGTTGCAAGGAGCTAGCTACTTTTCAAAGATCGATTTAAGGTCTGGATACCATCAGTTGAAAGTCAGAAGTGAAGACGTCCTGAAAACTGCTCTTGGGACCAGGTATGGTCATTATGAGTTCTTAGTGATGCCTTTTGGACTCACTAATGCACCAGCAACATTCATGGACCTTATGAATAGAGTCTGCAAACCATACTTAGATAAGTTTGTCATTGTCTTCATAGACGACATCCTTATCTATTCTCATAGTCAAGCAGATCACGAGAAACATTTAAGGTGTATTCTAGAACTCCTAAGACAAGAAAAGCTTTATGCAAAGTTCTCTAAGTGCGAGTTTTGGCTTAGAGAAGTCCAGTTTTTAGGACATGTGGTGAGCGGACGTGGCATCCAAGTTGACCTAACTAAGATTGAAGCTATCATGAATTGGGAAGCACCCAAGACTCCTTCTGAAATTCGTAGTTTCCTAGGACTTGCCGGTTATTATAGGAGGTTCATTGAGAACTTTTCAAGAATAGCCACTCCTCTAACTACCTTAACCCGCAAGACTGTCAAGTTTAATTGGGGTCCAAAGCAACAAGAATCCTTTGAGATTCTTAAGCACAAGTTGAGCAATGCTCTTGTACTTACACTGCCTGAAGGTACTGAAGAATTTGTCGTCTACTGTGATGCTTCGCACACTAGCATGGGCGGTGTGCTTATGCAAAGGGGCAAGGTGATTGCCTACGCATCGCGACAATTAAATGTGCATGAAAGGAATTACACTACCCATGAGTTGGAACTGGGTGCCGTGGTGTTTGCACTAAAGTTATGGAGACACTATTGGTATGGTACAAAGTGTATTATATACACTGACCACAAGAGCCTCCAACACTTGTTCAATCAAAAGGATTTGAACATGAGACAACACCGTTGGATGGAGACATTAAAGGATTATGATTGTGAAATACGATATCTACCTGGCAAGGCAAATGTAGTTGCAGATGCACTTATTCGCAAGGAAAGGATGAAACCCTTGAGAATCAATGCCAAGAGCATTGAAATACGAAGCTGTTTGAACGAGAGACTGCTAAATGTTCAAAAACAAGCAGTGTCGGAAGACAACATTGGTAAGGAGAAGTTAGGTGCAACGATTGATCAATTGGTACCTGGAAAGGATGGATTGTACATGTTGAATGATCGGATCTGGGTTCCGATCTATGGAGGACTCAGAGATATAATCCTCCAGGAAGCACATAACTCCAATCATTCGATTCATCCTGGAAGTGACAAGATGTATCAGGATCTAAAACCGAGTTATTGGTTGATGGGTATGAAGAAATCCATCGCCAATCATGTAGTGAAGTGCTTGACGTGTTCGCAAGTCAAGGCAGAACATCAAAAGCCGTCAGGACTTCTACAACAACTGGAAAATCCCCACATGGAAGTGGGAGATGGTAACTATGGATTTCATTACCAAGTTGCCTAAAACAAAGAGTGGAAATGACACGATATGGGTAATTGTCGATAGACTGACTAAGTCAGCACATTTCTTGCCCATAAAGGAGACGCATAACTGTGACAAGTTAGCCAAGCTTTACGTGGATAAAATCGTGTCACTGCACGGTGTGCCGATATCTATTGTATCCGATAGAGATACAAGATACACTTCTCATTTCTTAAAGAATTTCCAGCAGTCATTAGGCACCTGATTGAACTTCAGTATGGCTTACCATCCGTAGACTGATGGCCAGAGCGAGCGTACAATCCAGACACTAGAAGACATGCTTCGAGCATGTGTAATCAATCTAGGTGGAAGTTGGGATGACCACTTACCCCTAATCGAATTCTCCTACAACAACAGTTATCATACAAGCATCAAGGCCGCTCCTTTTGAAGCCTTGTATGGAAGAAAATGTCGAACGCCTATTTGTTGGGCGGAAGTTGGGGAGGCCTAACTATCAGGACCCGAGGTAGTCCTGGAGACGACAGAAAAGATTGGTCAGATTCTTGATCATCTCAAAGCTACCCGAGATAGGCAGAAGAGCTACGCAGATAAGAGACGCAAACCTCTACAGTTCCAAGTAAGGGACAAGGTCTTGTTGAAGGTATCACCTTGGAAAGGTGTAATGCGCTTCGGGAAGAAGGGCAAGTTGAGCCCTAGATACATAGGACCGTTCGAGATCATCGAACGTGTTGGATCAGTAGCTTATAAGCTAAGTCTACCAGAGGAGCTAAGCGGAATCCATAATGTGTTCCATATCTGCAACTCAAAGAAGTGTCTAGTAGATAAATCGCTAGAAATGTCTCATGAGGACGTTCAGATCGATGAAAATATGAGATTCGTTGAGAAACCGCTTGAGATCGAGGATCGACAGGTTAAGAAGCTTCAAAGAAAGAAGATACCTATTGTAAAGGTCAAGTGGGATGCTCGTAGAGGCCTCGAATATACGTGGGAAGTCGAATCCCACATGCGTCAAAAGTACCCTCATCTATTTGAATAAAATCTCGAGTCGAGATTACTTTTAAGGGGGTGAGGATGTAACACCTCGTATTTTCCCGTCAAATTAAACCCCGACACGTGTCCTGCTGATCCTCGGGCTGAGTGACGACCGAGAGGGACCAAGAACGTCGTTATGTTATTTTAATAACCTCTGAGTGAAAATAACAAAGTTAAGGGACTAAAAGTGTCAATATGCTTAAACTTTGCCTCTGAGTGACCTTTTAATGAACCCGGAGCTTAACAATGTTCGGTTGTACATCCGAGAGTGTCAACCAGCTGCCATATTGAATAATATATGCAAACATGTCGAAATATTGGAGTTTCGAGAAGTCCTGGAGCCAAAATGGAAATTTTGTGAACTGACACCTGTGGTGCCACGCTCCAGAGACCTGGTGTTCCTGCGCGAAGCGCGACAGAAGCCAGTTCGCAGAAAATGCATGACACTAAAAACGCGAAAACCGCAGCCCGTTTCGCAAATCGGAGATGCGTCTGGGACCCGAAAACGAACCTAAATGCAACACGGAAGATAAACATCATCTTTTAGCGTGCAATACGAAGCACGAGGTGGCCACATGGGGCCCTCCCCAAACCGCCACCCCCCTTATTTAATATAATTTTTTTCTTTTTCCTTCTAATTTACTCAAAAATCCCACCAAATTTCTGCCATCTTCAACCTTCTTCAGCTAATTTCAACCTTAAACATCACCAAATCAAAGGTATAACTCTTCTTCATAAGGTTTTAATCATGATTTCTTGAGAAAACTTGGTTTAGGCCATGAAAACCCTTTTTAATCCATGATTTTGAAGGTGTAAACAAGTTTATGGGCTGAATAAGAACACCTTGGGAATTCCCTAGTGTTATATGGCAGCCATGATTACACATCTTTGGGTTTTGATACCCTAATCAACACCTATTCGACAAAAATCGCATAACTATTCGATTAACCAAAAAACCATGAAAAATCTAAGTTCAAGCATATTTGGATTGCACTTGATGTGTAGGTACTGAATATAGCTCCGACACCCTTCTGGACTAAAAAAACCTGTGGAAACGGAGCTTGCGCTAGGTATATCGCCCGAAAACCGAATCTAGAGTAGGCAGATTATTGTTTTGACTATAACTTGGTCCGTCATACTTAGATTCAGCTAAAATTTAGTGTGGTTATGTACGATATTATCAGGAAGGTCCACATAAAACTTTAGAATTTTTAGAATTACCTACGATTTTTGGTGAATTTTTGACTCTTTTACCAAAACAAATCCAGGAAAAATACTAAACAAGGTCAATAAATCATGGAAGTTTTCATGAACACTAAGAAAAATATAAGAAAAGTTTTGGAAAGTTTCGGACTCCATTGGTTGAGTTTTGATTTGGGGTAAAAATCTGCGTTTTTGCGAGTTTTCGGTAGACGGGAACGTACTGAAACAAAATCGGAAAAATATCAAATTTTTGTGAGAAGTTCCCGGACATGTGAAGGATGTTTTGGAATGTTTTGGGAATTTTTTGATGACTGATGTAATTAATGTTAATTATTTGATTAAATATTGTTTTATAAAAAATTTATTTAAATAAGGAAAAGCCAAAATAAATTCCCAAATTATTTTTCCATAATCTATAGATTTTTACTGATTTGTATAAAAATTTACAGATTTTTATTCAGAGTATGGATTAAACAGAAATTTATGGAAGTAAAAACGGGTCATTTAAAAATAAATTCTGCAATTTACCGTATAACGAACCTGCCGGAACCGGGAACCGACTAAGCCCGAATAGTACTATAATTGGAACACCGGGAGTATTCCTGGTGATTCCAGGGCGGATTGGACACTAGGGGTGTGTCCTAGGCCAGTTCGGGAGAATCCCCGACGGTGGGAATGGAAACTCAATTTTGGGCAATCTAGACTCCCCAAATCCCCGAACTCCCTCAATGAAAAGTTAATCTTTCTTAAATAATAATGTATTGGCACTATTGGTATTCTCATACCATTATCCGAACATGTTAAACAACCAACTTTGGCTGGCATGTGAAACGGTACCCGGAAGCCAAACTGAAAACTAATATTACCCGGACATCCATCACCATACCAGTGTCCTATAGACTCAATCCGGGGTGAAAACTCCTGACCAGATCCAAGTTATGACCATTACCGACTTAGATACTCATTTGAGTCCCTACTTGCATGTGTACTCTTAAAGCTGACTTCGTTGATTGATCACTCTTTGATCGAGACTACTATTTACACTGTGAGTTTTCACTTCCCCACTTTTTAATTGTTCTACTGTTTTCTGGGACTTGCATGTTAAAAACTGTGTGATTACACCAAGTTGGGAGTGAGTTTCACCCCACCACTTTCGAACTATGTTATACTGTTTTTGGAGTGACTTGCATGTACAAACTATGTTAATTGCACCAACTTATGAGGATGTGAATTATCTAACACACAAACTACCTCCCCACTTCAAGTGATTAGCGTAAGCCATGGACATTGAATAGTACTATTGGTCTGACCAACCCAGTTGACGCCGGATGGTGCGATACCAGCCAACTTACAACTGCACTTGTCCTAAACTCGGTTATGTTGTTAGACATAACTACATTGGGGCGTTGAACTACACGTGACGCAGTTGGTGGGCCGGGAGTGTCTCCGTGACACGGTCCGGTGGGCGGCAGTGTCTGGGATGACACGGCCCGAGGCAAAACAGTCAAGGTTTCACTTGTGTTCTCTTGTAATTCCATCTGTGACTATGACCAGTGCAATTAAACTTGTTAACACATATTGTTCCACAACAACTAAACCGGTGGGACTCACCAGCAGCGTTTAGCTGACCCTTTTTTAAAACTAACATGCATTTCAGGTAACTTGATGTCACACCCCGACCCGCAGCGGAAAAGGTGATCGAGGCATGATTGGGTTATCATCAAAGCTCATGACATTTATTATAACGTTTCATATTCATTAATACATTTTAATGGGAAATATACAATCACAATTACATCATGTCCTAAACATCAATCTAGGCTTCATTGTTTTCTTCTAAGGCATTTCCTATATTTTCCTTGCTTCATCCTGTTCCCTTGTATCATGTGTAAAAATGGTTTTTTGGATCAACAAAAAGTTGGCGAGTGAATCCTATGAAAAACATTTGAACAAGTTTATTTAATTGATTATAAAATAAAGTGCACAACCACACATGAGTAAAAATAGATGTAAACTTATTCACCAATCATTTAATATTAAATAATGCACACATGAACAATAATGGATCGTTTTGAGGCGCGCGTTGCTCAACTCGTCTCCCACGAGGAACTGATGGGCCTAATGAAAGATTTGCATAAACTTGACAATATGAAATACATAACTACAAACAATATAAACTAAATAATACACAGACGAACAATAATGGATTTGTTTTGAGGCACGCGTTGCTCAACTCGTCTCCCACGAGCAACTGATGGCCTAATGAATGAATTGCATATAACTTGACAATATGAAATACATAACTACAAACAATATATTCAATCTAAGTTTAGATCACAATATGGTATGGCACAAGTTTAAATAAACGAGTTAATTTTGGTGACACATGACACACCCCAAAACGTGTAATTAAAAAGGGGAGTTGTAAGATTCACTCACCTTGGGTGCGTTCGGTTGATGATGTTGAATACGCACGAAGTTGGATTTAACCACAAGAAACTAACCTAGATAATAACATAATGGTTTGGTAAATAAGCGGATTTTATTAATCAATTTTAGTAGGATGATTGGATATATTTTTGTGAGTTTAAGGCTATTTTCTAACCTTAAAAATGTTATTTTTAAGTAATTTTAATTGATTTTTAAATAAAATAAATAAATAAAAATAATAAAAAATGTTGACTTTTTGCGACCATTGACCGTTGACTTGTTGATCGGTCAGACTGTGTAATTGTGTGCACCGGGTGAGGCTCGAACCCGAGACCTCCCGTTCGCGTGCACGCAGCTCTACCAACTGAGCTACGTGTCTAACCTGAAATATTTCTGTTTTTAATTATATTTATATACTAATTGAATTAAACCGAAAATCATTTACTTTTAAAAAACGATTTTAATGCATCGAACCGGTGTTCTCCACAGGTCTCGAACCCGGGACCTGTGGTTTAAGTTAACACACAGTCCACCGCTGGACTGTGTGTCTAACTTGGTAAATACTCTGATTTTTATTATACTTATATACAAACTAAATAATTTCATTTCTGTTTTATATAAAAAGTTTGATAATTGCCCGAACCGGTGCGGTAGTCCGGACTCGAACTCGTGACGTGTGATTAAACGTTCACACAGTCCACCACTGGACTGTGTGTCTATCTTGGTTATTATTCCGGTTTTTATTAAACTTAACATCTATTGCAGTGAATCCGGTTCGGTTAAAAAAAGAACATTTTTATTAAGGCGAGTGTGCGTGGGACAAGAATCGAACTCGGGACGTATGCGTGTTTATGTGCACACAGTCCACCGCTGGACTGTGTGTCTAACCCGAGATATATCTTGATTTTAATTATACTTATACAATACGAATCTTCGTCTTCTTCGTCAGACTTAACCAGAAACGGAAGTTCGACTGGTTCGAAGATTTAATCAAGTTCGTTAGTGTCTGGTGGTTAATTACATGTGAGATTAATAAAAAGAACGAGAGATTAAGTGTAAGGTATACCAAACTGGACTCCTCTGTTTCGCCGGCGAAACTCCGGTGACAGCAAGCTATTCCGGCGACGTGTGTCCGCAGAGGGTCTTCAACGAGCTTGAGATGAATGGGGGTGGCTTCGGTATGAGCTCTGGGGGTTCAGTAAGGCTCAGAGGTGAAAGGCTCGGTTTTCCGGCGAGTTGCAGAAATTCTCCGGCGAGTGAATTTTTGTCGGGAAAGAGTGTGATTTCGAGCGAAAAAGCTAACAGAGGTTAGAGGGGGTATTTATATGACAGGACATCGATGAATTTGGTCCGATTTCCGTCTTGATTCGTCGGTCAATAAGTTTTCCGGCGGTTATGACTTGCGTCGCGGGTTCAGACATCGGTTATAACCGATGTAGTAGTTAAGGCTTCGGTTAAAACTGAAGAAACCGTCCAATCTCGGCGAAATCGTCGGGATTTCCGACGACTGCGATTGGGCGCGTCGGTTTTGAATTCGAGAATTATAATATGTATTAATTGTTTCCATTAATTAACAAGAAACACAAGTGGCGCAGTGGTTGGATAGATGAGTGTTAAGGCTTTGCTTGACCGGTTTGACCCGGCTGACCCGGGTTCGAAACCTGGCAGCCTTGTTTTATTTTTTAACCACTATTTTTAACACTTTTTCAAATATAAATTATATATTCCAATATACTTATTAATTATGTATTGTTTAAAATTATTTTGGGCATTAAATACGCAACGAAATTTTTAACTGATTGTTCGGTTAAAAAATGGAGCGGGTTTGGTAAATCCGGTTTTTTTGACGGATGTTACACTTGAGACTGGTGTGATCCGTGTATGTTGTTCAAGACATGATTATAAGCGAACCCTGATATAGACGCCTGTGGCTTAGAAGACTTATGTGGTTCATGGGAACACGCAGTTGTAACATACCTGTAGTATGTAATCAACATTTTGTAAGTAAGAACCCTGATATAGACGCATGTGGCTTAGAAGACTTATGTGGTTCATGGGAACACGCAGTTGTAACATACCTGTAGTATGTAATCAACATTTTGTAAGTAATAAAATGTAGTGTCTTTATAAACAATGTGCTTGTACCAGAGGTGTCTGTTGCATCCCGTATTTTTTTCTTCCGCTGCAAGTCGGGGTGTGATAGAAGATGATATCAGAGCCATTGGTTTTAGAGAATTAGGTGCCTTTAAGGAACCTAGACTATAACTACAGGCTCGGACCTTAGTGGACATCATTGGAAAAATTAACCTCTACTAAAAGTGGTTAGTGAACACTGTAAAGTATCCTATTTGCAACTACAAGGATGGCCTTGTGGGGCAAGTGGGTTATTATGGTCCGGAACGTCATAACAGACTTGCTCATACGAGGCAATTTTGGGAAAGCCATGGTAATAAACACACCTAAATACTTGGAATGATACATACGTGTACCAAGGTGATAGTGTGTGAATGTTTGTGCGTGAATTGATACATGAATTGGGATTGGTGGATAATGCGTTACTACATATGCCTACGGGATAGGCAGAAAACTGGTATTACAGTCCATTCCACATTCCTACTGACCACATGTTTAATATACACCAGAGTTGGATTCATATCACGCCCACAGTTGTTACTTATACTTTATGATGTGAGAACCCAAGCCTTTAGTGCGATACGATTTCACCAACTCTATTCTTATAGCTACTATAACGACGATTATGTACCAGACTGAGACTTCAATAAGAACATAGATACCCAAAGAACGACCTATCGTTCTGATAGACTGGGAGGATGTGTACAAATCCTTATTCCACTTCTCGTTGCTTCATATTTGATTGTTATACAATCGTAGAATTCAAACATTTTACGAACCTTTCATCCTTGAATCCACAATTCATTTCATTGTCCGATGGATTCCTCTTCTGCTTACAATATTGGCTTTAGCTTTCACGTCATGTGATACTATGATAATTAGTGGTATTCCTTAGCACATGTTTCGGTATATGTTATATCTGAATATGACGATCTCCAGGTTATGGAGATGGCATGGAGTGTGTGAATAAGTTACCCTTCCTGCTGTCATTAGATTCCTTGAGATATAAAGTTGTGATGGTACAGATTCCTTTGAAATGCTTTGCGTTATGGAACATCGTTTCGTGTGACCATCGGTTACATTGTGTTTTATTACGATTATTGATTGTTTAGAATTTCAGTTGACTAGTCGTGAAAAGCAATATTAGGCCGAATATCTTGGTGAACGGAACTTTGATCTGGTATATGTAACATCCGTCGAAAAACGGGTTTCCAAACCCGCTTCGTTTATTAATCGAATATCAAGTTATAAAATTTCGTTGCGTATTTATGGTTAATTTTAATTTTAAACAAAACATAATTAATAAACTTTTTAGAATTTAAAAACTATAATTATTAAAAAGTAAAAATAAATTAAATAAAAAAGAAAAGTGGCTGCCGGGTTTCGAACCGGGGTCAGCCGGAAGATTTAAACATCAAGCACTTAATCACTCCACCACTTGCTGTTTTTGTGTAATCAAGGAAGCAAATAAAACCTTAAGTTCACCGTTAATCTATTTGTTTGCGCCAAAACTGAAACCGATCATCGGCTTTCAACTTTCCAGACGTTTGAGTGATCATGAGTTACTGATTATAACCGATGAAGCATTTGCAACCCACGTTTTAATCAATTCAGTCTTCAATTGAATTCGATTCATATGATTTTCAAGTTTGATAACCGAAATCAATTACTTTCAATTTTCACTAACAATATCATCATTTCATAACTCGGAAACACTCACAGAACCTCCAATTTCACTTTCGCTCTATTTTCTGTTCGTCGAAAACGCTTTCTGAAATCGCCGGACTTTCGCCGGAAAACCGTGACATTCATCGAATCGGTAAATTTCTCAATTCTTCCATCTTCTATCTATTGTTAGACTTATACTAACTCAAATCCTTCAACCAGAATCGGTCCCAGACGACGATACCGGATAATCTGCATTCGCCGGAAAGTCTCTGGAAATTCCGAAATCACGCTCTGAATCGGTACGAGCATCTAAACTCTCTGATAATTCTTGTTTAGTCACTTAATTTCACAATTAGTTAATCAAAACTGTTAATTGGTCCGCTCAGACTGAATTCGTAAACAGAGCCGACGACGTTTGCCGGAGTTCTGAGAAAAATCATCTTTCCGGTACATTCATTTCCAAAACCTTCTCTATCCGATTACATTTCAATCATTTATAAGTTTCGTTAATTGAATTAAACAAGAACAGTCGAATATCAATTGTCTGGGTTGTTTTAACGAAGAAGATGAAGTTTAGGTTGTGTATATATTTAATATAAATCGGGTTATATCTCGGGTTAGACACACAGTCCAGCGGTGGACTGTGTGCATTTGAAACATAGAGATACCGGGTTCGAGTCTGTCCTTGTTCCAATTCGTCACAATATTCAAACCTTTTTTTATAAAACCCAAATACGGAACCTTTCAGTTAGTATATAAGAGAAATAAAAACCAGTATTTTAACCAGGTTAGACGCACAGTCCAGCGGTGGACTGTGTGCAAAGTTAAACCACAGGTCACGGGTTCGAAACTCATCATGCATACCGGTTCGACATAATTAAAATCCTTTTTAAAATAAATGAATTCTGAATAAATTAAACAGTATATAAATATAATTAAAAACAGAAATATTTCGGGTTAGACACGTAGCTCAGTTGGTAGAGCTGCGTGCACGTGTACGGGAGGTCATGAGTTCGAGCCTCACCAAGCGCATACATATACAAGGTCCGAACCGGTCAACAGTCAAAGTCAATGGTCAACGGTCAACCCAAAAGTCAACATTTTTTTTATATTTTTATTTATTTATTTAATTTAAAATCAATTAAAAGTACTTAAAAATAATGTTTTTAAAGTTAGAAAATAACCTTAAACTCACAAAAATAAATCTAAAAACGCTATTAAAATTGTTAATAAAATCCACTTATTTACCGTACCTTTTCGTTATTATTTAGGTTAGTTATTCCTCGTCGATCAACCCTCTAAACTCGTGCGCATTCAACATCATCAAACGAACGCACCCAATGTGAGTGAATCTCTACAAATTCCCCGTTTTAATCACATTTTGGGGTGTATCATGTGTCTTATTATTTATTACATTTAAACACTTGTGCATCCATCATATCCATGATCAAATGTGTATTCAATATGTATCAACTGTTTGTGTGGTTAATGTTTAGATTAAATTTATCATTTTTCAGTACATACATCATCATAGGCCGTCTGTTCCCCATTACCTATGAGCGGAACCGTTCCCCATTACCTATTAGCGTGAACGAGGCGTTGCCAACATACGATCGGCTCCGTTTGATTGAGCCTTGATCGCACATACATCATCATAGGCCGTCTGTTCCCCATTACCTATGAGCGGAACCGTTCCCCGTTACCTATGAGCGTGAACGAGGCGTTGCCAACATACGATCGGCTCCGTTTGATTGAGCCTTGATCGCACATACATCATCATAGGCCGTCCGTTCCCCATTACCTATGAGCGGAACGTGACGTTGCCAACATATACATTATCATTCATGTCATATACTTATGCAAGGTGGTTTGTTATTGTTTGTTATTGTATGTTTATTTACGTTTGCTCACATATGATTATTGCACAATTTTTCTATATTAAATACAACAAGAAATCAATAATAAATGTTTTCTAACAAGGTTCACTCGCCAACTTTTTGTTGACCCAAAAACCATTTTTACACATGATACAAGTGGACAGGATGAAGCAAGGAACACATAGGAAAATGCCTTAGAAGAAAAATAATGGAGTCTAGAAAGATGTATAGAACATGTTGTACTTGTATGATCTTCTTTAAAATTTTAATAATAAATATGAAACATTATATTAAATGTCATGAGCTTTGACGAAAACCCAATCATGCCCCGATCACCTTTTTCCGCTGCGGGTCGGGGTGTGACAGATTGGTATCAGAGCTTTTGACTATAGGGATATAGGATAGGTTATTAGACCCTTAGAGCCTATACTATAGTTGATTAGATTTTAATTGTTTATGTGGTTACATGCAAACTCATGATGTTTATATGTTTTCATATTTATTACATACACAAATGCATGCAAACACTTCCAATATTATATTTTGTGATACATAATGAATTATACTTACAGTCAAACATACATAATTACATACACATTCATCATACATATTTCAATGTTCACATATGCAAATCACCTTCATACTTCCGTTATTCAAGATTTTTCGCATTTTTCATTTTTCAAATCTCATCAAAGTGAGTTCTGCGACGGGCATGTAGTAACTGTAAGGGTACAAGTACCGGTAGTCGGAACGTCCTGTCTAGGTTGGCATTCGTATAAATCCAATATAACGGACCAGTTTGCCTACCTGGGGACTAACGATGAGAGTACGGAGGACCTATTAGGCCAAAGCATGCCACACCAAACGTCGTTCGAACTAACCCCACTTTGAGTTGTCACCGTGTCCACACCTGGATACATTCCGAATATCATACGTTACATACATATTTCTCGATTTTCTCCGGGTTTTTAGTGTATGTAACCAGGCTAAAACATGCGAACCATATGAAAAACCCGATAATCATGGGGGCCCACATGATTACGAAGGTGAAGTATGGCGGCATGCAAGGCCCAATTACGAGCAGAGCCCAAGACATCCTATGGATGTAGTAGATTTATTATTCTATATTTATTTTATGAATGTTCATTCCTAAATACGACACATGACCCCTAAAACGTCCAACTCATACTCTTGATATGTATTCCTTGTAGATGTCTTCTAATCTCGCTCGTAGGAGGATGAGATCAGGAAAAGCCCGCGAGCGCATGGCTGCCCAAATCGCTCAACAAATGGCTGCCGTAATACCCAACATTGTAGTTCAAGTTCAACAAGCCCTTACCGCTAATCCCGTCAATCAAGAAGATCAAAATGTTGTCAACCTTCCCCCAATTACCACTAAATGCACCCTCAAGCAATTCAAATCCTGCGACCCTCCAAAATACGAAGGGACTGAAGGTGTCACCGCTCTCCTCCATTGGTTTGAGGAAATGGAAAACACTTTTCTAAATTGCGATTGCCCCGATGATCGCAAAGTGCAATATGCTACCGATCGTTTACTTGGAATAGCAGATGCTATGACTTTGACTTGGGAAGAGTTGAAGGAAATCATGACAAGACGGTTTTGTCCAAGAAGCGAAATCAAGAAATTGGAAGATGAGTTCTATTCTTTGAAACAAAAGGAGGGCGACCACACCACATACAACAAGAGATTTCTCGAGTTGAATCAGATGGTCCCCAACTTGTTCACTCCTCTCTACCGTTTGATCGAACACTACATTCGAGGTCTTCCTTCAAAAATTCAAGACCCGATAATAAGTACCACACCTGCAACTTTGGAAGCAGCAATGGAGTTAGCTACAGAGCTCACTGAGAACCGCATACGGATTAAAGACTTCAAGGAGGAGAAGAAGAAGGATAAAGCATCAACTGAAACCTCAAACTCAACCCAAACCGAATCCCCATCTCAACCCATTGTTAAGAGAAAACGAGATGGGCAAATTTTCGCTGTCACCCAACGCAATCAACCAGCTGCACAAGTTGTACCCCTCCAAGCTATCCCAATCACTCAAGTAGCACCCAACTCAACTTACCCAAATAAGAAACCTTACATTGGACCTCACCCTCAATGCAACACCTGTTTTTATCACCATCCACCTACCTTACCTTGTCGACTATGTGCGAATTGTGGACGCTATGGTCATTTGAGCAAGGTTTGCCGCACCCCTCAAAACCAAACCTCACCCCCTACTCAAAACATGATCCAAACATATCAACAACCCCAATACCCCATGTTCCCATATGTTCGAGCTTGTTTCAATTGTGGCGACCCCACCCATTTTAGAAATACGTGCCCTCGATTGGTTAACATCATCAACGCCCAAGCTCAAGCAAACCCAGTTAATCAAGCAAATCAAGCAAACCCAGCTCCACCGCCAGCAAGAGGAAGAGTTTACAACATCAACGCCAATCCTGTTGAAGATAATAACGGCCCAAACGAACCACCCAACTAGTTTTCTTCACAAAAAAATCAAGATTCAACTCCAACCGCTTAGTTTTTATGTTTTCTTTATGTTATCTCAATCTTCACGTATCTCAATTATAAATTGGAGATTTTATCCAAGAATCTTAATGCGAATTACTATTTCAGTTTTGTTTTATACTCATTGATTTAACATTCATATCATCATACCTCACGACGTATCTCCGTCTCATCATTTAAAGAAGTTGGGTTATGTCTCACTTCTACATAGACTAACCTCTTCATCATAACAAACGAGAGAGGTACTGTCATCATTCAAACACGTATACTTTCAGAATTTAGACTCAAGCTTTGGTTGTTGTGTTTGTTTATGTTTTAGAGTCACATAGAACTAATCATAACTTACTGATAAAACCAATGAAACTTTGACAAGAATATGGTGGATACGCCGCTGGTACTTCCTATATATAAGTATTCTTGCCAAAGGATCAAGGTATTGTCAGGCGGTTATGAGAAGTTTCATGTAGGATTTAGTAATGTCATGGTTGAAGTTTGTTTTATACTCACTGATTTAGCATTCATATCATCATACATCTCAACATATTTCAATCTCATCATTCAAAGAAGTTGGCTGTGTCTCACTTCTACATAGACTAACCTCTTCATCATAACAAACGAGAGAGGTACTATCATCATTCAAACATGTATACTTTCAGAATTAAGACTCAAGTTTTGGTTGTTGTGTTTAGAGTCACATAGAACTAATTATAATTTACTGATAAAGCCAATGAAAATTTGACAAGAATATGGTGGATACGCCGTTGGTACTTCCTATATATAAGTATTCTTGCAAAAGGATCAGAGGCATTGTCAGGCAGCTATGAGAGGTTCCATGTAGGTATTAGTGGTAGAAGTTTTGTTTTAGGATATAACCTTATCTTCCCAAACGTATCGATTCTCTCAGAACTCTTGTGCATGAGATCATACCTAGTCAATCAACTCTGTTTATCAATATTCTTTATCTTAGGCATCAAAAAGCGATTCCTGTAGCAGGGTATTCAACCCTTACTAGGAACGTTACCGCCTCAAATAATATTTAAACTCTTACCCCCTTCTAAGTATATAATTGTCAAAACCACCCTCCTTTCGAGTCAACCATACCATTACTTAAATTTTGGGACGAAATTTCTAAGAGTAGGGGATACTGTAACATCCGTCGAAAAACGGGTTTCCAAACCCGCTTCGTTTATTAATCGAATATCAAGTTATAAAATTTCGTTACGTATTTATGGTTAATTTTAATTTTAAACAATACATAATTAATAAACATTTTAGAATTTAAAAACTATAATTATTAAAAAGTAAAAATAAATTAAATAAAAAAGAAAAGGGGCTGCCGGGTTTCGAACCCGGGTCAGCCGGATCAAGCACTTAACCACTCCGCCACTTGCTGTTTTTGTGTAATCAAGGAAGCAAATAAAACCTTAAGTTCACCGTGAATCTATCTGTTTGCGCCAAAACTGAAACCGATCATCGGCTTTCAACTTTCCAGACGTTTGAGTGATCATGAGTTACTGATTATAACCGATGAAGCATTTGCAACCCACGTTTTAATCAATTCAGTCTTCAATTGAATTCGATTCATATGATTTTCGGGTTTGATAACCGAAATCAATTACTTCCAATTTTCACTAACAATATCATCATTTCATAACTCGGAAACACTCACAGAACCTCCAATTTCACTTTCGCTCTATTTTCTGTTCGTCGGAAACGCTTTCTGAAATCGCCGGACTTTCGCCGAAAAACCGTGACATTCATCGAATCGGTAAATTTCTCAATTCTTCCATCTTCTATCTATTGTTAGACTTATACTAACTCAAATCCTTCAACCAGAATCGGTCCCAGACGACGATACCGGATAATCTGCATTCGCCGGAAAGTCTCTAGAAATTCCGAAATCACGTTGTGAATCGGTACGAGCATCTAAACTCTCCGATAATTCTTGTTTAGTCACTTAATTTCACAATTAGTTAATCAAAACTGTTAATTGGTCCGCTCAGACTGAATTCGTAAACAGAGCCGACGACCTTTGCCGGAGTTCTGAGAAAAATCATCTTTCCTGTACATTCATTTCCAAAACCTTCTCTATCCGATTACATTTCAATCATTTATAAGTTTCGTTAATTGAATTAAACAAGAACAGTCGAATATCAATTGTCTGGGTTGTTTTAACGAAGAAGATGAAGTTTAGGTTGTGTATATATTTAATATAAATCGGGTTATATCTAGGGTTAGACACACAGTCCAGCGGTGGACTGTGTGCATTTGAAACATAGAGATACCGAGTTCGAGTCTGTCCTTGTTCCGATTCGTCACAATATTCAAACCTTTTTTTTATAAAACCCAAATACGGAACCTTTCAGTTAGTATATAAGAGAAATAAAAACCAGTATTTTAACCAGGTTAGACACATAGTCCAGCGGTGGACTGGGTGCAAAGTTAAACCATAGGTCACGGGTTCGAGACTCATCATGCACACCGGTTCGACATAATTAAAATCCTTTTTAAAATAAATGAATTTTGAATAAATTAAATAATATATAAATATAATTAAAAACAGAAATATTTCGGGTTAGACACGTAGCTCAGTTGGTAGAGCTGCGTGCACGCGTACGGGAGGTCATGAGTTCGAGCCTCACCCAGCGCATACATATACAAGGTCCGAACCGGTCAACAGTCAAAGTCAATGGTCAACGGTCAACCCAAAAAGTCAACAATTTTTTTTATATTTTTATTTATTTATTTAATTTAAAGATCAATTAAAACACTTAAAAATAATGTTTTTAAAGTTAGAAAAATAACCTTAAACTCACAAAAATAAATCTAAAAACCCTATTAAAATTGTTAATAAAATCCACTTATTTACCGTACCTTTTCGTTATTATTTAGGTTAGTTATTCCTCGTCGATCAACCCTTTAAACTCGTGCGCATTCAACATCATCAAACGAACGCACCCAATGTGAGTGAATCTCTACAAATTCCCCGTTTTAATCACATTTTGGGGTGTATCATGTGTCTTATTATTTATTACATTTAAACACTTGTGCATCCATCATATCCATGATCAAATGTGTATTCAATATGTATCAACTGTTTGTGTGGTTAATGTTTAGATTAAATTTATCATTTTTCAGTACATACATCATCATAGGCCGTCTGTTCCCCATTACCTATGAGCGGAACCGTTCCCCATTACCTATTAGCGTGAACGAGGCGTTGCCAACATACGATCGGCTCCGTTTGATTGAGCCTTGATCGCACATACATCATCATAGGCCGTCTGTTCCCCATTACCTATGAGCGGAACCGTTCCCCATTACCTATGAGCGTGAACGAGGCGTTGCCAACATACGATCGGCTCCGTTTGATTGAGCCTTGATCGCACATACATCATCATAGGCCGTCCGTTCCCCATTACCTATGAGCGGAACGTGACGTTGCCAACATATACATTATCATTCATGTCATATACTTATGCAAGGTGGTTTGTTATTGTTTGTTATTGTATGTTTATTTACGTTTGCTCACATATGATTATTGCACAATTTTTCTATATTAAATACAACAAGAAATCAATAATAAATGTTTTCTAACAAGGTTCACTCGCCAACTTTTTGTTGACCCAAAAACCATTTTTACACATGATACAGGTGGACAGGATGAAGCAAGGAACACATAGGAAAATGCCTTAGAAGAAAAATAATGGAGTCTAGAAAGATGTATAGAACATGTTGTACTTGTATGATTTAATTGTATGATCATCTTTAAAATTTTAATAATAAATATGAAACATTATATTAAATGTCATGAGCTTTGATGAAAACCCAATCATGCCCCGATCACCTTTTTCCGCTGCGGGTCGGGGTGTGACAGTATATGGGTGTGGTGGATACGCTGCGGTACTTCCTATATATAAACACCCAGCTACATGATCAAGGTGCCGTTACTCAGGACAGACGGGCTTCATGTTACGATTCGTTTGGTTATGTTTGGGCAACGCGGTGTTGAGACTTCGACCCTGTTTGATGCGATAGATGATGCCATAGTTGTCATAACCACAATATCTATATATGTTCGCAGTGATTTTAAATGAAAGGTAGTTTGGGTCAACATATAACTACCTTTGGGGTTAATCCTAGAAAGGTCATTCTTAGAATATGTAGTACGACTTTCTAGGGGTACTACACCCTGGTAGTACTCTGTACTGAGCTATGCGGGTATAGCCGGTAATAGCTACCCACATAGATTTACCCAATGACTGATTCATGATAGGTAGTCATCCTTCAGCCTTTGGTAAGACAATTCAGCGTAATTTATTTCGTTGGCGGATTTGCTAGAACGTACAGTCATATATTCGAAGTCACTACGTTATGACAAACCAATTATACTTATGTCACCGACCGTCGTCTATGAAACTATTCAGTTGAAACATATATTTCCTTTACTAGCTGTCGTTTGCTAATGATACGAATTCTTAATAAGGACGCGTAATTAGCATCGGTGTTGATAACCCAAGGGGATTTAGGGGTAACACATAAATGGAGAAACTTATTTGCTGTAATCAAAGTTTGGTAAGGAGTTGTGTGGATGCGGATCTGATGGTGATAAGACTTGTGGAGGCGAGAACAATTTTGCCTATATTCCTCGTAACTGTTAATACTTCGTATTCACAGGACACTCATATGCATACATTTATTTAATACAACATTAACCGCGGTCCAATCCAAGTGTCAATTTGGTAAATTTCTGTTGATGGTGACGTAACCACGGTGCGAAGTAAGAAAAATATAATGATGAAGTAATCCGACTTACTGCTTCAAATCAATTCAATTCTCCTTACTAACACTATTGGAAAATGTTAAGGTCCGGTACTTATAAATTACTAATTTGATGCGCCCTATCGATTTAGTTCAAACTAATACAAGATAAATCCCCAATAACTCGAAGAAGTAGTGAATGAACGGTACGAAGGACCGTAACGAAGCTACCTCTTAATGAATATTTAATAAACAAATGACACAAAGTGAATTTTTTGTCGAACGATTAGTTTATATATATATATATATATATATCTAATTCGAAGGACGATATTTAAAAGAATTGTATAAAATTTTATATATCAAACGATCCCTTGTTTTCAGCCTCGCATAACTTAGTGAAAATATGCTATAATGAAAGACAAGATCTCCTTCGAGTAGTATTCGAGTATCGTAATACGATGATTAACCTGTGTGACAACTCTTATTGACATCTTCAAACTCTAGACTACACGGGGTCCTGACCTGAATTCTTTCGGTAACCCTGAGATACTAAGTCTTGAATCAATATCACCCATATGAGGCCGGTGCATTCATGCTAGAAATCGCATAAGGGGATACATGGTTCTTTGATTCCTTTCGATTAAGGCTTTTCACGTCACGATACCCTACGCTTGTGAGTAACCAAGAGTATGCATTAAACGGTGTTGCTTGTCCTCGTGAGTATATGAGAAATAAATTCTTTAGACCAGGAGAGTATTGTTCAACCACCCCTCGTCTTCCTTTGAATGGTTGGTACCTTCGATTGATTTCAGTTCGACCGATTTAAATGAGTATTCGTAAAATACGATACTACCAAGAAACCCGATTCTTCTTTATTTTCTTGTGACGAAAATTCTTGTGTTACTTAAAGAAACAAGTAGGAGAGAAATCTTAAGTATAATACTGTAGATATACATATATACCTGGTATTCGTACCGCGAGTGAAATTCACGATCGGGGGGATGATTGTCGGATACTGTTGCGCTATCATTTGCGCGATTTCCGCCTCGGTCATTTATGATGAGCGTTTCGGGGCCATTCTATTACAAACAATACTTATATACATGTATCAATGTCACATATTCAGTCATCCCATATCACAAAATTTCGTCCCACGCATGAGTCCACAACCTGTATAACCAACATCGTTATCATGTATGTAATAATATCCGTCATCATACCACTGTTAAAATTGCACTTAGACTTAACCCAAAAAGGGCCAGTGCTTAAATGTGCGGTCAAAACATGTCACTAGAGTGTCGTATATACACCATCCTATGAAAAGCAAGAACTACCCTGCATGAAGGAACACGGTCAAATCCAAACTCTCTTTGAAATAGGAATAGTCACGAGTTGTCTGAATATCATAATTGTTGTCTTTTGTGCGCTGAAACCACCTGGGGGAAAGCTAAACCAGAAATCTAGTAGTCCCGATCATTCCAGATGAAGGGACTAGTGAATCTTCCGAATACATCCCTCGGATATCAGGTCCATCCAGAGGGGGAATTCCTTTGATAATAAGAATAAGACTTTGTCGCTACAACTAATTCTCCTCAAATTTGGGGAGAGTTACTTAAGATACGATACGAATTGTAATACCTTGATGTGTGAAACCAAGTCAAACCCAACGACCAAAGTGTAAATCAGTGCTTGGGTGGATGCACTGACTGGCTGCGAGATGGCATTCATAACTTCTATTCGTACCCTAGCCGTCAGAGTGCTAGACTTACCTCGATTGATTACGACTTTCATTCAGCCTTTCTTAAAGTTACTTTTGTTATTTCAAGAGGTTGCTGAGCGATTGTGGATCTATGTTACTACATTTCCCAGCCGCACGTATTCTTTCTGTGCCCTATTGGGAAACAGAACTGGCTAGTCCTACGACCAAAGGGTCGAGAAACTCAACGACCCTAGGCTCGACCAACTCGGGGGCCGGGTCTTCATTTCTTGTTTACATTATTACAAATATGAGACTAACGGGAGAAATCAGATTCATTGGTCAACTGTCCCTATCGGAACTAGGGTGACTATGGATTCGGGCTTTAGCCCATGATTTCATAAAACCACATGAATTTCTCAATCTAAACAAAGATGGTTTGGCATGAATGAACTCGACGAAACCCTTATGTTTAATCGGTGGTTCAAATGGCAGAGGTGCCAAGATGGGAAGGCATTAAATCTTTTTATACTCATATACAGTTCACATCATACCAAGTCCGAAGTTGACTCGAAAAACCACGAGACCGAGATGGTCAAGTGGTGATTTACCTTGTGACTAGTATGGGCTATATTCGCCTATGCATTAGGTAATCTTTCGAGAAAATGATGGGAAATGATTACTTCTCGTTGTCTCCATTAACAACATCCTTACGAAACGTTAGTCCAGCGTGGATTTGTTCCTACCCTGCGAGGGGTACTCCATTGATGGGGAATGTTGACTCGATGACTCGTTACTTAGTCATCTTTTACAAAACTACCTGTACGTCTACGATTAAATCTGGTCCCACATGTAGGGGCATCAGGGTGATACTTGTGGTCACTAGACACTCATTACACCTCAAATATGTCTACGTAAGAGTAGCGTTCTAGAGGTGGTGTTACTTGAATGAAAACCGCATTGGGTACACACTCTACCTTTCACGGTATATGGGAATTTTTATACAATTATCTCTTGAGAATCACATGATGTTATCAAAGCTACTAAGTTGTTTCCTTCTAGAGAAGACATAAACAGTTGTACAACAGCTAAAGCCAAGCTCCCGAAACTTAACACAAACTGGAAGTATTATTATAGAAATTTCATATCCTTATGACGTAATCCGACTACTGGTGAGTAGTGCGAGCACACCACTGATGTTAGTATGCAGATTCGTTATTACTCTTGTACATGATCGTCTTATGGCAGCCTTAGGCCCTTAAAATCCTTTCTCTTTCTTATTCTCCACCATAGAGCAGGGAATCTCGTGATCGGTTAGTATTAGCCGAAGATATTCTCGTACACGATAACAAGGGAAGATTGTCGCGCACCACTTGGTGAGAGCAAATTTATTCCCTTAACACAAACATGCGGAGCACGATACGCACCATTGCGAAGTTTGCAACGAACCTGGGAGGGTATCCATACTCCTCGTCTATAGGGGTGTTCAATAACTAGTAACTGAAATCGTAAATAAAACTTATGGTGTATGAATGGTTAAGATAATGAATGCGAAGGAAACGTAATAATTGCAGTTATCCTTAAACTGAATACAAGATTCCTATTCTACTGTGAGTCCAACAACACTCTCACTTTCAGATTGGAAGTAAGGAGAAACGTTAAGTTAGCAATACGTAGGAATTGTGGATGGACAAATTATATAGCTACTATGTAGCACAATTATCATCTCCGTACGATGATGATACTAAACAAAAAGCGAAAACAGACTTGTCTGTCAGATGACTTCCACGAATACAAATACTGAGCTTTCCAATGGACTACTAAACGAAATTTCGAGGACGAAATTCTTTTAACCGGGGGAGACTGGGACAACTGAGAAAAATCCCGGTAAACTTTGCTTGGTATAAGTCCGTGGTAATCGGACGTGATATGTGGGTCATGATATTGTTGTGATTATGTGTTATGATACGAATTCTGGAGCATGTTACACCGACCATAATACGAGTATATGCCAAGTAATTACCAAAAACATTACATTGACGCTATGCGTCACCTACATGGTAAGACAAAGTCATGAATGAATTGACGACTCTGGGAATACGTATTAGTAAACATGCATGACTGGTGTGCTATGGCATACGTGATACCCATGACGAAACCAGGTACACCTTAATTGGTCCTAAACTTTAAGCATAATTAAAACAATAATTGCGCGTAAATTTTGCGAACTTGTATGACTTGGGTGCTATACTGAGCAATCGTTATTATGTCTCGGAGGAATCCGAGAGCACGTCATGGTTAACATGACACTATTAAGGACCAACGATGCGAGGTTGGTTTCCTTAGACTTGAACAACGTGTTAAACGGAGACTTGACGTTTAACAGCACATCAAACCTTTGATTTTGATTATTAGGATATCGGTAGCATCATTTAAGATTCTGAGTTCTAAGGAACAACTTAGTTTTGTACCATAGACTGTGACATAAGGTTTGAAGCTAATCGAAGCCTGGGCACGCAAAACGAAGCAGCTTCCCGGTTAGGGAAACGCCTTCGTTTTGGGCATAACATAAGGCAACCAAATGTGCAAGGAACGATCGATCAAGCATAAAAACACTTAAACTACCCTAATACGAGACTTTTATGATTAAAACATAACTAGGTTCGGATTTCGAGACGGTTATGCTCAGTTTTTAAACCGAGTCTTTTGACACTAAAAACGCGAAAAACGGAGCCCGTTTCGCCAATCGGAGACGCGTCCGGGACACGAAAACTAACCTAAACGCAACACGAAAGATAAACATCATCTTTTAGTGCACAATACAAAGCACGAGGTGGCCACATGGGGCCCACCCTAAACCGCCACCCCCCTTATTTAATATTTTTTTTTCTTTTTCCTTTTAATTTACTCAAAAATCCCACCAAATTTCTGCCATCTTCAACCTTCTTCAGCTGATTTCAACCTTAGACATCACCAAATCAAAGGTATAACTCTTGTTCATAAGGTTTTAATCATGATTTCTTGAGAAAACTTGGTTTAGGTCATGAAAACCCTTTTTAATCCATGATTTTTGAAGGTTTAAACAAGTTTATGGGCTGAATAAGAACACCTTGGGAATTCCCTGGTGTTATATGGCAGCCATGATCACAAATCTATGGGTTTTGATACCCTAATCAACACTTATTCGACAAAAATCGCATAACTATTCGATTAACCGAAACCCATGAAACAAAGCTTGATTGATCTAAGTTCTAGCATATTTGGATTGCACTTGATGTGTAGGTACTGAATATAGCTCCTACACCCTTCTAGACTCAAGAAAAACATGTGGAAACGGAGCTTGCGCTAGGTATATCGCCCGAAAACCGAATCTAGAGTAGGCAGATTATTGTTTTGACTATAACTTGGTCTGTGAGACTTGGATTGAGCTGAAATTTAGTGTGGTGATGTAGGGTATTGTCAGGAAGGTCCACATAAAATTTTACAATTTTTGGAGTTTTCTATGATATTTGGTGAAGTTTTGACTGTTTTACCAAAACAAATCCAGAAAAAAAAATACTAAACAGGGTCAATAAATCACCAAATTTTTCATGAACGCTAAGAAACATATAGGAAAAGTTCTAGGAAGTTTCGAAGTCCATTGGTTGAGTTTTGATTTGGGTTAAAAATCCACGTTTTTGCGAGTTTTCGGTAGCCAGGAACGCACCGAAACGAAATCGGAAAAATCTCAATTTTTTGTGAGAAGTTCTTGGACATGTATAGGATGTTCTGGAACGTTTTGGGAATTTTTGAACCACTGATGATAATTAATGTTAATTATTTGATTAAATATTGTTTTATAAATAATTTATTTAAATAAGGAAAATGCCAAAATAAATTCCCAAATTATTTTTCCCATACTTTACAGATTTTTACAGATTTTTATTCAAAGTATAGATTAAACGGGAATTTATGTAATAAAAACGAGTCATTTTAAAATAAATTCGGCAGTTTACCGTATAACGAACCTGCCGGAACCGGGAACTGACCAAACCCGACTAGTACTATAATTGGAACACCGGAAGTATTGCGGGTGATTCCAGGGCGGATTGGACACTAGGGGTGTGTCCTAGGCCAGTTCGGGAGATCCCTGACGGCGGGAGTGAAAACTCAATTTTGGGCAACCTAGACTCCCCAAACCCCCGAACTCCCTTAATGAAAAGTTAATCTTTCTTAAATAATAATGTATTGGCACTATTGGTATTCCCATGCCATTATCCGAACATATTAAACAACCGACTTTGGTTGGCACGTGAAACGGTGCCCGGAAGCCAAACTGAAAACTAATATTACCCTGACATTCATCACCATACCCGTGTCCTATAGACTCAATCCGGGGTGAAAACTCTTGACCAGATCCAAGTTATGACCATTACCGACTTAGATACTGATTTGAGTCCATACTTGCATGTGTACTCTTAAAGCTGATTTCGTTGATTGATCACTCTTTGATCGAGACTACTATCTACACTGTGAGTTTTCACTTCCCCACTTTTAAATTGTTCTACTGTTTTCTAAAGACTTGCATGTTAAGAACTGTGTGATTACACCAAGTTGGGAGTGAGTTTCACCCCACCACTTTTGAACTGTGTTATACTGTTTTTGGAGTGACTTGCATGTACAAAGTATGTTAATTGCACCAACATGTAAGGATGTGAATTATCTAACACACGAACTACCTCCCCACTACAAGTAATTAGCGTAAGCCGTGGACAGTGAATAGTACTATTGGTCTGACCAACCCAGTTGACGCCGGATGGTGCGATGCCGGCCAACTTACAACTGCACTTGTCCTAAACTCGGTTATGTTGTTAGACATAACTACATTGGGGCGTTGAACTACACGTGATGCAGTTGGTGGGCCGGGAGTGTCTGCGTGACACGGTCAGGTGGGCAGCAGTGTCTGGGATGACACGGCCCGAGGCAAAACAGTCAAGGTTTCACTTTTGTTCTCTTGTAATTCCATCTGTGACTATGACCAGTGCAATTAAACTTGTTAACACATATTGTTCCACAACAACTAAACCAGTGGGACTCACCAGCAGCGTTTAGCTGACCCTTTTTTTTAAAACTAACATGCATTTCAGGTAACTTGAGACTCGTGTGATCCGTGTATGTTGTTCAAGACATGATTATACGCGAACCATGATATAGACACATGTGGCTTAGAAGACTTTTGTGGTTCATTAGAACACGCAGTTGTAACATACCTCTAGTATGTAATCAACATTTTGTAAGTAATAAAATGTAGTGTCTTTATAAACAATGTGCTTGTACAAGAGGTGTCTGTTGCATCCCATTTTTTTCTTCCGCTGCAAGTCGGGGTGTGACAGAAGATTTTTCAGATTATGATACATATTGATGCTTAAGGGTTAGAGTTCTTATTTCCGGTGAAGGGGTAGTTCGCAGGATTAGCAGGCATTAATACCAGTGAGGAACTGAGGACGTTCAAGACGTTCAGTGATGTTCTTAGGAATTAATGACTAGCTTCGGTGTATCGGATAGTTTCAAAATTAACAAGGAAATCTGAGGTTATTCAAGACATAACTGATGATAGCCTTTGGTGGCCATTATTTTTAGTCTTCAAGCAGATGAATCATTATTCTTGGACTAACCGCCGATGGATGACGATGTTTGTTGATTAAGTTACGCTGGTCTACCGGAGATAGCTATGTATCTGGCATTGTGACTAAAGAAGAAGAAGGTGATTCTGATTACGGACGTGTGTTTCTCAGATTTGATGCTTTATCAGATTATCTGTTTCCAAAGAAGATTTGCTGATTGGGTAGATTACCTATTTGTTGATCAAATCTTTCTGAGGGGTGCTTAACTACAATTACGGAAATCGGGATTTCAGATTTTCGAGGGTATTCGTTGATTTGAATTTTTCTGATGTAGTGATTCGAAGTTTCTATCAATTGCCGGTTGAGTTTTTGATATATTAAGAGTGTGCGGAATAAACTCTCGATGCTCAGCGCTTATTCAAAAATTGAACTCGTATGCAGTTATCGTCAAAATGGAGAAGCTGCTGCATTGATTAGCTTCGGATTGGTGTGTATTGAAGAAAATTTGTCAATCAAGCAAATCAGAGGAGGTCAGAAACCATGCAATCAAAGTTCTGAACTGGAGTTTTCAGGGGAATTCAATGTTGATACTGCGAGCCCGGATCATCAATTAAGGGGGAATTTCTTGACGCGTCTCGACGACTTCGACAGACACCTTGATTGAAGTTGCAGAATATTCAAACACGGCTCAGGGTTTTGAAGATCAAGATCAAGCTTCGACAGTAACGAACAAGGGGGAATCTGTTGATGCACTTTGTGTTTGTTACTTGTCGAATAGGCAAGATAGAGCGTGTGTTGAATATTGTATAGATTAGAATCGAACACACGACCAAGTTCGGACGAACTTGTCATGCATAGGGACAAGTTCGGCCGAAGTTTACTTGTCAAATGGACAAGTTCGCCCGAAGTCAAGTTCGGACGAACTTGACCATGACACATCTCATCCGAACTTGTTCCATTATATATAGGTGGTGTGAGTTTTTTGCAATCCCTACGGGGACGTGCTGCCGGATTCTCTCTAGAAACTCCGGCAGCTGGACAAGATGTATACTCTTTCGGTATGAATGAAGATATAACTTCCGCTGCGCTCTACTTCTACTCCTTTCTATAATAACATTCTACCGAATCGGTTACGTTTACGCACTAACTTCCGTCTAGAAGCGCCTGATCACGGACCTTCAAAACAAGCTTAGTTAGGCTTCACTAATCCTAAACTTGGTTAGGAGCACAAAGAACTCAAGGTTGTTGAAGGTGAAACATAAGTTTTAAAGAGATTTGTTCAACACAGAAAGTTTGGAGCCCTTTAGGTGGACTTCCGGGTCTGGATTCTCCAGGGAGAATCCGTGGAATCGAACCTAAGGTTTATCCAAGTACTTAGAAGAAAGAATCAAGTAAAAAGGTTAAGAAATAAACTAGTTATGCTCACTTTTGTAAATGTTGATGAATCTGCCAAGTTCTTGAGTTTGCAATAGATTTTAGAGTGTTTGGGAGGAGATTAGAGAGTGATTTTAGAGTCTTTAAGAGTTGTAAAAGTAGAAAAGAGGCTGGATTAAGGGTTGTATTTATAGGGAAGGATTTAGGGTTAAGTTGATTGGCATTTAATATAAATAGTTGTTTGTTTAAATAATAAAAAAAACATTTAACTCAACCACAAGGCTGTCCAGTCGCTGCTATGGGCAGCCATGTTGTTTATATATTATTTTTACCTATTAATATATAAGTTATGTATTATACTTATTATATTATGTTAATTTAGTGCACACACAATTAACTATGAAAGCATTATGCTGTTAGGTGGGTTATATATTGAAAGAAAACAATCAAATGGATCAGCCATGAAGGCTGTCCAATTCCCATCTTTTATTTTTTTTATTATATACTTTTTTACAATATTAAGTATTATATTAGTTGTTAATTAAGTGTTACAAGATGATGGATGTATACTCAACATGTTAGCAAGGTCTAAAAAGGCATAACAAGCATGTTTTTAATTACTAATATGTGTGATGTGTATAACAAGTATGTTTGATTCATAGTTTGGTAGGATCAAGTGAGAAAAAAAATACATATAACTTAGTCTTGTTATTTAATAATCAAGCATAGGAATGTATGGAGAGTTTAACAATTATGAATATACGATCATGGTTATGAGTTAAATTTATGTTTAAGCGAATTATGAATCATGTATTAAACGAATGCATGTGTCAACGTATAAACATGTATAAGCGATGTATATTCCATATAAAAGATAAATTTTATTACGATCAAAGTCTCGGATTTACAATGGTTTGAAACGAAATACGAATGCATAAGGAACAAGCTTCCAAAAATAGAAATACAAATCGAGCTTTCTAAATACGGAAGGTTACAAAGAGAGGATACTTAGTCTTCATATCACTCTCGAGTTCCCAAGTAAATTCAGCGCCACGCTTTCCTTCCCATCAAACCTTGACGATAGAAATTCGACTGTGCCTTAATTGTTTGATTCCCCGTCCATGATTTTGATTGGTTTTTCCGCAAAACGCAATGTCTCGTTGATTTGAAGATCTTCGAGTGGAACTTGAAGTCCTTCTTCAGTTAGACATTTCTTGAGGTTTGAAACGTGGAAGACTGGGTGAACGTTGTTGAGCTCAGGAGGTAGATCCAGTCGATACGCTAACTTGCAAATCCTTTCGAGAATCTTGAAAGGACCTACATAGCGAGGAACGAGTTTTCCTTTCTTACCAAATTGAACAACACCCTTCCAAGGGGATACCTTGAGAAGTACGTTATCACCTACATTGAATTCCAAAGGCTTGCGTCTTTTGTCAGCATAACTCTTTTGTCGGCTTCGGGCTTTAAGAAGATTATCACAAATATGTAGGATCTTGTCCGTTGTCTCTTGTATAAGTTCGGGACTGGTGATTTGAGAGTCTCCGATCTCATGCCAACAAATAGGCGAACGACACTTACGACCATAAAATGCTTCAAATGGTGCCATTTGAATACTAGCGTGATAACTGTTACTGTACGAGAATTCTACCAAGGGTAAGTGCGAATCCATGTTTCCGCCAAAATCGATTACGCATGAACGAAGCATATCCACCATGGTTTGGATAGTACGCTCGGTTTGACCGTTGGATTGAGGGTGAAAGCAGTACTAAGATTGAGACGAGTGCCAAATGCGGATTGAAACGTTTGCCAAAGACGGGAGGTAAAACGAGCATCGCGATCCGAAATGATGTCAACGGGAGTACCATGACGACTAATGACTTCATCTGTGTAGATACGAGCCAATTTCTAGACTTTGTATTCTTCACGAATGG
Organism: Scalesia atractyloides; assembly: GCA_947069175.1. Lineage (NCBI taxonomy): Eukaryota > Viridiplantae > Streptophyta > Magnoliopsida > Asterales > Asteraceae > Scalesia > Scalesia atractyloides. The sequence goes on along the minus strand of CAMTDV010000004.1, from coordinate 49,357,972 downwards.
CGAGGAAATGAGAAGATTTGGTCAATCGATCAATGATGAACCAGATGATGTCATGACCAGACGAAGTGCGAGGAAGCTTGGTAATGAAATCCATAGCTATACTCTCCCATTACCAGACAGGAATTTCTGGTTGTTCGAGCAAGCCAGAGGGGCGTTGATGTTCAACTTTCACCTTGGAACAAGTAAGACACTTCGATACGTAAAGAGCGATATCCTTCTTCATTCCAGGCCACCAATAAGATACTCGAAGGTCATGATACATCTTGTCAGCGCCAGGATGAACGGAGTATCGGGATTTGTGGGCTCATCCATCAAGGTGTTTCGAATGTTAAGACAATTAGGAATCTAAATGCGATCATGGTAGTAAAGAAACCCATCGGGTTTAGCTGCGAGTGGGTTTTCGACTCCACAATTCAACTCGTTATCGAGGTTACCCTCGTTAATGACGGCAAATTGTGCTTGGCGAATTAGCTCATGAAGCTTTCCCAAGATTTGGTGACAACGAAAACTGTTGACATGAGTTTTACGACTAAGTGCATCGGCTACAACATTCTCTTTACCAGGATGGTAGCGAATATCACAGTCATAGTCGTTTAACAATTCTACCCAACGACGTTGACGCATGTTGAGTTCCTTTTGATCAAAGATATGTTGAAGGCTCTTGTGGTCGGTGAAGACCGTACACTTAGTACCATAAAGGTAGTGTCGCCAAATCTTTAATGCAAAAACAACTGCATCAAGTTCAAGTCGTGCATAGTATAGTTCTTCTCATGGATTTTGAGTTGTCTCGACGCGTAAGCGATAACCTTGTCTCGTTGCATAAGAACGCAACCAAGACCTTGGTTTGATGCATCGCGATACATGACGAAATCGTCGTTTGCATCGGGAAAAGTAAGGATAGGAGCATTACAGAGCATGTCCTTGAGAGTTTGAAAAGACTCCTCTTGTTCGGGACCCCAAACAAAAGGTTTATCCTTTTGAGTCAAAGACGTAAGAGGGACAACGATTTTGGAAAAGTTCGAGATGAAGCGATGATAGTACCCAGCTAGGCCAAGAAACGAACGAATTTCAGAAGGTGATTTAGGTGCAATCCAATTCTTCACATCTTCAATCTTTGCGGGGTCAACATGAATACCGAGTTCATTGATGGTGTGACCAAGGAATTCAACCTCTTTTAGCCAAAATTCACACTTGGAGAATTTGGTGTAAAGACGTTCGGTACGCAAAAGCTGAAGGATAAGTTGCAAATGTCGCCCATGCTCTTCTTTCATTTTGGAGTATATGAGAATATCCTCGATGAATACGATTATGAAACGATCGAGGAAAGGCTTACACACGCGGTTCATTAAATCCATGAACACTGCAGCGCGTTAGTCAAACCAAAAGGCATGACCACGAACTCGTAGTGTCCATAACGTGTGCGAAATGTAGTTTTTGGTACACCTTCCTCGAGAACTCGAAGTTGATGATAGCCAGAACGAAGGTTGATTTTCGAGAAACAGGTCGCACCTTGAAGTTGATCGAAGAAATCGTCAATGCGAGGAAGTGGGTATCGGTTTTTTACTGTAAGTTTGTTGAGTTCACGATAGTCAATGCACATCCGAAAGGACCCATCTTTCTTTCTTGACGAACAAAGCGGGAGCACTCAAAGGAGAAGTACTAGGGCGTATAAAGCCTTTATCAAGAAGCTCTTGAAGTTGGCTTGGTAGCTCTTGCATTTCCGAGGGAGCTAAACGATAAGGATCTTTCGCAACAGGAGTTGCGCCAGGAATGAGATCAATACGAAAATCAACAGAACGAGGAGGAGGAGGGCCAGGAAGATCCTCGGGGAAGACATCGGGAAATCGCAAACAATAGGAACGTCACTCATGCTCGGACCCTTGTATTTCTTTTCCACAATGTGGACCAGAAAGGCGAAGTATTCCTTGCGTAAATATTTGTTCGCTTGGATGCACGACATAGTTTGAGACCTTTAGAGGGTTTCTCACCATAGACGTGCAAGGAATCACCGTTTGGAAGAGGAAGGCGAATGAATTTCTCAGAGCAAACAACTTCAGTAAGAACTCGCCTAAGCCAATCCATGCCTACTATGATATCGAAGCTTCCCAATTGCATGGGTATGAGGTCAATCGAGAACGTATGATCGTTAAGATTCAAGGAACAATTAGAAAGGACAGAATCAACAGTGACGGATTTCCCGTTGTGACTTCGACTGCGAATAGATTAGACAACTTAGAACGCGTGCACTTAAGCAAGGGTTCAAATGTCACACCCCGACCCGCAGCGGAAATAAGAGTCGGGGCATAATTGGGTTATCACCAAAGCACATGACATTTACTATTATGTTTCATAATTAATAAAGTCAAAGTTACATTTTCAAACATCCAAACACGTTCATTCAATACAAAGGAAAATAACCAACATAACAATCCCAACACTAAATCGTTTTATTCTTCTAATCCAGGTCCTATGTGTTCCTAGCTGCTGCTGGCTCACCTGTATCATGTGTAAAATGGGAGTTTTTGGGTCAACAATAGTTGGCGAGTGAACCTTATTAGATAAACATTTAATAATGACTTTATGGTTAGTTTATCAATGAAATATTGTGCATAATCATAAATGAGCAAATGTAAATAATCAAGCATTGGCAAATAGCAATTACAATTATAACATACAATAACACTTGCTAGCATACATGAATATACCAATATCATACGATAACTAACATAAATGAACTGTGCGATCAAGGCTCAATCAAACGGAGCCGATCGTATTGCATGTACTGAAAATGTAAAATGAACTGTGCGATCAAGGCTCAATCAAACGGAGCCGATCGTATTGCATGTACTGAAAATGTAAAATGAACTGTGCGATCAAGGCTCAATCAAACGGAGCCGATCTTATGCGGGCACGCCAGGTTCAACCGCATAATAAAATGGGGAACAAGCTCAAACCTCATAAATGGGGAGCGGCGGCCTCGGCAATTGCATGTACTGAAATAATAATTTGCATCCAATAATAACTACTTAACAGCAACAAACTAAATACACATGTTCATGATATGATGTATGCACAATAGTTTAGTTATAATATGTATATAAACAAAGACACATGATACACCCCAAAAACGTGATTAAAACGGGGAATTTGAAAGATTCACTCACCTTGGGTGCGTTGAATTGGAGATGGTGAGATGCGCATCGGTTCAACTGAGTTTGTGTATAAGTTTCATTTATGTTCCTAGAGTTAACAGAAAACACGTTGTGGCGAAGTGGTTTAGGGAATGAGTGTTAAGTTGTTGCAGCGACTCGGCTGACCCGGGTTGGAGTCCCGGCAGCTTCATATATTTTTTATTTATTTTATTTTAACTTTTTATCAAATATAATTTTTATAGTTTAGTTTATTTATTAATTATGTATCGTTTTAACTCAAAATAACCATAAATAATTAATGCACTTTTATAACTTGGTACTTGATTACAAAACGGAGCGGGTTTTGGAGACCCGATTTTTACAAATGTTACAGTATCCCCTACTTTAGGAATTTCGTCCCGAAATTTAAATGGTTGAAGTAGTAGGAAAAAGATGCGGGTATTTTTCACGCATTGAGTCTTCACGTTCCCTAGTAAACTCAGGTCACCGTTTCGACTCCCAGCGTACCCTAACAATTGGAAAGCGACTTCGTCGAAGACGCTTCTCCCCGAAGTCCATGATCTCCACTGGTCTTTCAATTAAATGCATGGATTCATCAATCTGAATGTCTTCCAACGGAATATGGAGGTTCTCATCAGCGAGGCACTTCTTCAAGTTCGACACGTGGAATGTGGGGTGAATCCTGTTGAGTTCTTCTGGTAAGTCAAGCTTGTATGCTACAGGACCTACTCTTTCGAGTATCTTGAAAGGTCCTACGTAACGTGGTGCTAGCTTCCCCTTTTGACCAAAACGAACTACTCCCTTCCACGGTGATACTTTTAAAAGCACATGATCACCAATGTTAAACTCTAAGGGCTTCCGTCGTTTATCTGCATAACTCTTTTGACGACTTTGAGCTGCTAGAAGATTGTTTCGAATTTGATGAATCTTGTCTGTGGTTTCTTGGATCAATTCTGGACCAGTAATTTGTGCTTCCCCAATTTCGTGCCAACACACAGGAGATCGGCACTTTCGACCATATAAGGCTTCAAAAGGTGCCATGCCGATGCTCGAATGATAGCTGTTGTTGTACGAAAATTCAACTAACGGTAGGTGGGCGTCCCAATTTCCTTTGAAGCTATGACACATGCTCTAAGCATATCCTCAAGATTTTGAATGGTGCGCTCAGACTGTCCATCAGTTTGAGGATGATAGGCGGTACTGAGATCTAATCGTGTGCCCATAGCGGATTGTACTGCTTGCCATGTACGTGAGATGAAACGACCATCACGATCAGAAATAATACTTAATGGTACCCCATGCCGGCTCACGATTTCGTTGATATAAATACGTGCAAGCTTTTCATTCTTGAAATCTTCTCGAATAGGAATAAAGTGAGCTGATTTTGTAAGTCGGTCTATAATCACCCATATAGTGTCATACCCACCAGAAGTGCGAGGTAACCCGGTAATGAAATCCATTGTTATATTTTCCCACTTCCATACAGGTATTTCCGGTTGGACTAGAAGTCCTGAGGGTCTTTGGTGTTCAGCCTTCACCTTGGAACATGTGAGACACTTGGAAACAAAAACGGCAATATCCTTCTTCATTCCAGGCCACCAATAGGTGTATCGTAGGTCTTGATACATCTTATCCGCTCCTGGGTGTATAGAATATCGCGTTTTGTGAGCTTCATTCATAAGAGTTTCACGAAGATTGTTGTGGTTAGGAATCCAGATACGATCTAGGTAATACAGGATACCATCTGATTTAGTTTCAAGTTTTAGCTCGGCTCCACAGGACATCTCTTTTCGTACATCTTCTTCTGTTATTGAAACGTGTTGAGCTTCTCGAATTTGATCTTTAATGTCGGTTATAATTTGCGAACATAGAAGATGAATGGAGTTCGAATAACCCTTTCGACTAAGTGCATCAGCCACCACATTTGCTTTACCAGGGTGGTATCTAATTTCACAGTCGTAATCATTCAGGAGTTCGACCCATCTTCGTTGCCTCATATTTAACTCTTTTTTATTAAAGATATGTTGAAGACTCTTGTGGTCAGTGTATATTTCACACTTAGTACCATAGAGATAATGTCTCCATATCTTAAGAGCGAATACAACGGCTCCAAGTTCTAGGTCATGAGTGGTGTAGTTCTTTTCATGTGTCTTGAGTTGCCTCGAGGCATAAGCTATGACTTTTCCTCTTTGCATGAGAACGCAACCTAATCCTTGCCCTGACGCGTCGCAATAGACTACGAAATCATCACAACCTTCGGGAAGAGTGAGGATTGGTGCATCACAAAGTTTTTGTTTAAGAATTTGAAAAGCTTCTTCTTGCTTGTGTCCCCATACGAATGGTTTTCCCTTATGGGTTAAAGCCGTGAGTGGCACAGCAATGCGAGAGAAGTTTGAAATGAACCGACGATAATAGCCAGCTAGTCCAAGAAAAGATCTTACTTCAGTTGGTGTATGTGGAGCTTGCCATTCTTGAACTGCCTTGATCTTTGAAGGGTCAACATGTATTCCTTTGTCATTGACTACATACCCGAGGAATTGCACCTCTTTTAACCAGAATTCACATTTAGAGAACTTGGCATAAAGCTTTTCCTTTTCTAGAAGTGCAAGAACGAGTCGAAGATGACGCTCATGATCAGCTTTAGATTTTGAATAAATAAGAATATCGTCGATGAAAACTATAACAAATCGATCAAGGTAAGGTTTGCAGACTCTGTTCATTAGGTCCATGAAGACAGCTGGTGCGTTGGTTAATCCAAACGGCATAACCATGAATTCATAGTGGCCATAACGAGTTCGAAAAGCAGTCTTAGGGACGTCTTCTTCATGCACTCTAAGCTGATGATAGCCAGATCGAAGATCGATTTTCGAAAAGCAGCTGGCACCTTGTAGTTGGTCAAGAAGATCATCTATGCGAGGTAAAGGATAGCGATTTTTGATGGTTAACTTGTTGAGCTCTCTGTAGTCGATGCACATACGAAAAGATCCATCTTTCTTCTTTACAAAAAGGACAGGTGCACCCCAAGGCGATGAGCTGGGACGTATGAATCCCTTGTCAGTCAACTCTTGCAATTGACTGGCTAGCTCTTGCATTTCAGAGGGGGCTAACCTATATGGAGACTTTGCAACTGGTGTAGCACCAGGTATAAGATCAATACGGAATTCGACATCTCTGATTGGAGGCAGTCCTGAAATGTCGTCAGGAAAAACTTGTGGAAAATCCTTTACTACAGGAATATCTTCAAGTTTCTTCTCTATGGTCCCCTTCTTGATGATATGGGCTAAAAACGCGACATAATTCTTGCGAAGATATTTTTGAGCTTGAAGACAAGACATTAAGTTGAGCCCTTTCGACGAGGTTTCTCCAATGATTCGAAGAGTCTGACCGTTTGAAAGAGGAATGCGAATAAATTTTTCACGACATACAACTTCCGCATGATGTTGACTGAGCCAATCCATACCGATTATGATGTCGAAACTTCCCAGCTTCATAGGAATAAGGTCGACTGAGAAATCGTGGTCGTTTAAGGTGAGTGTACAGTTGCGTAAAATAGAGTCTAATGAAACTGGTTTTTCGTTCGCAACTTCCACCGTTATGGATTCCGCGAGCTTATCCCGATTTTTGCTTAAGATGGGTTCAAATTCTAATGACACAAAACTTCTATCCGCACCAGTATCAAATAACATAGAGGCATATCTACCATTTATAAGAAACGTACCGTTGACCACATTGCCGTCAGCTCTGGCCTGGTTCGCGTTAATATTGAAAGCTCTTCCTCTTGCAGGTGGAGGAGCTTGGTTCGCTTGGTTCACTGGGTTGGCTTGGGCCTGAGCATGAATAATATTAACCAGCCTTGGACATGTGTTTCTGAAATGACTTGGGTCGCCGCAATTGAAACAAGCCCGCATAGGTTGGCCCATAGGGTAATTGGGTTGATAGTATGTTTGGGCTAAATGTTGGGTGGGTGGAAATGGTAGTTGTTTTTGTGCTTGACCCATTAACTGTTGGTGAGTTTGGGTTAAAGGTTGGTGGCGGTTTGTTCGTTGAGGCATGCGGCAGTTTTGAACAGTATGTCCTGCGCGACCGCAGCCGGTGCAGTATTGACAAGGATGCTCAGGGGAGTGGTGATACTGACAACGGTTACATTTTGGTAATGGGCCTGTGTAGGGTCTTCTGTATGGCGCGGGTGAAGGAGTGACTTGAGTGATGGGTGCAGCAGGAATAGGGGTGTTGGTTTGGGTGACTGCAAAATTCCTGGTGTTACGCTTCCTCTTGTTAGCAAACTTAGAGGAAGGAATGGGGTGGTTTGAGATTTGTCCCTCAACAGGGGCTTTCTTCTTCTCTTCTTTGAACTTCCCATTGCGAATTCGGTTTTCGGTCAGTTTAGTTGCCAACTCCATGGCAGCTTCAAGTGTTACCGGTGAAACGCTGAGAACCGAATCTTGGATTTTCGAGGGAAGTCCTCGAATATAATGTTCAGACGATAGGTTGGAGTAAATAAATTTGGAACCATTTGGTTCAACTCCAAGAACCTCTTGTTGTAAGTAGAGTGATCACCCTCCTTTTGCTTTAAGGCATGAAATTCATCCTCCAACTTCTTAATTTCACTTCTAGGATAGAAACGCCTAGTCATGATTTCCCTTAACTCCTCCCAAGTTAAGGCCATCGCATCTTCAGTTCCCCTCTTCCCTTTCTCAGTATTCCACCAAGTGAGAGCTACACCAAGTAGTCTCCCGGTGGCGTAACGAACCTTGCGATCCTCAGGACAATCGCAGTTTAGGAAAGCGTTTTCCATCTCCTCGAACCAATGTAGGAGAGCAGTGACTCCCTCGGTCCCTTCGAATTTTGGAGGATCACATGACTTAAAATGTTTTAAGAGCACTTGTTGGTAGGAGGGTTGTCGATGTTCTGATCCTGTTGTTGAGGAGGGTTAGTAGGATTTGTAGCAAGGGCGTGTTGTACTTGTACCACGATGTCAGGCAATATCGTGGCCATTTGTTTCGCGATATGAGTGGCCAAACGTTCCTGAGATTTTCCCGATCTTTTACCCCTTCGATGCTGTCTAGACGACATCTACAGGATCATAAAATGAGAAGATTGTGAGTTTATGGTGTCTTTTTAGGTGTCATGTGTCTTTAAGAAAATGAAAATAAGATAAATATCAATAATGCAACTACATCCATAGGATGTCTTGGGTTCGCTCATGTTGGGCCTCAAATGTCCCCCATACCTTCACCTACATAGTCATGTGGGCCCCCATGGCTATTGGCTTGGTAGGATTCACATTAGTATTGGCAATTTAACACTCGCATCCCCCGAATGCAAACCACAAAATATGTTCATGAGATGTTTGGTCGGAACGTGTCCAGGTGTAGACACAATGACAACTCAAAGTGGGATTAGCTCACACGACGTTTGGTATAGCATGCTTTGGCCTAATAGGTACTTCGTACTCTCATCGTTAGTCCCCAGGTAGGCAAACTGGTCCTTTATTTTGGATTTATACGAATGCCAGCCTAGACAGGACGTTCCGACTACCGGTACTGGTACCCTTCCAGTTACTACATGCCCGTCATGAGAACTCACTTTGATGAGATTTGAAAACACGAAAAATCATTGTAAAATCAATCATGATGTGGTGTGTGCTTTCATGGATGTGATATGTTATGAGCATACGATTTCATGATAGGCATTATTTGATAATACATACTTATGAACATGCTTGCACAATATCAAATGTAACATTTAACATAAAACATATAAACATCATGAAATTTGGCATATAACACACAAAATTCTTATAAGTTTCTAATCGACTATAGTATAGGCTCTAAGGGTCTAATAACCTATCCTATATCCCTATAGTCATGGCTCTGATACCAATCTGTCACACCCCGACCCGCAGCAGAAATAAGAGTCGGGGCATAATTGGGTTATCACCAAGGCACATGACATTTACTATTATGTTTCATAATTAATAAAGTCAAAGTAACATTTTCAAACATCCAAACATGTTCATTCAATACAAAGGAAAATAACCAACATAACAATCCCAATACTAAATCGTTTTATTCTTCTAATCCAGGTCCTATGTGTTCCTAGCTGCTGCTGGCTCACCTGTATCATGTGTAAAATGGGAGTTTTTGGGTCAACAATAGTTGGCGAGTGAACCTTATTAGATAAACATTTAATAATGACTTTATGGTTAGTTTATCAATGAAATATTGTGCATAATCATAAATGAGCAAATGTAAATAATCAAGCATTGGCAAATAGCAATTACAATTATAACATACAATAACACTTGCTAGCATACATGAATATACCAATATCATACGATAACTAACATAAATGAACTGTGCGATCAAGGCTCAATCAAACGGAGCCGATCGTATTGCATGTACTGAAAATGTAAAATGAACTGTGCGATCAAGGCTCAATCAAACGGAGCCGATCGTATTGCATGTACTGAAAATGTAAAATGAACTGTGCGATCAAGGCTCAATCAAACGGAGCCGATCTTATGCGGGCACGCCAGGTTCAACCGCATAATAAAATGGGGAACAAGCTCAAACCTCATAAATGGGGAGCGGCGGCCTCGGCAATTGCATGTACTGAAATAATAATTTGCATCCCATAATAACTACTTAACAGCAACAAACTAAATACACATGTTCATGATATGATGTATGCACAATAGTTTAGTTATAATATGTATATAAACAAAGACACATGATACACCCCAAAAACGTGATTAAAACGGGGAATTTGAAAGATTCACTCACCTTGGGTGCGTTGAATTGGAGATGGTGAGATGCGCACGATTTAGATGAGCGAGTCGACGAGGAATACTAACCTAAATAATAATGGAAAAATATATTAAATGGATGGATGTTATTAAGGATTTTAATGAAATTTTTAGATATATTTTTGTGAGTTTATGGCTATTTTCTATCTTTAAAAATGTTATTTTAAGTATTTTTAATTGATTTTTAAATTAAATTAAATAAATAAAAATAAAAAAAATATATATTATTTTTTTAAGCGTTGACCGTTGACCGGTTCGGTCAGCGAATAAACCTGCGCCGGGTGGGATTCGAACCGGCGACCTTCCGTTCGCGTGCACGCAGCTCTAACCACTGAGCTACGTGTCTAACCCGAAATAAACTCGTTTTTAATTATATTTATACACTTATTTGAATTAACCGAAAATTCCTTTATTTGCAAAAACGTTTTAATTCAATTGGACCGGTGCTCGTGACAAGTTTCGTACACGCGACGTGTAGTTCATGTTGCACACAGTCCACCGCTGGACTGTGTGTCTAACCCGGTTATTATCTTGGTTTTTATTATACTTAACAACTATCTGATTTAACCCGGTTTAGTTCTTGATCAAAAAGGCATGTTATTACACAAGGCGTGCGTATAGCAGGGATCGAACTCGGGACGTGTATGGTTTTTGTTTGCACACAGTCCACCGCTGGACTGTGTGTCTAACCTGTTTAAACTTCCGATTTTAATTAATCTTAACTCATTACTGAACTCGTCTTCTTCATTACGAAACGCAGACATCAATCAACAATCCGATTCGTGATTAAATTAGTTAATAAACATGATGTCTAGTTGAATGCATTAAACTGAATAGTTTGGGAAAAAAAATACCGAACAGGTTGTCTTCTTCAGAGAGTCCGGCGAAACTTGTCGGCTCTGTTTTTGAACCTTCGGCTGAGAGAATCTACCAACAGGTTTAAGGGATTAGATATGAAATTGAACTAGTGAGTGTTGATTATCAGTATGTTGGAATGTGCATACCGGTAGTTAACGAGTTTCCGGCAATTCCAGAAGTTTTCCGGCGAAGATAAGATTTCCGATAAACGTTGACTAGGATCGATTCTGATGGAGGAGTTGTGTTAGAGACTGATTAATCACATGATTTAAACAGAAAGAGTCGGAGGAAATACCGTGAGGATGTGAGTCCCGGTTTTCCGGTGACTTGCAGAGTTTTTCCGGCGAGCTGATTCAGATGATCTGATGGTCCGAAAAACGAAATTGGAATGGAGTATTGTTGTGATAGTTCTGAATCGTGAGAATGGTCTGAAGCTTGAATTAAATCAGAACTTTGATGAACTTTCGGTTTCAAAAACCGAAAATGATGAGACTTAAAGTTCAATCAATTTTAACTTGATTAGAAAACGTCACACATCGGTTATAAGCTGAGAAAGTGAATTTAACAACGATTTGACGATTAGTTTGCCGATTACCGTTTTTCAGATGGCGCCATCGGTTCAACTGAGTTTGTGTATAAGTTTCATTTATGTTCCTAGAGTTAACAGAAAACACGTTGTGGCGGAGTGGTTTAGGGAATGAGTGTTAAGTTGTTGCAGCGACTCGGCTGACCCGGGTTCGAGTCCCGGCAGCTTCATATATTTTTTATTTATTTTATTTTAACTTTTTATCAAATATAATTTTTATAGTTTAGTTTATTTATTAATTATGTATTGTTTTAACTCAAAATAACCATAAATAATTAATGCACTTTTATAACTTGGTACTTGATTACAAAACGGAGCGGGTTTTGGAGACCCGATTTTTACAAATGTTACATCAAATTCTATATACACAAAACTCCTATCTGCGCTAGTATCAAATAAACATGAAGCATAGACATGGTTAACAAGGAACGTACCAATTATAACGCCGTTCGCGTTTTGTGCCAGAGCGGCAATGAGGGCGAAGGCTCTGGCTCGAGCTGGTTGAGGCTGCTGTTGTTGTTGCTAGTTGTTGACGCGTTGGGGACAAACATTGGCGAAATGGTTAGGATTGCCACATGTGTAACACGCTCGCGCAGGAGCATCTTGAGGTTGAGCTTGAGGGTGAGCAGGGTTTGGGTTTGGTACGATGGCTTGGGGTGGCTAGTTTTGGGGTTGAGGGAAGTTCCGGCACGGTTAGTAAAGTGCCCTAACCTCTGACATTGGGCGCACTTGCGGCATGGCGTATTGGCGGGATGATGGTAGGAGCAGTTAGCACACTGAGAATGAGGTCCAGTGTAGCCACGCTTGGGTTGCTCGGGATTGGCAGGGGTAATGGCTACTAACACTTGGATTGGTTGAGGGTTTGGCGGAGTAACAACCACGCAATTTTGAACAGAAGCCTTCCACTTCTTGTTCTTGGGGTTATTGTATCTTGGGGATTTTGGTGAGGGTTCAACGGCGGCGGTGGTATTGGTGGTGGCTTGGTGAGCATTCTTCATAGAGACCTTATCGTAGGCCCCATGAAGAATACAGTTTTTGTTAAGCTCGATTGCGATACTGTAAGCTTCTTCAACGGTTTTAGGGCTGGCTAAAGCTACATGGTTAATCAAGACGTAAGGTAAGCAACGGATGAATTTGGCGATGGCTTTGGGGGTGGTATCGACCTGGCCGGGGCAAAGGATGCTGAGTTGCTTGAATCACGCAACCAGACCCGTAGTGTCGCTCCAGACTTGCTTCCGATTCCAAAACTCATTATCGAGTTTCTGAAGCTCGTGTGGGGGACAAAACTCATCCTTCATCAGCTCCTTTAGTTCTGCCCAGGGCAAGGCGTGGGCTACTTTGTTACCTCTTTTGTTACTTTTAGAGGTCCACCATTCAAGTGCTCTTGAACGGAAAAACCCCTGTCGCGTTCAGGGTTCGAAGTTCATCGGGGCAACCATTTTGCATAAAAGTGAGCTCGATCGCGTCGAGCCAATTCATCATGGCGGTGGCGCCATCATTGCCGGTAAACTCCATGGGCTTACAGGCCATGAATTGTTGTATTGTAATGATGCTTTAGGTGTTTCCACCTTGGAATCGACAGAGGATTTCGGGGTGTCATGGATGGTCTGGATCTGGCTAACAATGTTGGGGATGATTTTAGCCATTTGATCGGCCATTTGTTCCGCGACTAACCCTACAAGTTCTTGCTTCGAAATAGAGTCCCCATGGTTGTTGGAACCCTTGGATTTCTTTGAGGAGCTTGGAGAAGACATCTAGGGTTGTAATAGAAAGGAGAAGGATGAGACTTGATCACAATGTAAAAATAAGTTTTTGATGTATAAGCATGTGTAAGTTCACGTATGATTCACATAGTTTTCATGTAATCATCAAGTATTGGCATGTATAATATCACGTATGAATGCGTATAAAGAGTATAAATTTAGTTTGTTCACGCGATAGACATGCGAATTGTGTAACAGATTCGAAACGAATGAGGTAACAAGTATAAAATCACATAAAAATTGAGATAACATAAAAGATTAGCTCAATAAAACATTTGAATGTTTCGGGTAGAGAAACATCGACCACTCCAAAGTGATTCGTAAGATCTTTCGAGTTAGGGAACATGCTTTGGCCTAATAGGTAAAATACTCTCGTCGAGAAGCGATTAATGGTATTTTACCCTTCCAGTTACTATATGTCCCTAGTCGATCGAAAATTCGAGACTTTGGCGAGATTGAAAATCGAGGAACGGGACTAATCGACAAGGTGCAGGTTTTACCCCTAGCTTGACGATTTCGTACCCTAAATGTGGTTGTTTCTTACTAAACGAGGAGCATATTCCGACTCGTTAGTAAGATCCACTAGAGTATGAAATGGAAGTTTTCCATCAAGGTGTGGATGTCACTCCTAACTTGATGGTGTAACTTCGTGAAAAATCGAATACGCGGAATGAGGGATTCCACCAAAAATCGTAAGCCATTGGGCCTATCTTGGTGCAAATCGCCTCGTTTGCATCACGAGTGTCTTCAAGTCTTCAAAGTGTATTGTGTAAATGTCTTAGGAAAGACATTATGTAAATTTTAAAACTAAAAGATACGGAAGAAGCAATGTAGGAAGAATAAGGTTTTAAGCATGATATAAGAATGGTCAAACTGGGACGCCTAAACTATAGACTAGGTCGAACATGGCAATTCTACCTAATTCCCTATAGTTATGGCTCTGATACCAATATGTCACACCCCAACCGATAGCGGAAACATCAAGGCGAGACGAAAAAGATTGCTCATTGCTCACAACGCTAATGATGACAATAATTAATTAAACCGACTCTCATTTCATAAACAAATTGTCGTTACGTTATGGAATTTCAAATAACAAACAATAACAACGAGAAAACTTGATACAACATTAATAAACCAAAAACGTCTGTGCGGGTATCTAGCATCAACGCTACTTCGATTTCATAGCGTCATCCTTCTCAACCTGTAACATATTTAAAATAAAGTTCAGTGCAAAAGCAAAGGCGAGTACACAAGTTTAAGCATAAGCATACGTATGCGAATAAAGTTTAAAAGGAATCCACATGGCAACTAAGTTTATTACTAGAGCATTATACATGGCATGCAATATTTCTAGTCAATCTTCTTTCTTACGCATAATTACGATAGTTTAACATGACCAATAGATTCAGATTGGGCGGTGCGTTACTCCTATAGGGCTATACATGTCAAACGGAGGCTTAAGATAAGCTAAGGACTATGGTATTACATAAGAATGGTCCAAGCATAATCACGAGTAATGTATCAAAGTATTCATGTATAACGGATTGTTTTCGTGCATTTAGAATAAGCATAAGTTTTGTGATTTTGATAATGTAAACATGTTACAACCCTAAGTGATGAAAATGTAAAATGGGTTATGTGTACTCACGGTTTTGCAAGCTTTCCGACTTGTTAGTTCCATGAAGAGTTGTTTGGTTGGTGGAAGGAACACCGAGTTATCCTACAAGAGGAAAACGTAGGTGTGAGTATTTGGATGCTGATAGAAGATTCAGGATTTGGATAAAGCATAACAAAGTATGTATACGAAAATATTCACCAAGGTCTAGCAATCGTTTGACACTATGGGAACCCATTAGGGTCTATGTGATTTCATAGGTTATAACACCTATTATAATCATAACGATGAACTAAACACTTTAGTTATTAAACTTAATAACTTGACATATGATTATTTAGTCATTATCAAGGTTTCGGTTCTAATTATATTATATAGTCCATATAATTATCATAAGTCTAACTAACAATAATATCATAGAAGTCATGTAGGAGGTAGGTGGTATAACCATCCATTTTGGAACCTCATGTGAGTTCACCACTACACAAGTTGTCATAGACAACAAGGAGGGTCAAGAACAAGATTAGTAAAGGAAATGTAATTACATATTATCACTATACTAAGTAGCCAAGTAATCTACAAGCCGGTGAGCCGGCGTCGACACAAGTCGAACGCTAGACGGGGTTGTGTTACTTTCAACTAGCAAGCTACTTAGGATGGAATGAGAAAACATCAAGTCTTGTGTGGACTAGGATGTATGATAGCCCAAGCTAACCTTGTAGTCACACTAGCTTCAAGTTCAAGACTTGGCAACACTTGTGAGCTTAAAGCTCATGTAAAACAGAAAGTTTAGGGTGTTAGAACAGCCCTTATTTCATATAAACAAGCTTAGTTTGGTTAGGAGCACAACAACTCAAGGTTGTTGAAGGTGAAACATAAGTTTTAAAGAGATTTGTTCAACACAGAAAGTTTGGAGCCCTTTAGGTGAACTTCCGGGCCTGGATTCTCCAGGGAGAATCCGTGGAATCAAACCTAAGGTTTATCCAAGTACTTAGAAGAAAGAATCAAGTAAAAAGGTTAAGAAATAAACTAGTTATGCTCACTTTTGTAAATGTTGATGAATCTGCCAAGTTCTTGAGTTTGCAATAGATTTTAGAGTGTTTGGGAGGAGATTAGAGAGTGATTTTAGAGTCTTTAAGAGTTGTAAAAGTAGAAAAGAGGCTGGATTAAGGGTTGTATTTATAGGGAAGGATTTAGGGTTAAGTCGATTGGCATTTAATATAAATAGTTGTTTGTTTAAATAATAAAAAAACATTTAACTCACCAAAAGGCTGTCCAGTCGCTGCTATGGGCAGCCATGTTGTTCATATATTTTTTGACCAATTAATATATAAGTTATGTATTATACTTACTATATTATGTTAATTTTGTGCACACACAATTAACTATGAAAGCATTATGCTGTTAGGTGGGTTAACAATCAAATGGATCAGCCATGAAGGTTGTCTAATCGGTTCTGTCCACAGCCCCATCTTTTTTATTTTTTTTATTATATACTTTTTTTACAATATTAAGTAATATATTAGTTTTTAATTAAGTGTTCCAAGATGGGTGTATACTCAACATGTTAGCAAGGTCTAAAAAGGCAAAACAAGCGTTTTTTAATTACTAATATGTGTAATGTGTATAATAAGTATGTTTGATTCATAGTTTGGTAGGATCAAGTGAGAAAAAAAATACATATAACTTAATCTTGTTATTTAATAATCAAGCATAGGAATGTATGGAGAGTTTAACAATTATGAATATACGATCATGGTTACGAGTTAAACATACGTTTAAGCGAATTACGAGTCATGTATTAAACAAATGCACGTGTCAACGTATAAACATGTATAAGCGATGTATATTCCGTATAAAGATAAATTTTATTACGATCAAAGTCTCGGATTTACAATGGTTTGAAACGAAATACGAATACAAAAGGAACAAGCTTCCAAAAATAGAAATACAAATCGAGCTTTCTAAATACGGAAGGTTACAAAGAGCGGGGCGTTACCAAAGCCTTACGATCCGTAAGGCACTCTGACAGCAAAAATATTGCATTTTGACAATTTAGGCCCTTGGACTTGTTCTATAAGCTTTTTGGCATTTTTAACCCCTCTAACTTGTTACTTAAGCTATATGAGGGGTATTTAGGGTATGTGTAACTTATATCTTTGTTTCGGGGTGTACTTTACGTAAAAATCATTCCACTCGAGCATCCGTTAATGAAATATTCGCAGGGGCCAAAAGTGAACAAAATAAATAAATTATGGAATGAACATCCGTTACATTGAATACCTAAAAACAAGTTATAATACAAGTTTATGGAATGAAATAACCTAAAAACCAAGTGCAGAGGCCAAAAGTGAGCAAAATAAATAATTTTTGAAAACCCACTCCCTCATGCCACACGCAAGACACACATGTTCCTAGCACGTGGCGCATGGAGCGGGGGAGCTCAGTCCACAACCAGCTATTTTCAAGCTACGGGTTGGTCCATTGTTGCACCTCTTTTCACCCCCTAATCACCTTCCAACCCTCTTTAAACCCAAACCCTAATCCCCCACTATAAATATATGTCTTCCACACCTTCCTAACACCTTTACACATCCTACAAATCACTCCAAGCATCCAAAATCATCTAGAATTTCTCCATTTTGGACCTAAAACTTTAAGTGTTCTAAGTGAGTATTCACTCACTTTTCTTCACATTTTTTCTTCCAAATTACTTGGATAACCTCTAGAAAGGTTTCCACAAGCTTGCCATGGCAAACTAAGGTGGAACCTCACCACATTTGAGGTCCAAAGTAGCACAAAAAAATTTCTTTTAACTTATTGTTTTCATTCTTATGTAACTTGCTTAAAACTTGATGGAAACTTACACCAACCTTGCTCCTAACTAACCTCATAGTTATGGGTTTGTGTTTTTGTTGATTTCTACAAGAAATGAGGCTTAAAATATCCCTAAAATTCTGACTAAAAAGTCACAGTAATGAAACCATCCAAGATTCACCATCTTCAATATGGATGAACTTGTGTTTTGGTAGAAGTGTGAACCATGAAAGCCTGGCCTCTCCAACCTTGTTCCACTACCTCACTTGGTCAAACTCCTAGTTAGATTCATACTACTAAGTCTCAAACGATTTCCACAAAGAGACAAGACTACATCACGTCCCCAAACACTTTCCATGTTTGGGATGCACGCATCTAGTTTACTCACTTGGTCGTTTGTAGGTTTAGTACGTTAATGTTCTTATTATCATTCATGACCAACTGATTTTATCAACTATGTTGATAAACTTGTGCTTTAGTGAATCATACAAGGAGGCTCAATGGATGATTATCATCCTACCTCCTTCCATGACCATCTTTATGGATCCCTAAATAACAATAGACTAAATACGCATACATAAACTCTAAACTGAATTGTCACTCTATCCAGCCTCATGTTTAAAAGTGATGTATTATGGTATATTCATCTCTGGGTTAAGTTCCTCATAATTTGGACTTCCAATGGGCGATTTGGTGCCCATGAAACACACCTGATTATGGTGTCCAAATGAGTGCTTAAACAAATATGACTTTTCGTGTAAATTCATGTTATTTATCGTACTATATTCATGATCCTACTCTAACATCCATAATCCACACGCCCCTCGTTTTCCTCTTGCAGGTTAACTCGGCACTCCCCACACTCAAGTCTCTTTATTCGCGCGTTTAATTGGAGGCTTTTTAAACCGTGAGTGTACATGACCCCATTTTTAATTTTAGACACTTTTGGGGTGTAATACATATGACTTATTTAATTCACACAATCACATACAAACATGCTTGACACAAACAACAATCCATTATACATGCTTAGAAATTCATACATGCTAGAAGCCTTACTTGCACTATTCTTGTTATTAACTTCTTACGAGCCTACATTAACATATATAGCGCGATAGGAGTAGCACACAACCCGTATTCTTGGGGTCATGCTAAGTTATACAAAAACGGTCTTGTCGTTGCGACGACAAGATTACGCTAGTGGAATCTTTGGGTTGACAATTACGTAATGCATGCTAGAGTTGTAATGATATGCCTTAGTATACAATTATGCCATGTGGATTTGTTTAAAGTTTTATACTTAAGCTAGTAATCAAACTTGTATGCTCGCCAACGCTCTTTTGTGTTGACATGTACTTTAATATGTATTGCAGGATCTTGTTGACGTCACGTTGAAAGAAATCTAGTAGGACAGCTAGAAACGCACTTCAACTTTTAGTTCATGTATTGTATTTGATTTCTATTTTACAAGATGTTGTATTTAACTTCCAAACAACGTATCTTTGATTTAGTAATGAAATGAATTT
Source organism: Scalesia atractyloides (assembly GCA_947069175.1). NCBI lineage: Eukaryota > Viridiplantae > Streptophyta > Magnoliopsida > Asterales > Asteraceae > Scalesia > Scalesia atractyloides. The sequence goes on along the minus strand of CAMTDV010000004.1, from coordinate 49,338,844 downwards.
TGCTTATTATATACTAGTCACAAATAGTCATTATGGAGTCTCTTACAATCTCGTTTTCGTCTCGCTCTAATGTTTTCGCCATCGGTTGCGTGTGATAGATTGGTACCAAAGCCATAAGTATAGGAAATTAGGAAAATTGCCATGATTTGACCTAGTCTATAGTTTAAGAACCCATACCTGACCATTCTTGATTTTCATGCTTAAATTACTTAAATTCTCCCTACTATGCTTCCTATCTCATCTTTTGTCTTCAAGTTTACAAGTCTTACCTAAGACTAACCACAATACACATACGAAGATGTGAAGACACTCTTAATTCAAAAACGAGACGATCTTGTTGATGCATATGTCTGTTGCCTACGTCATCATATAACGTCGAGTCAGTATTTAGGACAAAATGTCGAAGTTTATGTATATATAGGGTCAAGTTCGCTTGAAAAGGAAGTGTTGTAGTCAAGTTCGGCCGAACTTGACTAAGCAAGTTCGCCCGAACTTGCATCTCCTCCAGCGAACTTGTTCTCCTATAAATAGGAGACTTATCATTTCATTTGTAAGATTCAGAGATTTTGTCACGACAGAGGCGAAGCTCTGTCCAAGTGTTTCCAGGATCTGTAACGTTTACTAATCAATGAAACAGTGATTAATCATTAACAAACTTGTCTAAAATGTCGCCTATACAAACGGATTCGGCACGTTTACCTTAGGTTTGCCAAATTAGGACCCGAACGATCCGTACAACAGACCCCCAATTGGCATCAGAGCAGGATTAGCCTAATTTGAATACATTGGACATAGAACATCTAATCTTCTACTCATTTCTTCTATTTTTAACTTTTCTTGGACAATTCACGGACAAAATGAACTGATTTTCAAGTATAATATGTAAAATCCATTATATTAAAACCCTTGAAAAGATCAGAGCTCAAAACAAACGAATTCATGCCGAAAATTTGAAAAAATCATGTTTGAAATCACAACTTCGCTCGAACTTGTAAACAACTTCGTTCGAACTTGACTGAAAAACTCACTTTTTGAGTGATTTTTCATCAAGTTCGCCATAACTTGACTGATTTTTCAATAAATTTCACTCAAGTTCGCTCGAACTTAGCTATTTTTCATCAATTTTAATCAAGTTCGCCCGAACTTGATCAAAATTGTAGAAATTCATACAAGTTCGCCCGAACTTGTCATCTCTCTTGAAAACCATCACAAGTTCGCTCGAACTTGTTTGAAAGCGTACAAGTTTGCCCGAACTTGTCCATTACAAGTTCGCCCGAACTTGTCAAATGTTTCTTAAAAAAAAGGCATGAAAATCTTGAAAAACGTCTCTGACATTATATATCGTTAGATTCGTATCGACGAGACGAGTTAAAGCTCTAATCTGGTAAAATCAGTTTTCCGAAAAATTTTAAACGTTTTTTAGCAAACCGATACGTTAATATGTCGGTTAAAAAGTCAATTTTTTACTAAAATTGTCTGTTTTCTAATCATTTTTCAAGTGTTTTGAATGACAAATTAGTTTGGAAAACGAAATGGAGTCCGTGAAGCCGCCAATGTTGATGAGTATAGATAAGTATGAAGCCCGGGAATGAAAAATTCAAGGACTGGGTACGAGCAAATCACCTCTATGGTTGGGTTACTATTTAAACTGTATTTAAATGGCCAGTCGATGAACGTGGAGCTGAGCTTTCAGTATCAAAGTTTACAACTCAACTGAATGCTGCATATGCCCATGAGAAGAAGATTCTAACCTCGTTACAGCAATCGATAAAAGAAGATATCTTGGTTTTGTTACCAGATTACAAAACTGCACAGGATTTGTGGAAATCTCTGGGTGCTAAATATTTGAAAAAAGCGGAGATGATTAAGAACAAAAAGGTGCTAATCAAGAAGAAATCTGATCGTGTTAGTGATCAAGGAAATGATTGGGAAGCACAAAGTTCAAATGTTCAGTTGAAGAGAGAAGGGAGTATAATGGCGAAGAATTGTGAAAGAAAAGAATCTTCAAGTTCTAAACCAGTCTGCCAAGGATTTGATGTAGATCTGAACGATTATCTGGCAGATAATGCCAAACTCTTGAATGATTTGAAGAGTTTGACATTAGAAAATAAAACGTTAAAAGAAAATGAAAAGACTTTTGAAAACAAAGTAAAAATTTTAGAAAATGAAAAATTACAAATGTTAGTAGATTTTCAAAATGAAATAAAGATGTTTAAAAATGAAAAAATTGTTTTGGAAAATTAAATATAGAAAATCAAAAAGCAATAAATTCTCATATTGAGAAAATTGCTCAACTTGAAAAAGAAGCTGAGACTGTTAAAAATAAAGTTGTTAATTCAGAAAAATTATTGAAAGGGTTTGTGACTTCCTCATTAAAGTTAGATCATATATGTCCAAAACCGATCAATGCGAATAAAAAGGAAATTCCACTAAGTGAGAATGTCACAAATTATGACGATGTCATAATTGAGGATTGTGATGATGATACCGATGATGAAAGAGCTAAACATGATAAACATGAAATATTTTTAAATTTAAAAGAAAAATTCCAAGAAACTGTTCTACAATCTACTGAGAAAGGTGAATGCTCAACGCAAAAACCGTCTACGCAGAATGGAGAACGAAAACAAAAAGAAAAACAAAGTTTTAAAAATTCTAAAAATTTTCAAAAGAAGAATAAAAGCTCAGTGGTACGATCATCCAATCAATATAGAAATTCACAAAAATTTGTAAATCAAAAATTACAAAGATTTGAGAATAAGTGGTGCAGGTCGGACCGCAGTGCTTCAACGTCAAATCAAAGTTACAGACGAAGCAGGAAAGATGGCTACCACACATCAAAGTAGTGTTATGATTTGAGTGTATGGTTTGCTAAAAAGGATCAGTATGAGAACATGAAGTGTCATAAATGTGGAGTAACTGGACACATTGCTAGAAAATATTTTCAAATTAATCCTAAACCTACTCATATTGATAACAAAAATTCTGGAGTATCAACTCAGGTTTTGAAACAATGTACAGAAAATACAAACAAGGTGAAACCAGTTATTACTAAGTTTTCAAATTTTGAAACTAGTGAATCATCGAATAGTAATGAACAAAAAGTTTCTACATTGTATTTCAAGAAAACTTTAACGAAAAATCAATCATAGTTGGTCAAAGAAAAAGCGTTAACACAATCAGTGAAAATTGAAAGTTTAGAGGATTTTCCGAAATTTGAGAAAGTCCAAAATAATGACTGTGAAAAGAAAGTAAAAATTAAGGTTGAAGAAACAACGCCTAAGACTGCAAAGGCCTGGGTGTCACTATTCAACTAATTGTTTGAATTTTTGTGTAGGAACTTCTCAGATGAACACAAATTACTAAGAATGGAGTTCTGAGGCACACAATGAAGACGGGCCGGATTATCATGTTATATATAAAGGCGTTATTACATTACTATAACGTTTACTTTATAATTTTTTAAAATTTTTGGAGAAAGTTTTTTGAAAACACATTTTAATAACGTTTACTTGAATATTTTTACAAATTTTTTGAAGAAAAATTTGAAAAATTTCACAGAACCCTCACTGTTGAATAGACAAAACCCATGGGTATAAATTGTTATAAACACAAAAGTGTCATAGTTTTTGTCATCACAAGGGGGAGAGTGCTTTAAAGGTAAAATTGTGAAGCAGCAATGGATGGAGAACTGAAGTAATTTTCAGCAGTTGGTCAATGCTTTTATAAATTAAAAATTCCAAAAATATGTTTTTGAATTTTAGGATGAGAATTTTTTTTAAGAAAATCCAAAAACATATTAAAAAAAGTACAAAAAACATTGAAAAAGGAAAAAGAGTTTTGTGTAAAAAGAAAATGATAGTACATCAGTGGACTATAACGGTACGCTAAAGAAATGGAAAGTTCAAAAAGTAATAAACAAGTCTTACTGTGGATGTGTCGATAGGCTTAACACGTTCAGTAGATTGTTTCCAGGATATAACTAAATTTCACAACTACTTATACTTGTGGATTAACACATCTTGGATATATGGACTTAGTACTCTGAAATTTCGAGTGAAGGATTGCCTGATTCTGAGATACGAGGTCTTTATAGATAGTTGATATCTGGGATATTATATTAGTTCTTCTGATTTTGCGGAAGCAATAGCCTAGAACTTCTATAATGCTTTATGCTTAAAACACCTAAAACTGCATGCAAACTTGAAAAGAATCGAAAGATCTAATCATTTGCAGTGCTGAAAAGATTCCTTAAATGGAACACACCTTTAAGTCGAGCCTTTATCTCTTTGCCTGTACTAACCTGAGCTCTCAAGGCCTCGCACAACCCAGAGACAGATATCAATTACGCTATATTCACCTGTAAGATGTCTAGGGAATCTGGATTCGGGAGTATATTCAAGAAGTGGGAAACACAGTTAAGTCAAGTTTCATAATTCTACCTAACATATCTTGGAACAATTGAGAAATGTGTTGAAGTTTAAGAGGACAAACATATCGACAATCTAGGTAAATTTGTTTAAAACTTAGTGTCATGAAGAGGTCAATGGTACATGTGATATGTCTAAAAAACTGATATGATCCTTTAACACAAACTCAACAAAAATATGTTTGTAAATATGTTTGTACATACTTAGTGTTTGATATTCACTTCATAAAACAAAAATAAAAATATATTATCTTTTAGATTCGACCACTGATGATGAAAAGCTGATTTTCAAAATCTAGAATTGCTGAACAAAATCTAAATACTTTTTAAAATTGATCTGAAAAGTTTAAAAAGTTCATTGAGTTGAAACTTACATTTGAATAAATGTGTCAGTTTAGTGTCAAAATGTTTAATCAAGATCATTAAGTTGAACTTGATACATAAATCAGATATTCAAAGTCATTAATTTGGACTTGAATAACTGAGAGGGTTTTAAAAGCTGATGAGGAGATTAAAATTTGAAATGTTGGTGTTTAGAAATTTCAAAGTTTGTATCTGAAATGTTATTTGAATGTTTGAGGAACTTTGAAACAGGAAGTAGATTTGAGGGGGAGCTAGATAAAACACGTTAAGTGAAGATACCAGACAGCTAAAAGTAAGGGGGAGCATGGTGTATAAAGTTTTATCAAGGCAAGCCCAAGAAAAGAAAAAAAGGATTCTAGATACTATGAAGATCAAGGAAGTTAAAGTTATTCAAGAAATAAAGATCAAGAACTTAATTGAAGAATGATGACTACGGCAACATCCAAGGGGGAGTCTGTTGATGCATATGTCTGTTGCCTACGTCATCATATAACGTCGAGTTAGTATTTAGGAGTGAAATGTCGAAGTTTATGTATATATAGGGTCAAGTTCGCTTGAAAAGGAAGTGTTGTAGTCAAGTTCGGCCGAACTTGACTAAGCAAGTTCGCCCGAACTTGCATCTCCTCCAGCGAACTTGTTCTCCTATAAATATGAGACTTGTCATTTCATTTGTAAGATTCAGAGATTTTATCACAATAGAGGCGAAGCTCTATCCAAGTGTTTCCAGGATCTGTAACGTTTACTAGTCAATGAAATAGTGATTAATCATTAACAAACTTGTCTACAATGTCGCCTATACAAACGGATTCCGCACGTTTACCTTAGGTTTACCAAATCAGGACCCGAACGATCCGTACAAAGGACCCTCAGATCTTACCAAAATAGGCGTGAAAACCCTCCCTTTTGGTGAAATCACTCAATCTGCGTTTATCGAGTTTTCACGAAATTGTACCATCAAGTTAGGAGTGATATCCACACCTTGATGGAGAATTTCCCCACCTTATTCTAGTGGACCCTTACCAACGAGTCAGGATTAGTTCCTTAGCTCGTTTGGTAAGTACTACCCACACTTAGGGTACGATGGTGTCAAGTTAGGGGTGAAACCCGCATCTTGACAACTAGACCCACTCCTCGATTTTTCAATCCCACCAAAGTCTCGAATTTCCGATTGACTAGGGACATGTAGTAACCAGAAGGGTGAATATCATTAACCGAAAGTTCAGCGATAGTATTCTACCTATTAGTCCAAAGCATGTTTCCCTAACTCAAAAGGATTTTCGACTACTTTGGAATAGTCTTAGTTTCGTTCCGCAACACTCCAAGTTTTACATTGAATCTCTTTTATGTCATATCCATTTTGTAGGTCCGGATCAGTTCACCGAAGAACACTAGATCTGCGTTTAAACGTTTTACGATGGAATCTGTAAAACCGAGTTGTAATCATGAACACGAATCGTATATAATCAACGTTTATTACGTTTCAATCGTAAACCGGACAGAGTTTTGATGCTAATCGACACGCAAACACCTAATCTAGACTCGTTACTGTGTAGCTTGTTCTTGACGTTCTTGTGCAAATCGTTTTCGTGCGGATCCTCTTCGAGTCATTTTTGTGAGGTCTCTTATATATATATACATATATATATATAGTATGCATATATTTTCGCACGAAAATAATATATGCCATGCATGAATTTCTTGATGATGTCACATGGATGATGTCATCATGTTTAATGATGACATCACTCCCGATCCATTCAGCATTCTACGTACCGTGCCGTACTGAATCCTAACATGATACAATCATAATACAACCTAGCGAAACCTCTGTCCGGTATGTTACAGACTCAAGACTCTTGACATTACACGTACAAATAGATTTCTAGTATGGCCACACGAATAGTGCACTAACAGTATCCCCCTTGGACATAGCTAGAAATCTGTGATGTTTAGTCTTGAACTGCCTTGGATAACATCTTCAAGTGAAAGCGCAGTCTCCCCCTTGACTGATGCCCCGAATCTCTAAAATTTGACTTTTAAGATCAACCCACGTATCCACACACAAACAGTTTCTCGACAGTCTCGTTGGTTCGGCTCACATTCAACATTATCGGGTTTTCATGGAAGATTTTGAATTGGATTTTTAATATTGAATGCAGAAAAGTAAACATACTGAATGTAATATTTACAATTTATATTTTTGTGAGAAAATGTGCTAGAGGATCATATCAGATTACTGAGATATATCAGCTGCACTGTTGATCTAGATGAAACATTTAGTTTAAGTAATTCACATGGATTGTCGATATTGTTGTCCACTTAAACTCAATCTAAAAAACTTTCGTAATGCTTACTGATATGTTAAGGTACATTAATTTGCACTAAGCTCTTATAGACTCCACGATCTCAGCATATCCCCTCATCATGTAATACACTAACTTAAGCAATGCCTTTAAACTTTCATCAACTGTGATTTGTGTGAAAATAACGTAGAATGTTTAAACATTAACAATCAGGTCGATCTTTCGATACATAGAGAAAGTCCAATGTTTAAACAAAATAAGAAATAAAAACAAGTTGAAATTGTTTAACTCTTAATCACCAGATCGATATTCCCATATACGCAGAGGTGATCCAAGATTTAAACGAAAACCAAGTAAAATAAAGCAGAAACGTTCAGGCACTAACATCCAGTTCGATACTTTCGTATACACAGAGGATGTCCAATGCTTAAACAAAATAAAGAAATAAAACAAGTTTAAATCTTTGCAAAATGAACTACCCAATCACAATGACTTTTTCAGTAAGTTGTGAAAGTTCACAAATTAACTGGTTTTATGATTTGCAGCATTCAGCGATTACCGAGTAGATACACAGTCACGAAGGACAAAACTAAGTACTACGCTTTCAACCGCGTTTCCCACTAGAACTAGGTTTTTCTATTTAAGTTTGTATCGTTTTCGCAAAACTACTAGTCTAGCTGATCCTACTGACACATCTTTAGAGAGATTGTTTAACCATTTAAAACAATACATATATTTAGCATGCACTGATAGTCCACTGATGTACTATCATTTCCTTTTTTGCACAAGAAATCTCATTTTTCATGTTTCAATGTTTTTTATATTTTGAGATTTTCTATTGTTTTTTGCTTTTTGAAAAATTTTATCAATATAAAATGATTTTGAAATGCTGTTTTTCAATTTACAAAACTTTTTGATTTTGGAGTTTGACAAATTTCAAAATTTTTCTCCCCCTAAAATCGAAAACATCTTTTCGAAATCAAAAATAAGAATCTTCCATTTTAACCATTTAACGACTTTTTACGAATGTGAACACGAGACTACCATTTGTTTGTGTGGAATATCACTCATGTCTCTTTGCATGAACAACCACTGCTTCTGAAATGACGTTTTGCTTGAAGCTTGGTTATCCTGCACATTCAACAAATTTAATCAGTTTTGAATTGGAACCCAATCCATTCTGGATTTAGGTTTACCAAATTCATTAACATCTGAAGTAAACAACCCCTCATTTTCTCTTTTATATTCAAACAGTTTGATAAAAACTTTATCTAAAAAGTTAACTTTCTTTGAGTTTTTAATTGTTTGATTAAACAATTTTTTATTCACTGTTCTCTCTTTTGTCCTCAGATTTGTATCTGATGAATTCGTTTACTTGACTGATCACTCTTTGTAGAATAAAACGATTCTCCAGAACTTATATCAGAAACGGTCGTATCCGAGGACAAAATCCTTTTCAAATACTCTCTCGCTTTCTTTCTTTTCTTTCTCAGTTTATCTTTTTGCCCTTGTGATAATTTCACTTTCGTTCTTTGGGCTTTTCTTCTATCTTCACTGTCTTCTTTACAACTTTCTTTTTCTCCCCTTTAAATTTATTCGACAATCCTCTCCACGAATTTATCGGACAATATTTTATGATATGGCCTTTGCTTTGGCATTTGAAACATCTTCGCATGTCATAAACCTTTCTTTGTTCTTTTCTTGGTTTCATGCAATAAACAGCAATGTGTCCGATTAAACCACAGTTATAACGTTCTGTTATCGGCCCATTCTTCTCGATCAATCCACACTCCTAAATCATAACACTGATTTGATGTGTAGTAATCATCATTCATGTTTCTTCTGTAACTTTGATTTGACTTTTGAGCACTATGGTCCGACCTGCAACACTCATCATCAAATTTTTGTGAGTTTAGATTTTCAATTTTTTTTTTTTGATTTTTTATTTTGATTAGATGATCGTACCAATGAACTTTTATTTTTGTTTTGAAAATTTTTAGAGTTTTGAAAATTTTGTTTTTGCTTTTGTTTTTTGTTCTCCATTCTGCTTAGAAAGTTTTTGCTTTGAGCATTCACCCTTTTTAGTAGATTGTAGAACAGTATTTTTATATTTTTCTTTTAGTTTCAAAAATATTTTATTTTTATCGTTATCATCATCACAAGCTTCAATTATGACATCGTCATAATTTGTGACATTCTCACTTATTGAAATTTCAACAGATGAAGGTTTTGGAACAATATGATCTAACATTAATGATGATGTAACAAAACCTTTCAATTTCTTTTCTAAAATCTCAGCTTTATTATTAGCATTTTCAAAATCTTTTTCAATTTTTAGTTTTTCATTTTCTAAAAGTTTTATTTTACTTTGAAATTCTTTTTCAGTTTCTTTTAATTTTTTATTTTATAATGTCAAACTCTCCAGATTGGTCAAGAGTTTGGCACTATCTACCAGATAATTATTCAAATCTTCATCATAAACTGGACAGTTTGGTTTGGAACTTGAAGACTCATTTGTAGATGTACTTGAAACTTTTACTTCACAGTTCTTCACCATCATTCTTTTTTCTGCCTCCATCCTTCTCTTCCATTTTGCTATCGGTTCATGAGTTTTTACGCTTTCAAGAAACTCATATACTCTAATTTCAGACAAATCAGAATACTTCTTCAATATGAACACAAAATCATCCCACTTCGAGGGTAATCTGCAAATTTTAATATCTTCTCAGTATCTGAAATCGCGACACCATAATCTTTCATTTCATATACTAAAGCATAATATTGTTCCGCCATCCCTCGAACTGATGCATTTTGTGGAATCGTGAAATTTTCAAATTTATTTTTAACATCTGCTTATGTTTTGAATCACTCCACATTTTAAAAAGAGTAAATTACATTTTGGCCCCTGTATTTATATCACGTTTACTATATTAGCCCAAAATAAGAATTTTTAACATATCTGCCCCCATGGTCTATATAACTAACCATTTTAGCCCCTAAGTCTAACAAAACCCCAACTCTGGTTAATTAATTCGCACATGACTTGCACATGACAGGACACAAAAGACTGACACCCGGTCTGGTTGACGGGACCAAAACGCAGCCAAAGCTTAGCGTTTTGGTCCGGTCAACAGACCCGTCAAACACCCGTCAGTCTTTGTCTGGTTAACCGGACCAAAATGCCGCGTTTTGGCCATAGTTCGACACTGCAAAGTGTGCATATAAGGACAAAAACACCTTTTTAGGGTGACTATCTACACACCAAGTGTGTAGATAGTTTGGGCCTTTTTTCACGACACCTCAACTGTCACTTAAAACTCATCTCAAAACCTAGACTATTTTTTAATCAGTTATCCTTCTTTCTTCTGTCTTTCAATACCTGCAATTAACAACAGTTCTTTCAAATAATTCAACTCAATCCTTCAATTCTAACACAACAACCTTTTAAACAAGACATGCAACTTGGTTCAACTAAGATTCAGATCCGAAAACAACAATAATTCAAAACGTCAAACTTAAATTCAGATATGAAGAACTTTGATGTTCGCTATGCTGAGTATAATATTCAAGTTTCTTCAATCTGTAAATGATGTTCGTTTTAATCGGATTCAAATCCAAATCTGATGTATTACTTGAATATGACAACAACATCAACAACTTTGTATAATCAGCGCACATTCAATTAACAAAAAAAAACGTTGAAAACTTATCAGAATCAAACTTATATGTGTCCGAAATGATCAAAATGTCACCAAAACAAATAGATACTCAAGAACCAGTTGAAAACTCAGAAATGTTCAAAACACACCAAATATTAACCGAAATTGATCGAAATAGTCCAAATTATCAAGATTTCTACCGAAAGTCAATCGAAATAATCCGAAATCAATCCGATTTAGTCCAAACTCGTCCGATTCGAACACAATTACACGCAGAGCTTCCGTAGCTCTGATACCAATTGTATGTTCGGATCGGTTCACCGAAGAACACTAGATCTGCGTTTAAACGCTCTTACGTGCAGAATCCGTAAAACCGAGTTGTAATCGTGAACACGAATCGTACATAATCAACGTTTATTACGTTTCAATCATAAACCAGACAGAGTTTAGATGCTAATCGACACGCAAACACCTAATCTAGACTCGCTACCGTGTTGCTTGTTCTTGACGTTCTTGTGCGAATCGTTTTTGTGCGGATCCTCTTCGAGTCTTTTTGTGAGGATATCTTATATATATAGTATGCATATATTTTCGCACGAAAACAATATATGCCATGCATGAATTTCTTGATGATGTCACATGGATGATGTCATCATGTTTAATGATGACAACACTCCCGATCCATTCAACATTCTACGTACCGTGTCGTACCGAATCCTAACCTGACCTATACAATCGTAATACAACCTAGTGAAACCTCTGTCAGGTATGTTACAGACTCAAGACTCTTGACATTACATGTACAAATAGATTTCTAGGATGGCCACACGAATAGTGCATTAACACAGTTTATGTGTTTTATAAATGATACCTTGTTCATTTCAAATTCGAAGACCCGAATCACACGTTACTCGCAAATCTAAAACAATACTAATATTTGATAACGAACTAAATTTACAACTCTTTCAATGTTACATGATTTTACCCATGATAACATGTGATATAATTATGCGAACTATATGAAACTTACATGCAACATGATATACTACCATGCTAATTCATGCAAAGAAAATGTTATTTTCCTAAACACTATGATCAAGTCTCATCCTCTATCATTATTCAATCATGTAGATGTCTTCTAGCCGATCTTTCAATTGGAAGAAGAGCTCCAAGTCGAGCTCTGATTCGAGCTGGAACAAAAAGATGATGGCATTCATGGCCAAAGTGATACCCAACATCGTTAGCAAGATCGACGCCACAAACTCCCCTAACGCATCGGTTGACTCCAAGGTTGACCCTTCTAAATCAAACTTTACCTTTAAGCAGTTTAACTCGTGTAGCACGATGCCATTTACGGGCGAAGATACTCCAATGGTTTGACTCCATCGAGGTCACTTTTCGTCAGATTGGGTGTCCCGAGCATCTTCACACCACCAAAGCCACCGGCGTATTCCAATCGAGGGCACTCGATTGGTGGACCGCCAAACGTAACTCACACGGAGACGACGTCATGTATGCATTGTCTTGGGCTGAACTTAAACAACTCATGACAGATGAGTTTTGCCCTCCCCGTGAGCTCCAACAACTCAAGAACAAGTTTTGGAACATCCAAAGAGTCGAGGGTGACAACACGACCCTCACCGCTAGGTTCATGCAACTTAGTGCCCTGTTCCCTGGCCAAGTTAACACCACCGTAACAGCCATAGCCAAATACATTCGCGCCCTTCCACCATCTATTTCTAACTTCGTGGAATCCTCTCAAGGAAACCTACCGCTTAGCCGCCAAATTCACCCACAATAGGGTCATGGATGGAACCCTAAAACCCAAGGGTTCCACCAAAACCGTTCACCAAGCCACGACCGAACCAATCTCCAAACCCACTCTATCCAAACCACCAACCAAAACCAACTCAAATGGTAAAAAGCGGAAGGCTTTAAACCGAAATTTTGCTTTGGTTACTCCACAAAACCCACCTCCTCTACAACAACTCACTCTCACCCAAAACCCCGAACTGGCCAAGTGAGGCTACACCGGGACTTTTCCCAAGTGTAGTATTTGCACCCACCACCACCCAACCAACGTGCCATGTCGCCTTTGCACTACATGCAATCGGTTTGGATACTTCAATACCCAATGCCGAAGTGGCCCAAAACCATAAGGCAACCAAGCCCAAAACCAAAACCACAACCACAACCGAGCGCTGGCCAACACGGATGTACATGCTTTAAATGTGGCGACCCAAACCATCTCAGTAACCAATTTTCGCAACGCAACAATCAAGCTCAAGCTCCTCACATGCGAGCTTTCATCATCACCACCGCTCAGGCGCAGAACAACAACAACATTATCAATGGTACGTTTCTCATAAACGATGTTTATGATTCTTGCTTATTTGATACTGGTGCTGATAAAAGTTTTGTATCCATATAATTTAAACAATTGCTTAAGTGTAGATGCTATAAGTTGCCAAAATCATTCGCCTTCGAAGTCGCTAAGGGAAAATATATAACCGTCGATTCCATTCTTCATGATTGTACTCTTAACCTCAACGAACATAAATTCACGATCGATCTCATAACCATACAATTGGCCAGTTTTGATATCATAGTAGGCATGAATTGGCTCCAAAAATTCCGTGCGGAAGTTTTTTGCTCAAAAAAGTTCATACGTCTTCCACTACCGTCCGGTGACACTCTACACGTCTACATTGAGAAACCCTCAAAGGTCTCAAGCTTATGTCGTGTACTCAAGCGAACAAGCACCTACGCAAGGAGTACTTTGCCAATCTGGCTGACATTATGGAAAAGTAGTGTAACACCCCGACCGTGTAAAACAACAAACCGCAATGGAAATGTCGGTGAGTCATGTTAACAGATTGTTACAACAACATATGGTAATTGAAGTTTCGTTTTATTTAATGTTAAACATTTATTACATTGTTATATTGTCAAGTCCATGGATTTGTATATAGTGCAATATATAATTCGACTACTAGAGTCGTAAGTGAAAACCTTGTTTCAAAAATGTTTGATATTGCAATAGATAATCGATTAAAACATGAGGTTAAAAGTTTGTAAAATCTAGTAGCCATGAACCTTGACTCGATATCATTTATTTTGTAAATCTGGGTTATAAATTGCCTTGAAATAACTTGTATGGTTTATATCTTTAATTGAAAATCTTTGCGTGTCATTGTTTGAAACATTTGTCCAAGTGATGCAAATAACGCCACGTACGTAATATGATAAAAGCACTTATATATAGGAAGTAACGGCAGTGTATCCACCATGCTTTTATCACATTACACATGTTCTGTTATCTAAATCACTTATCATAACCAATCGTCCATTGTTCATTGTCCTTGTCGTAAACCACATTGTTCATTGCTCTTGTTATAAAGCAATCGTTCATCGTTCCTTGTTACAAAGCAGTCGTTCATCGTTCCTTGTTATAAACCAATCGTTCATCGTTCCTTGTTTTAGTTGTGAAAACTTTTGGTCATTTTGTGAGTACATTCAAACCTTTGTTGACTTGTTCGAGACCACCCAAGGGGTCCCTTAATCGTATAACAAACCACCAAAGGGTTTGTTTGCAAATATAGTTTCAATCGCTTCCCAAACTTCCCCACAAACCACGAGAATTTTGGTAACGGGATTGTCAGTCCTAGGCGCCGTAACTTAGTACTGGTCGGCTTGGACATTGTTAATGAATGTCATTATTGTTATGAATATAACGCACCAACAAGTTCGTTCACATTATTGAAATCATATTGTTTATATAAACCATCGTATTTGTGTTTCGAAAGCTTGAAAAACATTTAGCACATATGGATCACCCCAAAATTAATTTCAAAACATAAAAGAGGGGAACTATATACTCACTTGGGATTGCAAAGAAATCTTAAATCAAAAGAAAACCAAAGCTCAATGATCCGAGAAATCAAGCGTGTCCTAAAAACGGATAACTATGTAAATATCGGGACTTGAAATCAGAGGATTTCGATAGAATGAGACCTTATAAACCAAATGAGTATTGGAACTCATATGAAATGGTTTAATAAAGTTAACATTCTATGTTGGAAACGTTCCTTTGTGCTTTTGACCCGTTATGACCCGTTAAGGTAGTTTAAGTCACTTTAACGCGTCATTTGCGTAAATACTTGTTTGGATGGTTAGATATGTGTTATGATAAGTCTTTAATGCTTAAACATGTTTGAAAATGTTATTTGATCAGATTACATGTCAAAATTTATGTTACATATGCTTATAGTTGGTTTATTTGCAAAAAGGGCATTTTGGTCATTATTGAATATCATAACAACTAATTATCATAACACTAATCAAATGATATGACCCTAAGGTATAACCTCAGAGGGTTATTTCCTATTCAACTATGGTCACAAATATGTATTTGGTTGGTTTTAAAGATCAACCAAATGGGTCAGATTCGAAAGTCAAAGCGGTGGTCAAAATCGCTCGGCTTACGACTCTAAACAAACACAAAAATAAAAGTGACGAGTTAGACATTTTAAACATGTCTAACTAAGTTTATAAAATTGATTTGGTATCAAAAAACAAAGTGTTTTGATAACCGAAAATAGTTTTGTCCTATAATGCACATTTTATGGATTATTGACCAAAACTTTGACTCGTCACTACAACTAGTAAACGTGGTAATCAGTAGGCATGATCAATAAGGATCATAACCATCATGATCACGATCACATTGCAAAGTTCAATTGGACTTTGATTTGACCAATTCATGGTCAGAACTAAGAGTCAAACAGAAGTCAAACTGCTTGATTTTTAGCTCAAATATGATAAAAGAATTGAATAAAACATGAATGGAACACTTACTTGCACTAGGGTAGCCAAGGAATCACAGAGGAAAGCCCCAAAAGTGGTTGCAACTTCATATTATAGCAGATGAGAGCAAGGAAGAAGGTTGCAAAAGTTCAAATGTATAATCCCCATGCTATTTATAGTTAAATTGAAGTAATAAGAGCATTACATGTGTCCATGAGTCATCACTGAGTTGGATTAGTGTCATAACACATGTTAGATGCAGGGAGAAGGGTGGCAAGTTCGTTTGCTTAATCAACAAGGGAATTAACCAGCTGCTGCCAAGTTTCTGGTGAGCTGGGGGACCCTAACGGACCAGATGGGCTTTGGTCTTACGGTCCGTAAGACCCTTAGCTGGCAGAAACTTTGGGAAATTGGCAGAACAGGCCCCTGCACCCATTTTGTCGCGTTTTGGCACTTCTAACACCCGTTAACCTCATTTTTTAGCTTTATAAGGACAATAAAGTATAGGGAACTTGAAATGTGCTCAAAAATGTTCCGGGTGTCGGTTCCTTTGGTCGTACGGTTGCGGTTTTCGGTTAATTACGACGAAAATCGTAACGATCGCGTGCATGACCGTAAACGCGTAACGAATGATATTTTTGCATTCCAATCATTAATATACAAGATTTTAATGATTACAAAAATTTTTGGATGCGCATACATGTCCTGGATTAAGAAATACGCGTATCAGCATAGTTTCGCAAAATTTGCAAAATAGCCCCTGTAGTTGCATAAGCAGGTTTTTGCCATACCGAAGCCCTCAAAACTTATTTCTAAGCTATGATAAGGGTATTTAGGGTATGTTTAGCTTATGAACATGTTTTGGAGTGTGCATCGCTATGAGAATCGGCAGACTTCCGTAGTTTATCATAAATAGTCCCTGTGTCGAATAGGCTTGTTTTTGACATACCAAACCCTTCAAAACTTATTTCTAAGTTATGCAAAGGACATTTAAAATATTTTAAGCTTGTGTCATTGTTCTAGAGTGTACGTCGAGGTTAAACTGATTACGTTTACGTATCAATTTGCGATTTCACTGCCAGAAGTTGTTTGAAAGTTTGGAATCGTGCAAGAATCGAATATGTGCAATTGTCATGATAAATAAAAAAACTCATAAATAAAAACACAAAATTTTATTGATCGTTAAACTTGTTCATAATCGTTACAGATTCGGAATACCACAAATGTCACAAGTAGGACAAAGAAAAAGTGTGAGTGATGTTCCAGTTGACTTTCACATTGACCTCATTCCTGGTGCTACACCTGTTGCAAAAACTCCATACTGTCTTGCACCTTTGGAGATGCAAGAGCTATCAAGCCAACTTCATGAGTTACTTGATAAAGGCTTCATACGCCCTAGCAGTTCTCGTTGGGGCGCTCAGGTCCTCTCTGTCAAGAAGAAAGATGGTTCTTTTCACATGTGCATTGATTATCGTGAGGTTAACAAACTCACCATCAAGAATCGTTATCCACTTCCTCGTATTGACGACCTTTTTTATCAACTCCAAGGCGCATCGTGCTTTTCCAAATCGTGTTGACGCATAATGTCTATGTCTTAGTCTTTTATCGAGTTTGTATTGTATAGAGCTGAATAGGCTAGGTTATGAAGTATTTATAAAGTGTCTTAGCCAAGTTCGCCCATGTGTTAACATGTCCAGGCATGTTCGGCCGAACTTGCATAGGCAAGTTTGGGCGAACTTGCACCTCCATGGCCGAACTTGTAATGCTATAAATACCTAGCTTGAGTGTCTCATTTGTAACTTTGGCATTGTAGAGGCGAAGCTCTGTCAATCTGTAATCTGAACGTTTGATCTATAAAACTGACGATTAAACAACAAAGATAACAAATTTAGGTTCCTAAGCATCGAGGATCGGTCCTACAAGTGGTATCAGAGCTAGAACAGCCTGATTTGATAGTATTAAGACAAGAACACTTCTATTTCTACTCCATTCTTCTTTTTCTTTAACTTTTGATCACAAAATGAAGAATTCATTGTCAAAATCTTTTGAATTTTGAATATATCATGTAAAAAACAACAAAGATAAACCCTTGAAAGATTGGAGACCAAATTCAGCCGAATTCATGTCGAAATTTTGAAAAAATCATGTTTTTGAAAACCCTCAGGAACGAACTTGTTGGCCATGTTCGGCCGAACTTGCCCTAAAACATCACTTTTCAAGTGATCTTTTAGTAAGTTCGCCCGAACTTAGGTAATTTTGAGGAAATTTAAGTCAAGTTCGCTCGAAGATACTGAATTTTCATTAATTTTACATCAAGTTCGACCGAACTTGTGTAAAATAAAGAAAGTTTTAAGTAAGTTCGCCCGAACTTGCTTGTATTTTATCAAAATTGTGTTGATAAGTTCGCTCGAAGTTCTGATTGTTTGTTCAAAAGTGTGTAAGTTCGACCGAAGATAAACGAAATTTTTCAAAGTAGATCTAACAAGTTTGACCGAACTTGTTAGAAAATCCAAGAATTCTTCATTTTTTGCTACAAGTTCGACCGAACTTGTAGTAGGACTAATTGTTTTCAAAGTTTTTGAAAACTTTTCAGCGTACACATTTCGTGATTCACAATGGAAGATCAACTAAGAGCTTATATGTCCGGAGCTAATTCGTCAAACACCAACGTGATTAATCAAGTCAATCTTGAGAACAAAATGGGAACGACCGTCAAACCGCTCAAGCTGATGAGCATGGACGGATACGAAGCATGGAAAGAGAAATTTACCTACTGGGTTCAAGCCATGCACTTCGCTGGCTGGGTGTCAATTGAAAGACGCTATACTATTCCGGTAGATGAGCATCAACAATTCTTGAGAAGTACAACTACTCGACAGCTCAGAGAGACGAATACATTGCAGAGAAAAAAATGATCAGTCTCATCCAACAATCAGTCAAAGAAGATATTCTGATTCTGTTACCAGAGTATACTACAGCAAGAGAACTTCGGTTGTCGTTACAGAAGAAATACCAAGGCGGTACTGAGATGATCAAAAGCAAGAAGGCTCTCATTCTGAAAGAGCTCGATATCTTCAGCATGCTAAAGAATGAGACCATTAAGCAAATGATTGAGCATTTCTGTCATCTCAAAGTGCAAATGCGAAGACACGGTCTTGAGAAGACGAAACAAGAATACATCGACAAACTTGTTGACGCACTACCAGAGGGTGAATGGTCAACTTATTTGATGGTTCTGAAGAATAGTGATAAGTGGGAATTCTTCAAGTTGTCAACCTTTATCGATAAACTCGAAGGCCATGAAATGGAGCTTCTAAAGATAGCGAAGTCAAAGAACGCTAATGTTGTTCAAGACATCGGTTTGTACTACAAAACTGGAATGCAAGATAACATTTCGAGTCCAAAAATTGGAACTGCTTTTAGTGCAAACATGAATGCTTCTCCATAGAACCAGAGTCATTCACAGCCTCAGTATGACCAAAGTCCACAAAGTTCTTACTCGAGCATTGGTTCAAATTCAACATTTCAAAGTCAAGCAAATCGGAACCAACAGCAAAGTTCTGATCTGAATGTTTACAAATGCAACATCGCAATGAATTTGAACAATGTTGTTTCAGAAGAAGTTGCAAAACAACATATGTCACTACTTGTTACCGTCTTAGAGTCTTATGAATGTCTTGTTGCCGGTAAAATCGGAAATCCCAAGATGACCTCAGAAATTATGACCAGGTAGACGAGGAAGAACTCGAACTAATGGACATCAAATGGTCCTTAGCTTCGATCATCAGGAGAGTGACAAAGTTCGTTGCCGACAGAAGGGACATTTTAAAAGAGAGTAAGAACACCGAGGCAACCGGAAATCAAAGTCCTTTCGGAGGAGAGAATGAATATTACAAGAGGGCACTTCAATATAAACCGTTCCCGAAGAAAACTCAAGTTGAGATCCAAGAAAAGCCAAACAGTAGTACCACAGAGAAAGCCATGGTTGCATCCACAGAAGATGATGGTTTTGATTGAAATTCATATATTGGGAAAAAGACCAGAGTTGCTTTGATGGCAGAGATAGTTGAAGATAAATCTGCAGAGGAAGCAGCGGCAACAGCTTTCGAACAAGCTATTCTGGAACAATACTTGCACCAACAACAGGAAGAAGAGGAATTATGCAGAGACAAGGAATTTTATCCTCTAATTCTTGTGACAGTTTTGCAGGTCACTTTGATGGAAGCACAAAAGAACAAGTGGTTGAGGAGAAAAAGATTGATGAAGTGATCATTGATGTCACTCAAGAAATGAAAGTCGAAGACCTCAAGGACATGGCAGATAAAGCTTTAATGGCGAATCTGACCAAGGTAGGTCCAAAGGTAAAGGTTGTAGAGAAAGAAGTTGTCAAAGTACAAGTTGTAGAGGTTGAGAAACCTTGTACAAAATGTATTGAACCCTGTGTCGAATGTGCCAAAAAATCAAAGATCATCGCTGAAAACAATGTGCATAACGATTTGTTATAATATGATTATCGCACAATGAAAGAAGCGTATGATAAAATGAAAAATGATCATGGCAGACTCGACAGAAATAACATCGAACAACATGATAATATAAGAATGCTGAGTGGCACAATAATGGATAAACAAAGAGCAATTAACATCTATATTAACACCATTGCTGAAATCAAACAACAACTTCAAGACATGACAATTGAAACTGAAAGAGTTGGACAATTGTTAAGAAGTTATACCACCAACGCGTATGTTATCGATCACATTCTTCCAACAATCTCAACGGAAGAAACACCTAAAAAGAAAGCGGGCAAAGAATATAGCAATGTTCCTCCACCCCTTTGCGAGAAATACTGATCTGCAGACGGGATGGACAAGGCACTCAATGTTGAATTACTTTCTGAAAAGAAAGACGAGTCGCCAGAGAACATTGATATAGTCTATGCTAAATCCGATGACGATAACAACGTTGTGGTTAACAAAGTGGTTGAAAATATTTTAAGTGATTCTAATGATAGCAGCTTCAAAAGCGCCAACTCGAGTTCAAAGAATTCCGATTCACAGTCTGAAAATGACGATAAGTCGTCAGAAGATGGTCTAAGTGATGATCCTAAGATTGTAATGTACAAAATTAAGGATTCAGATAGACTATACTTTGATGATAGCTTCCTGATTCAGAATGTGAAGGAAGAATTGCTTGACAAATTCTTTAAACTCGTGGAAGTCACATCAGATGAATTGGTAACCAATGAACGAAAATTCTATTCCAAACCTAAAAGAAACAATTACCGAAGAAACGGTGGTGATCATCCAGAAAACCAGAGAGCGGGGTTGGGTTTAGAAGAAGAAACTGATGAATCTATAAAGAAATCGTCACCATTTCATGAATATAAAAACAAAAACATGAAGTTTGTATATGGGACAAGTACAGTCTATGAAGAGAGTTTGATTGGTAAACAATCAGATGATGAGTTCAAGAAGGAGAAAGAAATTCGAGATAAAGCCAAGGTTACAAGTGGTGTTAAAACTTCAAGTAGGGTAAAACCACCTGTTAAAGGACATCAACTTGATAATCGGACATGTTTCAAGTGCAATGAAATTGGTCATATGGCACGAAAATGTCTGAAATCAAAACCGGTTTATTTTCGAAGAAAAGAAGATTCATATGTTGTTAAACAAAAGCAACCAGTGTTTGCAAAACCTGTAAAGATTTTGAAACAAAATGAATCAAAACCAGAAGTTAAACCAAAGTCTGAAAAGACTTTTGAAAATTCCATTTTCGAAAAAGGTGAAACTTCTAGGTCTAATGAAAACAAGTTTTACATCAAAAAGGCTAATATCAAATCTCAAACCTGGATTGCCAAGAAAAGGTCAACAACATCTGGTGTTGTTAAGTCTGAGCTAGTAAAGACTGACAACACAAAAGAATCAAAGTCTAAAATCACTAAGTCTGAGCAGGTGAAGACTAGTGAGAATGTGAAAGAAATTAAAACAGAAATCAAGAACGATAATGTCAAATCTGTAAAAGATAAGAAAAAAGTGAAATTTTCAAACATTAACATTGTTGAAACAGATGATGAATTTGATTTTAATGATGTTGATGAGTTTGAATGTGCTTTTGATGATGGTTATCCAATAAAACCCAAGACCAAGAAGGCTTGGGTAGAGCTTTTCACCTAATTTCTGAATTTTGCAGGTGCTCCAAAGATACGTACTTTCAAAGTGGATTTTGGATAGTGGAGCGTCCAGTTACTGACGGGAATGAAAGCGTTGCTATTCGGCATTAAAGCTATCAATGGTGGATATGTTGGATTTGCAGGAAATCAAGGTGGAAGGATAGTCGCCGAGGGAAAACTCTCCAATGGCGTAGTTTCATTTGATCTCGTGAACTATATTGCAGAACTTGAGAACAATCTTCTGAGCATATCGCAGATTTGTGACAAGAAGTTTACAGTCCATTTCAACGATAGAGAGTGTATTATCTTGAAGCCGGGATTCAAAATTCTAGATGAGTGGATTCTGATGCGAGCACCGCGAGAGAATGATTTATATGTTCTTGATATGGGTGTTGCTACCACTTCATCACAATCAGCACAATGTTTTGTATCAAAGGCTACTGAAAAAGATTCTATTCTTTGGCATCGTAAGATGGGGCATATTCATTTGCGAAAAATGAATTTCTTGGTTCATAAGGATCTTGTAGAAGGCGTAAATCTTCGAAGTTTTCAGATGTCTGATCATTGCTTGAAATGCAAGAAGGGAAAGCAGATTAAGAAATCTCATCCGAAAAAATTCTAAACTCAATCAAGCTGCCATTAGAACGTCTCCACATGGATTTATTTGGTCCTGTAAATGTTCGAAGCATCTCAGGAGACTTATATTGCTTGGTCGTGGCAGATGACTATTCGATATATTCGTGGGTATTCTTTCAAGAATCAAAAGACGAAACGTTAGAGAACTTGGTTATTCTATTAAAGAAACTCGAGAACATTTATCATCTACCAGTCAGACGCATAAGAAGTGACAACGGCACAGAGTTTAAAAATAACAAAATGAAGGAATTCTGCAACGCAAAAGGGATTCTGCACGAGTTTAGTGCTCCCTATACTCCACAGCAAAACGGAGTTGCTGAACGGAAGAACCGAACTTTGACTGAAAATGCGAGAACCATGCTTGCAGATTCTAAACTTCCTATCAGCTTCTTGAGTGAAGCAGTTGCTGCGGCTTGCTATACGCTAAACAGGGTTCTCACTGTCAAACCAACAAAGAAAACATGTTTTGAGATGATAAACCGACGGAAGCCAAATTTAAAGTTCTTAGAACCATTCGATGCTCCATGTACCGTAATAGTCCAATATGGCAAATTCGGAGCTAAATCTCTCGAAGGTTTCTTTGTCGGATATGCGAGTCCGTTGAGAAGAGTATATGTTCCTTCATTGAGAAAGGTTATTGAAGCACAGCACGTGGATTGTTTCAACTACACAGATCCTATTCAGAGGAAAGGTGACGCGTGGCTGTTTAATTATCAAGACCTTTGGAAGTCATTTGACTTGCCCAAAGAACCAACTGACGAAGAAGTTGCAACGTTATATTATCTTCACCAGTCGGCGAATCAAGAGCAAATTGTTCGACCAATTGTGGTTAATCAACCCACGTTGGATCCATCTTCTTCTGGCGCAAGTTCAAACAATAGTGGTGTTCCAGCTGAAAATGTTTCTGAACATTACCAACACCTGCTAATCTTCCAACGAATGCCTCTACTGAACCAGTGAACACAAAAATGGAGCCCAGTATGCCTCAGAGTCAAGATTCTGATTCTGATGAAACACCAACATTTGATGTTGATGGGGAATCATCTTCTTCAGATGAAGAAGTGGAGCAGATAACAAGTCTTCTTAATCAATCTGCAGTCCCGAACAACAGAAATGAACTTCATCAAGCTCTCCAAACATTGAATTGGTTGTTGATCTCAACATCACGAATCAACAAAACTCAGTAGATGTTCCAAGTGAAGAATTGCCGCGATCATATTCCTATCATCCGTCAACAAATATTATCAGAGAACTTCAAACTGGTTTATAACTCGAGGGCAAATTAATAAAGCACTCAGTTGTTTCTACACACGTGTTGCTACAACCCAAAACTATTGTTTCTATTCATGTTTCATCTCTCAGGTTGAGCCCAAGACAGTTAATGAAGCTTTAGCAGATGAAAACTGGGTACAAGCAATGCAAGAAGAATTACTGCAGTTTGAGAAGTTGGGTGTGTGGAAGCTTGAAGACTTACCAGAAAATCAGAAAGCAATTGATACAAAATGGGTCTTTAAGTGCAAACGTGATGATAGAGGGGTTATTGTTCGTAACAAATCTAGGCTTGTTGTCAAGGGATTTCACCAGCAGGAAGGGATAGACTACATGGAAGTCTATGCACCAGTAGCTCGATTGGAATCTATTCGAATTTTTCTAGCTTTTGCATCATGGAAAGGATTTAAGGTCTATCAATTGGATGTCAAATCGGCTTTTTTGTATGGCAAATTACGCGAGAAGGTGTACGTTGGACAACCACCAGGGTTTGTCGATCCACTTAACAAGAAGAAAGCGTACCTACTGGATAAAGCACTCTATGGACTACACCAAGCCCCGAGAGCTTGGTACGAGACATTGTCACAACATCTCATCGAAAACGGCTTTATCAGAGGAACTGTGGATAGTACTCTTTTCACCAGAGAAGTTGATGGCCATATAATTATAGTTCAAATCTACGTTGATGACATCATCTTTGGATCTACAAACGATAGTCTCTGCAAAGAATTTGAGGGAATCATGAAAAAGAAATTCGAAATGTCCTCGATGGGCGAAATGAAGTTCTTTCTTGGTTTGCAAGTAGACCAGCTTCCGGATGGTAGTTTCATTTACCAGACTAAGTATGTTCACGACATCTTGAAGAAGTTTGGAATGGAAAGCTTGAAGCCTCTATCTACGCCTCTTTCTCTAAATCATGGTATTTGTGTTGACGAGACTGGAGCCAAAGTTGACGAGACGTTATACAGATCGATGATTGGATCGCTGATGTATCTGACGGCATCGCGCCCATATATTATGTATCAAACCTGGCTATGCGCCAGATATCAGTCAAGCCCAAGGATCTTACACATGCAGATCGTGAAGCGTATCTTCAGATATCTGAAAGGATGCCCAAGCACCGGCTTGTGGTACCCGAAGAACGACAATTTTGACCTGACAGGCTATGTTGATTCCGATTTTGGTGTAGATAAGTTGAACTCAAAATCAACTACAATAGGATGCCAGTTCTTCGGAACAAGAATGGTAACCTGGCAGTGTAAGAAACAGACTACGGGCGCTCTCTCTACCTGTGAAGCTGAGTATATATCGGCCTCCAGCTGTTGTTCACAGATTCTGTGGATTCAACAGCAGATGAGAGACTATAGTCTGCAATTTCTAGACACTCCGATGTATGTTGATATCGGTTGCCATCGATATAACTAAAAATCCGGTTCATCACTCACGCACAAAACACACTGAAATTCGTTATCATTTCATTTGTGATTGCTACGAAAAGAAATTGGTATGAATAGAAAAAATTCACACCGACGAACAAAAGGTTGATTTTTATACCAAACCATTTTCTTTGTCACGGTTTAAATACTTGCTGAGAATTAATGGTATGAAAAATTTACTGACCAGGTGCGGACACTGAGGTTGAATACGGATCGGACGACGAGTTCGCATGATCCACATTGGTTTGTAAATATCTTTCTAGTTTAGAATTTTATTAAAAACTAAAATTCAAAAAGATTTTTTTGATTTTATGGGGAGAAATGATAGAGAAAATACAAAAACATTCGAAAAATTTAAAATCCAAAAACATATAAAAATTCAAAATGTACAAAAACATTGAAAAAGACAAAAAGAGTTCAGTATCATAAAAGGAAATGATAATACATCAGTGGACTATCACAGTATGCTAAAGAAATGTAAAGTTTTAAAAGTGATAAACGAGTCTTACTGTGGATGTGTAGATAGGCTTAACACGTTCAGTAAACTGTTTTCGAGATATAAACTAAATTTTACAACTGCTTAATCTAGTGGATTAACACATTTTGGATATATGGACTTAGTACTTCGAAATTTCGTTTGAAAGATTGCCTGATTCTGAGATACGAAGTCTTTATAGATAGTTGATGTCTGGGGTATTATACAAAATCTTCTGATTTTGCGGAAGAAATGGCCTAGAACTTCTATAATACTTTTGCTTTAAACCCCAAATTGCATGCAATATTGAAAAGTATCGAAATATATAATCATATGCAATGCTGAAAAATTTCCTTAAGTGGAACACACCTTAAAGTCGAGCCTTCATCTCTTTGTCTGTACGGTAGTACTAACCTGAGCTCTTAAGGTCTCGCACAACCCAGATACAGATATCAATTACGTTATATTCACCTGTAAGATAAAATCTAGGGAATCTGTATACGGGAGTATATTCAAGAAATGGGAACCACAGATAAGTCAAGTTTCATGAATTCTACCTTAACATATCTTGAAACAGTTGAGAAATGTGGTAAAGCTTAAGTGGACAAACATATCGACAATCTAGGTAAACGAGTTTAAAACTTAAAGTCATTTAAATGTCAACGGTACTAGTGATATGTCTCAATCAACTGATATGATCCTTAGACACGAATTCACAAAAATATGTCTGTAAATATGTTTGTACATAGTTTACATTGCTTATTTCATTGTATTTCAGCTTTACAGATTAAAATCAAAAAGATTTTCGGTGTATTTTAGCATAAACTTACAAAAATACAAAAAGATTTTATTTCTACATTGTTTTAAGAAACCAATGTTGGAGAACGAATCTTCGAAGTCTGGTAAGGTGCTAGAACTGGTGGGAATCTCTTTGACAATGGGCTGGGAGCTAATCTGTTAAAATCTGAAAAGATAAAACGATGAAAAGTTCATTAATTTGAAACTTTATTTTTGAAAATATCAACAGTTTGTTCGTAACGAGTCAAGCCGGGGTCATTAACTTTGACTCGGCAGACAAATCGGTTAATCAAGGTCACTAACTTGGACTTAGTCAACTGAGTGGATTTTCATAACTGGTAAAAAGTTGGAAAGTTCAGGGTTAAAAATGAAAAAAATTGAAAAATTAAAATTTGTTGGTTTGGCAAGTTCGGCCGAACTTGCTAAACAATTCAAGTTTAACAATCAGCAAGTTTGACCGAACTTGTAGATGGCTGGTTGTTGTTTTTAAAAGATAAGTTCGCTCGAACATACTATGGGCCTTCATGATGGGCTTAGCAAGTTCGCCGGAACTTGACATGGTATAAATACCATTCAAGTTTGGCCGAACTCATTTACTTGTTTCCAGAACCTTTGAGCGAACTTGAGCTTTTAGAGAACTTAAGTGAAATTGGCATTTGTATACCGTTATACTATCCAAATCAAGATTGTTTTTGGTGATTTGCACACCAATCACAATGGCAGAGGTATAAAATTGTGATATGACCGTAAACAAACCAAACAGATCTGAAATCGTTAAAATCTAATAGTTAAAGATGTTATTGGACAAAATTGAACATAGATTTTTTATCTATACTTAAAATCGATGGTGAAATTGATTTTGATTGAACTGAAATGCACTTTTGCATGTTTGAACAAGTTGGGTCTTTTGGAGAAGACGACAAGTTCGGCCGAACTTGTTGTCAAGTCCGACCGGACTTGTCCAAAACATGTTTACAAAATCCAGAAGCAATTTTCGACCGAACTTGAGTATAAATGTCTGAATGATTGATTAATACAAGCTCGCCCGAACTTGCATTAATGTCTTGTGAACAAAACTGATAAAATGTATCTTCGACCGAACTTGTTGATAAGAAAATTTGGATTGTTTTAGGTGTAAGTTCGCCCAGACTTATATATAGAACATGTAATTGATGCATGTTCGGGCAAACTTAGTTAAAGCGAAGGGTTATAACAGATATATCAAGTTCGCCCGAACTTGATATAAGTGTTAGAATTTTTTTTGTGATTTTTCTCGATAAGCGTCCTAATTGTTTTACGTCGTTCTTCAGGCACAAATTCCAACGCGTGTTATCTCTGTTGAGTTCTCCAAAACTCACAATACATGCATCATGCTTGATAAAACGATCTGTCCATCGCTGAAAGAATATGATAGTATCTTGAAGTTTCTCGAAGATAGTCACATTCGTCGTGCAATTACTGAGCACACCGTATCATATCGTTCTCATATTGTTCACTTCTGGATGAACGCAAGCCTGAGCGCTGATGAGAAGACAATTTCTTCTACAGAACAAGTTGGTGATGAGCTAAAGCCGATCACAGTAACCGAAGGTGACATACGAAGGATTTTGGAGCTCAAAGATAAAGAAGACGATCCGATTCATCTAGATGAAAAGATGGTTCGCAGATGCTTTTTCCATATGGGCTACAAAGGAAGTGTAAATAAGCCAACGCTAAAGAAAGGGGAAGTGCCTAACCCCTACAAGCTTCTGATTCATGCGTTGATTCATACATTTAGCCATCACAAAGCCGGTTTGGATGATGTACATGATTATTTGGCTAGCATGGCAATGGCGCTTATTTTGAAAAAGCCGTTCAACGTTTCGAAGTTAGTGTTTACTCACATGTCGAAGAACATGGAGGATTCAAGATTGTGTATTTATCCAAGGTTCATTCAGATGTTGATTGACGAGAAGTATGCTAACATTGCTCGAGGTCCGAATGACATTCTTTATCTAGTTCATCTCGATGAGACTACAGTAAAGAAGCTTATTAAGTTCCAGAAACAAGCTTCTGCTCCTATTGCCAAGCCAATATTCGGAGCCATAAAAGATTCAGATTATGTCTCGCCGCCAGACAACAAATGGAGAAAAGATGGTAGCGACGACGAAAAAGAACTTAAAGCTGAGAAAGAATGGTTTAAGGAATTCAAACCAAAGGCAAGGAGTGAATGGTTTTTGAAGGCTGAAGCTGATAAGCTTAAAAAGAAGCGAGCGTCAAAGAAAGCTGAAACTTTGCTTGTTGATGAGGAGGAAATTGAAAATGTTGAAGCAGTTGCTGGATCTAGTGGCTGCAGTTGTAATTGAAAGCCAAGAAACTGCAAAGTCAACTCAAGAAGACGTGATTTCTGCTACTTCTGAAAATGAAGAATCTGATAAAGAACCAGAAAAGACAGAAGCAGAGATTAGAGCAGAAAAAGAAAAGAAATTGGATGCAGATTTTGATCAGAATGCTGAAAAAGAATATGAGGAGGAGAGACCTAAGAAAAAGGCGAAACGTACAAAGTCTCCAGCAATTGAGATATCAAAAAGGACTATAGGGTCACCTCATACTAAAGGGAAACGAAAAGATAAGAAAGCTCAAAAGCGATGAGCAAGAGATATAAAAGCAAGGTGCAAAGCACAGAAGCCACACAAGAACCTTCTAGTGCTCAGGAGAAAGGAGCCACACAAGAACCTCCTCCACAAGAACCTCCTGTTATTGTCCACGTTGAAGCTGAAAGGCCAGGAGTTACACAAGAACCTCATGTGTCTGAATATGTTGAAGTTTCGATCGCTGAATCGCCTAGTGCTCCAAAGACTTCTTCTCCTGAAAGTTCTACACCGAAGAAGTCTACACCAAAAACTGCAACACCAAAGACACCAAGGGGAAGTATGTTTGGTGATATGCCACACGATCCAATCAGTCTTGAAGACTTGGATGAATTTTTCCCAGAGACGAATGCTGACATGTTAGAAAAACGTGTGAAGGTATTGGAAGATAAAGTTGTACAAATTGAATTAGAAAAGGCTGAGTTTGTAAAGAAGGTGAATCAAAGCGAAGTTGAAAAAGAAATCCATGACGATAAAGTGAAGGTGCTTGAGAATGAATGTGAATATTACAAGGCGTTGATAGAAAGTCTGCAGGACGCAAATGAAAAACTACAGACATAGATTGCAGAATTAAAGAAAATTCAAGCTTTCAACGATCGAAGATTCATCAGATTATAGAATGTGTTATCTAACAATCTGAATATTGATTTTATCGTTGAATACGATCATCTGGATCGTCAAGAAGCCAAAGAACGTGCTGAGAAAGAATTGGTTGAGAGTGGCAAAGGGAAGCAGGTTGAGGGTGAAGCCCCTAAATCTACTCCTGAAAAATCTTCTGATATTCCTGAGAAGCCAAGTGAGGATATTTCAAAAGCTTCCGAGTTTGATATATATAAAAGGTTGAGGAATCTGTCAAGCCTTCTGATCCTACCATTGTTACTGAAAAAAAAGACAATGAAGAAGCCGAGAAAGAGGATAAGAATGAAGATGAAGAGGAAGAAGGTTATGAAGATTGGAATGTTGGGGATGACGACGGTGATTTTGATCAAGGAGATGATGATTTTGATCAGAGTGGTACAGGGCTAAAGATCAATGAAGCAAAAGTATCTGATGAGTTTGATTTTTCTTTTCTGATGAACGATGAATCGAATAAGATGGAAGATAAAAGCCAAGGGGAGTCAGGGCAAAAAGGGCATTCAAATGATATTGACTTGTTAGATGTTGATCGATCTGCAAAGCCTATGACTGCAGTACCTACGAAACCTTTGATACTAATGTTGGAACACAATGTTGAAGAAGGTGAGTTTGTACATAATTACTCGAAAGAAGATCTGGCGAAACTAGTTGAGGTTGAAGCTGAGAATTTAGAGTTTGATTTTGAAGAGGTTATGAATGTTAACACTTTTGAACCTAAAGAGTATCAGTACGAAAGAAGGTTTGAAGCTGATGAGTATAATCGAGTGATTGTGGAATATTGGTACTCAGATGATGAATTAGAACAGAAAGATAAGTATGTTGGTCAGGATTCAGAAAGTTTTCCTACATTTGAAGAGATGTATAAACAACGGAATGAACACATGTTGAAAGATAGAATTGCTGAAGATGTACGAGAAGGAAAAATTCCTAAACCAATGACCAAAGAGATAGTTGAAGCGAGAAAGTCCTCGTTCAAGGAGATGCCTCGTGAACGTAAGTTTCGACGTCCACTAGCATTCTTCACCAGAGATAAAGATGTTTCTTTGGGGGATATACTTACTTGGGGTTGGTTTAAAGAGCTAAACGTATATGCAATCAAAAGAGAATTTGGAGTGCAATACTTCAAATATCTTGCTGATTTAAAGACATTACCGTATTGGGATATGGAAGAGCTAGTGCAAACAGTGAATGTTACTTATCATATGAAGACTGTTGATCAGTTGTTGTGGAAGATGATTAAGTACGAAGCTGATAAAGGTTGGAATCACTGGAAGCCGTTTATTCCGAGACGAAGAATAAAGATTAACAAGGTTACAGGGGAAAAGGACATAACGTTAATCATGAAATGTCCTAGAGCCATGAGGAATATGCCACTTATGCCGATCGAACAGAACTTCTATCCTTTATTCAAGTGGTGGCAGATTGATCCAGCTACTTGTGAAGCAGTGATTGTGTTAAAGTTTGAAGATCTCTTGGATATTGCTAAGGAACGAGTTGAAGTGATGGGTCATCAGGGTATGAGAGGTTTGTGGAGGACGATAAGGATTCTAGATCCTATGTGGTTAGTTAACTGCTCGAGAGAAGATATAAAATGCCTTTTCTACAGCAAGATCGTTTTTGAAGAAAAAGAAAGGTACAGGCGATGCAATATCAGAAAGTTGTTAACGTTTGCTATGCACGCGAAGTAAATTCTGGTAAAATGTGGCAAACAAAGTAGAGGGATCTGAAAAGAGTTGAATTTCTTAAAGAAGAAACCAGAAGTGAGGCGATCAAAGAAAGAATGGAAAAAGCGGTAAGGCAAAGTTCGCTCAAGATGGCTAACTTTAAAAGACCACCGCCAACTGATCAGACGCCAGATCCGAAACAAGAGAGACAAAAGAAGCCGTACAAGAACTTCTTTGGTCGGGTACATTAATGTATATATGAAGACAGAGTTTTGAAGACTGATAAAAGACGAAGACGATATCCAAGGGGGATTCTGTTGGTGCATAATGTCTATGTCTTAGTCTTATATCGAGTCTGTGTTGTATAGAGCTGAATAGGCTAGGTTATGAAGTAGTTATGAAGTGTCTTAGCCAAGTTCGCCCATGTGTTAACATGTCCAGGCATGTTCGGCCGAACTTGCATAGGCAAATACGGGCGAACTTGCACCTCCATGGCCGACTTGTAATGCTATAATACCTAGCTTGAGTGTCTCAGTTGTAACTTTGGTATTGTAGAGGCGAAGCTCTGTCAGTCTGTAATCTGCACGTTTGATCTATAAAACTGACGATTAACTGATTAATTCTTGTCTATTGGTAACACGACGTAATATTTCCGCTCTTAAGGACGTTAGATATCAAATTTAGGTTCCTAAGCATCGAGGATCGGTCCTACAAATCGACCTTCATTCTGGTTATTATCAACTCCGAGTCCTCAAAGTGGACATTCCAAAAACCGCTTTCCGTACTAGATACGGCCACTTCATGGTCATGCCCTTCGGTTTTATATCTAGAAGTAATTTATACCTTCGGATAAAAAGATTCTTTTCGCATTTCGTATGAGGCAACTTCCATTAGCTATATGTTTCGCGATGACAATCAACAAAAGCCAAGGATAATCACTATCTAGGCTTGGTTTGTACTTGAAACAACCTGTTTTAACTCATGGTCATTGTACGTCGCCTTATCAAGAGTATAAACCAGAAATGGGGTCATTTCTTTCAATTCAGTGTAACTTAATATTTACGTTATTAATAGAACATTTCTTTCATTAACAAAATTATGTCAGCAATGTTAAATAAAATATATTATATTGTGAGATCACCTGTGTAAGACACGGGACTTAAACTAGTAAATAAATAAAGGATAAGCAACCTATTTTTCAAAAATTAGCATATAACTTCGCAATTCAGCTCCATGAAAAATTCAAATCTAATAAACATAAACATTTCACATTCGTGATTTAAAGACCAACATTTTATGATTTCCAGCCCCTAATACAAAAAAAAATAATAATAAAAATTTTTTAAAAAATCATCATTCAGCTTGAATAGAACACAATCCACCAAAATATGACATTGGGACATAACAATTCCAATATTAAGATGAAAGCCTGCGAGTACATAGGTTTTGTGAGTGTGTCAACTCCATGGATTTGTATATAGTGCAATATATAATTCGACTACTAGAGTCGTAAGTGAAAACCTTGTTTTAAAAATGTTTGATATTGCAATAGATAATCGATTAAAACATGAGGTTAAAAGTTTGTAAAATCTAGTAGCCATGAACCTTGACTCGAAATCATTTATTTTGTAATCCGGGTTATAAATTGTCTTGAAATAACTTGTATGGTTTATATCTTTAATTGAAAATCGTTGCGTGTCATTGTTTGAAACATTTGTCCAAGTGATGCAAATAGCACCACGTATGTAATATGATAAAAGCACTTATATATAGGAAGCATCGGCGGCGTATCCACCATGCTTTTATCATATTACACACGTTCCTTTATCTAAATCACTTATCATAACCAATCGTCCATTGTTAATTGTCCTTGTCGTAAACCACATTGTTCATTGCTCTTGTTATAAACCAATCGTTCATTGTTCCTTGTTACAAAGCAATCGTTCATCTTTCCTTGTTATAAACCAATCGTTCATCGTTCCTTGTTTTAGTTGTGAAAACTTTTGGTCGTTTCGTGAATACATTCAAACCTTTGTTGACTTGTTCGAGACCACCCAAGGGGTCCCTTAATCGTATAACAAACCACCAAAGGGTTTGTTACAAATACAGTTTCAGTCGCTTCCCAAACTTCCCCACAAACCCCGGGAATTTTGATAACGGGATTGTCAGTCCTAGGCGCCATAACTTACTACTGGTCGGCTTGGACATTGTTAATGAATGTCATTCTTGTTATGAATATAACGCACCAACAAGTTCGTTCACATTATTGAAATCATATTGTTTATATAAACCATCGTATTTGTGTTTTGAAAGCTTGAAAAACATTTAGCACATATGGATCACCCCAAAATTAATTTCAAAACATAAAAGAGGGGAACTATGTACTCACTTGGGATTGCAAAGAAATCTTAAATCAAAAGAAAACCAAAGCTCAATGATCCGAGAAATCAAGCGTGTCCTAAAAACGGATAACTATGTAAATATCGGGACTTGAAATCGGAGGATTTGGATAGAATGAGACCTTATAAACCAAATGAGTATTGGAACTCATATGAAATGGTTTAATCAAGTTAACATTCTGAGTTGGAAAGGTTCCTTTGTGCTTTTGACCCGTTATGACCCGTTAAGGTAGTTTAAGCCACTTTAACGCGTCATTTGCGTAAATACTTGTTCGGATGGTTAAATATGTGTTATGATAAGTCTTTAATGCTTAAACATGTTTGAAAATGTTATTTGATCAGATTACATGTCAAAATTTATGTTACATATGCTTATAGTAGATTTATTTGCAAAAAGGGCATTTTGGTCATTATTGAATATCATAACAACTAATTATCATAACACTAATCAAATGATATGACCATAAGGTATAACCTCAGAAGGTTATTTCCTATTCAACTATGGTCATAAATATGTATTTGGTTGGGTTCAAAGATCAACTAAACGGGTCGGATTCGAAAGTCAAAGCGGTGGTCAAAATCGCTCGGCTTACGACTCTAAACAAGCACAAAAATAAAAGTGATGAGTTAGACATTTTAAACATATCTAATTAAGTTTATAAAATTGATTTGGTATCAAAACAAAGTGTTTTGATACCCAAAAATAGTTCCGTCCTATAATGCGCATTTTACTTATTATTGACCAAAACTTTGACTCGTCACTACAACTAGTAAACGTGGTAATCAGTAGGCATGATCAATAAGGATCATAACCATCATGATCACGATCACGTTGCAAAGTTCAATTGGACTTTGATTTGACCAATCATGGTCAGAATTGAGAGTCAAACAGAAGTCAAACTGTTTGATTTTTAGCTCAAATATGATAAAAGAATTAAACAAAACATGAATGGAACACTTACTTGCACTAGGGTAGCCAAGGAATCACAGAGGAGAGCCCCAAAAGTGGTTGCAACTTCATATTATAGCAGATGAGAGCAAGAAAGAAGGTTGCAAAAGTTCAAATGGCTAAACCCCCTTGCTATTTATAGTTGAATTGAAGTTATAAGAGCATTAAATGTGTCCATGAGTCATCACTGAGTTGGATTAGTGTCATAACACATGTTAGATGCAGGGAGTAGGGTGGCAAGTTCGTTTGCTTAATCAACAAGGGAATTAACCAGTTGCTGCCAAGTTTCTGATGAGCTGGGGGACCCTTACGGACCATATGGGCTTTGCTCTTATGGTCCGTAAGACCCTTAGCTGGCAGAAACTTTGGGAAATTGGCATAACAGGCCCCTGCACCCATTTGGTCGTGTTTTGGCACTTCTAACACCTGTTAAGCTCATTTTTAAGCTTTATAAGGATAATAAAGTATAAGGAACTTGAAATGTGCTCAAAAAATGTTCCGGGTGTCGGTTCCTTTGGTCGTACGGTTGCGGTTTTCGGTTAATTACCACGAAAATCGTAACGATCGCGTGCATGACCGTAAACGCGTAACGAATGATATTTTTGCATTCCAATCATTAATATACAAGATTTTAATGATTACAAAAATTTGTGGATGCGCGTACATGTCCTGGATTAAGAAATACGGGAATCGGCTAGTTTCACAAAATTTGCAAAATAGCCCCTGTAGTTGTATAAGCAGGTTTTTGCCATACCGAAGCCCTCAAAACTTATTTCTAAGCTATGGTAAGGGTATTTAGGGTATGTTTAGCTTATGAACTTGTTCCGGAGTGTGCACCGCTACGAGAATCGGCAGACTTCCATAGTTTGTCATAAATAGTCCCTGTGATCGAATAGGCTTGTTTTTGACATACCAAACCCTTCAAAACTTATTTCTAAGTTATGCAAAGGATATTTAAAGTATTTTAAGATTGTGTCATTGTTCCAGAGTGTATGTCGCGTTAAACTGATTACGTTTACGTATCAATTTGCGATTTCACTTCCAGAAGTTGTTTGAAAGTTTGGAATCGTGCAAGAATCGAATATGTGCAATTGTCATGATAAATAAAAAAACTCATAAATAAAAACACAAAATTTTATTGATCGATAAACTCGTTCATAATCGTTACAGATTCGGAATACCACAAATGTCACATGTAGGACAAAGAAAAAATCATGAGTGATGTTCCAGTTGACTTTCACATTGACCTCATTCCTGGTGCTACACCCATTGCAAAAACTCCATACTGTCTCACACCTTTGGAGATACAAGAGCTATCAAGCCAACTTCATGAGTTACTTGATAAAGGCTTCATATGCCCTAGCAGTTCTCCTTGGGGCGCTCAGGTCCTCTTTGTCAAGAAGAAAGATGGTTCTTTTCACATGTGCATTGATTATCGTGAGGTTAACAAACTCACCATCAAGAATCATTATCCACTTCCTCGTATTGACGACCTTTTTATCAACTCCAAGCTGCAATGTGCTTTTCCAAAATCGACCTTAGTTCTGGTTATTATCAACTCCGAGTCCTCGAAGGGGACATTCCAAAAACCGCTTTTCATACTAGATACGGCCACTTCATGGTCATGCCCTTCGGTTTTATATCTAGAAGTAATTTTTACCTTCGGATAAAAAGATTCTTTTCGCATTTCATATGAGGCAACTTCCATTAGCTATATGTTACGCGATGACAATCAACAAAAGCCAATGATAATCACTATCTAGGGTTGGTTTGTACTTGAAACAACCTGTTTTAACTCATGGTCATTGTACGTCGCCTTATCAAGAGTATAAACCAGAAATGGGGTCATTTCTTTCAATTCAGTGTAACTTAATATTTACGTTATTAATAGAACATTTCTTTCATTAACAAAATTATGTCAGCAATGTTAAATAAAATATATTATATTGTGAGATCATCCGTGTAAGACACGGGACTTAAACTAGTAAATAAATATAGGATAAGCAACCTATTTTTCAAAAATTAGCATATAACTTCGCAATTCAGCTACATGAAAAATTCAAATCTAATAAACATAAAGCATTTCACATTCGTGATTTAAAGACCAACCATCAGCGTACACTAGCATTTTATGATTTCCAGTCCCTAATACAACAAAATACTTAAAAATTAAAAAAAATCATCATTCAGCTTTAATAGAACACAATCCACCAAAATATGACATTGGGACATAACAATTCCAATATTAAGATGAAAAGAGACGACTAGGAACTAACATCTTCACTAGTGTTTTTGTAGATTCCGTGACACCCAACCTCTTATAGCATCTTGATTTGTCTGGCTTTGCTACCTGGAGCTAATAACTTTGTTTCTAGCACACCAATACTTGGGGTATTTACTCATTCTGGATTTTTTTTAGTAACTAACCACACTTAACTTTGAAGACCAAAGAGCTTTTAGCTTACTGGTATCAAGGTAGTACATATTGGTGTCCCCCATCACATGAGGTTGAGAATTTGTGAGGCCCATATCATTATATGTAAAATACTAATATTGTATACGAACTATTTTACGAATAAATTACAAGTTTTATCGAAACATAAGTAACTAAAGGTAGTAATGATTTAATTCAAAGTACATGTCCTTAATTTGAGTTTAGAAACATAATTAACAAAAAATCGAAAGTGAATATTTGTGAGATGTTTTAGGTTTGTCGCGCGACTTGATCATTATCTTGTTTATAACACAAGTATTACTTGTCATTTTAAAACCCACCCAAACGGTTAGTAATTTAGTCATTCTAACTAGGAATTAAAAACCAAAAATGAAAATTGTAGGTCCCTATCACGTGGATCGTTACGAGATTGACAATCAATCAAGGGTGCCGAATCCCCTTGATAGATCAACTAACATAGAAACAAGAATATAATATGAAGAACACGAACAAATACTTTACACCGATCTTCTATGATTATCAAACTCAAACATTTACAATCACTCAAGATCACAAGAACTCACAGCCACTCTCTATGTTTTCTCTCACAAACTCTCTGTAACTGCTCTCTAGTGTCTAACCTAAACCATAATGCATAGTACTGTTTATATAACATAGCCATGCAAACTGTGGGCTAGGCCCACGTACACACTAAACACAAACTCGGACTCAACTGGTACAAGACATAAACTCGGAATGTAGAATGTGTAACAAATTCAGATTCCTCATTTATACATAAATTCGGACTCCTCATATTATCACAAACTCGGACTGGCCTTTAAGAGACTTCGTAAACTCGGACATCCCTTCATCTTTACAAGTTCGGACAAGCTTTGTTTAGCAAACTCGGACCTTCATTGTGATGATAAACTCGAACCTGTCTTGATTATTGTAGGATCGATTTCCTCCTTAGAAAAGGTACCTAATTTGATGTCTAGTCGATAATCGCGGAATTATTATGAATTAGTGACAATTAAACAAGATATACTTTTAAATGATTGATTTCATTCAACTGATTAACGTCTACGACGTGCCAGAAATCCGACAGAGCTTCGCTGTCAATCTCCAAAAGTTCTTACATTGAAAGACCCAAGAGACCTATATATAGACCCAGCACTTCGCACCAAGTGACAACTCGCACGCAGTTTTCACTTCGTACGAAGTGTATACATAACATACAAAACTTTCAATTCTAACAATTACAAACCCTATTTCGACACAACTGGACCTAAGACATAGAAAATAGACATCGTGCATCAACAAACTCCCCCTTGGATGTTGTCGTAGTCTTGGTCAGTCTTTAAAAGCTTCAATTTTTTAACATTAACGTCCAAAGAAATGTTTCCTTGGCTTTCGACGTTCTTCAGTAGGTATCGGTGTTTGATCTGTCGCTGGTGCCCACTTCATGAATTGAAACCTTCTGAGGCGAGCTTCACGACTTCTTTCTTCAATCCTTTCTAGTTTTTTTATTCTTTTAAAATTCTTCTCGTTCCAGCTCTCTCTATCTTGATTCCCACATAATACCTGAATTAATACCATGCGCATAGCAAACATTAATCACGCCTTGATATTGTAACGCCTGTGTCTTCTCTCTATTCTCGAAAGAGATTTTGTTGAAGAATAAACACTTCACATCTTCCTTTGAACAATTAACTAGCCACATCGGGTCTAGTATACGAATCGTCCTCCATAATCCCCAAATTCTCCTTCTCTCAATCAGTTCAGGTGTAGCTTCATCAGTGGTCTTTTGATTTTCATCAGCTTCAACACTATCACTGCTTCACTAGTTTTAGGATCAATCTGCCACCACCTGAAGAATTCATGGAAATCTTGTTCAATCTTCGTTAACAGCATATTCTTCATAGCTTTCGGCTGTTTCATCACAATCGTAACATCTTTTTCCTTCGTAACTTTATAAATCTTGATGCGCTTCTTTGGTATAAACAGTATCCATTTGGTGAAACCGTGAATCGCTTCATACTTAATCAATCTCCAGAGACGTTGATCATGGAAGTATGGAACTCCGAATTCTCTTTCGATAGCATAAACATTCAGCTCTGGAAGCCAACCCCAGCTTAGTATATCTCCCAATGATTTATCTTTGTTACGCGTAAAGAATACTAGCGGTCATCTAAACTTCCTTTCTTTTGGCATATCACGAAACAAAGTTTTCTGAGCTTCAACTGTTTCTTCTTTGGATACACGTTTTGGCACATTTCCTATAGTAACCATTTCTACAATCTTTCTCTTCAACAATTCATCATTCAATTCACTAAATAATTCATCAATCGTCAGAAAACTATAGGTGTCAACACCCGAATACTTTGTTACTTCATCATCATCTGAAACATCTTCAACCACAACGTGATCGTACGTATCTGCATCTGGAATATGCTTGCAAACATAGTCATTTGGCTCAAATACATTGATGTTGTTCAACTCTTCCTCGAAGTCGAAATCAAATGAATTTTCATCAATTTCGAGCATCGCTGCAATATCCTCCTTTGTATAGTTGTGGACAAATTCACCTTCTTCCACATTATGCTCTAGGTATAGGATACGGGGCTTGTAACTATCAGGAATAGCTGTAAATGGTTTAACTGTGAAGATTACTGACAGTTCTTCAGTTTGTGATGGTCCTGTCTGCTCCCCTTTGCTTTGAGCTTCTCTTTCTTCATTAGCTGCATCATTAAGAAATTCATCAAAATCAAACAATTCATTGATCTTAGTAGACTCAATAATCAATCCTGTTCCTCCTAGGGTGTTATCATCATCATCCTTTTATCTTCTTCTTGGATAAATCGTCATCATCTTTATCTTCTTCGTCTTTCTCATCATCATCATCCTTATCTTCATTTTCTTTAACTCTTTCAGCATTAAGACTACGACGTTCAGCAATTCGTTCTTTAATGGATCTATCAGAACATCGAACTAGATCCTGCACCAGAAGCAACTATCAGTTCAGACTAAATAATCACTGTTTCATTCACAGTCTTTTGCTTTCCTAACGCAGCCGATTCAGCTTCAGCTTGCTTTTGTTTCTCCTCTGCTCTTTGTCATGCTTCTTGTGCTTCCAATCTATTGTACTCGGTAGCAAAATCAATTCCCAAATTTTTTGTAAGCACTTTCTGCAGCATATCAAACTTCTTGTTGCTTTGAGCCCTTTCATCTTCCAGATCATTCACAACTTTTCTTAATCTTCCATTGTCAGTCACGAAACTTTCAATGACAACTTTCGTATATTCTCCATCATTTTCCAAGAATTTCATTCTACCATCCATCACTGCATTTTCTTCTTCAAGCACTTTGTTCTTATCTTCAAGCACTTTTACTCGACTTTCAAGTTCAACAATCTTTGGATCATTAAACATATCAGCAATATTTTCAGCAGTAAATCCTTCATTGTATTGCATATCAGGAAGTGGAATATCACCAAAAGCTTCAGCAAATCTTGTAGTAGATGATTGCCTCTTTCAGAATGAGGTGTAGAACTTTGTCGTGCTTTAGGTCTTGGTTGTTTTGGTGTTGATTGTGGTGAAATTGGATGTGGTGGTGGTGGAATTGGTGGAACAATGGTTTCGATGTTTGGTGTAACAGTTGATTGTGGTGGTGTTCGTTGTGGTGGTGTTGGTAATACATGAATCAGTGAAGTATGAATTAGTGATGTAGGTGGTTGTTCAATCTCCGTCGCTTTCTTGATTTTCAAAGCTTTCTTTCGAATATACTTGCATTTGGCTTTTTCTGTAGGAGATCCAATAAACTTCTTCTCAGTAAGTGTCTTGCTCTTGACTCTACGAGACTTCTTCGCATGTCTTTCTTCTTCAGACTCGTTCTCCGATGGAACATAGATATTGTCATCAATACCTTTTTTTCTTTAACGCCTCTTGTTCCTTTTCTTGTTAAAATTTCTTCTCCCTTACATCCATAGAATCTTCAGATTCCTTGTTATCATCACCAACAGTTTGCTTCTAAGTATCTGATGTTGCAGAGATAACACCATCATCACTTTTCTCCTCCTTCTCAACATTGTAGGTCCATTGTATGGATCGTTCAGGCACTAATTTGGCAAACCTAAGGTAAATGTGCGGAATCCGTTTGCATAGGCGACAATGGGTACAAGTCCTTTACTGTTTAACATCGTTTCATTGATTAGAAGACGTTACAGATCCTGGAAATACTTGGACAGAGCTTCGTCGTCCAGTACACAAAATCTCTGAATGTTACAAATGAGAACCAAATACTCCTATATATAGGATTACAAGTTCGCTTGAACTGTGTCATGGCCAAGTTCGGGTGAACTTGACCTAGCCATGACAAGTTCGGGCGAACTTCTCCAAACCATGATAAGTTCAGGAGAACTTGGTCCTTTACATACATTAACTTCGACATTTCGCTCCTAAATACAGACTCGATATTATACGATGACGTAGGCAACAGACATATGCATCAACAAACATTCTGTTCAACATTAGTTTCTTTCTGAACTTCAACATTTTGTTCAACATAAATATATGTCAGAACTTCAACGTTAGCTTCTGGTTGAACTTCAAGTTCATCAATAAGTATCGTTCTAGTTGTTTGTTTCTTTGCTGGTCGTCTTCTTTAGTTTTAAACCTCCTCCTTTTCATACCACCTGCTACGTTTTGCAATAAATTCTTCCAAACAATCTAACTCATCCTTTTCTTCACTACTGGTAGCTTTACGCCACTTTCCTTTTTCTGGCGCCACATAATTTTTATTATTGATAGCTCCAAACATAGGTTTAGGATCTGGCTCAGTTTCTTGTCTCAGATATTGATTCAATCTTTGCAGCGTCTCATTACCCATATGATCTAACTTCAATATATCATTCTTGTCTTTCTTTAGATTCTTGAATTTGTCATCGAATAACATTTGAACGA
Source organism: Scalesia atractyloides (assembly GCA_947069175.1). Taxonomy (NCBI): domain Eukaryota; kingdom Viridiplantae; phylum Streptophyta; class Magnoliopsida; order Asterales; family Asteraceae; genus Scalesia; species Scalesia atractyloides. Next base: position 49,296,825 of record CAMTDV010000004.1, on the reverse strand, counting down.
ATCTTGGAGATTGGATAAACTTATCAGGACCCGTATTCTTCGCCATATGGTCAAAGATAACTCGAGAGAAATTATATGGCAAATTCAAAACTAATGCCGCAACCATGCACATTTGGTAATCTACTATGTCATCGAATCCACCTTTCCTGTAAAAACTTGTGTGACGACCCAATTTCCCTTCTTGAATGTTGTAGTGTTTACGAACAGTCTGTAACCCATCCTGTAAAAACAGCCTTTTACCATATACTCAGGATAACCAGTTGGATCCTTTTCATCGTCCTTGAAATCTAATACTCTTCGTATATCAGCTTCAGTGATTTTAACCTCGAAATCTTTGTCATCTATCTTCACAGTAGAATATAATGTCTTTTCATTCTCGACGTATCTTGCCGCATTCCAAAAATATTCCACGTGTGACTTATAAGGTGTATGCTTGTGCGTTATCGCTTTTGTCACGCGGATTCTACCCATAAATTCTAAAACATCAGCAAACGGTGCTAACGCTGGAAGCTTCTCTTCATCAGTCAAGCAGAAAATATTGTGAATTAGCGAGAAATTCGACTTCTTTTCATGCACACCACAGATAACAACACTTAAAAATTTCACAAGATATACAAATTTTCATACACTTCATACAAATTGGAGAACACACAATTCGTACGAACCAATTCGTGTGAATTGATTTCAAAAAAACTTATTATACATGCACCTCGTACAAATTGGTGTTTAAACATTTTAAACAAAATTCACATACACTTCTTACGAAATGATCTTTATATCAACAATTTATTTAGTTTCACTTCGTACGAAGTGTTCGCATGCACTTCATACGAATTGATCATCTTCTCCAAAAACATGTCAATTCCAATTTTTGTGATTTTTAACAATTGAAGGTTCATTAATACCCTATTCATTTCGATTAACAATGTTCTATGATCAATTTCAAGTTTTACCCATCAAATCTTCCTAAATCTAACATTTTAAGTTCGAAATTCATAATCGACGTTCAATTCTTGATATATTACCTTGCCCATTGTTAGAGGTGTGCTAGCCAACCATTTTGGCAGTATGACGACGTTTATTGAACAAATTATTCAAATCGCACAAAAGGTCTACAGTTCAGATCGCACAAGCAAACGAGCAATTCGTACGAGATGTCACTATGTATAGATAGTAACACTTCGTACGAATTGTGTCACATCGCACAAACATGTTTATTTGGTCCGAACTATCCCAATTCGTATGAGTGGAACTTTTATTTTCAAAACATTTTAAAATTTTATTTCGATTATTAGTGTTAACAATCCACTCAGTTGACCAAGTCCAAGTTAATGACCCTGGTTAACCGATTTGTCTACCAACTCCAAGTTAATGACCTTGGGTGAACACTTTTTGAACATACATGTTTTCGGCAATGTAAAGTTTCAAATTAATGAACTTTTAATGTTTTCAAAAACTATTTATCACTTCAGATTAGCTCCAAACCCGTTGTCTTCCGGTTTTCTCAGCAATAAGCAGCTCTGGATTTTGAAGATCCGCTTTCCATCATCGGTAGTCGAAACTAAGATAGAAATAAAATCTTTTTGAATTTTTCAAAGTTTATACTAAAACACGCTGAAAATATTTTTGGGTTTTATCTGAAATGTAATGAACTATGTACAAACATATTTACAGACATATTTTTGTGAGTTCGTGTTAGAGGATCATATCAGTTTTAAGACTTTAAGTTTTAAACAAATTCACTTAGATTGTCAGTATTCTTGTCCACTTAAACCTCTACACATTTCTCAATTGATCCGAGATACGTTAGGTAATTTTAGAAACTTGACTTAACTGTGTTTCCCACCTCAGAATATACTCCTGTATCAAGATTCCCTAGATTTCATCTTACAAGTGAATATAGCTAACTGATGTCTGTAACTAGGTAATGCGAGACCTTGAGAGCTCAGGTTAGTACCACCGTACCAATAAAGAGATGAAGGCTCGACTTAAAGGTAGTGTTCCAATTTGGAATCTTTTTACTGCAATTGTTGAATCTTCGATACTTACAATTTGCTGCAGTTTTGGGGGTTAATAAGAAAAAGTATTCTACAAGTTCTAGTCCATACCTCAGAATCAGGCAATCTCTCAAACGAAATTTCGGTGTACTACGACCATATACCTGAGAGATGTTAAGCCATAAATTAAGAAGTTGTACTTTTTATGTTTATATCTCAGAAACAATCTACTGAATGTGTGAATCATACTAGCACGTCACTACTGGGACTTGTTTAAACTTTTTAAACACTGCATTTCTTTAGCGAACTGTGATAGTCCACTGATGCACTGTCATTTCCTCTTTTCGCACAAAAACTCTTTTTGCCTTTTTCATGTTTTTGTACATTTTGAATTTTATATGTTTTTTGTATTTTCGACAACATTTCTCCCCCTAAAATCAAAAACATATTTTTGTTTTTTTGTTTTTAAAGAAATAAATTCTAAAAACTATAAAAGTGACAAACCGATGTGGATCACAAAAATTCGTCATCCGGTCCGTATTCAACCTCTATTTCCCCACCCGATGACAGATTTTTCAAACTATTAAGTCTCATAAGATATTTAAATCTGGTTTGAGTAAAAGGTTTGGTATAAAAATCAACTTTTTGTTCATCAGTGTGGATCTTTTCTATTCGAATCAGCCTTTTCTCATGACAATCACGGATAAAGTATTATCGAATTTCAATGTGTTTAGTTTTAGAGTGTTGAATCGGATTTTTAGTGATATCGATTGCTTCCTTATTATCTACGTATATGGGTGTGTCATGAAACTGCAATCCAAAGTCGCTCATCTGCTATTGTATCCATAGTATCTAGGAACAATAGTTGGATGCTGAAACGTATTCAGCCTCACATGTAGAGAGAGCAATTGTGGTTTGCTTCTTGCACTGCCACATTATAAGTCGTGTTCCGAAGAACTGGCAACCGGCCATTGTAGATTTGGCGTTCAATTTGTAGCATCCAAAATCTGAATCAGAATATCCAGCGAGGTCAAAGTTGTCGTTTCGTGGATACCACAAGCCGGTTCTTGGGCAACCCTTCAAGTATCTTAAAATCCACTTAACTATCATGATGTGTGACACTCGAGGACTTGATTGATAAAGGCGCAAAGGCAGGTTGGATACATGATGTCCGGTCTCGATGTTGTGAGATACATCAGTGATCCAATCATCGATCTGTATAAGGTTTCATCAACTTTAACTCCGTGTTCGTCTGGACAGATGCCGTAATTAATTGCCAATGGTGTAGATAACGGTTTTGTGCTTGTCTTCTCAAATTTCTCTAGAATATCATTAACGTATTTGGTCTGATGAATAAAGATACCATCGGGCAATTGATTAACTTGCAATCCCAAGAAAATTTTCATTTCGCCCATAAAGCTCATTTCGAATTTCTTCTTCATGACCTCTTTGAACTCTTTGCACAAGTCGTCATTTGTTGAGCCAAAGATGATGTCATCCACATACATTTGTACAATTAGCAAGTGTCCGTTTACTTCCTTCGTGAAGAGTGTGCTATTGACAGTGCCTCTGATAAAGTCGTTGTCCAATAGGTGTTGAGAGAATGTCTCATACCAGGCTCTCGGGGCCTAATGCAACCTGTATAATGCTTTATCTAGTAAGTATACCTTGTCCTTATGCAGTGGATCGTCAAACCCTGGTGGTTGTCCTACAAGCACAAGCTCTATCACTTTTCTGTAAAGGAAAGCAGATTTGACATCAAGTTGGTACACTTTAAACCCTTTCCATGACGCAAACGCCAGGAAAATGCGGATTGCTTCCAATCATGCGACTAGAGCATAAACCTAGGTATAATCAATGCCTTCTTGCTGATGAAAACCTTTGACAACCAGTCGAGCTTTGTTGCGTACAATTACCCCTCGATCATCTCTTTTGCACTTGGAGACCCATTTTGTCGCTATAGCTTTTGGCTTAGTTGGTAGGTCAACAAGCTTCCAGACACCAAGCTTCTCAAATTGTTGCAGTTCCTCTTGCATTGTGTTTACCCAGCTTTCATCGGCAAGCGCTTCTTTAGGCGATTTAGGTTCAATATGCGAAATTAAACAACGATATAAGCTATCTTGAATTGATGCAATTTTAGTATAAAAACAGCTTAAATCCTTGTTGATTTGATTTCGCATTTTCACCCTGCTCTCAATTCTCCAATGATATTCTCTGAAGGATGGTAAGAAAGATTCCTAGGCATAACTTCATCAGGAACATTCACTACGCCCTCCAAATTTGTGATAATCTGTTAAGCAACCTGATTACTTGTCGAAGCCTCATTCTGATTGCTCGGACTCGCCGTTTAATTTAACAAACTTCTAATCTCCTGGACACCTTCATTGGAGCTTGATCCACCATTATCGTACGTTTGCTCTTCGTCAGAATCAGATTTATCCAATTGATCATTAGTGGGTGTTGTTGTATTTTTGTTAACAGGTTCAACAATGGGCTCCTGTTGTGTGTTGCTCGGACCTACTTCAGAATCATTGGTGCCAACAGGTGATTGATTAACCACCAATGCTCTTGGAACTTGCTCTAGATTTGCTGCTTTTTGTTGTTGATATAACAACACAGGTTCCTCTTCATCAGGTTGTTCTGGCAGATCGAATGAATTCCATAAGCTCTCATGGTTAAACATCCAGGAATCACCAGGTTTTTGAGTAGGTAGTGTGTACTTTTGACAGTCAACATGCTGAGCTAAGATGAGTCAGTTTAGACTAGGCAAATACACTCGACGTTGACGACTAGCATAGCCTACGAAAAATCCTTCCAAAGATCTAACACCAAATTTACCATCCGGATCTATGACAGTACATGGTGATCCAAACGGTTCTAAGAACTCTAGATTCGGCTTTCTTTGATTGAGCAACTGAAAACATGTCTTCTTGTGCTCCTTGACAGTTAAGACCCTGTTTAACGTGTAACAAGCAGAGGCAACTGCTTCGCTCCAGAAACTTTTGAATTGGAGAGCATCATGCGTGCTGTTTCGATGAGTTCGATTCTTACGTTCAGCTACTCCATTTTGTTGTAGAGTATAGGGGGCAATGAATTCGTGAAGAATGCCTTTATCGTTACAGAATTCGAGCATACGATTGTTTTTAAACTCAGTACCATTATTATCACACCCCAACCGATGGCGGAAACATCGGGTAGTGGCACTAGGCGAATCAGATCGATCAAGAGATTCCATAACAATCATTTCAAAGATAATAATCAACATTTAATATCCCATACTATCAAACTCATACAATCCTCAAAACAACCATTACAATTCAACATAATCTCTTAAACATAAATCCAATTTGATCTCCCTAGATTTTTATTACAAGAGTTCCAAACATAAACAACTAAACAACTAAACGACTAAACTAAGCATAATCCAATGCATCCAAGCTAAAATCCTCAATCTGTTACATACGTTAAAATACAAGTCAATACAATTAAGTAAAGGTGAGCATACAGGTTTAAATACTACTAGCATAATAGATAAAGTGTTCGCGAAATAATATAACTACATATCATGATACACCAAAACACATCACACAACATAGGCTCATTTCTCATGCTAACTACCGTGAGAAGGCTTGCGCGTCCATCCTAACTAGACATCGTCGGGTGTAAGCCACACTATAGTACCATACTAGCTAAGGAGGCAAGTTAACGAAAATAAGTCCTAGTCACATGTTTCTAGTATCACGTATTGAGCACATATAATCAGATTATTTGCGTGTGATAAACAGTTTGATTCGTGAGGTGATTTTGATAGAGGAACGTATGTAACACCCAAAAAGTTCATTAAAGCGAAAATGGGTTAAGTATACTCACAGTCAGTGCGTTTTAGGTGAGATAAGGGATCTGAAGAGAGTCGGGAAGTGCGCCGGATCAGCCTGTAAACGAACAGAAGTGCATCAGTCTTCCGAATTGCTGAAACGGTTAAGTTTGAGTTGAGCAGTAGACAAGTTCGGCCGAACTTGTATGTAAACATACAAGTTCGAACGAACTTGTATAGTTCTGCTGAGCTGAGAGTCAAGTTCGAGCGAACTTGTAAGTTTCTCAAGGAAACTTGATAAGTTCGGTCGAACTTGTGGGGTTTTGATAAAAGAGGAGACAAGTTCGGCCGAACTTGTGAAGTTTCTTGAGAAACTTTTGCAAGTTCTAGCGAACTTGAGGGTTTAAGAATTAAATTTTGAGTATTTCCACTCAAGTTCGGCCGAACTTGACCCCTTGAGGAGGGCAAGTTCGAGCGAACTTGACTATCGTGATGTCAAAAATCAGTGCAATCTCAAGCGGACTTGATGTTTTGGGTCCAAAATCTTGCGTTTTCGCGTCGTTTGCTAAGGAAATCGAGTGCCCATCCCTCCAACCTTAAGCCACTGAGTAAAACTTAGGCTGGAGAGGTCTTTTTGGAGCGAACTTAGCCATTTTACAGAAACTCGAGCTAATCTGGACGAACTTTATGGTTCGTACGGGTTAGTCCAGCTTGTGTAAAGTGATGATTTCGTCCTTGTGCTTCCGGATCTGAGATTTAGCTTCGACAACGCCTCGTTCCACTCAAAAGTGAACGAAACATACGTCATTAGTCCAAAAATGGTGTAAAAATCAAGGTTTTGAAAGGTTTTGCTCAGATCAAAACAGATGTTTTGATTGAAAAAAGATGAAGATTTTTGTAAACAGAAGAGATTTGATGAAAACGAAGGCAATGCCTTGTGCAAAATCGTCGTAAAATGCTGTAGAACGTTGTTGAACATCATTGTGGTAGAAATCAAGTTGATTCATACTTAGGAAATAGAGGTTTTGGGTTTCGGGAGCTCAGAGTGAATTGCAGCAAGTTCAAATGAGAGGATGAGGCTGAGTATTTATAGGTGAAGGAAAAATGAGAGCCGGAGAGCCAAGTTCGGGCGAACTTGCTAGGTTTTCAATGATTATCAGTCAAGTTCGGCCGAACTTGTACATATTTGTACAAGTTCGAGCGAACTTGGGGACAAATGAAGGATTCTTGTGGCTCAGGCAAGTTCGGGCGGACTTGTGGTAGGCAAGTTTGGCCGAACTTGGCCTGGTGACCAAGTTTCGTTTGCTGATTCGCGTTAAGTGTTCGTTTGGATAGTTATATTAAGCGTTATAGGTGATATAAGAGTGTGATTTAGCGATTCGAGTTGTGCCAGAGAGATGCGATATCGAGTATAATCATAATCACAAACATACATAACACATAAACACGTATAACACACAAACACGTAAACTAATATTACCCCAATAATTCCAATGTACCGAATTAAGTAATTGCGTTGCGATTGCGATGGGATAGCGATGAGATATGCGAAGCGTTGTGTTAAATAAGCGTTTAAATAGCGTTTAGTTGTGATAATAATGCGATGTAATGACAAAACATATTTAATTTAATACGAACATTTCTATTAACGAATCTCAGAGTACAAAAGTGGAAATCAAATTAAATACACGGATACAGGAAACAACAGAAATACGGGTTGTTACAATTATCACTTCGGATTCTCTTGACCGGCAAATGACATAAGTTTTCGAGCTTTCGGAAGAGAATCATCAAATTTTTGGAACGTTTCATCTTTACTCCCTGAAAGAATACCCATGAAAACCTTGAATAATCATATGTCACAACCAGACAATATAGATCTCCGGATATGCTTCGAACTAGGGGTGTGCAATAATCGAACCGTTAACCGAAACCAAACCGAAAACCGACAAAACCGAACCGAAATTAACCGAAACCGAATTAACCGAAAGTCGGTTAACGGGTATTTTTTTACCATCAGTTAACCGAAATTAACCGAACCGAACCATTCATTTCTTATATATTTCTAGCTTTTATTCCTCCATTTCATGTATTTCACGTTTTATACTTTCATTTCATGTAATAATACCTCCATTTCATTTATTTATACCTTCATTTCATTTATTTATACCTCCATTCATGTATTTAAACATCTATTTCATGCATTTATACCTCTATATCGTTTCATTTCATGTATTTATACATCCATTTCATGTATTTATACCTCCATTACATGTATTTCAAAGCAAAAAATTTAGCCCTTGTTTGAATTGGTTATTAACCGAAAATAAATGAACCAAACCGAAAACCGACAAATTAACCGAACCGATTAACCGATGACTTTGGTTATGGTTACAGATGATGGCAATAACCAAACCGAACAGAACCGGGCACACCCCTACTTTGAACGTTCAATGGCCCGAATAGATCCATATGAAGTGTAGGACCGATCCTTATAACATAGGAACCTAGATTTGATATCTAATGTCCATAATGGCGGAAACAATATGACATGATTACCAAAAACAAGAATTACTCAGTTAAATGTCAATGTTATTGATAAACTTCAAGTGTCCAGTTTGACAGAGCTTCGCTGCATAGAGCACCAAAGTTACAAATGAGAGACACAAGCTAGCTATTTATAGAACTACAAGTTCGCTGGTGAGAGACTAAGTTCGGGCGAACTTGCATAGGCAAGTTCGGCCGAACTTGACATCACAACACCATTACCAGCGAACTTGCTATATAAACACTTAAATACTTGATTTTGCTAGCCTATTCACATCTAATCTATACAGACTCGATATAAGACTAAGACATAGACATTCTGTACCAACATACCCCCCCTTGGATTTCGTCTTCGTCTTTTATCAGTCTTCAACACTTTGTCTTCAATAAAACTTTAACGTTAACGCCCAAAGAAGTGTTTGGACGGCTTCTTTAGTCTTTCGAGCTTTGGATCTGGCGTCTGATCAGTAGGTGGCACTTTAGTCATAACTTGAAACCTTCTGAGCCTTGCCGCCCTACCTCTTTCATATATTTCTTCGAGATGCTTCTCTTCTTTCAAAAACTCTTCCCGTTCAAGCTCCCTCCAGCTCGATTCCCACATCCTACAAGAGTTAACTTCATGTGCATCACAGACATTTACGACCCTCTGATATTGCATCGCTTGCTCTTTTTCACGTTCTTCAAAACAAATCTTACTGTAGAATAAACATTTGATATCTTCCTTCGAACAGTTCACTAGCCACATTGGGTCTCGAATGCGAATTGTTCTACACAGCCCTCTCAAACCTTCAGCTCCAAACATTTCAACCCTTTCCTGAGTGATATCCAAATGATCTTCAAATCTTAGAACAATCACTGCTTCACACGTTGTCGGATCCACTTGCCACCACTTGAATAAAGGATAGAAATTTTGTTCGATCTGCATCAGGGGCATATTTCGCATTGCTCTCGGGTCTTTCATAATCAACGTGATGTCTTTCTCCCCAGTCTTCTTATTTGTTTTAATGAGACGCTTAGGAATAAAAGGCTTCCAATACCTGAACCCTTTTGTAGCTTCAAACTTGATCATTTTCCAAAGTAACTGGTCAATGAACTTCATATGATACATGACATTTCTTGCCTGCACCAGCTCTTCAACATCCCAATATGGAAGAGTTTTGAAATCTGCCAGATATCTTAAGTATTGAACTCCAAATTCCCTTTTGATGGCATACACGTTCAACTCTTTGAACCACCCCCAACAAAGTATATCTCCCAATGACACATCTTTATCTCTGGTAAAGAATGCTAATGGATGTCGAAACTTACGTTCTCTTGGCATTTCTTTAAACCATGACTTTTTCGCTTGCGCAATCTCCTTTTTGTCATCGGTTTAGGGATTTTACCTTCGCATACAGACTCTTCGATCTTTTCCTTTAACATGCCTTCGTTTAGCTGTTCATACATCTCCTCAAAAGTTGGAAAACTATCAGTATTCGGACCGACGTACTTCTCAGCTTCGTCTTTCTCGTCATCAGAAGACCAATCTTCAACTATAACTTTGTTGTAGTCGTCAGCTTCATATCGACGTTTGTAATGATACTCGTTCGGCTTAAACGTATTAACATTCAGAACTTGTTCTTCAAAATCAAAATCGAATGATTCTGCATCAACATCAATCATCTTTGCTAGATCTTCTTTAGAATAGTTATGCACGTATTTGCCCTCTTCGACATTGTGTTCGAGCATTAGAATCAGAGGCTTTATAGGAACTGCAGCAACAGGCATCGCAGTAGTAATAACATCAGATGTATCAACATCATCTTTTTGCTCATTTCCCCCTGTTTGCTCCCCCTGAGTTTGATCTTCCATTTGATTTGATTCATCATTCAGCATCGAAGTAAAGTCAAACTCATCAGTCACTTTCGCATCAACAATTTTCATACCGACTCCATCCTGATCATCATCATCATTACCACCATTATTGTCAGAATCGTCTTTCGTATTATCTGCTTGATCATCATCGTCATCTTTATATTCAGCTTCATCATCGTCCTTATCTTCAATAGCAGTTACAACATCAGAAGGTTTGACAGATTCGTCAACCTTAGAAATCTCAGACTCCGAAGCTTTCACAATCTCAACATTTTCAGCAATAGGCTTGTCAGTAGCTTCAGTAGATTTCGGTGCATCACCAGTGACACCTTTGCCTTTCCCACTCTCTGCAAGCTCTTTCTCAGCTCTTTCTCTCGCTTCTTGCCTATCCAACCGATCGTATTCGGCAATAAAGTCAATGTCAAGGCTATTAGACAACACTTTTTTCATTCTTGTAAATGTTCTATCATTTAAGGCTTGTATCATTTTCAGCTCAGCAATTTCTTTCTGTAGCCTTTCGTTGGCATCTTATAAGCTTTCAATCAGTGCCTTGAAGAATGCATGATCGCCTTCCAACACTTTAATTTTGTCCTCCATCATTTCTTTATCCACAGAACTTTAAGTAACTTTCTTGATTAACTCGGCCTTTTCAACTTCATTCTGTTGTACTTTCTCTTCTAAGATCTTGACACGCTTTTCGAGTTCATCAACATTCGAATCTGGAAAGAAAGCATTCAAGTCTTCAAGACTAACCGGTTCCTTCAGAATAGTTCCAAACAATTTTGATCTCGGAGTAGACTTTGGCGTTGTAGTGTTTGTTGGAGTTGACTTTGGTGGATCATGAACAACATTCTCTGGTTGTGATCCAGATGGATGCTCTTGAGAATCAAAGATCAATATATCTAACAATACAGTCTCAGGAGGTTCTTGTGCAACTCCTGGATGTTCTGCTTCAGCTGTGATAATAACATGAGGTTCTTGTGGGACTTCTTTCTCCTGTGCACCAGAAGGTTCTTGTGGGACTTCTGTGCCTTTCTTCCTTCCAATGTATCTATGACTTGCTGGTTTCTTGGCTTTCTTCGTGATTCTGTCCTTTGTACTCGGAGAACCAGTCGTTTTAACTTGAACATCTTTTGCGGTCGATTTTTGATGCTTTGTTCTTTTCTTCAGCCTTTCTTCATCTGAATCTTTCTCTAATTCAGGCTCGTAATCGGCATCGCCTTTAGTTAATCTTTCTTTTTCAGCTTTGACATCAACAATCTTTTGCCTTTTCTCAAGTGAATCATCTCATTCTTCATCTTTATCCGACATAGCAGAAATAACATCATCGTGTTGAGTACCAGTCTCTGTTTCTTGGCTTTCTATGTTAGCTGCAGCACTAGAACCAGCCTCGCCTTGAACATTTTTTTACTCGTTTTCATCTATAAGCATAGTGTCAGCTTTCTTGGATGCACGTTTCTTTTTCTTCTCGACTTCAGCCTTTAAAAACATTCGCTGCGAGCTTTCGGCTTGAACGTCGCAAACCATTCCTTTTCTTCATTTATCTCTTTCTCGTCACCACTACCATCATCCTCCACTTGATTTCAATAGGTGCAACATATTTTTCATCTTTCATCGCCCCAAACAATGGCTTTGCAACAAGTGCTGAATCCTGCTTCTGAAACTTAATCAATTTCTTCACGGTAGTCTCATCAAGGTGACTAAAGTATAATATATCATTTGGATCACGTGCAATGTCTGTAAATTTCTCATCAATGAGCATTTGCACAAATCTTGGATACAAACACAGTCTAACATCTTCCATATTCTTTCACATGTGTGTAAACACGAGCTCTGAATAGTTGTACGGCTTCTTCAAATCAATGTCGTAGCCATGCAAGCCATATAGTCTTGGACGTCATCGAGACCTGCTTTCCGATGCCTGAATGTATGAATAATTGTGTGCATGAGAAGCTTATAGGGGTTTGGAACTTCCCCTTTTTTCAACGTAGGCTTGTTCACGCTCCCTTTGTAGCCCATTCAGTAAAAACATCCACATACCATCTTCTCATCAAGAAAAATCAGATCATCTTTATCATCGTTGAACTGTAAGATCCTTCGGATATCTTCCTCAGTGACTGTAATACCTTTATCTTCATTTCCAACTTGAAGACTGAACTAATAGTCTTCTTATCTTCACTTAACTAAGCATTCATCCAGAAATGATAGTTTTGTGCGATCGAAAGGACACTATTCTTTCCATGACAGCATGATGTATCGGAATATTCTTCAAAAACTTTAAAATACTATCATACTCCTTCAACGATGGACATAGCATCTTGTCAAGCGTAAAACAGGTATTATGAAACTTGGAATAATCGATCGTGATAACCCGCGCTGGAACTGGAACCTGAAAATCAACGCAAAACATTTAACACGCATTTCAAGAAAAAGTTATAAATTTTTCAACAAATGACATCATGTTCGGGCGAACTTGATGTCACAATTTATAATCAGGTTAATGTCAAGTTCGCCCGAACATGTCACAAAACATGTTCAACAATACAGCATAAGTTCGGGCGAACTTGTGGTTAGACATTTCAAACTTTCATTTTCCTAAGTTCGAGCAAACTTACCAAGGCATTTTTCATTTTCAGTTTTAACACCTAAGTTCGGTCGAACTTGGGGTTTGAAGATAGTTTTATTTTTAAGGGGGCAAGTTCGGTCGGACTTGATGAACAAGTTCGGGCGAACTTGTCATCTTCTCCACCAATCCTTCAACAACCAATCCATATCAATTTGGTCAAATCCAACACATATTCAATGTCGTTTTATGTGAGTGATCATCATTTTAAGTTCAATTAATCCATAAGAACACTAGATCTACAGTTTTAACAATTTTGAGATTCAGACTAGTTCAAACTTCATCAATTCAAGGTCCAATGGATGATATCTCACCTCAGCCATTGCTATAGATGTGTTAATCACCTAAAGCAAATAAAATTTTGGCAGCACAACGTCTCAAACTTAACAATTTTGCAGATCTCTCTAAACCGCCTTAAGTTCGTTCTGAGTTAAAGACCAGTGATAATGAAGTTCGGCCGAACTTGCAATCCTTTTATAGCATAGCAAGTTCGGGCGAACTTGTAAGCCCAAGCTTTGAAAGCCCATCGCAAGTTCGGGTGAACTTACAATATCTCAACAATTTCCTAAACAAGTTCGGTCGAACTTATTTCAATCTTGATTTCAGAACTTTTTAAGCAAGTTTGGCCGAACTTGCCTAAACCAAGTTTAAATTTCTCAAGATTTTGCAATTAAGTCCCTAAACTTTTCACCTTTACCAGTTCTGAAAATCCACTCCGTTGACCAAGTCCAAGTTAATTACCTTGGTTAACCGATTTGTCTGCCGAGTCCAAGTTAATGACCTCGGTTCGACCCGTTATGAGCAAACTGTTGGTTTTTTTCAATTTTATAGTTTCAAATTAATGAACTTTTAGTCGTTTCGGCTTTTTCAGATTTAACAGATTAGCTCCCAGCCCGTTGTCACTTAGCTTTCTACCAGTTTAGCACCTTTCCAGACTTCGATGTTCCGTTCTCCAACATTGGCTTGTTGAAAATAACGCAGAAACAAAATCTTTTTGTATTTTTGAAAGTTTATGCTAAAACACACTGAAAATCATTTTGGATTTAATCTGAAAATCAAATTGAACTATATACAGACATATTTACAGTATTTACAGACATATTTTTGTGAATTCGTGTCTAAGGATCATATCAGTTGCTTGAGACATTTCACCAGTACCGTTGACCTTTATCTGACATTAATTTTTAAACTCGTTTACCTAGATTGTCATATGTTTGTCCACTTAAACTTTGACACATTTCTCAATTGTTCCAAGATATCTTAAGTATGAATTATGAAACTTGACTTAACCGTGTTTCCCACTTCTTGAATATACTCCCGAATCCAGATTCCCTAGATTTCATCTTACAGGTGAATATAGCGTAATTGATATATGTATCTGGGTTAATGCGAAGCCTGGAGAGCTCAGGTTAATACCACCGTATCGACAAAGAGATGAAGGCTCGACTTTAGGTGTGTTCCATTTAAGGAATCTTTTCAGTACTGCAAATGATTAGATCTTTCGACTCTTTTCAAGTTTGCATGCAGTTTTAGGGATTTATAGCAAAAGCATTATAGAAGTTCTAGGCTATTGCTTCCGCAAAATCAGAAGAACTTGTATAATACCCCATATATCAACTATCTATAAAGACCTCGTATCTCAGAATCAGGCAATCCTTCAATCTAAATTTCAGAGTACTAAGTCCATATATCCAAGATGTGTTAATCCACAAGTTTAAACAGTTGTGAAATTTAGTTTATAACCCAGAAACAATCTACTGAACGTGTTAAGCCTATCAACACATCCACAGTAAGACTTGTTTATTACTTTTTAAACTTTCCATTTCTTTAGCGTACTGTGATAGTCCACTGTTGTACTTTTATTTCCTTTGTGACACTTATTCTTTATGTCTTTTTCGATGTTTTTTGTACTTTTAAAAATTTTCATATGTTTTTGTATTTTCCCAAACCTTTCTCCCCCTAAAATCAAAAACATATTTTTGTATTTTGGATTTTTAAGAAAATACTAAACCTAGGAACTAACAAACCAATGTGGATCACGCGAACTTGTCATCTGATCCATATTCAACCTCCGCTTCCGCATCTGTCAACAAATTTTTAATACCGTTAAGCCGCATTAGATATTTAAATCATGTTAATGGAAAAGCTTTGGTATAAAAATCAGCTTTTTGCTCGTCGAAATGGATTTTTTCTATTTGTACCACCTTCTTTTCGTAGCAGTCACGAATGAAGTGGTAACGAATTTCTATGTGTTTAGTTCGGGAGTGGTGAACAAGATTTTTAGTGATGTCGATAGCTGCCTTGTTATCTATCTATAAAGGCGTATCAAGAAATTGCAATCCAAAGTCCCTCATCTGTTGTTGAATCCAAAGGATTTGTCAACAACAGCTGGAAGCAGAAATATATTCCGCTTCACAAGTTGATAAAGAGACTGTGATTTGTTTCTTGCATTGCCACGTTACCAAACGAGTTCCGAAGAACTGGCAACCAGCCGTTGTAGATCAAAATTGTCCACCCCGAAGTCCGAGTCAGCGTATCCCGTTAGATTAAAATTGTCGTTCTTTGGATACCACAAGCCGGTGCTTGGATATCCCTTCAAGTAACGGAATATTCTTTTGACTATCTGCATGTGTGACACTCGAGGACTAGACTAGTATCTCGCGCAAAGGCAGGTAGGATACATGATATCTGGGCGAGATGCCGTCAGATACATCAGAGATCCTATCATCGACCGATAGAGTGTATCATCATCTTTGGTTCCTGTCTCGTCAATGCAAATCCCATGATTTAGTGCCAGCGGAGTCGAAAGCGGCTTCGAGCTATCCATTTCAAACTTCTTGAGAATATCGTGAACATACTTTGTTTGATGAATGAATATGCCGTCTGGTAACTGATCGACCTTTAATCCGAGGAAGAATTTCATTTCACCCGTAGAAGACATCTCGAATTTCTTCTTCATGATCTTTTCGAACTCTTTGCAAAGACTATCATCCGTTGAACCAAATATGATATCGTCCACATAGATTTGTACAATGATTAGATGGTTTCTGACTTCCTTGGTAAACAATGTACTATCCACTGTGCCTCTCGTAAAGCCGTTTCCAACTATATGTTGCGATAACATCTCGTACCAAGCTCTCGGTGGTTGGCCGGTGTAATCCGTATAAGGCTTTGTCTAGGAGATAATCTTTGTTCTTGTTCAGCAGATCGACGAACCCCGGTGGTTGGCCGACGTACACTTGTTCCCGTAGCTTACAATAGAGAAATGCGGATTTCACATTTAACTGGTATACCTTAAAACCTTTCCAAGCTGCGAATGCAAGGAAAATGTGGATTGACTCTAATCGTGCAATCGGTGCATAAACTTTTGTGTAGTCAATTTCTTCTTGCTGGTGAAAACCTTTGACAACCAACCGAGCTTTGTTTCTGACAATCACGCCCCAATCATCCCTTTTGCACTTGAAGACCCACTTTGTGTCTATAGCTTTCTGCTTTGGTGGTAAGTCGACAAGCTTCCAGACTCCCAGTTTCTCAAATTGTACTAGTTCTTCTTGCATTGCTATCACCCAGTTCTCGTCACCCAGAGCTTCATTCATAGTCTTTGGCTCTATTTGAGATATGAAACAAGAATAATAGCAGTAATCTTGAGTTGGAGCAACTCGGGTGTAGAAACAACTTAGTGCTTTGTTGATTTGACTTCTCGTTCGCACACCAGTTTGTAATTCACTAATAATATTCATTGAAGGATGATAAGAATAAGATCGTGGCATTTCTTCGCTAGGAACATCAACCGAGCTTTGCTGATTTGTAATATTCAGATCAACAATCAATTCAACATTAGGAGCACTAGACGTGGCTTCGTTTTGATTGCTCGGGCCAGCAGATTGATTCAACATGTTGGATATCTGCTCTGATTCTTCATCTGAAGAGGATTCTTCTCCATCATCATCGTAAGTCGGTGCTTCATCAGAGTCGGAATTCTGATTCTGAGGCATATTGGGCTCCTTGTTGTATTTCCTGGTTCAGTGGAAACATTTGTTGGAGTTGTAGTGGGTGTTGCTTCTGCTTCAGAAACTTGTTCAACCGAAACACCACTATTACTCGGACCTACACCAGAAGATGAAGTATCCAACGTGGGTTGATTAACCACAATTGGCCTAATAATCTGCTCTTGGTTTGCTGACTGTTGAAGATAATAAGCGCTGCAAGTTCTTCATCAAACGGTTCTTCCGGCAAGTCGAATGACTTCCACAAATTTTGGTAGTTGAACAACCACGCGTCAATTTTATCTAAATAGGAATTGTGTACTTAAAGCAATCAACGTGTTGTGCTTCGATCACCCTTCTCATAGCGGGAACATAAACCCTTCTTAGCGGACTAGCATACCCAACAAAGAAACCTTCAAGCGATTTAGCACCAAATTTACCATCTTGATCAATCATTGTACATGGTGCACCAAATGGCTCTAGATATTTCAAATTTGGTTTCCTTCGGTTGATCATTTCAAAACATGTCTTTTTAGTCGGTTTGACAAGTAAGACTCTGTTTAGTGTGTAGCAAGCTGCTGCAACCGCCTCACTCCAAAAGCTAACAGAAAGTTTTGAGTCTGCAAGCATGGTTCTTACTGTTTCGATTAAAGTTCTATTCTTCCTCTCAGCTACGCCGTTCTGTTGTGGAGTATAAGGTGCACTGAATTCGTGCAGAATTCCTTTGGCGTTGCAAAACTCTTTCATCTTATTGTTCTTAAACTCCGTGCCGTTGTTACTGCGAATACGTCTGACAGGGAGATGATATAGATTTTCGAGCTTCTTAAAGAGAATCACCAGATTATCAAACATTTCATCCTTTGACTCTTTAAAGAATACCCACGAATATCGAGAATAATCATCTGTGACGACCAAGCAGTTAGATCTCCTGAAATACTTCGGACGTTCACTGGACCAAAATGATCCATATGAAGACGTTCAAGTGGCAACTTTATAGAATTCAGAATCTTCTTAGGATGTGACTTTTTGATCTGCTTCCCTTTCTTACATTCTAGACAGTGATCCGTCATGTGGAAGCTTCGAAGATTCACTCCCTCTACCAGATCGTTATGAACCAGAAAATTCATCTTTCGCAAATGAATGTGCCCCATTTTATATGCCAAAGAATAGAATCTTTCTCTGTAGATTTCGTCACAAAACATTGAGCCGATTTTGATGATGTGGTAGCGACACCCATATCCAAGACGTATAAATCATTCTCGCGAGGGGCGCGCATCAGAATCCAATCATCAGGAATCTTAAAACCCGGCTTCAGAATAATACACTCTTTATCATTGAAATGCACCGTGAACTGTTTATAACAAATCTGCGAGATGCTCAGAAGATTGTTCTCCAGCCCAGCAATGTAATTCACACGATCAAATGATACTATGCCATTGGAAAGTTTTCCTTCGGTGACTATCCTTCCACCTTGATTACCGGCAAAACCAACATATCCACCGTTAATAGCTTTGATGTCGAACAGAAGAGCTTTCATCCCTGTCATGTGCCTTGACGCTCCACTATCCAGAATCCACTTTGAAATAACGGATCTCTGGAGCCCCTGCACACATTATCATTCAGTTAAAAAGCGCGACCCAAGCCTTCTTGGTCTTGGGTTTGGGATAAAAAGCTTCGTAATCATCCTCAAAATCTCCATCTGAGACTCTACTGTCATTTACATTTTCAAAGTTAACCTTCTTTTTACCTTTTGAAGATTTGATATCAATTGATGATTTGACAGTTTCAGTTTTGGACTCAGATTTTGATTTTTTGCTATTACCAGTTTTAACAAGCTCAGACTTGGTAATTTCAGATGTTGATGACTTCTTTTTAGCAATCCAGGCTTGTGATTTTATGTTTGCCTTTTTTATGTAAAACGTTGATTCATTTGCCTTGGAAGTTTCACCTTTTTTGAAAGTTGAGTTTTCAAACTTAGTTTTAGGTTTAATTTCAAGTTTAGATTCATTTCTTTTCAGAATCGTGATAGGTTTTACAAACTCTGATTGCTTAGGTTTTACAACATCTGAACTTGTTTTCCTTCGAAGATAGACCGGCTTAGATTTCAGACACTTGCGTGCAATATGACCAATTTCATTGCACTTGAAGCAAGTCCGATCATCTTGGAAATGTCCATTAGTGGATTTTACACCACTTGTGGCTTTTGGCCTTATCTCGAAGTTCTTTTGCCTTTTTGAACTCATCGTTTGATTGCTTCCCAATCAAACTTTCCTCTTCAACCGTGCTCGTCCCATAAACGAATGTCATGTTTTTATCTTTATATTCGCGAAATTGTGACTTCTTCTTAATCGGTTCATCATTCTCCTTTTAACCCAACCCAGCTCTCCGGTTTTCCAGATGATCACCACCATTTCTTTGGTAGTTATTATAATTTCTTTTGGGTTTAGAATATAATTTCTTTTCATTCTTCTCCAGATCCTCTTATGTAACTTCAACCAGTTTGAACAGTTTATCAAGTTGTTCTTCTTTGACACTCCGAATCGGAAAACTGTCATCAAAGTTTAGTCTATCAGATTCCTTAACCTTGTACATGACAACGTTAGGATCATCACATAGGCCATCTTCCAATGATGTATCGTCATCTTTGGATTTTGTGTCAGAACTGTTCGAACTCGAGGTGGCGCTCTCAAAGCTGCCATCATCAGAATCATTCAAAACGTTTTCAATCACATTTTTAACCACAACATTACTATCATCATCTGATGTAGTATAGATTACATCAATGTTCTCTGGCAACTCATTCTTATTTTCAGATAATAACTCAATGTTGAGTGCCTTATCCATCTCCCATCAACAGTTTTGCGACAATATTTCTGGCATAGAGGTGGTGGAACATTGGTGTATTCTCTACCATTTTTCTTTTTAGACTTTTTATCATTTCCTTTCGACGAAATTGTGGGAAGAATATAATCGATGACATAAGCTTAGTGGTGTAACTTCTCAAAAGTTGTTGAACACGTTCTGTTTCTATTTTCATATCCTGGAGTTGTTGTTTGGTTTCAGCAATGGTGTTAATGTATAAATTTATTGCTTTTTGTTTATCCATTATTGTCCCTTTTAACATTCTCACAGTGTCGTGTTGTTTGACATTGTTTCTGTCGAGCCTGCCATAATCATCTTTCTTTTTGTCATACGCTTCTTTCATTGTGCAATAGTCATATTTAAAATGTTCATTATGCACATCGAGTTTAGTGATGATTTCTGATTTTTTGGAACATTTAGCACATGGCTCGATGCATTTTGTGCAAGGTTTTTCAACCTCCACAACTTGCACTTTGACAACTTCCTTTCGACTACCTTTACCTCCAGACCTACCTTGGTTAGATTTGCCATCATAGCTTTGTTGGCAATGTCCATGAGGTTTTCAGCATTCATTTCTTGAGTAACATCAATGACTTCATCAACTATCGATTTCTCCTCGACCACTTGCTCCTGAGAATTTCCATCGAAGTTTCCTGCAAAACTAGAAATTGAGTTAGGAGATAAAATGCCTTGTGTCTTCATGTGAAGATAAGTCTCCTCTTCTTCCTGTTGTTGCAGATACTGTTCTAGTAAAGCATTCTCCAGAGCTACGTCTTCAGCAGATGTATCTTCGACAATTTCAGCCATCAATGCAACTCCTGTCTTCTTGGCAATATAAGTGTTCCAATCAAAACTATCATCTTCTTTGGTAGCAACCATCGCCTTCTCGGTATTGTTGGATGGTTTTTCTTGAATATCAACTTGAGCCTTCTTTGGAAATGGCTTATACTGAAGAGCCTTCTTGTAATAATCACTTCCACTTCCGAACGGACTTTGGTTGCCGCTTGCTTCAGAATTCTTACATCCTCTTTTGAAATGCCCCTTTTGACAGCATCTAAAACAAGTGACCTTTGATTTGTCGAACCCTAGCATGTTGCTTGAATTTCTGATATCTCGGCCTGTGAGTGCAACAAACTTTGTCACCCTTCAAATGATAGAAGCCAAAGACCATTTGATATCCATCAGCTCAAGTTCTTCTTCGTCCACCTGATCGTAATCCTCGGCAGTCATCTCCGGATTACCAATCTTCCCTGCAATAAGACTTTCATAAGATTCTAACACTGTGGCGAGAAGTGCCATGTGTTGTTTGGAAACTTGTTTAGAAACAACATTGTTTAGATTAACAGCAATGTTGCACGTGTACACATTTGGATCAGAATTTGATTGATTATTCTGATTTGCTTGATTCTGATAAGAAGAATTTGAACCCGTGCTTGAATACGAAGAACTCTACGGACTTTGGTCATATTGTGAATATGATTGATTTTGATTCTGTGGCGAATGATTCGAAGAATTCATATTCGCACTGAATGCTCTTTGAATCTTTGGGCTTGAAATGTTGTCTTAAGCTCTGTTCTTGTAATATAGACCGACATCTTGAACGAAGTTAGCATTCTTCGACTTTGCGATCTTTAGAAGTTCCATCTCATGATCTTTGAGTTTGTCGATGAATGTAGCCAGCTTGAAGAATTCCCAGTTTGGACTTTCTTTCAATACCATGAGATAGGTAGTCCATTCTCCGTCAGGTAAGGCATCTGCAAGCTTATCAATATACTCCGGTTCTGTCTTCTCAAGACCGTGTCTCCTCATTTGAACTTTCAGATGACAAAAACGTTCGATCATCCGCTTCATTGTCCCACCCTTCATCATAGTAAATATTTCAAACTCCTTCATGATAAGAGCCTTCTTGCTCTTTATCATCTCTGCACTACCCTGGTATTTGTTCTTCAACGATAACCAGAGCTCCATCGCAGTCGTGTATTCAGGCAACAAGATCAAAATATCCTCTTTAACATATTGTTGAATGAGGCTAATCATCTTCTTCTCAGCGATATACTCATCCTTCTGTTGCAAAGAATATTTGTACTTCTCCAGAACTTGCCGAGTTTCATCTAACGGAACGACATATCCTCTCTCTATTGCCACCCAGCTTTGGAAATGCAAGGCCTGAACCCAGTAACTAAACTTCTCCTTCCATCCCTCGTATTCATCCATACTCATTAACTTCGGAGGTTTAACGGACGTGCCCATTTCGTTGTCGAGGTTAACTTGATGTATCACAATGACATTAGACGTACCCACTCCTAAAATAAACGCTCTCTGAATATCATCCATTGCGAAGATTGAAACACGTACGCTGAAAACACGTTAAAACTTTGAAAAATATTAGAACTACTACAAGTTCGGTCGAACTTGCAGTGATGGATTAAGAATTTTCAGTTTTTAAACAAGTTCGGTCGAACTTGTTGTGACTTGATTTGAAAATTGTCCCTGAGTTAAGTTCGAGCGCACTTATGATTGATTTCAGAAGAAAACTTGCAAGTTCGGGCGAACTTGATATAAATTTCAATGAAATTGATCAAGTTCGATCGAACTTGATGAAAATGAAAGAAAATAATGCAAGTTCGAGCGGACTTATCAAAAATTTTCTCAAAAAAACCTCAAGTTCGAGCGAACTTGATTAAAAATCACTCAGAAAGTGGATTTTTAAGTCAAGTTCGAGCGAACTTGGCTTATAAGTTCGATCAACATGATTTTTGAAAACATGATTTTTTCAACAATTTGGTATCAATTCGTTTGATTTTGATCTCCAAACTCTCAGGGGTTTATCTATGATGTATTTAGCATGACATATTCAAATTTGGACAGA
Source organism: Scalesia atractyloides (assembly GCA_947069175.1). Taxonomy (NCBI): domain Eukaryota; kingdom Viridiplantae; phylum Streptophyta; class Magnoliopsida; order Asterales; family Asteraceae; genus Scalesia; species Scalesia atractyloides. The sequence goes on along the minus strand of CAMTDV010000004.1, from coordinate 49,274,273 downwards.
GTTTGCCCGTAAATTCTTCACTTTTAGTGTAAAAGTTTAGAAAATAGAAGAATGGAGTAGATTAAGAGTTGTTCTTGTCTTGATATCAATCAAATTAGGTATCTCTTGCTCTGATACCACTTGTAAGACCGATCCTTATAGCATAGGAACCTAGATTTGATATCTAATGTCCATAATGGCGGAAACAATATGACATGATTACCAAATAACAAGAATTACTCAGTTAAACGTCAATTTTATAGATAAACTTCAAGTTTCCATTTTGACGGAGCTTCGCTACACAGAGCACCAAAGTTACAAATGAGAGAAACAAGCTAGCTATTTATAGAACTACAAGTTCGCTGGTGAGAGACTAAGTTCGGGCGAACTTGCATAGGCAAGTTCGGCCGAACTTGACATCACAATACCATTACCAGCGAACTTGCTATATAAACACTTAAATACTTGATTTTGCTAGCCTATTCACATCTAATCTATACAGACTAGATATAAGACTAAGACATAGACATTCTGCACCAACATAAAGTCTCTCTAGCGGTAGTTTGATAGAATTTATTTGCTTTCTCGGGTGCGATTTCTTATGTTGCTTCCCCTTTTTGCAACTAAGACAATCATTATTCAGATGAAAAATTTTCAGATTAACACCCTCCACTAGGTTATTGTGAATAAGATAATTCATCTTTCTTAAATGTATGTGCCCCATTTTTTGATGCCAAAGGATTGAATCTTTTTCAGTAGCTTTGGATACAAAGCATTGAGTCGATCTTGACGTTTTGGATGTGATGCTCATATCAAGAACATAAAGATCATTTTCTCTCGGAGCTCGCATAAGAATCCACTCCTCATATATCTTAAATCTCGGCTTCAGAATCAGACATTCTTTGTCATTGAAAAGTGTTGTATATTTCTTATCACAAATTTGTGAAATGTTGAGCAAATTGTTCTCCAAATCCGCAATGTAGTTTACTTTGTCGAACGAAACCACACCATTTGGAAATTCTCCTTCACCAACGATTCAACCTCCTTGATTTCTAGCAAACCCTACATAGCCTCCACGAATAGATTTAACATCATAGAGCAAGGCTAGCATTCCTGTCATGTGACGAGAAGCTCCACTGTCTATAATCCATTTCGATATAATTGACCTCGGGAGCCCCTGCACATGTTAATAAGAGATTTCTTAAACAGTGAAACCCAAGCCTTCTCAGTCTTTCGTGGGTTAGGAATATTAACTGTTGGAACCTCAACTTCTTCTTAACTTCAACCCATTGTCCATTTTTTTATTCAATTTTATCTTTTGGCTTTACTGGAACAGTTGTTGATTTTGAAATATCAGAAGATGGTTTTACTTTTGCTACCCTAGGTTTGTGCATTAGAAAATGCCTTCTTCGTATAAAATTTTGAATCTTTTTTCTCAATTTTATTTGATGATTCACCTTTTTCAAAGTTTGAAAATTTTGTGAATATTTGTTTCACAGCTTTGTTGGATTCAAGATACCGTTTTAAAATCTGTGTAGCCACAAACTCAGGTTTCTTCTGTTTCACATCTACTGTTGATTTCTTAACTTAGTGAACAGGTTTAGATTTAGGACAATTTCGTGCAATATGTCCAACTTCATTGCACTTGAAACATGCCCTATTGTCTGAGAGCTTTGTTTTCTTTTCCTGTTCACGAAGTTCTTTTTCTTTCTTAAATTCATCATTAGATTGTTTTCCAATAATCTACTTCTCACTAACAGTGTTTACTCCAAAAACAAAGTCAACTTTCTTTTTATAATTCTGGTTCTGAATATTTCTGTTGTTTTTCTTTTGTTCAAAACACAAACCTTCTCTCCTGTTCTCAGGATAATCCCCTCCTTTTTATGATAATCATTAAAGATCTTCTTTGGTTTGGAATAAAACGCAGTTACATTCTTTTCTAGTTCAAAAAAACTCACTTCAAAAGTTTAAAAAGTTTTTCAATAGGATCAACATTCACATTCTAGATCAGAAATGATTCATCAAAATGCAATTTATCAGATCCATTCATTTTGTAGACACCTACATTAGGATCATCACTTAAATTATCTTCTGATGATGAACAATAATTTTTGTAAAAACTCTCCTCACTTTCAGATTGTGAACTTGAATCAGAACTCTTTAAGCTTGATTCAGCACTTTCAAAATTTGAACTATCTAAATCACTTCCAAGCACATTTTCAACGATAGTTTTCATCAATTCAGTTTCACAATCATCTTCTGATTTAGTGTATGTTACATCGATGTTCTCAAGCAGCTCGTTAGTCTTTTAAGGTTTCATTTTTAAATTGAGCACCTTTTCCACCCCTGTAGGTTTCTTTCTCGCATAAATTTCCCATATAGGTAGTGGAACTGGTTCGTAACTTAAACCCTTATTCGTTTCGTTCTTATCATTTTCCTCCTTTTCAATTTTAGGAAGAATATGATCGATGACATAAGAATTGGTTGAGTAACTGACCAATAGTTTGTTTGCCCTTTCTTTTTCGATTCTCGTTTTTTTCTAATTCATTTTTAAGTTCAGCGATTGTGTTTAAATGAATTTTAATTGCCATTTGTTTGTTCATCACGGTTGCTTTGAACATCGATAGGGTTTTATCACTTCTCTATTGATTTGTTCATATTATTTAATGGTTCTGCTCAATTTAGCATATGCTTCTTTCATTGTGCTATAATCGCTTTTCAAATTGTCTGAGTAGTTTTAACTTCTTTCAAAATTTCATCTTTTACGACACATTCACTGCAAGGCTCTGTGCATTTATTGCACGGCTTTTCAACCTCGACCACTTGTATTTTTACCACTTCTTTTATCACTTCATTCACACACTCGGGCTCCTTTTTTTACTTCGACATAATCTAACTCTTAGAAGTGACAAAATGCAACGAAACAAGTGCAGGGTCCAAATCTGCCAATTTTTGAAACTTTTGCCCTTGCTAGGGCCTTACGGACCGTAAGACCATAGTCCATAAGGTCCGTATGGGGTCCCCAACTCAGCAGCAACATGGCAGCTTCTCCTTCAAAGCCTTGGGCTCCAAGTTCACAAAATTTCCAGCTTCTAACCTGCATTTGACATTTGTTAACACCCTCCTAGGATCACGACACCTTGTTGGACACTTGGAATGATCTTAGGAGCTCCTAAACACTATAAATAGCAACAACATTCTTCACTTCCAACTTGCTCATTCCTTCTTTATTTCTCCCAACTCTTTGGTGCTTGCTTCCAGCTTTGGGGGCCTCCTATTCTGAGTTCTTGTAGTTTTCCCAACACAAGTAAGTACTCTCCCTTAGTCTATTTCCTTATTTTGGCTATTTATAAGCCAAAAGTCAAACAGTCTGACTTTATGTTTGACTTTCAGTTCTGACCATATTTGTTAAAGTCAAACTTCAATTGAACTTTGCAACGTGATCGTAATTACGAAGGTTATAATCCCTAACGATTGCACCTTCTGATGACCACGTTTACTAGTCGAAGTGACGAGTTAAAGTTTCAGTCAAAAATGCACATTATGTGCATTTTACGACGGAACTATTTTTGGGTAGCAAAACACTAAGTTTTGATACCAAATCAGTTTTGCAACTTAGTTAGAAATGTTTTGACATGTCTAACTCGTCACTTCTAGTTTAGCGCTTTATTTGGGTCGTAAGTCGAACGGTCTTGACCACTGCTTTAACTTTCGAATCCGACCCGTTTGGTCGATCTTAGAATCCAACCAAACTGATATTTTGTGACCATAGTTATATAGGGAATAACCTACTGTGCTTATACCTTATGATCATTTCGTTTGGTTAGGTTTATGATAAGTCGTTCCTATATGCCTAAAGATAACCAAAATGCCCTTTTTATGCATAAATCCATTATAAGCATATGTAATCAACCTTTTGACAAATAAACTAATATAATAACATTTTCAAACATGTTTAGGCATTTAAGACTTATCATAGGACATGTTTAACCATTGGAACACGCGTTTACGCAAATTACACGTTAAAGTAGCATAAATTACCTTAACGGGTCATAACGGGTCAAAAGAATGTAGGATTCATTCCAAATCAGAATGTTGAGTTTGTGAAACCATTTCATATGAGTTCCAACACTCATTTGGTTTACAAAACCCCATTCTATCTGATTCCCCCGATTATGTCACGTACTTTAACATAGTTAGCCAATGTTAGGACACACTTGATTTCTTGATCTTTTGGGCTTTGTTTTCACATTCATGCAAGGCTTATACGCAATCCCAAGTGAGTACATAGTCCCCTCTTTTACGTTTTTTAAATGTTTTGGGGTGATTCATATGTGCATATTCACTATTTTCACGATTTCAAAGCTCTATCATTTCGCATACACGAAACTTATCCTTTAACAAATTGAAACCGTTACCTATGGCTTATATAATGATTTTCAAAGTTTGTAAGACTGTTGTAGGTGCGTATTTATTCTTATACATTCATTAACAATGATCAAGCCGATTGGTAGTATGATATAGCGCTATAGGACTTGACACTCCATTCCCGTTTTAGGGAATGTCAGAAACCAAGTTTAAACCAAACAGATTTTGCCTTCGTGGTAAATCTATAGTCACCAAAGTATAGTTTGATATACTCAGGTTTGAATGTATTGCCAAACGACCACAATGTGTTATTACAAAGGTTTTCTAATTAAGCCATAAAAACTTATCTTTCATTGATCTCCTAAACCGAAGTATAGTTTGATGCACTACCAAATCACAATCAAAGTATATTTCGATATACTACCAAAGCATAGTTTCATATGCTACCAATGTGATTTTGTTTACCAAAGTATAGTTTGATATACTAAACCAAAGTATTGTTTGATATACTAATAAATTTTTTAAACCAAAGTATAGTTTCATAACTAGCCGATTCATTTATTCATAAACCAAAGCATAGTTTGATATGTTACAAAAGTATAGTTTGATATACTACCTAAACTTTTAAACCAAAGTATATTTTGATATACTACCTAACCTTTTAAACCAAAGTATATTTTGATCTACTACTTAGTATTTTAAATTAGAGTATATTTTGAGATACTACAGATTCTATTATTTCAAAACCAAAGTATATTTTGAGATACTACCGATTCTATTATTTCAAAACCAAAGTATATTTTTGCATATACTACAAACCTTTTTAAAGGAAAGTATTTTAGATACCAAATTTTTATCAAGGATTCATGGCTATTTTCGAAACCGTTTAATATTTTCTCTTAATATCCAAAGCCATGAATCTAAATCACAAAACCTATGCTACTCACAAGCATTTTTATGCTGATGTTATATTTTCACATATGTTTCAGGTACTATTATTTGGTGATTTGAATGCGTACTTCACATAGGATGGACGCGGGCCTTAGTGACGTAAAACTTGAAAGACGAATTTGATCATTTTACTTTTCCATTATTTCAAAACAATGTAACATATTGATTTAATAAAAAAAAACTTTAAATACCATGTGTAGTGAAACAATTTCCTGTAACGTGACTCCCCGATGTTTCCGCCGCGGTTTGTGTCACACCCCGACTCGCAGCGGAAGACAATTGCAAGGTGCGGCCGACACATGTAATTCCCAATAATTTAAAAACATGATATCACATAAAAAGGGAACCTCGGTTACAACATACTATTAGTATCATATTACAAACCATAAGTTCAAGTACGATACTATGAGCTATCACAGCTCTTATTCTACTACAGTTCACTACCAAATCTATCCACACGCACATTCCTTACTCTTTCTTTGCTTTACCTGAAATGCATGTTGGTTTTAAAAAAAGGTCAGCTAAACGCTGTGTGAGTTCCACTGGATTAATTGTTGTGTAACAATATGTGTTAACATGTTTAATTGCACTGGTCACAGTCTTAGTCACAGATGGAATTACACGAGTATACAAGTGAAACCTTGACTGTTTTTCCCCCGGGCCGTGTCATCCCAGACACTCCCGGCCACCGGACCGTGTCACAAAGACACTCCCGGCCCATCAACTACGTCACGTGCAGTTCAACGCCCCATAGTAGTTATGCCTAACAACACAACCAAATTAGGACGAGTGCACTAGCCTAGTGCCAACACACCATCAGACGTGGCACTGGGTTGGTCAAACCGATAGTACTATCCACTGTCCATAGGCTTACGTTAATCACTTGTCTTGTAGTGGGGAGGTAGTTCGTGTGTTAGATAATTCACATCATATGTTGGCGCAATTAACACAGTTTCATAACATGCCAATCACCTAAGAAACAGTATCACAGTTTAGAAGTGGGGGAGTAAGATTCACTCCCAGGTTGGTGTAATCAACACAGTTTGCGCTATGCAATTTACCTCATAAAATAGTAACCTCGTTTAAAAGTGGGAGAGTAAAGCTCTCTCCCAGATTGGTGTAATCAACACAGTTTATAACATGCAAGTCCCTAGAAAACAGTAAAATCATTCAAAAGTGGGGAAGTGAAACTCACAGTCCGCGTAGTGGTCTCAACACAAGAGTGATCAAGCAACTGGATCAACTTTAGTAACACACATGCAAGTATGGACTCAAATCAGTATCTAAGTTGGTAATGGTTATAACTTGGATCTGGTCAGGAGTTTTTAACTCCGGATTGAGTCTATAGGACACTGGTATGGTGATGGACGTCAGGGTAGTATTAGTTTTCAGTTTGGCTTCCGGGCACCGTTTCACGTGCCAGCCAAAGTTAGTACTTTAACGTGTTCGGATAATGGTACAGGAATACCAATAAAGCCAACACGTGTTTATTTAAGAATGATTAATTTTTCCTCAAGGGAGTTTGAGTGTTCGGGGAGTCTAGGTTGCCCAAATTGGAGTTTCCATTTTCACCGTCGGGAATTCTCCCGAACTGTCTTAGGACACACCCATAGTGCCCAGTTTGCCCGGGAATCTCCCGGAATGCTCCCGGTGTTCAAGTTTTAGTATTTGTCGGGATGGGTCAGTTCCCCGGTTCCGGCAGGTTCGTTATACGGTAAACTCTCGAAATTGATTTAAAATAACCTATTTTTAATTCCATAAATTCCCATTTACTCTATAATTTAAATAAAAATCTGTAATTTTTTATATAACTCAGTAAAAATCTGTAGATTTTGGGAAAAACTTTTGGGAGTTTATTTTGGCATTTTAACTATTTAAATAATTTATTTGTAAAACCATATTTAACTACATAATTTACATTAATTACTATCATAGGTCACAAAATTCCCACAAAATTCCACAACATCTTTCACATGTCCAGGAATCTCTCACAACAATTTGAAATTTTTCCGATTTCGTTTCGGTGCGTTCCCGGCTACCGAAAACTCACAAAAACGTGGATTTTTAACCAAAATCAAAACTCAACCAATGGACTCCGAATTTTTCCAAAACATTCCCATATTTTTCTTAGTGTCTCTGGAAAATTTGGTGATTTATTATATTCGTTTAATAATTTTTTCCGAAATTCTTTGGGTAAACAGTCAAAAATTCACCAAAACTTTTAGAAAATTCCAACAATTCTAAAATTATACGTCGACCTTCCTGACAATACCCTACATCCCCAAACCAAATTTCATTTCAATCCAAGTATCACGGACCAAGTTATAGCTAAAACAAGATTCTGCCTATGCTATTTTCGGTTCTCGGATGGTATACCTAGCGAAAACTTCGTTTCCAAACGCTTCTTGTGAGTCCAGAAGGGTGTAGGAGCTATATTCAGTACCTATACATCAAGTACAATCCAATATGCTAGAACTTAGATCAATCAAGCTTTGTTTCATTGTTTTTTGGTTAATCGAATAGTTATGCGATTTTTTTCGAATAGGTGTCGATTAGGGTATCAAAACCCAAAGATTTGTGATCATGGCTGCCATATAACACCAGGGAATTACTGAGGTGTTCTTATTCAGCCCATAAACTTGTTTAAACCTTCAAAAATCTTGGATTAAAATGAGTTTTTTCGGCTAGAAATCGCGTTTAATCAAGAAAACATGATTAAAACCACAAGAACCAAGGTTTATACCTTTGATTTGAAGTTGTTAAGGAGATGATCAGCTGAGATTTATGTTGTTTATGGCAGAATTTGAGAGCTCTTGGTGGAATTTTAAGAAATTTAGAAAAGAATTAAATGAAAAATAAAAATAAAAATATATATAAGGGGGGTGGCGGTTTGGGTGTGGGTCCCAAAGGGACACCTCATGCTTCGTATTACGTGTTAAAAGATTATTTTTATCTTCCGTTTGCGTTTAGGTTCGTTTTCGGGTCCCGAACGCGTTCTCGATTTGGGAAACGGGCTCCGTTTTTCGCGTTTTTAGTGTCAAAAGACTCGGTTATAAAAAATGAGCATAACCGTCTCGAAATCCGAGCATGGTTATGTTTTAATCATAAAAGTCTCGTATGACGTTAGTTTAAGTGTTTTTAAGCTTGATCTATCATTCCTTGCACATTTGGTTGCCTTATGTTATGCCCGAAACGAAGGCGTTTCCCTAATCGGGAAGCTGCTTCGTTTTGGGTGCCCGAGCTTCGATTAACTTCAAACGTTATGTCACAGTCTATTGCACAAAACTAAGTTGTTTCTGGAACTCGGAATCTTAAATGATGCTACCGATAACCTAATAATCAACGTCAAATATTTAATGCGCTGTTAAACGTCAAGTTTCCGTTTAACACGTTGTTCAAGGCTAAGGACACCAACCTCGCATCGTTGGTCCTTAATAGTGTCATGTTAACCATGACGCGCTCTCGGATTCCTTCGAGACATAATAACGATTGCTCAGTATAGCACACAAGTCATACAAGTTTGCAAAGTTTACGCACAATTATTGTTTAAAGCGTAAAGTTTAGGACCAATTAAGGGGTGCCTGGTTTCGTCATGGGTATCACAGTCTCCCCTGGTTAAGAAATTTCGTCCCCGAAATTTACCATGTCTAGCTAGGGGAAAAGGTGAGGATATTTTCTACGGAATTCATCCTTCCGTTCCCAGGTATATTCAGGTCCTTGTTTCGAGTTCCACCAGACTATAACCCGTGAAATCTTGTTATGCCTTAATTGTTTGACCCTGCCATCAACTATTTCCACCGGCTCTTCCACAAAGTGGAGTTTATCATCAACGTGTATGTCTTCCAATGGTATCTAGGTGGCCTCGTCCGAAAGGCATTTCTTTAAGTTCGAAATATGGAAGACTTTATGAATGGCACTAAGCTCGGTTGGTAGCTTCAACCGATATGCTACGGGACCTACCTTTTCTAGGATCTAGTAGGGTCCAATGTATCTCGGGGCTAATTTTCCGGTTTTTCCAAATCTTATAACGCCTTTCCATGGCGATACTTTTAACAATACCCGTTCACCCACTTTGAACGTTAGCGGTTTCCTACGTACATCAGCCCAACTCTTTTGCCGACTCTGAGTGGCTTTCAGATGATTCTGAATCTGATGGACCTTATCGGTCGTTTCCTGAACTAGTTCAGATCCCATCAGTTGAGTGTCACCCACTTCGGCCAAACAAAGTGGTGATCGGCACTTTCGACCATAGATAGTGTCTGAATTGTGCGTTCCGATTGGCCATCGGTTTGGGGATGGTATGCAGTACTCAAATCGATTCGCGTCCCCAATGCTTCTTGTAACTTTTGCCAGTATCGCGAAGTAAAAATGGCTGTCTCGGTCGGAAATAATAGCAATCGGGACACCATGTCTAGCTACTATCTCATTAGTATAAATTTCTGCCAACTGGTTGGTCTTATAAGTAGTACGGATCGGAATAAAATGCGCGGATTTGGTCAATCGATCTATGATTACCCAAATCGCATCATGACCACGAGGCGTTCTTGGAAGGCGGGTCACGAAATCCATCGTGATTTGCACCCATTTCCATTGCGGTATCTCGGGTTGTTGCAACATTCCCGATGGTTTATGATACTCGGCCTTGACTCGTGCACAAGTCAAGAATTGGCTCACGTACTCGGCCACGTCCTTTTTCATCCCCGGCCACCAGTAAAATTCTTTAAGGTCGTGGTACATCTTATATGTACCGGGTGAATTGAATATTTCGACTTATGAGCCTCGTCGATTATTAACTATCTCAGCTCCGAACTTGCAGGAATCCACACTCGATTCTTAAAATACAACACCTCGTCCGTTTTCTTCACAATTTTTTTCTCATTCCTGTGCAATTCTTCGCCGGGTAACTGGCTTTCCTCCAGGGCTTGCATCTGCGCGTTCCGGATTCGATCTACCAGGCTTGTCTGCACAATCATTCCCAAGGCTCTCACTCGGAGGGGTTTAATTCGATCCTTCCTACTTAGCGCATCCGCTACCACATTGGCTTTCCCCGGGTGGTACTTTATCTCACAGTCGTAGTCGTTTAACAATTCCACCCATCTACGCTGCCTTGTGTTCAATTCCTTTTGGTCGAAGATACGTTGGAGGCTTTTGTGGCCCATATATATAGTACACTTGGTACCATATAAGTAATGTCTCCAAATCTTTAGTGCAAATGTAACGGCGCCTAGTTCCAAATCATGCGTCGTGTGGTTCTTTTCGTGCACCTTCAGTTGTCTAGAAGCATACGCAATAACTTTATTCCTTTGTATATGGACGCATCCAAGCCCTTGCCGTGATGCGTCACAATATACGACAACGTCGTCATTGCCTTCGGGTAACGTCAGGATTGGGGCCTCACATAACTTTTTCTTTAACAACTGGAATGTTGTTTCCTGGTCTTCACCCATTCATACTTCCTGTCCTTTTGTGTCAAAGCGGTCAGGGATTGGGCAATACTTGAGAATTTTTCGATGAAGCGACGGTAATATCCCGCCAGTCCCAAGAATTGGCGTATCTCTTTTGGATATTTTGGCGCATGCCAATTCTTGATTACTTCTATCTTGCTTGGATCTACATGAATTCCAAGCTGATCCACCACATATCCTAGAAATTGTATGGCTTGCAACCAAAAGTCACACTTAGACAATTTAGCGTATAGTTGTTCTGTCCGTAGTATCTCCAAAATAGCACGTAAGTGATGCTCATGCTCGTCCTTACTCTTGGAGTAGATTAGGATATCTTCGATGAAGACTATGACAAACTTGTCGAGGTACGGTTTACATACTCTGTTCATGAGGTCCATGAACACTGCGAGTGCATTTGTTAGCCCGAAGGGCATAACTAGGAACTCATAGTGGCCATAACGAGTTTGAAACGCTGTCTTAGGAATATCGTCCTCTTGGACCTTCACTTGATGGTAACCGGACCGAAGATCTATCTTAGAAAAATATCGGGCTTCTTGTAGCTGATCGAAAAGATCATCGATCATTGGAAGAGGTTAACGATTCTTAATAGTGACCTTGTTCAACTCCCTGTAGTCGATTCACATCCAGAAGCTACCGTCCTTCTTCTTTACAAACAAAACTGGGGCTCCCCAAGGAGATTAGCTAGGACGGATGAAACCACGATCAAGTAACTCCTGCAGCTGCGTCGATAGTTCTTGCATCTCAGACGGTGCAAGGTGATATGGGGCTTTGGAAACAAGTGATGTTCCCGGTATTAAGTCGATGCGAAACTCGACTTGCCGATTGGGCCGCAATCCGGGCAATTCCTCCGGGAACACATCAGCGTATTCACATACTACCGGGATGTCTTCAATATGCTTCTCGGCTAATTCCTCGGTCTTGACGCTTGCCAAAAACACGTCATATCCTTGTCGTATACACTTCAACGCCTTGAGGTGAGATATGAGGTTCAGCGTGGGACCTAACTTCTCTCCTTGTACCATAATTGCATCCGTGGGGGATAAAGGAATCTTCACAACCTTTTGTTCACATAACACCTCCGCATGATGGTTGGACAGCCAGTCCATTCCTATGCGATATCAAAACTACCCAATTCTACTGGTAAAAGGTCAATAGTAAACTGGTAACCATTAAGGGTTATAGGGCAATTAACAATAAGTTGGTGACGGGTAATCGGTTTCCCGCTGGCAAGTTCGACTATATAGGGTTGTTTCAGGTCAACAGCAGGCGTATTCAAGAGCGGCAAAAATGCAATCGACGCATAACTTCTATCGGCTCCCGTATCAAATAACACTGACGCAAATGGATTGGAAACAAGGAACGTACTTGAAACCACGTTGGGATCCTGGCGTGCGTCACCAGGCCCCATGACAAAGGCACGACCTCGAGCTGCATTCGAGGTAGATGCTTGGTTCTGGGTGTTCCTTCCTTCCATCTGCTGGGCTAACTTCGGACAACTATTACAAAAATGCTCCGTGCTGCCACATCCAAAGCATGCACGGGGGTAGGTAACTTGTGGTGCTGGTTGTTGAGGTCGCTGCTGAAGAGGTTGAGGCCTAGGAGGTTGAAAATGCGTTGGTTTGGGATTCGATTCAATGGGCACCCTACAGTCCTAGGTAAAATGCCTATCTAGGTAACACCTCAAGCATCTCACTGCTCGACACACTCCAGTGTGGTGGGAAGCACACTTGTTGCACTTCGGGGCCTTTCCTTTGTAGCCATCAGAGTTACCCGCGGGGGTAGTCATGGCGTAGTTCTTGCTAGTATTTCTCCCCCTCTTCGGTGTTGTTGCCCTCGCGCGACTACTCTCTGGGGCTTCCCGCTTGTTCCCAGCCTGCTCTCCCGGCATTGTCAGAATCTTACGCCTAACCATGTCTATGTAATAGTACCTGACCTGGCTACCACCTCGTGCATGGTCAGGTATCCCACCGAGTTAATGATACTCCTCACTTCTGGGGCCAGTCCCCATATATACCTTTCAATCCTCTTGGACTCCGGTCAGAGCATGTCTGGCAATGTGCGTGCCAGTTCATTGAAGCAATTTGTGTAACATGCGTGGTCGAAACCTTACATCTGCAGGTTCCAAAACTCATGTTCAAGCTTCTTAATTTCAGGAGCTGGGCAAAACCTTTCCCTCATCAGTATCTTGAGATCATCCCAAGTCATAGCATTAATCGTGTCCTGTCCGCGAGTTTGAACAATAGTGTTCCACCAGTTTAAAGCATGATCGATAAAGGTACAAGTTGTATACTTAACTGCGCAATCACCGGGACAATTACTTATGTTAAGTACCGATTCCGACTTCTCGATCCATTTCACAAACCCATTTGGTCCTTCAATACCATTAAATTCCATCGGTTTGCATTCCATAAAATGCTTATATGTGCAAACCGGCCTACCATTATTCTGATTATCATTCTGACCTACCGGTCTGGGTTGCGGATTCGGTTGCGGGTTAGCATTAATACTGGCGCTAACCTGCGCCACAATCGTGGGAATAACAGCCTAGAGTTGCTGCGCTATCATTTGCGCAATTTCTGCCTCAGTCATCTGTGGTGCGCGTTTCGGGGCCATTCTATAATAAACAATAGATGTCTAGGTATCAATGTCACGTATCCAGTTAACACATACCACATATTCGGCTAAAACATATTGCACACTTCGTCACACACATGAATCCACGGCACATATAGTCAAAAGCATCGTCATATATATATGTAATATCATCATCGTACAAGCGTCAAAATTTGCACATAGACTTAACCCATAAGGGCCAGTGCTTAAATGTGCGGTCAAAACATGTCACCAGAGTGACGTACAGACTCGATGCAACGATCGTACTAACTAGGAAAACGTGAAAACACTATCACTGCATCACCACCTCGACATGGGTATAACCCAATGCTTGGTAGGATGTACAAAAGATACATCACCTCTATCTATACTAGAAAGAACCCATACTAGGAATGCCACATCCACCATGCCAACCCTCCAAAACCTACTACCAAACCTACGATGGCACCGATACATCCGTATACCAATGCCCGGAAATGATCCTGCTCATGATGAACATATCGCATACCCTGTTGTAAGGCGATGATCGCCTGCTGTAAGACGAAATCTGCTAATCATCATCAATGCGCCATCCGTAACAATGGAATCTGCTCAAACAGAAACCCCATCAAGCTGCTCTCGGTGATGGGAGCAGGCACCTCCTGAGGAGGAACGGGTATACCCCATACGGGTGGGGAAGGCTCTCTAAACGGCTGGGAAGAGCCACCTCGCTCATAAGTGTGACACGAGGAAGGGTCCTCCCGAGGTGGTGTCATAAAACGGGCGGTAAATGCTGCTGGGTCCCTATGGGTACGGGTATCGGACGAATAGGGGAGCCGAGTGGTGTAAACACAGGTACAGGTGTAAGTACCCTCCGACGAGCAGTCTGTCGGAGGACAAAGGTGGGTATCTCAAGAGGGCTAGATAAAGAGGGCGAGTAAGTGCTCGGGGTCGAAGGAGTATAAGGGTCAGGCGGTGTCTCTGGTGACAGTAAGCGGGGTGCTACCGGCTCCCACTCTAAGTGCCCCGTGGTGGGAGTAGGGCTCCGAGGAATAGGTCCTACTAGTATAGCAACATCCGGGGAACGACTATGCTCCGAGGAGCTAGTCAGGTGATGAGGTGGGGAACGGTAGGCGCTCGAGGCCTCTTCCTCGCGCCTAGTACGAGGTCTAGGTGGGTAGGACCACAACAGTAGCCAGAGAGATCTGGCTTGTTGCTCGATGTCAAAAGGGGTGTCAGCGGATCCTCCTCAGGATCGGTCTCCATATGCGAAGTAGTCTGGTGACTCGAATGATGCGACATGCTACCTGTAAAAAAAAAACCACACACAACGCTGATTTAACTGACCGAAATACTGAACTCAACATTCCAAAAATATACACATAAGCACGTATTACACACAGTTTTGACTTTTAAGATTTATAAAAAAAATTATTTGTGGTTGGTGACGTTAGTAGACGGATTTCCGTCCTATCTCAATGACGTTCCCGGAACCCCCAAGTATGAGCAGATAAATTATGACGTTCCAGACCACAATAATTTATTTGCCCCACCAAGTCTTCCTTATAATACCCATACTACTCAGTTTCTAGAGGTTCTCAGCGTGTGGAGACTAACTTAGGATTATAGTCTAGGTTCGCAGCGGAAGACAATTGCAGGGTGCGGCAGACACATGGTAATTCCTGATAATTTAAAAACATGATATCACATAAAAAGGGAACATCGGTTACAACATACTATTAGTATCATATTACAAACCATAAGTTCAAGTACGGTACTACGAGCTATCACAGCTCTTATTCTGCTACAGTTCACTACCAAAGCCATCCACACGCACATTCCTTACTCTTGCTTCGCTTTACCTGAAATGCATGTTGGTTTTAAAAAAGGTCAGCTAAACGCTGCGTGAGTTCCACTGGTTAATTGTTGTGTAACAATATGTGTTAACAAGTTTAATTGCACTAGTCACAGTCTTAGTCACAGATGGAATTACACGAGTATACAAGTGAAACCTTGACTGTTTTTTCCCGGGGCCGTGTCATCCCAGACACTCCCGGCCACCGGACCGTGTCACAAAGACACTCCCGGCCCATCAACTGCGTCACGTGCAGTTCAACGCCCTATAGTAGTTATGCCTAACAACACAACCAAATTAGGACGAGTGCAGTAGCCTAGTGCCAACACACCGTTAGACGTGGCACTGGGTTGGTCAAACCGATAGTACTATCCACTATCCACAGGCTTACGTTAATCAATCTTCTTGAAGTGGGGAGGTAGTTCGTGTGTTAGATAATTCACATCATATGTTGGTGCAATTAACACAGTTTCATAACATGCCAATCACCTCAGAAACAGTATCATAGTTTAGAAGTGAGGGAGTAAGATTCACTCCCAGGTTGGTGTAATCAACACAGTTTGCGCTATGCGATTCACCTCATAAAATAGTAACCTCGTTTAAAGTGGGAGAGTAAAGCTCTCTCCCAGATTGGTGTAATCAACACAGTTTATAACACGCAAGTCCCCAGAAAACAGTAAAATCATTCAAAAGTGGGGAAGTGAAACTCACAGTCCGAGTAGTGGTCTCAACACAAGAGTGATTAATTTTTCCTCAAGGGAGTTTGAGTGTTCGGGGAGTCTAGGTTGCCCAAATTAGAGTTTCCATTTTCACCGTCGGGAATTCTCCCGAACTGTCTAGGCCACACCCATAGTGTCCAATTTGCCCGGGAATCTCCCGGAATGCTCCCGGTGTTCAAGTTTTAGTATTTTTCGGGATGGGTCAGTTCCCCGGTTCCGCAGGTTCGTTATACGGTAAACTGTCGAAATTGATTTAAAATAACCTATTTTTAATTCCATAAATTCCCATTTACTCTATAATTTAAATAAAAAGCTGTAATTTTTATATAACTCAGTAAAAATCTTTAGATTTTGGGAAAAACTTTTGGGAATTTATTTTGGCATTTTAACTATTTAAATAATTTATTTGTAAAACCATATTTAACTACATAATTTACATTAATTACTATCATAGGTTAGAAAATTCCCACAAAATTCCACAACATCTTTCACATGTCCATAAATCTCTCACAAAAATTTGAAATTTTTCCGATTTCGTTTCGGTGCGTTCCCGGCTACCGAAAACTCGCAAAACGCGGATTTTTAACCCAAATCAAAACTCAACCAATGGACTCCGAATTTTTCCAAAACATTCCCCATATGTTCCTTAGTGTCTCTGGAAAATTTGGTGATTCATTATATTCGTTTGATAATTTTTCCGAAATCCTTTCCGTAAAACAGTCAAAAATTCACCAAACATTTTAGAAAATTCCAACAATTCTAAAATTATACGTCGACCTTCCTGACAATACCCTACATCCCGAAACCAAATTTCATTTCAATCCAAGTATCACAGACCAAGTTATAGCTAAAACAAGATTCTGCCTATGCTATTTTCGGTTCTCGGATGGTATACCTAGCGAAAGCTTCGTTTCCAAGCGCTTCTTGTGAGTCCAGAAGGGTGTAGGAGCTATATTCAGTACCTATACATCAAGTACAATCCAAATATGCTAGAACTTAGATCAATCAAGCTTTGTTTCATTGTTTTTTGGTTAATCGAATAGTTATGCGATTTTTGTCGAATAGGTGTCGATTAGGGTATCAAAACCCAAAGATTTGTGATCATGGCTGCCATATAACACCAGGGAATTACTGAGGTGTTATTATTCATCCCATAAACTTGTTTAAACCTTCAAAAATCTTGGATTAAAATGAGTTTTTCGGCTAGAAATCACGTTTAATCAAGAAAACATGATTAAACCACAAGAACCAAGGTTTATACCTTTGATTTGAAGTTGTTAAGGAGATGATCAGCTGAGATTTATGTTTTTATGGCAGAATTTGAGAGCTCTTGGTGGAATTTTAAGAAATTTAGAAAAGAATTAAATGAAAAATAAAAATAAAAAAATATATAAGGGGGATGGCGGTTTGGGTGTGGGTCCCAAGGGGACACCTCATGCTTTGTATTACGTGTTAAAAGATGATTTTTATCTTCCGTTTGCGTTTAGGTTCGTTTTCGTGTCCCGGACGCGTTCTTGATTTGCGAAACGGACTCCGTTTTTCGCGTTTTTAGTGTCATAAGACTCGGTTATAAAAACTGAGCATAACCGTCTCGAAATCCGAGCATGGTTACATTTTAATCATAAAAGTCTCGTATGATGTTAGTTTAAGTGTTTTTAAGCTTGATCGATCATTCCTTGCACATTTGGTTGCCTTATGTTATGCCCGAAACGGAGGCGTTTCCTTAAATCGGGAAGATGCTTCGTTTTGCGTGCCCGAGCTTCGATTAACTTCAAACCTTATGTCATAGTCTATTGCACAAAACTAAGTTGTTTCTGGAACTCGGAATCTTAAATGATGCTACCGATAACCTAATAATCAACGTCAAAGGTTTAATGCGCTGTTAAACGTCAAGTCTCCGTTTAACACGTTGTTCAAGGCTAAGGACACCAACCTCGCATCGTTTGTCCTTAATAGTGTCATGTTAACCATGACGCGCTCTCGGATTCCTTCGAGACATAATAACGATTGCTCAGTATAGCACACAAGTCATACAAGTTTGCAAAGTTTACGCACAATTATTGTTTAAAGCGTAAAGTTTAGGACCAATTAAGGGGTGCCTGGTTTCGTCATGGGTATCACAGTCTCCCCTGGTTAAGAAATTTCGTCCCCGAAATTTACCATGTCTAGCTAGGGGAAAAGGTGAGGATATTTTCTACGGAATTCATCCTTCCGTTCCCAGGTATATTCAGGTCCTTGTTTCGAGTTCCACCGGACTATAACCCGTGAAATCTTGTTATGCCTTAATTGTTTGACCATGCCATCAACTATTTCCACCGGCTCTTCCACAAAGTGGAGTTTATCATCAACGTGTATATCTTCCAATGGTATCTGGGTGGCCTCGTCCGAAAGGCACTTCTTTAAGTTCGAAATGTGGAAGACTTATGAATGGCACTAAGCTCGGTTGGTAGCTTCAACCGATATGCTACGGGACCTACTTATTCTAGGATCTCGTAGGGTCTAATGTATCACGGGGCTAACTTTCCGGTTTTTCCAAATCTTATAACGTCTTTCCGTGGCGATACTTTTAACAACACCCGTTCACCCACTTTGAACGATAGCGGTTTCCTACGTACAGCAGCCCATTACCAGCGAACTTGACATCACAACACCATTACCAGCGAACTTGCTATATAAACACTTAAATACTTGATTTTGCTAGCCTATTCACATCTAATCTATACAGACTAGATATAAGACTAAGACATAGACATTCTGCACCAACATGAAGTCTCTCTAGCGGTAGTTTGATAGAATTTAGTTGCTTTCTCGGGTGCGATTTCTTATGTTGCTTCCCCTTTTTGCAACTAAGACAATCGTTATTCAGATGAAAAATTTTCAGATTAACACCCTCCACTAGGTTATTGTGAATAAGATAATTCATCTTTCTCAAATGTATGTGCCCCATTTTTTGATGCCAAAGGATTGAATCTTTTTCAGTAGCTTTGGATATAAAGCATTGGGTCGATCTTGACGTTGTGGATGCGATGCTCATATCAAGAACATAAAGATCATTTTCTCTCGGAGCTCGCATAAGAATCCACTCCTCATATATCTTAAACCTCGGCTTCAGAATCAGACATTCTTTGTCATTGAAAGGTGTTGTATATTTCTTATCACAATTGCGAAATGTTGAGAAAATTGTTCTCCAACTCCGCAATGTAGTTTACTTTATCGAACGAAACCACACCATTCGGAAATTCTCCTTCACCAACGATTCAACCTCCTTGATTTCTAGCAAACCCTACATAGCCTCCACGAATAGATTTAACATCATAGAGCAAGGCTAGCATTCCTTTCATGTGACAAGAAGCTCCACTGTCCATAATCCATTTCGATATAATTGACCTCGGGAGCCCCTGCACATGTTAATAAGAGATTTCTTAAACAGTGAAACCCAAGCCTTCTCAGTCTTGGGTGGGTTAGGAAAATTAAATGTTGGAACCTCAACTTCTTCTTAACTTCAACCCATTGTCCAGTTTTTTATTCAATTTTATCTTTTAGCTTTACTGGAACAGTTGTTGATTTTGAAATATCAGAAGATGGTTTTACTTTTGCTACCTAGGTTTGTGCATTAGAAAATGCCTTCTTCGTATAAAATTTTGAATCCTTTTTCTCAATTTTATTTGATGATTCACCTTTTTCAAAGTTTGAAAATTTTGTGATTATTTGTTTCACATCGTTGTTGGATTCAAGATATCGTTTTAAAATCTGTGTAGGCACAAACTCAGGTTTCTTCTGTTTCACATTTTCTGTTGATTTCTTAACTTAGTGAACAGGTTTAGATTTAGGACAGTTTCGTGCCAACTTCATTGCACTTGAAACATGCCCTATTGTCTGAGAGCTTTATTTTCTTTTCCTGTTCACGAAGTTCTTTTTCTTTCTTAAATTCATCATTGGATTGTTTTCCAATAATCTACTTCTCACTGACAGTGTTTATTCCAAAAACAAAGTCAACTTTCTTTTTATAATTCAGTTTCTGAATATTTCTGTTGTTTTTCTTATGTTCAAAACACAAACCTTCTCTCATGTTCTCACGATAATCCCCTCCTTTTTTATGATAATCATTAAAGATCTTCTTTGGTTTGGAATAAAACGTAGTTACATTCTTTTCTAGATCAGAAAAACTCACTTCAAAAGTTTAAAAAGTTTTTCAATACGATCAACATTCACATTCTAGATCAGAAATGATTCATCAAAATGCAATTTATCAGATCCATTCATTTTGTAGACACCTACATTTGGATCATCACTTAAATTGTCTTCTGACGATGAACAATAATTTTTGTAAAAACTCTCCTCACTTTCAGATTGCGAACTTGAATCAGAACTCTTTAAGCTTGATTCAGCACTTTCAAAATTTAAACTATCTAAATCACTTCCAAGCACATTTTGAAAAATAGTTTTCACCAATTCAGTTTCACAGTCTTCTTCTGATTTTAGTGTATGTTACATCGATGTTCTCAAGCAGCTCGTTAGTCTTTTAAGGTTTCATTTTTAAATTGAGCACCTTTTCCACCCCTGTAGGTTTCTTTCTCGCATAACTTTCCCACATAGGTAGTGGAGCTGGTTCGTAACTTAAACTCTTATTCGTTTCGTTCTTATCATTTTCCTCCTTTTCAATTTGAATATGATCGATGACATAAGAATTGGTTTAGTAACTGACCAATAGTTTGTTTGCCCTTTCATTTTCGATTCTCGTTTGTTTCTAATTCATTTTTAAGTTCAGCAATTGTGTTTAAATGAATGTTTACTGCCATTTGTTTGTCCATCACGGTTGCTTTGAACATCGATAGGGTTTTATCATCTTCTCTATTGATTTGTTCATATTGTTTATGGTTCTGCTCAATTTAGCATATGCTTCTTTCATTGTGCTATAATCGCTTTTCAAATTGTCTGAGTAGTTTTTAACTTCTTTCAAAATTTCATCTTTTACGACACATTCACTGCAAGGCTCTGTGCATTTATTGCACGGCTTTTCAACCTCGACCACTTGTATTTTTACCACTTTTTTTATCACTTCATTCACACACTCGGACTCCTTTTTTTACTTCGACAGAATCTAACTCTTAGAAGAGACAAAATGCGACGAAACAAGTCCAGGGTCCAAATCTGCCAATTTTGAAACTTCTGCCCTTGCTAGGGCCTTACGGACCGTAAGACCATAGTCCATACGGTCCGTATAGGGTCCCCAACTCAGCAACAACATGGCAGCTTCTCCTTCAAAGCCTTGGGCTCCAAGTTGACAAAATTTCCAGCTTCTAACCTGCATTTGACATTTTTTAACACCCTCCTAGGATCACGACACCTTGTTGGACACTTGGAATGATCTTAGGAGCTCCTAAATACTATAAATAGCAACAACATTCTTCACTTCCAACTTGCTCATTCCTTCTTTCTTTCTCCCAACTCTTTGGTGCTTGCTTCCAGCTTTGGGGGCCTCCTATTCTGAGTTCTTGTAGTGTTCCCAACACAAGTAAGTACTCTCCCTTAGTCTATTCCTTATTTTGGGTATTTATAAGCCAAAAGTCAAACAGTTTGACTTTATGTTTGACTTTCAGTTCTGACCATATTTGGTCAAGTCAAACTTCAATTGAACATTGCAATGTGATCGTAATTACGAAGGTTATAATCCCTAACGATTGCACCTTCTGATGACCACGTTTACTAGTCGAAGTGACGAGTCAAAGTTTCAGTCAAAAATGTACATTATGTGCATTTTATGACGGAACTATTTTTGGGTAGCAAAACACTAAGTTTTGATACCAAATCAGTTTTGCAACTTAGTTAGAAATGTTTTGACATGTCTAAATCGTCACTTCTAGTTTACCGCTTTATTTGAGTTGTAAGTCGAACGGTCTTGACCACTGCTTTGACTTTCGAATCCGACCCGTTGGTCGATCTTAGGATCCAACCAAACTGATATTTTGTGACCATAGTTGTATAGGGAATAACCTACTGTGGTTATACCTTATGGTCATTTCGTTTGGTTAGGTTTATGATAAGTCGTTCCTATATGCCTAAAAATGACCAAAATGCCCTTTTTATGCATAAATCCACTATAAGCATATGTAATCAACCTTTTGACAAATAAACTGATATAATAACATTTTCAAACATGTTTGGGCATTTAATACTTATCATAGGACATGTTTAACCATCCGAACACGCGTTAACGCAAATTACACGTTAAAGTAGCATAAACTACCTTAACGGGTCATAACGGATCAAAAGAATGTAGGATTCATTCCAAATCAGAATGTTGAGTTTGTGAAACCATTTCATATGAGTTCCAACACTCATTTGGTTTACAAAACCCCATTCTATCTGATTCCCCCGATTATGTCACGTACTTTAACATAGTTAGCCAATGTTAGGACACACTTGATTTCTTGATCTTTTGGGCTTTGTTTTCACATTCATACAAGGCTTATACGCAATCCCAAGTGAGTACATAGTCCCCTCTTTTACGTTGTTTAAAATGTTTTGGGGTGATTCATATGTGCCTATTCACTATTTTCACGATTTCAAAGCTCTATCATTTCGCATACATGAAACTTATCCTTTAACAAATTGAAACCGTTACCTATGGCTTATATAATGATTTTCAAAGTTTGTAAGACTGTTGTTGGTGCGTATTTATTCTTATACATTCATTAACAATGATCAAGCCGATTGGTAGTATGATATAGCGCTATAGGACTTGACACCCCATTCCCGTTTTAGGGAATGTCAGAAACCAAGTTTAAACCAAACAGATTTTGCCTTAATGGTAAATCTATAGTCACCAAAGTATAGTTTGATATACTCAGGTTTGAATGTATTGCCAAACGACCACAATGTGTTATTACAAAGGTTTTCTAATTAAGCCATAAAAAATTATCTTTCATTGATTTCCTAAACCGAAGTATAGTTTGATATACTACCAAATCACAATCAAAGTATATTTCGATATACTACCAAAGCATAGTTTCATATGCTACCAATGTGATTTTATTTACCAAAGTATAGTTTCATAACTATCCGATTCATTTATTCATAAACCAAAGCATAGTTTGATATGTTACCAAAGTATAGTTTGATTTACTACCTAAACTATTAAACCAAAGTATATTTTGATATACTACCTAACCTTTTAAACCAAAGTATATTTTGATCTACTACTTATCTTTTAAACTAAAGTATATTTTGAGATACTACCGATTCTATTCTTTCAAAACCAAAGTATATTTTGAGATACTACCGATTCTATTATTTCAAAACCAAAGTATATTTTTGCATATACTACAAACCTTTTTAAAGGAAAGTATTTTATATACCAAATTTATCAAGGATTCATGGCTATTTTCGAAACCGTTTAATATTTTCTCTTGATATCCAAAGCCATGAATCTAAATCACAAAACCTATACTACTCACAAGCATTTTTCTGCTGACGTTATATTTTCACATATGTTTCAGGTACTATTATTTGGTGATTTGAATGCGTACTTCACATAGGATGGACGCGGGCCTTAGTGACTTAAAACTTGAAAGACGAATTTGATCATTTTACTTTTCCATTATTTCAAAACAATGTAACATATTGATTTAATAAAACAAAACTTTAAATACCATGTGTAGTGAAACAATTTCCTGTAACGTGACTCCCCGATATTTCCGCCGCGGTTTGTGTCACACCTCGACTCGCAGCGGAAGACAATTGCAAGGTGCGACAGACACATGTAATTCCCAATAATTTAAAAACATGATATCACATAAAAAGGGAACCTCGGTTACAACAGACTATTAGTATCATATTACAAACCATAAGTTCAAGTACGGTACTATGAGCTATCACAGCTCTTATTCTACTACAGTTCACTACCAAAGCCATCCACACGCACATTCCTTACTCTTGCTTCGCTTTACCTGAAATGCATGTTGGTTTTAAAAAAAGATCAGCTAAACGTTGCGTGATTTCCACTAGTTTAATTGTTGTGTAACAATATGTGTTAACAAGTTTAATTGCACTAGTCACAGTCTTAGTCACAGATGGAATTACACGAGTATACAAGTGAAACCTTGACTGTTTTTTTCCCGGGGCCGTGTCATCCCAGACACTCCCGGCCACCGGACCGTGTCACAAAGTCACTCCCGGCCCATCAACTGCGTCACGTGCAGTTCAACGCCCCATAGTAGTTATGCCTAACAACACAACCAAATTAGGACGAGTGCAGTAGCCTAGTGCGAACACACCGTTAGACGTGGCACTGGGTTGGTCAAACCGATAGTACTATCCACTGTCCATAGGCTTACGTTAATCACTTGTCTTGCAGTGGGGAGGTAATTCGTGTGTTAGATAATTCACATCATATGTTGGTGTAATTAACATAGTTTCATAACATGCCAATCACCTCAGAAACAGTATCACAGTTTAGAAGTGGGGGAGTAAGATTCACTCCTAGGTTGGTGTAATCAACACAGTTTGCGCTATGCAATTTACCTCATAAAATAGTAACCTCGTTTAAAAGTGGGAGAGTAAAGCTCTCTCCCAGATTGGTGTAATCAACACAGTTTATATCATGCAAGTCCCCAGAAAACAGTAAAATCATTCAAAATTGGGGAAGGAAACTCACAGTCCGAGGAGTGGTTTCAACATAAGAGTGATCAAGCAACTGGATCAACTTTAGTAAGACACATGCAAGTATGGACTCAAATCAGTATCTAAGTTGGTAATGATTATAACTTGGATCTGGTCAGGAGTTTTTAACTCCGGATTGAGTCTATAGGACACTAGTATGGTGATGGACGTCAGGGTAGTATTAGTTTTCAGTTTGGCTTCCGGGCACCGTTTCACGTGCCATCCAAAGTTAGTAGTTTAACGTGTTCGGATAATGGTACGGGAATACCAATAATGCCAACACGTGTTTATTTAAGAATGCTTAATTTTTCCTCAAGGGAGTTTGAGTGTTCGGGGAGTCTAGGTTGCCCAAATTGGAGTTTTCATTTTCACCGTCGGGAAATTCTCCCGAAATTTCTTAGGACACACCCATAGTGCCCAATTTGCCCGGGAATCTCCCTGAATGATCCCGGTGTTCAAGTTTTAGTATTTGTCGGGATGGGTCAGTTCCCCGGTTCCGGCAGGTTCGTTATACGGTAAAATGTCGAAATTGATTAAAAATAACCTATTTTTAATTCCATAAATTCCCATTCACTCTATATTTTAAATAAAAATCTGTTTATTTTTATATAACTCAGTAAAAATCTGTAGATTTTGGAAAAAACTTTTGGGAATTTATTTTGGCATTTTAACAATTTAAATAATTTATTTGTAAAATCATATTTAACCACATAATTTACATTAATTACTATCATAGGTCAAAAGTTCCCAAAAAATTCCAAAATATCTTTTACATGTCCAGGAATATCTCACAAAAATTTTAAATTTTTCCGATTTCGTTTCGGTGCGTTCCCGGCTACCGAAAACTCGCAAAAACGCGGATTTTTAACCCAAATCAAAACTAAACCAATGGACTCTAAATTTTTCCAAAACATTCCCCATATGTTCCTTAGTGTCTCTGGAAACTTTGGTGATTTATTGTATTCGTTTGATAATTTTTCCGAAATTCTTTCGGTAAAACAGTCAAAAATTCACCACACATTTTAGAAAATTCCGACAATTCTAAAATTATATGTCGACCTTCCTGACAATACCCTACATCCACAAACCAAATTTCAGCTCAATCCAAGAATCACGGACCAAGTTATAGCTAAAACAAGATTCTGCCTATGCTATTTTCGGTTCTCGGATGGTATACCTAGTGAAAGCTTCGTTTCCAAGCGCTTCTTGTGAGTCCAGAAGGGTGTAGGAGCTATATTCAGTACCTATACATCAAGTACAATCCAAATATGCTAGAACTTAGATCAATCAAGCTTTGTTTCATTGTTTTTTGGTTAATCGAATAGTTATGCGATTTTTGTCGAATCGGTGTCGATTAGGGTATCAAAACCCAAAGATTTGTGATCATGGCTGCCATATAACACCAGGGAATTACTGAGGTGTTCTTATTCAGCCCATAAACTTGTTTAAACCTTCAAAAATCTTAGATTAAAATGAGTTTTTCGGCTAGAAATCGCGTTTAATCAAGAAAACATGATTAAAACCACAAGAACCAAGGTTTATACCTTTGATTTGAAGTTGTTAAGGAGATGATCAGCTGAGATTTATGTTGTTTATGGCAGAATTTGAGAGCTCTTGGTGGAATTTGAGAAATTTATAAAAGAATTAAATGAAAAATAAAAATAAAAGATGATGTTTATCTTCCGTTTGCGTTTAGGTTCGTTTTCGGGTCCCGGAAGCGTTCTCGATTTGTGAAACGGGCTCCATTTTTCGCATTTTTAGTGTGAAAAGACTCGGTTTTAAAAATTGAGCATAACCGTCTCGAAATCCGAGCATGGTTACGTTTTAATCATAAAAGTCTCGTATGACGTTAGTTTAAGTGTTTTTTAGCTTGATCAATCATTCCTTGCACATTTGGTTGCCTTATGTTATGCCCGAAACGAAGGCGTTTCCCTAATCGGGAAGCTGCTTCGTTTTGCGTGCCCGAGCTTCGATTAACTTCAAACCTTATGTCACAGTCTATTGCACAAAACTAAGTTGTTTCTGGAACTCGGAATCTTAAATGATGCTACCGATAACCTAATAATCAACGTCAAAGGTTTAATGCGCTGTTAAACGTCAAGTCTCCGTTTAACACGTTGTTCAAGGCTAAGGACACCACATCGTTGGTCCTTAATAGTGTCATGTTAACCATGACGAGCTCTCGGATTCCTCCGAGACATAATAACGATTGCTCAGTATAGCACACAAGTCATACAAGTTTGTAAAGTTTACGCACAATTATTGTTTAAAGCGTGACTGAAAGTTTAGGACCAATTAAGGGGTACCTGGTTTCATCATGGGTATCACAGTCTGTTGTATTACGCGATCGGAGTGTTACAAAATATAGGTTCATGACATGTTTTGTTAAAACGTTTAACTAGTTAGCACTTTATTTAGGACATAACAGGTTGTGTTCACAGCTTCTCCCATAAAAGAACTAGAAGCATTGAATCAGAAAGCATAGTCATAACGGCTTCAATCAACATCCTGTTTTCCTCTCAGTGACTCCATTCTGTTGAGGTGTATAAGGAGCTGAATATTGATGTTTTATTCCCTTGCGAAGACAATAGAGATCCAGAATCTGATTCTTGAACTCTGTGCCATTATCACTCCTTATCCTCTTGATGCGTGCTTCATGGACATTCTCCAATTTTGTAAAAAGATCTTTAAGCAACTCAGATGTCTCATCTTTTGTGCCTAAAAAGAAAACCCATGAATAACGTGAGATCTGTGACAACTGAACAATAGTAATTTCCACATATGCTCCGTACGTTCATTGGACCGAATAAATCCATGTGCATTAATTCATAAGGGACATTTATGGAATTTACCGTTTTAGATTTGTGAGGTTTTTTATGCTGTTTTCCCTTTTGACATGGAAGATATTTATCTTCCACGTGAAACCTCTGCACTGGCACCCTTTCCACTAAACCATTTTTAATAATATAATTCATTTTTCGGTAGTGGATGTGTGCCATGTGCTTGTGCCACAACATTAACTAGCCTCAGATGCTTTTGACAGTAAACACGCCACCACTATGGAAGAATCCTTAGCACCCATATCCTGACATAAGTGTCATTCCTCCTCGGTGCTCTCATTACTATCCAATCTTCCTGTATCACCAACCTCGGTTTCAACACCAAAGCCTCGAACTTAGTAAAATGGACCGAATGACCCTTGTCGCAGATTTGTGACACGCTCATCGGATTTTGTTTAAGCTGCTCGACATAGTTCACTTAATCCAGTGTGATCTTCCTGTTGGTCAAATTCCCTCGACCTTTAATGTGACCTCCTTTAGAACCTGTAAAATTCACATAACCTCCATCTATATTTTCAAACTCAGTCAACAATCTCGCATCCCCGTCATGTGTCTGGAGCAGCCACTATCAACATACCACAAGTTGATAATCCTCCTTAGCAGCTCCTACACAAACCAACAAAAAATAGTTAGATTGGGGGACCCAAGCCGTAATGGTCTTGGGTCTTCCAAATTCATCAACTACTTGAACATCCATCCAATATCCATTGCACCTAACTGGAGTCTTGGATCTAGGAGTTGTTGATGGAAATGGGGTTTGATTTCCACGAGGTCGCTAGTCTTGAGGTTTCCTATACATGTTGGGACTCTGTGACCTTTGAAAATTTTGGTTTTGAGACCTTGAGTTTTGACACATACATCCTGAGTTTGGTTGAACTCTCGATTAGTTCCAAGAATTTTGATTGTTGTAATTTCTATAGCCGTTGTTATAAAAAAATTGACCGTCATTATTTTGGTATTGATTTTGATATGGACCTTGACTTCTGAAATTACTTGATTGACCATTATAATTATTCATTCTTGGCGAACTACTTCTCTGTCTCTCATATCTGCCTGATGTAGATTCAGGTTGAAACCTTTGTTGATTGATTTGAAAACGAGGAACTTGTTGAGTTCCTTTTTCAGCCTTGTCTACACCAACAACAACACCGTATTGTTGCTTAGGAGCAGACATCTTTGGTGAGTTAGACACACTTTGCTCACCATCACCATTCTTTTCTAGTGATTTTTCTCTTTTTGTCTCACTCACTCATGCTTCATTCTTTTTGTTAGGACAGCAGCTTGCTACATGTCCCTTGGTATGACATTTGAAGCACGATCTTTATTCCCGAAGACTTCTTTAAAGAAGTCTTTGGAATATATCCTTCATGTGATGATGGTGATGCCTTAGAAGGATCTTGTATAGTTTGCTCTTTTTCAGATTTCTCTAAGTTTTTATTTTTAACAAACTGCACATTTAAATCATTTTCAATAACAGTTGTTTCATTTTTCATGTCACTTCTGTTGGTGCATATTATGTCCATCACTGTACGAATAGGCTAGATAGAGCATGTGTTGAATATTTTATAGACTAGATACAAACACAAGACTCAAGTGCAAACGTGAGAGGTGCATATGTGTCACTTCGTACGAAGTGGTCACTTCATACGAAGGTAATTCACTTCGTACGAAGGTAATTTGCTCACTTCGCATGAGGGCAGTTTGTCTATAATAGTGTCGTCTGTTCATAGTTTTGTAAGTTTTGGAGTTCCCGGAGGGGAAACGCTGGCGAAATTTCTACAGAATTTCGCCAGCTTCACAAGATGTATACTCTTTCGGTATGAATGAATGAATCATTAGACTTCCGCTTTTACTCCTTTCTTAATAACATTCTACCGAATTGGTAATATTATGCCCAAACTACCGTCTAGAACCGCCAGATCCTAGACTCACAATTGGTATCAGAGCTACAGTACCAATTCAATTGATCTAACAGTTAAATGGACAATCCACGGACAAAAAGTAAAACTGAAACCATAGGAATGTTTAGAATTGAATTTTGACCAGGTCTGTGAATGATTCATCATGAAATTCGTAGAAACAAAGATTTTGGATTCAAAAATGTGAAATAGTTACCTTCACACGAAGGTAGAATTCACTTCGCACGAAGATAGATTTCTCTTCGCACGAAGATAGTTTACCTTTGCACGAAGGTAGATTACCCTCGTACGAAGGTAACCCAAAATTCCTAAAAAGGCATTGAAAAAGTTATTGATCGTATTGACGTGACGAGTGGTCAGAAAAAATTTGGTGAAAGAAAATATTTCAAGATTTAATGACAAATTCAGGTTGTTTAGGGACATCGTCTAGAGCTTCAGAGAACAGATTTGATAATACGATCACAAAAGGTTGAAAATAGCGGGGTAGTCTTGGACACCTAAGCAGAATGTTGATCATTTGGAACAGTGACTATTAATGGGCCAAAATGTAAAATCTGCATTGATGAAAAACTGAATATTCCAGATTTGAGGGGGAAATTCAGTGGTATGGTCAGAAATTGGCCAAAAAATTTCAGAGAATATATTGAAATTCCTTCCAGCATTTTTAAAAATTCATGACGTGCAACAGTATTCGGGTGGTTCCGACGTCAGACTATCTGGGGATGCATAAGATTGGAAATTGTCAGTTCATGATCACAGGAAGTTCAGATTCTTCAAGATCGAGATCAGATTGATGTCTTGTGGTTTGAGTCTCGGGTCTTCATCAAGTGTGTTAATAGGATTAGCATCAGGAGATGCAACTATATTATCGGCACGTACAAGATATTGCATCTAAGGTGTAAGGATGTTTAGTCTTCAAGCAGAGGAATTATTTTTGGACTAACCGCTAGGAAATGATGATGTTTGTTGATTAAGTTGCGGTCTAGTGGAGAAGATTATATATCTGTTATTGTGACTGAAGATGAAGAATGCAATTCTGATCATGGAAGAATGTTTCTAAGATCTGATTGTGTTACCAGGTAATTTGTTATCCGATGAAGATTTGCTTGCTAATTGAAGAGATTACCGTTTTGCTGATCAATCATTCAGGAGTATGCTTAAACGTGATTACAGAAAACAGGATTTCAGATTTTCGCGGGTATTCATTGATTTGAAATTTACGGTGTGGTGATTTGATGTTTCTTTCAATTGCCGGTTGGGTTTTTGAAGATCAGATGATCGAGCAAAGGAGTGCGCTAAAACTGAACGCGGATGTGGTTAACGTAGAAACAGAGATACTGCATTGATTAGTTTTGAGTTGGTGATTATTCGTGAAAATTTGCAGTTAAGCAAATCAGAGGAGGTCAGGAACCGTGCAAACAAAGACCTGAAGATTATTCCCATGGGGAATCATTTTAGGGGAAACATATTTGTGAAATTGCAAACCCGAATCATCAATCAAGGGGGAATTTGTTGACGCGTTTTACAATATCAACAGATACCTGATTGAAGTTGTAGAATATTCAAACACGGCTCTCATATTCAAGATCAGGATCAAGCTTCGACAGTGATGTCCAAGGGGGAAATTGTTGGTGCATATTATGTCCGTCATTGTACGGATAGGCTAGATGGAGCATGTGTTGAATATTATATAGACTAGATATGAACACACTACTCAAGTGCGAACGTGAGAGGTGCATATGTGTCACTTCGTATGAAGGTAATTTGCACGAGGGTAGTTTGTCTACAAATAGTGTCGTGTGTTTATAGTTTTGTAAGTTTTGGAGTTCCCGAAGGGGAACCAGCTTGACAAGATGTATACTCTTTCGGTATGAACGAATGAATCATTAGACTTCCGCTTCTACTCCTTTCTTAATAACATTCTACCGAATTAGTAATATTATGCCCAAACTTCCGTCTAGAACCGCCGGTTCCTAGACTCTCAACTTCCTTGAACAAAATTAACCTTTTTAACAAAAGTTTGCTTTTTATTTTTAGGAAGTGCATTCTTCGTTTTCAAAACCGGTTCCCTGATATTCTCCTTCTTGACACTAACATTATCATATTCAGACACATCAACATTTTCTGATGTGGAACTACTAGGTGTAGTTGATGCAAAGTCTGTTAAATCATCTTCATCTGGCAAGAACGAATAGTCATGACTAAGAGGAGGTAGAACGTTATTGAATCCCTAGTGGCCCACGCTTTTCTTGTCACTACTTTTCTTCAAGCCACTCATCATATGTTTCATTACAAAAGATGAATCTCTAAATTGATTTAATTTCTTTTCTAGTTCAACAATTTTCAGTTGTGCATCTGACAACTCCTTGCATTTTTCAGAAATCTCTTTTGTTTTCTCACTCATTGTATCATGAGCTAAGTCTATAATTTGAAGTTTTTCATTTAATTTGTAGGTTAAAATGTTTATTTCATTTTCATAAGCATTAGTTTTCTTCAAATATAAAGACTCA
Source organism: Scalesia atractyloides (assembly GCA_947069175.1). Lineage (NCBI taxonomy): Eukaryota > Viridiplantae > Streptophyta > Magnoliopsida > Asterales > Asteraceae > Scalesia > Scalesia atractyloides. The sequence goes on along the minus strand of CAMTDV010000004.1, from coordinate 49,242,414 downwards.
TTTATTTTTACAAAGAAGTTGGATTCTTTTAAGCTCGATAGATCATTTACCATACTTTGATTTTGTTTTGCTAAACTATCAACCTCACCTTGTAATTCATGACACTTTAAATTGTTGGTGCATAATGTCTATGTCTTAGTCTTATATCGAGTCTGTATTGTATAGAGCTTAATAGGCAAGGTATACGAAGTATTTATGTTTGTAATAGTCAAGTTCGCTCATGATAGTTCATGTGTATACATGTTCGGCCGAACTTGCAGTAGCAAGTTCGGGCGAACTTGTGTCCTCATTGGTGAACTTGCTTGCCTATAAATACCTAGCTTGTGATCCTCATTTGTAACTTTGGCATCTTGGAGGCGAAGCTTTGTCAGTTTGTAACCAGAACGTTTGATCAATAAAACTGACGATTAACTGATTAAAAAAATCTTGATAGGTCCGTTGTACGGATCGTTCGGGCACTAATCTGACAAACCTAAGGTAAACGTGTGGAATCCGTTTGCTTAGGCGACATTGGATACACTCATTTGTTTCTATTTAATCACCGTTCCATTAATATTCAACGTTACAGATCCTGGAAACACTTGGACAGAGCTTCGCCTCTGTCGTGACAAAATCTCTGAAAATTACAAATGAAATGAACAAGCTAGCTATTTATATAAAAACAAGTTCGCTGGAGATGATTGAAGTTCGCCCGAACTTGACATAGTCAAGTTCGCCCGAAATTGTCTTCATCTTACAATATGAGTGAACTTGACTAAAAACCTTATAAATACTTCGTTTCGCTAGCCTATTCTATACAGACTCGATACAAGACAAAGACATAGTCATACTGTACTAACAGACTCCCCCTTGGATATAGTCTTTGTCTTGGTCAGTCTTCCAAATCCTTTATCGTTAGATTGTGATTACGTAGGCAACAGACATATGCATCAACAGACTCCCCCTTGGATATTGCCATAGTCATCATTCTTCAATTATTTCTTGATCTTTATATCTTGAATAACTTTAACATCCATGCTCCCCCTTGCTTTGAGCTTTCTGGTATCTTTAATCAACATGTTTATCTAGCTCCCCCTCAAATGATGCTTCGAATCTCTAAGATTTGACGATTAAGAAACAATCACACGTATCCACACACAAACAATTTCTTAACAGTCTCGTTGGTCCGTCTCACATTCAACATTATCAGTTACCATGGAAGATTTTGTTAAAATCTTTCTAGTTTAGAATTTTGTTAAAAACTAAAATCCAAAGAGATATTTTTGATTTTAGGGGGAGAAATGTTAGAGAAAATACAAAAACATTCGAAAAATTTTAAAATCCAAAAACATATGAAAAATTCAAAATGTACAAAAACATTGAAAAAGACAAAAAGAATTCAGTGTCATATAAGGAAATGATAGTACATCAGTGGTCTATCACAGTATGCTAAAAAATGTAAAGTTTAAAAGTGATAAACGAGTCTTATTGTGGATGTATCGATAGTAGAGATGGGCATAAAAACCGGTTCCGAACCCGAACCGGTAGAACCGAACTGGACCCGGTTCCAGTTCCTACCCGACATTAAGTAGAACCGGTTCCGGGTTCAAAATACCCGTTGGTTCCAACCCGGTTCCACAATTTTACCATTTGAATCGGGCCGTACGCAGTTCCTACCCGTACCCGGTTTCACTAGTACCCGGTTCCACCAATACCCAGAAATGCAGTTCTAGAAGGAACCGGTTATAGCCGTTATAATGTTACCGTTGGAACCGGTTATAGCCGTTATAATGTTACCATTGGAACCAGTTCCTAACCGTTGGTACCGATTCTATATATATTGTTTAGAAATCTATTGTTTAGCACACAATTTCTCATATCTATTCTTCTTGTTACATTTCTTTCTTGTTCTTTTTCACATACTAATCAACAAATGGCCTCAAAGAGTTCCAAAAACGCAAATTCCAAATCCGTTAACAATGTTCCTCAAGATCAATCGGTTCCATATGTGGTTGGAACATTGTCTCCTAATCGCAATAAGGAAGCTTGGACCATTTGGATGCCGTTGATCGTGTTCAACATAAAACTAGTCTAGAAGATGAAGTTGAGTTAGAGCATAAAATTGTTGACAAAGAAGTGGAGACTAACGATTCGGACGACGATTGTACCGAGGTACCCGCACCTAAGAGAAACTCATCGGAAAGTGTTGCACCTGCCGCTAGTAAAAGATCAAAGAAATAAAATCTTACTGGAACCGGTTCTGAGTAATTTTTTATTTTTTTTTGTAACCGGTTAATTTTTTTTATATATTGTAACCGATTAATTTTTTTTTTTAATTTTAACCGATTATTGTTACTATTTTTATTTATCAATGTAACAAATAATAAAAATCAAACATAACAAACACAATAGAAAGAAACATTACACAAACTTTATTAAAAACACCAAACCAAACGGGTTACATCAAACATTTGAAGAACCGGTGCCGGAACCTTCTCCCGTCTCATTTTTCTTTGCCTTCGTCAATGGGCAATGCCGCTCAGTGTGTTTCTTAAGGGTTGAGTTGGCGGCGGCCTTCATAAATTTTCCCCAATCTTTGCATCTAGCCATCTCGTGGCTGTCGGACATTAAACAGAGATCAAAATTCTTCCATATAGCAGGGTTTCTTTTCGTCTCTAAGACCGTAACAACTTCATCATTGCATGCCATAGGTATTTGCAAGAACTTAGAAGTTGATTGATTTTGTAAGTTGATGATGGTGAGTGTTCAGTTTAGAAATGGTAAGTAGGAAGGGGTTTATATACAAAAAAACCGATTTTTTAATCAGGAACCGGTTTCCAACGGTAACATTTATCAGGAACCGGTTCCGAACAGTAAATGGCAGGTTTGACTGTCAGGAACCGGTTCCCAATGGTAAAATGGCAGGTTTGACTGTCAGGAACCGGTTCTGAACAGTAAAATGGCAGGTTTGACTGTCAGGAACCGGTTCCAAATACTATCAGAAATCGGTTCCGCATTATACCCGGTTCCACACCATACCCGGTTCCATAATACCCGTACCCGGTTCTACACGGTTCCATATTCTTGGGTGTTAACCCGGGTAGGAACTGGACTCGGTTCCACACCATACCCGGTTCCAATGACATCCAAGCAGAACCGGGTCCGGGTTGGAACCGGTTCCGGGTAATAATAAAACCCGATTATGTCCATCTCTAGTCGATAGGCTTAACATGTTCAGTAAACTGTTTTCGAGATATAAACTAAATTTTACAACTGCTTAATCTTGTGGATTAACATATCTTGGATATATGGACTTAGTACTCCGAAATTTCGTTTGAAAGATTGCTTGATTCTGAGATACGAGGTCTTTATAGATAGTTGATATCTGGGGTATTATACAAGTTCTTCTGATTTTGTGGAAGCAATGGCCTGGAACTTTTAAAATACAACTGCATGCAATATTGAAAAGAATCAAAAGATCTAATCATTTGCAGTGCTAAAAAGATTCCTTAAGTGGAACACACCTTAAAGATGAGCCTTCATCTCTTTGTCTGTACGGAAGTACTAACCTGAGCTCTCAAGGTCTCGCATAACCCAGATACAGATATCAATTACGCTATATTCACCTGTAAGATGAAATCTATGGAATCTGGATACGGGAGTATATTCAAGAAGTGGGAACCGCAGTTAAGTCAAGTCTCATAAATCATACCTTAACATATCTTGAACAGTTGAGAAATGTGGTAAAGTTTAAGTGGACAAACATATCGACAATCTAGGTAAACGAGATTAAAGCTTAAAGTCATTTAAAGGTCAACGGTATTGGTGATATGTCTCAATCAACTGATATGATCCTTAGATGCGAATTCATAAAAATATGTATGTAAATATGTTTGTACATAGTTTACATTGTTCTGTACATAGTATTACAGCTTTAGATATTAAAATCAAAAAAGATAATCGGTGTGTTTTAGCATAAACTTGCAAAAAATACAAAAAGATTTTATTTCTACATTGTTTTCAGCAAACCGATGTTGGAGAACGGATCTTCGAAGTCTGGTAAGATGCTAGAACTGGTGGGAATCTCTTTGACAACAGGCTGGGAGCTAATCTGTAAAATCTGAAAAATCAAAACGATAAAAAGTTCACTAATTTGAAACTTTGATTTTGAAAATATCAACAGTTTGTTCGTAACGAGTCAAACCGGGGTCATTAACTTGGACTCGGTAGACAAATCGGTTAACCAAGGTCATTAACTTGGACTTGGTCAACTGAGTGGATTTTCAATAACTGGTAAAAAATTGGAAAGTTCAAGGATTAAAATGAAAATTTGAAAAAGTTTGGTTTTAGGGTTTGGCAAGTTCGGCCGAACTTGCTAAACAAAAACAAGTTTAACAAACAAGCAAGTTAGACTGAACTTGCTAAGTAATAGCTGTGTTGATTAAAAGATAAGTTTGCTCGAACTTCTGATTGGCTTTGTTTTTGCTTGGGCTTGCAAGTTCGCCCGAACTTGACATGGTATAAATACCTATCAAGTTTGGCCGAACTCACTTATTAGCAAACACACATTCTCTAAGCGAACTTAACCTCTGAGAGTTTTAGAGCAAAATTGGCAATTTAGCACCGTTACACTGCCCAATTGTTGATTATTCTTGTTGATTTGCACACCATTAACAATGTCTGAGGTAGAGATTTATCTTTGATCCATGAATTGACCAGAATCGAACCAAATAGATCTGGAACTTTAAAATCTGTTAGATCTAGGTGTTGTTGGTTAAAATTGAACATAAATCCTAAATCTACAAGTAAATCAACCGTCTAACTGATTTTGATTGGAATAAAACTGTTGTTTGCATGGTTAACAGATTGTTCAAAGTTTGGAGAAGACGACAAGTTCGGCCGAACTTGTTGTCAAGTTCGACCGAACTTGAATAAGAATCAAACATGAATAAATGATCCAAGTACATCTTCGATCGAACTTCCAGAAAAAATTGAAAATAAAATGTATTGGATGTTCGCTCGAACTTATGTTAATAAAATCTGGATTGACTAAAGTGTAAGTTCGCCCGAACTTATATATGGAACATGTTTTAAGACATGTTCGGGCGAACTTGAACAAAACAGAATGTTGTAACACCATATCAAGTTCGCCCGAACTTGATAAAAGTGTTAGAAAATTTTTGTGAATTTTTTCTCGATAAGCATGCTAATTGATTTGCATCATTTTTCAGGCACAGGTTCCAGTACGTGTAATTTCAGTAGAGTTCTCGAAGACTCACAACACGTGCATCACGCTCGACAAACAATTTATCCATCACTTAAAGAATACGACAGTATATTGAAGTTTCTGGAAGAAAGTCCTATTCGCAGAGCGATTACAGAGCGCACAGTGTCGTATCGATCACACATTGTTCATTTCTGGATGAATGCAAGTTTGAGTGCTGATGGGAAGATAATTACTTCTACCGTGCAATTTGGTAATGAAGTTAAGCCGAATACTGTAACGGAAGATGATATTCGCAGAGTATTACACTTCAACGATAAAGAAGATCATCCAATTTACCTCGACGAAAAGATGGTTTGTGGTTGTTTCTTCAGTATGGGATTTAAGGGGAGCGTGAACAAACCGACGCTGAAGAAAGGGGAAGTGCCAAACCCCTACAAGCTTCTGATGCACGCCATAATTCATACATTCAGCCATCGCAAGGCCGGTTTAGATGATGTTCAAGATTACTTAGCTTGCATGGCAATGGCGCTTATTCTGAAGAAGCCGTTTAACTTTTCAAAGTTAGTTTTCACTCACATGTCGAAAAACATGGAAGATTCAAGACTGTGCTTATATCCGAGATTTGTTCAAACGTTGATTGACAAGAAGTATTCTAATATTGCACGAGATCCGAACGATGTTTTATACTTAGTTCATCTTGATGAAACCACAGTAAAGAAGCTAATCAAATTTCAGAAGCAAGCTTCAACTCCTGTTGCAAAGCCTGTATTCGGAGCGATCAAAGATTCTAATTACATTGCGCCGCCAAATAACAAATGGAGGAAAGATGGTAGCGACAATGAGAAAGAGCTTAATGCTGAGAAGGAGTGGTTTAAGGAATCCAAACCTAAGGCAAGGAGTGAATGGTTCTTGAAGGCAGAAACTGATAAGCCTAAGAAGAAACGAGCAGCTAAGAAAGTTGAAACGATGCTCGTCAACGAGGATGAACCTGAAAATGTTGAAGCAGTTGCAGGATCAAGTGCTGCAGGTATTATTGAAAGCCAAGAAACAGTGAAATCAACTCAAGATGATGTTATATCGGCTACTTCTGAAAAGAAGATGATTTTGATAAAGAAATTCCGGTGAAAGAGCCAGAAAAGACCGAGGTGCCTTATTTGAGTCGAGAAAGAAAGAGAATTGGATGCTGATTTTGATCCTAACACAAAAAAAGAATCTGATGAGGAAAGGCCTAAGAAAAAGGCAAAACGATCTAAGTCTACAGCTGTTATTATTAAGACTACTGGCTCTCCTCAAACAAAAGGCAAAACGAAAAAAGAAAGCTCAAAAAGCAGTTAGCAAGAGATACAGAGGAGCTTTAAAGAGCGCAGAAGTTACATAAGAACCTTCTGGCGCACAGGAGAAAGGAGTTACACAAGAACCTCCTACACAAGAACCTCCTGTTGTTGATATAAATGAAGCTGAACGTCCAGGAGTCACACAAGAACCTCCTGTGATTGTTGCATCGGAAGCTGAAAGGCCAGGAGCTACACAAGAACCTCCTATGTCTAGTTTTGTGGAAGTACCGATTATTCAATCGCTGGTTGCTCCAACGACTTCTGTTCCTAAAAGCTCTACGCCAAAGAAGTCTACACCAAAATCTGCAACACCAAAGTCAACACCGAAGACTCCAGGAGGGCCTAATGTGTTTGGTGATATGCACAATGATCCAATAAGTCTGCAGGATCTAAACAATTTCTTCCCAGAAACAAATGTTGAACTTCTGGAAAAGTGCGTGAAGGCGTTAGAAGAAAAAGTAGCGCAGAATGAAGCAGAAATGCTGAAATGATTAACAAGATGAATCAAAACGCTGTTGAAAAAGAAATGTTGGATGACAAAGTGAAGGTGTTAGAGGACGAGCGTGAGTATTTTAAAGCCTTGATTGAGATTCTGCAGGACGCAAATGAGAAAATGCATACAGAAATTTCAGAGTTAAAGTCAATTCAAGCCCTAAATGATCGAAGATTCTCCAGGATGCAGAAAGTGTTATCTAATGCACAGGGTATCGACTTCATCGCTGAATATGATCGTCTAGATCAACAGGAAGCTAAGGAACGGGCTGAAAAAGAATTAGCTGAGAGTGGCAAAGGTAAAGGAGTTGAAGGTGAAGCTCCTAAGTCTTCTGATGCTACAGAGAAACCAGTTGAAGATGTTTCGAAAGCTTCTGAGTCTGATATTCCAAAGGTTGACGAATCTATCAAGCCTTCTGATCCTATCACTGCTTCTGAAGAAAAAGACAATGAAGAAGCTAAGAAAGATGATAAAGAGGATGAAGAGGAAGGAAGTTACGAAGATTGGAATGTTGGTGACGATGATGATGACGATGATCAGGGTAATGTTGGTATTAGAGTTTCTGAAGCCAAAATCTCTGATGATTTTGATTTTACTGCCCTAGTGGATTATGAATCGAACAGAATGAAAGATAAAAGTCAGGGGGAGTCAAGGCAGAAAGGGCCAACTGATGATGATATGGATATGGCAAATGTTGATCGTTCTGCAAAGCCAGTTGCTGCTATTCCCGCGAAGCCTTTAATGTTAATGTTAGAACACAATGTGGAGGAAGGTGAATAGGTACATAACTACACGAAGGAGGATTTAGCTAGATTGATCAAAGTTGAAGCTGAATCGTTAGAGTTTGATTTTGAGGAGGATGTGATGACTATAAATCCTTTCGAGCCAAATGATTATCAATATCAAAGATGATTCAAAGCTGATGAATACAATCGAGTAGTTGTGGAAGATTGGTCTTCAGATGACGAATCAGATCAGAAAGCGAAGTACGTCGGTTCTAATTCAGATAGTTTTCCTACTTTTGAAGAGATGTACAAGCAGCTTGATGAAGATATGTTGAAGGAAAGGATTGTTGAATCAGTTCGAGAGGGTAAAGTACCTAAGCCCATAACCAAAGAAGAAATAGCTCAAGTGAGAAAGTCTTGGTTTAAAGAGATGCCACGCGAACGCAAGTTTCGACGTCCTCTTGCATTCTTTACCAGAGACAAAGACGTTTCTTTGGGAGATATTTTGAGCTGGGGATGGTTTAAAGAGCTTAACGTGTATGCAATTAAAAGGGAGTTTGAAGTGCAATACTTTAAATACCTTGCTGATTTTAAGACATTACCGTATTGGGATGTAGAAGAGTTGGTAAAGACGGTGAATGTTACATATCACATGAAGCCGATTGATCAATTATTGTGGAAAATGATTATGAAGCAGTTAAAGGTTGGAATTATTGGAAGCCTTTTATTCCTGGTCGCAGAGTTAAGATAAACAAGGTAACTGGAGAAAAGGACATAACGTTAATAATGAAACATCCAAGAGCCATGCGAAATATGCCGCTAATGTCGATTGAACAAGACTTCTATCCTTTGTTCAAGTGGTGGCAAATAGATCTAGCTACGTGTGAAGTTGTTATCGTGCAAAAGTTTGAAGAACATCTGGATATTACCAAGGAACGGGTTGAAGTGATGGGTTATCGGGCATGAGTGGTTTATGGAGGACGATTAGGATTCTAGATCTTATGTGGTTGTGAACTACTCGAGAGAAGATATCAAAACCTTGTTCTACAACAAAATTGTTTTTGAAGAACATGAAAAGGTACAAGTTATGCAGTTTCAGAAAGTTGTGAACATTTGTTATACGTGCGAAGTCAGTTCTGGAAAGATGTGGCAAACGAAGTGGAGGGATCTGGAGAGAGTTGAGTTTTTAAAGGAGGAAAACAGAAATGAGGCGATTAACGAAAGAATGGAAAAGGCGGTAAGGCAAAGTTCTCTAAGAATGGCTAACTTTAAAAGACCACCGCCAACTGATCAAACGCCTGATCTAAAGCAAGAACGACGAAGGAAGTCGTTCAAGAACTTCTTCGGTCTTGTACCTTAACGTTTATATGAAGACAGAGTTTTGAAGACTGATACAAGACGAAGACGATATCCAAGGGGGAGTCTGTTGGTGCATAATGTCTATGTCTTAGTCTTATATCGAGTTTGTATTGTATAGAGCTGAATAGGCTAGGTATAGGAAGTATTTATGTTTGTAATAGTGAAGTTCGCTCATGATAGTTCATGTGTATACATGTTCGACCGAACTTGCAGTAGCAAGTTCGGGCGAACTTGTGTCCCTCATTGGCGAACTTGCTTGCCTATAAATACCTAGCTTGTGATCCTCATTTGTAACTTTGGCATCCTGGAGGCAAAGCTCTGTCAGTTTGTAACCAGAACGGTTGATCTATAAAACTGAGATTAACTGATTAAAAAAATTTTGATAGGTCCGTTGTACGGATCGTTCGGGCACTAATCTGACAAACCTAAGGTAAATGTGCGGAATCCGTTTGCTTAGGCGACATTGGATACACTCATTTGTTTCTATTTAATCACCGTTTCATTAATATTCAACATTACAGATCCTTGAAACACTTGGACAGAGCTTCGCCTCTGTCGTGACAAAATCTCTGAAAATTACAAATGAAATGAACAAGCTAGCTATTTATACAAAAACAAGTTCGCTGGAGATGATTGAAGTTCGCCCAAACTTGACATAGTCAAGTTCGGCCGAACTTGTCTTCATCTTACAATATGAGCGAACTTGACTAAAAACCTTATAAATACTTTGTTTCGCTAGCCTATTCTATACAGACTCGATACAAGACAAAGACATAGACATACTGTACTAACAGACTCCCCCTTGGATATAGTCTTTGTCTTGATCAGTCTTCCAAATCCTTTATCGTTAGATTGTGATGACGTAGGCAACAGACATATGCATCAACAGACTCCCCCTTGGATGTTGCCGTAGTCATCATTCTTCAATTAAGTCCCTGAGTCTTTAATATTTCTTGATCTTTATATCTTGAATAATTTAAACATCCATGCTCCCCCTTGCTTTGAGCTTTCTGGTATCTTTAATCAACGTGTTTATCTAGCTCCCCCTCAAATGATGCTTCGAATCTATAAGATTTGACGATTAAGAACAATCACACGTATCCACACACAAACAATTTCTTAATAGTCTCGTTGGTCCGTCTCACATTCAACATATCAAGTTACCATGGAAGATTTTGAAAGAAAATCTTTTTGGATTTTTAATATTGAATGCAAAAATGTAAACAAACTAAAATGTAATGTTTACAGTTTATATTTTTGTGAGAAAACGTGCTAGAGGATCATATCAGTTTTTAAGACATACCACTAGTACCGTTGACCTTTTAATGACTTTAAGTTTTAAACTTGTTTACCTAGATTGTCAATATGTTTATCCACCTAAACTTTAACACATTTCTCAATTGTTCCAAGATATGTTAGGGTAAGAATTATGAAACTTGACTTATATATGGTTCCCACTTCTTGAATATACTCCCGTATCAAAATTCCCTAGATTTCATCTTACATGTGAATATAGTGTAATTGATATCTGTATCAGGGTAATGTGATGCCTTGAGAGCTCAGGTTAGTACTACCGTACAGACAAAGAGATGAAGTCTCGACTTTAAGGTGTGTTCCATTTAAGGAATCTTTTCAGCACTGCAAATGATTAGATCTTTCGATACTTTTCAAGATTGCATGCAGTTTAGGGGTTTATTGCAAAGTATTATAGAAGTTCTAGGCTATTGCTTCCGCAAAATCAGAAGAACTTGTATAATACCTCGGAAATCAACTATCTATAAAGACCTCGTATCTCAGAATCAGGCAATCTCTCAAACGAAATTTCAGAGTACTAAGTCCATATATCCAAGATATGTTAATCCACAAATTTAAGCAGTTGTAAAATTTAGTTTATATCCCTGAAACAATTTACTAAACGTGTCAAGCCTATCGACACATCCACAGTAAGACTTGTTTATAACTTTTTAAACTTTACAAATATTTAGCGTACTGTGATAGTCCACTGATTTACTATCATTTCCTTTTTGCGTAAAAGCAATCTCATTTTTCATTTTTCAATGTTTTTTATATTTTTAGATTTTCTATTGTATTTGGCTTTTTCAATCATTTTATCTATCTAAAATGATTCGAAACGATGTTTTTCAATTTTACAAGAATTTTTTACAATTTTTAAAATTTTTTCTCCCCCTAAAATTGAAAACATCTTATTAAAATCGAAAATAAGAATCTTCCATTTTAAACATTTAACGACTTTTTACGAATGTGAACGCGAGACTACCATTTTGCTTGTGTGGAATTTCACTCATGTCTCTTGTCTCTCTGCATGAACAACCACTGCTTCTCAAATGACGTTTGGCTTGAAGCTTGGTTATCCTGCACATTCAAACAAACTTCAATCAATTTTGAATAGGAACCCAATCCATTATGGATTTAGGTTTACCAAAATCATTAACATCTGAAGTAAACAAACACTCACACTCTTTTGATATTCAAATAGTTTGATAGAAACTTTATTTGAAAATTTTACTTTCTTTTTATTTTTTAACTGTTTGAATTATCAAATTTTTCTCCACTGCTCTCTCTTTTGTCCTCAGGTTTGTATCTGATGAATTCGTTTTACTTGACTGTGAGTAAAATGATTCATTAGAACTTGTATCTGATTTTTTAGACGTATCCGAGGACAAAATCTTTTCCAAATACTCTCTAACTTTTTTTTCTTTTTTTCTCAATCTGTCTTTTTGCCCTTGTGATAACTTGACTTTTTGTTCTTTGGGCTTCTCTACATTTTTCTTCTCTGTTTTCTTCTCCTCTAGTCTTTTCTCCCCCTGAGACTTAATCGATCTTCTTTTCAGATTAGTTGGACAATCCCTGGAAATATGACCTTTGATTTGACACTTATAGCATCTTCTCGTATGAAATCTCTTTTTCAGGCAGTTAACAGCAATGTGTCCACCAAATCCACAGTTGTAACACACTCTGTTATCGTACCAATCTCTCCATTCAGACCAAACACCCAAATCAGCACATTGATTTGACATGTAGTAGTCATCTTTCCTGCTTCTTCTATAAAATTGATTTGACTTTGAAGCACTGTGATCCGACCTACACCACTTATTCTCAATTTTTTGTGAGTTTTTATAATAATTGGATGACCGTACCAATGAGCTTTTATTTTTGTTTTGAAAATTTTTAGAATTTTGTTTTTCATGTTGTTTTTGTTCTCCATTCTGCTTAGAAAGTTTTTACGATGAGCATTCACCTTTTTTAGCAGATTGTAGAACAGTTTCTTGAAATTTTTCTTTTAGTTTCAAAAATATTTCTTTTTTATCATTTTCATCATCGGTATTATCATCACAATCCTTAATTATGACATCGTCATAATTTATGACATTGTCACTTATTGGAATTTCCTTTTTATTCTTATTGAACGGTTTAGGACATATCTGATCTAACATTACAGATGAAGTCACAAAACCTTTCAATTGTTTTTCTAAATTATCAATTTTATTTTTTGCAATCTCAACATCTTGTTCAAGTTTTCTAATTTTTTCAAGATGCGAGTTTATTATATTTTGTTTTTCAATAACATTTTAATTCAAAACAGATTTATCATTTTCTAAAATTTTTATATTATTTTGAAAGTATTTCACATTTTGTATTTTTTTATTTTCTAAAATTTTTGTTTGATTTTCAAAATTCTTTTCATTTTCTTTTAACTTTTTATTTTCTAATGACAAGCATTCCAAATCTTTCTTGATAGGTCCATTGTACGGATCGTTCGGGCACTAATCTGATAAACCTAAGGTAAACGTGCGGAATCCGTTTGCTTAGGCGACATTGGATACACTCATTTGTTTCTATTTAATCACCGTTTCATTAATATTCAACGTTACATATCCTGGAAACACTTGGACAGAGCTTTGCCTCTGTCGTGACAAAATCTCTGAAAATTACAAATGAAATGAACAAGCTAGCTATTTATACAAAAGCAAGTTCGCTGGAGATGATTGAAAGTTCGGCCGAACTTGACATAGTCAAGTTCCGCCGAACTTGTCTTCATCTTACAATATGAGCGAACTTGACTAAAAACCTTATAAATTCTTCGTTTCGCTAGCCTATTCTATACAGACTCGATACAAGACAAAGACATAGACATACTTTTACTAACAGACTCCCCCTTGGATATAGTCTTTGTCTTGATCAGTCTTCCAAATCCTTTATCGTTAGATTGTGATGACGTAGGCGACAGACATATGCATCAACATAAACAAACTGAACTAACATGATTAGAATTTACCTCTCCTGTTGCTTTGCTCAAGTCGGCCATGTATGTAGCAAATTCAGCGGCCTTCTTCTTATCTTCAGCATCTTTCTCTTCATCAGAGTTCAACTCTTCCTCTTGAAATTTCGTCTAATCATCATCAACCTTTTCAACTTCAGACTCCTTTGCTACCTCAGCATCTGCCTTTACTTCTGCATCATCAATTGTGGCTATCTCTACTATGAAAGCCTGTGTGATGTTTTCATCGCCTTCCAGATGAACACTCCAATCATAAGAACCCTCTCGTGCAGTTGAGATTAAAGCTCTTGAGCTATTGTTGTTAGATACATTCCTGTTGCTTGAACCTTGAACCGGAGAATCTTGAAATGAAGAGTTAGGACGAGACTCCGCTTTTAGTCTTTGACATATCCAAGCAAAGTATCCATAATTCTGACAGTTATTGTTAGGGCATGGATTTTATGCTAAGGATCATCCATCCTAAGACTGAGCCTGGATCACGGATCCTTAACGGATAATGCAGAGAGTCTGAGGATCAAGGATCCTTACTAATGTTTATGTTTTTAACAATTGTTCCTTGTGTGTTTAGTTTACATTTGCAGGTATTCGCGGGCTAAGTAAATACGGGAATTACGGAGGAATATGCTATTTTCTGGCACGTGCATGAAAGTCATGACCGTTGAGGGGGGTCGTGTGAAGGCTTGCATGATTTGCGAATAGTTAGTTAACTAGATTTATTAGATATTGATAAGTGGTATTGAGCTCGATATAGAAACACTCGCACACTCTGAAAATACACACTTTTGCTACTCTCTCTCGAACACACACATTAGAACTCTCGTTGTAACAAGCTCAATACTTCCGAAGTTGTAATCTTTCTTGTGCAATATAGTAGATAGTGATAGTTTTCACTATCTGAGGTTTTTTATGCCGGAGATCATACATTGATCAAGGGCTTTTTCCTCGTATAAATCTCGGTGTTATCCATTTCATTTATTAAACACTTGTTCATTCAATTGTTCATCACACAAGCACTCAACCTCACAAACTCAGATTTGGTTACATTATCCTTATTTCGATTTTTGAACAAAACAGTTTGGAGCCCACCGTGGGGAAATCGGTGCTTCAATTCTAAAATTCTCATTCATTCCAATCATTTATGTTCAATTCCATCAATCATATCGCTTCTCAAGAAAAATCTGCTTCAAGTGCCATGCCGGCGGTTACCTCATCCCATACTTGTGCATCATTGCCTCCTCTACCCCCCTGCACCTATTAGGAGTGCAGAGAATCCTCAGAAGAAAACTACTCATGTTTACACAGGATCGAAAACCTCCATTGTTTCTTCATCTACAGTTACTAACAGTGATGTTTCTACCTTGTTTTTGTAGATGAAGAACTACATGGAGCAGCAAGACAAAACCAACCAGAGGATCCTCAGGGAGATTGGTGAAATCAAGAAGCAGAAGAGATCAGTGGAGGACCACTCTCCGGTGATGCCTAGGTCATTGGATTTCACTTCTCCAGCGTTAACAATCCAGCATTCCAGAGGACCCGGCGTTCAAATTCAAGGATCTTCCAATTACCAGCAAGGATCACTGGCGATGACACAAGCTCAAGGATCCTCATTTCAAGTTCAAGAATCCTACTTCCAGCCTCAAGGATCATCTCCCCTTCAGCGAGGGTCACTAGGGACCACGGAGCCTCAAGGATCCTTCTATGAACCTGGAAGATCACAGGAGATGTACCAGTCCAAAGGATTCTATGCACCACTTCAAGGATCCTCATCTCAAGTCCAAGGATCCAGCTTGTTTCAGGATCAAGGATCCTTATGGAGCCAACCTTCCAGGAACTATTAAGTTCATACAGGAGACTTCATTCCTATGCAGACGATTGCTTCATCTGGTCCAACTATTGCACCTGAAGTGTCCACCTTTGGATATACTTCTGGCCTACCACTTCAAACTAGTCAGGAGGTAACAATGTCAATAAGTCTTTTGGTACTAATTATGGTTCCATGCAGGATACATGTATCAATCAGGCAATGGCACGAGAACTAAAAAAGCTTAAGGATATGATATCCAGCGTCCCAGGAGTGGTTAAACCCATTCCTGAGATCCCAGATGGAAGTCACAGGGTATCTCGTTTCGCACCCCCTATATGCAATGCTGAGATCCCAAAACACTTCCAAACCCCCAACATGAAGTTGTACGATGGTACAACTGAACCAGAGGAGCATGTGGCACAATACCGGGAAAGAATGGAGATCAATCCCATTCCAGAAAGATTAAAGGAAGCCTGCCTTTGCAAGGGCTTCGGATCCACACTCACTGGATCAGCACTCAAATGGCTGCTAAGTCTTCCTCCGCACTCAATTACTTCATTTTCTCATCTAGTTAATTTGTTCAATAACCAATTTTCATGTAGTAGAACCTTTGAACGATTAACTAGTGATTTATATAGAATAACCCAGGGACGGGATGAATCATTAAGAGATTACATCACTAAGTTTAGTCGAGAATCCTTGGAGATCCCCAATTTAGAAATTACCACCGCTGTGGAGGCATTCAAAATGGGATTGCTTAAGGATTCCTCATTCTATGATGACCTCGTTATGACACCTTACAGGAATTTAGATGAAGTGAGGAACAGGGCATTGAGGTTTATTCATTTAGAGGATGACAAAAGGATCCAGGAGTGGCTCTCGGGATCCTCAAAACAGGAAAAGCAAGGATCATTCTTTAAGAATAATCGATCCAAGTCATACTCTAAACATGACAGCCACCATGTGCATGCAGTTGAAGAAGACGAAGACGATGAGGATTACCCTTCGATATCTGAATATTGTTTTTCTGTTGATACTCATGAACTAATCCTTGCTGTGCAGAACCTAGGCGACAAAGCTAGGTGGCCTCGAAAAAATGAGAAGGCCACAGCCAATACAGACAAGTCCAAATGGTGGCTTATCATGAAGACTTTGGTCATCTTACTGATGAGTGTATAGCATTGAGAAAGGAGATTGGCTATCTTCTCAGCAAAGGATACTTGAAGGAATTACTGGGAAGGAAACGTTCAAGGACCCAGGGTACTGAGAAAGTTCGCAAAAGAGCTCCTCCTCCACCTCCGGATGCTTAGATCATTAACTTTATTTCTGGTGGTTCTGACATCTGTGGAACCTCATTCTCAGCGGCTAAAAGACATGCTAAGGAAAAAAAGATGGAGAATGGGGAGAGACCAATCCGAACATCTACCCTCACGCAGCAAAAAGTGATATCCTTTGATGAGGATGATCGCGTAGATATACAGGATCCTCATCATGATGGTCTTGTCATTACTTTATTTATTTCTAACCATTTTGTTCGTAAGATCCTCATTGATGGAGGAAGTTCGGTGAACATTATTCAACTGGATGTCCTCAAAAAGATGAACATTCCTGAATCCGAGATCATCCCAAGATCATCGGTGCTCGTGGGATTCAGTGGGGAAACCAAGAAACATTGGGGGACATCAAACTCCCAATTTACATAGAGGGGGTGAAGTCAATCCAAAAACGTTGTGTAACAGATTGCTTATCTTGTTGTATTGTTATCCTTGGTAGGCCATGGATACATGATATGAAGGCAGTTCCCTCGACATATCATCAGTGTGTCAAGCTCCCAAGTCCATGGGGAATAGTCAAGATAGACAGTGATCAGCAGGAGGCAAAGAACTGCTACACTTCTTCGATGAAACCGGCTTCTAAATCCAGGGAAGCGTAGCAATTAAAGTATCCTCCAAGAGACGTCATGGAGGCAAGAGAACAGGACGTCAAGGATATACTCTTAGATCCTGAGGATCCTGAATCCAAGTTGTATATAGGATCTGGGATCCAGGAGAGCATAGAGCAGGATCTAGTATCCTTCCTGAAACATAGAAAATCTACCTTCGCATGGAAGCACGAAGATATGACAGGTATTTCAAAAGATGTCATTACTCATAAGCTTGGTATTGACAAGTCTTTCAGGCCAATTCACCAAAAGAGGAGAAAATTTGCACCTGAAAGAAATGCAATTATCCAAGAGGAGGTAAACAAGTTACTAAAGGCAGGTATGATAAGAGAAGTTAAATATCAAAGATGGTTAGCCAATGTGGTTGTTGTTCAAAAGAAAAATGGAAAGTGGAGGGTATTTGTGGACTTTACTGATTTAAACAAGGCATGTCCCAAGGATCCTTTACCGTTACCCCACATTGACTCCATGGTGGATGCTACGGCAGGTCATGAGTTGTTAACTTTTATGGATGCTTCATCTGGATTTCAACAAATTCAGATGGAACCATCTGATCAAGAGGACACAGCATTCATGGCACCCACCGGCATATATTGCTATATTGCTATGCCCTTTGGTTTAAGAAATGCAGGTGCTACATACCAAAGGTTGGTGAACATGATGTTCAAGGAGCAGCTTGGACACACAATGGAAGTCTACATAGATAACATGGTGGTCAAATCCAAAAGAGCCCAAGATCACCTGAAGGATCTTGAAGTAGCATTCAATATCCTTGACCTACACAACATGAAGTTGAACCTGTCTAAGTGCTATTTTGGAGTAAAAGCTGGAAAAATTTTAGGATAAATGGTGACCAAGAGAGGGATCGAGGCGAGTCCAGAGCAGATCAAGGCCATTGTAAACATCAAATCTCCTGCTAACGCCAAGGATGTACAAAGATTGACAGGAAGAATCACTGCCTTGAACAGATTTATCTCAAAATCCTCAGAAAAATGCAAAGACTTTTATGACCTTTTGAGGAAGAACAAGAAGTTTGAATGGACCGAGAAGCATGAGGCTGCCCTCCAAGCTCTTAAGGATTACTTATCCTCAGCTCCAGCTTTAATGAAACCAGAAAAAGGGGAAGCATTATCCGTATACCTAATTGTCTCAGGTAAAGTGGTAAGCGCGGTCCTAGTTAAGGATCATGAAGGCCAACAACATCCGGTATACTATGTAAGTAAAAGTCTACTTGATGTTGAGGCCAGGTATTCTCATTTAGAAAAGCTTATTCTTGCTTTAATCATGGCTTTTACTAAACTTAGACATTATTTTGAAACTCATACTATTATTGTTAAAACTAACTTTCCTATTAAGAATGTTCTCAGGAAACCTTGAATGTCAGGGAGAATGGAAAAATGGGCAGCCACGCTTAATGCATATGACATTAAGTATGAACCCAGGACTGCCATCAAGTCACAAGCTCTAGCCGACTTTGTGGCTGATTTTAGTAGTGATCTACAAAGAGAAGCCGAACTGGAAGTGCAACAACTTGAGGAGACCAAGGATCCTTGGACACTCTTCACAGATGGAGCCTCGAATGTCAAGGGAACTGGACTAGGCTTACTACTAAAATCGCCACAGGGGGACATTATACCCCAGTCTATAGCATGTGAATTTCAAACCACCAATAATGAGGCAGAGTATGAAGCCTTGATAGCAGGTTTGCAATTAGCTAAACATATGAGGATCAGGTATCTTCAAGTATTTGTAGATTCTTTGTTGATTACTAATCATTATAACGGATCCTATGCTATTAAAGGCGAAAACTAATCAAATATTTGGAGATAGTCAGGAAACTGGCAGATACTTTTGCTTTTTTCAATTTAACACATGTACCTAGGGAAGAGAATGTAGAAGCCAATGCTCTAGCCCACCTTGGATCCTCATTAAAGATGCCTGAGGATATGAAGATACCTATTATCCATGTACTAACTCCTGAAATTGAGGAGAATGAGGCAATGGAAATAGTGGATGATGCTGCAATTGTTCCCAGTGATGATATGCAGTCGAATTCAGGATCTTGGATCCTTCCAATTCTTAAATACATTCAGAATAGAGAAATTCCTACTGGGGAAAATCGAAGAGCATTCAGGATTAAGGTATCCCAGTTTACCATTATAAATAACATGTTATATAAAAATCTCTTGCAGGACCCTATTTAAGGTGTATCGAGGATCCTGAGATACAAGAAGTCTTGAAGGATTTCCATGAAGGAGACTGTAGGAATCACACTGGGGCAGAGCATTATTTTCAAGGATTCTCAGAACAGGATATTACTGGCCTACAATGAAGAAGGATGTTGTAGATTACTCAAGGAAATGTGATGCTTGCCAGAGACACAGTAATATCCTTCATCAACTGGCAGAACCTCTGCATCCTATATTCTCCTCTTGGCCATTTATGAGATGGGGAATGGATATAGTAGGAAAACTTCCCAAGGCACCAGGAGGAAAAGTGTTCATGTTAGCTATGACAGACTACTTCTCCAAGTGGATAGAAGCTGAAGCCTTTGCCCAAGTCAGAGAAAATGAAGTCCTATCCTTTATTAAAAGAAATATTATTACTAGATTTGGTATTCCTTCTGAAATTGTTTGTGATAACGGATCCCAATTTATTGGGAATCATACTACTAACTTTTGTGACAGTTGGGGGATCAGGATGATAACATCAACACCAGTCCACCCACAAGCTAATGGCCAGGCAGAATCATCCAACAAGATCATTATCAACAACTTGAAGAAGAAGCTTGGATCCAAAAAGGGCAAATGGGCTGAGGAATTACCTTATGTCTTGTGGGCAGATAGGACGACTCCTAAGAATGCTACGGGTCAGACTCCATTCCCTTAGTCTTTGGAGCTGAAGCAGTGATCCCTACAGAAATGGTAGTACCGATAGCCAGAACAAGCATCCGTGATCCTGAAACAAATGCTGAGAACTGAAGGTCCGTTGTACGGATCGTTCGGGTCCTAATTTTGCAAACCTAAGGTAAACGTGCAGAATCCGTTTGCATAGGCGACATTGTAGACAAGTTATTCATTGATTAATCACTGTTTCATTGATTGGTAAACGTTACAAATCCTAGAAACACTTGGACAGAGCTTCGCCTCTATCGTGACAAAATCTCTGAAAGTTACAAATGAAATGACAAGACCCCTATTTATACATTGTCAAGTTCGCTGGTGGGAGTGCAAGTTCGGCCGAACTTGACTACAACCTTACAATTACAAGCGAACTTGACTCTTAATCATACATAAACTTGACATTTCACTCCTAAATACTAACTCGATATTATACGATGACGTAGGCAACAGACATATGCATCAACAGACTCCCCCTTGGATGTTGCCATAGTCATCATTCTTCAATTAAGTTCCTGAGTCTTTAATGTTCTCTTGATCTTTATATCTTGAATAACTTTAACATCCATGCTCCCCCTTGCTTTGAGCTTTCTGGTATCTTTAATCAACGTGTTTATCTAGCTCCCCTCAAATGATGCTTCGAATCTCTAAGATTTGATGATTAAGAACAATCACACGTATCCACACACAAACAGTTTCTTAACAGTCTCGTTGGTCCGGCTCACATCCAACATTATCAAGTTTCCATGGAAGATTTTGAAAGAACAACTTTTTGGATTTTGAATTATGAAAACAGAAATGTAAACATACTGAAATGTAATATTTACAGTTTATATTTTTTGTGAGAACACGTGGTAGAGGATCATATCAGTTTTTGAGACATATCACTAGTACCGTTGACCTTTTAATGACTTTAAGCTTTAAACTTGTTTACCTAGATTGTCGATATGTTTGTCCACTTAAACTTCATCACATTCCTCAATGCATAGGAACCTAGATTTGATCTCTATTGTCCATAATAGCGGAAATATTATGACAAGTTTACCAAATAACAAGAATTAGTCAATTAATCGTCAATTTTATTGATATAACGTCGAGTCTCCAAATTGACAGATCTCCCCCTCAGAAATGCCAAAGTTACAAATGAGGAAAACATGCTAGCTATTTATAGGGCAACAAGTTTGTTGGTGGGGGATGAAGTTCGGGCGAACTTGACTAGATCAAGTTCGGCCTAACTTGACTTCACATGTTCAACACCAGCGAACTTGTCCCTAATATACATAAATACTTCGTTTCGCTAGCCTATTCAACTCTAATCTATACGGACTCGATATAAGACTAAGCCAGACATTCTGCACTAACAAGAACCTGACTCAAGACTTGGATACTGTGGAAGAATTGCGAGACTTGGCAACAATAAGGATGGCTAGATATCAACAAAGAATGGCCGGTACTTATAACAAGGATGTCAGGTTGAGAAGGTTTCAAGTTGGTGACTTGGTATTAAGAAAAGTATTCCAGAACACCACGAATCCTTCTGATGGCAAGTTGGCACCAAAATGGGAAGCCCCTATCTTATCGAAGCTGAAGCAGGAAAGGGGGCATATCGTTTGCTAACTATGGATGGTGACCTTCTACCAAGAGCTTTGAATGCTATCCACCTGAAGAAATATTTTATGTGAGGAGTCAAGGATCCTTAAGATTTCTGATATTCAGTTCAGGACGAAGGATCTTGAAGGGATATATGATTGTTTGCTTGGTAACGTTTTATTAATCATTTCATATTATATTTGTTTTTATTTATTGTATGAAAAGGATGTAAGATTCTTAACATCCAATTTTATCAAGTTTTAAGTCTTGTAGGGTTTATTACGTTGTTGACAAAGGATCAAGAGGTTGGCCTCCTCTCCAAGACTTTGGGCATGTCCCCAGCTTAAGGTATCCAATACCTTCTAAGGTTTAAAGGTTTTCACCTTTCACACGGAATTGGGTTTTGACACCCCGCCAGTAGCGCACGTTATCCAAGTATAGTTCTAGGCAATGGGACCAGTACCCGCTTTAGGGGCTGACAATTTCATCGTTATTGGCTATATGTAGGATCCTAAGTATAATGGTAGACATACCATACATCCGTTCCTAAGGTTTCTAACGTTTTCACGTTAGGTAAGGTTTTGGCATTTTCATGTCACTTACGATTGGTTAGTCGCCAGTAGGGGCCATACACCATATTCCTAAGGTTTCAACGTTTTCACGTTAGCCTAAGTATTATCAGTTATTTGGGCTTGTCCCAGCTATTTGGGCTTGTCCCTAGTTATTTGGGCTTGTCTCTAGTTTCTAATGAGTTATTCAATTGATGTTTGGCTTAGTCCCAAGTTATACATTATTTCAGGTTTCTGAAGTTTTATAAAAATAAGGATCCTGGATCCTCAAGCTTTAACTAATTTATGCGCTTTATCAGTACAACCGTAAATTTTAAGGATATAGGATCCTAACTTGGATTCTCTTGTATGACTTAATCTTTGTCTATTTGCTTTTATATTCTCATCTATGACACTCAGCTTGAGAATACATGATTTCCGATCATACAATACTTTAGTATGTTCATTTTAAACATTTTAGTCGCCTTTCAAGCGATTCTAGAAGATAGAATTTTTATGCGATAAATGTATTAAAATGAGATCTTGGGATAAAACGTACACAGCAGCAAAAATGGCTAAAAGATTAAAGTTTTATTTATTTAAACCCCTTTAAGGTTGTCAAAATTGTCAACCCAAACTTGTACCAAAAACGGCTCGTCCATTTGGGTTGACAAAGGGTGTCCATGATAACGGGTCATATGTTGCAGAATTTAAAAGTGCAGGAAATTAAAGATGAGGGGCATCAAAGGCTTCATCCTCCACAAACAGAAGGACCCATCCACCTTTGATACCCCATATTGTTCAAAGGATCAGTGATCCTTAAGTCTAAAACTATTGTTCAAATTACAGACCAAATTGTTCAAAATAAACCAACATCACAAAACCAACAATCATAAAAATGGGCTCTGGCCACGTCTAGAATTTTCCATCATCGCCCATTGGTGCAGCCTACTCCTTTGCTGCCTCATCACCCTTAGCTTTGCCACCTTCACCACCGCCACCAGTTGCTGCCTCTTCAGGATCCTTCTCAACACTAGGAGTGGTCTCAAGCATGGGTGTCCCTTCTGGATCATCATCATCATCTAGCTCCTATACCCTCTGCTTCCAAACCTCTACCTCCCATCCAGCCTTGTCGAAGGAAGGATCCACTGCCTCCTGAGCTATCTAGATCCTGGCCTTTAGGATAGCCTTGACAGCAGAGATTTTGGCCTCGTCAGCAGCCTCTGACCGATCCTTATTCGCCTGAACCGCATCCACTATGGCTTGTTTCTCCAAGCGATTGACCTCTCTCTCCAGCTGCGCATTTTCTTGTCTTTAGCAGTGCAAAGGCGCGGAGGTCAGCGATGCTTTCTTCAGCTTCAGCTAACTTTTTCCCTTGCAGGGCTTGGATTTGCGCAACTTTCTGTATATGACAATGTGTAAAGATAAGGATCCTTTATCCTAAACTTTTTACATAAACCGAAGAGTCAACGATCCTTACCTCAGTAATGCAGCTGTGGATATCTTGCTCAAGTAAGAAGGCGTCGGTTGGTGGTGCAGGCTCCGATGGCTTTTTCCTCTTGGATCCAGACTTGGCACGAAGGGTCATACCCTTAGCTTCCGGCCAGCTCCTTCTTGAAGGATCGAGGTGAGATGATCCCCTCGAGTTCCCCTAGGCCGAACTTAGAAGAAGAATTTGATGAGGACTTGGCAGCTCATGCATTGTTAAGACGCAGATAAGTGCATATCCTTTTTTAATTTATTTTTAAATACATATAAACACAATGCATGGATACTTACTTGACATGGTGTAGGAGGATGATGTAGCTTCCACTATATCTTTAACCTTGGGAGAAAATGTCCTGACAGTTGAATCCAACGCCCAGAATGCAGAAATCCTTTCGGTTGTGGCAGGACTCTCTTTCAAAGTATTGATGTTGGTCACTGAAAAAAGAAAAGTTGAGAATCAGTTATCCTAAAGCAAAAGAAAAAATTTTCTACAGAGCGATATTATGGATCCCATATCCTACCCTCTACGTTCCACTTTTTGGGAAGATGATTCCCGTTGGGAATAGAGTCTCTCCTGACGAAAAAGAACTTATTTCTCTAGTTGGAGTCATTCTTGGTGGTTTTGAGAATGGATGGGGTTGCTGTTGTTTGGCTTTAAACATGAAACAGTGGGATCCATGGCTAACAAGATTTTACAGGTGACTGAGTTCAGTAAGACTAAGGATTATGCCCTCATTAGCAATGATTTGCTCCAAGGTATAGAGTACCCTCCATAACATGGGCATACCCTGGCTGTAACATAAACCAGTGAAGGTAAAAAAGCTTTGGGTGAAGGCTGGAAAAGGATAAAAGAAACCTATCTGGAAAGGGGCAGCAGGAAAACACACCCGCTTGGTGGATATGCAATCACGCTTCATTGAAGAGTCAAAATGTCTGAATATTGTACCCTCCAGGAAATAGAGGTGCATTTGATCGATCTCGGGTCGGTGAATCGGCACAATCTGATGAAGGATTTGCAAGGAGATCCTGACTCTGAGGTGGGTTGTCGTTCTCAGGATCCTTGATTGGTGAGGACCGGGTGACCATTTTCGCCATGGATTTTGAGAGAAGAAGGAAGAGAAAAGATAACTTTAGAGAATAGAGAAGAGAGAGAATACCTTGAAGCTTCCGGATGGTGATTCTGAATTGCCAAGATCAGGTTTTAAATGAATATTTGATCTCTATCTATTCCCTATATATAATGATAACTGTTGCAGGGGAAGTCTTATCGTTGACGTCAGAACAGTAACGGCTAGTCCGATTTTGATGAAAATATAACTCATCTAGCTACAATTAATTCCGCATATCTTGGGGGAAATTGTTCGGGCATGGATTGGTGCTAAGGATCATCCATCCTGAGACTGAGCTTGGATCATGGATCCTTAACGGATAATGCAGAGAGTCTGAGGATCAAGGATCCTTACTAACGTTTATGTTTTTAACAGTTGTTCCTTGTGTGTTTAGTTTACCTTTGCAGGTATTCATGGGCTAAGTCAATACGGGAATTACGAAGGAATATGCTATTTTTTGGCACGTGCATGAAAGTCATGACCGTTGAGGGGGGTCGCGTGAAGGCTTGCATGATTTACGGATAGTTAGTTAACTAGATTTATTAGATATTGATAAGGGGTATTGAGCTCGATATAGAAACACTCGCACACTCTGAAAATACACACTTTTGCTACTCTCTCTCGAACACACACATTAGAACTCTCATTGTAACAAGCTCAATACTTCTGAACTTGTAATCTTTCTTGTGCAATAGTGATAGTTTTCACTATCCGAGGTTTTTTATGCCGGAGATCATACATTGATCAAGGGCTTTTTCCTCGTATAAATCTCGGTGTTATCCATTTCATTTATTAAACACTTGTTCATTCAATTGTTCATCACACAAGCACTCAACCTCACAAAATCAGATTTGGTTACATTATCCTTATTGTGATTTTTGACCAAAACAGTTATAACACCTAACTTTGGACTTGTCAAATCCAACACTCTTTCCAACAAATTTCCTTCCTTTTCTATTCATGAATCTCTTAACGCTTCTAGAGATCACGGCCATCTACCACTGTAAGTCCATCTCCTCTAGGTCATCAAGGTCAATCTTGTCATAATCTTCATCAAACGTAGCTAGATCAGATATTTTCCCTGAATGTAGTTCTCATATGAAGCAACAAACGAAGCAAGAAAGGCTAGATGTTCTTCAGCATCCGTGACATCAGAGGCATAGACCTAGTATTGTTGTTATTATTACTAGGTTGTTGTCTCTTTCCCCCCTATTAATCCTCCTGAAGCAGCAACAAAACACAGTTCACCATCAGCATCAGTCATAATCTCCTCATTTTCGCATGAGGGAAATGCAGTTGTTGAATCACTAGAAGCATTGTGAGAGGATGAAGATGGAATTCCTTTGTAAACTCCTGGATCTTGAACCTGATCATACCCTATTTCCTTCTTCTTCATGTTGAGCTCATAAGCTCTCAATTTCCAACAACTTCTTCTAGGTCTTTAGTCTCATACTCAGCTTCACCCTTTATTATGAGAGTATATATATCCCACTTGGCTGGTAAAGCATTAGCAACTTATCATTTATCTCAATGTTTGTGTATCCCTCTATGTCATAATTGTCCATCTCTGACACTAGATGACAGAACCTCGTGATGATATCTTCTAGGGACTCATTTCTCATGCACTGAAAGACAGCAAATTGCTTCTTCAGCAGGTCTACCTAGTTCATCTTCACATCAGCATTGCCCTCATATCTTTTTTCTAACGCATCCCACATCTCTTTCGAGGTAGTGTATCTATTGAAAATATGTGTAATGTCATCAAGTAAAGACATCTTTATTGCAGCTAAGGCTCTCTTCTAAGATTCATACATCTTCTTTTCTGCATCTGTCATGTTAACATAGGTAGTGACCCATTTTCTTCCTTCAAAATCATGAGTTGGGTTCACATACCCATCCTGAATACAGATCCACATCCGTGTGTCTTGATATTCAATAAACGACTGAAACATGTCTTTCCATGTAAAGTAATTATCTACCTTCATCATCTTTGGCGGTTTGTTCGTAGTGCCAACTTCATGCTCCATCCTCAATAGTTCATTCAAATTTGACATGTTCGACATTTTTAACGCAACCGGCTGGTTAAAACAGTAAAATATTTCTAAAACTTGTTTTCACTAAAATGTATAGTTAGACTCGTCTAGAGATTACGAATCCAAAGATATATAATGTCCAAAACCTATTTCAGAATTTTCGTTGGCTTTTTTTCTCCTAAAAATTAAAGGAATCTAACCATGCAGTCTGTTTGCAAAGATTGTTCACAAAACAAATTCTGCACTTAAATGCATTTAAAATCGAATACGTTAGCTCGTTAAGTTTGCACTTTGTTAATAAGGCCGGAATCTTGTAAATTCGGAACACTTCCACAAACCCTGAACTCTAACAAATTCGGAATAGTATAACACCTTAATATATTCGGAATGATCTAAAACCAATTCTCAAATTCGGACACTAGTATACCCGGACAACTGGTAAGTTCGGAATATGGGGTAACTTCGGACAAGGGTTAAGTCCAGACACTCTATAAATTCAGACACTCCTTAAATTCAGAATGTAGGGTAAATTCGGACCTGGTTTAACAAATTCGGATCCCTTGACTTGTTAAATTCAGACAGGTTATATTCTAACAGAAGTTAAGTACGACCACCAAAATCAACTCAAATCCGGAATCCTAGTAAATCCGGAACTCTCAAATTCGGACTACTGTCTCAAATTCGGAATGGGATTCTGTGACAACCCGCAATTTCAGGTTAATACTTTAACCTAACCACACTTAATTTAGGCATACATTCATAGCACTGCATTTAACTAGGGTTAGTTAAATGAGTCTGCGTTGGTAATTCAGGGAATTACCGAAACACACACACATAAGTAATTCTCGTATGTTGGTGACTAACACGAATAATAATTATAACCGGATGGGGTAGATGAAACTTATACGTTGCATGACAAATACGTGAATTATGTTCTTTACTGCCAATTGTATGATATTATGTGCTTTTTGTGTAAAAGTATATAGTCAGGGGTGTGTAAGGGTTAATAAAAAAACTCTAATAAACTACTACATAACCCTAAAACTCCCCATAATCTCACTGTACGAAAGTTCTCTAATCATATTATATGACCTTTTGGCTACACCAAGTTCTCACACAATCATCTACTCTCTAATCTTTCAATCCTCCTAGAACAATCTCTATATCAATCCAAGGTAAGTGTTTATGTTATAAGTGGTTATTCTTGTTCTTTTGATTCCATGCAAACCCTAGATGATCCAAACAATTGATCTGTGTTTAATTGATCATGCCTGATGAATATGTAAGTGATGTAGATTGAATGAATGTGCAGTGATTGCATGATGTTAGTGATACTATGGACATGATAGAACTGTTAGATTGATTTATTTATTTCATGACATTGTTGATTTCTGAGATTAGGGTTTTGGTTCATAGAAACTCTGAAAAACTGTATTTCTGCATTGTTAACCTTAGATTATTGGGTAATCCGGAGATAATTGTCAGACTTTGTGAAGTCACGAAGTTCGAAGTTATCATATTCTGGATTTATTGAATGTACAATGTCCGAATTTATTGAATGTATGCATACGGAGTCCGAGTTTATATTTGTGATATACATGATGTCCGAGTTTGCTAAAGATTGATGATGTTTGAATTTGTTGAAGGTTAGTGATGTACGAGTTTGTGGTGATAGAGCTTAATTGAAAGAGTTTGTGGTGATAGAACTTAACTGAAAGAGTTTGTGGTGATAGAACTTAATTGAAAGAGTTTGTGGTGATAGAACTTAATTGTTAGAGTTTATTTTGTATGTACTTATGTGTCTGACTTTACATATGGGTCTGGGTTTATTAATCCATGGAATATTAATGTGTTTAGTTGTTCCGA
The DNA here is from genome assembly GCA_947069175.1 of Scalesia atractyloides. Taxonomy (NCBI): domain Eukaryota; kingdom Viridiplantae; phylum Streptophyta; class Magnoliopsida; order Asterales; family Asteraceae; genus Scalesia; species Scalesia atractyloides. The sequence goes on along the minus strand of CAMTDV010000004.1, from coordinate 49,213,717 downwards.
ATTATGTATATGTAATGTTGTTGTGTTGTCCACATTTCCCAAAGTCACTTTACATGCCACCAACTGATGTCAGCAACTAGAGAATCCAATGTGTGTCACTGCATGATAAAACGTGCTAACCTGATTACATAAACACTTGGTTGTTTGGAAAATTAGGGTATTGCAAACCCTACTCGTATACATACTTACACTTATTGTATATTAGTGGTCGCTTGTAATGGACCTAACATTTATTTAACGCGTAGAGGCACGTTAACACTTACCATGCAAACTAAGGTGAGTTCACTACTCTTTTACAAGCATGCATCCTGGGGGACAAACTAATATTCCTGAGAGGAATACTTTTAAATGTTGTAGTCTAAATTCAATGTTAGTTAATAAACTCAAACTCTATCACGAATGTCCCTACTTACTACCGAGCTAGTTGCCTGGGAGGCAACGGGGTATTAGTTGATAGCGTTGTTAGGTTTGACACACCTCACACCATGCTGGGAGCCGGGTGTGAACTAAGGACCTTAAACACTTGGTCAATGCTGATAGACATTGATGAGGGCGCAACAAACATAACAGTCACTTTGGTATCAAGTTAATTATTCTTAACATGTCTTTAAGCTAAACACTCACATGATTTACATCAAGCAAAACTGTGAACTCGCCAGCTTTATGCTGATACATTTTTCTGCATGCTTGCAGGTTGTTAGATACGTCGGTGGAGCAGAACTTGCAGTCTGAGGAGCTACAAGTGTCATTGGCGTGCTACCTGATTCAAACATTTGATACTTTGTGTTTTAAAAAAATTTGATTTTTATTGTTTGAAATATTTACATCTGCTTTTGCTGAATATATGCTTTGTTTGAATCCTTTAATTTGAATTACACTATTCATGTTGGACATGACGTTGGTGTTTAATATTTTTACTATTAGTTCGACATGATTAGTGGCTAGATCCTTGTACATCACACGCTAGGTGTAAAACCCCGCAGGTGGTATTTTGGGGGTGTGACTGTTTGGTATCAGAGCCACTGGTTATAGTGAACTAGGTTTTACAAAGTTTTTTTGTAAAACCAGACTACAACCGAATCAGTTCCGAAAGCGACCATGACACTACGCTCCAGATTGCAAGATTCGTCTTTTATTATCGTATACACTACACATTTAGCATATACATATGTAATGCATTGCATATAGTCACAAACACAACATTATAGTACAATTTCTTGTGTTACCTATTCATGTTATGACGGATCATTCGTATAACATTATCTCTGGACCTTTGCGATCTTTATCGCTTTTTGACACCCGAATCTGAAGATCTTTTGACACAAGTTAGGAGGAACTGGGGTGAACATGCCAATCGAATTATCATTACGGGTGCACACGTAATACTAATCTGGGGTGCATGTGAATCCCAATGAGACCAAGCGTGTGTAAAGGATTCTGACCCATTATCCGTCATAATTGGGGATTCAACTACCCATGGGAGCCATAGCAATGATAGGCTCCTACTCGATCTTGATCTTCACTCTAGTCATCTTTCTTGTTTACTTGTACTGAATATGGAGATAGTTTGTAATGTACACAAAATGCAACATATAAATTACATCAAATGAGGCATAAAACTAACCCCTTTTTAGTACTAAAGTTGGAAAAAACACGTTTCTTTGTTCCTTTTGTATTTTCAAGATAAAAAGAGCTCAAACGAACAAAAGAAGCAAATAAGCAGCTAAAACCAACATAAATACAGAAAGAAGGAATAACAAGCCATGCCCGACCCTCAGCAACACCCCAAAAGACAAAAGAACCAGATCACAAAAGACGAGTACGGGCAGTGTCCACAAATCACGGGGCGTGGTCAGGCCCTGCAATACAAAGCAAAACATTCACGCCCACCATGGGCCGTGTCCAGAGTAACACAGGCTGTGGTCAACTATAAGATTTGCAGAATCTAGATTGAACAGTTCACGGGGCCGTGCCCAGAGGCCACGGGGCGTGTGGGGCCCTCTGCTGACAAATGCAATTAATGAAGAAGGAGAAGGATGTTGGCCACGGGCCTTGTCAGCTGGCCACGGGCCGTGTCCGTTGGACACGGGGCCGGGGTCGGGTTTCTGTTCAGGCTATAAATAGGGGTGCTTGGTTACCCACAAAGGCATCCCTTGGCAAACCACTTCTCTCTCACTTTGCCACCACTACAACACCAACACCCACCACCATCATCCATCTTCCATCTTTAGAGTGTGTAGTAGTCTCGGGATCCAAGATAGATTGTAAGGGTTCTTGTCAAACAAAGTCCATGCTTGGCTAAATTCCTTACATCACTTGGTGAAGACTAATCTTTTATGTATTACTTTTAGTTTTTAATCTTTCGGCACTTTTCATTTGGGTTTGTATTAATGACTTTAACAACTAGTTTCTTATGTTGAAAGTGAATTTTCTTAACCATTTCTTTATGATGTTATTGATTTGCTCATCCGTGTCTTTACGGTCTATATAAAGCGCGTTAAAAGCGCATTAACTATTTGGAAGGAGGTTAGAAGGGTGGTTTGGTAAAGTTCTTGTCTCGTTCAGTGTATAGATCCTGTGAGGACTTGGTTCAAGCCTATTAGGGCCTCCTTCAATGCTCAACGGGTATTGGATGGCGGGCGCGCGAGTGGCTTGAACCCCTCATATATAAACTACTATTAATACTTTAAACCGGCTACTTGGGATTATATCCCTGCTGACTCAAACAACTTAGCCGGGGTAACGTCACCTTCAAAAGAGGGGCCTACCACTTTTCGCATTAATAACTTACTTAATTATCTTCCAACATTCCGACCTTTTGGGATTGTATCCCTGCTGACTCAAACCACTAGGTTGACGGTAAAGTCACCTTCAAAAGAGGGGTCTACTACTATAACTAAGATAATCTCTTAAAAAGTTCGAAAGTGCTAAAACTATCAAAGAGTACATAAATGAGAAGTTGGATCCAAGTGATTCTATCTTGTCTATTTGTATTTTATTTTATTTTATTTATCTTTTTACTTATCTTTATGTTTTAAAACGTTTATCAAAAATTTAGATCGATTAGACGTTGACAATAAACCGATATTAAAAGCTCTTGTGTCCTTAGACGATCTCGGTATCTTACCAACGTTGTACTACGCTCACGATGGATGCACTTGCCCAAGTGTGTGTTTAGTGTTAGTAGAATATCGTGTTTTATAAATTTAAAACTTGACTATGCGTAAAATGGACTAAAAATGACAATAAAAATATAGTACGCTTACCACACACCAAGTTTTTGGCGTCGTTGCCGGGGACACAAGGATTTTGAGAAAGTTTAAAATCAACGGCCTAATTATTTTTAACAATCTTTTCTTTTTCTTTTTAGGAAATTTTTGAATTTTTAGGAAATCTGCATTTTCTGCAGATGTGCAGCACGGGCCGTGTTCAACCAACACGGAGACGTGTCCAAATAGCACCAGCAACATAATCTACTTTAAGTCAGACAGTAGCTGAACACGGGGCCGTGTCAAGCCAACACGGGGCCGTGTCCATCACCCAGTTACTGAAAACACGACCGTCTGATCCCGACAGTCGATAACTTCTGACACACACATGGATGATAATGATTATTTTTTATTTCGCCTATCTTGCGGCAAGTGGTGTTAACTATGTGGAGGAACCCATCAAGATTTGGAATGCTACATTTTAAATCTTGAACCCCATTTTTTAGTAGACCCATCTCTCTCATGTGGAGATCACCATAAGGTTGGCGAATGTAAAAATGATCCATATTACCCAACCACATGCACTCAAACTTCCCTTCCATACGACTTTACCTCCTCCGAATTAAGCCAAATGGAAGAAAGGATTCTCCGAAAAATAAAGGAAATAGATCTTATGATGAAAAAGAGGTACTCCTCACAAGCTCAAGGCCAAGAAGAATCATTGAGTTCGCATTTGGAATCCAACAATGTCGAGGTCGTAAAAAGTACTTTAGTCTCTTACGTTAGCATTAGCGATAGTCATTCCTGTGTCGATTGTGCCATGAAGGACTCTCCATCGGCCCCCACCGATGCGCTCATAGACCTGAGCGATTCGACATACACCTACTTTAACGAGAGCCCGGATAACGGGAATAAAGTTTGGTTTCGCCCACCGGTAAGTAGATTAGTTTTTACCCTTTCCGATAACCTCTTGCGTTCATGCATAAACCAGGAGCAACTTCGGTACATTATGCACTTCGGTGTTGTCCCTCCAGTAAAGAACCTCCCGATTACTGAGGTCCTTAAAAAGACAACACTTCATAAAAACTACGGGCCATGCTCAACCAACACGGCCCGTGCCCGCCGAAAAATTCACCACGGGGTCGTGTCCTGGCCAACACGGGGCCGTGGTCAGTGTGTTGTCGCTTTCTATAAAGTCTGCTTTGTTGCTGCATGTTTGGCCTCATTCCAAAGACAAAGATCTCCTGAGATTTCTCACATATACCTTAAAAGGTATGTTCTTAAAGAAGTTTCATCTATCCATCTTGTCTTTGCCACTTTTGTCACTTTCCTTCTTCTTCTTTGAACTCAAATCCTCAATGAAAGCTTGAAGGTCCATAGCTTCAAGCTTTATTTTTCCAAAACATATGTTTTAACACAAAGAATCTTAATAAACAACATGTTTATCACATTGCTTTAAGTTATTTCTGTTCACAAATGTTTAACACCTGAGAGAAATAAGTTAAAACAATTAAATTTTTTGAGTTCAAATCTGTGCAGGAGGACGAGCACGGGCCCGTGTCCGCTGGACACGGGGCCGTGGTGAGCTTTAAAAATCTCGTTATTTTAAAAATTCACCCTTGTTTTCTTAGTATGTCAACCCAGAACAGTGGAACGTCGTCAGCAACCTCAAGAAACAACCAAGGAAGAAGGAGACCATCAATTGATGCTACCCTAGTTCGTGGCATGTATGCTTTAAGGGAAGCCATTGACGAAATGGCATCGTGGGGAGGCTCTTGCCGATCGGGTTAACTATTTGACGGTGGGATTGGAGAATTGCTTGCATGAGATCAACCTTTTGCACCAAAGGTTGAACATTCTTGCACTACCTCCCATGGAACCAATCTTTCCCCAAGAAGATTGGAACCTTGCTCAAGCAATCATCATTCCAACCGGATGGGACGACCTTCCCCCAGAACCTCCTCTAGACGCGTTACACGAGGTTCCATTGATGGTCGCACCTCCCACTCCTCCCCCGTATGAAAATGTAGAAGAAGAGTCTTTCCTCTTCCTCCCTCGGGAGATTGATGAAATGCTCAACGACTTTTGAGGAAGTGCATCTTCCGGGTTGAAGTTCCTAGCGGCCCCTATCCACCGAAAAATTAATTTCGGGTTTTTGTCGATCGTTTAAAGAAATAATCATCTAGGGTAGGACTTCATTATGGTTTAGGTTTCTTTCTTCTATCTACTATTAGGAACTTTGAAATTTTAATTATTAGGACTAATCTTAGGATGTTTATTTTGAACCGCACTCTATGAAATATGATGGTTTAAGTTATTTTGTGGTGTTTGGAACTTAAAATATGGCAAAACACACGAGAAAAGATGGAAACTACCAAAGGGACGTCAAAACCACACCCCATGCATAAAAACAGTGCCTTCCGACAAAATTTTCAACCTTCCAGCATGTGCAGCACGGGTCGTGTTCAGCCTAACACGCCCCGTGCTCAGCTTCTGCAAGAAAAAGTCCAAAAACAGGTAACCGACCACGGCCGTGTTGACTGGCCACGCCCCGTGGTCAAGCTTCTGTTAAATTTGTTACTGGCACTCTGGACACGGAGCCGTGCCCGGACCACACAGGACGTGCCCAGATGCCCAGTAACGCAAAATTTTGTTTTTAAACGCACTTTTACGCATTCGAATTAACCGAAAAAAATATTTTTGGACATATTGAGGACAATGTGTAATTAAGTGTGGGGGTAACTAACACTTTGAATTTAGCAATTCCTAATAACAAGCCTTACACAAAACCCTATTGGAACCGCTAATCACCCAAAATCTTTTTCAAAATTTTTCATTTTTTTTTACTTTTCTTGGTTTAATTTGGGAATAACAAGTTTTAAGAAGTTATATTTTTACAAATTTACAACCGATAGCGTCGTGATAAAAAGAACCAAATTAAGAAAATTATAGAAAAGGGGCATAACAAATCTTTTTAAAATTTGATTATATATACTTGTTCACATTATAAACCCATTCCCACATTAAGTGAGTTTTGAGCCTTTATCGAGCACATATTCATACATCTTTAAACTAAATGCTCATTTTCTTTTCTTGTGTGAATAGCCGCTTGGTCTTACAACTCTAAAACTTGCCAAAACGATGCATTCTTGGTCTTACCAACTTAAAACCCAAGTAAGTAAATGATGGAGGCATTAGGAGTAAACCATTTTTTCTCAAAACCTTTATTTTTATTTCTTTTCACCCATCACCAAAAATCCCCCTAGTCAACCCTTTTGAGCCTAAAACCTTTCCATTTCAAAAAACCCACAAAGACAAACACCTATTACCCACAAAAACCATTTTCCTTTCAAACCCATTTCTTTTAGTAAAAAGCTCGGATATCTTGTGAAAAAAAAATTCTTGTTTGAAAAACGCTTGGAAAAAATTAATACGAAAAGTTTTACGATATCCAACGCTATTTACGTCTTTTGCCATACTACTAACCACTAACCAAAAAATTCACCTAACTCTAGCCCAATCCTAAACCCTTCAAAGTCCTCTTGATACTCGCAAAGGTTTATAGTTAAAAAGGAGGAGGTTTGATCACTTGGCAAGCATATGGTAGAAGTAAGTTCCAAACCGGAATCGAGTGATATCACAAAAATACATCTTCGGCCAAGTGTTGAGTGATCCCTTGTGACGTACGTGAACTTGTATATAAATAAATAGAATTTTAAAGAGGCATGTTATGCCTAAATAAATAATTTTTCTTAGAAATGTTCTTAATAAATCATGACGAATAGGAACTATAATTAAAAATAAAAACATAATTTAAATAAGAATCTTGGATTCCCGACACTCGAAGACAAGTTACAAAACTTCTTCTCTACCTATTCTATTTGGGTGCGTAAGCCACATTTAAAGAGTTTTGCTTGAGAACAAGCAAAGATTCAAGTGTGGGGATATTTGATGTACACAAAATACAACATATAAATTACATCAAATGAGTCATAAAACTAACCCTTTTTTAGTACTAAAGTTGGAAAAAGCACTTTTCTTTGTTCCTTTTGTATTTTTAGGATAAAAAGAGCTCAAACGAACAAAAGAAGCAAATAAGCAGCTAAAACCAACATAAATACAGAAAGAAGGAATAACAAGCCATGCCCGACCCCTCAGCAACACCCCCAAAGACAAAAGAACCATATCACAAAAGATGAGCACGGGCCGTGTCCACCAAGCACGGGGCGTGGTCAGGCCCTGCACTACAACGCAAAACATTCACGCCCACCACGGGCCGTGTCCAGAGTAACACGGGCTGTGGTCAACTATAAGATTTGCAGAATCTGGATTGAACAGTTGACCACGGGGCCGTGCCCAGAGGCCACGGGGCGTGTGGGGCCCTCTGCTGACAAATGCAATTAATGAAGAAGGAGAAGGATGTTGGCCACGGGCCGTGTCCGCTGGCCACGGGCCGTGTCCGCTGGACACGGGGCCGGGGTCGGGTTTCTGTTCAGGCTATAAATAGGGGTGCTTGGTTACCCACAAGGCATCCCTTGGAAAACCACTTCTCTCTCACTTTGCCACCACTCCACCACCACTACAACACCAACACCCACCACCATCATCCATCTTCCATCTTTAGAGTGTGTAGTAGTCTCGGGATCCAAGATAGATTGTAAGGGTTCTTGTCAAACAAAGTCCATGCTTGGCTAAATTCCTTACATCACTCGGTGAAGACTAATCTTTTATGTATTACTTTTAGTTTTTAATCTTTCGGCCCTTTTTATTTGGGTTTGTATTAATGACTTTAACAACTAGTTTCTTATGTTGAAAGTGAATTTTCTTAACCATTTCTTTATGATGTTATTGATTTGCTCATCAGTGTCTTTACGGTCTATATAAAGCGCGTTAAAAGCGCGTTAACTACTTGGAAGGAGGTTAGAAGGGTGGTTTGGTAAAGTTCTTGTCTCGTTCAGTGTATAGATCCTGTGAGGACTTGGTTCAAGCCTATTAGGGCCTCCCTCAATGCTCATCGGGTATTGGATGGCGGGCGCGCGAATGGCTTGAACCCCTCATATGTAAACTACTATTAATACTTTAAACCGGCTACTTGGGATTGTATCCCTGCTGACAAACCACTTAGCCGAGGGTAACGTCACCTTCAAAAGAGGGACCTACCACTTTTCGCATTAATAACTTACTTAATTATCTTCCAATATTCCGACCTTTTGGGATTGTATCCCTGCTGACTCAAACCACTAGGTTGAGGGTAAAGTCACCTTCAAAAGAGGGGCCTACTACTATAACAAAGATAATCTCTTAAAAAGTCCGAAAGTGCGAAAACTATCAAAGAGTACATAAAGGAGAAGTTGGATCCAAGTGATTCTATCTTGTCTATTTGTATTTTATTTTATTTTATTTATCTTTTTACTTATCTTTATGTTTTAAAACGTTTATCAAAAATTTAGATTGATTAGACATTGACGATAAATCGGTATTAAAAGCTCTTGTGTCCTTGGACGATCTCGGTATCTTACCAACGCTGTACTACGCTCACGATGGGTGCACTTGCCCAAGTGTGTGTTTAGTGTTAGTAGAATATCGTGTTTTATAAATTTAAAACTTGACTATGCGTAAAATGGACTAAAAATGACAATAAAAATATAGTACGCTTAGCACACACCAGTATGCGCTACATATTTTTCTCATGTTGGTATCTTGTGGATGTAGAATCATGAGTGGACGTAGTGGAGCCAACTTGACACAGGCTCCGATCCAGGCTTTAATCAACGCAGGGGTTACCGAAGCTCTGGCAGCACATCCAGGAGGACAACCTGCTCAACCTCGAGTTTGTACCTTTAAGACATTCATGGATTGCAAACCTCACTCATTTAACGGCACAGAAGGAGCAACGGGTCTTTTACACTGGATCGAGAACGTAGAATCTGTTTTTGAGATGTGTGATTGCCCTGTCAACAATCGGGTTAAGTATGCAACCGGTACTTTATAAGGCAACACGCTCTCCTGGTGGAACGCACAGGTTCAGATGCTCGGATTGGCGGCTGCCAATGCTACCTCGTGGAATGAATTCAAGGATCTGATAATGGAGGAATACTACCATAGGGACGACATTCAGAAATTGGAAGTGGAGTATTACAACCTTAAGACAGTTGTGTCCGAAATCGAAGCTTACACTAAAAGGTCCAATGTTTTAGCTGCCCTTTGTCCTAATATGTCTGAACCCGCTTATAAACGTATCTAGCTTTACCTCAAAGGTTTAGCACCTGAAGTTCAAGCTTGGTGACTTTAGCTAACCTTCCCACAATTCAACGAGTCATCCAATTGGCACATCGTCTCATGGACCAGGCGGTCTAGCAGGGCAAGCTGCCAAAGCAAAACACCACCGTTTCTAACACTTCGAGCGACAACAAACGCAAGTGGAATGACTCAGACAAAGCCTCCAACTCTAGCGAGCAACAGAAAAGGGCCGACAACAATAATAACAACCGCAACTTCAACCAGTCTTCTTCTACTAATCAGAACCTATGCTCTATTTGGAATCAGGGCTTGTATGCTGGTAAACAACCAAAGTGTACCAAGTGCAACCACCATCACCATGGGCAGTGCACTAGAACTTGTCAAAGATGCGAGAAGGTAGGCCATATGGTGAAAGATTGAAGAGCTCCATTCCCAAAGCAGTAGCAGCAACAGCAACCACGGCAACAGCAACAGAGGCAACAGCCACAACACCAACAAGGTAATCGAAAGGGTTGCTTTTAGTGGAAGCGAGGGTCACTTCAAGAGGAATTTTCCGCAGCTAAACCAGAACGCCAATAATACTAGAAACAACAACAACACCGGGAATAATAACAACAATAACAACGATGGAAATGGTGCTCACGGAAGAGCATTTCAATTGGCACGGGTGACGCCAGGAATGATAACAACGTTGTCACCGGCACGTTTTCTGTGAACAATCTTTTCGCTTCTGTTTTATTCGATTCTGGTGCCGATTCGAGTTATGTGTCCTTAAAATTCAGTAGACTATTAGGATCGTCCCCAACACACCTCTCGAAACCAAACATATTGTGGAATTGGATGATGATTGACCGACTGAAGCATCCCATATTCATGTTGGATGCAAACACGATCTTCCAGGTCAAGTGTTTGACATTGACCTCCTTCCTGTTACCTTGGTAGCTTCGATGTAGTCATGGTATGGAGTGGTTGACTAAACATCAGGCTGAAATTATTTGTAAGGAGAAAATCGTTCGTATCCCTCTCCCTGGTGGAGATTTTCTGCCTGTTCGATGTCATTGGAGTGGTGCTACGGTTGACATCATTTTAGTTATGAAGGCCCAGAAGTGCATACGGAAGGGCCATCTGGTTATTCTAGCCATAGTTACCGACAATCAGCTCGAGGAGAAGAAGACCGAAGACATACCAGTCGTTCGTGACTTTTTTGATGTTTTTCCCGAGGAACTTCCAGGACTACCTCCACATCGACAGGTGGAATTTCAAATCAAACTTACCCCTGGAGCAGCTCCAATTGCTCGTGCCCCTTATCGTCTTGCACCTGGAGAATTACAAGAACTATCCAATCAACTTCAAGAACTGTTGGATAGAGGTTTTATCCGGCCTAGTTCTTCGTCGTGGGGAGATCCAGTCCTATTCGTGAAGAAGAAAGACGGGTCTTTCCGCATGTGTTGACAATCGTGAACTCAACAAGGTGATGGTCAAGGATCGTTATCCTCTTCCTCATATTGACGACCTGTTTGACCAGTTGCAAGGTTCAAGCTTCTACTCAAAAATCGATCGAAGATCAGGCTATCATCAGATGAGAGTCCGAGAGGGGGATATTCCCAAGACAGCTTTCTGAACATGGTACGGGCACTACGAGTTTTTGGTCATGCCATTCGGGTTAACCAACGCACCAGCGGTATTCATGGATCTCATGAACCGAGTGTGCAAGCATATCTTAACGACTTCGTCATTGTGTTTATCAATGACATCTTGGTCTATTCTAAGAGCAAGGATGAACATGAACAACACTTGTGTCTTATCTTGGACATTTGAAGAAGGAGCAGCTCTACGCAAAATTCTCTAAGTGCGACTTCTGGATTCGATAAATACACTTCCTTGGTCACGTGGTCAACGAATCGGGAATACATGTTGACCAAGCAATAAATCGATTCTATAAGGAAGTGGGCGGCACCTAAAACTCCTACGGAGATGCGATAATTTCTTAGTCTCGAAGGGTACAATCATAGATTCATTTAAGGATTTTCTAAAATCCCTCAACCTCTTACCGCTTTAACTCAGAAAGGTGTTACTTACTCATGGGGAACGACCTAGGAGAATACCTTTCAGCTTTTGAAACAAAAACTTTGCAGTGCTCTGATATTGTCTTTACCATACGGTACGGATGACTTCATGGTGTACTGTGACGCTTCTATTCAAGGTCTCGGTTGTGTTTTGATGCAACGCGAGAAAGTGATAGCCTACGTTTCTCGATAATTGAGAACTCGCGAGAAGAACTACACGGCTAATGATTTGAAATTGGGAGCCGTAGTCTTCGCACTCAAAATCTGGAGGCATTACTTGTACATTACTAAATGCACTATTTATACCGATCACAAGAGCCTTTCAGAAGGAGTTAAACATGTGACAGCGTCGTTGGGTTGAACTCTTGAACGATTACGATTGTGCAATCAAGTATCATCCAGGAAAAGCTAATGTGGTAGCTGACGCCTTCAGTTAGAAGGAAACCAAACCTAAACGTGTTCGAGCTTTACAGCTTAGTATTCATTCTAACTTTTCTGACCAGATCCGTTCTACTCAAGCTGAAGCACTAAAGGACGAGAACCTTCAAGTTCAATCCATGCGGGGCATGGAGAAGCAACTCGTAACCAAGTCTAACGATATTCGCTATTTCATGGAGCGAATATGGGTTCCATTCTACAGAAAACTGTGAGAGCTTGTGATGGACGAAGTACACAAGTCTCGATACTCCATCCATTCGGGTTATGATAAGATGTATCAGGATCTAAAAGTCTTGTACTTGTGGCCAGGCATGAAAGCAAACATAGCGACGTATGTGAGTAAATGCTTGACTTGCGTGAAAGTCAAGGTAGAGTACAAAAAATCATTCGGTTTGCTTCAACAACCAGAACTACCTATGTGGAAATGGGAACAGATTTCCATGGATTTTATCACCGACTTACTCAAAACTCAAAACGGAAACGATACCATCTGGGTGATCGTTGACCGTCTGACCAAATCTACTCACTTTCTTGCAATCAAGGAAACCGACAAGTTTTCACGACTTGCTAGCATCTACTTGAAGGAAGCAGTTTCTAGGCATGGAGTGCCGACCTCCATCATCTTTGACGCGACCCGCATTTCGCATCTGAACTGTGGCAAGCTATGCACAAATCATTCGGCTCGCGTCTAGACATGAGCACAGCCTATTATCCTCAAATGAATGGTCAGAGTGAACGAACCATCCAGACCCTTGAAGACATGCTCCGAGCATGTGTGATCGATTTTGGTAATGGTTGGGAAAGACATTTTCCCTTGGTAGAGTTTTCCTACAATAATAGCTACCACTCTAGCAATCAGGCAGCTCCGCTCGAAGCGTTGTACGGATGGAAATGTCGATCTCCTCTTTGTTGGGCTGAGGTTGGAGACAACCAAATCACGGGTCCAGAACTCGTACTTGAAACTTCTAAGAAGATTGTTCAAATCAGAAATCATATGGCGGCAGCTCGTGACCGCCTGAAAAGCTACGCCGACAAGCGTAGGAAACCCTTGAAATTCGCTGTGGGCGATCGTGTCTTATTGAAAGTCTCACCCTTGAAGGGCGTGGTTCGTTTTGGGAAATGAGGTAAGCTCAATCCGCGTTATGTTGGGTCGTTCAAGATTTTGGAAAGAATTGGTAAGGTGGCTTACAGACTTGAGTTGCCTGATGAACTTGGTAACATACACAACGTCTTTCACGTCTCTAACTTAAAGAAGTGTTTTTATGATGAAACACTTGTGGTTCCTTTCCAAGAACTAAAAATCGATGATAAGTTGCAATTTATCGAGGAACCTATCGAAATTATGGACCAGGAGGTCAAGGTCCGTAAACACAGTCGAATACCTATCGTGAGGGTTCGTTGGAACTCAAGACGTGGACCGGATTTCACGTGGGAACGCGAGGATCAGATGATGCTCAAGTACCCTCACTTATTCAAAACCGTTGAACCTAACTTGGTACGACTAGCAAATTTCAGGACGAAATTCACTTTCAACTTGGGTATGATGTGGTACCCGGGGAAAACCCACAGTCATCTTAACTTATCTTTCACTCTTCTGTGACTGCTTATCAAATTTCGAGACGAATTTTCTTTCAACTTGGAATTCTGTGACAACCCGCAATTTAAGGTTAATACTTAACCTAACCACAGTTAATTTACACATACATTCATAGCACTACATTAAACTAGGGTTAGTTAAATGAGTCTACGTTGGTAATTCGGGGAATTACCGGAACACACACAAAAGTTAATTCTCGAACGTTGGTGACTAACACGAATAATAATTATAACCGAACGGGGTAGATGAAACTTATACGTTGCATGACAAATACGTGAATTATGTGCTTTACTATGAATTGTATGATATTATGTGCTTTTTGTGTAAAAGTATATAGTTAGGGTGTGCTAGGGCTAATTAAGAAACTCTATTAAACTACTATATAACCCTAAAACTCCCCATAATCTCACTGTACGGCAATTCTCTAATCATATTCTCTGACCTTTTGGCTACACCAAGTTCTCATACAAATCATCTACTCTCTGATCTTTCAATCCTCCTAGCACAATCTCTATATCAATCCAAGGTAAGTGTTTATGTTATAAGTGGTTATTCTTGTTCTTTTGATTCCATGTAAACCCTAGATGATCCAAACAATTTATCTGTGTTTAATTGATCATGCCTGATGAATATGTAATTGTTATAGATTGAATGAATGTGTAGTGATTGCTTGATGTTAGTGATACTATGGACATGATGGAACTGTTAGATTGATTGATTTAATTCATGACACTGTTGATTTCTGAGATTACGGTTTTGGTTCATAGAAACACTGAAAAACTGTATTTCTGCATTGTTAACCTTAGATTATTGGGTAATCCGGAGATAATTGTCAGACTTTACGAAGTCACTAAGTCTGAAGTTATCATATTCCGAATTTATTGAATGTACAATGTCCGAATTTATTGAATGTATGCATATGGAGTCCGAGTTTATATTTGTGATATGCATGATGTCCGAGTTTGCTAAAGATTGATGATGTTCGAATTTGTTGAAGGTTGGTGATGTATGAGTTTGTGGTGATAAAACTTAATGGAAAGAGTTTGTGGTGATAGAACTTAATTGAAGAAAATTTGTGGTGATAGAACTTAACTGGAAGAGTTTGTGGTGATATAACTTAATTGTTAGAGTTTATTTTCTAAGTAGTTTCGTGTCTGACTTTACATATGGGTCCGGGTTTATTAATCCATAGAATATATATGTGTTTAGTTGTTCTGAATTATGTATATGTAATGTAGTTGTGTTGTTTGCATTTCCCAAAGTCACTTTACATGCCACCAACTAATGTCAGCAACTAGAGAATCTAATGTGTGTCACTGCATGATAAAACCTGATAACTTGATTACATAAACACTTGGTTGTCATAACGACTTACTTCAATTTTGACTCTTTGGACAATTAGGGTATTGCAAACCCTACTCGTATACATACTTACACTTATGGTACATTAGGTTGCGTGTAACAGACCTAACATTTCTTTAACGCGTAGAGACACGTTAACACTTACCGAGCAAACTAAGGTGAGTTCACTACTCTTTTACAAACATGCGTCTCGGGGGGACAAACTAATATTCATGGGAGGAATACTTTTAAATGTTGTAGTCTAAATTCGATGTTAGTTAATAAACTCAAACTCTATCATGAGAGTCCCTACTTACTACCGAGCTAGTTGCCTGGGAGGCAACAGGGTATTAGTTGATAGTGCTATTAGGTTTAACACACCTCACACGTGTTAGGAGCCGGGCGTGAACTAAGGACCGTAAACACTTGATCATTGTTGATAGACATTGATGAGGGCATAACAAACATAACAGTCACTTTGGTATCGAGTTTATTATTCTTGACATGTCTTTAAGCTAAACACTTACATGATTTACATTAAACAAAACTGTGAACTCGCTAGCTTTATGCTGATACACTTTTTTGAATGCTTGCAGGTCGTTAGATACGTCGGTGGAGCGGAACTTGCAGTCTGAGGAGCTAGAAGTGTCATGGGCATGCTACTTGATGCAAACATTTGATACTTTGTGTTTTAAAACATTTTGATATTCGTTGTTTGAAATATATAAATTTGCTTCCACTGAACATATGCTTTGTTTGAAACGTTCAATTTGAATTACACTATTCACGTTGGACATGATGTTGGTGTTTAATATTTTTACTATTAGTTCGACATAATTAGTGGCTAGATCCTGGTACGTCAAACGCCCCGTGGTAAAACCCTGCAGGGGTATTTTGGGGGTGTGACATATTCTCTTGAATTAAATTCGGAACTGACAAAGTCGGACAAATGACAAGTCCGGAACTAATGTCAAATTTGTACCTGTACTCCGTACTTCCTAAACTTGTGTGGTTTTGGTAAACCACAAAACTGTGACTTCACGGTAATAGGAGTTTACCCAAAAACTTAGGAAAAACCCTAATACTCAAAAGATGATGATGGAAAAAACACTTCTTCAACCAAAAAAGCTTGAATTCTGTATATCAATCTCGAACCGTACAATAAGAGCAAATGCTCTGATACCAATTGTAGGTTCCTATTACGTGGATCGTTACAAGATTAACAATCAATCAAGGGTGCGGAATCCCCTTGATAGATCAACTAACACAGAAACAAGAATATAAGATGAAGACATGAACAAATACTTTAAATTGATCTTCTATGATTATCAAACTCAAACGTTTACAATCACTCAAGATCACAAGAACTCACAGCCACGTTCTGTGTTTTCTCTCATAAACTCTCTGTAACTGCTCTCTTAGTGTCTAACCTAAACCCTAATGCATAGTACTGCTTATATAACACAGCCATGCAAACTGGGCTAGGCCCACGTACACGCTAAACACAAACTCAGACTCAACGAATACAAGATATAAACTTGGAATGTAGAATGTGTAACAAATTCGGATTCCTCATTTATACATAAATTCGGACTCCTCATATTATCACAAACTCGTACTGGCCTTTAAGAGACTTCATAAACTCGGACATCCCTTCATCATCACATGTTTGGACAAGCTTTGTTTAGCAAACTCGGACCTTCATTGTGATGATAAACTCGGACCTGTCTTGATTATTATATCCAAAGACCAAACCAAATCTGTTGTCACATAACATGCACCAACAAAAATACGATTTTTTGTTTCAAAAAACCCCCGCGCGTTGCGGAGGGATTGCATGTCTCCTTCGCGTGGCGCGGGGATGACAATCTTGGTTGTATGTTTGAATGGATTCCCCGCACGTCGCAGAGCGACCTGGTGTGCACTCCGTGTGGCACGCTCGCACCACTTTTCCAGCAGCTTCAGCATGCTAGGCACTTTTTCCAACCTTAACCAAATTTGTCATTTTTCACCCAAATAACCTTCATTTCCGTCCAAACTCATTTTATCCGCTTGGGTCTTAAATCTTAACATTTTTAAACTATCTCCCACTACCCGGACCCATTGATCTTGAGTTCATTACTCTTATTATTCGGTTTGCGTTTATTACTCGTTGAACCCGTTATAAGACTTGTGTTTTAGCTTCAAGTCTTCTACATTCTTGGCAAAACTTTTCGCTATTTTCCCCCAACCACTGCCATAGTTATGGTTGGTATTCCTTAGTAATAACTATGGCATCGAAATGCCGTCTTCTTGTATGGTGTCTTACGCGTTTAACCCATTACGAAATTTAAGCTCTTTAGCTCGAACCATCCTCTTTCTTTCATGAAGACTTCTTATTGTTTTCCAATGAGTCTTCAATCATAATTTCTTCTACCCAAACAAGTAATTGTGCATATATCCTCACATCACAATTAAGACACCAAAACATACTAGAGTTATTGGAAACAAAATATCCTTTATGCACCCATCAATCCATCATCTCCATCGTGGTATAATAATACGTGGATCCTTCATCTTTATTCGACATTATATCCATAACGTTGTACACATTTTATAGAATATGATGTGATATAATGTATTTGTCCACTATAATTAATATGTGATCAATATGATGTACTTAATTACTTTAGCGTATCATACATGACATGTATATTATTGTATCAATCTAATAGATAATCGATATTTACATTGGCATTTTTTTTCTTTATTTATCGCACTTTTGTGGTATAAACTACAACAATGAGTATGATGTTGGCTTCATACGATTGAAATGAAATGTCGTCTAGACTTCACCAATTTACTTGTGTTCACTACCGGTGCTTCGTGTTGGTGCTCTTGTTCTTGTTCATGAGTTAAAAAGAAACATAGTTTTATAACAACGTTATTTATGATAATAATTTATAAATGTTGACTTAAATCACTGTAACAAAATTTAATCACTTTTCTCTCTCTCTAAAACAGGGGAAATTTTGAAATAAAAAAACACATAATGTTTCATCTCCTCCCTTAAATACCAACTATACGTTTTGGATTCATTAGTTGTGAATAAAGGAAGAACTTCACACTTTATTCATGATTGTGTGTGAGAACAGTGGCGGATCTAGAAAATCTTCGTAGCGGTAATGTTTTATAAAAATACGGTAACGAAATCGAAAAAACGTCAAAAAAACATCACTTTTACCAAAATTTACATTACCGCCGGTTCGCCAAGCGGTAGCGGAGGCTACCCCTACTTGAATGGTAGATCCGCCCCTATGTGAGAAATTACGGTATGAGTGACCGTTGGGAAGTCCAAACTTGGGCAACCAAAAGCAAAATAAACCTTGGAGAACTGGTATGAGGGGTCGGATGTTACAAAGTAATTTTCTAAGAGGGCACTGGAATTTGATGGTATTAGAGTCTGAATTTATACGTTTGATTTGCAAAAGTTGTCGAAACTGGAATGAATGGATAACAAATTAACACATTTAATTGGAGAAGTGGACCTCGTCCAATATTGCATCAAAATGTGTTCCGGCTGAGACAAATAAACACTTGTTTGATTTGTAAAAATAACTGATGTTAATTATCATGTAAAAGGAATAATAAATACCATTGCAATGATACTCTGCAGCCCGAGTAAAATGGTTTAGAAGATAGTGCTCGTCAAATATAGACTTCCGATAAATTTGATGAGCATATAGTACTTGGTACTGGTACCGAATTTTTTCAGTATCGAATCGGTACCCACTTTTGACGTTTTTGATACGGTATTTTGCCGGATTTTACCCTTGAATACCAGTACCGGTACCATACCGAACATTTATGGTATCGGGACCTGTATTTGGCGAAATTCGGTACCGGTACCAAGCTCATCCCTAATTTCAACTCATTTGACCCCTTCCCCAGCTCCCCATGTTCTTTTTACTTGACCCACTTGAGATAAAAGTAAAACCCAACCCAACCCAACTCAACCCATTCTTAAGTAAACGGGCCGAAAAATTGCCACCTATAGCACCATAACACATAATAGCATGAACAAGCCACAATTTACAACATGAACAGTTGAAACTCATAGAACATCCTTGAGTCCTTTAAAACACATCCATACAAAAGTCTACCAATAACAAAATCAGCTTCAAAGAAAATAGAACTATGACCACTGCAAATCTCTTTACACTAGAAACCAAGTCCTATCAGAAACAATTTTGTGTAATTACATGCAGCAAGGTGGCGATATCATCGTATTCCGCACTCTAAACATTTGCGTCATCTGTGGAATATGATGTCACATTATTACCAACCCATATATGAGCGAACAGACATCATAAATAATAGTTAATAAATTTAATCCCATATAACTTCAAGATTTACTGTCTCCAGTATTTTTTGTAGAGAACGAATCACTGAAAAACAGAATTGTGTGTTTTTTTCATGATCTAATACCTTTTAAATATGCAGGCATCACTTAACTAGAAATGTCCTTCCTGTTGCCAGATAGATACGTTGTTTCCCCATACAGTCTGTTAAGAAAGATTGTAAATAATAAAATATAGGAACATTCGATGTAAAATAGTGCGCTAGTTAAGAAGTATATCTTGCAACCCTAAACCATAAGTAGTATGAGCAGAAGCAAAAGAGTTAATAATTACCGTGGATTTTTTACATGAAGCAGTAAGAAAATGAGGGCGATGAGAATAGACGAAGAGCCGACAAAAATGTAGGCCACCCCAAGAAAACTGTTTTTTCCTCCCAACCAACTTGATGTTGAAAGTACAAGCATTTTTGTTCCACCAAAACTGTAAGTGTTATAATTGTTCATCAGGTGTACTACAATAATGTCATCTTCTTCTAAATCCTCTTCAATTCTCCCGTACAATTTGCGAAAGCTTGGAAAAGCAGCCGTCCGCATCCACACAATAAGATCCTCTTGATCACTTAGCTGATTCATTCAATACCCAGGTATATTCAAATTCTTCAACACAATATTATCAAGTAAAGACATTATTATTTGACTGATTGCATAAACTCACCGGGATAGATGTATCTAGCTTTCCACCACCAATGAAAGAGCCATTTTGAAAATTGAAAGGATAAACTTGCTTGCCAAATTTGTGATCATGGTCACTCTTCCATGCGATATTTTTTCTTTCAATTTTCAATTTTTTTGTCCCACGTGAAAAGGAATATGTGTCGTTAAATAAACTCCATGCAACTAACCCACAAGGGACTATAGGGAGACCATTTTCAAATGCTTGTGGTTCGCATGAACTCGTTTTGTTGTATCCTAGTCCATGTAGGAGTTGATCATCACTTCTACTTTTCACATACCTACATTGAATGCATGTTTGAATCAAAATACATTAATACTCTACATATAAAAAGCAGTAGAAATGGCGCCTTAAGGAGAACACTAACCGCCGGTGGTTTTGGTAAAAGTTGTCCAGCTGATAATAGATGTAAATTGGCGCTTTCATAGGCTTGTCCACCTACATTGGATATCAAGATTCACATATGCTTGATGAGAGAGAGACATACACCCATAAATGACAGTCCATTAATAATCAAAGGTGGTCAACCACAAACAAAAATCAAAGTATGACCTTCAAATAGCGGTGGCAACTCTTTGGAGTTGATGCATTCTTGATATAAGCTACCTTGTTGTTCTTAAACGTGTCTGGTACACAATCAATATCGTATCTATCCACAATTTCAGTAACCTGCAATGTAAAGTAAGCCCACTTAACAGATTTTTAACTACCATATAATTGTAAATAGTAAAACATGAATTGATGTTTACACTCTGTGAAGCATGAAGAGAAATTAACCCAACCGGGATGAAAACGACACCCATGAGAAAGAATGTCCCAATGACCTGAAAGGAAGAATATGTATCATCACCATTGATCCACATGTAGCAATAAAGTGTAAAATATGTGTTTTGCACTCACCCATGCTGGTGTTAGAACAGGTTTACATGCAGGAAGAGTTTGTTGGGTGAACTGGTGTATAGCTGCAAAAGCACAAGTGATGTGATATAGTGAAGTTTGAAGTCAAATTATGATTAGCCTAACTGATGATCCCATTAATTAGCAGTGGTTTTGAAAAGGGTGGCTCGCTTTCTGACTCATTTAGGTGCAGTCTTGAGGTGCATCGCTTAGTTATGTCTAATGTGTGAGTAGCACCAGGCTAATTGAGAAACTTGAGTGGACCACACATTTTCCCTAAGTTTTTCATAATATACACCTATGTATAGTTTAAAACTGACGATATACATATGTGTATAATTCAAGATTTGACAATACACATCCATGTATATAGTTAATTTAAAGTATACATATGTGTATATTACGAAAAGCTTAGGAAAATGTGTGGTCTTCTCAAGTTCCTCAAATACGGTGGACTCCCTCCCCTGTATATAGAAAGATGCTGATGGTACCAACTGAATGAAAATAAACTAGTAATGATCGGTTAAAAAAGTTGAAGGGATGATCAAAATCACATTTGTTTCTCTCTCCTAATAAGAAAGGAGGATCGGATCAAAAGGAATTACATACCTTTGGAGCGGCCGCGAAGAACCACCGGGGCAGAGGAATGATTATCAGCTGAAATGGCTGCTCCATCCACATCCATGCTGATCAATTGTCTCCTCCCAAACTCCTCCTATTCAAATCACGATCAAAACCAAACCAACCAAAACATAACACAGAATCGGTCAACTGAAACAAGAAATTGGACCCACCATTTCGTAATAGGAAAGTCAATCTGTGCTAATCAAGAACAGATCGTACCTGTGATTTGAGAAAACATAGAATAGAAGAAGGAATCTAAAGCGGAGTAGTTATTAGGGTTTGATATGGACGTTTTCTTGGGTACAAGTCAAAGGGGTGAACTTGCTCTCTGGATTTGGAATGTTTCCCTTCTCCCTGGATCATATCCTTCGAAATTGTGAGGTCGTCGGGTTTGACCCAGACTATCAGCAGGCGCTTGAACGTTAAAATGTCTCTCTCTCAAACTTGGATATTGGCGGTTTTTCTAATAAGGACACCGCTCCCTCGAAGTCACAAAAAACTTTGGCGAATGCTCTGTTTAGAAAAATCGCTCAAAGCCTGGGAGAAGCTTTTGATTTGCCATCCCGCCAGAAGGCGGTGTTTGAGTGCCTGAAAGGTCCCCATGCTCAGGAATTTTTGACCGTTATACCAATTGAGGGGTTTGGACAATGTATGTCTGCAGTAGAATATAGAGCCATTCTCAAATACCGGTTGATGATCCCGATGTACCCGGAATATGAAACTTGCCCGATATGTCGTAAAGCTTGTATGGATAAATACGGGGAGCATGCAGTTCACTGTAAAGAGCTCCCTGGGTTCAAATATCGGCACGACTGGGTGCGTGATGCTTTGTGGGACATCTTAAGAAGAGCTGGGATTTCCGCTAAGAAAGAAGCCCCTGTGAATTTCCTCACGGACCCTATGGAAGGGAGATCTACTCTGCGACCAGCGGATCTGCTCGTCTTTGGCTGGGTTGGGGGGAACATGCTTGTGTAGACCTCACGGGGGTTTCCCCTTTGGTTGGTTTAAGGAAAACGGGTTTATAGCTGGACAAGCGGCAAGAAAGGCAGAATCAAAGAAAGTGGATAAGCACGCTAAAGCTTGCGCAAAGAACCAGCATGTCTTTGTCCCTTTTGTCTTTGATACTTTTGGCTCCCTAGTGCCAGAAGCTATCCACTTCTTGACGAGGGTTCAACGTGTCGTCTACAGCAATTGTTCAACCCCAGGGGGGCAAGGGTTTGTATTTGGAAGGTTAGGGTTTGCAATTTAGAAAGGATTGGTGGCGCAGCTTGTTGCCCGGCTACCTTCTGTTTTGATGTAACTTGGCAAGTTTTCTGAATTTAAAATAAATATAATTATCAGAAAAAAAAAAGCATAGATACATTAAAAAAAAAGAACAACCTATCAAATTGAATTGAATGGGTGGTGAACAAGGCTTTAAACTAATCGAACGTTCTGTGAATAGTTCGTGAATTGTTTATTGAGAACTTCGTTTATGTTCATTCGACTAGCTTAACGAACGAACACAAACAAACAATTCCGTTTGGTTAGCTTAACGAACGAACACGAACACGGATCTCGTTCGTTCGACTGCGTTCCTGAACGTTCGGTAATATATTCAGTTACATTCGTTCATGTTTGTTTGATTATATAAAAAAATATTAATAAACATTTTATCTAAACATATTGAGAACTTGAAACCCCATTTTTTTTCTACGTTAGCTAAACTTTGGACATTCTAAGACATATTTGAGGATAACTATGTCTAATCTAAGTTAGTTAAACTTGATTAATCGTTTGGTGGTGTAGTAGACTTCTTGTGTTTTGATTTATCATTTGATGGTTGTATTTAACTACTTATATCCAATGTTTAAGGATAATAATGTTCTTATTTTTTATTTTCAGTTAAATGTTCGTTTGCAATCTTTTTTATTTGCTTGCATTCGTTTGTGTTCGAGACCAGTGTTCACGAACTGTTCATGAAAAACTGAATCTCCTTAACGAAAGAATACAGACATAAACTTATGTTCGGTATGCGTTCGCGAACATGTTAATTTCCTTAAGGAACGAATAAGAACATGGTCTTGTTCGTGTTCGTTCAGTTTGTTTACAACCTAGTGGTGAATGCATCAATTTTTTTCATCCGTAATGGTTAATGCTTCTTAATTCACATTTTCTGCTACATTAGCATCATAAAACCTCTTCGGTGGTGGTGGTGAAGTGGTAAGAGAGAGACTTGGGGTTCTAAGGGACCTAGGTTCCATTTAGGGGTGTGCAGGGTTCGGTTCGGTTCGGTTTTTTGGCAAAATTAAAACCGTTACTGAAATGTCGGTTTTCGGTTTTTAAAAACCGTTTGGTTTCGGTTTTTTTCGGTTTTGGTTTTTCGGTTTTTACGTCAGTTCGGTTCGGTTTTTCGGTTATTTCGGTTTTTGGAACAAAATTATGTAAGATTCAAAAATTAAAAGGTATAATTTATATTATAACAATTTTTGTATATGTTTATATTTAATTTATTACAAATAACCTCTTTAATTAATATTGTTTACATAAACAAACCTTCTAATCTATTTTTATGTTTTATTCAAAGTTTTATTAAGATATTTTCTTTTATAATAATTTGAAGATCATTTAATTTTTATATTAAATTTTGTTATTTTTATAGGTAGTAAATAAATCATTTCAATTATAAATAAACATGTAATGTTTTTATTGTAAACACTTAACATTCAATAATAAAATTAATATTTTTACTAGCATTGGGTTAAACGCTTAAACAATTTAAACTTAAACATAAAATATATGGATTGTAACTTATTAGTTCAGTGCGGTTCGGTTTTTTCGTTTATTGAAAATGTTTATCCGAAAACCGAACCGAAATTTTCGGTTATTAAAAATCCAAAAACCGAACCGTTGGTTTTTGTTTCGGTTCGGTTTTTTTGGTTCGGTTATTCGGTTACGGTTCGGTTATTTCGGTTTTCTTGCTCACCCCTAGTTCCATTCATGTCCTTCCTATTATTTTCTGCAGCACCTGGCGATGATGAGAGACTAGGCGAATCAGTAGAGATCGCTACTTCGATCCTTGAACTGAGCGGGTTTAACCTCACCGCACTGTTGTGCCTTAGGACGAGTGTTCACGGGCTTCGTCTCAGGTGACGGTTTTCCCCGGTTCGGAGGCGAGTGTGATGTGGTGAATTTCGCCAGTAGACCATTGGAAGATTTGTTGGCCATTCAAGAAAAGAAAACCTCTTTAAAAAAATGTGTAATGGTTAATTTTCTTTCAATCATTGCTTTCCATTTTGTTTTCTCTTTATTGGGCATTATACTAGAAATGCATTTCTCTCTTCATGCCCATATAATGCATGGGGGAGGGTATTGGGGGCGTCATCAAGCCTCTATAATGTCCCATTGCACATGGCTTAAAAATGGATCAGATAAAAACAATAAATAATGATATGATAGTACTAAACCATTAAATATAGTCTGTAAAATGGGTTCTCATAAATAAACACAAGTTAAGATGACCCTCTTTGAAAAAAAAACAAAGAAATAACATAAAATAGGTATGCCCTAGGTGCGCAAATCAGTTTTTCTTTTCTTTTTTTCAAACAAGTTTCGTTCCGGTCAACAGAAGTCCAATTGGTTTTCGCCAAAACCACTTTCGTTCAAATTGGTTTTGAAGTGTAAGATGATTGGTTCGGTTCCAGTCCCTATGGCTCGGTTCGATTTTACCTTTAAACCGGTTCCAAACTGGTTTTAACGAACAAGTTCCCAAAACGGTTTGCTTTTTTTTATTTTGATTCTGGTAATACGATGTTTAGTTTCCCAAACCAGTTCACACACATTTGTATTTCAGAAATTTGACTATTGGATGTAACATGTGCACTACGTTGGGGTGTTAAAATTTGTGAGGCTTAGGTTAGATGATTTGGATATTATTATTTACCCTGTGCAAAAAGTAACATCGAAGCTTTGATAAAAATAATCACATCACGATAGCGAAGTCTAAAGTTTATAAAACATCATATTTAAAGTTTGTAAGAGAAAAACAAACAAAAAAGTACAAAATTGAAACCTTAAATAGCTTTAGTAAACTGTAAGTTTGTATTTCCATAACTTGTACATTATCACACGCAACTTAGTTTTGAATAAAAGTAACACCTAGATGTAAATAAAAATAAACACATCGTCATGATATATTTATAATTTAATAAAATGTCATATTTAGGTAGTAAAGAAATGGTTCTTTTGATAATGTAGTTAACGGAGGAAGAAACAAAGAAAAAAAAGGAATAAACTACACCTTGATTATAGTTTCTCTTTTTATTTCTTTTGATTAAATTAGTTTTGTGAAATATTCTAATTTTATTTTGTCTATGGGGTTATCAAAGGGAGTAATATTAAACGTCTATGTTTCGTAAAAAGTACCTTAAAAAGGCTCTTTGGGACGATATTGGGTGTTATCAAAGGGAGTAATATTAAACGTCTACGTTTCGTAAAAAGTCCCTTAAAAAGGATCTTTGGGACGATATTGGGTGGTTATTGGGAGTTACTCGAGGTGGTGGGTTTTAATGGGGGATTTTAATGCGGTGCGCAGTCAGGAAGAGAGAAGGAATTCAAAATAAAATAAAACTCGCGCTTCTAATTTTAATAATTTCATTGTCAAAAAAGGGTTGAGAGAATACAATATGAAAGGTAGGAAATTTACTATTCATAAGCATAAAGGAAACAAACAAAGTAAAATTGACATAATCCTGGTATGCCAAGATTTTTTTAATGAATGGCCGATGGCTTATCTGAGGGCTTTACCTAGGTTTCACTCGGATCATTGCCCACTTACTTTGACTTGCACGGAAAAAAAAACTTTGGCCCAAACCTTTTAGAATTTTTAACTCTTGGATTGATAGAAAGGATTTTGATAAGGTGATCCAAAAGGCGTGGAAAACTTCATTGGGGTTGGGGAGGCGGATTTGGTTTTAGTGCAGAAATTTAAGGCGATACGGGAAAGTATAAAAAAATGGAAAAAGGATGTCTTAGCTAAGGAAGGGGAGGCAGAAACAATGCTTAGGGAAGAGTTGGAAAAGCTGGACGAAGTGGCGGAGTCTAAAGAGCTGTCCAAAGAGGAGGTCCAGACTAGACTGGAATGTTTGAAAGAACTAAAGAACCTGGAGGAATATAAAATTAAAGATCTCAAACAAAGAGCTAGGATTAGATAGGACCTAGAAGGAGATGAAAACACGGCATTCTTCCATGGGTATATCAACAGTAGATGTGCCAACAATAATATTCCGGGGTTGTTGATTGACAAGGTGTGGACAACAATACCATCTTTAGTCAAAAAAGAAACCATGGGCTTCTTCAAGAAAGCATTTGCGGAAAAGATTGGAGACAGACATAAACTCACGTGCCATAATATCAGAGATTCTCGGAGGGGGATGCGGCTTCCCTTACGGTCCAGTTCAGGGGGGAAGAAATAAAAAGCGCGGTGTTTGAATGTGGGGCGGATAAAGCGCCTGGGCCCGACGGCTTCAATTTCAAATTCATCAAAAGGTACTGGAACTTATTTGAAAATTATTTTGCTAACATGTTAGCTTCGTTTTACAGTAAAGGCACTATTTCCGCCGAGTGTAGCTCATTGTTCATAACTCTCATTCCGAAGAACAAGGACCCGATTGGCCTGAAAGATTATAGACCGATAAACCTGATCGGGATGATAAGTAAAACGATATAAAAAATTCTTGCAAAACGCCTCAAGAAGATAATTGGCTCTGTCATCTCGAAAAACCAAACGGCTTTTATTAAAGGAATGTACATTCTTGGCAGCCCTTTAATGTTAAATGAACTAATTGTGTGGATTAAAAAAGTTAAAAACAAGGCCTTCCTTTTAAAAATTGATTTTGAAAATGCTTATGATAACGTTAGTTGGAGGTTTCTTCTGGATATTATGGGTCAAATGGGTTTTCCTGATATATGGTGCAAGTGGGTTGAAGGGATTCTTGTTTCGGGGAGTTATTCGGTCCTCATGAATGGGCCTCCTAATTTCGAATTTAAATGCTCCAAAGGAATTAGGCAAGGAGACCCGTTATCTCCGTTTTTGTTTCATATAGTAATGGAAGCGTTGTCTGGCATTTTATGCAAAGCAGGCCTATTAAAAGGAATTCAAACTCCAAATAACGGCCCTGAAATCTCTCATCTCTTATATGCTGGGGGAGTGGAATAAGGAAAATGTGGTAAATGTGGCCAGATTTTTGAGAATATTTTGTTTGTGCTCGGGGTTAAAAATTAATTTACACAAATCAAACTTATTCAGGATGGGTGTGGAAGAGGTAAAGGTCACTGAGATGGCTAAGGTGGTTGGGTGCCAAACTGATAATATTTCGCTTACTTATCTAGGGATCAAAATGGGGGCTAATATGAACAGGCTTAATAACTGAAACCCGATTATTGAGGTTTTTAATAAAAGGTTATTGACTTAGAAAGCTAAAACTCTTTCAACCGGGGAGGCTCACTTTGATTAATTCGGTGTTGGAAAGTCTTCCTATCTATTATTTTTCGTTCCACAAGGCCCCTGTCGGTATAATAAAGATGTTAGAAGCTAAGATGAGAAAATTCTTTTGGGCGGGGTCTACTGATACTAAGAAAATGTATTGGGTAGCGTCGGAGGGGGTTACTTGGCCTATGGAAAAACGGGGTTTGGGAATTAACAGACTTAAAGAGGTTAACGAGGCGTTTTTCGCTAAATGGGGTTGGAGGTATAGCGTGGAGAGTAAAAATCTTTGGAGGAAGGTGGTGGAAGCCTGCCATTTTAAAAACAATCAATGGAATTTCTTCCTTTTAATGGTAACATTTCAGGATGTTGGAAAAATATTGTGATTTTGGTGGCTAAAATGAAGTTTAATGGGAAGGGTTTAAATGGGTTGATTTCGGGCAAGGTGGGGAATGGGGAAGAAATTAGGTTTTGGGTTGACACTTGGGTGGGCAATCTTCCTTTCATGGAAAGATGGCCGCATCTGTTTTGTCACACCCTGACCGATGGCGGAATCATCGGGGCGCGGCACTAAGCGAATCAGATTGTTCAAGAGAATCATAACAATTACTATATGACAATATTTAACAAGGTTTAATTTCACATAAAACTAAACAAATATTCATACAATAATTGAAATAAATCCAAGTTTCTCAAACAACAAAATAAAGTAGACAACTTGATTAAGCGTGTATCTAGAGAGTCCTATTCTTGATTCAAGATAACCTGCGTTTAACCTGCAGCATACGTTAAAATAATGTCAATACAAAAATGTATTGGCGAGCATACGGGTTTTGTTATAACAGCATATTAGAGAAAAGCGTCGTGGAAATACCATATACATAAACATGATTCACATAACATATAAACTAAACAAGACAAATTTCACATGTTAAGCTCTCGAGAAGGCTGGTAAGCGCGATGTGTCCTTCCTAGCTAGACCCCGTCGGGTGTCAGCCAATCTATAGTACCATACTAGCTAAGGTGGAGTTAATGAAAAAGTGTCCTAGTATATATGTTTCTAGCATCACGTATAAATAGGTATAACAGATATTCGCGTGTGATAAATCGGTTTAGTTTGTGTTGTGTACTTTTAATATGAACGTATGTTACACCTAAAAAGTGCGTTAAAGCGAAAAGTATGCTCACAGTGAGTGCGTAAACAGCAATTCACGAGCGAGATGGAGTGAGGAGACTGTCGGGTCAGCCTGCGGGAAGAAACAGAAGTGCATCAGTCTTCGGTAGTGTTGAAACGGTTGGACGGAAAAGTTGTACGTGAAACAGTCACTTCGTACGAAGTGCCACTTTCGTAAAAAGTGCCACTTCAGTAAGAAGTGACACTTTCGTAAGAAGTGCCACTTTCGTAAGAAATGCCACTTTCGTGCGAAGTGCCACTTTCGTAAGAAGTGCCACTTTCGTGCGAAGTGCCACTTTCGTAAGAAGTGCCAGTTCGTACGAAGTGCACATTTCGTGCAAAATCGAGTGTTTTCGCGTCGTTTATTCGGGAAATCGAGTGGTCATCCCTTCGGCCTCAAGTTACTGGTCAAACCTAGCGCCGGAGAGGTCTTTGGAGCAGTTTTAGTCAGTTCACAGGAACTTGGGCTGGTTCGTACGAACTGGTAGTTTGTATGAAGCAGCCCAGTTCGTACGAACTGGCTGTCTTTTGTTACGGACAGGGTTTTTGTTTGGAATGGACGTGTTTTGAATCCATTTCAGGCTGTTTTTTACTCCGCTTCGTCCCACTGATTAAGTGAAGGAAACTTAGGTCGGTTCTTATTCGTTTTTTGTGAAAAAATCAAGTTTAACACAGTTTCCTTAGGATTTACACACTTTGTGAGTTGAAATCATGAGATTTCGATCTTGCGAAGCCAAAGCTAAGTCCAAAACACTCATTTAGGTGTGAAACCAAGGTAAAAATAGAAGGTTTTATGAAAAAGATGAAGGTTTTTGTAAAAGAAGAAGTTTTAGATGAAATCAGAGATAGACTCGTGTAATCGTTGTGTAAATCATCGTGGTTTGCTTGAAAGTAGTTATTTCTTAGGTTGCAAAACAGAGGGAGTGCAGGTTGGGGCGTTAGTGCAAAATGGCAGCAAGTGTGAGAGCATGAGTGTGCTTGGTATTTATAGGAGATGAGAGGAGAAGGCCTCAGTTCGTAAGAAGTGCCACTTTCGTGAGAAGTGCCACTTTCGAGCAAAGTGCCACTTTCGTGAGAAGTGCCACTTTCGTGAAAAGTGACCCTTTTGTAAGAAGTGCCACTTTCGTAAGAAGTGACCCAGTTCGTCTGGTGTTTTCGTTCGTATTAGTTAGTTATATTAAGCGTTTTAGCGAGGCGTGTGTGTGTATATATATATAATATTATAACTATAAATAACATAGATAACTATGTTTCGAGTTTGCGTTGCGTTGAGCGTTTCATGCATTATGCGTTTGGACGAGATAATTAAGTGAGATACAACGCGTGTTAGTTCCCAGGTTTTGTGAGTGTCGGGTTGGTGTGTAAGCGAGCGAGTAGCCTTTGGAAAAAAAATCACGCGGTACTATAGTATAAGCGAAGGCGTTGTAAGTGAATGTATCGTTAAGGGCGACGTGTAGTGTGAAATAGGCGATGTAGTGTGAAAGTATGAGATCTAGCGTAGTAAGCGATATAGTTTACATTATGATCCGAATCTCTGGTGCTAGGCGTAACGAGAGTAACGAGCTGCGAAAATGCGGGTTGTTGCAGTCTTCCCTACTTTAGGAAATTTAGTCCCAAAACTTATTAGAGAGGAAGACTTGAGAATTAACACGAATAGATAGCGAAAGGCGTTAGCGTAAGTTGAGGATGAATGAACGATCAATTGAGGATTGACGAGTGAAAGCGTCTCGGTGGTGTAGGGAATCGATGAGTACAAGCAACTTAATTGACTCGTGGTTGATAACTCACGAGTTGGCGATTCAAAAATGTTTTTAAGTTTTTGAAAAGTTTTGTTAAACTATTACGAAAAGGCTTTTAAATGAAACTCGATTTATGAAAACTTTCTCACAACGCGGCGTTAGGCTGAGTCGTTTTACACTCACATTGTAAGAAGGATTTTACTTGCCCAAAGGTTTACAAAAAATCAAAATTTTTAGAAATCTTTTCATTTATTTTCAAAACATAACAGTAAAAACAATTTTTAACGGTATCAAAAAGTTTAATTAGCGTCGTACCCCACATGGCATCTTT
Source organism: Scalesia atractyloides (assembly GCA_947069175.1). Lineage (NCBI taxonomy): Eukaryota > Viridiplantae > Streptophyta > Magnoliopsida > Asterales > Asteraceae > Scalesia > Scalesia atractyloides. The sequence continues at coordinate 49,182,526 of CAMTDV010000004.1, read as the reverse complement.
CCACGAAAGTTTGTTAATATGGCTAAAACACTTATATATAGGAAGTACCAGCGGCATATCCACCATGTTTTAGCCATATCGCCTCCGTCTCGTGGAGCGATGTCAAGTGTGCCGACATATTAAGGATAGATTTCGATAACCATGGTCCAAGCGGCAAAAGGTCAGACCAAGTTTGAAAAGAAGACCAAGTAGACTGAGCGGAGAAGCTGATTGCAAACTTGGTTAGAGACAAGAGTATGCGGGAATGGTTCGGCGATTGGAATAGCGAAGCGGTAAGAATGAGAGATACGATAAGCGATAAAGCGTCGAGAGGGGGGAGCGATGAGCAAAGCGATAGCGTTAAGCGTCGAGAGGGGAAAGCGATAAGCGAAACGATAGCGTTAAAGCGTCGAGAGGGGAAAGGGGTAAGCGAAGCGAGGAAGATTCCAGCGAATGTATGATTGCATTGTTGTAGATTTGCGGGAAATCTAGCATTTGTGCGATCGAGAAGTGATGAGATGTTACGCCTTGCGAAGGGTTTAAGCGTGTGAAAATAGTCACCATAATATTAAAGGTCTAACAAATGTTCAATAACGCATGGCATTTCTTCACGAGAGTTTGTTAGCATGGCAAAAGCACTTATATATAGGAAGTACCAGCGTCGTATCCACCATGCTTCGACCACGTCGTCTCCGTCTCGTGAATAGATGTCACACTTTGTCGACATGGTTAAAACGCTTATATATAGGAAGTACCAGCGGCGTATCATGTTTTAACCACGCTTTAATGTTAGGGCACCATTAGAACTCACTACGATCCCCATGCGGACCCCAAGATAATCCCGTGTGCACCCGTGATTAATTTGGTGTTTGCATGTTTACCATAACTTATTTTAAAGGTGCATAGTAGGGGTAAAAATATGTTATATCGTGATATATTATATAGCGTTAATAATAAGATTTAGTGTGTGAGCCTAGACTAAGTGTGATGACTCAAGAGAGAGAGAGAGAGAGAGAGATGTCGTCGTATGTTGAAACGACATCGTATGATTAGAACAATTAGAAAGCATAAGTACTAATGTCGAAAATCGTACCATTAACAACGTCGTTCTGCGCCTGGTCGGTGTTGATGTTGACGACTTCTGCTACTGGGGATTCGGCTGCTGGTGCTACTGGTGTGGCGGTTGCTAGGGCGGCGAGTTGAGTTGGCGGTGCTGGAAGGGCTAGCATCGCATGTTGTCGCGGCCCTTTGCGGCAGTGGCTGGTGAAGTGGCCGTAACAGTTGCAGTTGTTGTAATAGCGGCAAGGGGTTCTAGCCTGGGGGTGATAAGTACATCTGTGACATTGGGGGAGAGTTCTAGTGTAAGCACGCCTTGGGGGAGGTGCAACCGTTTGGAGAGGCTCAGGGTTAAGTGGTGTAGTTGCTGAGTAATTGAGACTCGAGCTCTTTCTATTGCGGCTAGGCTTGGTGGTGGCTTGCGGTGGTGTGTCGTCGTCGTCGTCGGTAGTAGCTTGGTTAAGTTTCTTGGTGGAATTCTTGGAGAAGAATCCAGCCAAGATCCCCTTATCGTTGATCTCTGCGGCCAACTGATAGGTTTCTTCGATGGTACCCGGTCTTGCAGCCTCTACATAATCGCCCACACACTCAGGCAAAGCACAGATGTGCTTTTGATGGCCTTTTCGGGAGTGTCGACTTGGCTTGGGCAGATGATGCTAAGCTGTTTAAACCGTGCTATGAGGCCAGCGTTGTCACCTTCAACTTGCTTGATATCCCAAAATTCGTTTTCTAGCTTCTGGACTTCATGAGGAGGGAAGTATTCTTCCTTCATGAGCCCCTTCAGCTCATCCCAGGTTAGCGCGTAAGATGCATCGTTCCCCGTTTGTTGCGCTCGGCTGTCCACCAGTCGAGTGCCCTTGATTGAAATACTCCTGTAGCACACATGGTATGAAGATGCTCAGGGCACCCATTCTGACGGAGGGTAACCTCGATTGCATCAAACCACTGAAGCATCTGAGATACACTTCCTTCACCTGTGAAGACCATTGGGACACAAGCCTTGAACTGTTTGTAGGAGAAAGTAGACCTTGGTGCATCGGTTTTAGAGTCTTCCGATGTCTGTGAGTTACTGAGGGCTTGAACTTGGGTGATAATTTGAGGAATGACCTTGGACATTTCCTTGGCCACGAGCGAGGCGATCCTCTTATCGGCGTTTCTTCTGGCTTGACGTCGCGAGTTGGAAGCGTTCGAAGACATCTAGACAAAGAGATTTGGAATGAGATTCGATCATAATGATTTTGAGATTGCAAGGCGATTTGGCGCGCCAAAAACTTGTTATAGTTGATATAGTAACACGTATTTTTAAGATCACATAGGAAAACACGTATGTCCTAGATTCTCACGTATTCACATAAGCACGTGTAACCACGTACTATGTATACGTATATATATATATAGAGAGAGAGAGAGAGTGCGAGGACGCATTTAAGAGAGTTGTTATGATTTAGTTTTGTTGCGAGTATTAGCTCTTGTTTTGGATTGCGATAGTTGTGCGAGTCGTGCATTAACATAGTAAGACGAAAGCGGTAAAAGCGGTAAGCGAAAAGCGACAAATCGAAAACTTTAAAAGTTTAAAATTCGTTGAAATGTGCGCGAGACATATGAAAATCGATGATGCGTAAAATCGACGATTGCAGGCTTAAAATTAATAAAGCGTCCTGGGTTTTGAGACAACAACTACCCAAAGTGATTCGATCATTCCGTTGAGTTTGGACACACGCTTTGGCCTAATAGGTGAATGCTCTCACCGCCTCGCGGCTAACGACATTACCCTTCCGGTTACTACGCGCCCCTAATCCGCGAAATAGTCGAGACTTTGGTGAGATTGAAAATCGTTGATTGGGACGAGTTTTCAAGGTTCGGGTTTCACCCCTAAATTAATAACTTCGAATCCCTGATTGTGGTTTCCCTCCCGGACACATCAGGAGTTTTCCACCGGATAGAATGGGAAATTTCCGTTAAGGTGTAGATATCACTCCTAACTTAATAGAAAATTTCGTGCTAATCAGAATACGCTGAGTGAGTGATTCGTTGAGAGTTCACAGTTTTCACACCTAATCTCGCCAAATCGACTCGTTTGTGATGTACGAGTATCTTTGCAGCTTCGTATGTTGTTTCCAAGTCTTAGGAAAGACTTCGTATAGTATTTTAAGTCCATATGCAATGTTTTAATCGGATAAGCAATGAATAAGCACATAGTTTCCTACTATAGACTAGGAAATTTGCCTAATTCACTATAGTTATGGCTCTGATACCAATCTGTCACACCCCGACCGACGCGGAATCTTCGGGCGCGGCACTAAGCGAATCAGATTGCTCAAGAGAATCCATAACAACTACTATGTGACAATATTTAACAAGGTTTAATTTCCCATAAAACTAAACAAATATTCATACAATAATTGAAATAAATCCAAGTTTCTCAAACAATAAAATAAAGTAGACAACTTGATTAAGCGTGTATCTAGAGAGTCTTATTCTTAATTCAAGATAACCTGCGTTTAACCTGCAACATACGTTAAAATAATGCCAATACAAAAATGTATTGGCGAGCATACAGGTTTTGTTATAATAGCATAGTAGAGAAAAGCGTCGTGAAATACCATATACATAAACATGATTCACATAACATATAAACTAAACAAGACAAATTTCAAATGTTAAGCTCTTGAGAAGGCTTGTAAGCGCGATGTGTCCTTCCTAGCTAGACCCCGTCGGGTGTCAGCCAATCTATAGTACCATACTAGCTAAGGTGGAGTTAACGAAAAAGTGTCCTAGTATATATGTTTCTAGCATCACGTATAAATATGTATAACATATATTCGCGTGTGATAAATCGGTTTAGTTTGTGTTGTGTACTTTTAATATGAACGTATGTTACACCAAAAAAGTACGTTAAAGTGAAAAGGGGTCAAGTATACTCACAGTGAGTGCGTAAACAGCAAATCATGAGCGAGATGGAGTGAGGAGAGTGTCGGGTCAGCCTGCGGGAAGAAACAGAAGTGCATCAGTCTTCGGTAGTGTTGAAACGGTTGGACGGAAAAGTTGTATGGCAAACAGTCTGTTCATACGAAGTGCCACTTTCGTAAGAAGTGCCACTTCCGTAAGAAGTGCCACTTTCGTAAGAAGTGCCACTTTCTTGCGAAGTGCCAGTTCGTAAGAAGTGCCACTTTCGTGAGAAGTGTCACTTTCGTGCGAACTGCCACTTTCGTGAGAAGTGCCACTTTCGTGAGAAGTGCCACTTTCGTAAGAAGTGCCACTTTCTTGCGAAGTGCCAGTTCGTAAGAAGTGCCACTTTCGTGAGAAGTGTCACTTTCGTGCGAACTGCCACTTTCGTGAGAAGTGCCACTTTCGTGAGAAGTGCCACTTTCGTGAGAAGTGCCACTTTCGTGAGAAGTGACCCTTACGTGAGAAGTGACCCTTTCGTGAGAAGTGCCACTTTCGTAAGAAGTGACCCTTTCGTAAGAAGTGACCCGTTTGTTTGGTGTATTCGTTCGTATTAGTTAGTTATATTAAGCGTTTTAGCGAGGCGTATATATATATATATACACATATATATATATACATATATATATATACATATATATACATATATATACACATATATATACATATATATACACATATATATACATATATATATATGTATATATATACATATATGTGTGTGTGTGTGTATAACCATAAATAACATAAATAACTGTGTTTCGAGTTTGTGTTGCGTTGAGCGGTTCATGCATTATGCGTTTGGACGAGATAATTAAGTAAGATACAACGTGTGTTAGTTCCCAGGTTTTGTGAGTGTCGCGTCGGTGTGTAAGCGAGCGAGCAGCCTTTGGAAAAAAATCACGCGGTATCTTAGTATAAGCGAAGGCGTTGTAAGTGAATGTGTCGTGTATTTCGTTTATCTCAATCGTTGTACTCCGAGATTTGATTATGAGAAAGTTATGTTAATGGAATCATATCTTATTACATCTATATCACATCTAATCGCTTATTAATCGCAAATTCAACGCAATCACAAGCAGTTATGCTACTATACGAGCCGAGTGTGTTATTGTTTAATAAACACTTGTGCCATCGCATCGCTTATCTCATCGCATCGCAAAACGCAGTTAATTATGTGAAATTATGTTTTATATGTGTTATGTTTGTTTATGTTATGGTTTGACATCGCTAAAACGCTCGCACACTCTCGTAACTCGCTCTCTCTCAAATTCAATGGTAATACAACGCTTAACGCTCGCTAAAACGCTTAATATAGCTATCTAATACGAACCGAGTCGCCAAACGAACTCTTAACACGAAATAATCAAACAAAACTTGGCCACTAGGTCAAGTTCGGCCGAACTTGTGCATCACAAGTTCGCCCGAACTTGTCTAGTGCACCTGATTCATCAAAACTCATCAAGTCCGCACGGACTTGTCTCCTATATTCTGAAAACAAGCATGTTCGCCCGAACTTGATACAAGTTCACCCGAACTTGATGTATCCAGCCCACTTTCTCACTTCACCTATAAATACTCAGCTCCTCTCCTCATTTGAACTTGCTGCAAGTTCGCCCGGAGCTCCCCAAAACCGAAACCCTTTGTTCCCTAAGTAAGAATCAACCCGTTTTCAAGCTACAACAACATTTTACAACGATTTTGCACAAGGTTTTACCTTCGATTTCATCAAAACTCCTCTGTTTACGAAAATCTTCATCTTTTTATGCAAAACTTATGTTTTTCACTTAGATCTATGCTTAGATCTAAGTAAAACCTTTTAAACATCGATTTTTACACAATATTCAGACTAAATGAGGTATGTTTCGTTCACTTTGAAGTGGAACGAGGCGTTGTCAAGCAAGATCTCAGATCCAGAAGCACAAGGACGAAATCGTCACTTTGCACAAACTGGACTAAATGGTTCGAACCTTCAAGTTCGCCCGGATTAGTCCGAGTTTCTGTAAAATGGCTAAAACTCGCTCCAAAATACCTCTTCAACCTAGGTTTTGCTCAGTAGCCTAAGGTTGGAGGGATGGACGCTGGATTTCCTCAGCAAACGACGCGAAAACGCACGAATTGGATGCCAAAACAGTCAAATTCGCTCGAAAAGCATCAAGTTACCTCGAACTTGTCACCAGTTTGGTGATCAAGTTCGCCCGAACTTGTACTGATTTCCAAGGAAATCAGAAAAGTTCGCCCGAACTTGTATCATCCCTCAGCAATACAGTCCAGTTCGCCCGAACTTGTATCTTACCTCAGCAAAAAGGGCAAGTTCGCCCGAACTTGTCTACTTTCTCAGGAAACCAGACAAGTTCGCCCGAACTTGTACCTCCAGTAAGTTTAGTTAGTCAAGTTCACCCTAACTTGTACCCCATGGTACAAGTTCGCCCGAACTTGTCTACTGCTCCTTCAACCGTTAACCGTTTCAGCAATTCGGAAGACTGATGCACTTCGGTTCGCCCGAACTCCTTAAACCAACTTTTGGGTGTCACATATGTTTCTTATATCAAATCACATCACACAACTCAAACGCTTATTTGCAATCTGCTATACATGACTATACGTGAAATCGGCTGAGTTGTATGTATTACTTGATTGATTGTACGCCACCCTTAACATGATAGTATACTACAGGTTGACCCGCCACCCGGAGGCCCGGGGTTGTTAAGGCTCGCATTTTTCATTTCTCATTTATTTTCTCTTTAGGATGTGGACACTTGTTCGCATGCCTCGATCAATCGCGGTTTGTTGGTTTACTTGAATCTAAGTAGTTACATAATTCACAACTGTTACTTATGTCATGCGGAGTATGCTAAACGCTTTTATATCTATTATGTACGCAAACCTGTATGCTCACCTTTACTTAATTGTATTGACGTTTTATTTTAACATATGTGGCAGGTTGAGGATATTTGCTATGGATGCTTAGTCGTAGGTTTTCCTTTAGAAAAATCATGTAATAAATCTAGGGAAGATCGAACCGGATTTTAAGTTTGAGAGATTGTTTAATATTGTAATGATTATTTGGGATTTTATTGTTTAATAGTATGGGATGTTAAATGTTTAAATATTATCACTTAATAGTTGTCATGATGTCTCTTGAGCAATCTGGTTCGCCTAGTGCTACGCCCCGATGTTTCCGCCATCGGTTGGGGTGTGACAGATTGGTATCAGAGCCATAACTATAGGGAAAATTAGGTAGAACTGCCATGTTTGACCTAGTCTATAGTTAGGATACCAAATCAGACCATTAAGCATCGATTATACGCCAAAACTGATAAGAACAGACAAGTTCGCCCGAACTTGGGGGCAAGTTCGCTCGAATTGATCAAATTCGCCCGAACTTGATCAGGTTCGCCCGGACTTGACCAAGTTCGCCCGAACTTATCAGTCCCCTACAACATCAAATAAGTTCAGTTAGGCTTGAGCAAGTTCGCTCGAACTTGACATCAGACTGATGCCAAGTTCGCCCGCACATGAGCAAAACCCTTTGAATTGAACTTTTAAACCTTGCTTTTCCTAAAGCAACCCCAACACACGTGAAGAATGCCCGTGCACAAAACGAGTGATCAAGTCGAGAATAGGTGTGAAAACCAAGAACTCTCGATAAGGTCATTCACCCCACGCATTCTCTCGCACGAGATACCTTCGTTGAGTTAGGAGTGATATCCAAACGTCGACGAAAATCTCCATATCTATCTAGTGGAACTCCCGATTTGATCGGTGCGCATAACCACAACTAGGAATGAAGTTGTTAAGTTAGGGGTGAAACCCGCATCTTAATAACTAGTTCTGCTCCTCGATTTTCAATCTCACCAAAGTCTCGATTATTTTGATGATTCGGAACACGACGTAACTGGAAGGATAAATGCCGTTAACCGTTGTATGACGAGAGAATTTGTCTATTAGGCCAAATCGTGTGTCCGAACTCAGTTTGAATCACTTTGGGTGTCGCTGTCTCAAAACCCAGGACGCTCCCAATTTGTAACATTCGTCGTAAAATAGGTTTTAAAAAAAAACCCGCTCCGTTTAAAAATCAAGTATTCATCTAAATGTTCATTTCGTATTTATTGCATTAGTTATTGTATATTAATATTCATAATTAATAAATAACTCAAAAGTAAAAAGATAACCAATAAATAAAAATAATAATAAGTTATAGAAAATAAGCTTTATAATAAAATAAAACAAAAAAATAATAATAATAATAAAAAGGAGTAGCCGGGTCTCGAACCCGGGTCTCCCGGAAACTCACACACAGTCTACACCACTGCACCACACGCACATGTTGTGAAGTAATTTAATCAAATAAAACTTAAAGTCTCACCCGCGTACTATCTGATTTCAACCGGAACTGAACCCGCCCAACAACTTCAAATAATCTCAGATTCTGGTTTGATCGCGAGAATTTTGTGAATAATTGATGATACAATGTCAGTTATAACCGGCACCCATATTCAATTCAAAACGAAACTGACCCAAAACATATGATTAATTGAGATTGAAACCGAAAATCAAATCATTAATATGTGAAACCGAAATTATTGAAGGAACTATAAATACCGACCCTAAACATCTAAGCAACTCGCTCATACCTTTCTCTGTTATCAATTTTTCTGCGAACCCTTGCCGCCGTTGAAATCATCACCGGAAACTTTCTGTTCAGTCGCCAGGGAAATCAAACGTCACAAATCGATCTGGTACAAGTTTCTAAACATTCTTATATAAACTATGTTATGGATTAATTTGAATAAATCTTGGTGGATTCTTAACAGTCGGGTTTATATACTTGGGAAGAAGATGAAGTTGTAAATGTGTATAAATTTAATTAAAATTGTATTTTTAACCGGGTTAGACACACAGTCCAGTGGTGGACTGTGTGCAATATATGCCAACATACTCAGGTTCGACTCTTGTGCCTAACCGGTTTTTCGGCAATAAAATTCTTTTTCTAAAACTTAAACAAATCAAGGCTCGGTAAGTTGTTAAGTATATTATAATTTCCATATTCACCGGGTTAGACACCTGGGCTGGGTGCAAATCAACGCCGAGGGCACAGGTTCGAGACCGGTTCTACACACTGGTTCAAAGGATTTTAAATTCTTTTTAAAATAAATGATTTCTGAATAATCTAAATAGTGTATAAAAATAATAAAATCAGAGAATCTTACTGGTTAGACACGTAGCTCAGTTGGTAGAGCTGCGTGCACGTATACGGGAGGTCACGAGTTCGAACCTCACACGCTGCCTATAATAAACGAGTCTGGCCGGTCGTTGACCAGTCAACCCTGAGAAAAAGGGGTAATTTTTTATAATTAAATGCTTTTTATTTTTAAAAATTAGTTAAACATACTTAAAAATAAGGTTTTAAAGCCTACAAAATTTGTATAACTTCCACAAAAATAACCTAAAAATCTAATAAAAAGCATTAATTAAAAATATTAACTTTTATTTATTTATCAAACTGTTACGTTATTATTTAGGTTAGTTTACTTCGTCGGCTAAATCTTAAATTCGTGCGTACTCTTCATCAACCAAGGCAACGCACCCACTGTGAGTGAATTCTTACAAATTCCCCTTTTTTATTCATGTTTTGGGGTGTATCATGTGTCGCTTTATTTATTTCGTTTATTCAAACTTGTGCTATTACCATTATATGATCTAAACGTGTGATGTAAATGTTGGTTGTTGTGATGTGTGTTTGCATTTTGTCAAGTTGCGTGCAAATCATTCATTAGGCCCATCAGTTCCTCGTTGAAGACGAGTTGAACATCGCGTGCATCATTAGATCGGCTCCGTTTGATTGAGCCTTGATCGCATTGTACATCATTTGGTGTGTGCGTGTGCATTAATTGGTATATTGTGTATTGTGATTAAATTTACATATACGTATGCTCATATGTGGTTATGCACCTTTTTATAACCAATATAACAAATTCGTTCAAATGTTTTCATAAGATTCACTCACCAACTTTTGTTGAGCCATAACCCTATTTTACACATGATACAGGTGAACAGGTTGAAGCAAGGAACACATAGGAAATTGCCTTAGAAGAAAAATAAAGAAGTCATGAAAAATGTATTTGAACATGTTGTGCTTATATGTTTATTGTAATTTCTTCTTTAAAAAGAAATAATAAATATGAAACTTTATAGTAAATGTCATGAGCTTTGATGAAAACCCAATCATGCCCCGACTACCATTTCCGCTGCGGGTCAGGGTGTGACACAATTGATTTAATCCTATAATCATCGATTTTACGCGTCATCGAGTTTACTTATTATTTATGTGTTTGAATTTATGGATTTTACGCTTATTCGATTTCGCGCTTAATCGATTTCTCGATTTATCGCTTTTACGCTCCATCGATATATGCACTATTCGCACAGCCCTCGTAATCTAAAACGCTAATTAACTCACCAACCAAACTAAAACGCTCTACTCTCCTACGCGTATGTTCTCATACGCAGCTCTACTCGCTATTTACGCTATTATATCACATCTCGTACACGCTACGCATGGTTTAGTTGAAGATGAATACGTGCAAAATATGTGCTTACTTGCTTATGTGCTTATGTGTATACGTGATTACGTGCTTATGTGCTTACGTGTATACGTGCCTATGTGTTTTATGCCTTAATTGTATAATAATAATAATAATAATAATAATAATAATAATAATAATAATAATAATAATAATAATAATAATAAACTTTTAAACATAAACCTGTCATAATCAAATCTCATCCAATCAAATCCTTCATGTAGATGTCTTCCATGGGATCGCACACCAGGAGGAATCTCTAGCGCAACAACGTGGATAAGCGCATCGCTTCACTAGTAGCCAAGCAAATGGCGAAAGTTATCCATCAGATCGTCAACGAGATCCATGCCGTCAGCAGCAATTCGTCTGTGGATTCCAAGACTGACACGCCAAAGACCTCCTTCAGCTTTAAGCAATTTAAAGCATGTGGATCACTCACCTTCACCGGCACGGACGAGCCGAGTGCTATGTTCCACTGGTTCGATTTCGAGGTTACCTTCCGTCAGAGTGAATGCCCCGAAGCTCTGCGCACTATCAACGCCACCGGCGTGTTCCAATCGAGGGCTCTCGATTGGTGGACAGCGGAGCGCAACAAGCGCAGGAACGACAAAGCTTACGGGCTCACTTGGGAGGAACTCAAAGAAATCATGGCGAAAGAGTTCTGTCCTCCGCATGAGATTCAAAAGCTGGAGAATGAGTTCTAGGATATCAAATAAGACGGTCCAGACAACGCTGGCCTAACAGCTCGTTTCAAACAGTTGAGCATTATCTATCCCGGTCAGGTGGACACTACTGAGAAAGCAATCAAGAAATACCTGCGTGCTTTACCCCGATTTTGTCGCTGATTTTGTTCAAGCCGCACACCCTGTCACCATTGAGGACACTTATCAGCTAGCCACAGAAATCAACGATACAAGGGTTCAGGCTGGTTACTTTAAGAACAACAAAGTTACAAACCAGGCCATCACCGAATCAGCAGCTCCCTCCGATCAGTCTCGAGAGTCAAAATCCAGTCGCCGTGGTCGCAAGAGAGAAAACCCGAGCAAGAACTGTGCACTTACTGCTCCGCCAAACCCTCAGCCACTTCAGTCAGCCGCACCAAACACACCTCTGGCAAAGCGTGCGTATACTGGTCCCCATCCACTGTGCTCGAAGTGCACTTATCACCATGCGGTTGGAGGCAATTGCCGTTTCTGCACCAACTACAACATTTACGGCCACTTTACTGTCAGTTGCTGTTCAGGCCCCCGTCAGCCAACTCCTCAGGCCCTAGCAGCACCAGCTCCGCCTCGCACGCCTCAGGTTAATCAGCAGCAGTTCCAGCAGCAAGCGCAAGGCCCAAAGGCCCGTGCTTGCTACACTTTTGGGGACCCAAACCACTTCAGTAATGTCTGTCCTAACCGAGCCGTGAAGCAAGAACAGCAGCCTCAGCCTCAGCAGCAGCCACCACCACAGCCTCAACAGCAACAACCACAGGTTGCGCGTGGATGAGCCTTTAATCTCAATCATCGCCAGGCTCAGAACGACAACAATGTTGTCAACGGTACATTCCTTGTCAATGGTTTTTATGCTTCATGTTTATTTGATACTGGTGCTGATACTTGTTTTGCATCGCTAGAATTCGAAAAGGTTTTAAAATGTAAACGCGCTAAACTCCCAAAGACTTTCGATGTGGAAATCGCCACTGGAAGAACCGTTACCGTTAACTCTGTCCTACGTGGTTGTACTCTCGATCTCAACAACCACATCTTCTCGATTAATCTCATACCTATGCAATTAGGTAGCTTCGATATTATAGTAGGCATGGATTTTCTTTGTGAGAATCATGCTGAAGTTGTCTGCTTTGATAAAATGATTCGCTTTCCTCTCCCTAACGGTGATCAACTACATGTCTATGGCGAGACTCCCTCAAAGAAGTTGATGCTTATGTCATGTACTGAAGCGAGCAAGCATTTGCGAAAGCAATGCGTTACCTTCCTAGCCCACATCGTGAACCCGGAGAAAGAAAAGAAAACCTGGAAAGATGTACCCGTTGTTTGTGAATTTTCTAAAGTTTTTCCTGACGATTTACCCGGTTTACCCCCTACTCGTGATGTTGAATTCCATATCGATTTAATTCCCGGTGCTACTCCCGTTGCTAAAGCTCCCTATCGTCTCGCACCATCCTAAATGCGCGAGCTATCTAGCCAATTTCAAGAGCTTCTTGATAAAGGTTTCATAAGCCCGAGCACTTCGCCATGGGGCGCACCCGTTCTTTTTGTGGAAAAGAAAAATGGGACGTTCCGAATGTGCATCGATTATCGTGAACTTGATAAGCTTACGATAAAGAACCGTTACCCCCATCCCCGAATCGACGACTTATTTGATCAGCTTCAAGGTGCTACTTGTTTTTCTAAGATCGATTTACGTTCCGGTTATCATCAGCTACGCGTGTTGGAAGAAGATATTCCGAAAACCGCCCTTCATACACGTTATGGCCATTTCGAATTCGTGGTCATGCCTTTCGGTCTCACCAATGCACCCGCGGTGTTCATGGATTTGATGAACCGTGTGTGTAAAGCTTTCTTAGATTGTTTCGTCATTGTGTTTATCGACGACATCCTTATTTACTCGAAGTCGAGAGACGAACACGCGCGCCATCTCCGTTTAGTCCTCGAACTTCTCCAAGGTAATCGTCTTTATGCTAAGTTCTCTAAACGTGAATTCTGGCTCGAAGAAGTCCAATTCCTCGGCCACATCATTAATAGTCAAGGAATTCACGTCGACCCTGCAAAGATTGAAGCTGTCAAGAGTTGGATTATGCCGAAGAATGCATCTGAAATCCGTTCCTTTCTTGGAATGGCGGTTACTATCGTCGATTCATCGCCGACTTTTCGAAAACCGTCATTCCATTTACGGCCTTAACTCATAAGGACAAACCTTTCGTTTGGGACTCCAAACAAGAGGAAGTCTTTCAAACTCTCAAGCGTATGCTATGCAACACTCCCGTACTCGCTCTACCCGATGGAAATGACGATTTCGTTGTTTATTGCGATGCCTCTAATCTTGGTCTTGGTTGTGTTCTCATGCAACGAGACAAAGTTATCGCGTATGCGTCTCGACAACTCAAGATCCAGAGAAAACTACACAACCCACGATCTCAAACTCGGTGCAGTTGTTTTTGCATTAAAGATATGGCAATACTACCTTTACGGTACTAAGCGTACGGTCTTCACTGACCATAAGAGCTTACAACATATCTTTAATCAAAAGAAACTGAATATGCACCAACGCAGATGGGTTGAACTTCTCAACGATTACGATTGTGAGATACGCTACCATCCTGACAAAGCAAACGTCGTAGCCGATGCTCTCAGTCGACGAAGCTACGTGTATAGTTTTCGTGACTCTCAAGCTTTGAATGATCTTGAAATTTTGATTCGCTCCGACCAATTTCCTTGTTTTAACGAGAATACCCTGCAAGAAGAGACAAAATGTGGTGCCGAAACTCAGCTCGTTGTTAAACCTAATGGTATTATTACTATCTCAATTGCATTTGGATTCCTAGCCGTGACAATCTTTATAAATTGCTAATGACCGAAGCTCATAGATCTCGATACTCCATTCATCCCGAAGCCGACAAAATGTACTAGGACCTTTGTCCTAAGTACTGGTGGCCGGGCATGAAAAAGGATATCGCCGTTTACGTCTCAAAGTGCTTAACTTGTTCCAAAGTTATAGCCGAGCACCAAAGGCCCTCTGGCTTGCTCGAACAACCCGAAATCCCGATATGGAAGTGGGAGAGCATAGCTATAGACCATTACGAAACTCCCTCGCACCTCCTCTGGTCACGATAGCATTTGGGTTATCGTTGATCGTCTTACCAAATCTGCGCACTTTATTGCCATACAAGAAGACTTCAAGGTAGAGTGATTAGCACGAATCTATACCGACGAAGTCATATGTCGACACGGGACGCCTCGTGACATCATCTCTGACTGCGACGGTCGCTTTACCTCACGTCTCTGGGAGACTTTTCAATCCGGTCTCGGTACTACGCTTAATCTCAGTACCGCTTTTCACCCTCAAACCGATGGTCAGACTGAGCGCATGATCCGCACCCTCGAAGACATGCTTCGTGCGTGCATCATAGATTTTGGTGGTAAGTGGGATACGCATTTACCTTTAATTGAATTCTCGGACAATAATAGTTATCACACCAGCATTCAAATGGCTCCTTTTGAGGCACTGTATGGAAGAAAATGTCGATCGCCTATTGCATGGCATGAGATCGGAGAAGCACAAATCACCGTTCCCGAGCTGATTCAAGAAACGACAGACAAGATCCTCGAGATCAGAGACAATCTCTTGAAAGCTCGGATTCGTCAAAAGAGTTATGCCGATAAACGCCGCAAGCCCCTACAGTTCAAAGTAGGAGATCACGTTCTCTTAACGGTTGCACCTTGGAAAGGAGTGATCCGCTACGGAAAGAAAGGAATGCTAGCGCCACGATACGTAGGTCCCTTTAAGATTCTGGAAAGGAAAGGCAAAGTGGCCTATCAACTTGACTACCGACGGAACTTAACAACGTACATCCGACTTTCCACCTGTCGAACCTCAAGAAATGCCTAGCTGAAGAAAATCTCCATGTCCCCCTCGAGGACTTGCAAATAAACGAGACTCTCCATTTCGTGGAACAACCAGTAGAAATCATGGACCTAGAAACTGTAACATTTGTCAAAAACGGGTTTCCAAAACCCGCTCCGTTTTGTAATCAAATATCAAGTTATAAATGCCACGTTGTGTATTTATGGTTGTTTTGATTTTTAATGATACATAATTAATAAACAAACTAAACTATAAAAATTATTTTTGATAAAAAGTGAAAACAAAATAAATAAAAATAAAATGTTGCTGCCGGGACTCGAACCCGGGTCAGCCGGAATTTAAATCCAAAGACTTAACACACACACATCACCACTCCGCCACTTGTTTGTTTTCTGTCATCTTTAGGAAACAAATAGATTTTATAGGCAAAGGTAAATCAATCGATTACACCAATTGTAACTGAAATCGGTTATCAAACACTCAAAGACGATCTGGATACTCGCGATTCAATGAGTATAACCGATAAACTGATGATTCCAATCAATTCTGCCGTGAATGAAACTTGAATTCGGAAGTGAATCGGTTTAATAACCGAAAACTTTCAATTCTCGGATTACTTCAATCTTAGACCTCTCCTGCGACTCAAAATACTCTGCAAGACCCTCAATTACTTTTCCGCACACTTTACAGTCCATCAGAAAGCTTAAATCAACTCGCCGGAAAACCGTATTCTTCATCAAAACGGTAAGTCTTTCAATACCGTCGTAGTTTAACAATTGTTAAGCTATTTCTAACTCAAACCTTTCAATTGAAATCGATTTCAGACACTGTTATCAGATAATTCCAGTTCGCCGGAAAATTTCTGGAAATCTTTATCTTCGTCTGTGAAACGGTAAGGACCTTCAAACACACTTTTAACGTTTGTTTAACACTTCAATTTCATGCCTAGCTAATCAAAACGATCAATTGATTTGCTCAGTTGAAGTTCTTAAAAACAGAGACCGACGCCTTGCCGGAACTCTGTAATAAATCGTTCACCGGTATAATTACCTCTAATTATCATTTCTGCTATCTCATATTAGTCTGTGTAATGTTTAACAATCGAATTAACAAGATTTAATGGTGTAATCTGCTGTCGGTAAAATCCAACGAAGAAGATGAACTGTAATAACATTATAAGTATAATTAAAATTTGTATTTTAAACGGGTTAGACACACAGTCCAGCGGTGGACTGTGTGCAAACAAATTTCATACGCGACGCGAGTTCGATCCCTGATACACGCATCCTCTATGTAATAAAATGCCTTTTTGATTAAAACTGAACCGGGTTAACTCCGTTAGATGTTAAATATAATAAAAACCGAAATATTAACCAGGTTAGACACACAGTCCAGCGGTGGACTGTGTGCAACACTAACTCGCACGTCACGCGTTCGAGTCTGGTTAACGGCACCGGTTCGATGATTTAAAATCTTTTTAAAACAAATGAATTTTGAATAAATCGAATTAGTATATAAATATAATTAAAAACAAGATTATTTCGGGTTAGACACGTAGCTCAGTTGGTAGAGCTGCGTGCACGCGTACGGGAGGTCTCGGGTTCGAGTCTCACCCAGCGCATACATGCACACTGACCGAACCGGTCAACAGGTCAACAAGTCAACGGTCAACGCGAAAATAAACAATTTTTTTTATATTTTATATTTTTTTATTTATTTAATTTAATTTAAAAATCAATTAAAAATACTTAAAAATAATATTTTTAAAGATAGAAAATAGTCTTAAACTCACAAAAATATATCTAAAAATTCCATTAAAATCCTTAATAAAATCCACGCATTTACTATATTTTCCGATATTATTTAGGTTAGTAATTCTCGTTGTTCAACTCTCTCGACTCGTGCGCATCTCATCATCACCAATCAAACGCACCCAAGGTGAGTGAATCTTTACAAATTCCCCGTTTTAATCACGTTTTGGGGTGTATCATGTGTCTTGCTATATATTATATTTAAATCATTGTGCATACATCATATCATGAACATGTGTATTCAGCTTGTTTCAACTGTTTATGTGGTTATTGTTAGATTCAATTTATTAGTTTCAGTACATGCAATTTCATAGGCCGCCGCTCCCCATTACATTATGAGCGTTGAGCATGTTCCACATTACATTATGAGCGTGAACCTGGCGTGCCAACATACGATCGGCTCCGTTTGATTGAGCCTTGATCGCACAGACATTTATCATTTTCAGTACATGCAATACGATCGGCTCCGTTTGATTGAGCCTTGATCGCACAGTTTCATTCATGTTATTTATCGTATGATGTTGGTATGTTAATGTATGCTATCATATGTTATTGTATGTTATAGTTGTGAATGCTATTACTACTGCTTGATTATTTACATTTGCTCATTTATGATTATGCACAATTTTTCATTGATAAACTAACAAGTAAATCAATAATAAATGTTTATCTAACAAGGTTCACTCGCCAACTTATGTTGACCCAAAAACCCCCATTTTTACACATGATACAGGTGAACCAGCTGCAGTCAGAAACACATAGGATTGGACTAGAAGAATAAAATGATTTAGAGCTTGGAACTATTTTATTTGGTTATTTTCTTTGTATTGTATGGACATGTTTGGATTATTTGGAATGTAACTTTGACTTTAATAAATATGAAACATATTAGTAAATATCATGAGCTTTGGTGATAACCCAATTATGCCCCGACTCTTATTCCGCTGCGGGTCGGGGTGTGACAGAAACCAAGAAACTACGGCGCTCTCGCATTCCTATTGTAAAGGTTCGATGGGAAGGCAAACGCGGTGCCGAGTTCACTTGGGAATTGGAAAGTGACATAAAGGCTAAATATCCGCATCTCTTTGTTACGGCCACTACTTAAATTTCGGGACGAAATTTCCTAAAGTAGGGGAGACTGTAACAACTCGTAAATTTCGTTGTTATTTATTTATTTCCTTTCCGTGTATTTCGTTTATCTCAATCGTTGTACACCGAGATTTGATTATGAGAAAGTTATGTTAATGGAATCATATCTTATTACATCTATATCGCATCTAATCGCTTATTAATCGCAAATTCAACGCAATCACAAGCAGTTATGCTACTATACGAGCCGAGTGTGTTATTGTTTAATAAACACTTGTGCCATCGCATCGCTTATCTCATCGCATCGCCAAACGCAGTTAATTATGTGGAGTTATGTTTTATATGTGTTATGTTTGTTTATGTTATGGTTTGATATCGCTAAAACGCTCGCACACTCTCGTGACTCGCTCTCTCTCAAATTCAACGGTAATATAACGCTTAACGCTCTCTAAAAAGCTTAATATAACTATCTAATACGAACCGAGTCGCCAAACGAACTCTTAACGCGAAATAATCAAGCAAAACTTGGCCACTAGGTCAAGTTCGGCCGAACTTGTGCATCAAGTTCGCCCGAATTCGTCTAGTGCACCTGATTCATCAAAACTCATCAAGTCCGTCCGGACTTGTCTCCTATATTCAGAAAACAAGCAAGTTCACCCGAACTTGATGTATCCAGCCCACTTTCTCACTTCACCTATAAATACTCAGTTCCTCTCCTCGTTTGAACTTGCTGCAAGTTCACCCGGAGCTCCCCAAAACCGAAACCCTTTGTTCCCTAAGTAAGAATCAACCCGTTTTCAAGCTACAACAACGTTTTACAATGATTTTTCACATGGTTTTACCTTCGATTTCATCAAAACTCATCTGTTTACGAAAATCTTCATCTTTTTATGCAAAACTTATGTTTTTCACTTAGATCTATGCTTAGATCTAAGTAAAACCATTTAAACATCGATTTTTACACAATATTCAGACTAAATGACGTATGTTTCATTCACTTTGAAGTGGAACGAGGCGTTGTCAAGCAATCTCAGATCCATAAGCACAAGGACGAAATCGTCACTTTGCACAAACTGGACTAAACCGTTCGAACCTTCAAGTTCGCCCGGATTAGTCCGAGCTTCTGTAAAATGGCTAAAACTCGCTCCAAAAGACCTCTTCAGCCTAGGTTTTGCTCAGTAGCCTAAGGTTGGAGGGATGGACACTGGATTTCCTCCGCAAATGACGCGAAAATGCACGAATTGGATGCTAAAACAGTCAAGTTCGCTCGGAAAGCATCAAGTTCGCTCGAACCTGTCACCAGTTTGGTGATCAAGTTCGCCCGAACTTGATCAGTCCTTCACAAAAGTACACAAGTTCGCCCGAACTTGTATTGATTTCCAAGGAAATCAGACAACAAGTTCGGGCGAACTTGTATCATCCCTCAGCAATACAGGCAAGTTCACCCGAACTTGTATCTCACCTCAGCAAAAAGGGCAAGTTCGCCCGAACTTGTCTAATTTCTCAGGAAACCAGACAAGTTCGCCCGAACTTGTACCTCTAGTAAGTTTAGTTAGTCAAGTTCGCCCGAACTTGTACCCGAACTTGTCTACTGCTCCTTCAACCGTTAACCGTTTCAGCAATTCGGAAGATTGATGCACTTCTGTACGCTTACAGGCTGATCCGGCGCTCTCCGCAACTCATCTCAGATCCCATCTCTTCTCCCAAAACGCACCGACAGTGAGTGTACTTGAACCTATTTACGCTTAAACGCACTTTTGGGTGTCACATATGTTTCTTATATCAAATCACGTCACACAACTCAAACGCTTATTCGCAATCCGCTATACATGACTATACGTGAAATCGGCTGAATTGTATGTATTACTTGATTGCTTGTACGCCACCCTTAACATGATAGTATACTAGAGGTTGACCCGCCACCCGAAGGCACGGGTTTGTTAAGGCTCGCATTTTTCATTTCTCATTTATTTTCTCTTTAGGATGTGGACACTTGTTCGCATGCCTCGATCAATCGCAGTTTGTTGGTTTACTTGAATCTAAGTAGTTACATAGTTCACAATTGTTACTTATGTCATGCGGTGTATGCTAAACGCTTTTATATCTATTACGTACGCAAACCTGTATGCTCACCTTTACTTAATTGTATTAGCGTTTTATTTTAACATATGTGGCAGGTTGAGCATATTTGCTATGGATGCTTAGTCGTAGGTTTTCCTTTAGAAAAATCATGTAATAAATCTAGGGAAGATCGAACCGGATTTTATGTTTGAGAGATTGTTTAATATTGTAATGATTATTTGGGATTTTATTGTTTAATAGTATGGCATGTTAAACGTTTAAATATTATCGCTTAATAGTTGTTATGATGTCTCTTGAGCAATCTGGTTCGCCTAGTGCCACGCCCCGATGTTTCCGCCATCGGTTAGGGTGTGACATACGTGGCATGATGATTTCCCATAGCTTATGACACTATTATAAGTTTAGATATCTAAAGTCACTAATTTAAATTTGTCACATATAATCATACAAAGCATTTAACATAATTCATTCATTATTCAAAAGATAAATAGTTATGAACAAAGGTCTAATTTATTACTAAGGCAGATCCTACGTGTCTTCAACTTCAAACTCTCTCAAGTCATGTACTTATATCATACGTAAAAACGTTTTTTGTTAACATAATATTGGTGAACATATCTACATTTTAAATAAAACGTTTTGCTTTTTATTTGATTTATTTTACTTAGAAATCTTTTAAAATATATTTAACATGTAATTGCATGTGTTGTAGAAACATCCATAAGCACAACAACAATCAACGAATCACCACAATCACAAATATAGATACAATAGAAACAATAAGACTCAAAGACTATAGCATGCATTAGACTAAAGCCTCGAAGATCGAGTCTAATATCGGTGACGATACTAGGCTACAACCCAGCCGTGGGGAACCTAGTCAGCCAGGTGGATCCACGCGAACCTGTGACACAAAGCGAGTAAACACATAGATACACACAAATGAAACAATGTATACTAGAAATAATAGAAACAATGAACGCAAAACATACACTGACACATTGTCCTTGCATATTATTTAATTAAATAGAGAATAATAGAAAAACATGACACATGATACACCCCAAAACTATTTAATGACTAAAAAAGAGGAGAAATAGATCTACTCATTGGTTGCGAAGATCCACGAGATGCACCGCACGAAACGAACGATTTATATCTAAACAATAACGACAATAATCACCCTAAAATATAATAAACAAAATCCTAAACGAATGCACAATATATTAGTTTTTAGAAAATTGGGTTCTCGTACTTGAAGCTTAAATGATTATTCAATATAATAGATAAATCGATATTTGTATAAATTGTCATGAATAATAATAATTTAATATGTTATCATACTCCTTAAATGCTACAAATTTTGATTAATTAATAAAATTTATCCACCAAAATAACACAATAGATTTCATGATTGTAACATGTTTTAATTTAATACACAAATTTTGTAAGGGAAATGTTATTTATTTAACGAATTTCATAAATCCTTTACTAAATGGTTATAAAAAAATATGGAAAAATTATATAAAAGTTCCAATACAATTATATAATCTATAAAAATTAGTAAAAGTATTTATAGAATTTATTTGTGAAAATATTGTATTTTTGAATAATTAAAACATGCATAAATCCAAATTATATTCATTTAGTCCATCCAAAATAGACTAGAAATCGTTGAACATTCATAGGCTCATACTTATTAAAAAAAATTATATTTAACAGTGGCAAATTTGATGCATTTAAATAAAATATAAACATTAAAAACTTTAATGAACCATCAAACATGTAACCGAACTGATTGTTCACGAATTCATTAATTTAACTAAAAGAACAAAACTTCCTATTCATGTTTGTTCATTTATTAAACGAACACAAACGAACTTTCCGTTGAACACTTCACGGAATGTTGAGTTGATTTGCGGCCCTAGAGGTACATAAAACTTGTTTTAGCTCTATAGGAACCGATTTCTGTGGCTCCAAATTATATGAAATGACTGTAAGGTTAAAGGGTGTGGTCATGACCCTCATGACCATCATGATCCGTTACATGATCGCCATGTCATCCACCAATCAAAACCACTACTCTAATGATGTGGGCATAACCCAAACCTCTAACTCTTTTAAATTATTTAATAAAAACACAAAATATTCAAATATTGGAAAAAGGAAAAGGTGGACCGTGGTCTAATCCACAGAAATCATAGTAGATGAATAAGGGGACATGTGACAATTAATGGATGACCCACCCATCACCCTACACCCTTTAGCCGAAAAGTTATAAATTGACGAATAGATCGGTTTGAATTTGGGATCAGCGTGTTAATGGGCCAGGCCCAGTTCCATTCCGTCTATTTGACGCCTCGTCTCTTCCCCTTTTTCCCAAACTCTCCCTCATCGTCAAACAAACCAAATGGCTTCTTCATCGTCACGAGAATTACAGAAAGACTTGGAGGCCAAAGCCAATGATCTGAGCAAAATCCAAAAAGGAAAGTCGTCATCATGTTTTTTCATCATATTTCTGTTGTAGTAATATTATGATTTTGTTTACAGACATATCGAAGAATCATCAAGTGAGAAAGAAGTACACCATCCAGCTTGGTGAAAACGAGCTCGTTCTTAAGGTCTCTCTCTCTCTCTCTCTCTCTTTACTTTGTATAGGTCTACCATCCACATAAATGAATGATCCTTTACAGAAAATAGCTTTAGATTCTGGTGTATAATTTCTTCAAAATTTATCATCAAACAGGAAATTGCTGGATGGATGATCCTTTTCAAAATTTATGGTTTTTATTTAGGGTTTCAAATATTGAATTACAACTTGTGTCTCACTCTTTTTTTTTTGTTGCATATCAAGTAAACCATTTTTTTTTTATAATTTCTTCATTCCTTTGGTTGTGTTTGCCAATTTTGACCTAGAAGTAAGCTACTTTATGCGTTTGTTTTTTCTGATGCGCGAGCTTAGGTGCACCAAGGTTCTAAAACGCAAAGAAACACTTCTAAAAATTCTATTCAAAATATATATTATTAGCCCATTAGGATCAAGGTTTCATATTTTGTCTACTGCTAGATTGTAACCACATATTATCTCTTATACCTTCACATTACACCACACTCCTGAAGAAACTTGGGAGTATCCATCAGTTCTAACCCTTCACTTGCTGATCATTTAATCCCTCTTCTTCATAATTAGTATAGTCAAAGTATTGATTACATCATTTCTGCTGTAACTGTTCTGTTTTTTTCAATTGTGTCGTAAAGGAGTTGGATCTGTTGAATGAGGATGCAAATGTCTACAAATTAATAGGACCGGTGCTCGTAAAGCAGGATCTTGCAGAAGCAAATGCAAATGTTAAGAAGAGAATTGAATATATTTCAGCTGAATTGTAAGTTAGATTGTGTTAAAACGTCAAAGATAAGGATCGTTGAGCTTTTTCTAAATTGATTTTTTTTCCATTTGTATTGATAGATTCAATTAAAAGCTATTTTGGATTTCTAAATACTTGAAAAATATTGTATTTATAGATAATCAAAATATACTCATTTTCATATTTTTGACATGAATACTCTTTTCTTATGTAAGGGTTTAAGTTATGAGAGTTTGAAGTCTTAAGGATATAATGTTCATTTTACAAATTTCTTCCAAAGAAATTGGGTAAATATAAAATTGAAAGTGTTATGAATGGATGGATATATTTGATACAATTGCAAGTTTTAGGGGTAAATATGAAATTGCCTCTTAATTTAATCATGTGTAATTTTGACAACAGGAAACGTTTGGATTCTACTCTCCAGGATTTGGAGGAAAAGCAAAATAGCAAGAAAGAGGCGGTCAGTTATTTTTTCTCCGTTTATGTTGTAGTATATGACATAAGAAGTTTTTTTTAGTTGATTTGTTATAATATTACAATACGGTGAGTTTGAGCTTGGCTTGGCATTGCGCCCCTAGCCTTGATGATGCTCAAGCTCAGCTCATGGAAGGTTCTAGATTGGCTCAGTCAACTGAAATAGCTTGAAAACACGTAATTGTATATTCAGTAACCAACTCATCTCAAGCATGACACAAATAGTAAAAATAAAATAAAATTACGATAAGCACAGTAAGCCCAAGCTTGATATGTGTCTGTTTGCTTGTTGTGCTTGAGCTCAAGAAAGAGCTCGATAAAAGTCATACTCGAAAGAGTTTGAGCTCATCTGTAGCTCCAAGTATAACTTTCATGTAGTTGATTATAAGCCCTGGTAACTATTCCAAATTGATGGTAACCACCACCACCACCACTGTTTTGTGTGGCACTAGACGTTGGGTAATTGGTCAATACGACACGAGTCGGATTGTGAATACTTTCTGAAACTTTTTTATTAATGGTTAACTGTCTCAAAAATGGTTACAAAAGATAAAAATCGTGAATAACATTATCTCATGAAAGGACGATTCGGTTGGTGTGCTTTCGTCCCAAGTTAATTGCTTTTTTAGGGAGAGGTTGGAGTAGCTAGTTTGTCAGATAAGATAAGAGAAGGGCGATTGAGATGGTTTGGGCATGTTAAGAGGAGGCAAACGACTGAGCCAGTTAGAGTGGTAGAAACCCT
This sequence comes from Scalesia atractyloides, assembly GCA_947069175.1. NCBI lineage: Eukaryota > Viridiplantae > Streptophyta > Magnoliopsida > Asterales > Asteraceae > Scalesia > Scalesia atractyloides. The sequence goes on along the minus strand of CAMTDV010000004.1, from coordinate 49,157,805 downwards.
CATTGTGGAGGGGAGGAGGAGTAGAGGCAGACCTAAATTAACTTGGGACAAGCGGATTAGGCAGGATTTACTAGGGTTGCACCTCTCAGAGGACATGGCCAATGATAGGAGTTCGTGGAGACGTAGGATTTGGGTTAAGGACTGTTAGGGGAGGGTATAAAGGCTTTCTAGTTGTGGCATAGGGACCTACGTTTTGTTGGCTCGTTAGGTAGGATTCACATGTGAGTGTTTCTTGTATAGATGTTTATAGGTTGTTTTGATGTTATATTTGCCTATTTTTTTAATCATGTATTCTGTCAACACCTGTTATTAGCGGTAGTTTTCTATATGCATGCACACATACATACACATATACTCATGCATTATATATATGTCCGTATGATTTGAGCCGGGGGTCTCTCTGGAAGCAGCCTCTCTATCCATGGATAGAGGTAAGGTTTGTCTACATCTCACCCTCCCCAGACCCTAACAATAGCTTTGCTACTTGTGGGATCTACTGGGTTCGGTTGTTGTAATTTGACATAAACCCATTTAAAAGTAATAATTAAGTCAATTTTGTTTGATGTTCATTCTATATTAAGTTATGCAAACACCATTATGTCATATATGATATGAAACTAAGGGTCAACCATTTTGGTATGTTTTTTTTTTCTACAGATTTTCAAGTTACAACAAAGGATTCAGGCTGGAAAAGCCAAGGCTTAATTTGCTTTGATATGAGAGGTGTACTTTTTTAAACTGCAATTGCTTTCTTCTCTTGGATTTTTGAAGGTGTACTCTATCTATTAAGATACATTTAGCATTTGGGTCATCCAGGCGTCGGTTTTGATCCGTTTATCATTTTTTTATTCGGGTTGTATTTCTCTCTAGCGGGCTGAAAACAAATTAGTCAAGTTGGCTAGTATAAAGTCACGTAAAGTGTGTTTGAATGCTTAAAACTTTTCAAAAATTAGATTTAGTTTCTTGTTTATTATAGAAATTATGGGACTTTGGACTTATTTTTATTAGTATCATTACCATAAAATCAAAACATGCTTTCTCATTTTACGTTTTGTTTAAACTTTAAACTGCATGTATTTGGGAAATTAATGTATGTGGACTTTATTTGGAGCCTATGTAGATGATTTTTTATTATTATTATTATTATTATTATTATTGTTATTGTTATTGTTATTGTGTGTTAATGTTTGTGTTTGTGTGTTTCGTTGACTTCAACACTAGCTTATTTTATACTATTGACTTTATTAGTATCATTACCATAAAATCAAAACATGCTTTCTCATTTTACGTTTTGTTTAAACTTTAAACTGCATGTATTTGGGAAATTAATGTATGTGGACTTTATTTGGAGCCTATGTAGATGATTTTTTATTATTATTATTATTATTATTATTATTATTATTATTATTGTTATTGTTATTGTTATTGTTATTGTTATTGTTATTGTTATTGTTATTGTGTGTTAATGTTTGTGTTTGTGTGTTTCGTTGACTTCAACACTAGCTTATTTTATACTATTGACTTCAACACTTGCTTATTTTATACTAATTCGTGATCAACATGTTTGACTTGATGAGATTGCATAATAGTTTTATAAATAGACAGAATAGTAGCGAAGAATATTATTTTCGTAAATAGAATTTTTTTTCTTTATATAATCAATTTCAGTTCGTTAAGAGAAATGTCTGTTCAACGATATGCCTTATATCTAATGCACCTATAGGTGTGTTCCTAATTAGCGATTAGCGGTTTGTCCGTCCTTGTATATCACTGCTCATTTGGGAATGTATGTATACTTACAATATCCTCGCAATTATTCATAATTTCCAGTGCTATATAATTTACATGAGTGTTATTGATGTGGATTTTCGTTTCGATTTGATGTATGTTTTAAAAAGATTTTACATGAGTATTCTGTGGGATCTTGGTTACCTAAACTTGTGCATCTCAATTTTTGTTACTTTTCTGTGTCTTTATTTATTTATCTTGGAATCTGATTTATGCGTGTCATAGACTCATTATGGATGTCCTAAACAATAAAAATTATTAACATCTGATATATGAGACATAATCCTACTCTTTGACAAGGGTATTCAATAGCTTCCTTGGTTTTATAATGTGCTATACAAATACAAAAATCCATAGTCCAGTAATCGAATTGAATTTTTAATAACTGAAAAACCAATTATCTAATTCGATTCCTGTTTAAAACCAAATGTGTAATTTGGTGTAAGGATCGATTTCAATTTCAAGGGCTTATCAGCTCCCATTGCGAAAACCACCTGATTTAAGTTCAGTCTACTGATTTAGCGAACAATAAGCAAAGGTCAATTCAAAACTTTTCTTAGTTACAAGTTCTGGGTGGGTGCTCTAATGATTTAGCGAACAAGATATCATCGAAGAATCATATACAAAAAAAAACACACTGTTTTTCTAGAGAGCCAACACTAAAACATCATTTGCGTTACAAAAATTTATGATCCCAGACATAAGAAAATGGCATCAAACTAATCCAACATGCACTTTTGCTTCATCTTTCATATATAATGAATTTGCAGCCAGCGACTTAAGTTGCATAGCAATGGTGAAACTCAGCAGTTTCAACAACATGCCTCAATGCTTCCGGACCTAAATACACTTTTGCTTCATCTTTCAAGGCGAATTCTTTACCTCATATAACTTAGCAGTTTCAACAACGTGCCTCAATGCTTGCGGACCTAAATGCACAAGAACCTATCCCAGAAAAATATTATTATGCCATTTTCAAGCATAAAAGAATTACTGGAAAAACGGGCAAGTTACCTCATTTGCATCCTTGCAATGGGTGCCCTCATCTTTCTTAGGCCATGTTACAAGCCAACATCTGCCAAAAGAATTCTACAATTTGAATGCATATAAAATTTGAAATACCGATGATGGATCACTAGGTTTCAAATTGTCCCTAGTGGGAAGTGGGGTCAAATGAATGAAAGCAAAAAGTGTATTTTCAATGTTACAACCTTTTAAATTGTTTTATTTTGTTACAGATAGAATAAAACTCAACATAAGTGTGTCATGGATAAATAAAAAATATATTATTTCAAAAATAATCCAAGATTTTTGATGTAGCGATTTAGGAAGGATATTTTCTAACTATAAATACATTTTGGGTGACTTCCGACCCATTTGACCCGTTTCCTTTAAGCCATTCGTCATTCTACCCGTTAAAGATCAAAGATAACCCGAATAGAACCATTTATGAGTAAACGGGTCAAAACTTCCACCTCTAGACCTTCATGTTCTTTTTTCTTAAAGTTGGTAAAATAATTGACAGACCTTTCTTTCCCAAGGCGGCATGAAAGTTCTTCAGCTAAGGCTTGACCAGGTCCATCACCATCTGTTGCCAAATAATTCTAGATGCCTACAGCAAAAATATACAGAAAGAACTATAAACCGCCATCGTTGTCAGCATGATTAACGAAACTGAAAGCAAAACAAGGCTAAATACCTTATCAAGATATCCGTTGCAGTCCGATAGATACTTAAATCTGGTGTCCTAATAATACAAACAATTCAATATATAATCAAGCACCTTGATACATAACTGAGGAGGCTTTAGATTAATCACGGGAACATATCAAATGATTCGCCACTGACTAGGCACTTGAGTGGCAACGTGCTTGCGTTATTATTATTTAATTTTTCTCATTAAGGTTAGTTCGATATGTTAAGAGTAAGCTGTACATAAAAATTGGCGTTTGTTTCGTGTGTTAAATGATAAGTGTGAACGATGGTAAACGACCATTTTACCCCTCTCAGGAATTAGGATAAAATAAAAAATGACTGTGAAGCGATTGAAACATCAGCTAGCCTAGCAAATTATGTACATAGAAAATATGTTATATAACACAATGATATAAATTCACTGATGTTTAATCAAAACATTACTGATGATGCAAAGGCATGTAGTTCAAATGTCCGCCTACGTAATTAATAAAACTCAAAAGCACGACATAACAAATAAATAATCAGATCCAGTTCCACAGCCACACAGGGTGATTATGATTGATGTCTAAAATCTGAATGAGTCTTTTTGTTAGAAAAATAAGCAGTTCATGACTGCTTAAGCGTAAACAAATACATGAGGGTGATTATGAACCTGTTTTTTAGATGGTAATGACACTTGTTGGGGTGCACCATCAGGAACACTAACACAATTCACTACTCCAGCCTCATCCATTGACAGCTTATCAATTTCCCCTTCGACCTACTATCACCATTTAACTACTGTCATCACATACAAATACAATTACATAATAAGAAATCAACCAGGTTAAGGGTTATTACTATCACAATGGTATTTCCTTCCTTTATGCCATCAAGTCCATATAATATCCTTTTTCCATGTTTCGCCTACAAGTTATTTGTTTAGTATGCTACAAAAAGTCCATGCATTTTCACGTATAAGAAATTAAACAAGGAGCACAATTAAAAAAGATGATAATGACTTTAAATAAAATGAACATCTGGACAATTTTGGTTAATCCGAACCTGCCAAAACTTTCTGATTGTTATGCTGCGAAACTTAATGTTGACAATCTCTCCTTTCCATCTATATGTAAAAGCTATCACATTCTGTTCATACAATGAAGGAATGTTTTCATACAAAAGGCATCACATTATTAAAATTAAGAAAAGGTAGCAGATTTACAGGATATAAAATAAGTAATATAAGAGATAGGCATAGATCAATTAGGTGACGTAACCAAGTGTTAAGAAATTTAGTTAAAAGTTGATATAAATCCAGTTACAAGCATTAAAGATAATCTTTTGGTATATACCTTATCATCCACCATTTGCATAACAGCATTTTTCTGCAATATTTCTGCCGAAATCATTCGCTCAGCAAAGTAATTAATCAGCTGTAGCATGTAATACAAAATATTAGTGAGCGCAGGTGCATTAACGAAGTATAAAACAACAGCACAGCATTCTTACAGATTTTAATTGGACATAGATGATAACTGATTAACAACCTACTTAGATGATACTTAATGCAATACCATCAACTATTATTCTCATTATCATCTTGTTGCGCATTGGTATGCTATGAGCTTTCTATGACTAATATCACATTCACATATCTCTATGCTTAATGACTAACTTTTGGTACATATGTGAAAATAAGGTGTACATGTGTGTTCAAGAATAAACGGATTGTCTTGTAATTAATATTATTTCAAACCCCTAAAGTCACTTTTGAGGGCTTTAGCCACAGGGCTTAAGAACTAAGATACATATACTAGTAAAATATTAGAGCATATGACGATCAAAGAACATATCAGATCCCATTTCTCAATGAAAAGAAAGAAGTGATGTTGAAAAAACTTGCACTAAACATAAAAAGCTTATACTACAAAACCATCTACTGAAATCAAAGATAGCGAAAGTACCTCATCACCTAATGGCTCTAACCGCAAAGCCTCTTCACTCAACTTTTTAGAAAACTTAACTTTGTTGACTCCATCTTGTGTAGGACCTTCATCTGCTAAAACCTGCATGAGCATTGGATACCTGGCAAATAATTTTATCTGCAATTTTTACTTGATAAAATGAAGAAATAATATATCAAGTGTACATACATGACCAGCCCATCCACATTCAAAATTAAAGCATCTCCATATTGCAACTTTCCTGATACAAATAGAAAAAATAACTTCTTTAAGAAGTTTGAGACAGTAGAAAAACATTAAAAAGAATCAAATTCTCTTCAATCCCACAAAAATCAATCAATATGATTCTTAATTTAAGTTTTAGGATTAGAAAAAAACCACACAATATGTATCAAATTTGAATTCTGTTCGAAGTACTTGATACCTAGTTAAATAAGCAAATGGTTTTTTTTTTCTCCAAACACTAACATTCATGACTTTTGAAGTACAGTTGTTTGGCAGCTAGAGTCAAAAGTGAGCCATTTTTTATGTTTCCTTTTCTTGAACCGAGGTAGAACAAAGAGACTGGCTTACTCATTTTGGTTTATATGGAATGAAAGACTCCTCTCCTTGGACTGCCCACCTTTGCACTGTTTCAACACAACTTAAGCCCATAAATCTTTAAAACCAGTATGTAATAGTGACCAAGTTTCTTCATTGTTATACTTACTAGAAAAAGAAAAGGAAAAAAAAAACTCAAATTTCATTGTTTGTGCCATCGTTCTTACTTGTTAAACCCATTCGTGACATGTATGAAACTTGGTTACTAAAAAGTCACTAGATAATAACCAAGTGTTCCATTTAAGTCATTCAATTTAAACAATTATGACAACAATGGAACAATATGGAAACCATGTCATGATTTTATCCCTGATGAAACCTACTACAAGTTTTAGATTAATAAGCATGTCAGGTCCTAAATTCTCTGATGCAAACATTTAAATTTAAATGCTACTAGTATATTAAAATGGTGAACATGAAACTTATGAATATTGGTACTACCACCGGACAAATTTGATGAGCGTATTGTCCTGGAGTAGAGGAATCAAAGTTTATCCCAATCTTCTCCACCTTGTGCTTCAAATTCAAAGCATTATTTTCACAGAAATCAAGTATCTCTGTCTCTTCTTCAACATTTGCTTCAACAAAAATTAATCCAGTTAAGCAAAACAGAAACCAAGTAGGAAAATTAAGGATTAAACAAGAGTAAGTAGCAAAACCTGAAGAAGATTTTAGGAGAAATTGGCGACGCAAACAGCGGAGCTGCTGAAAACGGTGGCAATTTGATGTTTGAATCCAACCTCGAGAAATCATCTCTTCTTACGCTACGCTACGCTGCGCTGGAGGGAGAAGATAAGGAGCGTTAGCGGGAAAAGAAACCCAAAATACCACTTATGCCCACCCGGATTAGCTTAGCTTGGTTAGCATATGTTCGGGTTAAGTACTAGTCATCCATTCCATTTTGAGTTCATGTCAGTATTTTAAAATTTAAGATGGGTTAATAAAATTAATCGTTAGGTTATGATGAATTATAAAGTGGTGGATAAAAAAAGAAGAGTAGGTTAGGATTGGTATGAGATAAAACCCAAGCGGATCAGGATGGGTATAAGATAAAATCACTAGGGCTGCAAACGGTGTTCGTTTGTTAAGAAATATATGTGTTCGTGAACCGTTCACGAACACTTATCGAACGAGATTTTATGTTCTGTTCGTTTGTTAAGGAAATGAACTTGTTCGTGTTCGTTTGTGTTTGTTTGTTAATTTGAGGCAACGAATAAAAGGAATGTTGACGAAGGCAAATGAGCACGAACTAACGTTCACGAACACAAATGGAAACAAACGAATACAAGCAATTGTTCATGAACAAAATATATAATACCCTGACACTTATTAGATATTTAATTTGTCGGAATTTTGAAGTTGTTAAATAAATATAAAAACTAAAAACACTAATGAACTATCGAACACAAACAAACACGTTACCGAATGTTCACGAACATAAACGAACGAACATGACCTCTGTTCATGTTTGTTCATTTAACTAAACGAACGGAATTTCTTGTTCGTGTTCGTTTGTTTAATAAACGAACGAACACAAACGAACTTCTCGCCAAACGGTTCACGAACTGTTCGCCGAACGTTTGGTTCATCTGCAGCCCTAAAAATCACTAAACTAATTATTACTCGTAGATGTCTATTCACAACTATGGCTTCACCAATCGCTGCTGTATTACTTTCTTGTTGTTTTTCGTTTAAAAATAATAAAAAAATAAAAAATAATCAAAAAAATAAAAATATTCAAAAAAAACCTAAACATTGAAAAAAATTCTAAAAAAATCCTTAAAATTCGAAAAAAAAAATCAATTATAAAAGTTAAAAAAAACGTAAAATTCAAAAAAATTATAAAAAGTCAAAAAAAATCAAAAACCCAAAAATATTCTAAAAAATAAAAAAATCTCTAGAAAATCAAAAATATTCTATAAAATCCAAAAAATTCAAAAATATTTTTAAAAATAAAAAATTAAAATATTAAAAAAATCCTAAAAATTCTAAAAAATAAAAAAAAATCTAAAAAATAAAAAAAAATCTAAAAAGTCAAAAAAATCAAGAAATCCTACAATTTCTAAAAATTAAAAAATTCTTAAAATTAAAAATTATATAAAGTAAAAAAACCTAAAAATTCAAAATGATGCTGAACATTCAAAAAAATCAAAATAATTCTAAAAAATCAAAAATTTAAAAAATTTAAAAAATCAAAAAAGTTCAAAAAATACAAAAAATTCTAAAATTCTAAAAAATAAAAAATTCTACAAATCCAAAGTAATTCTAAAAAATGAAAAAAATATAAAAAATAAAAACAAATATTATTTTTGATTTTTTTGGATTTTTAATAATTTGTTTTATTTTTTAAATACTTTAGGATTTTTTTGGTTTTTAACAATTTCTTTGATATTTTAGAAATGTTTTTTGATTTTATAGGATTTTTTAGATTTTTTAGGGTTTTGTTTTTGTTTTTTAGAATTTTTTTCTGATTTTTTAGAATTTTTTTGAGTTGTTTATTTTTTAGAATTTTTCAGAATTTTTAGTATTTTTTTATTTTTTTAAATTTTTATGATTTTTATTTTTTTGATTTTTTTTTTGAATTTTTAGGATTTGTTTAGTATTTTTTTTTATTTTTTGATTTTTTAGGATTTTTTTGATTTTTTCTTATTTTTTTGACTTTTTTAGTTTTTTGAATTTTTATCATTTTTTATCATTTTTGTTTTATTTTTTAGAATTTATTTGACTTTTTTTTATTTTTTGAATTTTTGTTGATTTTTTTATTTTTTTTAGAATTTATATTTTTATATTTTTTTCTTTTTAATTATTTTTCATCCCATTTTTACCCAAACCTATATTAAACTACACTCATTCTAACCTAAACCCATCTTGACCCGTTACCCATCTGCCTTTTTTTTAAAATACTCATTCTGACTAGGGGTGTTCATGAGCTGATCCGATCCGAGCGAGGGTCTGCTCGTGCTCAGATTGAATTACAACCGATCCGATCCTATCGGATCAAATTGCAAAACCGAGCACAAAAGTGATGCTCGTGCTCGGATTGAATTTGAATCGAGCGGATCGTTTTCGCTCGGTTTCGCTCGCTTTTTCTCAGCACCGAAATTAAAACATGTGTAGCAACATAAAAAACTGAAATCAAGACTATTACATGGCTACATTCAACAAAAACAAATCCTAACTTATTTAAAACATGTCCAACACCTTACTAACAAAAGCAATACATAACTAAAATCATGATTCTAAAAATGTTCTTAACAATATCAAGAAGCACAAAATAAAGTGCAAAATACAAATTGTACATCAATTGTTCAATCTCGGTATCAAAATTGAAGTAAAATTGAGATGAGCAGCAGCGTGAGAAAAGATTGTTTGAGGTAGGAGATTGTACCATGACAAAAGATTAGATCCTCAATAATCGAACACGAGCAGTAACGAGATATGTGGCAGGATGTAGGAGTTGTACCTCTGCTGATTTGAAGTAGCCGGCGAGGTAGGAGAATGTACCATATCCGTATGAGTTGAACTTGAGTAGCAGCGAGGTATGTGGCAAGAGGTATGTAGCAGAAGATTAGGTGTTGATTTGAATTTTTAGAAATTATGGTTAGGCCTTAGTATTGAGTTGTGCTAGTATGTTTCTTGGACTTTTAATTTTTCTTGAGCTACTTATATGTATTCTATATAACTTTATATATATATATATATATATATATATATATATATATATATATAATTTTAATAAAAATAATTCGAGCGAAACCGAGCGATCGACGAGCGAGCGGACCTTTGCTCATGCTTGGCTCGTTTTCAAATCGAACCGAGCCGAGCGGCTCATTTACAAACTGAGCGGGAATCGAACGAGAATTTTTCGGGCATTTTTCGAGCAATCGTCGAGTAATTTGGACACCCCTAATTCTGACCTATACCCATCCTCACCCAAACCCATCTTCACCCATTACCCATTACCAATTACCCAAACCCATCCAACTTGCCCACTTTGCCACCACTAGGTTAAACATATCAACTCAAACACGACTTATTAAATGAGAATGTATTTATTAACCCAAAACCCAATTTATCCGTGTCGTATTTGTGTTATGCTTCTTATCGTGTCAGAAATTATAACCACTTTAAAGCATCTACTTACTAGATATTAAAAACCAACTATAGTTGTACCATTCACTTTGTTACATTTATTAAGCGGCTCACATATAACCCAAAATCATTTTTGATCAATATATAATTTATCATTTAGTTTAAATTTTCTTTCTAATAGTATATTCTTCTTGTTAACTTTTAAATTTTGTTTGGCATACGTGTTTTTTTTTTTCCAATATCCCGATACAAAATCATTGAAAACAGAGTTGTATTAAAACAAAATACTTTTTGGTACCGTAAACTATATCATATATCGATGTCACATACCGTGACGCTACTGTATTGAATCGAACTGATACCGACCGAACCACATCAGTACTAGTACACATTTTTATGTTCCAACAATATTTCATTTAACATTTTCTATAATAACTTAATGAGTAAAGTACATGGTTAGCCTTGTATTTGAGATCAATGGGTTTAGCCGTTTAGGTTATGGGTTTTCACGTGGAGTTCCGTTCCGTTCCTTTTTACAGTGCTATAGTTTCTGATAACCTGCGGGGACGCTCTGTGTCCAAGGGAGTTGAAAAGGAAGTTTTGGTAGTGGAAGCCACTATGACAAGTGAGTTTATTGATAAATGGCCGATTCAAGATAGCTAGTGTTCCAAAGAAGTAGACAAAGAACAAGGAATAATTTGCTTCCATTTTTCTGATCTATTAATCTCAAATGCAAACATACATTTTATAAAAGAGGAGAATGCATGAAATCCTAACCATTCGAAAGTTACTGCAATATGGAATGTAAATGGGAAGCTAAAATAACTTATAAATGTATGCAAGAAAACTAATGGGAGAGTGGCATCCGTAAGACTTGGTCTTGAATGTTATTGGGTCTTCCATCTAAGTAACAGGTGGGTACTAGTCTTGTTTGTGCGGGTCGCCCCAGTGGTGGTATGTATCATTCTTGTGCGCTTCAAAACGTTCTTGTGCTTAAGCAAGGTATGAGTTTGCCACGGTGATTGCCATTCTCTTCTTCCGTGGGGGGGGGGGGGGGGTTCAGAGTAGTCATAATGTTACGCCATGGTAGGCGCCACTAGCTTTTCTAGTTAGTGCTATTTGATACCCGTTTTTAGAGACTTTCTGCGATTACAACAAAAAGCTCCTTAATAACACCCAAATACATTAATAACTTTTGTGTGAAATTACTTATATACCCAATTAGTTTCCCCCCACTTGAGAGGTAAATATATCTTTTTAACTATTAAATTCACCATTCTTCGTCTACGAAACCTCAAACTTCACACTAGACCCCAAAATCAAACCCGATTCAACGAGGGAAGAAGGTGAAATTAGGTTTTAAGATTGAAGATGGTTGATTAAGGTCGTCGTTGGAAGAAAAAGGTTTTTAACCAAGTTAAAAAGATATATTTACCCCTCATGTGAGGGGCACATGTGGGCAAAGTAGAATGGATGTCAGGTCCATGGACGCATAGTGTTAAAACATCAAACGTTAGGGAGCAAAGGTGTTAATAGTGGACGAAAAATGTTAGCTTACGCAAACCTCAGAGACGAAAACTACAGTTAACTCTTTTTTAAATAACCAATAATTGGTAGAAGAAATGAAGAAAAAGTTATTAGAGACTATTACTAATTTTAGCACCTCTTCCATCTTAGCAATTAATTACCATTAATAATTGGTTCATGATCAATTTCTTAAGCTTTTAGGCCTTTTAGCTGAACTAGATTATATATAGGTTAAATTTTGGGTGCCAATGCTCATGTGGGTACAACCTTTAGGTAATTTGCATCCTCACTCTTAAAATCAGAATTCATTTTGTAATACTGATAAGTCATGTAAGAAGCCCATTCCTCTCTTTTTCCTTCATAAAGAAATTGCATGCTAGCAAAGCTGCCCCAACTGCAGGTTCCACCTGGAACAACAACAAACAAACAGATATCGACTCAAAGAAATGGAAAACTGTCTCAACCAAACTTGATGGTCCCACACAAAGGATTTTAAAACTTAGTTTTCTTTGAAGATGTCAAACGGGTCAAAAGCCGCACAAGTGTGTTCAAATGCTTTTTTTAAAGAATTAGATATTAGTCCTAATGATAAAGAGTTTTGTAAGGTTATTTGTTACATTTAAAGAATGGACCACTCCTTTGCCCTGTTAAATAAATAAAGAAAATAAGCCGACCGTATATATTTGTTAAAACAACAAGGATATGGCAGGGAGGAAGGTCTAGTATCGACTCCGGGTGAAGCTCCTTGACTGGAATCTGCGAACAAAGAACACCGTTAGCCTTAACGCGAGAGGTGGCCTCCCGCGTTTGGACTCCGGCGTGAGAATCAGTGATTGGTTCTTAAGAGTCTTAGCATAGTGTAGTAAAGAGTTTTTAGAGTGAGAGAGTGAAGTGTGTATACCTTAGGCTGGCTCAAAGTTCCTCCTTTTATATACCAAGTGATCTGCCCAAGGAAGTCCTCTCGCCAGCTGTCGCCTTCCCCATCGGGTAAGTATCTTCTTTACTGTTGTTTGCTTGCAGGAAAGGCCTTGCCTTTTATGGTAAGTGCACAGGTTTGTGTGTCTCGAGGTCTTTGCTTGTGCTTTTGGTAAAAGGTCAAGTCAGTTTGACCTTTGTCATACTATTCCCGAGGTGCTACAGTAACGGCAGCTCCCTCATGCTGGTTCAGCTCCTGGTCGGGAGCTAGTTGCCTTACTTGTTCTAGCCTTGCTTTTATTTATGTTTAGTTGGTTATTGTTTACTTGAGCTTCTCGACTTGTCCTTACGTTGTTAGTTAGGGACTTGGTATACATACGTCATCAGCCCCCCAGTCATAAGTGTTGGTATCTTCTTATGGTAGCGAGACTTATGACTTAGACTATTCCTTTCTAATCTTTTTTAGGTCAGGGAGGTGAGCTCCCCTGATGTGGTCTGTTTTACCCCTGGCAATCTGGATCCCTCCTTATTTAATGCCCACTTGGCTTAGCCGTCTGTCAGGAAGCGATTGATTTGACATCGCAGCAGGTGATGAGTGGTTCCCATGACAGTTTCCGGCGGTTACATCTTGGCCTTATATTTCTCCCCTAAAATCAAGATTAGTGTTTCATTGATCTATAAAGTAACGTTTACTTTACCCTTTTCATTCAAAAACCTCCCGAGTTCTTCACTGTTTCCTTTGATCGGATATTTCTGTGTCTTTTCCGGTGATATATAATTTTCCGGTACGTCTTCTTTCTCCTCATGGCTTCTAACAAGAATGACATTGCTCTTCAGTTTTCAAAACTTACTGAGTCTGAAATTAGGAAATTTGTTCTCGATCATGGTATCGATTCTAGTCTTGAAATTAGGGTTCCTGGCAACATGACCGCCGATCAATGCCCGGAGGGTTTTTGGTTTTCTATACTCGTATTCTGGATCAACCGAACCTAAGATACCCTTTTTCCAACTTCTTTCTTAGTGTCCTTAAGTATTTCCGGTTGTCGTTGGGTCAGTTAGCTCCGGTAGGCATTGCTCGTGTCATGTTCTTTGAGATACTCTGTCGAGCCCTAAGTTATGAGCCTGATTTGTTGATGTTCCGGCGATTCTTCCGGCTTGCCCGGAATGGAGATTGGTATACTCTCGAGAAGGCTCCTTATGAGAGTTCTCTTCTAACCACCACTGTTGGTCACACTTATGCCTGGAAAAATCAATTCTTCTTTATTTCTCATGATCTGCTTCCCTTTCGTATTGTTCCTCGAAAGTTTTCTGAGGCTTTGAATGAGAAAGAGCCGGATGTGAAAAGTGTTAACCAAGAGTTGCTCCTCAAACTTCACCCTTATTGTTTGAGGCTTAAGGCCTACCCGAAGGAGCTTCTGGTTATGTTGGGCATAAGCCAGGATTGGCCTGAATCCCGTCGTGAACCCGTATTTTTCTTTAATGACAAGGGTATGTTGCGTTTGTTACTAACTTGATCATTTTATTTTGTTCTACTTATCTTGCTTGTTTTCTTTTTCAGAGATGAGTGCTTTGGATTTTCTTGAGATGAACGACGCTACTGGTGTGGAAATTGAGACGAGGGAGCTTGCTGAAGGTGCACCTTCTATTTCTCTTCGTACCCAGCATGTTCGTACTGGTGGTGATTTCCAGAATGTACCTGTGCAGCCTATTTCTGATGCTCCTTCTGCCAAGAAGCTTGCTTCCACAGGTCGTCGGTTGACTAGGGGGATGTCAGCTTCCAAATCTGTCCCCCAGTCTTCTGATCCGATATCTGTTGATAGTGGTGATGAGGATGATGTTAACCTTATTGCTTCAATTACTGGGGTTAAGGTTGTTAAGAAGGAGGCTTCTGAACTTGTTGGTGAGGGAGGTGATGTGTCTGTCGAGGGAGGTAATGTGCCTGAGGAGCCAGTTGTTAGTGGTGAGGGAGCTGGTGCCTCTTCTCCTCATCTTGCTGCCGTTGTTCAAAAGTTAAACGAAACAAAGAGGAAACTTCCGGAGAAGCCTGTCAAGGCTTCTAAGACTTTGAAGAAGGGGAAGATTTCTCTTGCTAGTTCCTCCACTGAGGGAGGTGTTCATAAGGCTTCTTCTGATCCGATATCTGTTGATAGTGGTGATGAGGATGATGTTAACCTTATTGCTTCAATTACTGGGGTTAAGGTTGTTAAGAAGGAGGCTTCTGAACTTGTTGGTGAGGGAGGTGATGTGTCTGTCGAGGGACGTAATGTGCCTGAGGAGCCAGTTGTTAGTGGTGAGGGGGCTGGTGCCTCTTCTCCTCATCTTGCTGCCGTTGTTCAAAAGTTAAACGAAACAAAGAGGAAACTTCTGGAGAAGCCTGTCAAGGCTTCTAAGACTTTGCAGAAGGTGAAGATTTCTCTTGCTAGTTCCTCCACTGAGGGAGGTGTTCATAAGGCTTCTTCTGGGACTCATGTTGAGAAAAGTGGTGATGGTGAGGCAGCTAAGTCCTTGGTTAAGGGTAAGTTGGGTGATTCTTTGGAGGGAAAGCAATCTGCTGAATCAGGGAAGGGGCCGGTACAGGCTATTTTTGTCCCTAGTTGGAATATTACTGTTTCAGACACCTTGAAGAGCGGTAGGGTGTGCCATGATCTTATCCGGATTGTTACTCCTCCTGCTGAGAAGGAGCTGCATTCGCAATTTTCTGATGGGGACTCGGCCTACCGTATCATTACCCAAGCTGCCCGTTTGATAACCCCCCTTCCTGACGGTCTCGAACGCTGGGCTAACTCGGTTAGTCGGAATGTTGATCTTACTGAAGCTTTGTCGAAAAAGGAGGCTGAGCTTAAGGAATCTTCTGATCTTTTAGCCACTCATCAAGCTAAGTTAAATGATCTTAAGGAACATCTTGCTTCTTCTTTAGCTAAAAGGAATGAGGAAGCTAGGAAGGTTGAGGTATATGCCGGGCAGCTGGCTGATTTTAGTAATCAGTTAGCTAAAGAGAGAGCTGAGTTTGGTGCTGAAAGGTTATTGTTTAGGAAGGAACGTGCTGCTCATGAGGCAAGTGTTGAAGAGCTGAGGCAGCAAGTCAAGAGTTTGACCGTCGATAGGGAATGGTTGATTGGGTCCAGTGTTCGTCAGTTTGTGACTTTTCTTCTACACAGCCAGGAGTTCAACAAGCATCTTGCAGGTATTTATTCTAAGGCTATGGCTCATGGACGCTTTACAGGCCTTGTTGCTGCTTCTGAGACGATCGCTCGTGGGGAAGCTGTAGAGGAGCTTCCCTCCTACAAGCCTGATTCTTTAAATGACTTTGTTGCTGCTGTGAGGAAAATGGAGGCTCTTTCCTATCCGTATGTTGAGAGCTTGTCTCAGACGGTGAACCGCCCTATTACTGAGCTGCAGGCTTTGGAGCCAAAGGGTCTGAACTTGGATCTTTGTAGGCAGCTACTGCCTTCTCCCCCCGTGAAACGGTCATTGTTTGAATCTGGTGCTCAAGACCGGGGAGCTAACCCTGCTAAAGAGGGTGAAAAGATCCAGGGTTCTGACCCTGCGACTACCTCCTCCGTTCCTGCTGATGTTCCCCCACCCCCATCTCCCAAGGGAGCTAGCTCCTCCACTCCTGAAGGTGGGGATGTTGACCTTGATGGCTTGTATGATGACCTTCCTTGAAGCGCTGGTATTTTCGATGTTGGCAGTAGTGGCTCAATGTTTTACTCTTTTTAATCTTCCTGTTTATGAAGTGTTGTACTTTGCCCTTTATGGGTTATCTTCTGATGTAATGTGACTTAGGCTGCCCCCTTAGGGGTTTTAGGCCTTTTGGTATGTTTATTATGTTTTATGATTTTGTTGTATTTTTAATTTTTGTTGTCTCCTTTTGTGCATTCCAATATTTTGTTTTGCTTTTGTAGGAGCACGCATAGCTTTATGGTTCCTTGTGGGAATTTTAGCCTTTTGTATTGTTAGCGTAATGGTTGGTGTAGTTGTATTTTTTCTTCTTGTTCGTGATGTAGTGTACGAATATCTTATCTTTTTGCAATGTCTTTTCTAGACGAATTTTGGTTAAGTGCTGCAGTCACCTATCCTTCATTCTTCTATCAAAGAACCGATGCATTTTTTGTGTTCTATCTCTTTTCTAGTCCACACTTTTGTTTTTGTGGTATATTTACATAGGTATCGTTCTTTAATTTTCTTATGAAGCATTTGTTGTAAGGTGCTTACCCTTTTACATGGAGTTATTTCTTAAGTGTGTTCGATCCATGGAGTTGTATTGTTTTAGGTACTCACCCTTTATACGGGAAGGTATAGCGCCTTGTTACCCGCTGAGCGATATGGCCTAGGAGCTCATTTCATGGGTAGATATGTGTCGGATCCCATGGAGCTTGATTTGGAGGAGCTCACCCTTAGGATAGAGCAATAATTTTTGTTAACAAAAGTAGCTATTTGTGTTTTCATTAAAACTGATTACAGCCAAGTACAAATTCATTCAACCATTACAATGATCAATTCACACTATGAATTTTTTCAAGTGCTTCCCGTTCCAATGTCTCGGGACCTTCTTGCCTTGTGGGGTTTCCAGCTTATAGGAGCCTCTCTCATGTGCTTCTTTTATAACATATGGGCCTTCCCACTTTGGGCCCATTTTTCCAGTGTCTTCCATTTTGCTTGCTTCATTGTTCCTCAGGACGAGGTCTCCTGGCTTGAAGGTTTCTTTTTTGACTATTTTGTTGTAGTAACCTTCTAGCCTTTTTTTGTATCTTGCTTCTCGAATTAGGGTAGCTTCTCTGGCCTCTTCCAGCAGGTCTAGGTTTAGCAGGATTTCTGTTTCGTTGGGCGCTTCTTGCCTTCTTGAGCTTCTTAGCGTTTGTACCCCAACCTCTGCTGGTATCACCGCTTCGGAGCCATACACCAGGCTATAAGGGGTTCTTTGATGACTTGTTTTTTCCAACGTTCGGATAGCCCACAACACACTGGGGAGCTCCTCCACCCAGTGTTTTCCATACCTTCCCAGCCTGGTCTTCAGCCTTTCTACGATACTTCTATTCATCCTTTCTACTTGCCCATTCGATTGTGGGTAACAAACGGAGCTTAATACCTGCTTGATTTGCAATTCTTGGCACCATGTGCTGAATGGTTTTTCTGCAAACTGTTTGCCGTTGTCAGTTACTATCTCCCTCGGTAGCCCAAATCTACATACAATGTTCTCCCATACGAAATTTATCACATTTTTTTCCTGTGATTTTTGCCAATGGCTTTACCTCCGGCCATTTGGTGAAGTAGTCCACCGCTACTAGGAGGAATTTGACCTGGCCGGCTGCTGTGGGGAATGGTCCTACGATGTCCATACCCCATTTGTAAAATGGCCATGCTGCCAAGATGGGGACTAAGTCGTGCTTCGGACTTGTCTTTACCGGGGCGTGTAGCTTACATGATTTGCATTTGTGGATGACTTCGGCTGTGTGTTTGTGTATCGTGGGCCAGTAGTAGCCCATGTTCATTCGCTTCCCCTCTATTGTTCTTACTCCCGCATGTGTACCGCATATACCTTCATGCACCTCGTTGATCAAGTAGGTGCTTTGATTGGGACCGACACACCTTAGCAGTGGGGACATGTAGCCTTTCTTGTAAAGCTTCCCTTCCTCAACTACATATTGGTTAGCTTTTGCCTTGATTCTTACAGCCTCTGATTCTTCCTAGGGGAGCTTCCCTTCCTCGAGGTATTTTTGTATCGGGGTCATCCATGATTCTTGCTCTTCTTTGACTACATCATTGACCTTCTCTTCTTCCACTGTTTTCTTTTTGATTACTTCTACCAACACCTTCTTCGTTAGGTGTGCAAAGGTCAGGGAAGCCAGCTTGCTCAAGGCATCGGCTTGCTTATTTCTAGTTCGAGACACTTGGGTTAACGAACAGGATTCAAAGCTTTCCATCAATGCTTTCACCTTATCCTTGTACTGTATCATTGATGGCTCCCTTGCTGTGTATTCTCCTTTTACCTGGCTTGCCACTAGCTTTGAATCGATAAAGGCCTTAAGCTCTTTAACCCCCAATGCCTTTGCTATTCTGAGGCCGGCTAACAATGCTTCATATTCTGCCTCATTGTTGGTGCAAGGAAAATCAAGACGTAGTGCATAAGTATATTCGCTGTGAGGGTCCTTTATGATGAGACCTGCCCCAGAACCTTCTATACTGGATGCTCCATCTGTGAATAACGTCCACTTTCCTGCCACTATCGTATCACATTTTTCTTCCTCTACTTCATTAACCTCCTTGATTCTTGGCATTTCTGTTAAAAAATCAGCCAACACTTGCCCCTTGTAGGCCTTCCTCGGTATGTACTCGATATTGTGCTCCCCCAACCCTACAGCCCACTTGGCCATCCTTCCTGAGTCCTCAGGCCTTTCCAGGATGGTTCTCAGCGGTTGATCAATCAGCACTTGGATGGGGTGAGCTTGGAAATACCTTCTTAGCCTTTTTGCGGTATGGACCAAGGCTAGGACCATCTTCTCTATTGGAGAATAGTTAATTTCTGCCATTTTTAGGGCCTTGCTTACAAAGTATACTGGTATCTGCTTTCCTTCCCTTTCTACCAGAAGCACGGAGCTTATGGCTTCTTGACATGTGACAATATATTTTAGTGAAACATTAGTGCTTGTTTCTCTTTGGTTATATTGACAGGGAAGGTGTTTTGTTAAACCTGAAGACAAGTAGACGGTAATTGTCTCGTCTTTTGATGGTGCTGCCATGACAGGTAATGAAGCGAGGAGCTCTTTGAGTGCTGAGAAGGCTTGTTCGGCCTCCTCCGTCCATTCGAAGCATTTCTTATTAGCACAGTTCTTCAACGTTCGGAAGAACGGGAGCGACCTTTCTGCCGACTTAGGGAGGAACCTTTTAAGGGCTGCGATCTTCCCGTTCAAGCTTTCAACTTCCTTCTTTGTTTTTGGTGATTTCATTTGTATGATAGCTTGAACCTTGTCTGGATTGGCCTTGATGTTTTGTATCCCTACCACGTGACTGAGGAACCTCCCCTCCTCGTACCCAAACGAACATTTGCTTGGGTTCAACTTCATATTGATTTTGTTGAGGTTGTGGAATGTTTCCTTGATGTCTTCTAACATGTCTTCTTCACTCTTGCTTTTTATCACTAAGTCGTCAACGTATGCTTCCATGTTCCTTCCGATTTGCTCGGAGAAGGCTTTGTCGATGAGCCTTTGGTATGTGGCCACGGCGTTTTTCAATCCAAATGGCATTTTGGTATAATAAAAGATCCTTGGTTGGTGTGAAATGCCGTCTTCTCTTTATCTTCTTTTGCCATTTTGATTTGGTGATACCCTTTATAAGCGTCAAGGAAGCACTTGAACCTATACCCGGTGAGTGAATCTACTTTCCAATCTATCTCTGGTAGGGGGTAACAATCTTTGGGACATGCCTTGTTCAAGTCCTTAAAATCAACACACATTCTCCACGATCCATCGGGCTTCTTCACCATCACAGGGTTAGCTAACCAGGATTGGTATTTTACCTCCCTTAAGATGTTAGCTTCAACCAGTTTTTTCACCTCCCGACAGGCAGCTTGGCTTCGTTTGGGAGCCAGGCTTCTTTTCTTTTTAGTCACTGGTTTGTATGTTGGAGCAATGTTTAGTGAATGTTCAGCTACGTGCCTCGGTGCTCCTATCATGTCGTTTGGGCTCCAAGCGAATACCCCCACATTTTCCCTCAGGAGTTATTTTAACCTTTGTTTTGTAGCTTCTGGGAGGTGATTGTTTATTCTGATCTTTTGTTCTGGGAAGGAGCTATTTATGCTTACCTCCTCGTCAGGACTGTCTTTGACTTCGCTACCTTCCCCTACTTCTATTTCCATCGATGCGACTAACAATGCCTCCTTTGTTGGGACCAACGATGCTATGCCTTTATCGGTTGGGAATCTTGCCATGCCATGGACCGGGGAGACCACAGCGTCGAAGGCAGCGAGGCCTGGCCTTCCTATCAGCATGTCATAGTTGGAGGGGGAGCTGATTACTATGAATGTCAGCTCCTCCATTCTTGCCAGGTCACAATCCCTGAGGCATAAGCTCAGGGTTAGCTTTCCCAGGGGCTGTACCTTTTCCCATGTGAAGCTTCTTAGGGTTGTATATATACTTTTCAATCGGGATCTTGTGTCGTCACTGAGTTGACTAAAGCATCTCTGATACATAACGTTTGATGCTGCCCCGGGGTCCATGTACACCCTGTTGATGACCTTCCCTTCCAATTCTGCCTCTACAATGATTGGAAGATCCGTTTTATCTCTTGACTTTGTTGGGGAGAAACATATGACCTCTTGGTTCCAAGGGGTGATTCTCCTCCTTTTTCCTTCTTGGTTCTCTCCCCCCACACCATGTTGACATTTGACTCTTTCTTGCTTTCTTTCTTCTACTTGATTTCTTTTACCAGGTGAGCCAACTCCCCCGTCTTCACCGACTCCTCGATCCTTTTCTTCAGTTGATAAGAATCATTAGTTTGGTGCCCTGTGTCGTTATGAAAGGCGCAAAACTTGGTTGAATCTCTCTTGTTGGCTGGCTTTGCCAGGGGTCAAGGTGGCTTGAAGGAGTATTTGACCTCCTCTGTTGACAAGATTTCTTGGGGTGTCTTTGTGAGTAGGGTAAAGATATGTTTATCTTTTTCTCTGCCCGACCGGGGGGACCTTCTTTTATCTTCAAACCTTCTTCCCTCGTAGGGTCTGAAGGGTCGTCTTTCGGGGAAGGACGGGAAGCGAGGTCTCTTAGACGAGGAAGGTTGATCTCTCCAGCTACCATGCTCTCTTTTCTTCGAGGCCTGTCTTTCTAAAGCCTCTTCTCCTTTGAGGAATGACTCTGCTCGCTCAAAGGCTTCCTCCATCGTTTGAGGATTGTTCTCGTGAAACCTTCTTAGCAACTTCTTAGGCCTTATGGCATTCATGAAGGCTGAGACCCTCATTTTTTCAGTTGCCCCACTATACATCAAACCTTCTCGTTTGAATCTTTCTACAAAGGTTCGAAGGTCTTCATGATCTTTTTGTTGGATATGATGCATGACCGTGGCATCCCTTGTACACTTCTTTTGTGGGGTAAAGTTTGACAGGAAACTTTTATACAAGTCGTCGAAGGAGGTGATGCTCCTGACCGGGAGCCCACAGAACCATAACCTTGCCGGGCCAATGAGAGTCTGCATGAACATGTGGCAGCACTCTGCATTGTTCCATCTTTATACTGTGGCGGCTCCTGTAAAGACTTGCAAATTATCCTCAAGGTCTTCTGTTCCGTCATACGTCTTGACGTTTGAAGGCATTTTTATCTTGGTTTGGAAGATATAGTTGCCTATTTCGTCGGAGAAGCCTGACAATGAGCTTGGCTTGTAGGGCATGGAAGGAGTGTTATTAGTAGCTCATGCTCCTCTTATGTCTTGGGCAACCGGCTGAGTTTGCAAGCTCTGCCAAGTTGGGTTGCCTAAGAGCTGCTGGCTCAACTGTGCTAGGAGCATAGCCATTTGGGGATTCTGAACATCATATGGCATGCAACCCGGTTGAAGACTGGTGAACGGCGACAAGCTCATGGCCACAGCTCTGCTAGCCAGCGGTAAGGACCTGAGTGCCTCTGCAAAGGTCGTTTGCAGAGGAGGTGAGACTACCTGAGCCTGTTGAATGAGCTGCTCGACTGTGTACTCAGGATATCTTGGGGACGGTTGGTAAGGGGAGCCGGAGTGACCGCTCCCTCCCCCAAGTGTACCTTCCGTAGGGAAACGCATGTTAGGGCTCGGGAAGCTCGAGTGATGCTGGGGGAAGTAGTGGTACACAAAGGAGGAGGCATGGGTGCAAGTGTAACCTCAGGCTCATCATAAGACAAGCGCAACCTTACTCCCTTGGTTTGTTCCTCACGTACGTAGCTATTCAACAGTTCTCTCAGCTGTATGAAGTTATTTCTTACCCCTTTCGGTGTTATTTCCATGGTATTTACCGGAAATAGGACCTCGCTGGGTGAGGAAGGCCCAACACGTGTAGCAGGAGGTGTTTGGAACAGTTGAGTACCTCCTGTAGTCGGTACGACATTTAGTCCGTCCGTGTTGTTAGGTGAGCTGCCCATCCTCGGTGTGACAGGGGAGTCGGGCAGGGAAAAGGAAATGTCGGAGACTTCTTTTTCGGAGTGATCCTTTCCGGCCATATCGAAAATGAGAACTTAGGAACAGGGCTGTACTACCACAATGGCTGTTCTAAGTAGCGCAGTCCCACGGTGGGGCCACTTGTTAAAACAACAAGGATATGGCAGGGAGGAAGGTCTAGTATCGACTCCGGGTGAAACTCCTTGACTAGAATCTGCGGACAAAGAACACCGTTAGCCTTAACGCGAGAGGTGGCCCCTCGCGTTTGGACTCCGGCGTGAGAATCAATGATTGGTTCTTAAGAGTCTTAGCATAATGTAGTAAAGAGTTTTTAGAGTGAGAGAGTGAAGTGTGAATACCTTAGGCTGGCTCAAAGTTCCTCCTTTTATAGACCAAGTGATCTGCCCAAGGAATTCCTCTCGCCAGCTGTTGCCTTCCCAATTGGGTAAGCATCTTCTTTACTGTTGTTTGCTTGCAGGAAAGGTCTTGCCTTTTATGGTAAGTGCACATGTTTGTGTGTCTCGAGGTCTTTGCTTGTGCTTTTGGTAAAAGGTCAAGTCAGTTTGACCTTTGTCATACTATTCCCGAGGTGCTACAGTAACGGCAGCTCCCTAATGCTGGTTCAGCTCCTGGTCGGGAGCTAGTTGCCTTACTTGTTCTAGCCTTGCTTTTATTTATGTTTAGTTGGTTATTGTTTACTTGAGCTTCTCGACTTGTCCTTACGTTGTTAGTTAGGGACTTGGTATACATACGTAGAGTCCAAACGTGGGGCTGCATCAAAGGAAGATTACTAGTGGACCCACCTCCTAGCTTGGTTATGTGTTTGCCTAAGGGAATTCAACAATGGGTTGATCTCCGTGATGATGCTAATGATCCTAAAGTTTCCCTTAGGAAAGAGGGTCAGAGCGGGAAACCTCCATATAAGAAATAGTTGTTTTTAAGGCTGAGGGAGGTGAGCTCGATAATCAACTTGCTGCTTCTTGGTGAAAGGTGGATGAGGAGATTAAGAAGCTTGTAGATTACTCTCGCTAGTTGTCTGATTTTATTAGTCAGCTTTCCAAGGAGAGTCGGACTTTGGTTTAAGATAGAGAAAGTTGCACGTGATGCACATTCGAAAAAGCCAAGGCAGTATGTTAGTTTTCATGCCCCTTAAGGGCTTTTCTTTGTATGAACTTTCTATTGCTTATTGAAATGGAAGCCATCATGTTGGGTGTATAGCTTATGATTGCACATTTTCTTTTGTGTTGCCAAATACTCGTATTGTTTTGACATTTGGAAGTTATGTTGGGCTTCCTGAAATGATACTTGTTTGTTTTTTATTTGCTTGATGTATTATCTGAGACTTGTTTGGCGTCATTGTAGGGAAGCTATGCTTGGCCTTATTGACATTGCCTTTGACTTGGCCCATGTGTTTGCAATGTCTCATCTAACAAATCGAAACTAGATGATGCAGTCATCTTGCCTCAATTATGTTAGAAAAGAACAGATGCAATTACCCTATCCTATCTCTTTCTAGTCCGTGACTTATATTCTTGCATGGTATATTGGACACAAGCTTCTAACTTTTAATACTTGTGGAGCATTTGGCGTGAGGTGTTCACCCTCTTTCATGGAGATATGTTTTTTCTTAAGATGTTTCGATCCATTGAGTTATATTGTTTTAGGAACTCACCCTTTATACAGGAAGGTATAGCACCTTGTTCCCTGTTGAGCGATATGGCCTAGGAGCTCATCCCCTTTTCATGGGTAGATATGTTTTGACTAAGTTGACTTTTCTGATGTGGAGGAAAGTGTAAAGTAACCGGTAACCGGATGAATGTCTAACGAGTTTTTCGATGTTGTGTTACTTCAGGTATCTATTTTGTTGTTCGTATTCACACAATGTGGCTCCACAAGGCAAGTTTATTGACCTTCTGGGACCCGTGGATGAGGTCTTTTATGAAACTTTGGACAGATTTGAGCCAACAGATGATGGTGCTGCTGATAACTGTTTCGTATCTACTGCAAGTAGGCGTATACGCACTATTTGTGGTTCGTATTTGTATGTAGCCTTTTGACTGTAAAGATACGCCAAATATTATTGTTACATAATTCTATATGGTGATATATCTTGCAGAGCTATAAAACCTATCACCATCGCATCCTCTCCTTTACACACCTTTGGTTTGTCTCTCCTTTTTCTCTGTTAATAACGATTGTTTTCTTCCAGAATCCTTTGAAATAAGAGGAGTTAACTAGGTTTTCTTTTGGTTATTTTCAGACCGGTATGAATAACATCGAAAGTTTTTGGAGGTTTTCATCAAAATCTATAGTAAAACGAAGGAGATTCAAACAGGGTTGTGTTGTTCTTGGCTGGTAGTAATACGACGAACTTGTGGTATGTTCAATGCCCTTTTCATCGCTGCTGACTTTGGTTTTTCGGTTTCCCTTAATCCCTCCCGGGTCAATTGAGCACATAAGCTGTAATCGAAGGGCGAAATTGAAGCGTAACCGGTGATGAGTTTATGGGTTTATATTATGTCTTATATTTTAATAGTTTCGTGTCATTATAACTAAGCAAAAATTGCCATGGAGTGTAGGGATGATGCACAAAACTGGAAACATGGCGCGTGCGCGAGATGCTAATTCTTTGGTTGACTTTCCATCGAGAAGGGTGGAAATTACCATTAATCAGATTCTCTTTATCAGGTATAATCGGCACCACAAATAATAAATAAAGCTTATTTCCTAAGCTTTGAATTATAGCGCCCGTATGTGTTTATTTTTTATTGCAGATCATTACTGCTTCTGTGTGGTGGATAACGTGAAAGGACAGTTCTATTCTAAACACGGGAAAGCTTTCAGGTATGCTTGAATCTGCCAATCTGGCTTGGGTTTGTTGGTCGGATTTTATAACTGTTTTTAAAGAGCTTGAAAATAATGTATGTGAAATATTGAAAAGTTGAGGGTAAAGGTTGATTCAATTGAAAGGCCAAATGATGCAACCCTAGACATCGATTTATCGATATGATTTCTCCCATGAAGAAAGATCAATTGGAAGTAGTTCGAGTTTTGAAGCTTTCCGGCATGGTATTTTTGTCATTTGAAGTCCAATCTTTTACTTCCGGTTGATGATAATCCCATTTTTACACTTAATGATGGTGTTTGCGTGTGTTATGTAAGGTTTAATGTGGTATGCAACATGATGATCTGCAAATCACAAAAGAAGCTACCTATAAGACTCTGACAAAAGAAAAATCCTTGGCTATTCTGATTTCTAACGTATTATCTCATGATATTGTAAATTTCTTACTCGCTGGCTGGAGTCAACCCAGTTTCTATTCTCTTTTCACATAGTAATTTATAAGATATTTAAACAAATAGATTGAGAATAACTAATTATTTCTTTTCAATTGACATCAATTTTGTTAAATTTTACAGGAGTTCCTACTAACAAGCAAGTTGGATGCCAAAGTCCATGGTAAACGAATATTTCAATAAGAGCTCCACACATCATACCAAGGAACATCTAGACGAAGTGTTCGACGAAATTACCCTCACTTTTGTAAAGGTATGTAACGGTTCTTTACTTGCGATTGTGTGCTCGAATAGGAGTTTTATTGCTTTAAGTTAAAATTGCTCGAACCTGGCACCAATTTGGGGTTCTGTTTGCTGTAAATGTTATTGTATTATCTATATGAACTTTGGCTTTTATGCCATATGTTAATAGGGAAATGGATGTGAGTATCGCCATAGTGATATTGCGCAGGTCAACCCCAGGGATTGCTGGTACTGGTTAAATGAAAATTGTTTGAATCCAAAATGTGCTTTCCGTTATGCTGTAAGTTTCTATAGTCAGCTCTTTTTTATTCATTTATGTCAAAAAAATTATATGTGCCTTTAAATTTATTTCGTTTTTAGCCTCTTGATGGATTATAGGTAACTGAAGTTTTTTACTTTCGTGGGACTAGCTGTGCCTCAGGCTCCAGTAAAGCAAGGCGTTGCTTGCAATTTCTTTCAGAAAGGTTACTGTTTAAAATAACATTTATGCTCTTTCTTGCACGGCCCACTGAACATAGTCAATAACATAGTTGTGCAGTCCCATTTGACTAAACAAGTAAAAAACTCACAGATCTCATTGACATAACTCATTAAGTATGTTTTTCTCTCCTAAGGTACACTTCATTTAAAAAGAACTTGTAAGGAAATCCATTGCAGAGACAGTGGTAAGTAAATCATTTTGATTGTTGGAGTAGTTAATAGAGGTGAGGTGGCGAAGGCTGAGACATTGATAGTTAACTTCTGACCAATTTGACAATGACTTGTGAAGGTGAAAATATAGTAATGTGTGCCAGGTGTGGTTAGAGCAAGTGTCGCGGGGCCGTAGTGGTGAAAGAGATGGGATTAGTGAAAGCGCATGTGCCGTAGGCTGCTGCCGAAACCTCTGCAGTGCCGTGTTGTACGTTGGTGAAGTTAAAGAGGTAAGTGTGACCAACGATGAAAGTTTGATGTGAAGCCCAAGTGGTGTAAGCCGCGACGCGACCATTAAGAATGGTGGATCACGAAGATGAAGTTTTGAAGTTCTTGAACTGTAATTGTCTTCAACTGTAGAGGTTACTTTATTATTATGAGTCTTGTGTGATAAACTGAAGATCAAATAAGATGAAGTTTTGTTAGTTTTTATCCCTTTTTTGCGTTCTTAATAGATTAAACATTCATTTTCAATCTTTGTGTAAGGTTTTTTGTTGTAAGGATAGTTGCTGTTGAAATATGGGGTTCAATTCAGTTTACAGGGATACTTCATGTTTTTCTACAGGTAATGTAAAGTTATAATTATATTTTTAGGAAATATATAGGATCGTTTATGGATGTGCATTCTGGAAAAAAATGACATGAGTCTTAGGTAGTGGGGGGCCTTAACTAACCCACCCTTTAAATTGCTTTCCATGTTTTTTTATTTACCGGTGTTGGTGAACCTACCTCTTTTGATTTGGCTCTTGACAAGGCAAATGATATGGCAGCACCAATGGCGTTGTATTCAGCGAAGAAGACAGTGGTGTGTTTGGGGATTTTATCTATGTTCTTTTATTTAAAAACCAATTCCTTTTGGTAAATAAGTTTTGTAAGAACACCCCTTTGAGAAAAAAAAACTCACATTCATGGCCAAGTTCATGAACATTTACAAAGGCTTCCTGATTGCAACATTTGTGCAGATCTGGCCGTTGTACAACCATTGGCGTTTTAAGATACAAATGATCTGATCAGGTATGATTTGTGCCGTATTTCTTCGCCGTCATTTTTTGTTGTACTTTAATTCGTGTATACCTTATTGGCTTATGACCAAATTTAGTTTGGCTATAGTGTAAATGTACGCAATGATAAATTAACAAGATCTATGACCAACATTATATATGTTGCTTGGTTCATGCTTTATAAACAACTGCCAAATCAAGCAACTGAGGGTTTGCAACCTCCTTTTTCCTACTGACCATCAATGCCCTGCAGCTCTATGGCTAAAGAGTTGAAACCAATATAAAACATTAACAAAGTTTAAAACAATATACATGTCTATGACTTCATGAAAGTCAAACTGCATTGTTAACAATCCTTTTATATAGCATTCTCAGTTAATTACATCTGCAGCCCAACCAAAATATGATCCCAACATGATAAACGTTTTGTTTTATTTTTTCTTTTTATTATTTTTATATAGCTTGACCGTTTTGCAAATGTTGTGTCATACTATCATTTTAAATTCACATATCACATATAGGTTGCCACTTGCTAATAACTTCATGTTTTTGCTTAATTTGTTATCTTCTTAGTTTGTGCCACTTGCCACTAATAAAAGTGCTTTACTCATGAATTGTTCTGATTATAGACTATTCTTATTTGACTTTCTTTTTGAACCTTGAATTCCTTTAAATTTATGTCATTTGTGATACTTAAACCTAAGACCGCCCCTCTCAAATCCAAGTGTTTAAAAGCTTTGCCTTTGTCAATGGAGCACCATTCTATTGGTCAATTCTTACCTACTTAAGTCAAATGAGTTGTTTTTAATTGGTGTGTGGGTCAAGGTTTGGATGTGGATGCTTTTCACATCTAGGTGAACCAAGCCTTGCATAGAGTGCTCAGACCGTGCTAATGCTAGAATGTAAGAATCAACCATGAGTAATTATAATTGTACATCTCTCTCTCTCTCTCTCTCTCTCCGGGTTTTAATTTAATAAAAGTTATGATTTCTTTGTTTTCCTTTCTATTTTTAAGGTTATTACATTTTAATGGATTTTTAGTGTGTTGCTATTTTTTGATTAGCGCACTTCTGTTGTATCCATATAGAGGTATGAATTTCTGACACAACACGAACCTAGCACGAAATTCACAGGTTTAGGTTTAGTCTAAACGGGTTCGGGTTAGATTCAGGTTGAACCCACGAACCTGTTTAGCTAAATGGGTCGGGTTGACCCGTTTAACCCATTTATATCCTATTTTGTTTCTTTTTTTGCAATATGCTATATGTCATAAAATATCATGGGTGTGTATTTTATGCATTATTATAACTTAAAAAGAGAGTTTGACATGAAGTTTTATAATTATAAAGCAATTTTATTGTATAAGTTTGTGTTTTTTAGTAAAATTTTAATTCTAATATATTAATTTGCAAAAAAAAATAAAATTGAAAATTCGAGTTGAATGGGTTGTGTTCGGGTCAACCCACTAATATTCGGGTCGTGTTCGCGTCAACACACTAATATTCGGGTCGTGTTCGGGTTCATATATATGACAAGATTTTCGGGTCGGGTTCGGGTTCATCTAAAATTTTCGGATTCGAGTCGGGTTGAACCCGCCAATCCACGAACCCGACCCGTTTAGCACCCCTATATCCATACATAACCAGTCAGTAGTACGATGCTTCAAAATTAATGGAATTTTTTTTTTTAAACAAGCAAATTATATATTGAAAATCGGAACAATCAACACCATATAACGTTGACTTTGTCTAACCTATCTACATAAAATAAGACACAATAACATGGATCACACTGTTGCTATTATTCATCATCTTCAATTTGGAGTGTTCAAGTGTCTATATTAACATGTAGTTTCTTATGTTATTGAATATTGACGATGGAATAATTAAATTGTTTATAACTTTATATACAAACGGGTCAATATGGGCGGGCGGTATTAGTTTAATAAATATGTAAGATATAGAAAAGTAGTTTACACTTCCTTTATGGAAGTTGAGCGTGAACCTTTTTTGTTTTGGTAATCTAATAACCATGGTGGGATAAATTAGATTTTTTTTTTTTTATATTATTTTAAGTCATCAAGCTTATCATATTTATAAAAGTGGGAAGACAACTGTAAGTTCATATGCTGCTCGTGTTTCAACCTATTCAAACGAATGAATAATTGCAATTAACTTACATTATAGAGTAGAGCTTATGGATTTCTTCATAAGGTCAAGTTTCAAGCTTTGTTTAGGTTTCATCTAATGTGATTTTCATTTGTGATTTGTTTTTAATTAGGGTTTCAGCTGTTGATTTAGGGCTTTCATGAACAATTCCGACATTCAATTCAAGGTGTTGAAATCATTATAGAGAATTTATATGAGATAATTGTTTTGACAATTGTGTTTGCTTTGAATATTTCAGATGTTACAAAACCAATTGTTTGGACAACAATAGGAGCCGCTTCATATGCTTCTGAACACAATTCGCTTATATGAAGATTAGAACATTCCCAGGTGACGAGGTACAAAAATAGTCACAAAGTATGAACCATTATATAAATTCTTCTTTTTATTCTGATACGCACACTTTTCTTTATATTTTTATAGTATTATTTGTTGATTAGTATTTCCGAGATAGTTGTTTATTTGATTTATGGTTTGATTTGTGCACTTTTGGAACCTATATGTTCATGTCGGGTTGTGCAAGTCTTCAAGAACTGAATTCAGTATATTCCATATTTCCATGGCAACAAGGTATAATATATGTATCTAATCTAATTTGGTTGTGATATGTTATCTGGCTTCATTTGATCATTTATAAGTGCGTTTATTCCTTCCTAGACTTACTTTCAGATAGATAGTTCTAAGTAAAGTCGGGAAGCAAACGTAGTGGATGATCTTAACGGGTCGAATGGGTTGGATACGGTAACAATTGATAGAAAAACATGATATCCAATGGTAAAGTTGGTTGCTTTGTGGGTGTAGTTTAATTGGAATCATTTTGGACATTGGATGCTATTGTGAGGCAGCCAAGAAGTTGGGTTTCTGACAAACCAACATGTGGGTGTTAATTTAGACCATTCTAATAAAAAAAATGTTTCATCATTTGCCACCTACACTTGGACCTGGGTCATATTTTAGTACACTTGAAAGGGAAACTTCATTCATCCAAAGATAAACCCCTGCCCCTCTGAGGTTGAATAATTTATGTATTTTTGTTTATTGTAAATTCAATTTTCCTATCCCGGGAAGTTCCCGGGTGATAGCCTAGTAACTAAATAAACAAATATGTACGGGAATAGGTGCCTCCTCTAGAAAGCAGGTTGATTTGCATTATGTTAGTATATTCATTATTATCATTCGAGTCCTGTCAATTACCTGCCCCAATCACCCAAGGCGGGCCCCCCACCAGCCGCACGAGCCTCCTTCCCATCTTCCGAACACCCATACGCAATGCTACCGGTACCGGCAATCAAAACACAAACATGAAGTTTCCCCATGGAGCCACTTGCAAGAGCTGCAACTGCATCATTCTGAACATAAAGCTTCACATTGCTTGGGAATAGTCCCTGCCTGCCAACATTATAAATGGTACCATACAAACCAAAATTGTAACAAATTGCAAAACCTGTGAAAAGAATTGAAGATGAAACCTCAGCCAATTGAGTATCCTTTCCTGATCCTTGGGATGATTGACACCAGCTTTAACAACTGATTTCTTTGCTCCTGACTCTGAAAGGGCTTCCATCATTACCCGCTCTAATGTAGTGCGGGCTAATGTTTCTGTAAAATCGACAAATATGGTTGCTCATTATCATGGTGCCTTTAATCAAAATTAGCATATTGGGACATGCTTTTTGAAAACAATCATTAAATCTCAAATAATCAAAACTAATCTTCATCGTCGTCATCATCATCATCATCATCATCATTTCTAACATAAAATGATGCAGAAGATAGTGTTCCTTACACTTGATCTCATATTAATCGCTCCGATTGTGGCAACTATCTCCGATTGCCATTGGAACTATCACACCCCCAAATTTCCACTTACAGAGTTCTACCGCGAGGCATGTGACGTACCAGGATCTAGCCACTAATCATGTCAAACTAATAGTAAAATAATATAAAACAAGTTATCATGTCCAAAATAAATAGTGAATTTCGAATTAAACATTTCAATCAAAGTATATGTTGAGCGGAAGCAAATGTAAGTATCTCAAACGAATGGAAATAAAATTTTTTAAAACGTAAGGTTTCATTGTTTGCAATCAGGTAACACGCCCATGACACTTCAAGCTCCTCAGACTGCAAGTTCCCATGCAAGATATATCTACGACCTATAAGCATGCAGAAAAAGTGTATCAACGATTAAGCCGGTGAGTTCACAGTTTTTTTTAACGAACACCGGTTTGTGTTTAGTTTAAAGACATGTTGATAATAACTCGATACCGCATTGACGTCAGTTTGTTTGCCCTTCCCCAATGCCTATCAACATTGAGATCACGTGGTTAAGGTCATTAGTTCACGCCCGTCCTCCCAGGTACGGTGTGAGGTTGTCAAGCCTAATCGCGCTATCAACTAATACCCCGTTGCCCTCCAAGCAACTAGTTCGGTAGTAAGATGGGACTTAAAGTGATAGATTTGAGTGTTTTATCCAACATCGAAATTAAACTACAACAGTTATAACAAAATATTCATCTAAGGAATAGTAGTCATCCCCTCCAGAGATAAAAGTTAGCAAGGTATCCCATCCAGGGATATTAGTTTGTTTGTCCCCACTGGACGCATGCTTGTAAAAGAGCCGTGAACTCACATTTATTTTGCTCGGTAAGGCTTATGTGTTTTATGAGCTGAAGTGGTCAACCACGTCCTATTGTGGTTGCCATAGGTTTGTTAGTGTGTATGAATGCAAACACATAAGTTCTACACGTATCTAACACATAACACGTAAAATATTATAATATATATACATACACATGCGTGCAAAGTGTCGCTATTCGAAATAGCGACAACCTTTTCGTCACAAATCACATAATAAATCTTGTCACAAAAATTCAGCTTTTAAGTGCATTTTCGGACAATTTGCGGTGCGTTATTCGGGACCGTTCGGGCACCGGATAGTTCCCGAAGAATTACAGAACATGTCAATCGAACCAGAGACCATTGTATTAATATTTTAGAGTCTAACTCTTTACAAAAAATTTATAAAAAAAATCTTTTACTAAGCAGCAATCAGATTCGTCACTTTCTTACTGTAGCTCATAGAAAAATTTATTTAAAAATCATCGGTTATCCGATCGACGTAATTCCAGTTGGAAGTTCGCGCAGACACATAAGGTTATCTACAATATAAATTTCATGATCTAATTCTAATTATACACCAAGTTATGACTCAAAACATAACATGTAAAATCTACAGAAAAACGCAGCTTTAATTGCTGAAACGAAATAAATTATTTAAAATAGTAAACGACGTCCAAAAATAATGATTCCAGCGCCATTAGAAGCGTATTTTGAAATAGAACGTTATAGATATAAGAAAGTTAAATTTTCATTAAGTTATGACTCGGTTACAGCCGATTAAAGTCGGCTGTAAACAACGAACAGCTTGCTGTTTTCAGCTTTTAACTTTCTAATGCGGGTTCTAACGGCTCCGTTAACATGTTCAGCGATCAAGCAACCTTACAACACTTTATATACCAGTTTATACCCGTCATAACACCCGTCCGCATTGTTTAACCATCAACAAAGACATGAGTTTTAATAACTCTAATCATGTGTAAGTACCTCTTATGCGTAACCAAACACACATGAACCCGCATACATCAAGTGTTCAATCATGCACTCATCAAAAGACTACTGGTATTATTATCATATAACGAGCATGCCAACGATCATACGTAATATCTATATATATTTATCGCAATTACGAGCATGTATAACACAATCATATCCAAGATCACCCACCATGACCCATTGCTTAGGTCGACTCCTCTACCCCTTAACCCGGTTACGGCAGCCCTCAAAACAATATACAACACCACATATAAAACACATGGAAATCGGGATGTTACCTAGTGAGTTCGATTGCCGCTCGCACCCGGTTACGGAGAGAGACCAAAAGTATGAAGTAGCGAGAGAAAGGGAAGGCAAGGATGATCGCAGGTGGTTAGCTTAGGGTTGAGAGTTGGAAGTTATGCCCACATGCAGGAGACCAAAAGTATGAAGTAGCGAGAGAAAGGGAAGGCAAGGATGATCGCAGGTGGTTAGCTTAGGGTTGAAAGTTGGAAATTATCCCCACATGCAGGAGACCGAAAGTATGAAGTAGAGAGAGAAAGGGAAGGCAAGGATGATCGCAGGTTGTTAGCTTAGGGTTAAGAGTTGGAAAAGGATAATTGGTTGGAGGCGGTTTGTGGATACATGAGGGTTGGGCTGATAATTTATTAAAACCGAAGATGGTGGTTTGGAAAAACGGGTTGCATCTTTATTTAATTGAACTGCAAATACTAATGAGGGTATAGGGGGTGGGGTTACTTGGGCCGTAATCTAAAGAGTGGCAGTTTAGGTGTGTGTGAGTTTAATGTCTCACATTTGGATTCTACATGCACGTGATGTAATCATCACGATGCAACTCATAACCATATCTAATTCCTAATACTTCATGCATACATAAACATACTCATGCATTTGAACAAGGACCTATGTATATTATTATTATTATTATTATTATTATTATTATACACATATTTTATAATCAACTAATCTAAATGCATAATCAATCAACCATATTAATATTGTATAAGATTCATGCTATGGTTCGGATCTCATAAGTTTCTAGTTACGCGCGTGAGTTCGATCGACAAGCGAGACAATTGTTTTGGTTCAAACGGTTCGGGTCGGTTCAACACAATAAGGATTTGGCTTCAAGTTTTCGTTGTATAAAATAAATTAAATAACTATAATTAATTGGTCACACAAGTTCATGCATTTATATAAATAAGATAAGTATATGAATTGGTATATAAATGAGAAAACAAACGGTGCTAACCCCGTAAGCACGGGTTGTCACAGGAAACGTCTCTTCAAACTCTACAAAATGAGATTTTAGGTTTTCGCTTTTAGGTCGTAGATTTTAGAATTTTTATTTAGGTTGCTGTGTCTTTTTATTTGACATTGTGTGTTTTTTTTGTCATTGTGTCTTTTTGCAATTAATTCTGTTTGTTTTTTCTTTGGCATTGTGTTATATTTTGTGATCCATTGATTGTGTGTTGTTTTGCGATCCATTGTGTGCAGTTACTAGATTTAGGAGACGTGTTTACCCTCACAAGTCACAAGCAAAGCAAAGTAAGCCAATTAGAGCATATTTGAAGTCAATTTAAAAAAGTAGAAAACATAAGTGACAAATGCTAAAATGTATAAGAAATGAGAATGAATAAAGAGAAAAGGGTACCTCCAAGGCTGTTGTGGTTGGAGCAACCGGCAATGGCGTGGGCGAGAAGAGAAAGGGATTAGGTAGATGAGGAAGGAGAGGGAGAGGGAGAGGGAGAGGCATACAAACACAGGTGGTTGATGTGGTGTCGCCATCTAAACCTAACACCACTGCTTCTTCTTCTTCTTCTTCATCGCATTGTGTAATTTGGATTTGTAAATTGGGGTTGATTGTGTCAACAGCAGGGGATTGTCTCTCTTCAAACCAAATCATTTCTAACTACTCATGATTGCGATTTGAATGCTCAAAATATGGGGTGTTTGGCCTAGCTTTTATTTTTTGATTTATGCTTATGTTTTAAAGTAGCTTATAACTTATTTTTTATCACTTGATAAGCTCTTTTTAAGTGTTTGGATTAGTTTATAACTTATTTTCTATAATTACACCATTATTTGTCAAATAAGCTAAAAACAATCTTCAAATAAGCTTCTTCAATCTATATCTATATTTATTAATGAATGAGATGATTTGGGCCATGTGGCATGTGATGGTGAAGCTTTTTTGCTGATGTGGCATGTTATGGTGGAGTAGAGGGTGATTTTAGGAGGGAATCCATTCTCAAAGCTCAATACACAAAGATACATACATTGGACGCGGGATCCGTTTGTGATTTGGGTCGGAATTGTGGATTCGGGTCTTCTATAAACAACAAGATCTCAATTATTGAGATCATTATCTCCATCCAAACCTTAATCTTCCTCCAGACGCCACCATCAAATCTTCTTTTGTTCATCGATTATCTTCAAGGTACGCGTATCCCTAACCCTAAATTCATCAACTTTTTTATCAGGTATTCGAAATCTCATAGTTCAATTTATAATTGTTTTGTTGAAGATTGAAGATCGTTCTTTGTTTTACAGATGACTATGAAGAATGGTTTATAAATAGGTAACAATTCTTTAAATATCAATTCAGGTTTGATGTTCTCTGCCATATGTTCATCTTTTTTTAATCTTTTTTTTTCAGTTTAGTCCTTTTGATTTCACTAAGTGTCTATATGTTTTGGCTCTTATGTGTTAGAAATTAATTGATTGAGTTCTCTCTCGATCATCTTCGGTTTTCTCAACCCCATTTCGCAGATTAAAGTAACAATTGTTATTCCTTTAAATTCCGATTTATGTTATTATTTGTTTCTCAATATGATTTTTCTATCATTCACATTCGATTTTAGAATTCAGGGTGTCACACCCCGACTCGCAACGGAAGACAATTGCAAGGTGCGGCAGACACATGGTAATTCCCAATAGTTTAAAAAGATGATATCACATAACAAGGGAACCTCGGTTACAACATGCTATTAACATCATATTACAAACCATAAGTTCAAGTACGATACTACGAGCTATTACAGCTCTTATCCTGCTACAGTTCATCTACCACAGCCATCCACACGCACGTTCCTTACTCCTGTTTAGTTTAACCTGAAATGCATTTTAGTTTTAAAAAGGTTAGCTAAACGCTGCGTGGGTTCCACTTGTTTAATTGTTGTGTAACAATATGTGTTAACTAGTTTAATTGCACAAGTGACAATCACGGATTTATCACCACAAACACCTTCAGCTAGCAGGACCGTGTTACAACAAGCACCTACAGCTCGCCGAACCATGTCATAACAGACACCTGCAGCTTGCCGGACCGTGTGTTATAAAATTTACATCATCACAAGTTGGTGCAATTAACACAGTTTTGTAACATGCAAACCATCTCAGAAAACAGTAACACAGTTTAAAAGTGGTGGAGTGAAACTCATTCCCACATTGGTGTAATCAACATAGTTTTTAACATGCAAGTCTCCAGAAAACAGGAAAACAAATTAAAAGCGGGGAAGTGAAAACTCACAGTGCGAGTAGGGATCTCAACACAAGAGTGATCAAGCAACTGGATCAACTTTAATAACACATGCAAATATGGACTCAAATCAGTATCTAAGTTGGTAATGGTTATAACTTGGATCTGGTCAGGAATTTTTACTCCGGATCGAGTCTATAGGACACTGGTATGGTGATGGACGTCAGGGTAGTATTAGTTTTCAGTTTGGCTTCCGGACACCGTTTCGCGTTCCACCAAAGTCAGTAGTTTAACGTGTTCGGATAATGGTACATGAATATCAATAGTGTCAATACATGGTTATTTAAGAATTATTAACTTTCCATCAAGGGAGTTTGAGTGTTTGGTGAGTCTAGGTTGCCCAAATTTGAGTATCCATTTTCACCATCGGGAATTCTCCCGAACTGCCTTAGGACACACCCATAGTGCCCAATTTGCCCCGGAATATCCCGGACTGCTCCCGGTGTTCCAATTATAGTATTTGTCGGGTTGGGCCAGTTCCCGGTTCCGGCAGTTCGTTATACGGTAATCTGTCGAAATTGATTTAAAATAATCTATTTTAATTCATAAATTCCTATTTAATCTATAATTTGAATAAAAATCTGTAAATTTTTATATAACTTAGTAAAATTATAGATTTTGGGAATTTATTTTGACATTTTTAACTATTTAAATAAATTATTTATAAAACAATATTTAATAAAACAATTAACATTAATTAGCATCAATGGTCCAAAAATTCCAAAGAAAATCTAGAACACCTTTTACATGTCCAAGAACTTGTCACAAAATTTTGAGATTTTTCCGATTTCGTTTCAGTGCGTTCCCGGCTACCGAAAACTCGCAAAAACGCGGATTTTTAACCCAAATCAAAACTCAACCAATGGACTCCGAATTTTCTCAAAACATTTCCCATATGTTCCTTGGTGTCTCTATAAAATTTGGTGATTATTGAATTCGTTTGATAAGTTTTCTGAAATTCTTTCGGTAAAATAGTTAAAAATTCACCAAAAATCGTAGAAATTTAAAAAATTCTAATATTTTACGTGGACCTTCTTGACAATATCCTACATCACCACACCAAATTTCATCTCAATCCAAGCATCACGGACCAAGTTATAGCTAAAACAAGATTCTGCCTATGCTAGTTTCGGTTTTCGGATGATATACCTAGCGAAAGCTTCGATTCCAAGCGCTTCTTGTGAGTCCAGAAGTGGGTGGGTGCTATATTCAGTACCTACACATCAAGTACAACCTAAATATGATAGAACTTATATCAATCAAGCTTTATTTCATTGTTTTTCGGTTAATCGAATAGTTAAGCGATTTTTGTCGAATAGGGGTTGATTAGGGTATCAAACCCCAAAGATTTGTGATCATGGCTGCCATATAACACCAGAGAAATACCAAGGTGTTCTTATTCAGCCCATAAACATGTTTAAACCTCCAAAAATCTTGGATTAAAATGAGGTTTTCAGCTAGAAATCGCATTTAATCAAGAAAACATGATCAAAACCATAAAACCCAAGGTTTATACCTTTGATTTGAAGTTGTTAAGATAATAATCAGCTGGATGTTCTTGTTTTTATGGCAGATTTTGAGAGAAAAGTTAGGTTTTTCTTGAATTTAAATGAAAAGAAAATGAAAAAATAAAATAAAGAATATACATATATATATATATGGGGGTGGCGGTTTGGGTGTGGGTCCCAAGAGGACACCTCATGCTTCGTTATACGTGTTAAAAGATGATGTTTATCTTCCGTTTGCGTTTAGGTTCGTTTTCAGGTCCCGGACGCGTTCTCGATTTGCGAAACGGGCTCCGTTTTTCGCGTTTTTTGTGTCAAAAGACTCAGTTTTAAAAATTGGGCATAACCGTATCGAAACCCGAGCATGTTACGTTTTAATCATAAAAGTCTCGTATGACGTTCGTTTAAGTGTTTTTAAGCTTGATCGATCGTTCCTTGCACATTTGGTTGCCTTATGCTATGCCCGGAACGATGTCGTTTCCCTAACCGGGAGCTGCTTCATTTTGCGTGCCCGGGCTTTGATTATTTTCAAACCTTATGTCACAGTCTATGGCACAAAACTAAGTTGTTTCTGGAACTCGGAATCTTAAATGATGCTACCGATAACCTAATAATCAACGTCAAAGGTTTAATGCACTGTTAAACGTCAAGTCTCCGTTTAACACGTTGTTCAAGGCTAAGGACACCAACCTCGCATCGTTGGTCCTTAGTAGTGTCATGTTAACCATGACGTGCTCTCGGATTCTTCCGAGACGTAATAACGATTGCTCAACCTAGCACACAAGTCATACAAGTTTACAAGGTTTACGCGCAATTAATGTTTTAATCATGACTTAAGGTTTAGGACCAGTTAAGTGGTACCTGGTTTCGTCATGGGTATCACAGTCTCCCCTGGTTAAGAAATTTTGTTGGTGCATATGTCTGTTGCCTACATCATTATGTATCAAGTCTGAGTGAATAGGGCTTAATCTGTTTGAATCTAGGCATATTTAAGTGTGTATATAGGCAAGTTCGCTCGAAGATGTGCTTGAGTAGTCAAGTTCGGCCGAACTTGACTAAGTCAAGTTCGCCCGAACTTCAGTCTTCATCAGTGAACTTGTAACAGTATAAATAGGTGCCTTGGGATTTCATTTCTAAGAGTTGGAGGTTTTGGCACAGAGACGGGCGAAGCTCTGTCGGATCCGGTTCTCGAATGTATTGAACTTTAGATCAATGAAAACAACATTTAAATGAGTAATTCTTGTTATTTGGTTAACTTATCATTAGTTTCCGCCTAATCGAACAATAGATAACAAATTTAGGTTCCCGTGCTAATCGTGGACGTTCCTACAAGTGGTATCAGAGCCTGGATACCTAAATTTGCTGGAATCAAGACAAAAATTTCTCTATTTCATCTCCATTCTATCATTTTTCTCAACATTTTCACATATTTGATAATTTCATGGTCAAAATGGGTGATTTTTGAATATGTCATGTAAAACACACTAATAACAAACCCCTGAGAGTTTGGACATCAAATTCAAACTTTTTGATATCAAAAAGTTCCAAAAACCATGTTTTGGAAACAAGTTTCATCCGAACTTAACACTAAGTTCGACCGAACTTGATTGAAATTCTCGGAGTTTTAATCAAGTTCGACCAAACTTGTTTGATTTTTTAGGATTTTTGTAGAAGTTCGACCGAACTTGAAGATTTAGTCAACGAGTTTACACAAGTTCGACCGAACTTGGGTAATTTTTGTTGAAATTTTCATGTAAGTGCGCCCGAACTTGATAAACTTCTTGAAATATTACATAAGTTCGACCGAACTTATCTGTTTCTGAATAATCTTTACTAAGTCCGCTCGAAGTTGTAATTTTTTCTCATAATTACACATCAAGTTCGACCGAACTTGAGGTGTGTGTGATACAATTGAAAGTTGATATCTAAGTTCAACCGAACTTATCGAAATCTGAGATCAAAAACTGTTTTTCACACAAGTTCGACCGAACTTGTCCATTTCTAATCAAATTTCGAGTGTTTTTTATCGGTATTCTCATATAAGTCTACAGATTGTCAAAATGGAAGATTTCCACAACGTATTCGTCTCTCAAATGGCTTCTTCATCAAACGTTAATATTCTTGCGGCAAACCAGATGAATATCGACAACGAAATGGGTACTACGTCAAAGCCGCCTAAGCTAATAAGCATGGACGAGTTTGAAGGATGGAAAGAAAAATTTGTGAATTGGATACAAGCGAATCAATTCAACAGCTGGGTTGCAGTTGAGGATGGCTATAAATGGCCAAAGGATGAGCGTGATCAAGATCTTTCGCTGAACAAGTTCTCACCGACTGACAAAGACAATTATGTCGCTGAGAAGAAAATGATTAGCTTGATTCAACAATCAGTAAAGGAAGACATCCTAATTTTATTGCTAGAATATGAAACATCACAAGAATTATGGCATTCTCTTTGTGATAAATTTAAAGGAAGTGATGAAATGGTCAAGAGCAAGAAGGCCTTGATAAAGAAAGAGTTTGAAATCTTCACGATGATTAAAGGTGAAACAATGAAGCAGATGATCGACATATACTGTCACCTCATGGTCCCAATGCGGAGACATGATATCAAAAGATCTAATGAAGAGAAAATTGAAAAGCTGGCTAATGCACTTCCAGAAGGAGAATGGACAACATATTTGACGATTCTGAAGAATAGTCCATCTTGGAGACACTTCAAGTTGTGATCTTTCATTGACAAATTAGAAGGACATGAAATGGAATTGATGAAGATTGCTAAATCAAAGAATGCTAATGTTGTTCAAGATGTCGGTTTTTATTATAAAGGAGGTATTCCTGATACTCCGATACAAAGTCCGAAAATCCAAACAACATTTAGTGCAAATGCAAATTCTTCTCCAAATCAAGGTTCTCCATATGCTGGTTACACAAGTGCTAGTTCAAGCTCATCTTTCCAAAATCAGACAAGCCAAGCTAGTTCTGATTCAAATGTTTTCCAGTGCAACATAGCAGTTGATTTGAAGAATGTGTTTCCTGAAAAGGTGGCCAAACAACACATAGCACTTCTTGCTACTGTTCTCGAATCATATGAAAGTCTCGTTGCTGGAAAGATCGGTAATCCAGAAATGACCGCCGAAGATTATGATCAGGTGGACGAAGAAGAGTTGGAACTGATGGATATCAAGTGGAGTCTGGCATCTATCATCAGAAGAGTTTCTAAATTTGTGGCGTTCACTGGAAGGGATATTGGTAATTCAAGCAACAAGCTTGGTTTTGACAAGACTAAAGTCACATGCTTCAGGTGTCGACAAAAGGGACACTTCAAACGTGAATGCAATAATCAAGAAGCAAGTGGAAACCAAAATCCTTTCGGCAGCAACAATGAGTACTACAAGAAAGCTCTTCAATACAAGCCATATCCGAAAAGAACACAAGACGAAGTAGAAGATAAATCTGCAAAGACAACCGAACAAGCTCTTGTTGTTACTCATGAAGAAGATGGTTTTGACTGGAACAGATACATCGGAAAGAAAACTGGTGTTGCTATGATGGCATAGGTAGTAAATGAATCTGATACATCGTATGTCGATGCTGCTTTGGAAAATGTCATTCTGGAAGGATATAGACAGAGAGCTGAGGAAGAAGAGTTAGCTTATCTTGAGATGCAGAAACAAGAAGCCTTGAAAGCAGACGCAGAAAAGCTAAAGGCTAAGGTAAGTGTGTCTGAAAAGGAAGTTGTGAAAGTTGTGGAGTTTGAAAAACCTTGCACAAAGTGCGCAAGCCCTTGTGAACCATGTCTTGATAAAGTCAAAGTCATAAGATAATTGACTGTACACAATGAAAACTTTCGTTATGATTACAGAACCATAAAAGAAGCTTATGACAAAATATCAAGCAAATATAAATATCTTGAACATGCTAATAGTGAACTTAACGCTAATGTAAAAATGTTAAATGCCACAGTAATTGAGAAACAAAAGGCAATTAACATGTACATTAATACAATTGCTGAAACAAAGCGTGAGTTTCACAGCATGAAAATTGAAATGGAACAGATAAGAGAACTTCTAAAGAGTTACACCACAAACGCGTATGTCATTGATCATATTTTACCTACGATTAAATCGGAGGAAAATGGTGAGAAATCAAAGCGTAAAGAGTACGGATGTGTTCCTCCACCATTTCTTGCAAGTTATTCATGCAAGAAAGATGATGAAGTTGAAAAGGCATTTAACTTACTTATTTTGTCTGATAAGAAAAATAAATTGCCTGGAACATTGACGTAGATTTTACGAAATCAAATGATGACAATGAAGCGGTGGTAAAAGATGTGGTTAAAAAATGTGTTGGGAAATGATTCTGATAACGGCAGCTTTCAAAGCGCCAACTCAGGTTCAAACAGTTCTGATACACAGTCCGAAAATGACGATACAGCTTCAGAACATGATCTAAGTGATGATCCTAACGTTGTCATGTACAAGGTTAAGGATTCTGATAGATTATACTTCGATGATAGCTTTCCGATTCGGAATGTAAAAGAAGATCAAATTGATAAACTGTTTAAACTTGTAGAAGTTTCATCATATAATCTTGACAAAAATAAGAAGAGATTTTCCTCGAAACCTAAATGGAATGCTAACAATTATCGAAAGGTTGGTGGTGATTTTCCTGAGCACAAGAGAGCAGGTTTAGTTTGGAGGTTGAAGAAGAAGGAGAAATCAGTGCTCCAGGAATACAAAGGTAAAAATATAAAGTTTGTGTATGGAACGAGCACGGTTCAAGAAGAAAGCATGATCGGTAAGCAATCGAATGACGAATTCAAGAAAGAAAAATAACTTCAGGACAAGGCTAAGACCAAGTCCACAAGTGGAGTAAAACCCACTAGTGGAAATGGTTCTGATAATCGCACTTGCTTTAAATGCAATACTGTTGGTCATATTGCTCGCAAGTGTCTGAATCTAAAGCCTGTGTTTCCTCGAAGGAAATCCGAATCAAAAGATGAAAAACAAAAACAACCAGAGATTGTGAAAAATGTCACAGATTCAAATAGAAACTATGAATCTAAATGCAAAGTGAAACCTAAAACTTTGTCAAAGTTTGAAAACTCAACATTTGAAAAGGTGAAACTTCAAAGGTTTAATGAAATCAAAGATTCTAGGTTCTATATCAAGAAAGCAAGAAGCAAACTACAATCATGGGTTGCTAAGAAAAGGTGGATACGCCGCTGGTACTTCCTATATATAAGTATTCTTGTCAAAGGATCAGAGGCATTGTCAGGCGGTTATGAGAAGTTCCATGTAGGATTTAGTAATGTCTTGGTTGAAGTTTGTTTTATACTCACTGATTTAGCATTCATATCATCTCATCATTTAAAGAAACTGGATTGTGTCACCATTCAAACATGTATACTATCAGAATTAGGACTCAGATATTGGTTGTTGTGTTTATTTATGTTCTAGAGTCACATCATAGAACCAATCATAACTTACTGATAAAACCAATGAAAATTTGACGAGAATATGGTGGATACGCCGCTGGTACTTCCTATATATAAGTATTCTTGCCAAAGGATTAGAGGCATTGTTAGGCGGTTATGAGAAGTTCCATGTAGGTTTTAGTAGTAGAAGTTTTGTTTTAGGATATAACATTATCTTTCCAAACATATCAAAACTCTTGCGCATGAAATCATATTTAGTCAATCAACTCTGTTTATCAATATTCATTATCTTAGGCATAAAAAAGCGATTCCTGAAGCAGGGTACTCAACCCTTACAAGGAACGTTACCGCCTCAAACAAAATTTGAACTCTTACTCCTTTCTAAGTATGTAACTGTCAAATTAAACACCATCCTTTTTAGACAAATATGTCACTACTTAAATTTCGGGACGAAATTTCTAAAAAGTAGGGGATACTATAACATCCTTCAAAAACCGGGTTAACCAAACCCGCTTCGTTTATTAACCGAACAATCAGTTAAAAATTTCGTTGCGTATTTATTGCTCAAATTAATTTTAAACGATACATAATTAATAATAATATTAGAATATAAAATTTATATTTGAAAATGTATTAAAAATAATGAAATAAAAATATAATACTGATGCCAGGTTTCGAACCCGGGTCAGCCGAGAATCATCCAAGCCTTAACACTCACACATCCAACCACTCCGCCACTTGTGTTTCTTGTTGATTTATTGATTCAATTAATTCATATAATAAAAACTGAAATCGAATTCGGTCACTCAAGTCACTGATGC
Source organism: Scalesia atractyloides (assembly GCA_947069175.1). Lineage (NCBI taxonomy): Eukaryota > Viridiplantae > Streptophyta > Magnoliopsida > Asterales > Asteraceae > Scalesia > Scalesia atractyloides. The sequence goes on along the minus strand of CAMTDV010000004.1, from coordinate 49,112,811 downwards.
CGGAAATCCCGGCGAAATCGTAAGTCTTAGACGTTATCTTTTGGCATAACGGACACAATTATACCAGCGTCAGTTATAACTGAAAACTTTAAGGTCTTTTATTCAAATCATCGGACCGTAACCGAAAAGTGTTGAATTCGAAATCAGAAATACACTTAAACCTGAGTTACATTTTATTCATCAGTGAGCTCGCGAGTTTATCAAATCACACTCTTCATTTCGCTCAGAAAACTTCGCCGCAGTCGCCGGATTTCTCTGTAAAGTGACCGGAAATTATCGCCGGAAAACCGAGTTCAATCCATCCTTTCTTCTTACTCTAAAATAAGATCTTAGAGCTTATACTGACATCACCCACACTCACCTTAAACCTCTGAAGAATCTCTGTCGCAAGAAATTTCACTCGCCGGAATTCTCTGCAAGTCGCCGGAAAACCGGGACTTTCATCTACACGGTAATTAACTCGACTTTTCTGTTTCATTCCATTATTGGACAAATTCTAATATCAATTCCTCACCCAGAATCTATTCCAGACGACGTTCCCGGATTCTCTGTTTTCGCCGAAAAATTTCTGAAATTTCCAGAGACTTGCTGTTAACCGGTATGATCATTCAAACCTACTGATAATCGTTACTCAGTAGTTCAATTACACATTTAATCCCTCAAAACTGTTAATTGATTCTAACAGCCGAAGTTCACAAACAGAGCCGACGAATCTTTGCCGGAATTATGTGAAAGACGCTGATCGGTATATCCTTTCCCCCAAACTCTCTCCATTCATTACCTTTCAATTACTTATAAAGCTTGTTAATCGAATTAGACATAAATCAGTTGAATTATCATTATCAGAAATCTTAAGCGAAGAAGACGAAGTTCAGATATATTTAAGATTAATTAAAACTAGTATAATGAACGGGTTAGACACACAGTCCAGTGGTGGACTGTGTGCAAACAATATGCATACGACGCGAGTTCGATCCTTGACACACACACATTCGCTGTAATAAAATGCCTTTTTTTTAAACCGAACCGGGTTAACTCAGTAAGATGTTAAGTATAATAAAAATCAGAATATTTACCAAGTTAGACACACAGTCCAGCGGTGGACTGTGTGCCAAACTAAACCACAGGTCCCGGGTTCGAGACCTGTGGAGAGCACCGAGTCGATACATTAAATCTTTATTTTAAAATAAGTGATTTTCGGATTAACTTAATTAGTATATAAATATAATTAAAAACATAAATATTTCGGGTTAGACACGTAGCTCAGTTGGTAGAGCTGCGTGCACGCGTACGGGAGGTCTCAGGTTCGAGTCCTGCCCGGCGCATACTTACACACAATAAAACCGGTCAAACAGTCAACGGTCAACAAGTCAACGGTCAAAAATCAACATTTTTTTATTATTTTATTTATTTATTTAAATTAAAAATCAATTAAAAATACTTAAAAATAACATTTTTAAAGTTAGAAAATAGCCTTAAACTCACAAAAATATATCCAAAAATACTATTAAAATTGTTAATAAAATCCATTTATTTACCTTACTTTTCGTTATTAATTAGGTTAGTTATTCCTCGTCGATCAATCCTTCCAACTCGTGCGCATCTCATCATCGCCAACCAAACGCACCCAATGTGAGTGAATCTCTACAAAATTCCCCGTTTTAATCACGTTTTTGGGGTGTATCATGTGTCTTACCATTTATTATATTTAAATCATTGTGCATACATCATATCATGAACAGATGTGTATTCAGCTTGTATAAACTGTTTGTGTGGTTATTGTTTAGATTTAATTTATTATTTTCAGTACATGCAATTTCATAGGCCGCCGCTCCCCATTACATTATGAGCGTTGTGCAGTTCCCCATTACATTATGAGCGTGAACCTGGCGTTGCCAACATACGATCGGCTCCGTTTAATTGAGCCTTGATCGCACAGGCATTTATCATTTTCAGTACATGCAATACGATCGGCTCCGTTTGATTGAGCCTTGATCGCACAGACATTTATCATTTTCAGTACATACATTTATCATAGGTCGTCCGTTCCCCATTTTTGTTAATGTATGTTATTGTTTGTTGTTGTTTGTTATGGTATGCTATTGGGTTGTTATTGTATGCTAATTGTTTGTTATTGTATGTTTATTTACGTTTGTTCATATAGGAATATTGCACAATTTTTCCGTATTAAATACAATAAGAAATAAATAGTAAATGTTTTCTAACAAGGTTCACTCGCCAACTTTTGTTGATCCAAAAACCATTTTTACATATGATACAGGTGAACAGGATGAAGCAAGGAAAACATAGGAAATTGCCTTAGAAGAAAAATAATGAAGTTTAGAAGGATGAATAGAACATGTTGTATTTGTTTGATATGATTGTATGATCTCTTTTAAATTGAAATAATAAATATGAAACATTATAATAAATGTCATGAGCTTTGATGAAAACCCAATCATGCCCCGATCACCTTTTCCGCTGCGGGTCGGGGTGTGACAACTGGTCGGTCTTATAAGTAGTATGGTTCGGAATAAAATGCGTGGATTTGGTCAATCGATCTACAATTACCCAAATCGCATCCTAGTCGTATATACTTCAACGCCTTAAGGTGAGATATGAAGTTCAGCGTGACACCTAACTTCTCTCCTTGTACCATAATTGCATCCGTGGGGATAAGGGAATCTTCACAACCTTTTGTTCACATAACACCTCCGCATGATGGTTGGACAACCAGTCCATTCCTAAAACAATGTCAAAAAGGTCGCAGCGGAAATACAAACGTAATGGTGACAAAAGTTGGTGCCCATAAATATCTTGTCGAACGATGCATTGTTAATGTTGGACATTTAACTTAATTAAAACATAGTTTTTAAAACATAAAGTTTAAAGAACATCACAACCACACCACAGTTAAGTTGTTCTTTTATCATTATGGATCTTATTACATAGGTCCCAAAGTTTTAAAAGTTTATCCAAAACATTCATAAAACAACCATGCATCAACAACCACAAGATACGCCATAATTCCCGAAGCCATGCTCAAGTACCTGAAGAACACGTTAAAATCAAGTGTCAACACGAAGGAGGGTGAGCTCACATATTCAAATTTAAAACAAGGAAAACTTTCTAATTATGTGTTTATTATCAAAACATCCAAATAATATTTTTGAAAGTTAATTTATTTCCTTAATATAAAATCCATTAGTCAGCCGTTGCAAGCGTTTCCCCGAAACCACCGATCTAAAGCATCTTCCCAAGTTTTACATATTAAATTTATTGCATCAAATGTTCAGACTCGTATGTTTGCAAGACAATACGAACTATATATTAACAATAAGGGCATAATCAAGACTAGACTATAATAGAATATCAATTTGTCGTTTGACTTGATCGGAGCGACCGATCACGACGGGGTAGTCAACCCGATAGATCTACCAACAATTATACGTGTTCAATACTTAAATGATTAAACAGTAATACTTGCGCATGCGCCCATATCGGGCCATCTATATCACTTGACTCATGAACAATATATATATCCTACTAAAATGATAAATTTAATATATGACGAGTTGTACGAATCCCCGACATCCCCACCGAAACCTAAGCCTAATCCCGATACTTACTCTCTTGAGACCGAGCCAATTCGTCACAACTTTAGATTTAAGCATTTTTAAATCTACACGGTCGTTTTCTCTAAAACACCGTAAAATCCCCGTTTCATCCCCGAAACATAATGATATCATCAAATCATATATTTTCCATGAAAATATACATTTTATATAAGCAAAGGTATGTTTTATTCAAAAACATCTTTAATCCTTTTTAAGGCATGTTCTTCCCCCTAAACATATACAAAACAGTAAAAAGATGGGGTTTAGTGACACTCACATTTGGGTGCGTAATTAAATTAGCGCAATCCCTCAATTCGATTCTACACGTCCTAACATACGTTGGCACGATTTAATAATCAATATATTATAAAATTCCTAAGTTTCTCCAATACTAAGAATTTTTCACATAATTTTGAGATTTTCTTGAAAAGTTATTATTATTAATTATGTTGGCATATTAATATATATATATATATATATATATATATATATATATGAGTTCATATATATATAATTTTAAGATTTTGCGACTTAAACGATTTTATTGGTGACCTTAAGTTATATCCGTTACACTCCCGTTTATAAGTACTATATATCTACGATTTGCGCGTCGTAATATATATATATACATAAACGCGCACATATTCACAACATCATAACACGCGAAACCACGTTAACTCATACACTTATCATTTTTAAAGCATGCATACATGAAATAACTAATTAAGTTAACATATGTATCAATTTTCATGCTCGATAAATAAGTTACACATTTAACGTGATTTTTACCGATTCTACCGTTTTAAACATACAAGCGTACATGCATAGTCTTAATTTCCACTATCATGTCATCACTTATCATATTATCATATACACATATTTATATCACACAACACATTTGAACACATATGGTTCACCCATGAACAACCCATTCTAGTGTTTGTTGAAAAATGAGTATTTTAGCGATTCGGTAACGTTTTCGGGCACCGGAAGTCACGTATGACCAACCAAACACCAAATAAACTTAATATAAGTTTAATTAATTATATTTATATAAAAAATATCAGTTTAGTTACTGATCTAAAACAGTTGTATAAAAACCCTTTAAAAAGGCGATTTTTACCGTTTTTACCGCATAGTTTTGCGTCAAACGTTACCATAACCATCCGAACTCGAAACGACTTCATATTTTAACACAATACATGTTATATACTGAATAAAATGATGGTTATAATCGGATTAATGCAGTTTTTGTGTAAGGCACATAAATCATGCGATTTCAGGTATTTTACAACACTTTTAAGCACATAGTACAACATGCAAAGCTAGTAAACTTTATGTCAAAGTTCCATGCTATTTTACACTTCAAATAACATTATTTTTAGTGTTTATAACCTGATTAAAATCATCTTTGTCATATCCCTTTTTAATCACCATTTCATGTCCATATATCCACATGCATGCCTATGTACAAGCATCTAATGCATGTATATCATATCATCATCATCTTGCATGAACTTAAATACTTCCAACATATATTTAATTCATCTTCAAACATTCAAGAACACCATCATGCACATGATCATCATTCAATCATTTATCATAAATGCAAGTCATATATACAGATTCTTACACATCTAAATTTATTAACATCAAAGATTTACATGCATGCATATATACATATATATATACATGGCCACATATATATACATACATGCTCCCAAAAGTTCACTTTTTAAAATGCATTCATCTTTTCAAATCACATAACTTTCATGTGAAAACTTCTAAACATGCATGCATCAAGTCCTCATGAACATCATCAATCAAAAACATTCAAAATCAAAACTCACTCTCATATGTATATATACATACCTACGGCCCTACATACATACATTTATCCATATCCATTTTCTTTGAAAACCGGCTTGCTATTGTTTTTAAGTTAGTGTTTATATCCAAGAACAAGAGAAACTTCCATGGCCATCATCATTACTATGAATCAAGAACAAGATTTGAAAAACAATATGTTATACCTTCAAGATTCTTAGTGGGTTTTGATGAAAATTGTGGTATGGAGGTTGCACCTTCTTGTAAACACCTTTAAATACTACTTTATATCTTCAAATGGACTTGAAACAAGATTGCATGAATATGGATCTTCAAGATCTTCAAAAATTTTGAAAGTGTTGTGTCTGTGGTGTGTGTTTCGGCCGAGAATCAATAGAGAGAGAGAGATAAGGATTTTGTTGGATGATGTATGGGTTAAATGGAGGGTGCATGTATTAGAAATGATTATCTTAGCTTCCCAAGGTCCACACTTGTCAATTTAGAAGCAAAATAAAAAAGGTGGGCAGCCCCTAATGCCGCCACCTTGCCCTCCCTCTCACACAATCTCATATATATACACATATATAGGTTATTTACTTGTATTTAACTAGATACCGGGTGTTTTATCTAGCGTTTTAATCACGTTTTAACGTGTTTTAAATTATTTTCAATGCTCTATAAAAATAAACAAACCAAAATATTACTAACCAATATTTTATTTGCCGAGAACAGTTACGTTGTCGGTAATTGGCAGTATGCGTGCTGTGTTGCGTAGTACGCGCTTAAATTCGCAAAATAGGGATATTAAGCGTTTTAATTTATTTTTATCATTCTATAAAAATAAACTTGTCAAATTATTACTATAATAATTATTAGTTTCCCTGAACTGGCTGTGTTGACAGTATTTTGTCAGTTACGCGCAGTACGCTCTTAAACTCGAAAAATAGAGTTTCTTAGCGTTTTAAATTATTTTTCCTCACGATTATGATTAAATATATTATTTAACTCATAACGGACTATTTTTGGGATCTTAACATTATCCGGTGGTCACCGACATTCGTTTCGCATTTTAACCGTTACGCGATAATTGTTTATCTTAATATTGCCAACGTAATTTTTATCAAACTTTGGATTTACCAACACATCAAATACCATATATAAACATCATAAATAATCAAATACGGCCTTTTATTCATTCATGACACGTGTTACATTTGTATGGTACAGCCTAAATAGCCGGGTGTCACAGTCTCACCCTGTTTAATGAATTTCGTCTCCGAAATTCTTACACTACAGGTTTCGTTTTCACACTAGACTTAAAGAGATGCAGATATTTTTGTTGCATCTGGTCCTTTCGTTACCATGTGAACTCGGGTCCACGCTTGGAATTCCAGCGAACCTTGACCAACTTGATCCGACTCCTTCTAAGCTTCTGAATCTTCTCATCCAGAACTTCAACTAGTTCCTCGATAAATCTCAATTTATTGTCTACCTGAACCTCATCAGGGGGTATAAATAGTGTCTCATCTGACAAACACTTTCTCAGGTTGGAAACATGAAACACGTCATGAACTCCACTCAAATCCTCGGCAGCTTAAGCCTATACGCGACTGATCCAACTCGAGATGCGATTTCGAAAGGACCTATATACCGTGGGCTTAGCTTTCCCCCTTTCCCAAACCTAACAACACCTTTCTAAGGCGATACCTTCAGCAGAACACGATCCCCGACTTGAAACTGCAACGGTTCCTTCAGTTGTCTGCATAACTTTTCTGCCGATCAACGGCAGCTTTCAACCTTTCCTTGATCTGGACAACCTTGTCGGTGGTTTCCTGGATAAGCTCAGGTCTGGTTAGTTGCCTTTCGCTAACTTCAGCCCAGCACAGGGGCGATCGACACTTCCTTCCATACAAAGCTTCAAACGGAGCGGCTTTGATACAAGCGTGGTAACTATTGTTGTAAGAAAACTCTGCCAACGGCAAATGAGTATCCCAACTTCCACCAAAATCAATCACGCACACCCTCAACATGTCCTCTAACGTCTGAATGGTTCTCTCACTTTGACCATCCGTTTGAGGATGATACACAGAACTCATGTCCAAATGAGAGCCTAGCGACTCCTGAAGAGATCGCCAAAATCTGGAGTCAAACCGTCCATCTCTATCAGAGATAATTGACACTGGCACTCCATTTCTGGATACAATCTCGTCAAGATACAACTGCGATATCTTTTCCATGTTGTCTGTTTCCTTAATGGCTAGAAAATGAGCAGACTTCGTTAATGGATCCACAATTACCCAAATAGTGTCGTGTCCATGTGACATACGGGGTAATTTGGTGATAAAGTCCATTGCAAGATGCTCCCACTTCCATTTAGGAATCTCTGGTTGCTGCAGAAGCCCAGACGGCCTCTAATGCTCAGCCTTAACCTTTGAGCATGTCAGACATTTACTCACATACACCGCAATATCTCTCTTCATATTCGACCACCAATATAACTCCTTAATATCTTGATACATCTTGGTAGAACCTGGGTGAATCGAATATCTGGACTTATGAGCCTTGTTCATACCCAGTTCACGTAGGTTACCTCTTCATCCGATTTTGGTATCAGTTCACATTCCAAACCTCTCAAACCTTCTCTACTCAGGTTCTCATCTTTTAAAGCTTTTCGCTGTGCATTACGAATTTGATCGGTCAAATTCGTTTGTATGGTCAAACCCAAAGCACGCACACGCAGAGGCTTTTCCCCCTCCTTCCTACTGAGCGCGTCAGCAACAACATTTGTCCAAATAGGGTTTGCATACCCTGTTCATGAGAGCCATAATAACTGCAGGCGCATTAGTTAAGCCAAATGGCATGACTAAGAACTCCTAATGGCCATAACGTGTTCTAAAAGCAGTCTTCGGAACATCTTCCTCATCAATCTTCAATTGGTGATATCCTGAACGCAGGTCTATCTTCGAGTAGTAGCTTGATCCTTGAAGCTGGTCGAACAAATCGTTGATTCTTGGTAACGGGTACCGATTCTTGATAGTCAGCTTGTTCAACTCTCTGTAATCAATACACATTCTGAAGGAACCATCTTTCTTCTTCACGAACAAAACAGGTGCTCCCCAAGGCGGAAAGCTTGGTAGTATGAAACCTTTGGCCAATAGCTCTTGAAGCTGATTTGACAATTCTTTCATTTCTGACGACGCTAATCTGTAAGGAGATTTTGCAATCGGTGCAGCACCAGGTACAAGATCAATCTTAAACTCGATCTGTCTCGCATGGGGTAATCCAGGCGAGTCTTCAGGGAAGACTTCCGGATTGTCGCGAACTACAGGAATTTCTTCAATCTTCCCACTTTCAGCCTTCATATCCACTACGTTAACCAAGAATGCAGGATAGCCTTTACGCAACATCTTGTGCATCTTCATAACACTAACAACTCCTGATACTCGACTTTATCGGTCACCGTGAACAACTAAAGCTTCACCACCACCAGGACGAGGTATCCGCACTTGTTTCTTTGGACAAATAATCTCAGCTCCGTTCTTGGATAGCCAATCCATCCCAACGACTACATCAAAACTACCCAGCTCCACTGGTAGTAAATCGATACTAAAACTATGATCGCATAACCAGATTCTACAATCAGGAATAACTTCGCTAGTCTTTATCAATTTACCATTTGCTAATTCTATCGAATACTTTTTACTTAGCTTACTTGTTTGAGAACACAGAAACGGTTCAAAGTATCATCACGTGCCTCTCCGAAAGAAAACTCAAGTCAGCACCAGTATCAAATAGTACGAACGCAGAATGGTCATTGATTAAGAACGTACCGGTAACAACTGCAGTATCATCACGTGCCTTCCCATCATTCAACTCAAAAGCTCTGCCCCTGGCATTCTGACCCTTCACATTCGGACAGTTCCTCTTGTAGTGTCCCTGCTCTCCGCATTCAAAGCATCCCTCGAGCTTAACTCCCTCTGACGTACCCTTAGCATAGCACTCGCGAGTAACATGTCCAGTTCGACCACATCTAGCACACAGTCCCTGCTCATCACCGTGAGTCTTCTTCCCTGAACCATTTCCGCCATCCCTGGTATTATCCTTCCTCGAACCACTCGAATTAGCCACATATGCTTTCCTCGAATCGCGTTTCCTCTCACGCTTCACTTTGGAATCCTTTCTCAAGCTCTCAGATCTTCGGTTTCGCGAATCCCCAGATCTAGGCTCAGAACGCTCTGATCGGTCAGATTTCCTACCTGCCTTGACTTTTCCCGACGACTTCCCAGTCTCCTCTTTCCCGTTAAGGTTACTTTTGCGAGCAGCATCATCCGCTAATGATTTCGCTAGAGCAGTAGCTTCCAGATAGGTATTGGGCTTCGCTGACGTAACCATACTACGAATTTGTGGCGACAATCCCCAGATATACCTCTCTACCTTAAGGTACTCAGGAGTGACCATTCGTGGAACCAATATAGCCAAATCATTGAACCGAGACGTATAAGCTCTGACGTTCAGGCCTTCCATGGTCAAATTCCAGAAGTCAGTCTCAATCTTCTGCATCTCACTACGTGGGCAGTATTCCTTAAGAAGCATCTCTTTTAGTTCATTCCAGGTAAGACCGTAAGCCGCGTCTTCGCCCAATACTTGAACTTGAGTGTTCCACCAGGATAAAGCTTCATCTAGAAATGAACACGAAGCATACCTAACCCTCTGATCAGCAGCATAACCATTGATGGCCATCACAGATTCCATCTTCTCGATCCATCTAGTGATTTCAAGAGGCCCTTCAGCACCGGTAAATGATCGTGGGTTACAGCCCTGAAATGTTTTATACGTACATACATGCACTGTTCACAAGGTTAATGAAAAATCAAGATCTCGCTCTCTGATTATGTCATAACACAGGAACTACTAAATCTTTTCCGATCATTATATTACCTTGCGGGTTTCCAATATGCACACCACCTTCACCATGCCCAGGAGCACCACGTCCACGTCCTTGCCCAATATTCTGGTTGGCTTCACGCTGTTCCAAGGCAGTATTAATGTGTTGGGCTATGAGTTGTGCCAACTCTTCTGGGTGGTAGGTAGTCCAGTACCCTGTCTCGCTTTTGGCGGCATCTTGTCGTTTCTATTATTGCAATAATAATATCAACATAAGACATTGTTTAAATATTGCAATCATTAAATAATAGTGGACTAAACAATACACATGCATCCACATAATAATGAGAATAATTTAACCAAAAGAGAACCCATAACATTGATATTTATCACGGAAATTACAAAGCTTGTTCATAGTACAACGACTAACCAAAATGTGGTGTGACATAATCAACCACCAATAACAAGTCTAGATGAAATTTCCTCCTAAATATCCAAAAATTTGGCATGCAAGCCAACATAAGGGTTTATCAAAAGACATACGAAACAAACAAACAACAATAACAACAATCACTTCTTCATGCCAACAAACTCTAGAAGCTTCCTCACAAGCTCCTCCAGCTCTGCTATTCTCTAGTGCATCTGATCCATTGCACTGTCATCCAAGTCCTTAAACTCATCAAACCAGTCCATTTACCCCTCCAAGTCCTTCACTTTTCCCTTGATCGCCTCCTGATCTTCGCGTATGGCCCCCAACTGACGGTCGCAGTGAGAACATCGGTTAACCCACACTCCTTTCTGCTTCTTCGAAGCAGATGCAATCTCAACTCCGGAAGTTGGAGCGATGTCTCCGACAGGTCGTATCCTCTTCCTACGTCGAAAGTATACCAACAAGGGTGCAGTAGGAGCGCGCGACTCGGTCGATGGAAATGATGACTCGGTAACAACAGGTGGAGGGATCTCAGTAGTGGGCTCAGCAACGACAGTAGATGGGACGACCAATGGCTGAGCCGTAACAATGGTAGCGTCTACTACTGGTGCGATACTATAAGATCCTCCGATCAATGGAAAACCTCTATCCACGTCATCGATAACTGGCACGGTACCTGATGATTGCCCAGTCTCGTAAATCGAGGGTGGAGCATCATCATCACCCGTCTTCAATCCAACCGTTGCTTGTAAAAGCATAACGAGGGTCAACCTGGCTTGCAAACGCAGCAGGGTTAACATGGAAGGACGAAGCAAATCCGGCCGCATCAACAAACTGTGGAATCGTATGGGGTACATCTGGTAATACGGATCTAGGTGAAGTCTCGAATTCTGGCTTGCTCTCAGAGTCAGTAATCTCGATGACCTTGTGCTCGTGCGACATCTGTGACATATATATAACTGTACAAAGTAAGTGTGTGTTCAAATGAAAAATAACACATAAGGCCCAATAAACAGATTAACACGTATGCACAATAACACGCAATGGTTTTTCACATGATAAAAATCCATGTTTATTTAAAAATTTTGGCTTCGCGAATTTTGGACTTATATCTCAAAATTCTTTGCTTGAAATCTAGAGTTTTCCCCTGAAAACATCTAGTTTGCTAACAATCACTGGCTCTGATTCTGTAACACCACAAAAACGTCGCAACAGAAATACAAACGTAATGGTGACGGAAGTTGGTGCCCATAAATATCTTGTCGAACGATGCATTGTTAATGTTGGACATTTAACTTAATTAAAACATAGTTTTTAAAACATAAAGTTTAAAGTACATCACAACCACACGACAGTTAAGTTGTTTTTGATCCTTATGGATCTTATTACATAGGTCCCAAAGTTTTAAAAGTTTATCCAAAACATTCATAAAACAACCATGCATCAACAACCACAAGATACGCCATAATTCCCGAAGCCATGCTCAAGTACCTGAAGAACACGTTAAAATCAAGTGTCAACACGAAGGAGGGTGAGCTCACATATTCAAATTTCAAACAAAGAAAACTTTCTAATTATGTGTTTATTATCAAAACATCCAAATAATATTTTTGAAAGTTAATTTATTTCCTTAATATAAAATCCATGAGTCAGCCGTTGCAAGCGTTTCCCCGAAACCTCCGATCTAAAGCATCTTCCCAAGTTTTACATATTAAATTTATTGCATCAAATGTTCAGACTCGTATGTTTGCAAGACAATACGAATTATATATTAACAATAAGGGTATAATCAAGACTAGACTATAATAGAATATCAATTCGTCGTTTGACTTGATCGGAGCGACCGATCACGACGGGGTAGTCAACCCGATAGATCTACCAACAATTATACGTGTTCAATACTTAAATGATTAAACAGTAATACTTGCGCATGCGCCCATATCGGGCCATCTATATCACTTGACTCATGAACAATATATATATCCTACTAAAATGATAAATTTAATATATGACGAGTTGTACGAATCCCCGACATCCCCACCGAAACATAAGCCTAATCCCGATACTTACTCTCTTGAGACCGAGCCAATTCGTCACAACTTTAGATTTAAGCATTTTTAAATCTACACGGTCGTTTTCTCTAAAACACCGTAAAATCCCCGTTTCATCCCCGAAACATAATGATATCATCAAATCATATATTTTCCATGAAAATATAAATTTTATATAAGCAAAGGTATGTTTTATTCAAAAACATCTTTAATCTTTTTTAAGGCATGTTCTTCCCCCTAAACATATACAAAACAGTAAAAAGATGGGGTTTAGTGACACTCACATTTGGGTGCGTAATTAAATTAGCGCAATCCCTCAATTCGATTCTACACGTCCTAACATACGTTGGCACGATTTAATAATCAATATATTATAAAATTCCTAAGTTTCTCCAATACTAAGAATTTTTCACATAATTTTGAGATTTTCTTGAAAAGTTATTATTATTAATTATGTTGGCATATTAATATATATATATATATATATATATATATATATGAGTTCATATATATATAATTTTAAGATTTTGCGACTTAAACGATTTTATTGGTGACCTTAAGTTATATCCGTTACACTCCCGTTTATAAGTACTATATATCTACGATTTGCGCGTCGTAATATATATATATACATAAACGCGCACATATTCACAACATCATAACACGCGAAACCACGTTAACTCATACACTTATCATTTTTAAAGCATGCATACATGAAATAACTAATTAAGTTAACATATGTATCAATTTTCATGCTCGATAAATAAGTTACACATTTAACGTGATTTTTACCGATTCTACCGTTTTAAACATACAAGCGTACATGCATAGTCTTAATTTCCACTATCATGTCATCACTTATCATATTATCATATACACATATTTATATCACACAACACATTTGAACACATATGGTTCACCCATGAACAACCCATTCTAGTGTTTGTTGAAAAATGAGTATTTTAGCGATTCGGTAACGTTTTCGGGCACCGGAAGTCACGTATAACCAACCAAACACCAAATAAACTTAATATAAGTTTAATTACTTATATTATATCAAAAATATCAGTTTAGTTACTGATCTAAAACAGTTATATAAAAACCCTTTAAAAAGGCGATTTTTACCGTTTTTACCGCATAGTTTTGCGTCAAACTTTACCATAACCATCCGAACTCGAAACGACTTCATATTTTAACACAATACATGTTATATACTGAATAAAATGATGGTTATAATCGGATTAATGCAGTTTTTGTGTAAGGCACATAAATCATGCGATTTCAGGTATTTTACAACACTTTTAAGCACATAGTACAACATGCAAAGCTAGTAAACTTTATGTCAAAGTTCCATGCTATTTTACACTTCAAATAACATTATTTTTAGTGTTTATAACCTGATTAAAATCATCTTTGTCATATCACTTTTTAATCACCATTTCATGTCCATATATCCACATGCATGCCTATGTACAAGCATCTAATGCATGTATATCATATCATCATCATCTTGCATGAACTTAAATACTTCCAACATATATTTAATTCATCTTCAAACATTCAAGAACACCATCATGCACATGATCATCATTCAATCATTTATCATAAATGCAAGTCATATATACAGATTCTTACACATCTAAATTTATTAACATCAAAGATTTACATGCATGCATATATACATATATATATACATGGCCACATATATATACATACATGCTCCCAAAAGTTCACTTTTTAAAATGCATTCATCTTTTCAAATCACATAACTTTCATGTGAAAACTTCTAAACATGCATGCATCAAGTCCTCATGAACATCATCAATCAAAAACATTCAAAATCAAAACTCACTCTCATATGTATATATACATACCTACGGCCCTACATACATACATTTATCCATATCCATTTTCTTTGAAAACCGGCTTGCTATTGTTTTTAAGTTAGTGTTTATATCCAAGAACAAGAGAAACTTCCATGGCCATCATCATTACTATGAATCAAGAACAAGATATGAAAAACAATATGTTATACCTTCAAGATTCTTAGTGGGTTTTGATGAAAATGGTGGTATGGAGCTTGCACCTTCTTGTAAACACCTTTAAAAACTACTTTAGATCTTCAAATGGACTTGAAACAAGATTGCATGAATATGGATCTTCAAGATCTTCAAAAATTTTGAAAGTATTGTGTGTGTGGTGTGTTTCGGCCGAGAATCAAGAGAGAGAAAGAGATGAGGATTTTGTTGGATGATGTATGGGTTAAATGGAGTGTGCATGTATTAGAAATGATTATCTTAGCTTCCCAAGGTCCACACTTGTCAATTTAGAAGCAAAATCAAAAAGGTGGGCAGCCTCTAATGCCGCCACCTTGCCCTCCCTCTCACACAATCTCATATATATACACATATATAGGTTATTTACTGGTATTTAACTGGATACCGGGTGTTTTATCTAGCGTTTTAATAACGTTTTAACGCGTTTTAAATTATTTTCAATGCTCTATAAAAATAAACACACCAATATATTACTAACCAATATTTTATTTGCCGGGAACAGTTACGTTGTCGGTAATTGGCAGTACGCGCTTAAATTCGCAAAATAGGGATTTTAAGCGTTTTAATTTATTTTTATCATTCTATAAAAATAAACTTGTCAAATTATTTCTATAATAATTATTAGTTGCGCTGAACTGGTTGTGTTGACAGGTATTTTGACAGTTACGCGCAGTACGCTCTTAAACTCGAAAAATAGAGTTTCTTAGTGTTTTAAATTATTTTTCCTCACGATTATGATTAAATACATTATTTAACTTATAACGGACTATTTTTGGGATTTTAACATTATCCAGCGGTCATCGATGTTCGTTTCGCATTTTAACCGTTACGCGATAATTGTTTATCTTAATATTGCCAACGTAATTTTTATCAAACTTTGGATTTACCAACACATCAAATACCATATATAAACATCATAAATAATCAAATACGGCCTTTTATTCATTCATGACACGTGTTACATTTGTACTGTACAACCTAAATAGCCGGGTGTCACAGCATAGCTCTGACTAGTAGCTCACCCCCTCTTCGGTGTTGCTGCCCTTGCGCGACTGCTCTCAGGGGCTTCTTGCTTGCTCCCGGCATGCTCTCCGGGCATCGTTAGAATCTTACGCCTAACCTTGTCATACGTAACAATACCCGACATGGCTACCACTTCGTGCATGGTCCGGTATTCCACCGAGTTAATGATATTCCTCACTTCTGGGGTCAGCCCCCAGATATATCTTTCAATTCTCTTGGACTCCGGTCGGACCATGTCTGGCAATATACGCGCCAGTTCACTGAAGCGGTTTGTGTAACCTGCATGGTCGGCACCTTGCATCTGCAGGTTCCAAAACTCATGTTCAAGCCTCTGAAGTTCATGGCGGGACAGAACCTTTCCCTCATCAGTACCTTAAGATCATCCCAAGTCATAGCATTAATTGCGTCTTGTCCGCGAGTTTGAACAATAGTGTTCCACCAGTTTAAAGCATGGTCGGTAAAGGTACAAGTTGTATACTTAACTGCGCAATCACCAGGACAATTACTTATGTTAAGTACCGATTCCGACTTCTCGATCCATTTCACAAACCCATTTGGTCCTTCAGTACCATTGAATTCCATCGGTTTGCATTCCATGAAATGCTTATATGTGCAAACCGGCCTACCGTTATCCTGATTATCGTTCTGACCAACGGGTCCTGGTTGCGGGTTAGCATTAATACCGGCGCTAACCTATGCCACAATCGTGGGAATAACAGCCAGGAGTTAGTGCGATATCATTTGTGCAAGTTCTGCCTCAGTCATCTGTGGTGCGCGTTTTGGGGCCATTCTATTATAAACAATAGATGTCTAGGTATCAATGTCACGTATCCAATTAACACATATCACATATTCGGCTAAAACATAACACACCCTTCATCACCCACATGAATCCACGACACATATAGTCAAAAGCATCGCCATATATATGTATAGAATGTCATCATCATACAAGCGTCAAAAATTTGCACATAAACTTAACCCATAAGGGCCAGTGCTTAAATGTGCTGTCAAAATATGTCACCAAAGTGACGTACAGACTCGATGCAACGAGAGTACTAACTAGGAAAACGTGAAAACACTGTGACTGCATCACCACCTCGACATGGGTATAACCCAGTGCTTGGTAGGATGTACAAAAGATACATCACCTCTATCAATACTAGAAAAAAAACATACTAGGAACGCCACATCCACCATACCAACCCTCCAAGACCGCTACCAAACCTACAATGGCACCGATACATCCGTATACCAATGCACATAATGATCCTGCTTATGATGGACATACCCCATACCCTGCTGTAAGGCGATGATCGCCTGCTGTAAGACGATCAGGTAGTCTCCCATCGACCTCCTCTGCTGCTCATCCTCATCCCGCGCCATCCGTAATAATAAAATCTGCTCAAACAGAAATCCCATCAAGCTGCTCTCGGTGATGGGAGCAGGTACCTTCTAAGGAGGAACAGGTATACCCCAGACGGGTGGGGAAGGCTCTCTAAACGGCTGGGAAGGGCCACCTCGCTCGTAAGTGTGAAACGGGGAAGGGTCCTCCCGAGGTGGTGTCAGAAAAAGGGCGGTAAAATGCTGCCGGGTCCCTATAGGTACCGGACGAATAGGGGAAACGGGTGGTGTGAACACAGGTACAGGTGTAAGTACCTTCCGATGAGCCGTCTGTCGGAGGCCAAAGGTGGGTATCTCAAGAGGGCTAGATGAAGAGGGTGAATAAGCACTCGGAGTGGGAGGAGTATAAGGGTCAGGCGGTATCTCTGGTGACGGTAAGCGGGGTGCTACCGGCTCCCACTCCCAATGCCCCGTGGCGGGAGTAGAGCTCCGAGGAATAGGTCCTACTAGTATGGCAATATATGGGGTACGACTATGCTCCCAGGAGCTATTCAGGTGATGAGGTGGGGAACGGTAGGTGCTCGAGGCCTCTCCCTCGCACCTAGTATGAGGTCTGGGTGGGTAAGGTCCACAACAGTAGCCAGAGAGATCTGGCTCGTTGCTTGATGTCAAAAGGGGTGTCAGCGGATCCTCCTCAGGATCGGTCTCCATATGCGAAGTAGTCTGGTGACTCGAACGATGCGACATGCTACCTGTAGAAAAAGAAAACTACACACAACACTGATTTGATTGACCGAAATACTGAGCTCAACATTCCACAATTATACACATAAGCACGTCGTATTGCACGCAGTTTTGATTTTTAAGATTTATAAAAAAAATTATTTGTGGTTGGTGACGTTAATAGACAGATTTCCGTCCTATCTCAATGACTTTCCAAGAACCCCCAAGTATGAGCAGATAAATTATGGTGTTCCGGACCACAATAATTTATTTGCCCCACCAGGGCTTCCTGGTAATAGCCATACTACTCAGTTTCTAGAGGTTCTCAGCGTGTGGAAACTAAATTAGGATTGTAGTCTAGGTTCTTTAGAGATACCTAGTTCGCTATAACCGAAGGCTCTGATACCATCTTTTGTCACACCCCGACTCGCAGCGGAAGACAATTGCAGGGTGCGGCAGACACATGGTAATTCCCAATAGTTTAAAAACATGATATCACATAACAAGGGAACCTCGGTTACAACATACTATTAACATCATATTTCAAACCATAAGTTCAAGTACGGTACTACGAGCTATTACAGCTCTTATTCTGCTACAGTTCACCACAACAGCCATCCACACGCACGTTCCTTAGTCCTGTTTAGTTTTACCTGAAATGCATGTTAGTTTTAAAAAGGTCAGCTAAACACTGCGTGAGTTCCACTGGTTTAGTTGTTGTGTAACAATATGTGTTAACTAGTTTAATTGCACAAGTCACAGTTACGGATTTATCACCACAAACACATTCAGCTAGCAGGACTGTGTTACAACAAGCACCTGCAGCTCTCCGAACCGTGTCATAACAGACACCTGCAGCTTGCCGAACCGTGTTACAACAAGCACCTGCGGCTTGCCGAACCGTGTCATAACAGACACCTGCAGCTTGCCGGACCGTGTGTTATAAAATTTACATCTACACAAGTTGGTGCAATTAACACAGTTTTGTAACATGCAAACCATCTCAGAAAACAGTAACACAGTTTAAAAGTGGTGGAGTGAAACTCACTCCCACATTGCAAGTCCCCAGAAAACAGGAAAACAAATTAAAAGCGGGGAAGTGAAAACTCACAGTGCGAGTAGGGATCTCAACACAAGAGTGATCAAGCAACTGGATAAACTTTAATAACACACATGCAAGTATGGACTCAAATCAGTATCTAAGGTGGTAGTGGTTATAACTTGGATCTGGTCAGGAGTTTTTACTCCGGATTGAGTCTATAGAACACCGGTATGGTGATGGACGTCAGGGTAGTATTAGTTTTCAGTTTGGCTTCCGGGCACCGTTTCGCGTGCCAGCCAAAGTCAGTAGTTTAACGTGTTCGGATAATGGTACGGGAATATCAATAGTGCCAATACGTGGTTATTTAAGAATGATTAACTTTCCATCAAGGGAGTTTGAGTGTTTGGGGAGTCAATGTTGCCCAAATTTGAGTTTCCATTTTCACCGTCGGGAAATCTCCCGAACTGCCTTAGGACACACCCATAGTGCCCAATTTGCCCGGGAATCTCCCGGACTACTCCCAATATTCCAATTATAGTATTTGTCGGGTTGGGTCAGTTCTCGGTTCCGGCATGTTCGTTATACAGTAATCTGTCGAAATTGATTTAAAATAATCTATTTTTAATTCCATAAATTCCCATTTAATAAATATTGTGAATAAAAATCTTTAAATTTTTATATAACTTAGTAAAATCTGTAGATTTTGGGAAAAAATTTTGGCAATTTATTTTGGCATTTTAACTATTTAAATAAATTATTTATAAAATAATATTTAATAAAACAATTAACATTAATTAGCATCAGTGGTCCAAAAATTCCCAAAAAAATCCAAAACACCTTTTACATCTCCAGGATCGTCTCACAAAATTTTGAGATTTTTCCGATTTCGTTTCGGTACGTTCCCGGCTACCGAAAACTCGCAAAAACACGGATTTTTAACCCAAATCAGAACTCAACCAATGGACTCCGAACTTTCCCAAAACATTTTCCATATGTTCCTTGGTGTCTCTGCAAAATTTGGTGATTTATTGAATTCGTTTAATAATTTTTTCAAAATTCTTTCATTAAAACAGTTAAAAATTCACTAAAAATCGTAGAAAATCCCAAAAATTCTAAAATTTTTACGTGGACCTTCCTGACAATACCCTATATCACCACACCAAATTTCAGCTCAATCCAAGCATCACGGACCAAGTTATATCTAAAACAAGATTCTGCCTATGCTAGTTTCGTTTTTCGGATGATATACCTAGCGAAAGCTTCGATTCCAAGCGCTTCTTGTGAGTCCTGAAGTGGGTGGGTGTCATATAACACCAGGGAAATACCAAGCTTTATTTCATTGTTTTTCGGTTAATCGAATAGTTAAGCGATTTTTGTCAAATAGGGGTTGATTAGGGTATCAAACCCCAAAGATTTGTGAACATGGCTGCCATATAACACCCGGGAAATACCAAGGTGTTCTTATTCAGCCCATAAACATGTTTAAACCTCCAAAAATCTTGGATTAAAATGAGTTTTTCGGCTAGAAATCCCATTTAATCAAGAAAACATGATCAAAACCATAAAACCTAAGGTTTATACCTTTGATTTGAAATTGTTAAGATGATAATCAGCTGGATGTTCTTGTGTTTATGGCAGATTTTGAGAGAAAAGTTGGGTTTTTCTTGAATTTAAATAAAAAGAAAATGAAAATATATATATATATATATATATATATATGGGGGGTGGCAGTTTGGGTGTGGGTCCCAAGGGGACACCTCATGCTTCGTTACACGTGTTAAAAGATTATGTTTATCTTCCGTTTGCGTTTAGGTTCGTTTTCGGGTTCCGGACGCGTTCTCGATTTGCGAAACGGGCTCCGTTTTTCGCGTTTTTAGTGTTAAAAGACTTGGTTTTAAAAATTGGGCATAACCGTCTCGAAACCCGAGCATGGTTACGTTTTAATCATAAAAGTCTCGTATGATGTTCGTTTAAGTGTTTTTAAGCTTGATCGATCGTTCCTTGCACATTTGGTTGCCTTATGCTATGCCCGGAACGAAGGCGTTTCCCTAACTAGGAGCTGCTTCGTTTTGCGTGCTCGGGCTTTTATTATTTTCAAACCTTATGTCACAGTCTATGGCACAAAACTAAGTTGTTTCCAGAACTCGGAATCTTAAATGATGCTACCGATAACCTAATAATCAACATCAAAGGTTTAATGCGCTGTTAAACGTCAAGTCTCCGTTTAACACATTGTTCAAGGCTAAGGACACCAACCTCGCATCGTTGGTCCTTAGTAGTGTCATGTTAACCATGACGTGCTCTCGGATTCTTCCGAGACGTAATAACGATTGCTCAACATAGCACACAAGTCATACAAGTTTACAAGGTTTACACGCAATTAATGTTTTAATCATGACTTAAGGTTTAGGACCAATTAAGTGGTACCTGGTTTCGTCATGGCTATCACACAGGGTAATGGTTAGTTTTGTGAGGTTTGCTTATCTGGGTATTTTTTATCAATATTTATAATCTTCTTTGGAATCTCTTGATATCTTGATTAGTTGATGTGATAATCCACTGCCATTGAGTATTCTTAGTTTTTACATTTGTTTGTGTTTTATGGTCTTATTAAAGATTCTATAACTAGGGTTTTGTTTTCAAGAACTACAAGTAGATGTGTTGTTCGCGAAGAAAAGCAGTGACCAGAGCTCTCCGGTGGCCATGCTTCAGTCCTCTCTATGCCGCGTAATTTCATTTTCGAATCATTCATTGAAGTTTCTACATAAGATGATACGCGTTTGAAGATTATCTTCCTAGTGAGAATCGTTGATCATGGTGACTATCGATTGATTGTATTACCAGAAGCTATAAACAGTAGATGAAATTTCGGGTTCACAAAAGCTGGAACTACTCAGGAATATTATCCATTCTTAAGTAATTGTGCATCAATTCTCATTCGTATGATAGTTTTACATTCCCAGAAATGGCATTCATATTGTATAATCCAATTCAAGGTCAACCCATTGATTGTTGATTGTCATGTTATTATATTCATTCATAGTAACAAATTACTTCGACTTTTTGATATGTTTACAGGAGAAATATGGGAAAAGAAAACTGGATGCACACAGAGTGAGTGAAGAGGTAAAGCTTTCATGCTTTCACTACAAGCGATGCCATCATGGTGGTGCAGAAGCACCAATTTACAACTCGATTTGTCGAACAATAGTGTTGCTGGTCGTGTATCGGTTATGGTGACTTCCGCAAATAAGGTATTCGCAAGAGACAACTATTGATGCTTCTCGAAGCTTCTATCACGTTTAATCAACTTGAAATATTTCGGTGACTTGGTTAGTTAACACTGTGATATGTGGTTGTAGGTTTGAAGCGGTCCCGAAGGTTGTCTTTAAGTTTGTAAAACTACTTATTGATCTTAAGTGATTTGGGACAATGTAAGGTTGGACGTTTTTTGTTCACCTATAGTTTTCATGTTATGCTGCTGAATTAGTAAGTTATTTTATTCGTTTTGCAGTTTTGAGAAAGTTGATAATCTACATTATCAGCGGAGATTGGAATTGTTTTTGAATGCACATGGGGCTTTGCTGAGGAGTAAATGATGCGTTCTGCATCCTCCACTAATGGAAAATGGAGGTATCATTTGCTACATATTTTTGATGTTTTTTTTCCTAACCAGCATCAGGTAATTTATTTTATGCCAGTTGCTACGTTTTGGAGAAGGAGCCAAAAGAAAGTGATAAACGAATCAGAACTGCAAGTTCAAGGTATTCCTCATCTTTCATGCTTTTGACAACGAAATGTTGAAAGCTAGCATTCACCGCTATATATACTTTACCTTCTCATAATTTGTATATAAATATGGGTTTTTATAAGTTTCTACTACAAGATAGCCTTCGTACGGGCTATCATTGTTTGATATAAAACAATAAGGGGACAAAATGAACATGGTACTGTGTGATAGTATTATGATAGTGGTGGTTGTTGGTGCCCTTTTACTCTATGCATTTGTCTCACTATAGTTTGGTCACATACTTTCTTTGTAAGTGTTTATATTTAACTATTGTAATATTTACTTTTACAGACCATAATTGTTCATATAGGTTGCTTAATTCATTTTTGCAAAGCATAATTATTACTGCTTGATTCAGTTTTACAAAGCATAATGGTTGTTATACATTGCTTGATTCATTTGGTACAACGTTTGGCCAACTAATTTTTTTAACCAATATAATATTGAATGCTCATACTCAAGCTACTTCATCAACTTCATCCATTAATAATATAGATATGTTAAGTTTTAAAAAATGTGTAGTTCAACCCATCTCGACCCGTTTGACCTCTTACCCCAATCCAAGAATTTTGTTGTCATTAGTTTAATGGATCTTAAAGCCTATTGTTTGCAGATCTCCTTTTTAGGGAAGAATCAAACACAAAAACAATGGATTGGAGATAAGGGATCCACCTGCAGAAAGAAAGCTAGAGAACATAATCTTGGAGATAAGGCATCCAGCTGCAAAATGGTATTTTATGCTTGGCGTTCAAAGAAATGTCTTTATGCTATTTTATAATTATACTAAATTACTTATTGTTATAACTTACGTGGAAGGCCGTGAAGATGTGGATAGAGGAGCAGCCAATAGGGATGAGTTCTATACCAACCAGTACCGAAAATCCCAAAAAATGGGTGCTGGTACCATTACCGAAAATACCCAGTACACTTCGGTACCGGTACAAACCGGTATTTGAAGGTAAAACCAGTACCGAAAATACAACATGCCGGTACCGAATAAAAACTGAACATAGAACCGGTACGGGAAATTCGTTACTGGTTCCAAACCAGCTGATACTCAGTACCGTTTACTCATCCCTAACAGCCAATCAACCAACGAATTAGGTGAGTGTATTAATATTTATTGTTGTTGTGTTGGAATAATCTCTTGAGTTCCGCTTCTCTCTTATTATCTGAATATAACTTACAACAACCGATATTTTTTGTATGTTCAAAAAAGAATTCTCTAAACAAGAATTTAATGAGTTCACAGTTGACATTTTTCATTTAATATCGACATGATTGATAATTGTAGGAAAACAGAGAACAGAGGTATGAATCGAATTCTTTTTTGTATTGTCATTAATTTGATACATGGCTAGAAATCTATTTATAATAGATTAACATAAAAGAAAATACAGCAATGATCATTAATTTGTGAGCTGGAGCATAATTTAAGGAGCCTAAATTCGGACATGATGCTGAACTGATCCAGAAATAATCTTCAAGGACATCTCCTTTCTAACACTCCCCCTCAAGTTGAGTAGTGGGATCACCAATACACAACTTGCTTAGACACCTATTAAAATCACTTCTACTCACGGCTTTTGTCAAAATATCTGCGAGTTGTTCTTTTGAAGGAACAAATGGAAGCTCCACAATCCCTGCTTCTAACTTTTCTTTGATAAAATGACGGTCAACCTCCACGTGTTTTGTCCGATCATGTTGAACTGGATTTTCTGAAATTTGGATTGCTGCTGTGTTATCACACTTAATCTTACTAGCGTCATTTGGCGAAAAACCAATATCTGTTAGCAGCTTTCTTAACCATAAAGCCTCGCCTAGCCCTCGAGCTATTCCTCTGAATTCAGCTTCGGCACTTGACAGTGCAACTACCTTTTGTTTCTTGCTTCTCCACGTAACAAGGTTTCCACCGACCAACGAGAAGTACCCTGACGTGGATCTTCTATTTCCCTTATCTCCTGCCCAATCTGCGTCGGTGTACACTTCTACCTTTAGATGGCCATGAGATTTAAATACCACTCCATATCCAGTCGTGCCCTTAAGATACTTTGGGATTCTCTAGACTGCTTCCATATGAGCAACTTGTGGTTGGTGCATAAATTGACTAACTACTCCCACTGCATAGGCAATATCAGGCCGGGTATGAGATAGATAGATTAACTTACCCAGCAGACGTTGGTACCTTTCTTTATCTGCTAACTCCCCATTTAGCTCCATATGTAGTTTATGATTGACTATCATTGGAGTATCTGCAGGTTTACAATCAACTAGCCCTGTATCTGCCAAGAGATCCAAAATGTACTTCTTTTGGCAAATAAAGATCCCCTGGTTAGATCTAAGCACTTCAATTCCAAGGAAATACTTAAGGTTTCCCAAGTCTTTCATCTCGAATTTTGAAAATAGATTTTCCTTTAGTTGCTTCATTTCTTCTTCATCATCTCCTGTAATAATCATATCATCCACATATATGATCAAGCAGGTTACCCGACCGTCTTTTTGTTTGAGGAATAGAGTATGGTCTGCATTGCTTTGTTTGTACCCATATTCTTTCATTACAAGAGTGAATTTACCAAACCAAGCTCTAGGAGACTGTTTTAGCCCGTATAGAGATTTCTTCAATAAACATACTTCCTTTTTCTTGAAATCTTCTGCGAACCCTGGAGGAGCATTCATGTACACTTCTTCTTTTAAATCTCCATGAAGAAATGCGTTCTTAACATCAAACTGATGGAGAGGCCATCCCTTGTTTGCTGCTATTGAGAAAAGAACTCTAATTGTGTCAATCTTTGCAACTGGAGAGAAAGTCTCTGAGTAATCAACTCCATAAGCCTGAGTATAGCCTTTGGCTACCAGCCGAGCTTTATACCTTTCAATGGTACCATCTGGTTTATATTTGATAGAGAACACCTATCGACATCCAACAGTTTTCTTCCCTGGAGGGAGAGTACACTTCTCCACGTGTTATTCTTTTCAAGAGCCTTTATTTCAGTTTCCATAGCCTCTCTCCAGTCTTCTGTGTTTAAGGCTTCTTCAACGGTACTTGGTATGGATTCGGCATATAAGGAAGCAGCAAATGCTTTTGCATTTTTAGACAAGTTCCCCACAGCTATATTAGCCATAGAGTATCTGGATCCCTTGGTTTATTTCTCTGGGGAGTACCGTTTTGGGGGAACTCCCCTATTGCTTCTAGGAGGTAAAGTATATGTTCTTGAAGCCGCTTCAGGATTTGCATGAGGTTGTTCCACTCCTTCTTGATTTTGACTTGGCATCTCCCCCTGTTCACTAGTCATCTCTTGATTTTCACCATTAGTAGTAGTAATTGGATCACGAAGTTCATCATTTTCAGAGTTTTGTGAATTACTTACCTCAGATTGGAAGATTCTTGGGCAATGGCACTGGTAATTGATTCTTCAGTGGATGTATGTGAAGGTGACTCCGCCTCACTTTGAAATGGAAGTCATCTCAACCAACTTAGTGCGTCCACATCACCCTTCTCCGACCACTGTGTTGGGATTCATAAAAGAACTATGTTTCTAAAAAATCACAGTTCATAATGGTGATCATATGTTGCCTTTGAGGGCTATAACATCGATAGCCCTTTTGGTAACCCCATAGCCTAGAAAGACACATCTCTCAGCACAAGGGTCTAGTTTGGATCTCTCAGTTTTGGGTATATGGGGAAACACAGAACAACCAAATATTCTAGGTTCTAAAGTGAGAGGAGGAGGTATTTTTGTGAATGTGGATAGGATATCTAAAGGAGTTTTTAATGTAAGGGCTTTGGTGGGTAATCGGTTAAGAAGGTAAACAGATGTAGCAAGAGCTTCAGGCCAGAAAGATTTCGGAACTTTTTTCAAGCATAATAGCTCGAGTCATTTCCAATAAGATACGATTCTTTCGTTCCACTACACCATTCTGTTCTGAATGTTTTGGGCAAGTAGTTTGGTGAATCATTCCTTTGGTCTGTATGAACTGTTTCATGGAGTTGTTAATAAATTCTCCTCCATTATCAGATCGTAGGATCTGAATGTTAGTTTTAAATTGAGTTTGGACCATAGCATAGAACAACTTGAATTTTTCAAAAACTTCAGATTTGTGTTTTAGAAAATACACCCATGTCATGCGACTACAATCGTCGACAAATAGTAAGAAAAAACGAAGATGTTGCCCTCCGTTAACTTCGGCAGGACCCCAAACATCAGAATGAACTAATGAGAAAGATCACTCACTTTTGTGTTAGTTGGTTTAAAAGACTGTCGATGACTTTTTGCCAAAATACAGGTTTCACATTTTAAAGCAACATTGGAAGGGAACAATTCAGGAAATAAGAGATGTAAATAACCAGCAGAAGGGTGCCCGAGTCTCCTATGCCACAACCATGCTTCTCTGTCTTTAGTTCCATGGGCGAGCATTGCATTACTTGATCGAGTCACCTCATCCACATAGTATAGCCCTTGTCGTTCAGTGCCACGCCCAATTATCGTCCCCGTCCTGATGTCCTGTAAGATACAAAAGGTTGGATACATTAGAACAGTGCAGTTAAGTTCTTTTGTCACATGGCTTATTGACAGGAGTTTATGTGACAAATCCGGAACATAAACACAGTTCGAAAGTTTTAATGTTGGTGAAAATTCAATTGTTCCTCCTCCTTTTACTTGAGCTATTTCACCATTTGCCGTTTGAATGTGGGTTTTTTGTGGTTTTGATCTTGAACACATGTCTAAAGAATCATATGTCATGGTGTCGGTGGCACCGCAATCGAATATCCAAGATTTATTATTATCCTTTTCATGATTTGTTGCCATGTTGACTTTTCCAAGTTCATTTTCTAACAAATCAGGAAGTTGAGGGTCCTTTTCTAGGCAAGCTGAAGGTTGAGATTTATTCAATATATCAAGGATTTTTGGGCTAAAAAACTTGGGATTTAAAATAGGATAAAAGGAAGTGGAGGGGTTTGAGTGAACTTTCTTAACCCCTGTACCTGGTACGCCCCTTTTTTCTTGTTCACATGCCGCCGACACAGCCACAAACCCAATCTCTCCCCTTGTGTTTTTTGATGATTTTTCTCCCTAGTTGGTGGTGGCTTCGGATACAACAGGCATCCCGCTTTGGTCTGGCCCACGTCCGTTTGAGATGCAACCGGCCCCTTCACTTTCATATTGTCTGGTTTGTTTGTTATTTTGGTTTCGGGAATCGAGACTGATTTTTAAACAGTTCGACAAGGTTTTGATTCTGGTTTAGGAAAGTAAGGGCATGCTTGAGAAGGTTTGCGATTTGGGTTGTGAGATCGTCATTATTGCTTGAACTGCCGTCGGAAGACATGGCGGTTTGAGGGGTGTAATGGTGATGGCTAAATGATGAGCGAATGAATTGATCCTAAGATCGTTTCACTGCTCTGATACCATGTAGGAAAACAGAGAACAGAGGTATGAATCGGATTCTTTTTTGTATTGTCATTATTTTGATACATGGCTAGAAATCTATTTATAATAGATTAACATAAAAGGAAATACAACAATGATCATTAATTTGTGAGCTGGAGCATAATTTAAGGCGCCTAAATTCGGACATGATGCTGAACTGATCCGGAAATAATCTTCAAGGAAATCTCCTTTCTACCAGATATATGTTTATGTGTCACAAGAAACAAAATATTAGACAACATATACTTGAATGCGCTTATCATTCGTAAAGTTGTCATTATTGCATGCTTCTTTTTTAACCATATGAAAGAAATAATATTTTCTCTGTAGTGACAACAATCAAGCTGCACTTTTAACAAGTGACTAATGGTTAGGAAGCAAATTGGCTTGATTTTTTTGGGTCTATGGAGTTTAGATATGCTATATTATGGTAATCTTTCTTTGTTTTGCATACTACTACTACCACCCATTTTATATTGATAAGTTTTATGAGTGACCTATTTTTACCCGTTATACAATTTGAATTGATTTACTCACATGAGGTTTACACGAAGAGATGCTTTGCTTCTTTGGTTTACATAGATTGAAAAAAGGATAATGTACCCTTTTTCCAATATTAAATGACATCGTTGTAATTTTTTTATTTAAAAACAAATTATATTTTTGACATTACGTTTTACCTTTTGCCACTTTATATGATACATTTTGAGATAATTCCCATTTCAGTTTTCATGTAGCTAATAAAATTTAGAAATTCAGTTAAAAACTTCTAAATCTTTTGATTGGTTAATTGATGATTACTATCTAGGTGTATTGTCTCTTTATTAGTTGTGTTAGTTGGACCAGTGATCACCTCAAACATAGTAAGAGGTTGAGATTTATACTTTTAAAATATAGTCTTTTAAGTTGTCCGTTATGAGATTTATACTTTTAAAATATACTCTTTTAAGTTTTCCGTTAAGAAATGTTGAATTTTTTCTTATAGTGGCAAAAGTGTAATTGGAAAGGTATATGTAACAACTCTTCAAAACACCCTAAATTAGCCGAAACGTAAAACCAGACATGCAAATCGAGACGCGGCACGCAAAACGAGACAGGTCCACCTGAACAGTCCAGGCGCCACGCGCCAGAGACACCAGTCTCTGTCGCGACGCGCAGGAGGTGTCCAGGTGATGTGTCACCGTTACGCACCATCTGGCAACCCTACACTTGTGACCAGGCTGACCTAGCCTAGCTAGGCACCTCAGGCGCCACGCGAGAGGGAACCTCGATCCCCGCGCGTCGCGCGGGGAGGTCAAATTCGGGTATAAATAGAGCACTCTGGGACGAAGTCCAGTGCTCACATTCGATCGAAATTCTCTGATCGTACTCTCTCGTATCCCCACTTTTCTGATAAACACCCCCTAAACCTGCGAAGCGCTGCCCGCTGTAAGTAACTTAACCCCCGATCACTAATTCACTATCCTACCCAATCGATCTAGAATCGCCAACGCATGTCTAGGCTTTGCCCGACTACGTTCGTTGGAGTTCTGTCGAGTGTTGTATGGACACCCTACCCAATCGATTAAATCGCCAACGCATGTCTAGGCTCTGCCCGACTACGTTCGTTGGATTTCTGTCGAGTGTTGTATGGTTAAAGTGACTTGGGTTAACTTACTAACACATGTGCATTGTATGTTTTAATAGAAATCCCAGGAAGTAATCAAGAACTATCACCAGGAACTCCGTAGGAATACTTAAAGTGTTCAAGGCGAGTACATTCTCTTTTTGTAATTCTTTTTGTGAGTCAAAATGTGTTACCAAAACCTCAAATGTTTTAATTATGCTTAACAGTGATTGAGTATATGTATTCTACAATTACTGCCGGTATGTTGGGGTTTTGTATACATTGCTAGTCCAAAGTCACGGGAATGTGACAGGAACCGTTACTGTTGGGTGACAGGGCCCAAAGTAATATGACCCACAAGTCAGGATTGACAGTACTGATTGAGTAATTATGTAGATATAAACATTGTAAATGCGGATGCTCCTCAATAATTGTAAAGTATAATCACTTGTTTTGATAAACTGAGATGGATTCGCCAGTATTTCTGGCTGATAAAATGTTTTTAAAACGCGTTTTAGGTAACTTAATCTGAAGCTAACAGAAGCCAGCTGGAGAGCACTTAAGGCTTAGAAAAGTGACTATAAAAGTTACCCAAATAAAAAGGAGTTTATGTTTTCCATAAATTAGGGTTTGTCCCTAAAAATATGTACTGTAAGGGAAACATGGGTTTTACCCCATTTGTTTAATATAAAAGTTTGGTGTTTTGAAACTCTCATATTTATTTTCTAACTACGATCCTGATGTCGTAATTCCACTGCCAAATTAATAAACACCAGTACCACCAGCTCTGTGCCCCGCGGCCCCCGCTCCCGGGCTGGGGTCGGGGGTTGCGACAGAAGGTGGTATCAGAGCTATGCCACTGGTTTAAGCCATTTATGTGTTCTTTTGAAATACCTAAATTTTAAACGAATGTGTTAGAAAATATCCGCGACTTTACATGTATATATTATTTGGTATTATTTTACTAACTTCTTTAGTTTATAGAATGAGTGATCAAGGTAATTCTGACGCTTACCGTCACCTACCTCATTCTCTGATGGAGGAAAGAACATCTTAGCCAACCACAGACTACACCGCTGATTCCGAAGATGTTTTTGTTTTCAAAGCCAAATCTGTAGAACCTTTTCCCCCTAAAAAGATAAATTGGTTTAGTAGAGCCAAAGTAGAGAAAATGAAAAGATTGAGACAAGCTCAACAACGAGCCATAACAGCTAGAACTGAGAGAAACACCCGAAACCTCGAAGTTAGACCCTTGTGGGAGGAAGAATTGGATAGGCAGCTAGCAAATTTTCACATGTTTGGAAATGTAGAAGGAGAACCTAATTTCAATCAAGTAGCAAATCCAGAACCCCCGTTGCTTCCTTATTTCCTAACCAACCCATAAACCTAGAGCAGAACCAGGAAAATCAACTTCAAATACCAGCCTTTGACCCTAATGAGATACCTAGAATTCCAGCACTAAACCCTTTAGATCCATGGTGGGCTAATAACTGGGCAATTCAAAACCTGCTAGAAAACCCAATCCCATATGAAGAACCAGTTCCACCTTACCCTGAACCAGTGCCAGCCCCAATACTACCCAGGGAACATGTGGAAGAACTCCGCCAGCTTGGAGATGAATTGGTGGAGGAAGGAAACCGAATTCATCACATCGGAGAGAAGCTCGTCTGGAAGTATGACGAGCGAGAAATGCAGTTTTAAGGAAGCTATAGCTTAATATATAATATATGTGTGTGTGTGTGTGTGTGTATTTTGTAACGTAAAAAAACATAAAGTAATATCACTTATATAAATATATCGATGCATAGGCTAGTAATATTTGAATTTCAGTTATGCTTGTACTAGATGTATATGTATGAAAAGAGTAAAATTCGCAATGCTCGACGATTTTGGTTCACTGTGTTGGTGTAATTATTATTTAATTTATTTTGTGATATTAATACCTGCTAAATGTTTATAATTCAGATGTTGGACGAAGTAAATCAGGAAACCCAGAATAACGATAATAACGGGAATCAAATGAATAAAAGTGTTATCGAACACATAGTGGCCCAAGGAATCATAGATGCTATGCCCTATATTATCGACACCATTAAAAAGGCAGGATATAATGATTCCATAAACGAAAATAAATGTGTACCCCCTGAAGCAAGTCACAGCGTGAATGGAAATCCTGAACTGTTAATCCAAGCTCCAATTCCAAAAAGAAGAAGAACCATTTCATATGGTTGTTCTTATAAAGAATTGTTATCATGCAAACCTATAGAATTCTCAGGTAATGAAGGAGCTATTTCAGCCTTGCGCTGGATAGAAAAGACAGAAGCTGTCCTCCTAAGTAAATCTGCAAATGAAGATAAAGTCATGTATGCTTCTAATCTTTTTAAAGATGCAGCTTTAGAGTGGTGGAATACCATTCTTCAGTCCAAAGGAAATGACAGAGTTTACAGTATGGAATGGAACAACTTTAAGGAAATAGTTGGAAGGAAATTCTGCCCTCCTAATGAAAAGGAGCAGGTTGCTAATAAATTCCTAAATCATAGAATGACTGGGGTAAATTGCAGGGAATATACTACCACATTCTTTGAATATGCAAGGATTGTACCAACCATGGCCTCACCAGAACCAATATTAATCTCCCGTTACATCTGGGGATTAATCAGTGAAATCAGACATGTAGTCAAAGCAGCTAGACCACAAACCATAGAAGAAGCAGTAGAGCTAGCAAACACTTTGACAGATGAATTGATACGTACGCAATAAGAAAACCAGAAAAGGAACCTAGCTCAGAAGATCACACAGGAGCTACGTTATGGAAATTCCAACCATGGGAAAGGAGCAAGTTCTTCTTCACCCCCGTGTAAGTACTGCAAAAGGAGACATTCAGGAAAATGCTCTACATACTGCAATTTTTGCAAATTTCCAGGGCATAAGGAAAAAGACTGTAGAAAGAAAGTTAGCAATGGGCTATGCTACCATTGCGGGGAAGCTGGTCATATTAGAACTAACTGCCCGAAACTAGCTCTAGCGGCAAACAATAAAGCAAAGACTGCCGAGCGTTCGTGCTGACCGCTGAAGAAGCAAAGATGATTCCGGATGTGATTGCCGGTACGTTTTTAGTTAATGATGTTTATGCAAAAGTATTGTTTAACTCTGGTGCAAACCAAAGTTTCATTAATATTTCCTTTTGCAATTTTCTTAATCAACCATTAACTAAACTTTACCAAAACTGTTTGGTGGAGATGGCAAATGGATCTTCTATCCAAATAAGCAAAATCCTGCGAGGAGCAAAGATAGGAATTTTAAATCATAATTTTTCTGCTAACCTTTTTCCAATGGATCTTGCCGGATTTGATGTCGTGTTAGGAATGGATTAGTTGGTAGCCAATCAGGCACGAATAATATGTGATCAAAAGTCTGTAGAAGTAAATGTGCCATCTGGTGAAAGAATCACAATTAAAGGAGATAAGTCGACAAAATCAACAAAGTTCATCTCGGTGATGAAAATTGCAAGCTATGCACGGAAAGGAGAAATAGTGTATATGATTTCCGTAATCATGAACACTAAAGGAAAAGAATTAAAAGATATTCATGTAATATCTAATTTCTCAGATGTCTTTCCGAAAGAGTTGCCTGGATTACCGCCCGATCGAGAGGTTGAATTTAGAATTCACCTAATACCAGGAACGACACCGATTGCCAATGCACCCTATCGCCTAGCACCGACGGAAATGCAAGAATTGAAGAAACAACTTGACGAATTACTAGAGAAAGGTTTCATACAACCCAGCTCATCACCATGGGGAGCACCAGTGTTATTTGTCAAGAAGAAAGACGGATCTATGCGTATGTGCATTGATTACAGGGAATTGAATAACGTTACAATTAAAAATCGGTACCCACTACCGAGAATCGATTATCTGTTTGATCAACTCCAAGGAGCCCGATTCTTTTCTAAGATCGACTTACGCTCAGGATATCATCAGTTGAAAGTACAGGAAGAGGACATTCCTAAAACAGCTTTCTGAACAAGGTACGGTCATTATGAATTTACTGTCATGCCATTTGGTTTAACCAATGCCCCAGCTGCATTTATGGACATGATGAACAGGATATGTAAACCATACCTGGATAAATTCGTAATTGTCTTTATAGATGATATTCTAATTTACTCTAAGAGTAAGGAAGATCACGCAGAGCATTTGCATATACTCCTGTCATTGCTAAGGAAGGAAAAGCTTTACGCAAAAGTCTCAAAATGCGAATTTTGGTTACAAGAAGTACAATTCCTTAGACATCTGGTGAACCACGAAGGAATTCATGTGGATTCCACAAAGATCAAAGCGATTACCAAATGGAAGGTTCCAGAATCACCCACGGAAGTAAGAAGTTTTCTTGGATTGGCAGGATATTATAGACGTTTTATTCAAGATTTTTCTAGAATAGCCATCCCGTTAACCAAGATAACTTGGAAATCGGTTAAGTTTGAATGGGGACCAAAACAGGAAGAAGCATTCAGAATTTTGAAGCAAAAGTTAACCAACGCACCAATACTTGCTTTGCCAGAAGGAACTGAAGACTTCGTAGTTTACTGTGATGCGTCTAAGTTAGGTTATGGATGTGTGCTGATGCAACGTCAAAAGGTTATTGTTTATGCCTCTAGACAACTTAAGAAGCATGAAGAGAATTATACAACCCATGATCTAGAGTTAGGAGCAATAATTTTTACCCTTAAGATTTGGAGACACTATCTTTACTGTAGTAAGTTTGTAGTATTCACAGATCACAAGAGTTTAAGATATGTCTTTGGACAAAAGGAATTAAACATGAGACAGAGGCGATGGATGGAAATCCTTAGTGATTATGATTGCAATATCCAGTATCATGCAGGAAAAGCTAACGTAGTAGCTGATGCTTTAAGTCGAAAGTATCATGAGAAGCCAAAAACGGTACGCTCTCTTAGACTAAACCTGCAGATAGATTTAAATGAGCAAATTAAACAAACACAGGAAACAGCCATCAAGGACGATGCTGAAGGATTAAAAGGGATGATTAAAGAATTAGAGAAAGGAACAGATGGAATTTGGAGATTCCATAAAAACAGAATTTGGATCCCTATCCAAGGAGTTCTACGAAAGCGAATACTAGAGGAAGCCCATAAGACTAAGTATACAATGCACCCTGGAAGTGATAAGATGTATAAAGACTTGAGAAAGAATTTCTGGTGGATAGGAATGAAAAAGGATGTAGTCAGCTATGTTGCCAAATGCCTAACATGTTCACAGGTTAAAGCTAAACATCAAAATCCTTCAGGCCTGTTGCAACAATTGGAAATACCTATTTGGAAATGGGAAATGATAACCATGGACTTTGTTACCAAACTACCCAAGACACGAAAAGGTAATGATACAATCTGGGTGATTTTGCAAACTGGTGTAGCACCAGGTATAAGATCAATACGGAATTCGACATCTCTGATTGGAGGCAGTCCTGAAATGTCGTCAGGAAAAACTTGAGGAAAATCTTTTACTACAGGAATATCTTCAAGTTTCTTCTCTGTGGTCCCCTTCTTGATGATATGGGCTAAAAACGCGACATAATTCTTGCGAAGATATTTTGAGCTTGAAGACAAGACATTAAGTTGAGCCCTTTCGACGAGGTTTCTCCAATGATTCGAAGAGTCTGGCCTTTTGAAAGAGGAATACGAATAAATTTTTCACGACATACAACTTCCGCAAGATGTTGACTGAGCCAATCCATACCGATTATGATGTCGAAACTTCCCAGCTTCATAGGAATAAGGTCGACTGAGAAATCGTGGTCGTTTAAGGTGAGTGTACAGTTGCGTAAAATAGAGTCTAATGAAACTGGTTTTCCGTCCGCAACTTCCACCGTTATGGATTCCGCGAGCTTATCCCGATTTTTGCTTAAGATAGGTTCAAATTCTAATGACACGAAACTCCTATCCGCACCAGTATCAAATAACATAGAGGCATATCTACCATTTATAAGAAACGTACCGTTGACCACATTGCCGTCAGCTCTGGCCTGGTTCGCGTTAATATTGAAAGCTCTTCCTCTTGCAGGTGGAGGAGCTTGGTTCGCTTGATTCACAGGGTTGGCTTGGGCCTGAGCATGAATAATATTAACCAGTCTTGGACATGTGTTTCTGAAATGACTTGGGTCGCCGCAATTGAAACAAGCCCGCATAGGTTGGCCCATAGGGTAATTGGGTTGATAGTATGTTTGGGCTAAATGTTGGGTGGGTGGAAATGGTAGTTGTTGTTGTGCTTGACCCATTAACTGTTGGTGGGTTTGGGTTAAAGGTTGGTGGCGGTTTGTTCGTTGAGGCATGCAGCAGTTTTGAACAGTATGTCCTGCGCGACCGCAGCCGGTGCAGTATTGGCAAGGATGATCAGGGGAGTGGTGATACTGACAACGGTTACATTTTGGTAATGGGCCTGTGTAGGGTCTTCTGTATGGCGCGGGTGAAGGAGTGACTTGAGTGATGGGTGCAGTAGGAATAGGGGTGTTGGTTTGGGTGACTGCAAAATTCCTGGTGTTACGCTTCCTCTTGTTAGCAAACTTAGAGGAAGGAATGGGGTGGTTTGAGGTTTGTCCCTCAACAGGAGCTTTCTTTTTCTTTTCTTTGAACTTCCCATTGCGAATTCGGTTTTCGGTCAGTTCAGTTGCCAACTCCATGGCAGCTTCGAGTGTTACCGGTGAAACGCTGAGAACCGAATCTTGAATTTTCGAGGGAAGTCCTCGAATATAATGTTCGATCAGACGATAGGTTGGAGTGAATAAGTTTGGAACCATTTGGTTCAACTCCAAGAACCTCTTGTTGTAAGTAGAGTGATCACCCACTTTTTGCCTTAGAGCATGAAATTCATCCTCCAACTTCTTAATTTCACTTCTAGGACAGAAACGCCTAGTCATGATTTTCCTTAACTCCTCCCAAGTTAAGGCCATCGCATCTTCAGTTCCCTCTTCCCTTTCTCAGTATTCCACCAAGTGAGAGCTACACCAAGTAGTCTCCCGGTGGCGTAACGAACCTTGCGATCCTCAGGACAATCGCAGTTTAAGAAAACGTTTTCCATCTCCTCGAACCAATGTAGGAGAGCAGTGACTCCCTCAGTCCCTTCGAATTTTGGAGGATCACAGGACTTAAAATGTTTGTAAGAGCACTTGATGGTAGGAGGGTTGTTGATGTTCTGGTCCTGCTGTTGAGGAGGGTTAGTAGGATTTGTGAAAGGGCTTGTTGTACTTGTACCACGATGTCAGGCAATATCGTGGCCATTTGTTGCGCGATATGAGTGGCCAAACGTTCCTGAGACTTTCCCGATCTTTTACCCCTTCGATGCTGTCTAGACGACATCTACAGGATCATAAAATGAGAAGATTGTGAGTTTATGGTGTCTTTTTAGGTGTCATGTGTCTTTAAGAAAATGAAAATAACATAAATATCAATAATGCAACTACATCCATAGGATGTCATGGGTTCGCTCATGTTGGGCCTCAAATGTCCCCCATACCTTCACTTACATAGTCATGTGGGCCCCCATGGCTATTGGCTTGGTAGTATTCACATTAGTATTGGCAATTTAACACTCGCATCCCCCGAATGCAAACCACAAAATATGTTCATGAGATGTTTGGTCGGAACGTGTCCAGGTGTACACACAATGACAACTCAAAGTGGGATTAGCTCACACGACGTTTGGTATAGCATGCTTTGGCCTAATAGGTACTTCGTACTCTCATCGTTAGTCCCCAGGTAGGCAAACTGGTCCTTTATTTTGGATTTATACGAATGCCAGCCTAGACAGGACGTTCCGACTACCGGTACTAGTACCCTTCCAGTTACTACATGCCCGTCATGATAACTCACTTTGATGAGATTTGAAAACACGAAAATCATTGTAAAATCAATCATGATGTGGTGTGTGCTTTCATGGATGTGATATGTTATGAGCATACGATTTCATGATAGGCATTATTTGATAATACATACTTATGAACATGCTTGCACAATATCAAATGTAACATTTAACATAAAACATATAAACATCATGAAATTTGGCATGTAACACACAAAATTCTTATAAGTTTCTAATCGACTATAGTATAGGCTCTAAGGGTCTAATAACCTATCCTATATCCCTATAGTCATGGCTCTGATACCAATCTGTCACACCCCGACCCGCAGCGGAAATAAGAGTCGGGGCATAATTGGGTTATCACCAAAGCACATGACATTTACTATTATGTTTCATAATTAATAAAGTCAAAGTTACATTTTCAAACATCCAAACATGTTCATTCAATACAAAGGAAATAACCAAACATAACAATCCCAATACTAAATCGTTTTATTCTTCTAATCCAGGTCCTATGTGTTCCTAGCTGCTGCTGGTTCACCTGTATCATGTGTAAAATGGGAGTTTTTGGGTCAACATAAGTTGGCGAGTGAACCTTATTAGATAAACATTTGATAATGATTTTATGGTTAGTTTATCAATGAAATATTGTGCATAATCATAAATGAGCAAATGTAAGTAATCAAGCATTGGCAAATAGTAGTTACAATTATAACATACAATAACACTTGATAGCATACATGAACATACCAATATCATACGATAACTAACATAAATGAACTGTGCGATCAAGGCTCAATCAAACGGAGCCGATCGTATTGCATGTACTGAAAATGTAAAATGAACTGTGCGATCAAGGCTCAATCAAACGGAGCCGATCGTATTGCATGTACTGAAAATGTAAAATGAACTGTGCGATCAAGGCTCAATCAAACGGAGCCGATCGTATGCGGGCACGCCAGGTTCAACCGCATAATAAAATGGGGAACAAGCTCAGACCTCATAAATGGGGAGCGGCGGCCTCGGCAATTGCATGTACTGAAATAATAATTTGCATCCAATAATAACTACTTAACAAACTAAACACACATGTTCATGATATGATGTATGCACAATAGTTTAGTTATAATATGTATATAAACAAAGACACATGATACACCCCAAAAACGTGATTAAAACGGGGAATTTGAAAGATTCACTCACATTGGGTGCGTTGAATTGGAGATGGTGAGATGCGCACGATTTAGATGAGCGGATCGACGAGGAATACTAACCTAAATAATAATGGAAAAATATATTAGATGGATGGATTTTATTAAGGATTTTAATGAAATTTTTAGATATATTTTTGTGAGTTTATGGCTATTTTCTATCTTTAAAAATGTTATTTTTAAGTATTTTTAATTGATTTTTAAATTAAATTAAATAAATAAAAGTATAGAAAAAATATTATTTTTTTTAAGTGTTGACCGTTGACCGTTGACCGGTTCGGTCAGCGGATAATTCTGCGCCGGGTGGGATTCGAACCGGCGACCTTCCGTTCGCGTGCACGCAGCTCTACCAACTGAGCTACGTGTCTAACCCATTATAAACTCGTTTTTAATTATATTTATATACTTATTTGAATTAACCGAAAATTCCTTTATTTGCAAAAACGTTTTAATTCAATTGGACCGGTACTCGTGACGAGATTCGAACGCGCGACGTGTAGTTCATGATGCACACAGTCCACCGCTGGACTGTGTGTCTAACCCGGTTATATTCTTGGTTTTTATTATACTTAACAACTATCTGTTTTAACCCGGTTTAGTTCTTGATCAAAAAGGCAGGTTATTACACAAGGCGTGCGTGTAGCAAGGATCGAACTCGGGACGTGTATAGTTGTTGTTTGCACACAGTCCACCGCTGGACTGTGTGTCTAACCTGTTTAAACTTCCGATTTTAATTAATCTTAACTCGTTACTGAACTCGTCTTCTTCATTACGAAACGCAGATATCAATCAACAATCCGATTCGTGATCAATTTAGTTAATAAACATGATGACTAGTTTGAATGCATTAAACCGAACAGTTTGGGGAAAGAAGATACCGAACAGGTTGTCTTCTTCAGAGAGTCCGGCGACACTTGTCGGCTCTGTTTTTGAACCTTCGGCTGAGAGGATCTATCAACAGATTTAAGGGATTAGATATGAAATTGAACTAGTGAGTATTGATTATCAGTACGTTGGAATGTGCATACCGATAACTAACGAGTTTCCGGCAATTCCAGAAATTTTCCGGCGAACACAGAAAGTCCAGCAATGTCGTCTGTGGTTGATTTTGAGTGATGGGTTAATGTTAGTAAAGTTCTAACAATAGATTGAAATCGTAAAGGAGAAGTATTTTACCGGTTTGTGTTGAATACGGTTTTCCGGCGACTTTTGCAGAGAATTCCGGCGAACTGTTTTAGGTGCTCAGATGGTCTGAAAATGCGACGAAAAGGAATTGGAGTATTGTTGTGATAGTTCTAAATCGTGAGAATGGTCTGAAGCTTGAATTAAATCAGAACCTTGATGAACTTTCGGTTTCAAAAGCCGAAAATGATGAGACTTAAAGTTAAATCAATTTTAACTTGATTAGTAACCGTAATACATCGGTTATAAGCTGAACAAGTGAATTAACAACGATTTGACGATTGGTTTGCCGATTACCGTTATTCAGATGGCGCCATCGGTTCAACTGAGTTTGTGTATAAGTTTCTTTTATGTTCCTAGAGTTAACAGAAAACACATTGTGGCGGAGTGGTTTAGGGAATGATTGTTAAGTGTTGCAGCGACTCAGCTGACCCGGGTTCGAGTCCCGGCAGCTTCATATATTTTTTATTTATTTTATTTTAACTTTTTATCAAATATAATTTTTATAGTTTAGTTTATTTATTAATTATGTAACGTTTTAACTCAAAATACCCATAAATAATTAATGCACTTTTATAACTTGGTACTTGATTACAAAACGGAGCGGGTTTTGGAGACCCGATTTTTACAAATGTTACAGTATCCCCTACTTTTAGGAATTTCGTCCCGAAATTTAAATAGTTGAAGTAGTAGGAAAAAGATGCGGGTGTTTTTCACGCATTGAGTCTTCACGTTCCCAGGTAAACTCAGGTCCCCGATTCGACTCCCAGCGTACCCTAACAATTGGAATGCGACTTCGTCGAAGACGCTTTTCTCCGTAGTCCATGATCTCCACAGGTCTTTCAATAAAATGCATGGATTCATCAATCTGAATATCTTCCAGCGGAATATGGAGATTCTCATTAGCGAGGCACTTCTTCAAGTTCGACACGTGGAATGTGGGATGAATCCTGTCGAGTTCTTCCGGTAGGTCAAGCTTGTATGCTACAGGACCTACTCTTTCGAGTATCTTGAAAGGTCCTACGTAACGTGGTGCTAGCTTTCCCTTTTGACCAAAACGAACTACTCCCTTCCACGGTGATACTTTTAAAAGCACATGATCACCAACGTTAAACTCTAAGGGCTTCCGTCGTTTATCTGCATAACTCTTTTGACGACTTTGAGCTGCTAGAAGATTGTTTCGGATTTGATGAATCTTGTCTGTGGTTTCTTGGATCAATTCTGGACCAGTAATTTGTGCTTCCCCAATTTCGTGCCAACAAACAGGAGATCGGCACTTTCGACCATATAAGGCTTCAAAAGGTGCCATGCCGATGCTCGAATGATAGCTGTTGTTGTACGAAAATTCAACTAACGGTAGGTGGGCGTCCCAATTTCCCTAGAAGTCTATGACACATGCTCTAAGCATATCCTCAAGAGTTTGAATGGTGCGCTCAGACTGTCCATCAGTTTGAGGATGATAGGCGGTACTGAGATCTAATCGAGTGCCCATAGCGGATTGTACTGCTTGCCATGTTCGTGAGGTGAAACGACCATCACGATCAGAAATAATACTTAATGGTACCCCATGTCGGCTTACGATTTCGTTGATATAAATACGAGCAAGCTTTTCATTTTTGAAATCTTCTCGAATAGGAATAAAGTGAGCTGAGTTTGTAAGTCGGTCTATAATCACCCATATAGTGTCATACCCACCAGAAGTGCGAGGTAACCCGGTAATGAAATCCATGGTTATATTTTCCCACTTCCATACAGAGATTTCCGGTTGGACTAGAAGTCCTGAGGGTCTTTGGTGTTCAGCCTTCACCTTGGAACATGTGAGACACTTGGAAACAAAAACGGCAATATCCTTCTTCATTCCAGGCCACCAATAGGTGTATCGTAGGTCTTGATACATCTTATCAGCTCCTGGGTGTATAGAATATCGCGTTTTGTGATCTTCATTCATAAGAGTTTCACGAAGATTGTTGTGGTTAGGAATCCAGATACGATCTAGGTAATACAGAATACCATCTGATTTAGTTTCAAGTTTTAGCTCGGCTCCACAGGACATCTCTTTTCGTACATCTTCTTCTGTTATCGAAACGTGTTGAGCTTCTCGAATTTGATCTTTAATATCGGTTATAATTTGCGAACATAGAAGATGAATGGAGTTCGCATAACCCTTTCAACTAAGTGCATCAGCCACCACATTTGCTTTACCAGGGTGGTATCTAATTTCACAGTCGTAATCATTTAGGAGTTCGACCCATCTTCGTTGCCTCATATTTAACTCTTTTTGATTGAAGATATGCTGAAGACTCTTGTGGTCAGTGTATATTTCACACTTAGTACCATAGAGATAATGTCTCCATATCTTAAGAGCGAATACAACGGCTCCAAGTTCTAGATCATGAGTGGTGTAGTTCTTTTCATGTGTCTTGAGTTGCCTCGAGGCATAAGCTATGACTTTTCCTCTTTGCATGAGAACGCAGCCTAATCCTTGCCCTGACGCGTCGCAATAGACTACAAAATTATCACAACCTTCAGGAAGAGTGAGGATTGGTGCATCACAGAGTTTTTGTTTAAGAGTTTGAAAAGCTTCTTCTTGCTTGGGTCCCCATACGAATGGTTTTCCCTTATGGGTTAAAGCCGTGAGTGGCACCGCAATGCGAGAGAAGTTTGAAATGAACCGACGATAATAGCCAGCTAGTCCAAGAAAAGACCTTACTTCAGTTGGTGTACGTGGAGCTTGCCATTCTTGAACTGCTTTGATCTTTGAAGGGTCAACATGTATTCCTTTGTCATTGACTACATGCCCGAGAAATTGCACCTCTTTTAACCAGAATTCACATTTAGAGAACTTGGCATAAAGCTTTTCCTTTTCTAGAAGTGCAAGAACGAGTCGAAGATGACGCTCATGATCAGCTTTAGATTTTGAATAAATAAGAATATCGTCGATGAAAACTATAACAAATCGATCAAGGTAAGGTTTGCAGACTCTGTTCATTAGATCCATGAAGACAGCTGGTGCGTTGGTTAATCCAAACGGCATAACCATGAATTCATAGTGACCATAACGAGTTCGAAAAGCAGTCTTAGGGACGTCTTCTTCATGCACTCTAAGCTGATGATAGCCAGATCGAAGATCGATTTTCGAAAAGCAGCTGGCACCTTGTAGTTGGTCAAGAAGATCATCTATGCGAGGTAAAGGATAGCGATTTTTGATGGTTAACTTGTTAAGCTCTCTGTAGTCGATGCACATACGAAAAGATCCATCTTTCTTCTTTACAAAAAGGACAGGTGCACCCCAAGGCGATGAGCTGGGACGTATGAACCCCTTGTTAGTCAACTCTTGCAATTGACTGGCTAGCTCTTGCATTTCAGAGGGGGCTAACCTATATGGAGATTTTGCAACTGGTGTAGCACCAGGTATAAGATCAATACGGAATTCGACATCTCTGATTGGAGGCAGTCCTGAAATGTCGTCAGGAAAAACTTGTGGAAAATCTTTTACTACAGGAATATCTTCAAGTTTCTTCTCTGTGGTCCCCTTCTTGATGATATGGGCTAAAAACGCGACATAATTCTTGCGAAGATATTTTTGAGCTTGAAGACAAGACATTAAGTTGAGCCCTTTCGACGAGGTTTCTCCAATGATTCGAAGAGTCTGGCCGTTTGAAAGAGGAATACGAATAAATTTTTCACGACATACAACTTCCGCAAGATGTTGACTGAGCCAATCCATACCGATTATGATGTCGAAACTTCCCAGCTTCATAGGAATAAGGTCGACTGAGAAATCGTGGTCGTTTAAGGTGAGTGTACAGTTGCGTAAAATAGAGTCTAATGAAACTGGTTTTCCGTCCGCAACTTCCACCGTTATGGATTCCGCGAGCTTATCCCGATTTTTGCTTAAGATAGGTTCAAATTCTAATGACACGAAACTCCTATCCGCACCAGTATCAAATAACATAGAGGCATACCTACCATTTATAAGAAACGTACCGTTGACCACATTGCCGTCAGCTCT
This sequence comes from Scalesia atractyloides, assembly GCA_947069175.1. Taxonomy (NCBI): domain Eukaryota; kingdom Viridiplantae; phylum Streptophyta; class Magnoliopsida; order Asterales; family Asteraceae; genus Scalesia; species Scalesia atractyloides. The sequence continues at coordinate 49,068,709 of CAMTDV010000004.1, read as the reverse complement.
GGCCTGGTTCGCGTTAATATTGAAAGCTCTTCCTCTTGCAGGTGGAGGAGCTTGGTTCGCTTGATTCACAGGGTTGTCTTGGGCCTGAGCATGAATAATATTAACCAGTCTTGGACATGTGTTCTGAAATGACTTGGGTCGCCGCAATTGAAACAAGCCCGCATAGGTTGGCCCATAGGGTAATTGGGTTGATAGTATGTTTGGGCTAAATGTTGGGTGGGTGGAAATGGTAGTTGTTGTTGTGCTTCGCCCATTAACTGTTGGTGGGTTTGGGTTAAAGGTTGGTGGCGGTTTGTTCGTTGAGGCATGCGGCAGTTTTGAACAGTATGTCCTACGCGACCGCAGCCGGTGTAGTATTGGCAAGGATGATCAGGGGAGTGGTGATACTGACAACGGTTACATTTTGGTAATGGGCCTGTGTAGGGTCTTCTGTATGGCGCGGGTGAAGGAGTGACTTGAGTGATGGGTGCAGTAGGAATAGGGGTGTTGGTTTGGGTGACTGCAAAATTCCTGGTGTTACGCTTCCTCTTGTTAGCAACTTAGAGGAAGGAATGGGGTGGTTTGAGGTTTGTCCCTCAACAGGAGCTTTCTTTTTCTCTTCTTTGAACTTCCCATTGCGAATTCGGTTTTCGGTCAGTTCAGTTGCCAACTCCATGGCAGCTTCGAGTGTTACCGGTGAAACGCTGAGAACCGAATCTTGAATTTTCGAGGGAAGTCCTCGAATATAATGTTCGATCAGACAATAGGTTGGAGTGAAAAAGTTTGGAACCATTTGGTTCAACTCCAAGAACCTCTTGTTGTAAGTAGAGTGATCACCCTCTTTTTGCCTTAGAGCATGAAATTCATCCTCCAACTTCTTAATTTCACTTCTAGGACAGAAACGCCTAGTCATGATTTTCCTTAACTCCTCCCAAGTTAAGGCCATCGCATCTTCAGTTCCCCTCTTCCCTTTCTCAGTATTCCACCAAGTGAGAGCTACACCAAGTAGTCTCCCGGTGACGTAACGAACCTTGCGATCCTCAGGACAATCGCAGTTTAAGAAAACGTTTTCCATCTCCTCGAACCAATGTAGGAGAGCAGTGACTCCCTCAGTCCCTTCGAATTTTGGAGGATCACAGGACTTAAAATGTTTGTAAGAGCACTTGATGGTAGGAGGGTTGTCGATGTTCTGGTCCTGCTGTTGAGGAGGGTTAGTAGGATTTGTAGAAAGGGCTTGTTGTACTTGTACCACGATGTCAGGCAATATCGTGGCCATTTGTTGCGCGATATGAGTGGCCAAACGTTCCTGAGACTTTCCCGATCTTTTACCCCTTCGATGCTGTCTAGACGACATCTACAGGATCATAAAATGAGAAGATTGTGAGTTTATGGTGTCTTTTTAGGTGTCATGTATCTTTAAGAAAATGAAAATAACATAAATATCAATAATGCAACTACATCCATAGGATGTCTTGGGTTCGCTCATGTTGGGCCTCAAATGTCCCCCATACCTTCACCTACATAGTCATGTGGGCCCCCATGGCTATTGGCTTGGTAGGATTCACATTAGTATTGGCAATTTAACACTCGCATCCCCCGAATGCAAACCACAAAATATGTTCATGAGATGTTTGGTCGGAACGTGTCCAGGTGTAGACACAATGACAACTCAAAGTGGGATTAGCTCACACGACGTTTGGTATAGCATGCTTTGGCCTAATAGGTACTTCGTACTCTCATCGTTAGTCCCCAGGTAGGCAAACTGGTCCTTTATTTTGGATTTATACGAATGCCAGCCTAGACAGGACGTTCCGACTACCGGTACTAGTACCCTTCCAGTTACTACATGCCCGTCATGATAACTCACTTTGATGAGATTTGAAAACACGAAAATCATTGTAAAATCAATCATGATGTGGTGTGTGCTTTCATGGATGTGATATGTTATGAGCATACGATTTCATGATAGGCATTATTTGATAATACATACTTATGAACATGCTTGCACAATATCAAATGTAACATTTAACATAAAACATATAAACATCATGAAATTTGGCATGTAACACACAAAATTCTTATAAGTTTCTAATCGACTATAGTATAGGCTCTAAGGGTCTAATAACCTATCCTATATCCCTATAGTCATGGCTCTGATACCAATCTGTCACACCCCGACCCGCAGCGGAAATAAGAGTCGGGGCATAATTGGGTTATCACCAAAGCACATGACATTTACTATTATGTTTCATAATTAATAAAGTCAAAGTTACATTTTCAAACATCCAAACATGTTCATTCAATACAAAGGAAATAACCAAACATAACAATCCCAATACTAAATCGTTTTATTCTTCTAATCCAGGTCCTATGTGTTCCTAGCTGCTGCTGGTTCACCTGTATCATGTGTAAAATGGGAGTTTTTGGGTCAACATAAGTTGGCGAGTGAACCTTATTAGATAAACATTTGATAATGATTTTATGGTTAGTTTATCAATGAAATATTGTGCATAATCATAAATGAGCAAATGTAAGTAATCAAGCATTGGCAAATAGTAGTTACAATTATAACATACAATAACACTTGATAGCATACATGAACATACCAATATCATACGATAACTAACATAAATGAACTGTGCGATCAAGGCTCAATCAAACGGAGCCGATCGTATTGCATGTACTGAAAATGTAAAATGAACTGTGCGATCAAGGCTCAATCAAACGGAGCCGATCGTATGCGGGCACGCCAGGTTCAACCGCATAATAAAATGGGGAACAAGCTCAGACCTCATAAATGGGGAGCGGCGGCCTCGGCAATTACATGTACTGAAATAATAATTTGCATCCAATAATAACTACTTAACAAACTAAACACACATGTTCATGATATGATGTATGCACAATAGTTTAGTTATAATATGTATATAAACAAAGACACATGATACACCCACAAAAACGTGATTAAAACGGGGAATTTGAAAGATTCACTCACATTGGGTGCGTTGAATTGGAGATGGTGAGATGCGCACGATTTAGATGAGCGGATCGACGAGGAATACTAACCTAAATAATAATGGAAAAATATATTAGATGGATGGATTTTATTAAGGATTTTAATGAAATTTTTAGATATATTTTTGTGAGTTTATGGCTATTTTCTATCTTTAAAAATGTTATTTTTAAGTATTTTTAATTGATTTTTAAATTAAATTAAATAAATAAAAGTATAAAAAAAATATTATTTTTTTTAAGTGTTGACCGTTGACCGTTGACCGTTGACCGGTTCGGTCAGCGGATAATTCTGCGCCGGGTGGGATTCGAACCGGCGACCTTCCGTTCGCGTGCACGCAGCTCTACCAACTGAGCTACGTGTCTAACCCGTTATAAACTCGTTTTTAATTATATTTATATACTTATTTGAATTAACCGAAAATTCTTTTATTTGCAAAAACGTTTTTAATGATATCTTCATTACGAAACGCAGATATCAATCAACAATCCGATTCGTGATCAATTTAGTTAATAAACATGATAACTAGTTTGAATGCATTAAACCGAACAGTTTGGGGAAAGAAGATACCGAACAGGTTGTCTTCTTCAGAGAGTCCGGCGACACTTGTCGGCTCTGTTTTTGAACCTTCGGCTGAGAGGATCTATCAACAGATTTAAGGGATTAGATATGAAGTTGAACTAGTGAGTATTGATTATCAGTACGTTGGAATGTGCATACCGATAACTAACGAGTTTCCGGCAATTCCAGAAATTTTCCGGCGAACACAGAAAGTCCAGCAATGTCGTCTGTGGTTGATTTTGAGTGATGGGTTAATGTTAGTAAAGTTCTAACAATAGATTGAAATCGTAAAGGAGAAGTATTTTACCGGTTTGTGTTGAATACGGTTTTCCGGCGACTTTTGCAGAGAATTCCGGCGAACTGTTTTAGGTGCTCAGATGGTCTGAAAATGCAACGAAAAGAATTGGAGTATTGTTGTGATAGTTCTGAATCGTGAGAATGGTCTGAAGCTTGAATTAAATCAGAACCTTGATGAACTTTCGGTTTCAAAAGCCAAAAATGATGAGACTTAAAGTTAAATCAATTTTAACTTGATTAGTAACCGTAATACATCGGTTATAAGCTGAACAAGTGAATTAACAACGATTTGACGATTGGTTTGCCGATTACCGTTATTCAGATGGCGCCATCGGTTCAACTGAGTTTGTGTATAAGTTTCTTTTATGTTCCTAGAGTTAACAGAAAACACATTGTGGCGGAGTGGTTTAGGGAATGATTGTTAAGTGTTGCAGCGACTTAGCTGACCCGGGTTCGAGTCCCGGCAGCTTTATATATTTTTTATTTATTTTATTTTAACTTTTTATCAAATATAATTTTTATAGTTTAGTTTATTTATTAATTATGTAACGTTTTAACTCAAAATACCCATAAATAATTAATGCACTTTTATAACTTGGTACTTGATTACAAAACGGAGCGGGTTTTGGAGACCCGATTTTTACAAATGTTACATTATGCAGATAACAGACGTAAACCCTTGGAATTTCAAGTCGGAGATAAAGTGCTGTTAAAAGTCTCACCCTGGAAAGCAGTTGTAAGATTCGGCAAGAAAGGAAAATTATGCCCAAGGTATGTTGGACCTTCTAATATTGTCAAACGAATAGGGCCAGTAGCCTATCAACTACAATTGCCAGAGGAAATGGCAGGAATACATGATGTATTTCATATATGCAATCTCAAGAAATGTCTAGCAGACGAATCATTGGTGATACCTCTTCAAGATGTAGAGGTAAATGAGAAACTAAAATTCGTTGAGAAACCCATACAGATTGAAGATAGAAAGATCAAGAATCTCAAACGCAAGAGATTACTTCAGATAAAAGTAAAATGGGATTCAAGGAGAGGACCAGAATATACATGGGAACTAGAGTCAGAAATGCAACGAAAGTATCCACACCTATTCAAGTAAATCTCGATGACGAGATTTAAAACAAGGTGGGGAGGATGTAACAACTCTCCAAAACACCCCGAAATTAGTCGATACGTAAAACCGGACATGCAAATCGAGACGCGGCATGCAAAGAGATAAGTCCACCTGGACAGTCCAGGTGCCACGCGCCAGAGACACCAGTCTCTGTCGCGACGCGCGGGAGGTGTTCAGGTGACGTGTCACCGTTTCGCACCATCTGGCAACCCTACACTTGTGACCAGGCTGATCTAGCCTAGCTAGGCACCTCAGGCGCCACGCGAGAGGGAACCCAGATCCTCACGCGTCGCGCGGGGGAGGTCAAATTCGGGTATAAATAGAGCACTCTGGGACGAAGTCCAGTGCTCACATTCGATCGAAATTCTCTGATCGTACTCTCTCGTATCCCCACTTTTCTGATAAACACCCCCTAAACCCCTAAACCTGCGAAGCGCTACCCGCTGTAAGTAACTTAACCCCCAATCACTAATTCACTATCCTACCCAATCGATCTAGAATCGCCAACGCATGTCTAGGCTCTGCCCGACTACGTTTGTTGGAGTTCTGTCGAGTGTTGTATGGTTAAAGTGACTTGGGTTAACTTACTAACACATGTGCATTGTATGTTTTAATAGAAATCCTAGGAAGTAATCAAGAACTATCATCAGGAACTCCGTAGGAATACTTAAAGTGTTCAAGGCCAGTACATTCTCTTTTTGTAAATCTTTTTGTGAGTCAAAATGTGTTACCAAAACCTCAAATGTTTTAATTATGCTTAACAGTGATTGAGTATATGTATTCTACAATTACTGCCGGTATGTTGGGGTTTTGTATACATTGCTAGTCCAATGTCACGGGAATGTGACAGGAACCGTTACTGTTGGGTGACAAGGCCCAAAGTAATATGACCCACAAGTCAGGATTGACAGTACTGATTGAGTAATTATGTAGATATAAACATTGTAAATGCGGATGCTCCTCAATAACTGTAAAGTATAATCACTTGTTTTGATAAAACTGAGATGGATTCGCCAGTATTTCTGGCTGATAAAATGTTTTTAAAACGCGTTTCAGGTAACTTAATGTGAAGCTAACAGAAGCCAGCTGGAGAGCACTGAAGGCTTAGAAAAGTGGCTATAAAAGTTACCCAAATAAAAAGGAGTTTATGTTTTCCATAAATTAGGGTTTGTCCCTAAAAATATGTATTATAAGGGAAACATGGGTTTTAACCATTTGTTTAATATAAAAGTTTGGTGTTTTGAAACTATGATATTTATTTTCTAACTACGATCCTGATGTCGTAATTCCGCTGCCAAATTAATAAACACCGGTACCACCAGCTCTGTGCCCCGCGGCCCCCGCTTTCGGGCTGGGGTCGGGGGTTGCGGCAGAAGGTGGTATCAGAACTATGCCACTGGTTTAAGCCATTTAGGTGTTCTTTTAAAATACCTAAATTTTAAACGAATGTGTTAGAAAATATCAACGACTTTACATGTATATACTATTTGGTATTATTTTAATTACTTCTTTAGTTTATATAACACATTTGGTTTTTTTTATGGTGTCGGTATATGCATACAGGTGAATTTACTTGTGTTTTTAATTTAAATTTGTAGCCTGCTAGAGAATTGTATGCATTGGAGACAACTTTAGCTAAAGATTTAAAAAAAAAAAACCTGAGTTTGGTGTGTGGGAACCGTTCGCATAATTAATTAAAAAAACAATTTTATTAAAGAATTACAATACAGAAAATAAGGAAAGCAGTAAATTACAGTACGAATTACAACTGAAATAAAGAAATACAAGAAAGAAGATGAAACACGAAAACAAAATAGTTGAGGCACGTGTTCAATACGCTGCCCTTAAAACAAATTCTAAGTCTCCCAGGAGTACTCGTTTTGTTTCCCAGGGTACAACAGCCGGAGCAGTGTGTACTGTCGGATCTGGCTCAAAGACCCGAAGAGTACCGCGAAGCAAGAAGAAATAAGATCAGAAGTGAGTAGAGGGAAGATTGCATAAGTTGGTGGTGTCTTTTGCTGGAGAGGTGATGCTGTATTTATACAGCATCTGAATCGTAACAGCCAAAAACAAATTAAGGAGAGAATTAAATTCCATTGAACATCTTCAATGAATTTAATTCGTCATTTAATTCTCAGTCAAAACCGTTGACTCATCAGTTACGAATGCTGAACTGAAACTGCTCAGTTTGCAACGTCTAGAAGCTTCTGTGCGCGCGCCATTTTGGCTCACTTCTGTATGCGAGCAGACAACTCGTGCGCTAGCAAGTGCAACACCCTTGCGCGCAGCCACGAGTGAACCCATACGAGCACGCTACACAGTCGCGACGTATTGGCTCACTTTGGTGTGCCCCGCACGTGCCAACATATCACGTGTCTCTCTGGTGCGCCCGCGCGTACCATGTGTACCAGCGCGCTGCGGCCACGTCACCCTCCAAGGTCAACCTGCCACCTGTACGTTGCAGCCCATGTGTTTCACCACGCGCACGCGGTCAAAAATACAAAGGCGGCTCACGGCGTTGTGAGCGTGCAAAGTGCGCCACATTGCGCCCATCGCCCACGCACTCACGTGTGCGAGTTAGGGTGTCCCGCACCCTTCGCGAGTACACTCAATGTGTGCTTCCATGAAACAGTGAGGAAGGAGTGTTCCCACTTAAATACCCCTTTAAGTTTCATCTCTCCTCCTATGTGGGACAAGGTGCTACTTTCCCATTTATTTCAGCATTTAATGTTTCAAACACCAAACTTTGAGCATCGATATCCCATTCATCTTAGCTCCGTTTTGGACGTGGTTTAGTTCGTTGTGAAGCTCTTCCAACATAGAACACAAACCCACAAAGAAATATATATATTAACCTTAGTTTATAATATTTATTTGTAGTCCAAAAATTAGGAAATATCCATTTCCTATATTTGTGAAAAAAATATTGCTATTTTTCTCAAATTTCCAACATGGTGTGCTTGGTGTGTTGATTGAAAGAGTTAAGAGTATTTGATGAGGTATGGCTATGTTAAATGTATTTTTTTATTAAAGACTCTTAGAAAATGATTTGTGACATGTAACTGGGAGAATTTGTTTGTAGAATTATATATATAATGGTTGATGAAGCTGCCCTTTTTAGAGACAGCTTCGCCATCATTAAAACTTTTGTAACATCAATTTTGTAATGTCATGATATAGGACGGCGTACCCACCCAGGTTCAACTCACTTCATCGTCAACCAGATACTTGAACTGACAAGCGAATTTTTTTTTTCAATACTGATGATCAAAACGAAAAATTTTATAATAGATTGTCATAGGACCTTGATTTGTTGGTGGTCATTATTATAATATTATCAAAAACGTCATAAAGGCTTTTTACGGCATAAGAAAGGTTGGGTATAGAAGATAGAAACGAAGGGCCACCACACCAACCTGAATGATGTCATATACAAAATAGTAGTCCCTCGGCGCATATTATTTGGAGCGGCAAACTTTTGTAACTCAAATTAAATACTGAAAGTTGTGTTTATTATTATATAACCGATGATAAACCCGGATTTCAAAGCATTGTATATTCTAAAAGTGGTGTTTACTATAATAGAATGAAAAAATATATTATTCACCTGTGTGATATGAAAGATCTTCTTTTAGTTGTTTGAAGTTTATGTTTTTATTCACCAATATATATGTTATCATTGTTCGTTTACCTGTTATTGTTGTTCGGTGTCATACGAAAGAGTCTCATGGGGGGAGGGCAAGATTTGGCGTGTGTGAGAGTAACAACAATACTCTACGCATCTGATTCTATGCAGTTGAGGAGATTGTGGAATTGTGAAGAGGCCAAGTTGTTGTCCTTTTGTATCCATATTTAAACTCATGTGCAGGTGTAGACGTTGTTTTATGGTGCAATCAGGATCTTCGATTCTTTTATCCCCTTGAAAACATCCATATCATGCTCGTGCCGAAGAAAAGGCCAGCATTTTAAAGTCAACTACAATGGCAAAGGATTTCGTGCTTTAATGTTATACTATTCACATATAGATTTATGCCTTCTGTTGTATTTAATTGTTTATATGATGCTTAAAAAATAAAAAATAAAAAACAGACTTTTCACCTTACTTGAATTAGAAAAAAACTCATTACAGTAATAAGGCCTCAATGCATTGATCAATTCTCAATTTGTTTTGGTTTGAATTGATTTGTGTATTTGGTTGTTATAGGTATTCAGTTGGGAAACATGCTTTCATAATAAGGGACCAAAAGATGACCGATTTCGACTTTTGGTTTCGATTCCCACCCAAAGGATCTAAGGTTACACCACCACTTCGATCTGGGGAGTCTATGTGGAAAGATTATTGCCCAATTGTGTTTAGGTACTGCTTTGCCTCAATTGATAGAATCTTGAATTTAATTTTGATGGTTTTTTTGTTAAAATTATAAATGAACAAGAGTTGTTCCAAGTGGATCATCTTATATGTTAAATTTATTGGAACGATGCTCTTCGTGAGCTTTTTTAGCCGCAAAATGTTGTTAGCATGTTTTACTCAACACAAGTTAGATGATTGGTATATAATCAAAATTGTGAAAAAGTAAGAAGTTAAGGTAGATAAATTATTTTAATTGATTGTTTTCTATGCTGAAAAATAAGGTTTATATATTGACTGTATCTTCACTTTGTTAATAAGTAATTTATGTAATGTGTTACTTTGTTTATTATTTATACACTTTATGATAATATAGACTAAATTTTCTGACTCGCGAAATTCGCGGGTGATAACCTAGTTAGCTTATATAAGCTAATAAGCATAAGCTTAAAAAGCTAAACCAAACACCAAGTTAATCTTATTTTATAAAAAAAAAAGCTAAAAAAGTTATAAGCTTTATTAAAAAAAGCTAGGTCAAACACCCCCTATAGTGAAAATCATCGTACTGTAATTTAAAATGATCTCCGAGCCAGCATTCATTTATCAAATTTGAGCAGGAATTTAATGGAATTTAAGGAATTGGAATCTAAATTTTATGGAATTGGAATCTCAATTCCAATCTTCATGTGTTTGATTGACAATGGAATTGGAGTTAGAATTAGGCATGAATTCCTTTATATACGAAAGAATTAAAGAAAATTCATTGGAATCTTCGACCGTTTCGACCCGAACAGTTTGACGCGTACCGTTATAATCCGTATCGTTTCGATCTGAACCGTTTCGACCCGTACTGGTTTTGATCCAAACCGTTTTGACCCGTACCGTTTCAAACCTAACCGTGCGTACCATTTCGACGCGAACTCTTTCGAATCGAACCGTGCGAACCATTTCGACGCGAACGGGTTCCACCCGTACTGTTTCGACCCGAACCGGGGGTTTTGGGTGCTGGGGTGATGGATTCCAATTCATTTGACAACAAACACAACAAAAATGGAATTGAGATTCCAATTCCAACAATTTCCAATTCCAATTGGAATGTTTGAATTCCAAATCCAATTCCTTCAAATTCTAATTCCTATTCAAATTCCAATTTCAATTCCAAAACATTCCGCAAACCAAACGCCCCTAAGAGAATTCAAAATGAATTCCCTATTTATATCTGTATATTCCCATTAAAAACAATATTTTTCTCTCTTATTTTCAATTAAATAATATTTTTTATACCTTTATCATTACCTTTTCTCTCTCCTTCACTCGCAACCATTTCTAAAAATATTAAAAAATTTGTAATATTTTATCTCTCTAGTCTATTTTCCCGTATATTTGCATATGAACATTAACTTTCTCATATATTTTCTCTCTCCTCCACTCACAACCACTAAAAAATACTAACAACCATTCCTTATAAGAGCATTCACATCCCTTTCTCTATCTTCATTTCTATAATTACACTAAAAATCACAACATTTTCTCTCTCCTTTCAATTAAATAATATTTTTTTCTATCTTTATCATTAGATTTTCTCTTCCATACACTCACAACCACTTTTAAAACTATTAAAAAATTATAGGCGTGAACACTGTCTCTTCAAACTTACAAATTAACAGTAAAATTTTCTCTCTCATCCACTCACAACCTCCAATAACCACTTTTCATAATATACAAAACTCTCTCACATAAAAATAGGGAAAGGGATGTGAATTCTCTAATATAACTAAACTCCCTCACATAGTTTTAAGGTTTTCATTGTGAATGCTAACTTTTTTTTTACTTTATATATTGTTTATTTAACTAGTAGATAATCCCATGCGTTGCGGTGGAAATTTGGTCAGTATTGGTTTGATTCATTATGTTACCGATGTTTTTGGTCGATACCGACTCAGTTCTTCACCATATTATTATTTCAAGTAAACTGCAGTTTTACCCCCTGGGGTTAGATGCGATTGACAACCTTACCCCCTAAAACGAAAATCTTGTTGTCTTACCTCTCAATTATTGAAAAACGCTACAATATTACCCCCGGTGTTGAAAAAAACTTAACAGTTATGTTAACTGGGATATTAAATGACTCTATTACTCTTTCTTATTATCTCTATGCTTTGTTGTAAAAAAAACGTATTACCACCAGTGTTAAAAAACCATTCCCGCTTAATGTTTTTAACTTTCGATAGTCAACATTATCAATTTGTTGACTAATTGAAGGTCAAAGCTGCTTAATTAGAGGTTTTAGCAGGCAGTCCAATATCAAGCAAAACAATTAATCACACACATTCCAATGTGATAAGTTAGGTTTATACAACAAATTCTATTAAAAATGCATACAACAAAGCAATTAATGCCCCTAAATGTGCCCAAATTGCGGTTTTCCCTTTACCTTTAAAACCTCTTTACACAAACACAAATTCATATACTCTGCACATTCCTAGCATACAGATATGCATGTATGATTCCAAATCAACAAATGGTCATTTTGACCTTATAAATTAGTCAAACATGCTGCCAATGACCAAAATGGTCATTTTGACGTTATAAGTAAGTCTAACTTACTGCAAATGATATACATGGTCATTTTGACCTTATAAATTAGTCAAACATACTGCCAATCACTAAAATGACCATTTTCACCTTATAAAGAACTCTAACATGCTGCAATTGTTATAAATGGTCATTTTGACCTTATAAGTTAGTCAAACATGCTGGCAATAACTAAAATGACCATTTTGACCTTATAAAGAAGTGTAACATGCTACAATTGATATAAATGGTCATTTTGACCTTATAAATTAGTCAAACATGCTGCCAATGACCAAAATGACCATTTTGATCTTATAAAGAAGTGTAACATGCTGCAATTGTTATAAATGGTCATTTTGACCTTATAAATTAGTTAAACATGCTGCCAATGACCAAAATGACAATTTTTACCTTATAAAGAAGCCTAACATGCTGCAGTTGATAAAAATGGTCATTTTGACCTTATAAGTTAGTCAAACATGCTGCCAATGAATAAGTCTAAGTTGCCGCAAATGACAAAAATGGTCATTTTCACCATATAAAGATGTTGCAAATAAGTCAAACATGCTATAAAAAACATACATGCTGCAAATGGATTAAACAGGCTGCAAGTGGTCTAACCTGTTGTAAAAACACACATGCTGCAAATTGATTAAACAGGCTGCAAATGGTCTAACCTGCTGTAACAATGATTAATGCAAATGATAAAAATGGTCATTTTCACCATATAAATAATAAGCTTGTAATGCAAGTGATTTTATAATTGGATCATCTTCAACCATCTAAAGAGTGTAATGCTATAACTTATCATCATAATTAAGTTATAATTGGATCATTTTATATGAAGACTGTAACATCAACATACAAAATACAAAATTAACATCATATTTAAGTTATCCTACTTCAAAGTACTAGTGAAACTAGTGGCAGTAAACTTTGTTTTAGCAGTCAACTAGTGACTGTAACATGAGGTTGAATGCATATTTGTGTAATACATGATGTGTAAGTACTAACCCTGGACCAACTCAGGCTTTGAAAGATTAGATCGCTCATTTGATCGAGAAACGCGTCGTATACTACCCGAAAACTGAAACTGGTGGCAGTAAACTTTGTTTTAGCATAACTTTTAACTTTTTGCGTGAGTAGTGTTAATTTTTGGTGAGTAAATCTAAATTAAATAAAAATGATTTATTTTGAAAATGAACATGTAACTTATGTGTTAATGAAATAATATCAAATAATAAACAACTAACATTAAATAAAATAGACAATGCATGAGTCTCCAACCCCGAAGGGCGTGACTGAATGATGATGGCGATACCAACATCCCATAACCATGAGCAAAGGTCAGTCGAGCATACAAAGGGGCGATACCAACATCCCATAGCAATGAGGAAAGGTCAGCCGGTGGATCCACAATGTGATTGACTTGCTTGCTTGAATTGGATAACAATTGCATATAAACAAATAAACACATAACATATAAAATACACAATGAACTTGCATGCTTGATAATTGAATATGAAATTGCATGACATGTAGATACACCCCAAAATGTTTAATGTAAAAGGGGGAAATGATTACTCATTGTTTGCAAATGATGATCCAGGAAAAGAGAATAGGCTTTGCTTATGGCAGGGAATGGTTGCATCATCAGAATACTACCCCTAACATCATCATAACTAGGGTTTAATCCAATAAAAAACTGAACTAACCTTTGTTACTTCATCCTTTTTTCATAATTTCTGCATGTGTACCACAATAACATGGAGAAATTGTAGATAACGAACTGAGTTCATCCCAAATTCCTTTGACCTTTGTGAAATAAGTCGTTATATTGCTACTTCCTAGTAAAATTTCACACAAATTCTTTTGTACTTGATACATCTTTGCACCACTAGCATCTTTATATCTATCATTTAATTTTGTCCAAAGTTGAGCAGCAGTGTGCACATACAAAACACTTTCGCTAATATCCCTGGATAAAGTGTTAATGATCCATGAAATCACCATATCGTTACAGCGACTCCATAAGCTAGGATTTGCAGCACTTTTAATTGTTCCATTAATGAAGCCGAACTTGTTCCTCGTTGAGAGCGCAATTGACATCGGCCTCTTCCATGATCCAAAGTCGACCCCATCAAATTGTTTGGAAACACGAATTATCCCTGGATGATTAGAAGGATGCAGTTAAAATGGATTGGAAGAATCAATTAATGTTGTTAAATTTGATTGAGACATTGAAAGAAAAACGAACATAATTAAAGACGAAGCTAAAATTGAGAAAGAAAAAAAACACACACAAATCGGACGAATTGAGCAGGATTAAGGAACAAAATTAATGGATGATGATGAATCAAGAGCAGGATCGCTCTAATACCATGTAATTTTGAATGAAACGAATTGGGGAAAAGTTGATTTCTCATTTAATTGAACTCCTATATAATCCTAATCAGAGAAACAAAAAGCTAACGACTAACGGTAAACTAAGTCAACGACTACCTAATGATAATTTAAAACTCTGATTAAATAAACTAACAAATACCCCAGCCGCTGAGAAAATCACATGTTAGTTTCCTCATGCATACAAATGAAAAAATATTGTCCCATATGTAGTATCTATTGTACTCATTTAAATAACATACTATATAGACTACATTTTAAAATTCCTTAATAATTACATCGAGATAGAATATAAACGGGCAACAAGCTGCGCCGCTACCCCTTTCTATTAATCTTATAATTGGTGATCTTTCTAAGGGTGTACAAACATGATCAGTTGAACCTGAGTTAGAAAAGCAAACTCATGTCTTTGAGACCTCTACATAATCCGCAAAGATCGTGGTTCTTAATGAAAACGTCACTAAATGATCTCAATTATAGACCAAACAAAGTCATTAGTTACTAACTTAAATCTATTACTTGTAACAAATAAATCAGAGGATTCATAACAATATAATTGTCTGCATGGCAAACATGAAAGATGCTCGCCAATAATTCAAAAGTGAAGTATGTCTATTTTGACTACCATAATTTCTTTGGGTTTAAGGACCCCCTCTCTCTATTATAATGGCTACTGTTTCCTCGATTTAAACGGTAAAATAATATGTGTGGCCATTTTAAATACGAAGTATATTTCTTTTCGACTTTGATAAAAGTTATGAGCCTACGATTTGGACATTCAAAACCCTGCTTTTACTCAATAAAATACTACATTTAAACTTCCATGTGATTTGGACATTCAAAACCCTGTTTTTACTCAATAAAATACTACATTTAAACTTCCATGTGATTTAAAGTTAAATAGTTTGTATAAACGAAAAGAAGATTGAAGGAGTTTTCTTTATTATCTATCTAGTTTTTTTTTATATATATATACAGTAAATAGTTTGCTTTATCTTTTTTACACCCATTCACTTTTTAACGCTCATTTAAACATTTCATTCCATATACCTTATGTTTGTATTAGTTTTTTGCTTTCTTAAGTTAGCATGCACTTTCGAAAAAGCTTTAAATCATTATGTTTATAACTTATAATCATTTAAATGATCTTGAATTAGTATATTATTATTAAACCAAATCAACCCCTTTATTCTCACCTACAATAACCACCAGTTTGATGAAAGGTGATCGTGTCTGAGTTTCAGAATATAAGTGAGGGCAAAGAGATTTAAAAAACAAAAACACCCTCACAAGAGTAGAGCGGCACATGATGAATCAATTGAACCAATACAGTAAAATAAATTTGTGAAAACTAGACATTTTTTGAAAAGCTTGCTTCCAGGACAATATTCTTGAATTAGTTTTTTAAAAAACTAAGACATTTTTTAAAGCGGGCAGGGATTTCGGCGAAAAAGAAGGCTTCGGTGAACTTTCTGACGGATCCGCTCGATGAGAGGTCTACTATTTGGCAAGCTGATATTCTTGTGTTTAGGTGGGCCAGGGGAAAACACGCTTGTGTGGATCTTACAGGAGTGTCCCCTTTTGTTGGGCTTAGGGATAATGGGTTTGTTGCTGGCCAGGCTGCGTTGAAAGCGGAATCAGGCAAGGTCGCTAACACGAGAAGGCTTGTTTAGAGAATCAACACGTGTTTATCCCATTCGCGTTTGATACATTTGGGTCTCTAGCCCCAGAGGCCGTTTAATTCCTAAACAGAGTCTAACGGGTTGTAAATAGTAATCACTCAACCTTTAGGGGCTATTTCGTCTTTAGTAGGATTGGTTTTACAATTCAAAAGGGGGTTGCGGCGCAGCTTGTTGCCCGTTTACCTGCCACTTGTTTGTAATCTGTTTCTTCGGTATTTTAATGAAAATCCAAAATTTTAAGTAAAAAAAAATATTCATAATTCTAATCAAGTCGTGGTAATTCTTTATGCCATTTCCTTTTGGATGATAAAATGAAGAAAAATTTAATTTAAAACATTTACTATCTATATTCTGAAATTATTACACAAATGTACTTTATTCTGTTAAAATTTAAAAACATATTTAATCTCAACCCATTTTTAATGTTCGTGTGACTGTATATAAATCCAAACGGGGCAAAAGGTACATCCCCGTTACCGGATTGCTTACGTCATGTCAAAATTCTTCTCTCTGCTCCTCCTCTTCACGATGGAGGCACTCACAACCGCCACCTGTCTCCACCAACTCTCTACCCTAAACTCCTCCTCACCGGCACCATCTCCGTCAAATCAATCATCACCGCCACAACCACCATCACCACCACCGGCGCCGGAGTACATGCAACAGCAACAACTAAAGAACATAATCGACGCCCTAATCGGCGCCGGAGACTTCGCCGCCTGGACCAACATCCTCTTCAACCCAACTTCCAACTCATCAAACATCTCTCCATCCACCACCGCCACCATGTTCGTCCCCAGCAACGACGCCCTCTCCCGCCTCTCCGCCACCGCTACCGGCGCCTACTCTTTCGACCCCTTTATCATCCCCTACCACGTCCTCCCCCAACGCCTCACCTTCTCGGACCTCCAACAGTTCAAAACCCGAACCCGAATCCCCACTCTTTTGCCCTCCAAAACCATCCTTATTACCAACAATGCCCCTGACAATTTCACCATTGATGATTCCTTGATTGTACAACCGGATATCTATACTAACGCGGCTGTGTGTGTGCATGGGGTTGCGGATGTTCTTGATTATAAAGTATATGGTGATGCGGGTCAGCCTCCGCCGAGTATTGTAGCCCCACCGCCGCTGCCGCCGTTGCCGCCGGCTGATGAGATGGAAACGGTTACTACGCCGCCGGATGTTGTTAGTTCGATGGGTGGTGATTTGTTTGTTGATTTCTTGATTACTTTTGTTGTTAGTGTTTTGGTTGTGTGTGTGATGAATTGAGATCTTGTTCAGTTTGAAGATTGTATTCATTTTGATTTCTTGATTTGTTAAAGCTTGTTTCGTGTTCTTGATGAAATCTGCAACTTCTTCAAGTTTTGGAGGGAAGAAGAAAAAATAACATTTAATGAATTTCTTTTTAGATAAATTATATGTTTTGATATTTTTCAAGTTTTTAAATTAGGGAAAATATAATATTAAATCATTTTCTTGTTAACAATATAATATTTTAATAGGAAATAAAAAATTATAACATATCATTAGGTTTATTATTTATTTTTTTCTGTTTGGCTTTTACTCAATTTATTTCTTATTGAAGAAAATATTTGTTTCTTGGTTTCTTTTTGGTTTTTATGCTCAAGAAAGTATTTGTTTCTTTGTTTATTAGGGAAAAAATTAAAGAACGGAGTGCTCTTGTTGATTGGTTATGAAAATTAATATGTTTCGGTTGTTTATATAATTTTGTTAACAGTAAAAATGAATAGTTCACGAACGTAAATGGAAACAGACGAACGAACATTATTGAACATAGATAAACAAAGATAACAAAGTAACGCCAATTAAAAGTAAACGTGAACGTCAATCTCTTGAGCCTAAAAATTAATAAAACTACTCTAAATTGTAATGGTTGATATTTAGATTTTATTAAACTACAGTATGTTGTAATGGGCCTAAAAATTTAATGAAAATAAGTAGACATTCACGGACATATATGAATGAACAAAAAAGTTGTTCATATTCATTCGTTTAACTAAATGAACAAAATATTTTATTCATGTTCGCTCATTTATTAATTTATTTCGAAAGGTATCACAACGAACTTCCTGCCAAAAGATTGACTAATGGTTTAGTGAATTTCGGTTCATTTACAAGCCTACTCGCTTGTTACACCCTGCCGAAGGTGGAAACACGAGGCGTGACATGAAAGGTTTTCATAGCATCCGATTAACAAACATCTAGATGATTAAACCATCATTATGATACCAAATGTTTAAGTTACAAACCAAATGTAACATTATTAAGGTTTACATAACCCACTAAAGACAATTTGTCCAAAACACCCAGCCAAAAGATAATGTTTTAAAAACTAAAGATTTAACCCATGCATCCCAAATGCGTATGGGAAATACAAGACAAAACCTGAAAAAATGGTATCGTCTAAAATGCATGCACAAAACTCCAAAAGTTGTGAACCGTCGTTCACTCACCTGAAAAACATGCTTAAAACGTCAACATAATGTTGGTCAGTTCATAGGTTTAAATGATACAAATGAAACCTTTATCATTTGAAAATGAGTATGCATAGTGTAATGAAAATCATGACACTCAAATCATTGTCTTGCAAAACAATGACTTATGTGTCGACATAAGCTCGTAACCAAACCATAAACGTTGCCTCGCCATATCGTACACCTATGACGGTGTCTAACAAGTAGGACACAATTGCATTCCCCAGGGGTCTCAACCGACCAAGAGTGGGGTTTGTTAAACCCAATAGATCTATTCGACTATTCCACGGTCACACCAGACTAATTGTACTAAACAAAACCAATACGAAGCCTTTTTGAGTTCATAACCAACCAAACTTATGCGCAAAAAATAGATATGATTTTCATCCCTAACGACCATACCCCGTAACCAAGCATGTAATTTCCCCAATTTATTTAATAAACATTAAAATAGAAAAGGGGCCGTGAAAACTCACCTAAGACTCCGTGCACAAGCTAGCAAATAACAAGATGTTTGACAATGAAAACCGACCTACAAGTATCCTAAACCATATAAGACACTAAGACCTAAACATGTGTGTTCCCGGCAAGTTGTTCATCAAACTTGCATAGACCGAATGAGATGTTAACATTTTAATTAAACGTTAAACTTAACGATCCGTTAGTGATTAATAAGGACGGTTTAACAATATATAAAATGGGATCAGGAGAAAACGTCTAGAAGTGTGAAAACGGTGAGAACGATTTTCAGCCACAATATCTTTATGATTTGTGACTAAGATTAATGTAGTGACATTTTTGTAAATAATAGGAACTTTAGAACTACCAGGAGGGGTAATATGGAAAGATCCAAATAAGGGTGCACATGCTAATCACATGTGATTTCCCCTGTCATATTTAAATGCCAATAACTTTTTTATACATGATTATTTTTTTTTTAAATTACACCATAAAATTCAGCGTTTTTTTATCTTTCCAACAAGTATACTATTGATATATTCTTCGAAAAAACTAAACCGGGTTTTTATGGCGTTTTGAACTTTGTTTTTTATGGAGTTTTGAACTTTGTTTTTTATGGCATTTTGAACTGGGTTTTCATGTTTTTATGGCGTTTTCAACTAGTTTTTATGGCGTTTTCTAAACTAAGTGTTTTTATGGCATTTTCAACTAGGTTTTCATGGTTTGTTTCTTCTGAATTTGGGTGTTTTAAGGTGTTTTCAATTGGCTATTTTCATGGCGTTTTTTATGAACTAGGTGTTTTATGGCGTTTTTATTTGAACACCCAGTTCATGTCATTTTTTTTATTTCAAAAGTATAGCAATAGTATACTCGTTGAAAAGATAATAAAACACTCGATTTATTGTATAATATTTTTAAAAAATAATCACGTATAAAAAAATTACGAGAAAGTTTAAAAAGATGGTGGAATATGCATGTGACTTGCATGTGGATGGTCTTTGGCATGTGAGTGGTATGTGCATGTACTTTTTAACAATATTACCCCTTAGTGTAAGTTAGCACCAACGCCACATGTCAACACCAAAATCGTTCTCACCGTTTTCACACTTTTAGGCGTTTTCCCTAAATCTCACATATATATATATATAACAA
The DNA here is from genome assembly GCA_947069175.1 of Scalesia atractyloides. Taxonomy (NCBI): domain Eukaryota; kingdom Viridiplantae; phylum Streptophyta; class Magnoliopsida; order Asterales; family Asteraceae; genus Scalesia; species Scalesia atractyloides. The sequence continues at coordinate 49,048,614 of CAMTDV010000004.1, read as the reverse complement.
CACGTAACTCCACATAACACTGGGACTATCCGAAACCTTACTTAACAATCCGTGTTAACACATGACCAACTCGTTTAATATATATATATATAATATATATATATAATGTACTTATTTCATTTCATGAACCATATAAATTGAACACACACAAGTAATTATATTTATTCTTAGAATAAATATATACTTTTCGAAACATGATATATCATAAATTATTTTGTATTTTTCAAAACCGTTCGTCAATACTTATACATATATACATATGTACATACATACACCAAACACGTAACACTTAAGATATATAGAACATATATATCACATACAAGTTCATCAATCAACGAGGCATGTTAAATATATATATATATTAATAGCGGAGAGATCATGAGAAAACTCATCTTTATAAGAAACTCTATTTAACCATCACTAAACCCTAAACTCTAAACCTTAATCCCTAAACCCTAAGAAATAAACCCTAAACCCCAAACAACTAAACACTAAAAGCTATTCCCTAAAGGCAAACGCCTAAAAGCTAAAAACTGAATGTTAAAGCTAAACCCTAAAAGCTAATCCCTGACCTTTAAAAATTAAACCCAAAAAAAAAATTCAACACAAACTTCAATGGTTTGATAAAGTTTTTCTCATAAAGAAAGAGTTTTCTAATGATCATCTCTCCCTATATTACTAGCATCAACACTTAGCGCCTTTCATGAAACCAGTCATACAAACTTCATATGGTTTATCACTTAGTGAACTAGTTATATTTCACACCAAGTATGAACATATACTTAACATCAATTTTCCATAAATTGACAAATTCTAAATAACACACTTAAACGATCTATTAATCATTTTCTAAAAAATTAGTTTCGAAAATTATACATACATATATATATATATATATATATATATATATATATATATATATATATATATATATATTTTATCTTTTAGATTTTCTATCCAAAATACTTCAAAATGTTAACATATATATAATTTCCATAAAATTTTCAAGACTTTGGGTTTTATACAAAACTTATTTTCACATAAAATGATAACTTTTATATGCAAAATACTTATATGTTTTGAAAACCATAAATTATATAAAACATCAATTTCATCCACAAATTCACAAAGTCTTATTTTAGCACAAAAATAACCATAAAACATATGATGATCATCCCGTGATCATCTTAACATAAACTCACCATACTTGGTGATCCTTATACCAAAACACAAACTTTAATCCACCAAATTTATCATTTATCACATGTTAAGCCATTTAACACTAAAAAAGCTCTTAACATGTATAATCATGCATAAGCATACACTTAACATCATCCAAATATCAACATGAAAAATTTACCATAAAACATGTGAATCAAGCACACAACATCACCAAACCATCCCTACATACCCACGGCTCAAACATGATTGTACCCTATTTTAGTGAAAACATCAAATAATAACATTCATCAAGTTACAAAAATCATCATCCAATAACAATCACCATAAAACCACTTCTATCACACTTTATGAGACAATATGAACACGTACACGCATCACCATCTTGACAACCCACCCCAACCCAACCCAAACCATACCATTTCATCATCCCAAATCTTTCATTTACATGCTAGTTTAGTTTTTATTTACCAAAAACACAATAACATCTCATTTAATGAACATATCTTGCACAAAGTAAACATTTTATCAAAATAAACAAGATGAGGTGAAATGTTTTACCATAAAACAAGCTAGGGAAGATTCAGACATACAAGATGATGGATTTGGTTTGTGTTTTGAGATTCAAATTCCAAGGTTAAGCTCCAAGTGATGGGAATCTTGGTACCGGTTAAAACTTTAATTTATAAAATCTGATTTAATAATAATTAATATTTCATATTAATCAGACAAAAAACGGAAGCGTATAAGTTATATATCAAACTGGTTTAATTCCTTCCAGTGATCCAAATGAAACTCAATTAAACAATTATAGCCAACCATACGGTGTTTAGTAATAGTACCTCAACAAAATACCAAGAACTCACACGGTGGATTGACAGACAGTTCCGCTAGTAAACTTAACACGACCAGATCCAACTCTTGGAGATCCACATTGTAAAAATGATCCACTCATATGCAAACGAGAGCAACATCGGCGGCTCAAAGTGAAGGCGGCAGCGCATGGTGGTCGGTCGTCAACAAGAGATAGAGCGAGAAAGAGAGGGGAGGGGCGGTTATGGTGGTGGTTGTTGATTAGGGTTTGGGTTTAGACTTAAGCATGTGTTTGTAGTATATATATATTTACACACTAGACCCTAATGTTTTAACTTGCTCACCAAGTTGAAAACCTTTTAATCAAGTATTAGTTATTGTTGAATCCCCGGTCTTAATTTATTATCAAATAATAAATCCTCATTGTTTAACTCTTTAAACAATAATTAATTATTTCAGAAATAATTTATCTCCGCAATATAGTACCGCTAATCGTGTTATATATATATATATATATATATATATATATATATATATATATATATATATATTACCACTTAAAGATATATTATTTGTGTATGTCCCCAAAGTGTAAGTCTTTCGATCGTACCATGATAGTAATGTTAAAAAATTGAGCACTGGACATACCAATCCCAACAGTCCCCCACTTGGACGATTCTCAATTAATTGCCCTTCAATGTAGAGAAAAAAGACATCCATCATTTAGCCCCTATCAAGGTATGACGATATACTTTCGTCAACTATTCTTTGTACTCAAGCAACACCTTACTTGACCAAACGCAAGAACCTTGGTAACCTTATCCAAGTTCTTTTTTGTATAGGCATTCGTTGAACATGAGACATGGATCATATTTCATTTTCACCATTTGTTCAATTATTCTTTTCTCATTCTCCGAAACAAAATGGTCAAACAAACTTCACCAAGTTTGAGCGTGGCCACACGTTTACACCAGGTTGAATCAACGAGGGTACCAGAGTGGAAACTCCTTTCTATAAAGGAGAACATAATTCCTTTGACAACATACAACTCCCACTTAATCTCATGTATGTTCCCAACAAATACACTTATTACTGTCCTTCATGATACAGTGTTAGGTAAGAACAATATTTAATCAAATGTTAGTTCAAATATGTCTCTTAGGTCTAAGGACATTTAGATCATACCAATTTCAATACATCCTATGACTATAATCCATGAAGATCGTTTTGAAACGAGTTACGTCTGATATCATTCTCCAATGTATATCTATGAACATTAGTTATCAACACTTTGAGCCTTCTTCTCATGAACAACCAATCCTTCATAGTAGTCTTACCTTGGATTAATTCCCATGAATCCAAAAGAACTACGGACATTTAGAATACTTTATTAAGGATACTTAAATGTACAAAAACGAACATAACAACATATTTATTATGCATTTAACCATTAAATCAAAATAAAGAAATGTTGCTATTAAATGTTCGAAGCACCAAATACATAATATCAAATCCATTCCCTAGCATATCTTAACCCTATCTTCTCTGCATGCCTTTCATGTTTAGCCATAGGCATAGGCTTAGTGAATGTGTCTTCTAGATGCAGATCTATGTGAACTTTGTTAATCATGATTTCTCCTCACTCCAATATGTCTCCAATATAATGGAACTTCATGAGTATGTGCTTTGTGTTGTGGTGCGACCTTGGTTCCTTTGCTTGCACTATGACATTAGTATTGTCACACAATATCTATATGGGCTTTCGTATGTTGGGTACCACATTGTGATCATCAACAATGAACTTCTTCATGTAGACAACTTTCTCTACAGCATCAGAGGCAACAATGTACTTTGATTATGTGTTGGATTGGGAAACTACACTTTGTTTAATACTATTCCAAGTTATTGCTCCACCATTCAGACTAAATGCATGTCTCGTTTGTTGGGTTATGTAAGATCTGCTGATGATGAAAGCCAAAACCCAAAGGGAACCATCTCCCTACCTATTGGAATAAGTTAGAATACAATTCAATGTCCAGAAGTTTCCTCCCTTGAAAGTTATCCAAACAGCCACCGGAACAAAGAACTGTTGCCCTAAAAATACAAGACAACAAGTACAGGTGTTGGAATGAAAAGTGGTAGTCAACTAGTCAATAATCAAACTCAACAAAGTGAAGACTAAATACCAGAAGACCGAGTCAACAAGTCAAATAAAGACCAGAAGTCTAAGTCAACAAGTCAAAGAAAGACTGAATGTGTCTATGGCAATATCCAAGGGGCGTCTGTTAGTACACTGAATATCCAATGCATGCGTCTTTTTTACGAGTCATTATGTATAAGTAGCACTGTCGTATAAGTTAGTGTTGTTTTTGGTTTGAAATGCAATGGACTCATACATGCGCAGGTTTCATACGCACGTATGAGTACATCCAACGCAGGAGTCCTACGCACGGAGGACTCAAGGCTATATATATGTCCTTCATGCGCATGACCTCATAAGTTTTGGTTTTGGAGCTTTTAGAAAGGAGAGCTATTGTAAACAAAGTGCTGCCAATTCTAATCAGAAATAGATATTTGGAAACCTAAACCGTACATAACATTGTTAATTGAATTACGTGCCTTTAACGATGTCGTAGATACCCGTTGTGCATTATTCAAGTCATATCAAATGATTTGCACCACCAAACTATTCCTACAAATGATAATATTTAATTTTTATGTAATTTTATCCAACTATCAAAAGGAGACTACGTTTTGGTTGCGAATATGAAATTGTTTTTAGGCCAAATAAAAAAGGAGACGATTATCGTAATAAAGATCAAATTATAAGCAAGTGGTGTGACATTAGAACAAAATTTAAAGACTACAACCATTTATACCCGCATGTGGAATGCTAGAGATACTGGGCAAGATGATGCTACGGTGCAACAAAATGCATTTGTGGAATACCAAGTAAAGAAAGGAGCTTTTCCTTATCTAAAACTGTGAGATCTTTTAAGGTAAAGTTCAAAATGACACTTGGTCCCTTTCATGAACACTAGTTCATTGAAGAAATCAAAGTCTTCTTCGTCTACTCCTAATGCGAGCCATCCTCTGACGGTCTTGTAAATATTGACATGAATGAGACGGACGATGAGTATGATCAAGATGATATGCCCGAATATGTAGACCTCCAAAGACCGACCGGGAGGAGAAGTGGTGGCGCATCACAAAAGAAAAAGTTCTTCGACATGACAACATCACAAGTTGACTATAACGAGAGATTTTTAGAGATGAATGAAAGATTACAAGCTCCAACGGACATTGGGCAAAAATGTTCGGAGAATAGCCAAAAACAAGACAAAGAGAGGCTCCATTTAAAAAAAAAGATAGACAAATGGTGAGCGATCTTGAGATATTGGATATACCAATACTGGTTTCGGGACCGCAACGAGAACTACAATTACTGTGGCGCCAACGAATTAAGAACAAATATGGACTCGAAGACGACGAGGAGTGATCTACAAATCTGCTTTTTTCGTTTTTTTTAACGGTCTAATTTTATCTTTTATGTTATGGAGTTGTTTGGTTTTTTTTATTTATGTCTTTCATATTTATAAAAGTTGTTTTTTTAATCTTTTATAAATATGATAGACGGATTGGCCAAAAGCAAGTGCTTATTACGGAGACTTAGCGATCCCATACCTTAATTTTATTCTTTGGATTGCATAAGACAATAAGCTCGGTTTAAGTTAGAGTTGTGGTAAGACCCTCTATCATTATGTCTTAAAGATAATGATGGCCTTAACAAAAATATTGAGACAATTTTCTTAGAGTAAATTGCACAAAACGTCCTTTAAGTTTCACCAATCTTGCTGGTTTCAGCCTTAATCTTTAAAAGTTGCCAAAACCAGCCTTTAAGATTAATTTTGTTGCAGGTTTCATCCTTTATCACTAACCCAGTTACTAATCCATGTTAAATGGCCTCACATGCATAGCATGTGAGGGTAAAACCGTCTTTTCATCTCTCTCTCTCCACTTTCTTTATCTTTAAACTCTTTCACCTTCACCTTCATCTTCAAACTCAAATCACAACCAAAACTCCAAATCCACAAATAATCAACTAATTGAGCATATATAACTACGATTCAAGCAAACAGATAATAGATGTAGATCGATATTGATGCTTAAAAGCCTAATACTGTTCAATCAATCTCAAATCCACACGTAATCAAACAAATTAAGTACAATACAACTTCAATTCAATCGATCTACTCAAATCCACAAACAATCAAACAAATTAAGCACAATCCAGCTCCAATTCAACCGATCTACTCAGATCCACACACAATCAATCAACAAAACACACAAAACCTAAATCAAACTTGTTCAACAATCAATTCGAGCTAAAACATCAACCGATCGAAAGTAATTTTACAAACAAAACGATAAATCTACTTACGCGAATCCTTGGCTCGCTCTCATTGGGAGGCTGTTCAACCAGACTGACGAAGTTGAGTATTGACACAAACAATAAGAGGACGAGCTTCCCTTCTACTACCGAAAAGAGGAGTTTACCACCGCCTACATATTCCACTCACTCTATCCTCTTTGATCCTATTCCAAGGCGATGGATCCTATTTCACTATCCTGGTCTAGAAGGCGATTCGGTAGCACTGAATTACTATAATAAGGTAAAAGATCAAAGAAGTCTCTCCGATCGATTCCATTCCTAGTCTTTGTACTAAGCCCTGTTGCCTTACCCCTAATCATGCTTTCAGCCGAGATCGCCCTTCAGTAGTTGCCCTCCTCGCCCCATTCAATAGAAAGTTGACTTACACGCCTTACTTGATAGGAGGCTTCAGGGAAAGAGATCCGAGAGTTTTGACAGTAGTGGGAAGAGAGGGCTCGTTTGAAGACTTTCCGCTCATCTCCCGCCTTCGACTTGAAAGCGATAGGCTTTTCGCTCCTCTCCTGCTTGGAAGCTCTCTTTTAGTCGGAGAAGTGATACCTGTACTTTTTCGGCGCCGGATTTGAGTCGGTTGAGTGTAGCTTTCTTGTGCGCTACGATGAACGGAGAATCGGAAGTGGCGATTACCGATGATGAAATGACGATGAGGAGTGTTACGATTGAGATGAGAGAGTTATTCATCGTGAAGTTCGCCATTTTTGAGATGCAGGTTGAGATTTTGCAGGTTGAAGGTGAAAGGATAAAGAAAGTGGAGAGAGAGAGATGAAAAGACGGTTTTACCCTCACATGCTATGCATGTGAGGCCATTTAACATGGATTAGTAACCGTGTTAGTGATAAAGGATGAAACCTGCAACAAAATTAATCTTAAAGGCTGGTTTTGGCAACTTTTAAAGATTAAGGCTGAAACCAGCAAGATTGGTGAAACTTAAAGGACGTTTTGTGCAATTTACTCATTTTCTTATTCATCCCGATTCTTTACTATAATTATGTCTTATAGATAATGATGGCCGTAAGAAAATCTTGAGGCAGTTAGTTTTCTTATTCATCCTGATTCTTTAGAATGTTACCAAGACACCTTTTTTGGTGAGTTCAAGACATCATCATTATCACATGGTAAAAAAATAAGTTACTAGTCTCTCATATCTCAGAAGATACAATATACGTACTCAAGAATGACTATGTTATCATTACCCAAACTTTTATCATTACTGAATTTAGTGTCCAAGGAACCACACATCAAGACCCCCCCCCCCACACACACACCCTTAACAATGTTGTTAACGTTGTTTTTGGGAATAAAGTAGCCCTTACTAATCATGGATAACTCGATTTTGAGAGTTGACTAATTTTGGAACTAAATCAACCCAAATAAAAAGAAATTTTGAATTGAAAAAACTAGTACTTTTATCCATCATTTAATATCTAAATATAGATTCTATATCAATCATAAGAATCGTGATGAGGAGTTATATATATGTACAACTTATTGTAGTTTAGACATAACCACCCTAAGATTATCAATAATCTGTCGTTAAGGTTCAATAAATGGTGCATGACTTTACCCCTTCCTTAAAAGCTAATGTTATTGAATTCAGTATATAAAAAGCGATCATGTGAATTATTACCTTTTCTTTTCGATTTGTATTCATTCCAAACTCACTTGGGAACAATACACGACGCTACTTTTGTTGACGACCTTTAAGCTATTCAAAACTTTACCTATGTGTCCGATCTTTATTGGTTACCAGAGTTCACATGGATCACAATTCCACTTCGTTGAAAACCTCATTTCACCGTTAATCTCCTCCGTAGTCCAAATCCAACGAACCAAAACCATACTTAAAATTTCAAAACCCCCGCCCTCAGACGCACCATATATACACCCACCCACACACCACTCCAAAATAATCACCATCAATTCTAAAGTGGTCCTTAGACAGAGCTAGCCACTTATTAACAATAATCAGGGCAAATGGGGATGTGTAAAAGACTTCAATGAACAACATTATGAGCTTTAAAATTGAAGATCTGCAAGATCTACCGGATCTTTCGCTCGAAAGGAATGCTGATGATTCACTATCCGAAAGATTTAAGAAGAACTCCAAAGCTCAAGCCAAAGATAAGTCGAAGAAGAGGAATACAGATTGATCCAATAAACATCTGTTTTGACATCATCTGTTTTAGGGGGAGATTGTTGGACCTACACAAGAATAGATGATATCTAAAAGCCAAAACATGATCCACTAATCTAGAAATAAGCAAAAGACTGAACCAAACTCTCCCAAATGATAAGATAATGAATCTTGAACACCTATTCAGAATATATGTTCAAAAGCATGGCTAACATCTAATGAAGACTTGGAACCGTTGTTCAAGAGTACAAACATCTGGTGAAGACCAAAGCCCTGATCAAGCCAAGGTCTGTTGAAGAAGACCAAACATCTATTAGGCTAAACAGATGTTTGGACAACTGCAATAGAGGATAGTTTAGACAGTGTTTTCTCAATATAAAAGTACTTATTTTATCAGTTGTTTAGTATAGCCTAGAACAGATGATAAGGATGCTCAGATGTTTGCAAACATCTAAGAATCTTTTCTCTTAGGAATGTTAGATGTTACTATCAGGTGACGTCAGCTGATCTCATAACAGAGCTTTCGTACTTGTATAAATAGATCACACATGTTAGTGATCTATTTATCACAAATACTCATATTTTCTCTTATATGAAATGATTTGTTTGTCTGATCAGCTGGGGGGTCTGTAAAATCAATCGTTTGTAAACACTTGAATCTTTTGAATGATTAATGAAAAAAAATCGTTGATGATGACTTCTAGTTTGTGAATATTATACTGATAATCAATACTTATTTGAAAACAAGAAACTCGGTTTCTAACAGATGCCTAAAATACGTTCATTAAGTTTTGAGCAGAGAAATGAGAGAGATTTGGAAAGAAAAAAAAACCCTTACCGCTTGATCCTTTATATATAGTAGGAACTAGATTTTTTACCCGTTGCACGTTGTGACGGCGTCATATGCGGCGTGATAAGTTATAGACTATAATCAACCCGACTGGTTTCTGAACTAAATTTACGTTGAAACGTAGAGTAATCCGGATTCATATAGTTGAATGAAAATGTATTATATTTGACCCAACTTGTTTCCAAACAAAATTTACTTTGAAACGTAGACAACTCAAGATGTACATAAACTGTACTTGGCCCAACTTGTTTTCAAAAAAAATTTACTTCGAAACGTAGACAACTTAATACGTACATAAATAAACATGTTTGTTGGCGTCGTACGTGGCATGTAGGGCTGTTCATGAGCCGAGCCGAGCCGAGCCAGGCCAAGCTCAGGCTCGGCTCGATTATAAACCGAGCTGGCTCGGCTCGACTCAGATTTGAAACCGAGCTGAAAATCTAAGCTCGGGCTCGGCTTGGTTTAGCTCGATTTTATAAAAAAAATTAATACGTACCTCTTAAAATTCAGTAACCTAAAATATTATTCAATACTTTAAAGAATATATTCAAAATAAGTTCAATCTAATATATTACAAACCAAAACCAAGTTCAACAATTCCAAATAAGTTTTAATTTTAATGAAATATAATATTAGTTCATTAGTATGGCAATCAACCTTCAAAATGTCATAGATATCAAATTACAAACATATATATATATATATATATATATATATATATATATGTTTGTAATATATATATATATATATGTATATATAAATATTAATCAGTTTTTGGTAATATATTATAATGTATATAAAATTACAATTTATTATAAGTATGATAATCCGAGCTAAACTGAGCCGAGCTACAAAGCGAGCAAAACCGAGCCAACTCGGCTCGTTACGAGCCGAGCTGAGCGAGCTCACTTTTTAACCGAGCCGAGCCGGCTCGGCTCACTTTTAAACCGAGCCATTTCGAGCGAGCTTTTTCCGAGCTAAATCCGAGCGAGCTTCGAGCCGCGAGCTTTTTGAACAGCCTTAGTGGCATGATAAAGCATAGACTACAATCGACCTGACTTGTTTCCTAATTAAATTTACTTCGAAGTGCATAGTGCCTCAAATTCATATCGTCAAATGAAAACATATTATCTTTCGACAGATTTGTTTTCAAACAAAATTTACGTTAAAACATAGTTCAACTCAAAACGTACATATAAATAAAACATATATAATTGACCCGAGTCGTTTTCAAACAAAAAGTATGTCAAAGCGTAGACAAACTAGAATTTATACAAACACTTACAAAATTAGAAGGGTTAATTTTGACATTGTCACAAAGTTTAAGGGTTTCGTTGAATTAAATAGTTAAAAAGGACAAAAACGAAAAAAATATGAAAAGGGAAATCTAGTCGTTGTGGAAAAAAAACAAAAAGAAAGGGTATTAAACATGTGAATTAACGTATTGACAGCGTAGAAAAACACTATTTAAAAAATAAAGGATAAAGTTCTATGAAAAAAGAAAAATAGAATAAAAAGAAAAGAATATTAAACAAGTGAATTTAATGTATCACCTATATAGCAAAAACACTATCTAGAAAAAAAGGAAAAAAGGAAAAAGTAATGTTGGGGAGGATCGAACCCAAATATTGGGGTTTAATGGGAAAACACTTAGCCATCCCATCCACCCAGCAGAAGTAATCTATCTAGAAGTTATTGTCGGTGGTTGTGATGTGACAACCACTACCGACATTCAATTTTAAGATGTAGTTAATAATTATTTAGAGAACTACAACTAAAAGCCAAATACTATGTAGAAGTGTTAATGCAATTTAAGTTTGTCATGAGCCAAGCAATGACTCATTATTCGTTATGTTTTAGCAGTTTATTCCTTTCACTTTCTAGTTTATGTAGTGACTATAAGGGTCGTTTGGTTCGCGTAAAGTTGTTCTAAGAATTGTAACTCATGAAAGGAAATGGAATAAATTCCTTTGTATTTTCATATCAAATAATGTTTGGTTTGTAAATTTAGTAAAGGAATTGGAATATTAAAAAAGTTAATTGACATAAACGCCCATATAAAAAACTTTTCAAAATAGTTACATCTTCTTCTTTAGTAGAAAATATTAAAAAGTGTTGGTACTTTAGTCATACTTGATACTTGATGAATTCCAAAGGATTTTAAAGATTCCATCATGAAGGAAGTAACTTTTCCATTAATGAAGGAATTGTTAAGAAAACAATGCAATTTCAATTCTTTCCATTTTCAATCAAACACAATTGTTAGATGGAAATTTTTCTAATTTCAATTCCGTTTCCAAAGGATTATGTGAACCAAATGAGGCATAAGGTCCAAATAATAAGTAATCTTGTTAGGATTTGAGTTTGATATTTGCAAATAAATACTAATTATCTCAATAAAATTCACAAATAGAGAGTCATTGTCAAAAACTATTTTCTAATGATTCATATATTCAAAAATTTTACATCAATGACTTTACAATCTCTCTTTAGCCAATCACTCACTAGAGCTATTCGTACAAAAGAGAATCTGTGTGAAGTGATAAATAGATCACTAGCTATTCATACAAAAGAGAATGTGTGTGAAGTGATAAATAGATCACTAACCGGTGTGATCTATTTATACAAGTACCAAAGCTCTGTTCGTGATTTTAGCTGACGTCACCCTGATAGTAACCTCTAACATTACTAACAGAAAAGATTCACAGATGTTTGCAAGCATCTGAGAATCTTTTCATCTGTTGTAGGCTAATCTAAACACTGTTGAAATAAAGTATCGTTACATTGAAGAAACACTGTCCAAGCTATCCTCTTCTACAGTTGTCCAAACATCTGTTTGGCCTAACATATGTTTGGTCTTCTTCATCCTACCTTTGCTTGATCAGGGCTTTGGTATTCAGCAGATGTTAGCCTTTAACAGTTGGTATACTCTTGAACAACGGTTCCAAGTTTTCAACAGATGTTAGCCAAGCTCTTGAACAAATGTTCTAAATAGTTGTTCAAAATTCACTATCTTTGGGGAGAGAATTGCTTCATTGGTTGTTTATTTCTTGATCTAAGAGTTATGTTTTGGCTTTTAGATATCATAGTTCTTCTATAGGTCCAACAAATCTTCAATTCAATAGTCAATACATTCAGCTTTGAAGACATTTGATTATGTGATGGAATATGATGATATTGTTGGAAATCAGTCATTCTTCAATATAATTAAACAAGAAAAACTCTTTGATTAAAACTGAAGGTACATAAACCCTTAATATATAATCGAGTAAAGTACAATTTCAGTCCCTGGGGTTTACACCCAATCGCAGGTTTAGTCCTCATTTCAAAAAATTCAACAGTCCAGTTCCTGACATTGTCAATTTGATTCAATTTGGTCCCTGTGGCAAACTTCTGTCAGTCAACTGTTAGTTGAGTTGGGCAATTATGTCCTTTTACATAGAAAACGAAGGGAATTATGGTAATTTTGTATTTTAAGAAACCCTTATAAAAAATATGATCCCTCTAAAAGCCCCATTTGCACCTTTCAATCCTTCCTTCTTCTCTCGAAAGCCATAACCAACACATGTTCATTTTTTTCTCATTTCCAAATTGACAACGTGGTTTGACCCGCTAACATTTCCGTTATAAACAGGTAGTAAACTTTATACAAAACTTTCACACATTATCGTGCTTATTCCTCTTCCGTTCTAAGGTTGAAATTCGAGTCTCCATGACAGGATACAAAAACATAGCCAAGATACCCATTCATACTTATTCCTCTGTTCCAGCTGTGTATGTGGTATTCCGTCCAATTCAAATGTGCATTCATCAAAGTTTCAGAACTACACAAATCTCTTATAACCATAAATTATATATGAACATACCTAACAGGCTGACAACTATAAAATGATATGGAGATGGAAAAAATGGATTCAACAATAAATATATTAGTAGCACCCGAAAAAAGTAACTGAAAAAATAATATAACGATGAGTATCGAAATTTTAAACTCATGTAAATGAATCATGTTACTTGTTAAATCATACTTGAAAACAAATAAACAAATACGAAAAATATGTAATTTTAAATTAAAACTATTTATATCAAAAGTGGAAGTCTAAGCATTAAGGAATATAGCATATTGTCTCCAAATTTTAAAAACCACTGATATCCGATATCCGACAGACCGAGAGAAAAAAAAAATTTCAAATGTCCTCCCTTCTTCTCCTGTAAGTACACACCACCTTAACTTAACGGACGGCCACATCTTGGGATTGATCATCTCCAACCCTCAGGTGATCACAGTTACATATTATACGTCGCAGTTGCCATTGAAGAGAATCTTGAAGGTGAAGATGATGGTGGTTGCTCTAAAGTTGCAGGGTTTATAAAAGAAAAGCCTCTTTTTTGAGTTGCACTTTCAGTCCCTAAGGGGCACAAAGGTCTTTTAACAAAAATGGTAACGTTATTGTTTGGAGCAAGGGCTTAATTCAATCAAATTGACAACGTCAAGGACTGAAGTGTTGAATTTTTTGAATTGAGGAATGAACCTTCAATTGGGTGTAAACCTCAGGGATTGAAACTGTACTTTACTCTATATAATCCCTATTTATACTAAACAACCTTTGGAAAACAAGTAACCTACTCCTGTAAGAAACCAAATAAAATAAAACTAGTATAAACCTTAAATCCTCCTACTAAAATAATGTATAATTAGAAATAAACCATTAAATCCTTCAACTTTTGAGTATTGACAAGATGCTATTTACAGATGGATATAGATATAAAAATGGAATTTTTATATAAGTTCAATTTCTTCAAGTCGACAAAATGATACAGATAAATAACAGAAACCCTTCAGCTCCAGTACTTTGCTTTTTGCTACTTGATATCATTATATTCACCAGTAATTCTGCAGTAGTAAGTTTTACCAAAAGTCATTTTTATTCCCACCAAGAAACTAAATTAAAAACTACTCTGCAATTCACCCAGCAATTACAAAAGAAAAGAAAAAAAAAAGATTCTTGATTTTCTAGAGTTTTAAATTTAACATTCTTGCTTTTTGCCACTATCTATACAAATCATGTACATATTGTATTCAAATTAGTGGGATTGCGAGAATTTATAATATGCATAAAATATAAAATAATGTTTACAAACATAAAGTCGCCTAACTTCAAATAGTTACAATAAAGTCACCGCTTAAATTGATCAGCCTTAGTTTGAGCCAGCTCCTCACTTTTTTGGAGTTCCCCAATGAACCCACCCGTGTAAAGTTTATGAAATGAAATTGAAACTTAAAAAAAAATCATTGTCCATTGAATAGTGAAATGTCTCACACAGCAACATTGCAAATTGTTATTAATTAAAAAAAAGAATATTAAAATCTTTGTTAAATTTCCAATAACTTAGATTTGGTAAAAGGTTAAGAAAAAGGAAGCAACATACCGATCATATTGCAAGAATGCATCACCTATTGTTCCTGAGACTTTATTCCGTACCTTTCGCACGTAAACCTAAAAAAAATATATTAAAAAAAAGTAAACGAATAATGATTCGTGTTATTCTGTTATGCAATAATTACTTGTAATTATAACAAATTTGTAAAAAAATTGATAATGAGATGCATAGTACCTGCACTAGGTCCAGAGCACCTGCCTCTGGATTCCTATTTCGATGAATAACAATTCCATTGTCACATTTGTTTATGAAGTGTGCGCTTCCACTAATGTCGTATAGGTTAGGGGGGCCTCCAGTCCACTGCTGCAACTGTTGAGCAGATTTTGAAAGTTAAAAGAGTCAAGGTAACTGGTTGGGCAGGTAATAATTTAGAAAGTATTATGCTACTTAAATACGCTATGGTTGACTTTCGACCGGTCAACCCGTTCCCATTTGAGCTAAATATCTGGAATTTACCCATGCGACCCTCTTAGATACCCGAATAGACATGTTAATACATGATTGGGTCGAAAGGGCCACCTTTAATGTGGAATGAAGATTCAGTATGATGCTAACCTGTCTCGGGTGTGCCACAAACCAAACATGGCATGAATGGTGTTGAGCGAATCGCTTGATGCAGGTCAACATGTGACTTACATACTCTGTCTCAGTCCTGTTGTACATGGATACATGGGATAAAAACAAATGAAGAATGTGCAATAGCATCATGTGGATCTTGATGACAGTTAAAAATAATCATTCCCATTTTTTATGCACAATAAGGGTGTATATGAGCTTAAACAATCTCAAGCCCGAGCTTCATGTACGAAAGCTTGGATAGGCTCGCAACCCTAAACAAGCCTATTTCACACACACACAAGCAATATAGAGGTTTAAATGAGAACTCCTAAATTTCGTGAGAACCGCAAGAACTCAGTTAAAAACCAACACACACACACACAAATATAGAGGTTCAAATGAGAACTCATAAATCTCGTGATAACCGCAAGAACTCAGTCAAAAACCATTAGGAATAAAAAAAATTCTAAACTAACATTATTCTTAAAATACAACCTCAAAAAAATTACACATTTAAATTTACATGTATTAGAAAATAAAAAAGGAATTTACACATGCAAGTTAACCATTTGCACATGTGTAAGAAAGTTGTTAAGAGTAATTCAGAGAGGAGGGATGAATTAACTGAAGACTAATTTTTATCAATGTTGTATTTAGTAATAATGGCAGTGTAAATTTTTTTATATTGATTGGTTTCTTAGCGTGTTCTCACGAAATTTATGAGTTCTCATTATATATATTATAACCTCATAATAAAAAGTGTTATACATATAGTTATGATACAAATAACTATATGTGTTAAATATATATATTATAACCTCATAATAAAAAGTGTTATACATATAGTTATGATACAAATAACTATATGTGTTAAATACATATATTAAATTTATTAACAAAAAAGTCAAACATAAGCCAAGCTCGAGTTTGAAAAATTACTCATGAGCCGAGCTCCAACTCAGCTAGACTCATTTACACACCTGTGGGTAAATCAAACTAAAATGATAGAGATGAAAAAAAATGGGCAGGAATGATGAGTGTCAAACACGGTTAGGTCAAATGATTCATTTTTTAGTAGAGTCCGGGTCGGTTATTGACCCGCAAACACTTTGTCCGGTTTTTTCTATATAATTAATATGCTAAATATGATTAAAAGAAAATAATAATATGGTTATATTCTAAAGTTCTTAATAAATAGAATTTGGAGGTTTTATGCAATAAATATACACTTAAGAAAAAGTACTCACTGGTTGGAAGGTCGCTGGTGATCAAGCTCATTGTATGGATCAATCACGAGCCCGTTCACACCGTATCTAAGAACTGCAGCTTTCGCAAGATCAAGCACCCACTTGGTATTCGGTAGGCAATCATTCTCACACCTATTTTTACACTTTGATCAAAAAAGAAAAAGAAAAAGAAAAAAGAAAAGAAATCATCTAATGACACAAACTCACCGTATGAGATGAAAAGTATCACTCAACCATTGCTTTCCTACCTCCAATTCCTCTAAACTCATTCTTTCAACAGATTTTCCATACCTACGATACAAATATTTAAGATTTTTAAGTCCATTTTAATAAAAATATTCTACATTAAGAGGAAGTCAAGACTACTTCGATTATACAATAGTCGAAACAGGACCAACCTCACGTCAAAAAACGGCTTTTTAATGTGCTTTTCTAGAAGCTTCCTTCCATGCTCTCTAACCTAATGGTAGAGAATCAAAATACAACCACTTATCAGTGATCTATACATATAACTTATATGATAATGTTTATTATATTCTGTAATGTGGTCAATGAGGCGCGCAAATTACTGTATAAAATTGGAATTTAAGAAATACATTGTTCTCCATAGAGCACAGTGCAAACTTCCAACCAACGCTTCTGTTAAGATTACATAACAATGCATCAATCCACTCACTCTTTCCTGAATTGGGTACTCCGGTGACTACGGTCAACTCTCCCGGCACAACCTGTGCACAGGCCACATCATTACAAGATAACTAACATGTAATTAAACAAACAAATGAACAATCGTGCCTATTTTATTTAGTGGTGGCTTTCTACTTATAAATTGGGGTTAAACTTTATATCTAATGGGTAAAATTTCAAAGTTGTTTAAAAAGAAAATTGATTGCCCAAAGTGTACTTATAATGCCTAAAACCACTTGTTCAAGAAAAGAAGCCTAAACCAGCCAAAATGTGTTTTATTAAAAAGATTTAACTATTGTTAAAATAATATAAGGTCTTCTAATCATTAATGACACTAGTATTATTAATATAGAATAAAATAATTGGCAAAAAAATGTTTTGAATGAGAGTATTTCACCTAATAGTGACCAAGTTTCTTCATCGTTTCATTTAAGTCACAAAACATTTTTCCAGCGACAAAAAACATCAAATTTCAATATCATTCCACTGTTGTGTTTTTTTGGTAAATGTTAAAACTAAGTGACATAATTGAAATGTGAAACTTGGTTACTATTTAATAATGATTACTATTTCAAGTTTAACCTAAAGTAAACAGTAATTGTGAAGAAAAAAGTTACTTATTATATCCAAGTCTCATTATTGTTCCATTTAGGCCTTTCAATTTGATTTCTTTATGTATAAGTGACTTTACTGGCACAATAATGAAACTCAATTACTATTTTATTATTTTATCCCGTTTTGGATCAAACCGACTTAAGCCAGCCAGTTTTGAGACGTAACAAAAGGTTACAGGTTTTAAAGAGCAATTAACATACATTATATAAATCATCCAATGCTTTCCATCCGGTTGAAATGCCAAGCTCGGTACCAAGGGTTTGATGGTAATATGCATCGATTTCACTGAAGTAATCTCTGAAGTTGAGTAACCCTTTAATAGGGTACAATTCAGCGGACTCAATAACTTCCCTCAATACAGCTGGGCCCATGAACATGAGAACCTCATTAGCATCTTTAAAACGCTCATTTTCATTTTTACTTGGCCACGTGACTCGCCAACACCTGTTTAAATAATAATAAAACTTGAGGGGCGTTATTGTAAATCACACACTTCACTTCCAATAATAAGTAGGGTCAACATCAACATTGATCAAAGTCAACCTTTCTTTTCCAAGGCGGCGTGATAGCTCTTCGGCTAAGGCTTGACCAGGCGCGTCTCCATCAGTGGCAAGTATTATGCGAGACGCCTGCAACATCGCAATATTTATGCTGACCTTAAAAAAAATTAAATCTATATATATAGAAATAGATGTCACAAATGGACGGGTGAGATAATAAGTCAAAACGAGTTGACCCACACCACTTTGTTGTTCATTTTAGACTTTTGGAAAATAACTAACACGTTAAATTATTAGACCATATTATTAGTGTGAGCCCACGGGCCCAACTTAGGTTTCTAGGGTTTTATATATTCTCTATATAATGTAATCCTATTGAATCAATAAAGCATTCAGTCTTTCATTATCTTACATGGTATCACAGCCAACCTAGGCTCTATATTGTTTTCGCCGCGTCACACATAAATAACCAAACCCTAGCCGTCACCACTTGAGAAAAACCCTAGACAGGGCGGTGTACCGCCACTGTCGCCGCCGCCCTGTCCAGCTGCGGCTTTTGTTCTTTCCCAGTTTATATTTTCTTATTTTCCGTTTAAATAAAGTCTCGGCTTCGATTCAAGATTTCAGCCATCTTACACGTGAGAATTTATTATTCCAATCGCTACCACACATATGATGCTACGGCCTCATCTTGTTGATTCCGCTTCTCCGTCAAGCTGCTCCTTGCCGTCGCGCTGCCGCCGCTTAATGGACTACGGTCCCTCGCCGCGCCGCCTGCAGGACTGCTTGCCGCCGCCGCGCCGCTGCTTGCCGCCGCCGCCCTGCCGCATTGGATGCCTCTTTTAGGATTACGGGATCATCCTAAACTGTGGAGTCTCTTAAAGATTATGGATCTCAAGATTACGGAATTTTGGCAGAAGTTTTGACCGAATCTCAAGACCACTCTTTTTTTATCAGTCATAGCTTTCGGTTTCCTTCCGCTTTGACTGCGGGGGAGTATTAGACCATATTATTAGTGTGAGCCCACGGGCCCAACTTAGGTTTCTAGGGTTTTATATATTCTCTATATAATGTAATCCTATTGAATCAATAAAGCATTCAGTCTTTCATTATCTTACATAAATATGATTGAAAAAATTAAGTTATTGCAACAATAATCCATACTTTTAAGTAAACCGATTTAGAAAGTTGTATGAATTCTAGAAAGAAAAGCGTAACACTTTGGACCGATTTGACCTACTCCCTTTTGAGTTACATATTTATTTGACCCATTTGAGAATACAACAAGACCCAAATCGACCCAATTGAAAGTAAAGGGGTTGAATTCGCCACCTATATACCAACGAAACACAAGCAAAACTAAAATTAGCAAGTAGTTATACCTTTTCTAAATACTCCTTGCAGTTCCACAAATATTGGTATTTTATGTCCTGTGTTCATAAAATAAAAAACAACTGCATTGAGCATGATCACAAGAAAACTATTCCAGTCTATGATCATGTATAGTTGCATCACGATTCAAGATAAATCATTTAACAAATGACGACAAGCAGTAGCAAACAAATATTAAGAAAGACATTTTTCTATGACTTTATTTATTCCCGTCAATATCAGTTTGTAAATAGATAATAAATATAAAAAAACAGAAATCTTCAAACTGTAATCTAAATTATCTACAAAAACTTTATGTTACAACTCATAACTCATGAAAAGACTAATACTTTGACAAAAGATGAAGCAAGAAAACACCAAAAGTGACAGAATTAACCTGTTCATGGGATGGTAAATCTTTAGAGGAAACTTGTGGAGGTGCACCATCTGGGACACTAACACAGTTCCTGAAGCCTGCTTCTTCCATTGCAAGTTTGTCCATTTCGCCCTCAACCTGTTATATGGTAAAATAGAAATTATATATCAGTAAACAGAAAAGACAAAAAAAACAGAGAACGTTGAAGTGATGTAAACATGTAAATACACGTGTTATAAGATGAAAGATATTACAATAATGACATCACTTGCTCCTTCTAAATCATCAAGCCCATATAATATTTTTTCAGTATCAGCTTCCTGCAAATAATTAGCGAGACCATCATAAACTTTTTTTTTTCTGAAAATGTCTTTTATTAATACAAATATGGATGAGAGAGAGAGAGAGAGAGAGAGAGAACCTGCGAGAAAGTCTTTGGAAGACCCCGGTATTTGCAACTTATAAGTTCCCCTTTTCGTTTATAAGTAAATGCAATGACAATCTGCCATCAAAATAATGACCATCAGTTATATCAATTATAGAGATACCTGACGCATAGATAGAAAATATGGCAGCTTGGGTGATGGATCGAAACGGGTTCGGGTAAAACAGATGGTGTCATACATAGACAAGTGAGATAGTAATAATGATGTATAGGTAAATATATGGTGGGTTGGGTAATGGAGCAAAATGATTTCCCGTAAAAGTAGATAGTGTTGGATTGGGCTAACAATTTCTTGTCCAAATCTTTTGCTTATTTTTACAGATATTAAGTGTCAAATATGATTCAGAAAATATATATTATTTCCATAATAAACTGTTTTTTGAATAAAACGATTTAGGAGGTTTGATGCATTAAAATATACCATGGACGACTTTTATTCGTTTCCTTTTAAGCTTATATTTTTATATTTTATTCTCCCTTTGACGCAACACATGAATTAACTCATTCATAGGTAAATGGGTCCTATTTAGCATTTCGATTTCTAACCAATAACATTATGGTCAAAATCTAAGTTTGCTTTAAGAAGGGCATGTTCAGTACCTGATTCATGTATAATCTTTGCATGACAGAGTTTCTCCGTAGCGTCTCTTCAGATATCATTCTTTCGGCAAAATACTCACGTAACTGAATCACATAAATTTTATAATATCAAACATATATGTGCTTTGGATCTGATTATCTAATTATCTCGCGATAACTTGAAGTCAACAAAATCAGTTTTTAATATCTTTGATACACATTATGTTTTTTAGTATCTGATTATTAAGGGTCAAGCAATAATTTTTGAACCATCTGCAACATTATAAGCTACGTAAAGAGGAGAAAAATTTACATCACGACACAAAGGTTCCAACTTCAATTCCTGTGCTGTAATTCTCCTAATGTTTTTCACTTTGGGGGTGATTTTATTCATCCGGTTGTAACTTGACTTAACATCTGCAGAACCCTGCAACACAATAAGACAATTAAAAAATGCTCAAATGCAGAAAAAAAAGTAGAATAAAAACAAAAAAAGAAAAAAGAAATTGTTACACGTGTACTTCCTGCCCATCCACACTTGGCTCTAAAACAATTCCAAACAGCTGCATTACTACAACATTTTCAGTAAAAATGAAAAAATTAGATGTGTTAGTAAAGAATTACAAAGTAGGTTGAGGTTCATTGCAAAACACTAAACACAAAAAGAACAAACCAAAATCGTTTAACTTTTTATCAGTGGTTCATATATTTTTTTTTACTTTTAGACTTCTTACATACATATATGTATGTTTTGTTATGTGTGTTTCTCGCAATAAATAGTGTTTTGCATAGATCCCTAACAAAATATTGGTGACAAAATGAGGTATCTTACCCATCCTCAGCAATGAGGAGAGCGAGTGACTTCTCCTTAGATTCGCCACCTTTACACTGTTGGAGTAGAATACTTATGATGAATATCTTTATAAAATTGTGAACGAGTAATTATAATAATTTTGTAAACAACTGATAACATGAGTAGTACAACTTCAAGCAGCAGATGCATATTCCAATATTATTTCTTCCAATTTCCAAATGACAGTCTATAAATTTGTTTACGCAAAAAAAGTGTTCTCAATTTTCAACAGCAACCAAAGTATGAGAGAGAAAAACAATGGTTGTGCATACCATGGGGCAGAGCAAGCCATTAGTTTGCCCAGGACCGAAATGTCCACAGACTATTCCAATTTCCTTCAATTTTGATTTAAGCTGCTTCAACTGAGGCGTTTCAACTATATCATCATCAGGCTTCTCCAAATATACTTCAGGAACTATAACAAAAAAGAAACAACACCCCCGCTATCATTGGCACTCCAAAGAATAGAAAACGGCGCTTTTGTAGCAGTAAATAATTGATAAAAAGCTATAGTTTTGAGGCAGAGAAATGAGTGTAACGACAGCTGGTGTATGTAACATTAATCAATGTGAAGTATAACAGACCTCAACGGTAGGGGTATGAAAAGAAACTGCTGAACTGAGACCAGACCATTAACTAAAACCGAAGTGCTTACAATTAGAATATCCCCGAACAAATTCCCATTTCACAAATGTGTAATGAACTGACATGAAACCAATACTATCTATATATACTTCTGGGATAGGCAGTGAAAACTGATTCCAAATAGTAACTTACTTCACACAATACTAACCAACTCAACTTTCATACATCTTTTGAACTTTTTTCTATAAATGTTAAAAATGAAGTGATGCAAATGAGACATCTAGGTTACTGATTATTATAATTATTTTTTGTACAGTTTGACTTAAAACTAAATAATTATGGTTATGAAACTTGGTTACTATATGATAACTTTAGGGTTGGAAAAAACGGAGGTTATAGAAAAATGAAATGCATGAGGGTGGGTTAGTGAAGTAACTTAACCTGGTCTGGGAATAGTGGCATGCGTAGAGAAGGATGAATTATGGAAGAGAGGAAGCAATTGGGGGTTGGGAGTTGGGGGAAACGAAACAAAATGAATCTGTTAAGGGGGTAGATTTTGTGGTTGGGATGATAACTAACGGAAGAGAGGGTGGATTTGGAGGCCATAAGAGGACGGAAAGCGTTGGAGACAAGGACACCATGAAGAAGAGGTTTCCGGTGCCGGAGAAACATGTCTGGGCGGGAGATGGTTTAGCAAGTAGGGTTCATTGTATCACGGAAAAGGGGGGTTTAAGGAGGGTTTTTGGGAGGGTCGGACAACTTCACAGGGAAGCCGCTGATTGATGCCACCAAGTGGCCTTGCGTGGTTTCGTGTAAAATAGACAATCCGATAACCCAAAAAAAAAATGGTTATGGGTTTTAGGTCATTCTTAGGCTATGGGAAAGGTAAATCTAAAGTGTTTAAACTTCAAAATCAATCAATAAGAGCGTGTCACGTCAATTCATCTAAAGTGTTTAAACTTTTGGTCAAAAATGTTGAAAACGGTTAGACACTTAATGAATTGGTAAAATTTTTTTGTTTTTTGTTTTTAAATAAAACAACTAAAACATTAAAATTAATTACAAAAAACCATTACAATAAATTCTAACTTAAAAAAAACATAAAATTCAAAAAAGTTACTTTGTCCCACATTGGTGTGGGAACAAACTAAGGAGTTGTTAAAAGATTAAAATCTAACACTCCGTTAAACTGTTTGTGCCATGTTTTACCACAAGTCCTACCCGCACGCAGGGGGGGTGCAACCCAACTGGAATTTGGCTAGGCTCGCGCATGCCCGCACGTCCTGCGGACACGAATGCAGCTTCGAAAAACCGAGCCCGCGTGCCATCGTTTTTGGGTTTTACAAAAATAAGATTTTTTTTTATTATTTGGGGGTGTTAAGTTTTTTGTTTTTTTAATTAATGACAAATCAAAAACAACCACAACCACTTTACCGAAGCGGTTAAGGTTGCTACCTGACTAAGTTTGCCGATCGGCAAAGGGTGTGGTATAAAGTCCATGTCACACCATATTAGCGTTACATGCTTTCATGCAAATCATACTTATTATACGTGCAATACTAACACGTTACAACCTTTATACTTGAAAGATAAGTCTAATCTAATACTCACGTCGAGCTGGAGCCATTTCGTACGAAGTGAACGCTCCGCACGAAGAGACACTTCGCACGAAGAGACACTTCGCACAAACACTTCTGACAACAAATTGTCCCTATAAATACAACCCCACTTCACTACTTCAATCTTTCCGAATTTTCACACTTTCACTCTCAGATTTGCAAGTTCGTGACAGACGGTTCTTAATCTTCTAAGTGAGTTTTAGCTCACATACCCTTTTTGTGTTCTTCTTCTTCTACTTTCTTTTCTTTTGTACCAAGTGTGTAAGTGTCACACCCCTACCGATGACGAAATTACCGGGGTTAGTGGCACTAGGCGATCAGATTGTTCTCACGAGAAATTCCACAACAATTATTCACAACATTACTAAATGTTTAACATCCCATACTATTAAACATAATATTCTAAATAATCATTACAAAATTCAAAGTTTTCTTATAAAAACAAAACGGTTCGATTTCCCCTAGATTTATTACATTCCAACAAAACAAAACAAAAGAAAATAAACTAAGCTAAGCATGCAATCATCCAAGCGTCCATAGCTAAATCCTCAACCTGTTACATACGTTAAAATACAAGTCAATACAATTATGTAAATGTGAGCATACAGGTTTGAATACTACTAGCATAATCGAGAAAAGCATTTGCGAATCAATCTAATTACATATCATGATACACTAAAACACTTAACATAACATAGGCTCATTTCTCATGCTAACTACCGTGAGAAGGCTTGCGCGTCTATGCTAACTAGACCCTGTCGGGTGTAAGCCACACTATAGTACCATACTAGCTAAGGAGGCAAGTTAACGAAAATAAGTCCTACTCACATGTTTCTAGCATCACGTATTGAGCATATATAATCAGATTATTTACGTGTTAAACAGTTTGATTTGTGAAGTGATTTTGATATAGGAACGTATGTAACACCCAAAAGTGCATTTAAAGCGAATATGGGTCAAGTATACTCACTGTGGGTGCGTTTTGTTAGGTTTGAGATTCTGCGAGGAGTCGAGAAGAGCGCCGGATCAGCCTGCATACTCGAACGGAAGTGCATCAGTCTCCGAAAAGCAGAAATGGTTAAGTCTTGGTTGGGCAGTAGCCAAGTTCGGGCGAACTTGTATGAATTTGGTGAGTTTATAGCCAAGTTCGGGCGAACTTGTAGGAAAACCTTACTGAGGTGACAAGTTCGGGCGAACTTGGTAGGAATTTGATGAAATTTAGCCTAAGTTCGGTCGAACTTGGTAGGAATTTGATGAAATTTAGCCTAAGTTCGGTCGAACTTGACCCATTTGGGTACAAGTCCGGTATGGGTCAAGTTCGGTCGAACATGACCAGAAGCTGTTGAAATCTTGAGCGAACTTGGTGTTTTCGGGTCCAAAATCTTGTGTTTTCGCGTCGTTTGCTGAGTAAATCGAGTGTTCATCCCTCCGACCCTGTGCTACTGAGCGAACTTAGGTCAGAGAGGTCTTTTCAGAGCAGTTTTAGCCGTTTTACAAAAAGCGTGGGCTAATCCGGACGAACTCGGGGTTCGTTCAGGTTAGTCCGGCTTGTGTAAACCATCACAAACGTCCGTGTGCTTCCAGATCTGGGATCTTGAATGATAGATGCTTCGTTTCATACCAGAAAATGAACAAAACATCATCAAATATCCATATCTTGTGTAGAAATCAATGGTTTTCAAAGGTTTTTCTCAGATCTTTCACTTACAAGACGCGATCTTGCAGATCTCGTGTTTTGGAAGTCTCTACTATCGCCAAACGAACTCGTATTGTGTAGATCTAAGCTTAAAATAGAAGGTTCGGAAGAAAAAGGTGAAGATTTTCGTAAAAGAATGAGTTTTGATGAAAACGAAGGCTATGCCTTGTGCCCAAATCGTTGTAAACCTTTGTAGATCGTTGATAAACGTTGTTGCAGTTGAAATCGGGTTGATTCTTACTTAGAAATCAGATGGTTTTGGGTTTCAGGAGCTCTGGGCAAAGTTGCAGCAAGTTCAAATGGGAGGAATGAGCTGGGTATTTATAGGAGAAGGCAAAATGGGAGCTGATGGAGACCAAGTTCGGTCAAGTTCTGGCGAACTTGCTAGGATTTCAAGAATGGATGGCTAAGTTCAGCCGAACTTGTACATGTATGTACAAGTTCGAGCGAACTTGAGGGAAAGCAAAGGATCCTTGTGTCTTGGGCAAGTTCGGGCGAACTTGTGGTAGTCAAGTTTGGCCGAACTTGGGCTGATGATGAAGTTTCGTTTGCCGATTTCGCGTTAAGTGTTCG
This sequence comes from Scalesia atractyloides, assembly GCA_947069175.1. Lineage (NCBI taxonomy): Eukaryota > Viridiplantae > Streptophyta > Magnoliopsida > Asterales > Asteraceae > Scalesia > Scalesia atractyloides. Next base: position 49,022,042 of record CAMTDV010000004.1, on the reverse strand, counting down.
TTTGGTTATTCGGTTCACATTAGATAGTTATATTAAGCATTTTAATTGATATAATAGTGCGATTTAGCGATTCGAGAGTGCGAGAGCGATGCGATAGCGATTGTAAATATCACCACAAACACACGTAACACTTAAATCACATAAAACCACATAAGTAAATGCGATTTGCGTTGCGATGAGATAGGCGATGCGATTTAATAAGCGATTAGATGCGACATAACATACAATACCATAATTAATTAACATAAACTTTATTATCAACTGAATCTCGTATTTACAAAAGGATAGATAAACAGAGAACAAAAGAAAAGATAACAATCGAATTTTTGAGTTGTTACAGTCTCCCCTACTTTGGGAATTTCGTCCCGAAATTAGGCAGTAGCTGTAACAAATAGATGCGGGTACTTGGCCTTCATATCACTTTCCAATTCCCAAGTAAACTCGGCGCCGCGTTTGCCCTCCCATCGGACTTTCACGATAGGGATGCGAGAGCATCGTAGTTTCTTAGTCTCTCGGTCCATGATTTCCACAGGCTTTTCCATGAAATGGAGAGTCTTGTTGATTTGCAGATCTTCGAGAGGGGCATGCAGATTTTCTTCGGCTAAGCACTTTTTGAGATTAGACACGTGGAAAGCCGGATGTACATTATTAAGTTCCTCCGGTAATTCGAGACGATAGGCTACTTTACCGATTCTTTCCAGAATCTTAAAGGGACCAACGTATCGAGGCGCCAACTTTCCTTTCTTGCCAAAGCGGACCACTCCCTTCCAAGGTGCAACCTTTAGGAGAACGTGATCTCCCTCTTCGAACTGTAGGGGCTTGCGGCATTTATCGGCGTAACTCTTTTGACGACTCCGAGCTTTCAAGAGATTGTCTCTGATTTGAGGATCTTATCGGTTGTTTCTTGAATTAGCTCGGGACCGGTGATTTGTGCTTCTCCGATCTCGTGCCATGTAATAGGCGATCGACATTTTCTTCCATACAGTGCCTCAAAAGGAGCCATTTGAATGCTGGTATGATAACTATTATTGTACGAGAATCGATTAAAGGTAAATGCGTATCCCAGTTACCACCGGAATCTATGATGCACGCACGAAGCATGTCTTCGAGGGTGCGGATCGTTCGCTCAGTCTGATCGTCGGTTTGAGGGTGAAAGTGGTACTGAGATTGAGAATAGTACCGAGAGCGGATTGAAATGTCTCCCAGAGACGCGAGGTAAAACGACCATCGTGGTCAGAAATGATGTCACGAGGCGTCCCGTGTCGACATATAACTTCGTCAGTATAGATTCGGGCTAACCGTTCGACCTTAAAATCTTCTCGTATAGCAATAAAGTGCGCGAATTTAGTGAGACGATCAATGATAACCCAAATGCTATCGTGACCGGATGAAGTGCGGGGAAGTTTAGTAACGAAGTCCATAGCTATACTCTCCCACTTCCACATCGGGATTTCGGGTTGTTCGAGTAAACCAGAGGGCCTTTGATGTTCAGCTTTAACCTTCGAACAAGTTAAGCATTTTGAGACATACAAGGCGATATCCTTTTTCATGCCCGGCCACCAGTACTTGGGACGAAGGTCCTGGTACATCTTGTCGACACCGGGGTGAATGGAATATCAATATTTATGAGCTTCGTCCATTAGCAACTTACGAAGATTATCATGACTGGGAATCCAAATGCGATTGAGATAGTAGTAAATACCATCAGATTTAGATACAAGCTGAGTTTCGGCCCCACATTTCATTTCGTCTTCCAAAGTATTCTCGTTGAAACAGGCGAATTGAGCGGCACGGATGCGGGTTTCAAGTTTAGCACTAGCTTGAGAGTCACGAATGCTATATACATAGCTTCGTCTACTGAGAGCATCGGCGACGACGTTTGCTTTGCCGGGATGGTAGCGTATTTCACAATCATAGTCGTTGAGAAGTTCAACCCATCGTCGTTGTCGCATGTTTAGTTCTTTTTTATTAAAGATATGTTGTAAGCTCTTATGGTCGGTGAAGACCGTACACTTTGTACCGTAAAGGTAGTATCGCCATATCTTTAATGCAAAAACAACTGCACCGAGTTCGAGATCATGGGTTGTGTAGTTCTTCTTGTGGATTTTGAGTTGGCGAGACACATACGCGATAACCTTGTCTCGTTGCATGAGAGCACAACCAAGACCAAGGTTTGAGGCATCACAATAAACAACGAAATCGTCATTTCCGTCGGGTAAGGCGAGAACGGGAGCGTTGCATAGCATACGCTTGAGAGTTTAAAAAGCTTTCTCTTGCTGGGATTCCCAAACAAAAGGTTTATCTTTATGAGTTAAAGCGGTAAGCGGAACGACGATTTTCGAGAAGTCGGCGATGAATCGACAGTAATAACCCGCCAATCTAAGAAATGAACGGATTTCGGAAGCATTCTTCGGTGTAATCCAACTCATGACGGCTTCAATCTTTGCAGGGTCGACGTGAATTCCTTGACTATTAACGATGTGGCCAAGAAATTGGACTTCTTCGAGCCAGAATTCACATTTAGAGAACTTAGCATAAAGGCGATTTCCTTGAAGAAGTTCGAGGACTAAACGGAGATGGCGCGCGTGTTTGTCTCTCGACTTCGAATAGATAAGGATATCATCGATGAAAACAATGACGAATCGATCTAAGAAAGCTTTACACACACGGTTCATCAAATCCATGAAAATTGCGGGTGCATTGGTAAGACCAAAAGGCATGACCACGAATTCGAAATGGCCATAGCGGGTACGAAAGGCGGTTTTAGGAATGTCTTCTTCCAACACGCATAACTGATGATAGCCGGAACGAAGATCGATCTTGGAAAAACTAGTAGCACCTTGAAGCTGATCAAATAAGTCGTTGATACGAGGAAGAGGGTAGCGGTCTTTATCGTGAGTTTGTTAAGTTCACGATAATCGATGCATATACGGAACGATCCATCCTTCTTTTTCACGAAAAGGACAAGAGCGCCCCATGCCCTCGGGCGTATTAAACCTTTATCAAGAAGCTCTTGAAGTTGGCTTGATAGCTCGCGCATTTCTGAGGGTGCGAGGCGATAAGTAGCTCCGGGAACTAAATCGATACGGAATTCAACATCTCGAGTAGGGGGTAAACAGGGTAAATCGTCGGGAAAGACTTTAGGAAATTCACAAACAACGGGGACATCTTTATAAGTCTTCTTTTTTTTTTCTCTGGGTTCACGATATGGGCGAGGAAAGTAACACCTCGCTTTTGCAAGCATTTGTGTGCTCGAGTACATGACAAAAGCATCAACTTCTTTGAGGGAGTTTCACCATAAACATGAAGTTGATCACCGTTGGGAAGCGGGAAGCAAATCATTTTATCGAAGCATACAACTTCAGCATGATTTTCAGGAAGAAAATCCATGCCTACTATGATATTGAAACTACCTAACTGCATAGGTATGAGATTGATCGAGAAGACATGGTTGTTGAGATCGAGATTACAACCACGTAAAACGGAGTTAACGGTAACGGTTCTTCCGGTGGCGACTTCCACATCGAAAGTCTTTGGGAGTTTAGCGCGCTTTCATTTTAAAACCTTTTCGAGTTCTAACGATATAAAACAATTATCGGCACCAGTATCAAATAAACATGAAGCATAAATACCATTAACGAGAAACATACCATTAACAACATTGTTATCATTCTGGGCCTGGCGGTGGTTGAGGTTGAAAGCTCTACCCCGCGCAGCTTGTGGTTGCTGCTGCTACTGCGGTGGCTGTGCTGGCTGCTGCTGAGGCGGTGGTGCTAGCTGCTCTTGCTTAACTAGACGATTCGGGCAAGCATTGGCGAAATGGTTACGATCGCCATAAATGAAGCACACACGTGCTTTTGGAGCTTGCTGATTGGCTGGAGGAGGAGCAGGTAAAGCTAGAGCTGCTGGAGCCTGAGGAGCTGGCTGACAAGGGCCGGTACGGCAGCTCATTGTGAAATGGCCGTAGATATTGCAATTTGTGTAAAAATGGCAGTTGCCACCCACTACATGATGATATGTGCACTTAGGCCACATCGGGTGAGGACCAGTATACGCACGCTTGGCAGGAGGTGCGTTGGGTGCTGCGGATTGGAGTGGCTGCGGGTTTGCTGGAGCTGCGAGGGCGAAGTTCTTGCTGGGGTTCTCACGCTTGCGACCACGGCGACTGTTCTTTGACTCGCGGGGCTGATCGGTAGGAGGAGCTGCTGATTCGGTAACTGCTTGATTTGCGACCTTGGTGTTCTTGAAGTAACCTGACTGAACACGCTTGTCGTTGATTTCGGCTGCTAACTGATAAGTCTCCTCGATGGTAGCAGGGCGTGCTGCTTGCACAAAGTCAGCAATGCAATCGGGGAGAGCATTGAGGTACTTCTTGATTGCTTTTTCGGTCGTGTCAACCTGACCGGGACAAATGATGCTCAACTGCTTGAAACGAGCGGTAAGACCGGCATTGTCGGGACCGTCTTGTTTGATGTTCCAGAACTCGTTCTCCAATTTCTGAATTTCGTACGGAGGACAGAACTCCTTAATCATGATTTCCTTAAGTTCCTCCCATGAGAGCCCATAGGCTTCATCGTTTCCGCGCCTGTTGCGCTCGGTTGTCCACCAATCGAGAGCCCTCGACTGAAACACGCCGGTGGCGTTGATAGTGCGCAGTACCTCAGGGCATCCGCTTTGGCGGAAGGTAACCTCAATCGAATCAAACCAATGGAACCTGGCGCTCGGTCCTTCGGTGCAAGAGAACGTTAGAGTTGCGCAAGCCTTGAACTACTTGAAGCTGAAGCGGGATTTCGGAGCATCACTCTTGGAGTCAACATTCGAGTTGCTGCTAACTGCTTGAATTTCGCTAACAATTTGCGGGATCACCTTAGCCATTTCCTTGGCTATGAGAGAGGCGATGCGTTTGTCAGCGTTGTTGCGCTGAGCGGTGCGGCGAGTATGAGATCCCATTGATGCCATATACATAAAGGATTTAGATTAGACGAGATTCGATTATAATAGAGTTATGTTTAAATATTTATTATTATTATTCAAGCAAGCACAAAACACGTAAGCACGCATCCACGTAAGCACTTAAACACGTAAGCACGTAAGCACATAAGCACGTAGGCACATAAGCGCGCAAGCACATAAGCACGTAAGCACATATTTGCACGTATTCACCATTCTAATAATAACAATGCGAAGCGCGATATGAGATGCGATATAATAGCGAGATATATGCGATATATAATAGCGAGATAAGCGAGATAATACCACGTATGAGGCACACGTCCTCATAGGCGTAAGCAAGTTAAGCGATTAGTTTGGTTGGTGTATTAATTAGCGTTTTAGATTACGAGAGCTGTGCGAGTTGTGCGTACATTCGATGGAGCGTAAATGCGATAAATCGAGAAAATGATGATATGATAAATCATCAAAGCGAGAAATCGAATAAAGCGAAAATTCTCAAAAATTTTAAACACATAAATAGTAATAAACTCGATGATGCGTAAATCGACGATATAGGCTTAAATCAATTGGGAGTGTCCGGGGTTTTGAGACACAGGACGCGCCAAAGTGTTTCGACTACCCTTTGCATTTGGACCCACGCTTTGGCCTAATAGATAAACGTTCTCACCGCAAGCGGCTAACGACGTTTACCCTTCCAGTTAATACGTGTTCCAAACCATCGGTATAACCAAGACTTTGGTGAGATTGAAAATCAAATTGCGGAATTAGTTACTAAGATGCGGGTTTCACCCCTAACTTAGCACTTCATTCCTAGATAGAAAAGGAGATTTTCGTCAAGGTTTGGATGTCACTCCTAATTCAACGAAGGAATCTCGTGTGAGAGAATGCGCGGAGTGAATGATCTCGTCGAGATTTCTTGGTTTTCACACCTATTCTAGACTTGATCACTCATTGGTGTGATGCGAGCGTTTCGAAGCGTGTATTATTGTATTAGCCTTAGGAAAGGTATATTTAAGCATTTATGGCAAGTAGATTAGGATTTAATTCAAAGATAGGTCAATCGGGTACTTAAACATGCTACTAGGTCGAATCATGGCAATTCTACCTATTATCCTAAGTTATGGAGCTCTGATACCAATCTGTCACACCCCGACCGACGGCGGAATCACCGGGGTTAGTGGCACTAGGCGACTAGATTGTTCTCACGAGAAATTCCATAACAATTATTCACAACATTACTAAACATTTAACATCCCATACTATTAAACATAATATTCTAAATAATCATTACAAAATCCAAAGTTTTCTCATAAAAACAAAACGGTTCGATTTCCCCTAGATTTATTACATTCAAACTAAACAAAACAAAAGAAAATAAACTAAGCTAAGCATGCAATCATCCAAGCGTCCATAGCTAAATCCTCAACCTGTTACATACGTTAAAATACAAGTCAATACAATTATGTAAAGGTGAGCATACAGGTTTGAATACTACTAGCATAATCGAGAAAAGCGTTTGCGTATCAATCTAATTACATATCATGATACACCAAAACACTTAACATAACATAGGCTCATTTCTCATGCTAACTACCGTGAGAAGGCTTGCGCCTCCATCCTAACTAGACCCCGTCGGGTGTAAGCCACACTATAGTACCATACTAGCTAAGGAGGCAAGTTAACGAAAATAAGTCCTAGTCACATATTTCTAGCATCACGAAGCATATATAATCAGATTATTTGCGTGTGTTACAGTTTGATTTATGAAGTGATTTTGATATAGGAACGTATGTAACACCCAAAAGTACGTTTAAAGCGAATATGGGTCAAGCATACTCACTGTGGGTGCGTTTTGTTAGGTTTGAGATTCTGCGAGGAGTTGAGAAGAGCGCCGGATCAGCCTGCCTACGCGAACGGAAGTGCATCAGTCTCCGAAAAGCTGAAACGGTTAAGTCTTGGTTGTGCAGTAGCCAAGTTCGGGCGAACTTGTGTGTAAACACACGAGTTCGAGCGAACTTGTATGAATTTGGTGAGTTTATAGCCAAGTTCGGTCGAACTTGGCAAGATTCACAGGAATCTTGTCAAGTTCGGGCGAGCTTGTAGGAAAACCTTACTGAGGTGACAATAGTTTCTTAAGAAACTAAGCAAGTTCGGTCGACTTGGTAGGAATTTGATGAAATTTAGCCTAATTTCGGTCGAACTTGACCCATTTGGGTACAAGTCCGGTCGAACATGACCAGAAGCTGCTGAAATCTTGAGCGAACTTGGTGTTTTCGGGTCCAAAATCTTGTGTTTTCGCGTCGTTTGCTGAGTAAATCGAGTGTTCATCCCTCCGACCCTGTGCTACTGAGCGAACTTAGGTCAGAGAGGTCTTTTCAGAGCAGTTTTAGCCGTTTTACAAAAAGCGTGGGCTAATCCGGACGAACTCGGGGTTCATTCGGGTTAGTCCGGCTTGTGTAAACCGTCACAAACGTCCGTGTGCTTCCAGATCTGGGATCTTGAATGATAGATGCTTCGTTTCATACCAGAAAATGAACAAAACATCATCAAAAATCCATATCTTGTGTAGAAATCAATGGTTTTCAAAGGTTTTTCTCAGATCTTTCACTTACAAGACGCGATCTTGCAGATCTCATGTTTTGGAAGTCTCTACTATCGCCAAACGAACTCGTATTGTGTAGATCTAAGCTTAAAACAGAAGGTTTGGAAGAAAAAGGTGAAGATTTTCGTAAAAGAATGAGTTTTGATGAAAACGAAGGCTATGCCTTGTGCCCAAATCGTTGTAAACCTTTGTAGATCGTTGATAAACGTTGTTGCAGTTGAAATCGGGTTGATTCTTACTTAGAAATCAGATGGTTTTGGGTTTCGGGAGCTCTGGGCGAAGTTGCAGCAAGTTCAAATGGGAGGAATGAGCTGGGTATTTATAGGAGAAGGCAAAATGGGAGCTGATGGAGACCAAGTTCGGTCGAACTTGCAAGGATTTCAAGAATGGATGGCTAATTTCGGCCGAACTTGATGGAAAGCAAAGGATCCTTGTGTCTCGGGCAAGTTCGGGCGAACTTGTGGTAGTCAAGTTCGGCCGACTTGGCCTGATGATGAAGTTTCGTTTGCCGATTCGCGTTAAGTGTTCGATTGGTTATTCGGTTCACATTAGATAGTTATATTAAGCGTTTTAATTGATATAATAGTGTGATTTAACGATTCGAGAGTGCGGGAGCGATGCGATAGCGATTGTAAATATCACCACAAACACACATAACACATAAATTACATAAAACCACATAAATAACTGCGATTTGCGATGCGATGAGATAGACAATGCGATTTAATAAGCGATTAGATGCTAAATAACATACAATACCGTAATTAATTAACATAAACTTTATTATCAACCGAATCTCGGATTTACAAAAGGATAGATAAACAGAGAACAAAAGAAAAGATAACAATCGAATTTTCGAGTTGTTACAGTAAGCTAAACAAAGTTTCGAAGAACTTGTGTTTCGGCTAATGTGAGAACGCTGGAAGCTTGGGCTATCCGAATTAAGTTCCACCACCACTGGTACATGTTTTTATGTTGTATTTACTTATTTCATGGCCAACTGGGTTTATCAACCTTGTTGATAAGCTTAGTGCTTTGGTGAATCGTATAACGAGGTTTCATGCCTCCTTGCTTGATCTCTATGACAAACTTGACTAACTATGGACTTAAACTATACATATAATACGCATTTTCTTATGAAACTTGTCGGGAAATGATGCTAATCGAATTCTGGTTAAGTATTATGACCCTAGACTGTTCTGCCTCGTTGCCAAAATTCCCGTTCACAGAAATCAGTGTCGAAACGAGTGCAAAACAAGCTAAATTAACGAAGTGGAACTTTTTCAACGTTTATTTTTCGTACTTTCTGTAATATCAGTACCTAATCTGAACTTCGGTCAACTCAAAACACTCACACACCCCTGCTCCGTGTGTAGGGTGACTTCGGTGTTCCTTTCGTCATCATTGCGATTCATGGATTCTTCGGAAAGCTTAGCAAAACTATAAGCATACTTAACTCCCCCTTTTTGTCTTTAACACTTTTGGGGTGCAACAGATATGCTTATCAACCCACTAAATAACTATACGTTATGCTCAAATACACTATAAACATTCAAACATACATGCTTAATACAAATACTTGCAACTTATTCATGCTAGAATCGAATGCTGTATCCTACATCATTAACTGTGTACAAGCCTCCCTTAACATGTATAGCGTTATAGGGTTAACGCACGCCTGCATTCGTGAGGTCATGTTAAGTAAACAAAACGGTCTAGTCATTGCTATGATTAGATTACGCTAGCGGTAAACTTTGGGTTGACATATGTACTCGCATTACTAGCATTGTATGATAGTTTAAAGTAACGTTTATGCTATGTCGAATGTTTAGACTTTTATTATCTAAGTATTGAAACTTGTATGCTCGCCAGTGCCTTGTGTGTTGAACTATACTTTAATATATGTTGCAGGAAATTGATGTTGACAAGGATGCATGGAATCTAGTAGGACGAACTAGAAACCCACATTAACCTAGTCTAGATGATGGATCGTGTTTCTTGATTACATTGTTGTATGTTGTTTACATTGTTGTATTTGAATTCAGAAATGTTGTATTTTGTTTCCCAACGTTGTACTTGATTTAGAAATGAAATAAAATCTTTACTATTTAAGTACTTGTCGCAAAATAGTGTTATGACGTCTCAAGCAATCTACTACGTTCTCCCTGATGATTTCGCCATCGGTTGGTGTGTGACAGATTGGTATCAGAGCCATAACTATAGGGAATTAAGAAAAATTGCATGATTTGACCTAGTTTATAGCCTAAGCACCAAATCAGACCCTCTTCGTGCGAATTGAACCTCTTTGTGCGAACCGAAACTCTTTGTGCGAACTGGAATCTCCTTTGTGCGAACTGAACCTCTTTGTGCGAACTGAACAGCTTCGCACGAAGTGCAACGGACACTTCGCACGAAGTGAGCCCACTTCGCACGAAGTAAATTGTTTCCTCGATTAAAACGTCTAAACTTCTTCCTGTTCTTCTTCTGATCTATCCTTGTTTCTTAAACATTATCTGCCTTTCCTAAGGCTGACACAATACACATTTGAAGACATGAAGACACTCATACTTCACCAACGAGGTGATTTGCACCAAAACAGGCCCAATGGCCCACAATTTTGGTGAAGTCCCTCATTCCCCGTATTCGATTTTGGACGAAGTTACGCCATCAAGTTAGGAGTGATATCCACATCTTGATGGATAACTTCCATTTCATACTATAGTGGATCTTACCAATAAATCGGAATTTGATCTTAATTTAGTAAGTGTCAACCACACCTAGGGTACGATGTTACCAAGTTAGGGGTGAAACCCGCATCTTGATAACTACTCCCACTCCTTGACCCTCAATCTCGCCAAAGTTTCGAATTTTCTATCAACTTGGGACATGTAGTAATTGGAAGGGTAAATAGCGTTAACTGCTTCTCGGTGAGGGTATGTTACCTATTAGAACAAAACATTGTTCCCTAATATGAAAGGACTTTCGATTCACTTTGGAATAGTCTTAGTTTCGTTCCGAGACACTCCACGTTTTACGTTGAACCTCTATTATGTTACATCAATTTCTATGTGTTTTACTTTGATACGTTTATCATTTCAAGTTGAATGCACAAATCACACGTTACTCGCAACCTAAAACAACTCTAATAATCGTGAACAAACTAAATTTATCATTCTTATCGTCTCTATACGTGATTATGCAATGCAATACGTGTTATACTTTTGTAACTATGTGAAACTTACATTTTACGTGATCTACTTTATGCTTATACATGAAAACAAACTTTATTTTCTAAACAAATTATGATCAAGTCTCATCTGTTCCCCTATTTTCGATCTCCTAGATGTCTTCATCACATAACTCGAACGAAAGGAAAAAGTCAAAGTCCAACTCCAATTGCGACTCAATGTCTAAGAAGGATATGATGAAGTTTATGGACAAGCAAATGGCCAAGATTATCCCTGATATCCTCAGCAAAATCCGGCCAGACCCCAATAACACTGAATCCCCTCATGCCTCAGTCGATTCGAAAGTCGACTCGTCTAAGTCAACATTTTTGTTCAAACAACTTAACTCTTGCAGCCCGATGCCATTCACGGGCAAAGAGGGAGCGACTAAACTGCTTCAATGGTTCGATGGCATTGAAGTCACGTTTCGACAAAGCGGATGTCCCGAACACCTTCGCACCACCAACGCCACCGACGTCTTTCGATCGAGAGCTCTTAATTGGTGGACTGCTGAACGCAACGTGCGTGGTGATGACGTCACTTATGCGCTCACTTGGGCCGAGCTCAAGAAACTCATGAACGACGAGCTTTTTCCTCCTCACGAGCTCCAACAACTCGAGAACGAGTTTTGGACCATAAAACAAGTTGGGAGCGACAATACCGCCCTCACCGTTAGGTTTAAGCAACTTAGCATACTTTGCCCTTGTCAAGTCGATTCTACCGACAAGGCCATAGCCAAGTACATTCGTGCCCTACCTTCCTTTTTTTCCAACTACGTCGAGGCCGCTCAACGCAAAACCCTCGAAGATACCTACCGTTTAGCCGCCAAATTCAACCATAACCAAGTTCTGGCTGGAACCTTAGAAACAAAGGTTTCTACCAAAACGGTTCACCAAGCTACCACTGAACCAACGCCGAGTTATCCAAACCCTCACCTAAACCCAACACCAACGGAAAGAAGCGGAACGCTTTAAACCAAAACTACGCGGTTGTTACTCCGCCAAACCCTTCACAACAACAACTAGCCTTAACCCAAAACCCCGAACCAGTTAAGCGAGGCTACACTAGGATTTTTCCCAAGTGGGTGACTTACACCTATCATCACCCTACTACCGCACCATGCCACCTCTGCACTACGCGTAATAGGTTTGGGCACTTCAAACCCCATTGCCTTTTTGGCCAAAAGCTGCAAGGTGACTAAACCCAACCACCTGCCTAAAACCAAGTCCATCAGACAGCAAACAACGATCACACTTGCTACAAATGTGGCGACTAAACCATCTTAGCAACGTCTCTCCTCAACGCAACCAAACGCAGCAGCAAGCTCCTCATCGACGAGCTTCGTCATCACAGCTGCCCAGGCTTAGAACAGTAACGACGTTATCAACGGTACGTTTCTTGTAAACAATGTTTATGGTTCATGTTTATTTGATACTGGTGCAGATAGAAGTTTGGTATCCGTTGAATTCGAACCACTGCTTAAGTGTAGACGCTCTAGGTTGCCAAAATCGTTCATTGTCGAAGTCTCTAATGGTAAATCATCACTGTCGATTCCGTTCTTTCGAATTGTTCTCTCGATCTCAACGATCACAAGTTTTCATTTGATCTCATACGCATGCAATTGGGTTGTTTCGATATCATCATAGGCATGGATTGGCTTCGTAAAGTCCATGCAGAAGTTGTTTGTTCCGAAAAGTTCATTTGTTTACCTCTTCCATCTAGTGATTCACTACACGTTTTTGGTGAGAAACCTTCTAAAGGTCTTAAACTTATGTCGTGTATTCAAGAAGACAAGTACTTGCGCAAAAAGTACTTTGCCTTTCTTGCCCACGTCGTGGAAAAGAAGGACAAAGGAAAAAGCGCGAGTGATGTTCCGTCGTTTACGATTACCCCAACGTTTTTCCCGAAGACCTACCTGGTCCCCCTTCTCCTCGTTCCGTTGACTTTCGCATTGACCTCATCCCTGGCGCTACACCTGTTGCAAAATATCCTTACTGTCTCGCACCTTCGGAGATGCAAGAGCTATCGAGCCAACTTTCAAAAATTACTTGATAAAGGCTTTATATGCCCTAGTACTTCTCCTTGGGTGCCTTGGTCCTCTTTGTCAAAAAGAAATATGGATCATTCTGTATGTGCATCGATTACTGCAAACTGAACAAACTATTGTTAAGAACCGTTATCCCCTTCCTAGCATCGAAGATCTCTTCGTTGAACTACAAGGCGCAACTTGTATCTCTAAAATCGACCTTCGTTCTGGTTATCATCAACTCCGTGTCCTCGAAGAGGATATCCCTAAAATCGCCATTCATACTATATACGGTCACTATGAATTCATAGTCATGCCTTTCGATTTAACCATTGCACCCGCGGTTTTCATGGATTTGATGAACGTGTGTGTAAGTTATACTTGGATCGCTTTATGATCATTTTCATAGACGACATCCTCATCTACTCCAAAACGCAAGACGAGCACGAGCGACACTTGCGTCTAAACTTTGAACTTCTACGTAGGGAAAAACTGTACCAAATTCTCCAAGTGTGAATTTTGGTTAACATAAGTTCAATTCTCGGTCACGTTGTGAATGAGAAGGGCATACACGTGATCCCACGAAAATTAACGTTGTCGAGAACTGGATTGTACCTCAGTCCCGTCTGAGATTCGTTTCTTTCTCGGATTAGCGGGTTACTACCGCCTATTCATTTCCAACTTTTCGAAAATCGTCGTCCCTCTCACTTCCTTGACTCAAAAAGATAAACCTTTTGTTTGGGGTTCCGAATAAGAGGAGTCTTTTCAAACGCTCAAGGTCATGCTTTGCAATGCTCCTATTCTTGCAATGCTCAACGATTACCATTGCGAGATTCGCTACCATCCCAGTAAAGTGAATGTTGTGGCCAATGCTCTCAGTCCATGTGAAGAGTATTCATTGTTTTCAAATTGAATAACCTTCGTGAACACATTCGTGACACACAATGCTCGTCCGTTAACGAGAATAACACGTACAACGAGATGAAGTGTGGTGCTGAAGATCAACTCGTATATAAGCCTAATGGTATCTTTTACTATCTCGATCGTGCTTGGATTCCAAACTGTGGCAACCTCCGTGACTTCTTGATGAACGAAGCTCACAAGCCCCATATTCTATTCATCCTGGCATCGATAAGATGTATTAAGACCTTTGCATGTCTTATTGGTGGCCTGGTATGAAGAAATACATCGCCACCTACGTTTTGAATTGCCTTACCTTCTCCAAGGTAAAAGCCGAACACCAACGTCCCTCTGGCTTGTTCGAACAACCAGAAATTCCGGTCTGGAAATGGGAGAGCATAGCTATGATTTCATCACTAAACTTCCTCGTACCTCGTCTGGTCATGATCGCATTTGGGTAATCATTGACCGTTTAACCAAATCCGCTTATTTCCTCCCCATCCGTGAAGGTTACAAAGTCGAGAAATTAGCTCATATCTACATAGATGAAGTCATTTGTCGTCATGGTATTCCCATTGACATCATTTCTGACCTTGATGGTCGTTTCACCTCGCGTCTTTGGCAAACTTTTCAAAAGCCCTCGGTACTCATATTAACCTTAGTACCTCTTTTCATCCTTAATATGATGGTCAAATCGAGCGAACTATCCAAACTCTTGAGGATATGTTTCGCTCATGCGTAATCTATTTTGGTGGCAACTGGGATTCACACTTACCTTTGGTAGAATTCTCGTACAATAACAGTTATCACGCTAGCCTTCAAATGGCACCGTTCGTAGCATTGAATGGTCGTAAGTGTCGTTCGCCTATTTGTTGGCACGAGATCAAAGAAGCTCCAATCACCGGTCCCGAGCTCATACAAGAGACGATGGACAAGATCCTGCAAATTTGTGATAACCTACTCAAAGCTAGAAGTCGACAAAAGAGTTACGCTGACAAGAGACGTAAACCTTTGGAATTTAAGTTGGTCATCCCCTTGGAAAGGTGTAATTCGATTTGGTAAGAAATGGAAACTCGTTCATCGCTTCGTAGGTCCTTTCAAGGTTCTCGAAAGGATTGGCAAGGTAGCGTATCGACTGGACCTGCCTCAAGAGCTGAACAATGTTCATCCGACATTTCACGTCTCAAATATGAAGAAGTGTCTAGCTAAAGAAGGACTTCAAGTCTCACTCGGCGACTTACATATCAACGAGTCCTTGCACTTTGTGGAAAAAACTGGTCGAAATCATGGACCGAGAAACAAAGCAACTTAGGCACAGTCGGATTCCCATAGTCAAGGTTCGATGGGAAGGAAAACGGGGCACTGAATTCACTTGGGAACTCAAGTGTGAAATGAAGACCAAGCATCCGCATCTTTTTTTTGAGTCTTCCTCTTGAACAAATTTCGGGACGAAATTTCCTAAAGCAGGGGAGACTGTAACGTTTCGTATTTTTGTATTTTCCTTATTTAGAAAGTGTAATCGCATTTCTATTTTTGGAAATTTGTATTATTCTCTTAGTCATATTTTTAATTCCAACTTTGTAATCTGAGACGTTGATCATAGTGAAATTCTCATTTTACCCATACTTGTTATACATGCAATCAATCATTTAGAATACATACTTTCATGCAAATCATACTTATTATGCATGCAATACTCATACGTTACAACCTTTATACTTGAAATACTTGAAAAACGGTTAAAATATGTAAAATCAACCTAATCTAATACTCCCGTGCAAGCTGGAGCCGCTTCGCACGAAGTGATGGTCAGTTCGTACGAAGTGAACACTCCGCACGAAGAGACACTTCGCACAAACGCTTCTGACGGTAACTTGTCCCTATAAATACAACCCCACTTCACTACTTCAATCTTTCCGAATCTTCACACTCTCACTCTCAGATTTGCAAGTTCGTGACATACGATTCTCAGTCTTCTAAGTGAGTTTTAGCTCACATACCCTTCTTGTGTTCTTGTTTTTCTACTTTTCTTTTCTTTTGTACCAAGTGTTTAAGCTAAACCAAGTTCCGACGAACTTGTGTTTCAGCTAAAGTGAGAACGTTCGAAGCTTGGGCTATCCGAATTAAGTTCCACCACCACTGGTACATGTTTATATGTTGTATTTAATTATTTCATGACCAACCGGATTTATCAACCTTGTTGATAAGCTTAGTGCTTTGGTGAATCATATAACGAGGTTTCATGCCTCCTTGCTTGACCTCTATGACAAACTTGACTAACTATGGACTTAAACTATACATATAATACGTATTTTCTTATGAAAATCGCCAGGACATGATTCTAATAGAATTCTAGTTATGTGTTATGACCCTAGACTGTTCTGCCTCGTTGCCAAAATTCCCGTTCACAGAAATTAGTTTCGAAACGGGTGCAAAACAAGCTAAATCAATGATGTGGCACTTTTTCGATGTTTATTTTTCATACTAGGGATGAGATCGGTACGATACCGGTACCGATATCGTAAATACCGTTACCGAAATTTAGGAAATGTGGATACCGATTACCATACCGTATTTATAGAATCGGTAGCGGTACGGTATCGTATCCGTACCGGTATTTCGGTACTTTACCACATTGGTACCGCTTTGGTGTCATCCATTATTTTACCTAAAAAATATCATTCACAACCCATCCATTACTAACAGAACTAGTGTAATATATAGAGGAACGTAAACAAAAGGTAAACATATTAAGTACTCAAAAAATCAAAAGGTAAACATCTATCCGTTCGACTTTTAACATCCAAATTCCAACGTGTCTAAAAATGCATCATAATTGATCAAAAATAACCAAACAAAAGAAATGAGATATTTGTTTAATCTCGCTAATCTCTTTGCATTTTCCCTTTTCTTTTTTCGTTTTGCATATTTATCGCATCTTCAGTCTCTGTAGAAAACCAAGAAAGAAAGTTAATACATATTATTTGACAACCAAACCATTGAATGAATAAGAACTATTTTACCTATGGCATTTGTGTCATCCTTTAAAATATCATCTATGTCATCAATAATCGGATTTCTAGATTTTCTCACCCAATCTTGAGTGCAAACCAAAGCTTCAACAATGTTACTTGACAATCTTGTTCTATATGCGTCTAGGACACGACCGCTTTTACTAAACGCCGACTCGGATGCAACGGTGGAAATTTGAATTGCCAAAATATCTAATAATTAAATAGACAAATTTAATAAACAAAATTAACGTAACAAAAATGTAAAAGAAGCTTGAAAAGATAAAAACATTTTACCTCTAGCCATCCGAGACACAATTGGGAATCTAATAGCATTTTGTTTCCACCATATAAGTATGTCAAACCGTTTAGTAAAATCAACTCTTGGTTCTTGTAAGTACCTCTTTAACTCAGTATCTATTGCAGCCGAGTAACTTTCATCCACATTTAGAAACTCCGAAAAAAAAATCATTCTCACCATCACATTCCACA
The DNA here is from genome assembly GCA_947069175.1 of Scalesia atractyloides. Classification (NCBI taxonomy): domain Eukaryota; kingdom Viridiplantae; phylum Streptophyta; class Magnoliopsida; order Asterales; family Asteraceae; genus Scalesia; species Scalesia atractyloides. The sequence continues at coordinate 49,004,831 of CAMTDV010000004.1, read as the reverse complement.
ACATCTTCATTACGCATTTCTTGAGACGCCGAGTTGTTAACAACCTTATCGAACCGTTCTTTGTATGTTTTAAACAAGCTGTGTAACCTATTCTCAATATCTATAACCATACTCGACACTTTTTTTTAATTGCTTCTTCGGACATAAGATTTTCTTTTGTTATGTCATACCTAATCAGCTTTGTTAAACAATGTTCAAGAAAATATGACTTCATAGTGGGATCTAAGAGAATAGCAAAATACATAAAGTCATTAAGCCTATCATATTTCCCCCAACACTTATCATATTTATCGCGCATTGTGCCCGCCATTACATAAAAATCCAACTCCAAGTGGACAGACAGCTCATGTAAATGTTTGTCTACATCTAAGATTTCTCTAAAAAATGTGAACTAATGGCTTTGAAGATGCCGATACAATTTCCGTTTTGATCTTGAAATTTTCTAGAAACCCAAGCAATTTTTTGCACACTTTAAAGTCTAAACGCTCGAGCATTTTTTTTGTAAATCACGATGATAGCTACCATCTTTAAACTCATATGCAAAAAACACATCCTTAAGATCTAACCGCAATTTTCAACATCTCATAAGTGGAATTCCACCTTGTAGGCATATCAACACATAAAAACTTATTTGGGTCTACATTCAAATCTTCCATGCATTTTTTGAACTGACTTATTCTTTGTGTGGAATGTCTAACATACCTAATGGCCTTTCGCAAACATTCAACATGATGGTTATGTTCAAATAATCCATCCTTCACAATAAGGTTTAAACTATGTGCCATACACCAAACATGAAAATGTTTTCCACCATCATACAAATTAGTCAACTTTTTCACCAAAAGATCAATCATCTTATCATTACTAGAGGCGTTATCAACAGTCATTGTCATAACATTCTTTATCCCCAACCGTTAATACAATCTAACAATTCACGAGCCATGCATCCCCCTTATGACTATTAATGGGTCTAAAGTTAATAATGCATTTATGCATGACCTGTTACAACCATATAGTTAACCCTTTAACATGATGATGTCCAAGTATTAGTGGTCAAGTGAATGACGTTAGTTGGTTTACTTAAATAAGCCATCAACTTATTTCTTTCCTCTACATAATATTTCCCAATATCCTTAGATAATTTATGTCTTGAGGGAAACTTGAACTTCCCATTTAACGCGTTAGTGTACTCAACAAAAGCTGGATTTTCTATACGTTTAAAAGGTAGTTCACCAACAATAAACAAGGCTAGTGTAGCTTTTTTATTCTAACCTCGTCATGTTTCCAAAGACTAACACTACCTTCCCCATTATCTTCCTTTTTAAACACTAAATTATTTTGTTTTTCTTAGCAATTACATCAGGAATCTTTTCACAAGTAGTAGAGTGTTGGCGAAAACCGGTGTAATGGTACCATAGGACTTGACAAATCCCGTTCCCCACTTCCTAGGTTTGTTTGGAAGTAGGGAATGACAGAATCCGAATACATTTTTGATAAACCTTTGACTTGATAAGGGTTTATTCGACAGTCTCAAGGCTTGAATGTATGCGATAAACATAACTACAAAATGTTCATATCAAATGAAGCATTGGTTTTGCAAAACATGACTTTTGATTTAAACTTTGGTTTATTCAAGACATTGTTTTGTACAAGACATTTGTTATACAAGACATGGTTTATACTTAACATTATGACACATTACATTGTTTACATATGACATTTGACATTTGTTAGACAAGATATTTTTGGTGACTATTTTAATAAGTGATTTAAATAACGAGATATGTGTAATATGATAAAAGCATGATGGATACGCCGCTGGTACTTCCTATATATAAGTGCTTTTATGATATTACATATCGTAGCGTTATTTAAACCACTTCGTCAAAGATAAATACATGACACATTTGGCACAAATAACATATATTTTTCAAAAGACATTGTTTTACAAATGGCTTATTTTATACAATTCATTTTCATCCGGTTAATTATTTAACCATACATCCTTCTTTTAAATCATTTGATTTTCATATTGATTTTCATATGATTTTATAAAAGAAAACATTTTATAAGGTTCATGACTACTTTTCGTTAAACTATTATTTAAACTTCAAGTCATGAATCCTCATCAACAAAACCTATGTATCTCACAGGCATTTTTATGCTGACGTACCTATTTTCACATGTGTTTCAGGAGCTAATGTTTGAGGTTGATTATGCCACACGTAGGACGGACTTTGGGCTTTAGTGACTTAAAATCTACAAGACAGTTAATATTTTGTTTATTTTCTTTTATTCCAAGCGATTGTAATCAACTTTCATTCCATAATACAAAACTTTAAGTTACCATGGTTGTTGAAACAATACTTCTGTTACGACACTCCCCGACGTTTCTGCCGTGGTTTGTTGTTTTACGTGGTCGGGGTGTGACATGAAAGATTGGTATCAGAGCCATTGGTTATAGGGAATTAAGTTACTAGTAATGCTTTGACATAGACTATAACTTTTCTAGGACCCTAACACAAGTTATCTTGTGTTTAGAAGTTAAAACACTACCATCACCTATCCTTAGGTGAATAACAAAACAAAATGGAAGGCATAAAGTCAAAAATAAATCATCGATCTCTTTTAGCTTCCAAATTTTTCAAAATCTCGTCAAAGTTTGGGTTTTAATAATGTGAACACATGCAATCTGGAAGGGTGGGTGCCTGTACCCTGAGTTTTCTGTCTAAGGCTAGAGTGTTCGTACAAATCCACTTAATCGGACCAGTCACTCTTACCTAGGAACTCTTGGGGTGAGTGTCCACCTATAGGCTAAAGCATGTCTTTGCGATACATTAAAAAACCCATTTACTTTGATTAGTCACTATGTGTCGTTTTTTTGTTGCAAGTAAACGAACGAATGACCACCATCCTTTTATTTCGTCGATTTTTATGACATCTCATTTCCCAAACATTCATCTCACTCGTTTTCTCTCATGTTTTCCTCTTTTAGAATGCCTCCTCGACGAACCGTACCACCACCTAACACCGAACTGGCAACTATCATAGCACAATAGATGGCTGCTATGCTACCAAATCTCATTACTCAAATCAACCAAGCCAACAACAATAATAATGCTCCTTGCAACTTCAAACAGTTTAACTCGGCTAAACCACTCAAGTTTAGTGGTTCTGAAGGAGCAACTGGGCTCCTACAGTGGTTTGAGAGTCTTGAGAGTACTTTTCGCCATGTTCAGTGTCCTAATAATCGTAAGGTCGAGTTTGCTTCGAGCGTGTTCCAAAAGAGGGCGCTCACATGGTGGAAAGGAATGGTGAGAGATAGGGGTGCATATGTTGCTATGGGTCAGACTTGGGAGGAACTTAGAGCTCTAATGATGAAAGAGTTCTGCCACCGTCATGAAAAGAGGGCGCTTGAGAATGAGTTCCATGACCTAAAGCAAGACAGTGGTGAACATCGTGCGTATACCAATCGGTATGAGGAGTTAACCTTGTTGTGTCCTGAGATGGTGACGCCTTTGGATATGGCGATTGAAAAGTACATAGATGGTCTGCCAGATCCTGTCCAGGACATCATCACTGGCAGTAACCCTACATCTATCCGTTAAGCCATTGAGCTAGCAGCAACCCTTACTGAATCACAAGTCAAAAAGGGTAAGCTTCATCGAAAAGGTGACAAGAAACCGTCTGTTAAGTCTGAGAAGCAAAAGGGTAACAAAGCTGAAACCTCCAAGAAGTCGAGGAAGCGTAAGGCTTCCAAGAACTTCGCTCTCACTACACAACCTAACCAAGCTGCTCCTAAGCAACCTGCTCAACTACCGACCAAGAAACAGTATGTTGGCAATGCACCTTTGTGCAACAAGTGTAACAGTCACCATCAACCACATTTACAGTGCCGCATTTGTGCTAACTGTGGAAAATCTGGTCATCTTGCCAACACTTGTCGTTGTGCTCCTACCCAGAATCCAGTAGCCCAAAACCATGCTCAGCAGCCTGCACGACCTCACTATCGACCTGGGTCTTGCTACAATTGTGGGGATCTCACCCACTACAGAAACAGCTACCCGAAGTTGGCAAACGCAAACCCAGCTTGTGGACAAGCATTTAACATCAATGCTAATGAGGCTCGGGCTGACAATGAAGTGGTCAACGGTACGTTCTTTGTTAACAACCATCCTGCTTCAATTCTTTTCGATTCGGGTGTCGATAAGAGTTTTGTATCCCTAGCTTTTGAACCTTTGCTTTCCATGCCTAGAACCAAACTAGGAAAGCCCTTGACAGTCGAAATAGCTAGTGGCGAACCCCTTGTTCTTGACTCTGTCATCCGTGATTGCTAATTAAACCTTAACGACCATCTTTTTGCCATTGACCTCATGCCAATGCAACTCGGGAGCTTTGATATCATAGTGGGGATGGATTGGTTAGCCAAACATCATGCTGAGGTGATCTGTATTGATAAGATTGTTCGTATACCTCTCCCGTCTGGTGAAATCCTAGAGGTTTTAGGAGAAAAGCCCGTTAGTAGCCTTAAACTCATGACATGTACCCAAGCCCATAAATACCTACGAAAGAACTATGTTGCTTTCTTGGCACATATCGTAGAGGAAAAAGGCAAAAGCAAAACTATTCAAGGGTTGTTCGGGATTATCCCGAGGTATTCCCTAAAGATCTACCTGGTTTACCCCCAGCATGTCAAGTCGAGTTTCATATAGATCTTGTACCTGGTGCCAACCCTATAGCCAAATCCCTATACCGTCTTGCACCGTCGGAGATGCACGAGTTATCTACACAGCTTCAGGAGTTGTCTGACAAAGGATTCATTCGTCCGAGCTTTTCACCTTGGGGCGCTCCAGTCTTATTTGTGAAAAAGAAAGATGGATCATTCCGTATGTGTATCGATTAACGTGAGTTCAACAAACTCACAATCAAAAATCGATATCCCCTACCTCGTATTGATGATCTCTTTGACCAGCTCCAAGGTGCCACTTGCTTCTCAAAGATTGATCTACGTTCAGGGTATCATCAGCTTCGTGTTCTCAAAGAAGATATTCCCAAAACTGCTTTCCGCACTCGATACGGTCATTACGAGTTCACTGTTATGCCTTTTGGTATGACAAATGCTCATTCTATTTTTATGGACTTTGTAAGCCTTATTTAGACAAGTTCATCATTGTTTTCATTGATGACATTCTGATCTATTCCAAGTCTCGAGCCGATCACGAGCAACATCTCTGTTTAACGATGGAACTCCTAAAGAAAGAACAACTCTATGCCAAGTTCTCCAAGTGTGAATTTTGGCTTAAGGAAGTTCAATTCTTGGGACATATTGTCAACGAACAAGGTATTCATGTAGATCCCGCCAAAATCAGTGCGATTAAGGAACGGGATACACCTACTACTCTATCGAAGTTCGTTCATTTCTTGGTCTCGCGAGTTATTATTGTCGCTTTATCGCAAACTTCTCGAAGATTACGGTTCCCCTCACTGCTTTGACTCAAAAGAATAAACCTTTTGAGTGGGGACCCAAACAAGAAGAAGCTTTTCAGACCTTGGAAACAGAAGCTTTGTAATGCTCCTATTTTATACTTACCTGAAGGTAACGACGACTTTGTCGTTTATTGTGATGCATCGAACTTAGGCCTTGGCTGTGTTCTCATGCAAAGGAACAAAGTTATAACCTATGCATCAAGACAGTTAAAGATTCACGAAAAGAACTACACCACTCATGATCTTGAGATTGGTGCTATTGTTTTCGCTCTGAAAATTTGGAGACATTATCTATATGGTACAAAATGTGTGGTTTTCACCGACCACAAAAGTCTCCAACACATTTTCAATCAGAAAGAACTAAACATGAGACATCGACGATGGGTCGAACTTCTGAACGACTAAGACTATGAGATTCGCTACCATCCTGGTAAGGCGAATGTCGTAGCCGATGCTCTTAGTCGAAAAGAACGAGTCAAGCTACATCGTGTTCAAGTTCGATCTGATATTCAAAACCGTATCTCATAATCTCAACGAACTTGTGTTACACAAGGCGTGATTGGAGATGAATTACCACATCATCTTGAGCTTCAACATGAAACGAAAGACAATGGGTTGTTATATTATCTGAGCCGTTTGTGGGTTCCAAGTCAAGATAATCTCCGCACCTTGATAATGGATGAAGCTCATAAGTCTCGTTATTCAATTCATCCAGGTGCAGACAAAATGTATACGGATCTTCGTACTCAGTATTGGTGGCCGGGTATGAAGAAAGACATTGCCTTGTACGTATCTAAATGTCTTACTTGTCTCAAAGTTAAGGCAGAGTACCAATGTCCTTCTGGTTTGCTTGAACAACCAGAAATTCCGGTTTGGAAATGGGAAAGCATTGCAATGGATCTCATTACCAAATTACCGCGTACATCTAGAGGTCATGATGCCATTTGGGTAATCGTTGATCGTCTAACCAAGTTAGCACACTGTATAGCAATCCGTGAGGATTTCCCTGCTGACAAACTTGCTAAGATCTATGTGGATGAAATTGTATCTCGTCATGGTGTCCCTTTGGACATCATATCTAATCGTGATGCTCGATTCTCATCTCATTTTTGGAGGACCATGCAATCTGCCATGGGAACCAAACTTAACCTGAGCACTGTCTATCATCCTCAAACGGATGGACAATCGCAAAGGACAATCCAGATACTGAAGGATATGCTTAGAGCTTGTGTGATTGACTTTGGTGGTAGTTGGGATTCGCATCTACCTTTTATCGAATTCTCCTACACCAACAGTTATCATACCAGCATTAACATGGCTCCTTTCGAAGCTCTCTATGGTCGAAAATGTCGTTCACATGTCTGTTGGAATGAAATCGGTGAATCTCAATTCACTGGACCTGAACTCATTCAAACACGACAGATAAAGTCAAGATAATCCGTGATAATCTTTTGACAGCTAGAAGCCGTCAAAAGAGTTACGCGGACAAACGACGCAAGCCCTTGGTATTCCAAATCGGTGATCATGTCCTACTCAAGGTATCCGCTTGGAAAGGCGTGGTTAGATTTGGGAAGAAAGGAAAACTTGCACCTAGATATGTTGGACCATTCAAGATCATGGAGAAAATCGGAAAGGTGGCCTACAAACTTGAGCTACCTCCTGAACTTGGAAATGTTCATCCAACTTTCCACGTGTCCAATCTTAAAAAGTGTTTGGCTGATGAAAACCTCCACTTCCCTCTTGATGAAATTCGTGTTGATAACACGATGCACTTTATTGAGAAACATGTGAAAATATTGGACCGTGAAGTAAAAAAGCTCAAGCGCAGACATATACCGATTGTTAAAGTTCGCTGGGAGTCCAAACGTGGCCCTGAGTTTACTTGGGAACGAGAGGACCAAATGAAGGCGAAATATCCACATCTTTTTCCACAAGTTTGCTCTAGTTAAATTTCGGGACGAAATTTCCTAAAGTAGGGGAGACTGTGACATCTATGTATTTTAACCATCGTACAATTCCCAAACAATTTTGTAATTTTATAACATTGTGTTTTATTCCGAGATTTATTTTAATACTTATGACATTTCATATTTTCAATCCTTGTTAAATTCGACCTTTCAAATCACTTCTGGAAGTGAAATCGCAAACCGTTACGTAAACGTAATCAGTTTGACGCGACGTACACTCTGGAACAATGACATAAGCTAAACATACCCTAAATATCCTCTATATAACTTAGAAATAAGTTTTGAGGGCTTCGGTATGGCAAAAACATGCTTATTCAACTTCTGGGGCTATTTTGCAAATTCTGCGAAACTATGCCGTTACGGGTATTTCCTAATCCGGAACATGTACGCACATCCAAAAATTTTTGTAATCATTAAAATCTAGTATTTTAATGATTGGAATGCAAAAATATCATTCGTTACGCGTTTACGGTCATTTGCGCATTCGTTACGATTTTAGTCGTAATTAACCGAAAACCGCAACCGTGCGACTGAACGAACCAACACCCGGGACATTTTTGGACACATTTTAAGTTTCCTAAGCTTTATCGTCTTTATAAATATTAAAAATGAGGTTAACGAGTGTTAAAAGTGCAAAAATGCAACAAAACAAAGTGCAGGGACTAAAATGTCATTTTTCAAAACCTGTTGCCAGCATGAGGCCTTACGGACCGTATGTACAATGGCTTGCGGTCCGTAAGCCATGCCCAGCACAACAGGTTTCTTGGCAGCTTCTTGTTCATTTGTATTGACGCCTATAACTCGTTTTTGCCACACTTCTCCTGGTTGCAACACCTCACTAAACAATTGTAGTGATCCTACAACATCTCCTAATACTTGGAATGATCTTGTGGCTTCAAGAAATCTATAAATACCCTCACTGTTGCAACCATTTTCTTTGCTCATTTCCTTCTTTTCTCTCTATAACTCTAAGTGGAGACTACCACATTGTTAGAGGTCTCCCATCTGAGTTTTCTTGAGCTCTTAAGTGTTCTTCAAACACAAGTACGTGCTCTTCCTAGTCTTGTTTAGTTATTTTAGCTATTTCAAGCTAAAAGTCAAACAGTGTTTGACTTTCAGCTTTGACCATTAAATAGTCAAAGCAAAGTTCAATTGAGCTTTGCAACGTGATCGTAATCACGATGGTTATGATCCAAAGCGATCATGCCTACGGATTACCACGTTTACTAGTTGTAGTGACGAGTCAAAGTTTCGGTCAATAATGCGCAAAATGTGCATTGTACGACAGAACTATTGTTTTGATACCAAATCAGTTTTATAAACTTAGTTAGATATGTTAAACATGTCAAACTCGTCACTTTTAGTTTAGTGCTTGTTTAGGGTCGTAAGTCGAGCGGTCTTGACCACCGCTTTGACTTTCGAATCCGACCCGTTTGGTCGATCTTAGGATCCGACCAAACTCATATTTGTGACCATAGTTATATAGGGAATAATCCTCTGAGGATATACCTTATGGTCACGTCGTTTGGTTAGTATTATGATAGGTCATTATTATGCCCTTTATAAATGACCAAAATGCCCTTTTTGCACATAAATTCAATTTAAGCATATGTGGCTAAAGTTTTGACATATAAACTGATATTACAACATTATGAAACATGTTTGGGCATTCAAGAGTTATCATAGAACATGTTTAACCATCCGATCACGCGTTTACGCAAATGACACGTTAAAGTAGCGTAAACTACCTTAACGGGTCATTACGGGTCAAAAGCACTAAGGATCACTTCCAAATCAGAATGTTGAGTTTATTAAATCATACCATATGAGTTCGAACACTCATTTGATTTATAAGACATCATTCTATCCAATCCGCCGATTAAAGTCCCGACTTATTAAAATAATTATCCGATCTTAGGAACCATTTGATTCCTCGTACCCTTGAGCTTTATTATTCTTCTTGAACAAGGATACTTTTGCAACCCCAAGTGAGTACATCGACCCCTCTTTTATATTATTCAAATATTTCGGGGTGAAACACATGTGCCAAATCGATACTTTCATGTTTTTGCGCTTTCATGACATATACTTGCTATGTTCATCTAGTACATATATAGTACATGATTTCAATTATGTTTTGCTATGTATGTTGACTGAGCATGCTAGCACATTGATTTCAAAGACATCTTTTGCGGCATATGTTGACTTAGCATATGAGCACATTGATTTACATTACATTTTGCTATGTATGTTGACTGAGCATGCTAGCACATCGATTTTATGGACATTTCTACTTTGTATGTTGACTTAGCATACTTAGTACATGGTTTAATGACATTTTCATGACATTGCTTACATTGACTATGACATTTGGTTTGTTTAACGGGACATAATACATTCATTAACATTGATCACGTCGCCCGATAGTATGTAATGGTACCATAGGACTTGACAAATCCCGTTCCCCGCTTCCTAGGTTTGTTTGGAAGTAGGGAATGACAGAATCCGAATACATTTTTGATAAACCTTTGACTTGATAAGGGTTTATTCGACAGTCTCAAGGCTTGAATGTATCCAATAAACATAACTACAAAATGTTCATATCAAATAAAGCATTGGGTTTGCAAAACATGACTTTTGATTTAAACTTTGGTTTATTCAAGACATTGTTTTGTACAAGACATTTGTTATACAAGACATGGTTTATACTTAACATTATGACACATTACATTGTTTACATATGACATTTGACATTTGTTAAACAAGACATTTTTGGTGGCTAGATTTAAATAATGAGATGCGTGTAATATGATAAAAGCGTGGTGGATACGCCGCTGGTACTTCCTATATATAAGTGCTTTCATGATCTTACATATCGTAGCGTTATTTAAACCACTTCGACAAAGACAAATACATGACACATTTGGTACAAATAACATATATTTTTCACAAGACATTGTTTTACAAATGGCATATTTTATACAATTCATTTTCATCCGGTTAATTATTTATCCACACATCTTTCTTTTAAATCATTTGATTTTCATATTGATTTTCATATGATTTTATAAAAGAAAACATTTTATAAGGTTCGTGACTACTTTTCGTTAAACTATTATTTAAACTTAAAGTCATTAATCCTCATCAACAAAACCTATGTATCTCACAGGCATTTTTATGCTGACGCACCTATTTTCACATGTGTTTCAGGAGCTAATGTTTGAGGTTGATTATGCCACACGTTGGACGGACTTAGGGCTTTAGTGACTTAAAATCTACAAGACAATTAGAATTTCGTTTATTTTCTTTTATTCCAAGACATTGTAATCAACTTTCATTCCATAATACAAAACTTTAAGTTACCATGGTTGTTGAAACAATACTTCTGTTACGACACTCCCTGATGTTTCCGCCGCGGTTTGTTGTTTTACGCGGTCGGGGTTTGACAGCCATGGTCAAGTTCGGGTGAACTTGTCCTTCACAAGACAAGTTCGGGTGAACTTAATCATGAGCTCTACAAGTTCGGGCGAACTTGTCTCATACCACTCACAAACTTAACGTTTTGCTCCGAAACACAGACTCGATATTATACGATAACGTAGGTAACAGGAATATGCATCAAAGTATTGATGGGATGAGTGTCCGGAAAAATTTGGCGATAGAAATTTTTTCGAGTTTTCGATGACCGAACCGGGATGTTCGGGGACACCGTCTGGAGCTTCAGAGTACAGATTTGATGATACGATTGCAAAATTGAGATATTGGGATAGTCACTGATACCGATGCAGAATGTTGATCATTTGGGTATTGTGACTAGTAATGGGCCTAAACGTTAAATCCGCATTTGTTAAATACTGAAAGCTCCGGATTTGAGGGGGAATTTCAGTGAAAATTTCAGTATTGTCAGAACTTGCAAAAATGAGGGGGAATAAAAATTTTACGTTATATGAAGATTCCGGCATTTTTGAAATTCGTGACTGCTGCAACAGTATCCGAGCGGTTACGATTGCAGATTAACCGGGAAATGCAGAAGATTGAGATTCATTGGGTATTTCAAATTGATGTCTAGTTTGAAAGCGGGTGGTTACATAACTGAGTCTTGCAGGAGTTGTTTATCAGATTCTGCGGTCATGGTTGTGGATTGACACCTGAGTCGTGCGTATGGTTTGGAAGCACATACGACTGCCTATCTTTAACTCTGCTTTACACATGAATTATTGACTGGACTAACCGCCAGGAGAAAAGGATGCTCTGTAGTTTCAGTTTCCCCGGGTTGTACGCGGTACCATGATTAAAGAAGATGATTTATGGGATCGGATCTTCCAGGTAAAGAGGTGTACCAGTTGCTGACAAAAGAGGCTATATATTTGGGATTCCGTGATCACAGGAAGTTCAGATTTCTCAGATCATGATTCAGCTTGATGCTTAAGGGATATAGGATTTAGGTCCTGATCTCCGATGTGGGGTTGGCGCATACACGACTGCTTATCATTAACTCTGCAAAGCAAATGAACGGTTTTGATCGGGTAAGCCGAAAATAGGGATGTTTTGTAGTTTCAAGGCGCCAGGTTCAACAGACATAGCTATATATCTGTTATTGTGACTGAAGAGGAAGAATGTGCTTTTGATTACGGATGTATGTTTCTCAGATTCGATGCATTACCAGATTATCTGTTTTCCGATGAAGATTTGCTGATTGAGCAGATTACCGATTTGCTGATCAAATCAGGATTTCAGATTTTCAAGGGTATTCGCTGATTTGAAGTTTTCCGATGCGGAGATTCAAAGTTTCTTATCAATTTCCGGTTGAGTTTTTGATATTTTAGGAGTGTGCGGAATAAACTCTCGATGCTCAACGCTTATTCAAAAACTGAACTCGGATGTGGTTATCGTCGAAACGAAGAAGCTGCTGCATTGATTAGCTTTGAGTTGATGATTATTCAAGAAAATTTGATTGATCGAGCAAATCAGAGGAGGTCGGAAACCGTGCAACCAAAGTTCTGAACTGGAGATTTCAGTGGAATTGAAAGTTGATAATGCGAGCCCGGATCATCAATTAAGGGGGAATTTGTTGACGCGTCTCGACGACATCGATAGACACCTTGATTGAAGTTGCAGAATATTCAAACACAGCTCAGAGATTTGAAGATCAAGATCAAGCTTTGACAGTAACGAACAAGGAGGAGTCTGTTGATGCATTTTGTGTTCGTGACTTGTCCAATAGGCTAGATTGAGCGTGTGTTGAATATTATATAGGTTAGAATCGAACACACGACCAAAATTTGGAGCAAATAGTGAAATTGGGAAAAAGTTCGCCCGAATTTGACCTGTGAAGGTCAAGTTCGCCCGACCTTGACATGTCATGGTCAAGTTCGTCCGAACTTGTCCATGCACACTCCGGGCGAACTTGTTAACCTATATATAGGTGTGTTGTTCATTTGTCATGTAAGTTTTTGGCATCCCTACGGTGAGGTGCTGCCGGATTCTCTCTAGGAACTCCGGCAGCTGGACTTAAAGATGTATACTCTTTTGGTATGAATGAAGACTTCCGCTGCATTCTGTTTCTACTCTATTCTTAATAACATTCTACCGAAACTGCTATATACGTTTATGCACCAACTTCCATCTAGAACCGCCTAATCATGGACCTTCATTAGACATGTCAAAACATGTCTAATTCATCACTTTTGTTTTACTGCTTGTTTAGACTCATAAGTCTAGCGATTTTGACCGCTGCTTTAACTTTCGAATCTGACCCATTTGGTTGATCTCTGAATCCAACCAAATACATATTTATGACCATAATTATAAAGGGAATAACCCTTTGAGGGTATACCTTATGGTCATGTCATTGGTTGGTGTTATGATAATGAGTTGTTATGACTTTCAATAATGACCAAAATGCCCTTTTCGCAAATAAATCAACTAAGAGAATACGTAACATAAAAATTGACATACAATCTGATGTAACAACAATATTAAACATATTTTGGTAATTAGGACTTATCATAACATATATCTAACCATCCGATTGCGTAGTTACGCAACTGACGTGTTAAAGTGGCTTAAACTACCTTAACGGGTCATAACGGGTCATAACGGGTCAAAAGCACTTAAGCATCTTTCCAACTCAGAATGTTAACTTTATTAAATCATTTCATATGAGTTCCAATACTCACTTGGTTTATAAAATCTCATTCTGTCCGATTCTCCGATTTCAAATCCCGATATTTACACACTTATCCAATTTTAGGACACGCTTGATTTTTCGGACTTTTGAGCTTGTTTGATCTTCGATTCAAGGTTACAATAGCAATCACAAGTGAGTACATAGTCCCCTCTTTTATGTTATGCAAATATTTTGGGTGATTCATATGTGCTAAATCATTTTCAAGTTTATAAGATACAAAAACTATGGTTTATATAAACAATATGATTTCAATAATGTGAATGTACTTGTTGGTGCGTTGTATCCATAACAAGAATAACATTCATTAACAATGGCCAAGCCGACCAGTAGTAAGTTACGGCGCCTAGGACTGACAATCCCGTAACCAAAATTCTTGGGGGTTGTGGGGAAGTTTGCTAAGCGACTGAAACTTTATTTGTAACAAACCCTTTGGTGCCTTGTTATACGATTAAGGGACCCCTTGGGTGGTCTCGAACAAGTCAACAAAGGTTTGAATGTATTCACGAAACGACCAAAAGTTTTCACAACTAAGACAAGGAACGATGAACGATTGGTTTATTACAAAGAACGATTAACGACTAGTTTATAACAAAGAACGATGAACAATGGACGATTGGTTATGATAAGTGATTTAGATAACAGGACGGGTGTAATGTGATAAAAGCATGGTGGATACACTGCCGGTACTTCCTATATACAAGTGCTTTTATCGTATTACATTCATGGCGTTATTTGCATCACTTGAACAAATGTATTCAAACGGTGACACGCAACGATTTCAATTAAAGATATAAACGATACGAGTTATTTCAAGACAATTTACAACTTGGATACAAAACAAATGATTTCGAGTCAAGGTTCATGGCTACTAGATTTTATAAACTTTTAACCACATGTTTTAGTCGATTAACTATTGTAATATCAAATACTTTTAAAACAAGATTTTCACATACGACTCTAGTAGTCGGAACATATATTGCAATATATATATATAAATCCATGAACTTGACACATACACAAAACCTATGTACTCGCCGGCATATTTTGCTGACTCATTTTCACATATGTTTCAGGGAACAATGCTTGATGATGCTGATGCATGCTCATGTAGGAACGGACGTGGACCTTAGTGCTTATAAAATAAGAAATACAATAAATATGCTTGTTTGTTTGTTTAAGTTTGTTTGAAAGTTCTAAAACAATATGACAATATAGTCTATGTTTAATATCCAATAAAACGAAATATGAAATACCATGTGTTGTTGAAACAATCTGTTAACGTGACTCCCCAAGTGTTACCGCGCGTGTTGTTTTACGTAATTTGGGGTGTTACAGGTTGGTATCAGAGCACTGGTTATAGGGAATTAGGTTATTAGTAATGCGTTGACCTAGACTATAACCTTCCTAGGACCCTAACGCAAGTTTACTTGCGTTTAGATTTAAAATGCAATATAATCACCTATCCTTAGGTGATTACCAAAACAAAACCACAAATTTCAAATTCGTTTTTGAAAATCCATCTATCCTTAGATGATTTGTTTTTGGCGTAAGCCTTCGAAGTTTTCAAAATCTCGTCAAAGTTTGGGTTTTAATAATGTGAACACGTGCAATCTGGATGGTGGGTGCATGTACCCTGAGTTTTCTGTCTAAGGCTAGAGTGTTTGTACAAATCCACTTAATCGGACCGGTCACTCTTACCTGGGAACTCTTGGGGTGAGTGTCCACTTATAGGCTAAAGCATGTCTTCGCGATACATTATAAGACCCATTTACTTTGATTAGACACCGTGTGTCATTTGTGAGTTTTAAGAAACAAACAAGTAACCACCATCCTTATGTTTTGTTGATATTTTTGATGCCTTTATTGATTTTTTTCCGAATGTCAATCTCACATATCTTTCATCATGTTTCTTTTCTAGAATGCCTTCTCGACGTGATACAACTCAAAATGCTGAAATGGTTGCACTTATCGTTCAGCAAATGGCTGTGATCCTCCCGAACCTAGTGACTCAATTAAATCAAGCGAACAACAATAACAATAATAATGCACCAGCTCCGTGCAACTTCAAACAATTCTGTTTGGCTAAACCACTTCAGTTCACTGGGTCTGAGGGAGCTACGGGACTTCTTCAATGGTTTGAGAGTCTCGAAAGCACGTTTCGTTTTGTTCAGTGTCCAAATGAGCGAAAGGTCGAGTTGCCATCTAGTGTGTTCAAGAAAAGAGCTTTGACATGGTGGAATGGTATTATGAGGGACAGAGGTGCTGAAGTGGCCTTAGCTCAAACATGGGAAGAGCTTCGGGCTCTTATGATGAAGGAGTTCTGTCCTCGCCACGAGCAAAGGGCATTGGAGAACGAACTTCATGATCTTAAGCAAGACAGTGGTGAGAGTCGTGCTTATACCGACCGATACGAGGAGTTGGTTTACTTTGTCCTTCGATGGTGACGCCTTTGGATAAGCCGATCGAGAAGTATATCGATGGTTTACCTGATCCTGTGCAAGATATCGTCACTAGTAGCAACCCTACCACCGTTCGACAAGCTATTGAGTTAGCTGCAACCTTAACCGATTCACAAGCCAGGAAAGGTAACCTTCATCGCAAGGGAGATAAGAAATCCTCTGCTAAGTCAACCCAAGAGAAACCAAAGGGAAACAAAGCCGAGCCTTCCAAACGATCGAAGAAGCGAAAGGCTTCTCAAAACTTTGTTGTTACTGCTCAACCTGCGCAACCTGCTCCAACTGCTCCCCAAAACCAACCAGCTCAACCCCCGGCAAAGAAACCTTATGCGGGAACTACACCGCTTTGCAACCGTTGTAATGGTCATCATCAAGTTCATATACCATGTCGACAGTGTACTACCTGTGGAAAACTTGGTCACCTGGCAAATATTTGTCGCTTTAACCCAAACCTAGCTGCACAGAACCCAGTTCAACCACAAGCAAATCCCGCTCGACCTCACATTCCGCCTGGTTCATCTTTTAACTGCGGTGAAATGGGTCACTATAAAAACAATTGCTCGAGGTTAGCAAACGCAAATCCAGCTCGTGGACGAGCTTTTAATATGAACGCCAATGAGGCCCGTGCTGATAACGAAGTCGTTAACGGTACGTTCTTTGTTAACAATCATGCTGCTACTGCTCTTTTTGATTTGGGTGCCGATAGAAGTTTTGTATCATTAGCCTTTGAGCCTTTGCTTTCGATGCCTAGAACTAAACTATGAAAGCCCTTGTCAGTTGAAATAGGCAATGGTGAACCTCTCATACTTGATTTCATCATTCGTAACTGCCAGTTGAACCTCGATAACCATCTTTTTCCTATCGACCTTACACCAATGAAACTCGGAAGTTTCGATGTTATTATAGGAATGGATTGGTTAACCAAGAACCATGCCGAAGTTATTTGCTTTGACAAGATAGTTCGAATACCTCTTACTTCTGGTGAAACCTTGGAAATTCATGGAGAGAAACCCGCTAGAAACCCAAAAGTACTTAGGGAAGAATTATGTGGCGTTCTTGGCACATATCATAGAGGAGAAAGTAAAGAACAAGAGTATTCAAGATATTCCTATTATCCAAGACTATCCTGAGGTTTTTCTCGAAGATCTACCTGGTTTATCCCGGCACGTCAAGTTGAATTCCGTATTGATCTTGTACCTGGTGCTAACCCGATAGCCAAATCTCCTTACCGTCTTGCACCGTCTGAGATGCAAGAGTTATCGAAACAACTTCAAGACTTATCTGACAAAGGTTTCATTCGTCCGAACTTTTCTTCGTGGGGTGCTCCCGTGTTATTTGTGAAAAAGAAGGATGGATCTTTCCGAACGTGTATCGATTATCGTGAGCTCAACAAACTCACGATCAAGAATCGATATCCCCTACCTCGCATTGATGATCTGTTTGATCAGCTTCAGGGTGCTACATGTTTTCGAAGATCGATCTGCATTCTGGATATCATCAGCTTCGTGTTCACGAGGAAGATATTCCTAAGACTTCTTTCCGCACTCGATACGACCATTATGAGTTCACTATTATGCTTTTCGGGTTGACAAATTCTCCAGCTGTATTCATGGACTTAATGAATCAGGTTTGTAAACCTTATCTGGATAAGTTCATCATTGTTTTCATCGATGACATTTTGATTTATTCCAAGTCTCGAGCCGAGCACGAACAACATCTTCATTTGACAATGGAACTTCTAAAGAAAGAACAGTTTTATGCCAAATTCTCCAAGTGTGAATTTTGGTTGAGAGAAGTTCAATTCTTGGGACACATAGTCAATGAGCAAGGTATTCATGTGGATCCTTCCAAAATCGATGCGATTAAGGATTGGAAAACACCCACTACTCCCACAGAAGTTCGCTCATTTCTTGGTCTTGATGGTTACTATCGACGGTTTATTGCGAACTTCTCAAAGATCGCGGTTCCCGTCACTGCTTTGACTCAAAAGAATAAACCTTTTGAGTGGGGACCCAAACAAGAGGAAGCTTTCCAAACTTTGAAACTAAAACTCTGTGATGCTCCTATTTTGTCTTTACCCGATGGCAATGGTGATTTCGTGGTTTATTGTGACGCGTCGAATTTAGGCTTTGGTTGTGTTTTCGGGATAAAGTCATTGCATATGCGTCAAGACAATTGAAAGTCCACGAGAAGAATTATACAACTCATGATCTTGAGTTAGGAGTTGTTGTCTTTGCTCTCAAAATTTGGAGACACTATCTTTATGGAACGAAGTGTGTGGTTTTCACGGACCACAAAATCTCCAACACATATTCAATCAAAAGGAGCTAAACATGAGACAACGCGTTGGGTAGAGCTTCTAAATGATTACGATTGCGAAATTCGCTACCATCCTAGTAAGGCGAATGTTGTGGCTGATGCGCTCAGTTGTAAAGAACGTGTCAAGCTTCATTGTGTTCGAGTTCGATCCGATATCCAAACACGTATTCTTGAAGCCCAACGCACTTGTGTAACCCAAGGTTTGTTGAAAGACGAAGTACCTCACCAACTCGAACTTCAAATTGAAACGAAAAACAATGGATTACTATACTACATGAACCGTTTGTGGGTTCCGAATTAACACATTCTCCATGCTCTATTAATGGACGAAGCTCATAAGTCTCGTTATTCGATTCATCCTGGTGCTACAAAAATGTACAAGGATCTCTGTACCCAGTATTGGTGGCCGGGTATGAAGAATGATATTGCCTTGTATGTGTCTAAATGCCTTAGTTGTCTCAAAGTCAAGGCCGAGCATCAACATCCGTCTGGTTTATTGGAACAACCGGAGATACCGGTATGGAAGTGGGAGAACATTGCGATGGATCTCATTACTAAGCTACCGCGCACATCTAGAGGTCATGATGCCATTTGGGTAGTCATCGATCGTCTAACGAAGTTAGCACACTTTTTGGCAATTCGTGAGGATTACTCTGCTGACAAGCTCGCCAAGATCTATGTTGATGAGATTGTGTCTCGTCATGGTGTTCCTTTGAATATCATATCTGACCGAGATGCTCGGTTCTCATGTCATTTCTGGAAGACTATGCAATCTGAAATGGGAATCAAACTTAACCTGAGTACTGCTTATCATCCTCAAACGGATGGACAATCTGAGAGGGCGATTCAAACTCTGGAGGATATGCTCCGAGCTTGCGTTATCGATTTTGGTGGTAGTTGGGACTCACATCTACCATTGATCGAATTCTCCTACAACAACAGTTATCACGCCAGCATCAACGTGGCGCCTTTCGAAGCTTTATACAGTCGAAAATGTTGTTCACCTGTCTGTTAGAATGAAGTTGGAGAGTCGCAGTTTACTAGTCCTGAACTCATCCACGACACAACCGAAAAAGTCAAGAAAATTTGCGATAACCTTCTAACAGCTAGCAACCGTCAAAAGAGTTATGCGGACAAGCGACGCAAGCCCTTGGAATTCCAAGTTGGTGATCACGTCCTACTCAAGGTATCCCCTTGGAAAGGAGTGGTGAGATTTGGAAAGAAAGGAAAACTTGCACCACGATACGTTGGACCATTTAAGATCGTTGAAAGAATCGGAAAGGTGGCCTACCGACTTGAGCTACCTCCTAAACTCGGGAATATTCACCCAACTTTCCATGTGTCCAATCTAAAGAAATGTTTAGCTGATACAAATCACCATATTCCATTTGATGAGATTCACGTTGATAATACTATGCATTTTGTCGAGAAACCGGTGGAGATTATGGACCGCGAAGTCAAGAAACTCAAGCGAAGACGAATCCCGATAGTCAAAGTTCGCTGGGAATCCGAATGTGGCCTAGAATTTACCTGGGAACGAGAGGATCAAATGAAAGCAAAGTACCCATATTTGTTCTCACAAGTTTCCTCTAATTAAATTTCGGGACGAAATTTCCTGAAGTATGGGAAACTGTGATATCTGTGGCGATCCGAGCATGTAACAATATCAAACAAGTTATCAATGAATGGAATATTATGTTTTATTTGAGAATTTTGTTTATTTATTATGATTATTGCACACATTTGATTCTTGCACAATTCTGAACTCTTGAATCGCTTCTGTAAGCGAAACTGGTAAAACGATACGTAAACGAAACCAAATTAACGCAACGTACGCTCCGGAAAAATGACACAAGATTAACATAGCTTAAATAACCTTTACATAACTTAGAAATAAGTTTTGGAGGGTTCGGTATGGCAAAAACCTGCTTATGCAACTTCAGGGGCTATTTTGCAAATTCTGCGACACTATGCCTTTTCGTGTAGATCGCTATTCAGAACATGTACAAACATCCAAAAATTTTTGTAATCATTTAATATCATATTTTAGTGATTGGAATGCAAAAATATCATTCGCCACGCATTTTCGGTCATGCACACGTTCGTTACGATTTTCGTCGTAATTAACCGAAAGCCGCAACCATACGACTAAACGAACCTACCTATGGAACATTTTTTGACACATTTCAAGTTCCCTATACTTTATTGTCCTTTTAAAGCTTAAAAATGAGGATAACGGTGTTAAAGTGCCAAAACACGTCAAAAACAAGTGCAGGGACCATTTCTGCCAATTTCTAAAACTTGGGACCAGCTGAGGTGGATGCGGACCACATCCACAAACCCACGCGGTCCGCATGGGGTGCCCAGCTCACCAGAAACATGGCAGCAACTGGTTATCTTTCTTGTTGACTCATCGAACGAACTTGCCACCTTATTTCCTGCTTCTAACATGTGTTGTGACACTAATCCAACTTAGTGATGATTCATGGACACTTGTCATGCTCTTATAACATCAAATTCAACTATAAATACCAAGTTGTTCTTCATTTTTGAACCTTTTCAACCATCTTCTTTGATCCATTACGCTACAATCCGAATTTGCAACCATCTTTGGAACTTCCTCTGTGATTCTTTGGTAACCCGTGGTGCTTGTAAGTATTTCATTCAAGTCTTGTTCCATTTTTTAGCATATTTGAGCTAAAAATCAAATAGTTTGACTTCTATTTGACTCTCGGTTTTGATCATGAATTGGTCAAAACAAAATCCAATTGAACTTGTTAATATGATCATAATCCCTAATGATCCTACCTACTGATTTCTATCTTTTCTAGTCATTTTGACAAGTCAAAGTTTCAGTCAAAAATGCGATTTTTGCGCAAGTTGCAACGGAACCATTTTCGAGTGTCAAAACAGTTTGTTTTGGTATCAAAACTCTTTTATAAACTTATTTAGACATGTCAAAACATGTCTAATTCGTCACTTTTGTTTTAGTGCTTGTTTAGACT
The DNA here is from genome assembly GCA_947069175.1 of Scalesia atractyloides. Classification (NCBI taxonomy): domain Eukaryota; kingdom Viridiplantae; phylum Streptophyta; class Magnoliopsida; order Asterales; family Asteraceae; genus Scalesia; species Scalesia atractyloides. The sequence continues at coordinate 48,983,407 of CAMTDV010000004.1, read as the reverse complement.
CATAAGTCTAGCGGTTTTGACCACCGCTTTGACTTTCGAATCTGACCCATTTGGTTGATCTTTGAATCTAAACAAATACATATTTATGACCATAATTATAAAGGGAATAACCCTCTAAGGTTATACCTTATGGTCATGTCATTGCTTAGTGTTATGATAATGAGTTGTTATGACTTTCAATAATGACCAAAATGCCATTTTCGCAAATAAATCAACTAAGAGCATATGTAAGATAAAAATTGACATACAACCTGATGTAACAACAATATTAAACATATTTTGGTAATTAGGACTTATCATAACACATATCTAACCATCCGAATGCGTAGTTACGCAAATGACGCGTTAAAGTGGCTTAAACTACCTTAACGGGTCATAACGGGTCAAAAGCACTTAAGCATCTTTCCAACTCAGAATGTTAACTTTATTAAACCATTTCATATGAGTTCCAATACTCATTTGGTTTATAAAATCTCATTCTATCTGATTCTCCGATTTCAAATCCCGATATTTACACAATTATCCGATTTTAGGACACGCTTGATTTCTCGGACATTTGAGCTTGTTTGATCTTCGATTCAAGGTTACAATAGCAATCAAAAGTGAGTACATAGTCCCCTCTTTTATATTTTGCAAATATTTTGGGGTGATTCATATATGCTAAATCATTTCAAGTTTACAAGATACAAAAACTATGGTTTATATAAACAATATGATTTCAATAATGTGAACAAACTTGTTGGTGCGTTGTATCCATAACAAGAATGACATTTATTAACAATGGCCAAGCCGACCAGTAGTAACTTACGGTGCCTAGGACTGACAATCTCGTTACCAAAATTCTCGGGGTTTGTGGGGAAGTTTGGGAAGCGACTGAAACTGTATTTGTAACAAACCCTTTGTGGTTTGTTATACGATTAAGGGACCCCTTGGGTGGTCTCGAACAAGTCAACAAATGTTTGAATGTATTCACGAAATGACCAAATGTTTTCACAACTAAAACAAGGAACGATGAACGATTGGTTTATAACAAGGAACGATGAGCGATTGGCTTATAACAAAGAACGATGAAAAATGGACGATTGGTTATGATAAGTGATCTAGATTACGTGACGGGTATAATGTGATAAAAGCATGGTGGATACACCGCCGGTACTTCCTATATATAAGTGCTTTTATCATATTACATTCGTGGCGTTATTTGCATCAATTGAACAAATGTTTTCAAAGATGACAAGCAACAATTTCAATTAAAGATATAAACCATACGAGTTATTTCAAGACGATTTACAACTTGGATTTACAAAACAAATGATTTCGAGTCAAGGTTCATGGCTACTAGATTTTATAAACTTTTAACAACATGTTTTAGTCGATTAACTATTGTAATAACAAATGCTTTTAAAACAAGATTTTCACAAACGACTCTAGTAGTCGGAACATATATTGCAATATATATATATATATATATATATATATATATATATATATATATATATATATATATATATATATATATATATATATATATATATGTATGTATGTATAAAGCCATGAACTTAACACACACAAAACCTATGTACTCACCGGCATATTTTGTTGACTCGTTTTCACATATGTTTCAGTGAACAATGCTTGATGATACCGATGTATGCTCATGTAGGATCGGACGTGGACCTTAGTGCTTATAAAATAAGAAAGACAATAAATATGCTTGTTTGTTTGTTTTTAAGTTTGTTTGAAAGTTCTAAAATAATATGACAATATAATCTATGTTTAATATCCAATAAAACGAAATATGAAATACGATCTGTTGTTGAAACAATCTGTTAACATAACTCCCAAGTATTTCCGCCGCGTGTTGTTTTACGCGATTTGGGGTGTTACAGTCCTAGAATCGGATAACTATGTAAATGTCGGGACTTTAATCGGAGGATTCGGATAGAATGAAGCTTTATAAACCAATTGAGTGTTGGAACTCATATGAAATGGTTTAATAAAGTTAACATTCTGATTTGCAAATAATCCTAAGTGCTTTTGAACCGTTATGACTCGTTAAGGTAGTTTACGCTATTTTAACGGGTCATCTGCGTAAACGCGTGATCGGATGGTTAAATATATGTTATGATAAGTATTAAATGCCCAAACAAGTTTAAAAATGTTATAACCTCAGTGTATAAGTCAAAAGTTGGATTACATATGCTTAAAATGGATTTATGCGCAAAAAGGGAGTTTTGGTCATTACAAAGGGCATAACTAGCGACTTATCATAATACTAACAAAACGGCGTGGCCATAAGGTATAAACTCAGTAGGTTATTCCCTATACAACTATGTCACAAATATGTGTTTGGTCAGATCCTAATATCGACCAAACGGGTCGGATTCGAAAGTCAAAGCGGTGGTCAGGACCGCTCGACTTACGACTCTAAATAAGCATTAAACTAAAAGTGACGAGATAGACATGTCAAAACATATCTAACTAAGTTAAAAAATGTTTTGGTATCAAAACTTAGTGTTTTGATACCCGAAAATAGTTTCGTCGCAAAATGCACATAATGCGCATTTTGACCGAAACTTATACTCGTCACTTCGACTAGTAAACGTGGTAATCAGTAGGTATAATTGCTATGGATCATAACCCTCGTGATTACGATCACGTTGCAAAGTTCAAATGAACTTTGTCTTGACCAACACTGTTTGACTTTTAGCTTGAAATAGCTAAAAAAATAAGTAAACAAGACTATGAGAGAGCACTTACTTGTGTTGAAGAACACTTGAAGAGCTCAAGGATGAAGAATGCTTAGATGGGAGGCCTCCACAAAGATGGTAGCACTCCAACTTAGAGCAAGGAGAGAAAGAAAAGAATTGAGCAAGTTGAAGTGAAGGATTTGATTGCTATTTATAGAGTTCTTGAAGCCACAAGATCATTACACGTGTCCAATCTGTTGTCACAATTTTTTATGTTAAATGAAATCCGGTTTAATTTAATATTGTTGCAATTAGTATTTATGAGCAATGAGCAATCTTGTCTATAGGGAATTAGGTAGCATTGCCATGTTCGACCTTGTCTATAGTTTACGTGTCCATTTTTACCATTCTTATATCATGTTCAAAACTTTTTTCTCCCTTATTGCTTCTTCCTTATCTTTTGGTCTTAAAATTTACATAATGTCTTTCCTAAGACATTTTAGATAATACACTTGAAGACTTGAAGACACTCATGATGCAAACAAGGCAATTTGCACCAAGATAGGTCCAATGACTTACAATTTTTGGTGAAATCCCTCATTCCGCGTATTCAATTTTTCACGAAGTTATACCATCAAGTTAGGAGTGATATCAACATCTTGATGGAAACTTCCATTCATACTCTAGTGGATCTTACAAACGAGTCGGGATATGCTCCTCGTTTAGTAAGAAACAACCACACTTAGGGTACGAAATCGTCAAGTTAGGGATGAAACCTGCACCTTGTCTTTTAAGTCCCATTCCTCGATTTTCAATCTCGCCAAGTATCGAATTTTATATCGACTAGGGACATGTAGTAACTGGAAGGGTAAAACTCCGTTAATCGCTTCTCGACGAGATCGTTTTGCCTATCAGGCCAAAGCATGTTCCATAACTCGAAAGATCTTACGAATCACTTTAGAATAGTCGACATTTCTCTACCCGAAACAATCCCATGTTTTATTGAGCCAATCTTTTATGTCATCTCAATTTTTATGTGATTTTATACTTTTTACCTTGTTCATTTCGAACCGTTACACATTTTGCACGTTTATCGCAACAAAAAATAATACTAATTCTCGTGGACAAACTAAATTTATACTCTTTATTCGCATTCATACGTGATTATACATGCTATACTTGATACATTCATGCAAACTTTGTGAACCATGCTTGATGAACCCAATCTTATGTGAACCATACTTGAACCTTATACATGCTTATACATACAAAACTTGTTTTCTTTATTGTGATCAAGTCTCATTCCCTTTTCTTCTTTGTTGAACCTCTAGATGAACTCCCCAAACTCTACTAAGAAATCCAAGAGGTCCAACAAGTGGTCCAAAAGCAACAACAACAATGAGGACTCTATCTCCAAACAAGACCTCGTTGGTCTTGTCGCCGAGCAAATGGCCGATCAAAAGGCCCGTGTCATCCCCGATATTGTTTGCCAACTTCAAACCATCCACACCGAACACCCAAATCCTTTGCCGACTCAAAAACCGACAACCCTAAAACATCTTACCAGTTTAAGCACTTCATGGCTTGTAAACCCGTCGAGTTCACTGGCACGGATGGGGCCACGACCATGATCAACTGGTTCAACGTGATGGGGCTGACCTTTCTTCAGGGCGGGTGCCCTGATGAACTTCGAACCCTCAACGCTACTGCGGTCTTCCGTCAGAGAGCCCTCGAGTGGTGGACTACTTAACGCAACAAGCGTGGCAACGAAGCAGCCCACACTCTACCTTGGGACGAGCTTAAGCATCTCATGAAGGTTCAGTTCGGTCCTCTCCACGAGACCCAGAAGCTCGAGAACGAATTCTGGAATCTCATGCAACAGGGGAGTGACGCCGAAGGTCTGATCGCGTGCTTCAAACAACTTAGTATCCTCTGTCCTGGACAGGTTGATACCGTTCCCAAGGCGATCGCCAAGCTCATCCGTTGCCTCTCTCCTGTGATCATGAACCATGTAGCCGCTGCACGCCCCAAAACCATCGAAGAAGCCTATAGCACCATTATAGAGCTTAACCATAACTGCATCCTTCAAGGGGCCTACGACAAGGTTCCTACGAAGCATGCGCACCAAGCCACCACCAATACCACCACCACTACCAAGTCGCCTCCCCCTCAAGCCAAAAAGAACAACATCAACAACAAGAAGCGGTAGGCTTCTATTCAAAACAACGCGGTTGTCACTCCGCCTACCCCTACACCTCTAAATGCCATCTCCACTACCGAAAACAACGATCCATCCAAACGAAACTACACCGTATGGCCTAGATGTGATCGTTGCACCTATCACCATCTCCCTTCCACCCCGTGTCGAAAGTGCGCCAACTGTAACTGGATGGGGCATCTTTCTAGCCATTGTCGCCAACCCCAAAGCAACCAAGCCATTGTCCCTAACCCTAACCCGAACCAAACTCAACCGCAGTGACAAAATACTCATGTATGAGCATGTTACAATGTGGAGATCTCAATCATCTCGCCAATGTTTGTCCTCTCTTCAACCAACAACATCAACAGCAGCAGCCTGAGCCGGCAAAAGGACGAGCTTTCATGCTTACCTCCGCTCAAGCTCAAAGCTCTAATGACGTCATTACTGGTACGTCCTTGTGAACCATATTTATGCTACATGTCTATTTGATACTGGTGCCGATAGAAGCTTTGTATCTCTAGAATTTGAACCCTTGCTTAAGTGCGAACGAACTAAAATGCCTAATCCTTTCACTGTCGAAGTCGTTAATGGTAAGACCATCTCCATTGACTCCGTTCTTTCTGGTTGCTCTTTGATTCTTAACGATCATACGTTCTCCATTGATCTCATCCCCATGCAAATGGGAAGTTTCAACATCATAGTAGGCATGGATTGGCTTATGCGCGTTCATGCCGAAGTTGTTTGTTCCGAAAAATTCCTTTGCCTTCCTCTTCCTCAAGGTGATTCCCTAAACATCTATGGCGAGAACCCTTCTAAAGGTCTCAAGCTGATGTCGTGCATCAAAGCAAACAAGTACTTCCTGTCGTTTGTGAATTTCGTCCGTTTTTCCTGTGGCTCTTCCTGGTCCTCCGCCTCCTCGAACTATCGATTTTCGTATTGATCTTATTCCAGGCGCAACTCCTGTTGCGAAAGCTCCCTATCGTGTAGCACCCTCGAAGATGCAAGAGCTATCTAGCCAACTCCACGAGCTTCTTGATAAAGGCTTTATCCGCCCTAGTACTTCTCCTTGGGGCTCTCCGTTCTATTCGTCAAAAAGAATGATGGATCATTCCACATGTGTATTGACTATCGTGAGCTCAACAAGCTTACAGTCAAAAACTGCTATCCACTTCCTCGTATTGACGATCTCTTCGACCAATTGCAAGGCGCGAAGTGCTTTTCAAAGATTGATCTACGTTCTGGCTATCATCAATTTCGAGTTTCCAAGGAAGATGTGCCCAAAACTACTTTTCGCACACGTTATGGACACTACGAGTTCGTGGTCATTCCTTTTGGTTTGACCAACGCGCCTGTAGTGTTTATGGATCTCATGAACCGCGTGTGTAAGCCTTTTCTCGATCATTTCGTCATTGTATTCATCGACAATATCCTAATCTACTCCAAGACGAAAGAAGAGCATGGACGAAATTTGCGTCTCATTCTTCAGTTTTTGTAAACCGATCGTCTTTATGCCAAATTCTCCAAGTGTTAATTTTGGCTAAAAGAGGTTTAATTCTTAGGTCACACCGTCAATGAACTCGGTATTCATGTTGACCCTGCAAAGATAGAAGCTGTGAAGAATTGGATTGCACCTAAGTCGCCCTCTGAAATTCATTCGTTTCTTGGCCTAGCTGGGTATTATTGTCGTTTCATCTCGAACTTCTAAAAATTGCCATTCCTTTGACTTCGTTGACTCAAAAAGATAAACCTTTTGTTTGGGATCCCGAACAAGAGGAATATTTCCAAACGCTCAAGGACATGCTTTGTAATGCTCCTATCCCCACTCTCCCCAATGGAAACGACAATTTCGTCGTGTATTGCGATGCCTCTAACCAGGGTCTTGGTTGCGTTCTCATGCAACAAGACAAAGTAATCACTTACGCGTCGAGACAACTCAAAATTCATGAGAAAAACTATACTACTCACGACCTTGAACTTGGTGCAGTTGATTTTAAAGAATTGGCTACACTACCTTATGGTACAAAGTGTATGGTCTTCACTGACCATAAGAGCCTCTAACATATCTTTGATCAAAAGGAACTCAACATGCGTCAACGTTGTTGGGTAGAATTGTTAAACGACTACGACTATGATATTCGCTACCACCCTGGTAAAGCGAATGTCGTGGCCGATGCACTCAGTCGTAAGACTCATGTTAAGAGTGTTCGTTGCTACCAACTCGTGGGAAAATACAATGAGTTGATTTGACAAGCACAATTTACCATCATTAACGAGGATAACCTCGATAGCGAATTGAATTGTGGAGTCGAAAACCCACTCGAAGCTAAGCCTGATGGTATTCTTTACTACCATAGTCGCATTTGGATTCCCGATCGTCTCAATCTTTGGACTACTTTGACGGAGAAGCCCACAAATCCTGATACTCCGTTCATCCTGGAGCTGATAAGATGTACCACGATTTGCGTGCATCCTATTAGAGGCCTGGAATGAAACGTGATATCGCTCTTTACGTGTCCAAATGTCTTACGTGTTCCAAAGTCAAGGAAGTGTCACACCCCGATAATTCGATCACATCAGAGCCGCGCGTGAACTGACTGGTATCTTCATTGCACAGCAGAAGTTTAAAATGGTGCTAATACTTTTAAAACGCTGAACGCCCTAAGTACTCGAGTTCCAAATGGGTTTTCCTATTTCAACCGTGCCATAGTTTGTATATGTAACCTGAGAAAGAAACATGCGAAAAATCAACATAAAGTTGAGCGAGTTCATAGTTTTTTTTGAAAAAGATTTTAAACAAAATCTTTTTGGTAACCGGTTTAAAAGTTGTTGAGAAAACATAATAAAAATCATTTTTCTCGGCATGTCAATTGAAAGCCCTATTTTTGCAATATTTGAATAACCGTCAATGTCCGCGTACGACAAAGACAACATGCCCCGCATGAGCCTATAATCCACTCCAAGCTAGTAAGTGCCTCGCCAAACCGTTTACTCAGGACGGTAGACTAGCAGGCGGTTATAGATCTAGTATGTAGCGAGGACTTCACTGTACAGTTTTAAGCGACCCTACGGCCCTTAGTGTTGAGTAGTGGATAATCCAGTCCTTGTGTCTATAAGCAGGACCAACCAGTCCTCTTATTTGTATTTAGGACAAACCAGTCCTTGTATCTTCGTGCCTCGCATGAGCATGTGTGGGCCTAGCCTACTAGTTTCTTTGTGCCTCGCACAAATCAGAATAGGCCTAGCCCATTTGAGTTTGTAAGCAGGACCAACCAGTCCCCTTAGTTGTATGTAGGACAGTCCAGTCTCGTTGTAGCTAGGACATTCCAGTCTCTAGCCATGCAACTCATGCACGTTCTGAAAATACGCGTGTGTTTTGTAAAACCGGTATGTTGAGCATAAACCTTTCATAAACCATTCGAGTTAATTGAATTTCGTTTGCAACATGGTTTAGAAATATGAATCCTTTTGTTTCTTGAAATTTTGTGTATTTTGTCAGAACCTGCATGTCTTTCCACCCCCGAAAACATTTATAAAAATGTAAAACCGTAAAAAGTGGGGGTTATGAACTCACCTTGATATCCTTGTGCAAAGCTAGCTTAATGTGATTCCGCAATGTCATTCCAAGAACGTGAACTCGCTAGCGTGCAACTATACCATACCATTCCTATGATGGAATATCTTATAAGTTTCTAAATAAAAACAACGTAGTTAAACTACACGTCCAAGCTCTACCGAATAGTTAACCAACGACTCTAGGATAATGTCATCGTCTTGACTTGTAATAACAAATCCATTGTTGTTTTAATCCTACTAATAGTTAGGATGAATACTAAATCTTGGAAACACTTAGTTCCCAAATAGTTTAGAATATATATATTTATATAACATATAAATATACTTGTAGAATCGCGTTAGTCGCCTTGAAAGATAATACGTGTATGTAATCAAATATTCGTATGAAAATTGTACACGTATAGACTCGTATAGTGTATTTACGTGTTCCCTGGATAATCTTCATATCCTTTGACGGATAGTAATACGTCTCGTCTTAATGTTTCGTAAGAAGTAGACATGTATGTATATATGTATATATGTATGTGAGTGTAATTGTATACGTATATGAGCGTCGTGTAGCCGAAATAGTAATATCATATCTCGCGGATAATTATTAAAAACAATTATATATGTTAGTTGTACACTTGTTAAATCGACCTCGTTTGTTTGTTACTGAAAAGACGCGGATAATAACGTGTTGAAATCATTCAGTAATATACCGTATGCGATTTAGGCGTTTGAAATATAAATTCCAAATCGTTGACTTTTGGAATAAATAAGCATAGACATATATTTTTGTTAAAACGTTCGGGATTGTCGATGTTTGAAATAAATATAAACAATCATATGTATTTTACATAGGTATCGGGTTTCATTAACTTATAACGTCGTCAGAATAAATGTATTTATATTCATGTTATAGTAAGAACTCGGATTCGATAAGTGTCGTTTTAAGGATATAAAAACATTTTCGTATCTTGGGTTTTTACGAAAAACGGACAGAGTTTCCTTTGTTTTTGTAATAACCCGACAATAAAAAGTTGTCGTGTTTATCAAAGCTCAACAGTAATTCAATCACTTCAAACAATATATACTAAAATTTTATGAAACACGACAAAATAAAATGTAACTCATCACTAATCAATTCAGGCCGAGCTCGGTCGCGTATAACTATAATAAAATCTAATCTAATGTATGATAACTCGGTTCGATTAAATTCATTACCAGTCTTCTGTTGACTGATCTTTGACCGAGTTGACCGTCTGTTGACCTGAGTTGACTCAGGTGTTTACCGAGTTGACTCGACTGACCCGTTTGACCGAGTTGACTCGGACATCGAACCGCGACTGAACCGAATCTGCTGTTGACTAACGTTGACCACAGTTGACCAGTCAACCCATTATGTTGACTGGGTTGACTCAAACCCAAACTAACACCCGAAACTGAACCGAGTAGACCTGAACCAATCTTGATCTTGACTCGACACAGAACTTGCACCAAGAACTGCATCCCAAACCCCGAGTTAAACAAGAACCGAACAAAACTTAAAAATCTAACTCAACCGAGCCCAAAACCTTGAACTTAGCACCACCAAGACCATCGCCGCCACTGTAGCTCCAGCGGCCACCACTGCTGTCGGCTTCCTCCGCCACCACCATCACGGTCGCCATCGACATCACCCGACCGGAGACAAACCAAACCCGGACCACTACCACCTCCGCCGCCGTTGTGGCTCAGGCGGCTAACACCACCGTCGGACCACCACAGTCCCATCAACATCATCATCTCCCCATCATCATCATCATCAACATCATCTCGTCACCACAACACCTGAAACAACCAAATCGGCCGGAGAAAAACATGGATCTACAAAGATCTGAAAGAAAGAGATGAAGAAGGAGGAGTGATGAAGCTTACCGAAGATGAAGACTCGAACCGCGGCTGCTATGCTTCGGTTCTGCACTTAACGTTGCTCGAAACAAGAAACAGAGGCCAGAAATGGACTTAGCAGGGTTGATTTAGGGGGGTCCGCCGTGGAACCACTGCGAAATTCCGCCGGAAAAACTCGCTGCCGGCGAGTCGCCGCCGTCCTCCGCCGGTGGTCGGCCGGAGTCCGGTCCCCCGGTTTCTTCTAGAGAGAGAGAGCTGAGGGAGAAATGGAGTTAGGAGAGAGAGTAAATGTGTGTTTTTTGGTGTTTAGTTTGTGTGTTTAGGTATTTATAGGTAGGGTTTGTGTAGTTTAGGCCCAAGGCCCATGAGTCTGTTTCTAGCGTTTTCGAGCGGCCCGATCGTCTTTCTGAAGCCGGTTTTTACACCCGATCATCATGTAATGTCCATAAATGTTATTTTAGGATCGAAAGCATGTAAGTTAGTGTCGGTAGTTGCCGTTTTACGCGTTCGTTCGTCGGTTGCGTTAAAATCATGAAATTTGCTTCGGAGGTTGTTTCTAATCAGGTTTTTGATCCGATTTCAGCTATGAATATTAAAATCAGATTATGAAGCTAAATATATCATAATATTTCAGTTTTGAATGCAAAACACGTGTTTGAGGTCTTCGTTTCGTTGCCGGTGCGCTTCTGCAGTCTTGTTTCTTGCATAAGTAAGCGTTTTGTGCCATTCGAAACACCGTAAGTTCGCAAAACCAAGTTCGTATGCATAAATTATACGTATAAGATTCGTGTTTGTCGGCCTCGTCAGTATTTTGTCTGGTGTCAGTTCGTTGTCGCTTATCGTTCAACAGTTTTCCTGAAAATCGCCATACGCGCACTGTAAAGTTGGATAGGCGTTCCTAGGCATTACAAAAGCCTAATTAAGTTAATTTGCATCTTAAAACACCAGTTATGATCGTCTTAATGTTTGCTATGGGCGTAATTTAAAACCCGTAAATTGCCGGTTGTCACATTCTCCCCCTGTTAAAGAAATTTCGTCCTCGGAATTTAGACTATGTTATCTTCTTAGAGTTTTGTCATGCACAGGTAGGTTTGAGTAATAGCGAGGTAATTGACTACGAGAATGAATCAAGACTTGTCCACATTATATGAATACAATGACTTACTATGACAATAAGAACCCAATAATTCACTTGAATTTGTTTTCTGAATTGATGCCAAATGAACCAGATGTTATGATACAGTCACCAATGTGACTAAGTTTACAAAGGTCCAACAAATCGAAATTCAACCAATAAGAGTTCAAATGGATGTTCACAATATGCAAACGAATTTTTTAAGCAAGAAATGTACTATCAATAGTACCTTACGTTAGTTGTATGATTGAAACTCAGAATCAACAAGCTCAAATAGAATAGGACCATGAAATGATTTGTCAACTATCCAACCATTGAATGAAATAAAATATGTGTTGACATTATCAAATTGTAAGGACACACCGAAATATAACTAATCCTGGTGTATCATTGTCTTAATACATAGTTGCATTAAGACTATTTGAATGATGAATCAAGCGAAAATATATATAGTTTCATATGAAGCGATTGTTCGCGACTTGCCCAAGCTACAGGTTTGTACCGACGCCACAAGGTGTCGTAGTGATTGAAACAATTCAATAATAACGATGATCGAACAAATCCACCGTCTTTGTAATCAGATGAAAGGTTCAATGAAGTGATCTCAAAATTTATTCCAAATGAATTCCATAGCAATTTCGGTTGATGACAAAAATAACAAATAAATAACAATTGAATGTCATCGAAGTTGCAAGTGGCGTTTAAGTAACCGCTAGAAGTACACCGAAATAAGCCATGAAATTGTGTACCAACAGAGTGGATTTAATAATAAATAGATAAACAAATAATTGAATCCATATGTGACATGTGTAGATAAAATCAACACAAGCTTCAGATTAATGAAAACGCCACCACCAGGTGCCGTAAACAATCAACGATTTAGTGAAGTTAAGACCAAACAAGTCTACTATAGCTCAAAATAAATGAAATGCTTGTTGATATTACTTTGAATTCGATGACCACAATCCATCATATGGAATCCTTGAATCGAGTATGTATAGTGAACATGTTTAGCCAACTAAACTTGATTTGGATATCGACCAACAACGATATATGTATTACCAAGGAAATTTCAACATGGCCATACGAAAACCATGTGTGTAATTTGTCAAGAAAAATGCTTCAAAGAATTTAGTTGACTCGATATTAATGAGTCAACTCTTGCAAAAATGTAGGTCATTAAGGTTTCAATGCAATAACTGATATAGCGAGAAAAATAATTGAAATAATTGATAGAACCACCCATTTGATATGGAGTCCCTGATGGTTTCCACGAATCAAACAAACCGCATGCCAAACAAACAATGCATGCGTAACGTATGAATTTGCCAAGAAACTGTAATTGGGTGTTCACTATTCATGAATGAAATTCTCGTGATGATATGACCCTTAGAAAGAGTAGAGGTGCAAGAATCTACTCACTATATGCAAAAGTCGGAATATCCAACAAAAGAATTTAAAACTTTACCTGAAATTTCTCGCGATGACATGGTATTGTGTGACATCACCACGAGATGTCAATCTTGGTGTAATCGCCATTAGGAGAGTGGGGAGATATGAGGACTCGTAGTTTCTGTTGCGATACCCATAGTCGTGATTTCCACTAGCTCGTAAAGTCCTCATTTTGACGTACCTTGGCGTGTTTCACACCGCTTGCAGGGCTACGTGACAACAGATGCATTTTGACCGATAGTCATTCCGCTGACGGAATTTGCATCGCTGCTGTAATCGTTTGTTCATATTTTCCCAAAGGCCTTGCCTCGAATTTCATACGTTTTGTATTTCTACATTCGTGATGTATGCGCTAAGTTTCATGTATTCATGCGCCTCGACATTCTGTTTTTGTAGGTTACCTGCTCGTGTTAGTAAAATGGCGTAGATGATATAGATAAAGTTGTTTGCCCGAGTTAATAGTCACCGTTCCTATGTATCGACCTTTAATGGATTTCGAAAAAAGTTTTCCAAAGGTCCTAAATGTACGTTACCAAAACTCTCAAAGTTTTGCTTACTGTATGTATTCGTTTCGTGTACCGTGTATAAAACACAACACTATTGCATGTTTAGAAATCAATATGTTGACTCGCTGTTCTTGGCCACGGTTGGAACCCATGTATGTGTTCTAGGCGTTCTGTATGTGTTCAAGTCTTATTAAGCTAAGTCCCCAAAGGAAAGTGAGGTTAAAGCCTAGGTATCTCTAAAGAACCTAATTCGCTGAAACCTATAGCTCTGATACCAATCTGTCACACCCCGATAATTCGATCACATCAGAGCCAGGCGTGAACTGACTGGTATCTTCATTGCATAGCGGAAGTTTAAAATGGTGCTAAGACTTCTAAAAGGCTGAATGCCCTAAGTACTCGAGTTCCAAATGGGTTCTCCTATTCCAACTGTGCCATAGTTTGTACATATAACCTGAGAAAGAAACATGCAAAAAATCAACATAAAGTTGAGCGAGTTCATAGTTTGTTTTGAAAAAGATTTTAAACAAAATCTTTTTGGTAACCGGTTTAAAAGTTGTTGAGAAAACATAATTAAAATCATTTTTCTCGGCATTTCAATTGAAAGCCCTATTTTTGCAATATTTGAATAACCGTCAATGTCCGCGTACGACAAAGACAACATGCCCTGCATGAGCCTATAATCCACTCAAAGCTAGTAAGTGCCTCGCCAAACCTTTTACTCAGGACGGTAGACTAGCAGGCGGTTATAGATCTAGTATGTAGCGAGGACTTCACTGTACAGTTTTAAGCGACCCTACGACCCTTAGTGTTGAGTAGTGGATAATCCAGTCCTTGTGTCTATAAGCAGGACCAACCAGTCCTCTTATTTGTATTTAGGACAAACCAGTCCTTGTATATTCCTGCCTCGCACGAGCATGTGTTGGCCTAGCCCACTAGTTTCTTTGTGCCTCGCACAAATGAGAATAGGCCTAGCCCACTTGAGTCTGTAAGCAGGACCAACCAGTCCCCTTAGTTGTATGTAGGACAATCCAGTCCCGTTGTAGCTAGGACATTCCCGTCTCTAGCCATGCAACTCATGCACGTTCTGAAAATACGCGTGTGTTTTGTAAAACCGGTATGTTGAGCATAAACCTTTCATAAACCATTCGAGTTAATTGAATTTCGTTTGCAACATGGTTTAGAAATATGAATCCTTTTGTTTCTTGAAATTTTGTGTACTTTGTCAAAACCTGCATGTCTTTCCACCCCCGAAAACATTTATAAAAATGTAAAACCGTAAAAAGTGGGGGTTAGGAACTCACCTTGACATCCTTGTGCAAAGCTAGCTTAATGTGATTCCATAATGTCATTCCAAGAACGTGAACTCGCTAGCGTGCAACTATACCATATCATTCCTATGATGGAATATCTTATTAGTTTCTAAATAAAAACATCGTAGTTAAACTACGCGTCCGAGCTCTACCGAATAGTTAACCAACGACTCTAGGGTAATGTCATCGTCTTGACTTGTAATAACCAATCCATGGTTGTTTTAATCCTACTAATAGTTGGGATGAATACTAAATCTTGGAAACACTTAGTTCCCAAATAGTTTAGAATATATATTTATATAACATATAAATATACTTGTATAATCGCGTTAGTCGCCTTGAAAGATAATACGTGTATGTAATCAAATATTCGTAAGAAAATTGTACACATTATAGGCTCGTATAGTGCATTTACGCGTTCCCTAGATAATCTTCATATCCATTGACGGATAGTAATACGTCTCCTCTTAATGTTTCGTAAGAAGTAGACATGTATGTATATATGTATATATGTATGTGAGTGTAATTGTATACGTATATGAGCGTCGGGTAGCCGAAATAGTAATATCATATCTCGCGGATAATTATTAAAAATAATTATATATGTTAGTTGTACACTTGTGAAATCGACCTCGTTTGGTTGTTACCGAAAAGACACGGATAATAACGTGTTGAAATTGTTCAGTAATATACCGTATGCCATTTAGGCGTTTGAAATATAATATCGAATCGTTGACTTTTGGAATAAATAAGTATAGACATTATATATTTTTGTAAAAACGTTCGGGATTGTCGATGTTCGAAATAAATATAAACAATTATATTTATTATAATAGGTATCGGGTTTCATTAACTTATAACGTCATCGGAATAAATCTATTTATATTCATGTTATAGTAAGAACTCAGATTCGATGAGTGTCATTTTAAGGATATAAATACATTTTCGTATCTCGGGTTTTTACGAAAAACGGGCAGAGTTTCCTCTGTTTTTGGAATAACCCGACAATAAAAAGTTGTCGTGTTTATCAAAGCTCAAAAGTAATTCAATCACTTCAAACAATATATACTAAAATTTTATGCACTACGATAAAATAAAATGTAACTCATCACTAATCGATTCGGGTCGAGCTCGGTCGCGTATAACTATAATAAAATCTAATCTAATGTATGATAACTCGGTTCGATTAAATTCATTACCGGTCTTCTGTTGACTGATCTTTGACCGAGTTGACCGTCTGTTGACCTGAAATGACTTAGGTGTTTACCGAGTTGACCCGACTGACCCGTTTGACCGAGTTGACTCGGATATCGAACCGCGACTGAACCGAATCTGCTGTTGACTAACATTGACCACAGTTGACCAGTCAACCCATTAGTTGACTGGGTTGACTCGAACCCGAACTAACACCTAAAACTGAACCGAGTAGACTTGAACCAATCTTGATGTTGACTCGACACAGAACTTGTACCAAGACCTGCATCCCGAACCCCGAGTTAAACAAGAATTGAACAAAACTTAAAACATCTAACTTAACCGAGCCCAAAACCTTGTACTTAGAACCACCAAGACCATCGCCGCCACTGTAGCTCCAGTGGCCACCACTGCTGTCGGCTTCCTCCGCCGCCACCATCACGGTCGCCATCGACATCACCCTACCCGAAACAAACCAAACCCGGAACACTACCACCTCCGCCGCCGTTGTGGCTCAGGCGGCTAACACCACCGTCGGACCACCACCGTCCCATCAACATCATCATCTCGCCATCATCATCATCAACATCATCTCGTCACCACAACACCTGAAACAACAAAATCGGCCGGAGAAAAACATGGATCTACGAAGATCTGAAAGAAAGAGATGAAGAAGGAGGAGTGATGAAGCTTACCGAAGATGAAGACTCGAACCAGGCTGCTATGCTTCGGTTCTGCACTAAACGTTGCTTGAAACAAGAAACAGAGGCCAGAAATGGACTTAGAAGGGTTGATTTAGGGGGGTCCGTTGTGGAACCACCACGAAATTCCGCCGGAAAAACTTGCCGCCGGCGAGTCGCCGCCGTGTCGCCGTCGTCCTACGTCGGTGGTCGGCCGGAGTCCGGTCACCGGGTTTCTTCTATAGAGAGAGAGAGCTGAGGGAGAAATGGAGTGAGGAGAGAGAGTAAGTGTGTGTTTTGTGGTGTTTAGTGTGTGTGTTTAGGTATTTATAGGTAGGGTTTGTGTAGTTTGGGCCCAAGGCCCACGAGCCCGTTTCTAGCATTTTCGAGCGGCCCGATCGTGTTTATGAAGCCGATTTTCGCAACCGAACGTCATGTAATGTCCAAAAATGTTATTTTAGGATCGAAATCATGTAAGATAGTGTCGATAGTTTCCGTTTTACGCGTTCATTCGTCGATTGCGTTAAAATCACGAAATTTGCTTCGGAGGTTGATTCTAATCAGTTTTTGATCCGATTTCAGCTACGAATATTAAAATCCGATTACAAAGCTAAATATATCATAATATTTCAGTTTTGAATGTGATACACGTGTCTGAGGTCTTCGTTTCGTTGCCTGTGCGCTTCTGCAGTCTTGTTTCTCGCATAAGTAAGTGTTTTGTGCCAGTCGAAGCACCGTAAATTCGCAAAACCAAGTTCATATGCATAAATTATACGTATAAGATTCGTGTTTGTCGGCCTTGTCAGTATTTTGTCTGGTGTCAGTTCGTTGTCGCTTATCGTTTAACAGTTTTCCCGAAAATCGCCATACGCGCACTGTAAAGTTGGATAGGCGTTTCTAGGCATTACAAAAGCCTTTTTAAGTTAATTTGCATCTTAAAACACCACTTATGATCATCTTAATGTTTGTTATGCACGTAATTTAAAACCCATAAATTGCCGGTTGTCACAGGTAGAACATCAACGTCCCTCTGGTTTGCTCGAACAACCAGAAATCCCTGTCTGGAAATGGGAAAGCATAGTCATGGATTTCATCATGAAATTGCCACGTACTCCCTCTAGTCACAACAACATTTGAGTTATCATTGATCGTTTGACCAAATCTACGCACTTCCTCGCCATTCATGAAGATTACAAAGTCGAGAAATTGGCTCGTATCTACACGAGTGAAATCATTAGTCGTCATGGTACTCCTCTTGATATTATCTCTGATCGCGACGCTCATTTCACCTCTCGCCTTTGGCAAACATTTCAATCCGCCCTTGGCACTCAGCTTAATCTTAGCACTTTTTATCCTTAGTCTGATGGTCAAACCGAGCGTACTATCCAAACCTTGGAGGATATGCTTCGATCATGCGTAATCGATTTTGGCGGCAATTGGGATTCGCGCTTACCCTTGGTTGGATTCTCGTACAACAATAGTTATCACGCTAGTATTCAAATGGCTCCATTTGAAGCATTGTATGGTCGTAAGTGTCGTTTGCCTATTTGTTGGCACGAGATTAGAGACGCACAAATCACCGGTCCCGAGCTAATACAAGAGACAACAGATAAGATCTTACAAATACGTGATAATCTCCTCAAAGTACGAAGTCGACAAAAGAGCTACGCTGACAAAAGACGCAAGCCTTTGGAGTTTAATGTTGGTGATCATGTACTTCTCAAGGTATCCCCTTGGAAAGGAGTTATCCGTCTTGGTAAGAAAGGCAAATTCTCTCCTTGCTACGTAGGTCCTTTCAAGATTTTCAAGAGGATTGGCAAGGTTGCATATCGACTGGACCTACCTCAAACGCTCAACAATGTTCATCCTGTGTTTCACGTTTCCAATCTAAAGAGGTGTCTAGCTGAAGAAGGACTTCAAGTTCCGCTCGAAGATCTGCAAATCAATGATACTTTTCACTTTGTGGAAAAACCCGTCGAAATCATGGACCGAGGAGTCAAACAACTAAGTCGCAGTCGAATCCCTATCGTCAAGGTTTGATGGAAGGAAAATGTGGCGCTGAGTATACTTAGGAACTCGAGAGTGATATGAAGACTAAGTATCCGCATCTCTTTGTTGCATCTTCCTAAATTTCCGAACGAAATTTCCTAAAGGAGGGGAGACTGCAACACCTCGCGTTTCCATACTTTCTATTTATAGCAAACACGTGTTGTAATTCTATTTTTGGAAACCATTGTATTCGTATCCTTCATTTTGTTGTAGTCGTTGTAATCGGGACTTGAATCATAATGGAATGAACATGTTTGTCTTTATACTTGTTATACACCATCATAATAGTTCATAAATAATTATACATGATACACATACTCAAAAATGTGATATACTTGTTTATACGCAACGTTGATACATTATACAAACTTTATACGTACTCGATCTCGATCACTTGATGCATACACATTCATTATGACATGTCCATTAAGCTTATGATACCTTATTTATCCTTAGCATGTCATAAAATACCTTAATAATGAACAAAAACCTGTCACCCTTGATCAAAATAACAAAAAACAAAATTTTAACCCGGCTAAGGTCCTTACGGACCGCAAGGGGGAAACCTTACGGTCCGCAAGGAGACCTGGGCGGGACAACAGGTTTGAACTCGCGAATTTTGCACAAATCCCACACAAATCACCTCACCCAATGACCTAAGACCCTAATTAAAACCTCCCTAACCTCCTCCCAACTCTTCCACTATATAAACCAAGCTTCTCCAAGCCTCTAGCACTTTTCAATCTTCATCTAAACACTCTCAAGCACTCTCAAGTTGTTGCAACATCAGAATTTTCGGGCAGATTTATACACCCTCACAAAAGTGAGCATAACTTGCTCAATTCTTGTTCTTTTTGCTTGATTCTTCTTTCTAAATACTTGGATAAACATTGGGATTGAATCCAAGGGTTCTCCATGGAGAATCCAGACCTGGAAATGTTCCCAAAGTGTCCAAAACTTTCTGTTGTGTTTCAAATCTTTTCAAAACATGTTTTAACTCACCATTTCTTCATCTAATCTTGTGTTCTTGAGCTCCTAATCAAAGCTATGATTAGTGAGACCAACTGAGGTTGTTGTACATGTAAACAAGAGTGTTTAAACACTCGAAACTTTCTGTTTTTGAAGAGCTTTAAGCTCACAAGTGATGCCAAGCCAAGAGCTTGAGGATAGTGTGTCCACCTTGGTTAGCTTGGGCTCTCCTAACTTTGAGACCACACATCACTTGATGATTTTCATCATTATCGCAAGTAGTTTGCTAGATTGAAAGTGTACAACCCCGTCTAGCCTTTGACGTGTGTGAAAGTGTGCTCACCGGGTTGTATTTCACTTGGCTACTTGGTATCATGGTATCAGGATCTAAGTTTGAATTGATTGCTGTTTTTGTTTCAAGTAATGGAAAATGATTGAAAACAGAAAATAAATGCAGCGGATTAATGGAAAACTTTTACAACAATCAATCGGTCATTTATTTTCATCACCATCATGCTTTCAAGTAATTAAACTATTGCATGTGATTCACAAACTCCCCCTTAGCCCAATAACGATCGTTTGACAGTAAGAAATGAAGAAGAAATGCGAAATTGATCTTTTTAAGAAGACAAGTGTTAACTGTTACATTGAGCGCCTATTTATACTAAATGTCTAACCACTGATCGTCTTACAATGACGTTAGGGTTGAAAGTGACAGCTAACAAACGTAACTAACTACAAACACTGCTTAGACTAAACTATCAGTGCATAGCACTGTTACATTGATTAAACTAATTCTAAACTAAGCACTGTTGGCTATCCTCTGTTCTTGTGATCTTCTATCAGCGGTTGGGAGTTTCTTCTGTCAGAGGATAGGAAGCAATGAGTTTAATGAAAGTAGTAAATACTCATCAGTAGTTAGAACCTCTGATGGTTGGATCAAAGCTCGGATGGTGTGTTTTGACTTTGTATCATCTGTTCCTATCCAAAGGTTCAAACAAAACAATCTCCCCCTGGAACAGATGATGCCAAAAAACACCTTATTCTTGATCTTTATTCTTCAAAAAGAATTCTCTTATTTGACCCTTGAATTTCAGTTCAAAGTTAAGAGATTCTAAGTCATCAGCATCCTTCTCAAGCTCTAAACTTAGTAGTTCGTGGAAGTCTTCTGCTGTAAGCCCATAAGCAGCTTCCATGGATAGTTTAGTGGCTTTACCATCAGACTTGAGCAGAGTCAATTCGTGGGTGTCTTTGTTGACCTTACACTTTAGAATTTTTGGGTCTGAAGGCTTTCTTGAATGAGCCTTTATTGCTAAGGTTAGAAAATGAGCTATTCTTGTCAGATCTTCTGCCAACTTGGTACTTCTATAATCTGTTGGATATTCCATCCTATTTTGATGCCTTCTTTGATGAATACTTCTTCAAACTCTCTGTCAACCTTCTCTGACATCTCCTCTTGCCTTTTTCGCTTTAGCAAGGCAAGTGTGGATTGGGCAGATGTTGAGCTGGGCTTTTTAGAGAGTTGGGCTTTGAGAGCAACATCTTCTTTGGAATAATCAGGTTTAGGAGGCATTGATGGATCCTTTTTCCTTCTGGCTTCTAGCATCTTGTAGGTATCCAACACTCTTAACTCCCTCCATCTCATTACCTGGTTCTTTGACCCATAATGATTTTGAATTAGCTCTTCTTTCATTCTTCTGAGCTCAGGGTCTTTTCACGTACATTCTTTTTGTATTTGTTCCAATCTGGGCATGTAGGTTTGTTGTGAGGATCTTTTAGTTGTTCTTCTATTCTTGCATTTTCTTGAAGTTCACTCACCGACCAATCTTTGAACTGTGCCCTAGTTGCAACATATTTCTTGGTTTCCATGATGTGAGATATGTACCTTTCTTTCAAAAATTTATCATCTGCTTCAGAAAATCTTATTTGATAGATTCTTCGAAAATCTTTCCAGTGATTGGACTTTGCTCAGCTGAAACTGGAGTTGGTTCTGCACTCCTCTATCACTTTTGCCTTTAGACAACTTCTTAACAATATCCTCTGCCTGGCTTTCTTTGAGTTCCAGATACTTATCAATTTTGTAGGCTTTGGATAACCTTGAAGAGATGGGAAATGTCTTTTGTCTGGATCTTCTTCAGCATAGAAAGATATGATTTCTTTCTTAACTGCAGGCAAATCAAGAGGAAACTTTATAGCTGCAGGAACCACTTCTTTTGAAGGAGCAGATGTTGTAGTTGGGGAAACAGAGGTTAGGTTTAACATTGGTGCAGATGCAAGAGGCATAGGATCAGGGATCTCTTCTTCATTTATGACCTTTGTAACCTTCCTCCTCTTAAAACTGATTGATGGTGACGATGGATGGCTTGGAATTCTGGGTGGTGTTGGTAGTTGTTGTGTGGAAGTGTGAAAGGTGAAGATGGCAGTGGTTGTGATAACATCTGATACAACCTCTGCTGTGTCAACATATGTTGGCACAATAGTTGTTGTAACATATGTTGGGGTGGATATGGGAATTGTGTGAGAAGATGTGGTTGATTTTGTGATGACAGAGGTTTTTGTGGTTGGATTGGTAGCAACTTTAGTTTTGAGAGGTGTGGATTCTGGTTGTCTTGCTTTTGTAGAAGATCTCCTCTTTGTTGAGGTACCAGTCTCTCCCTTTTCTAACTGCTGTTCAATCTTTTTTCTAAACCAGCACCTTGCCTTCATCAAACGCAGTCTTCTTATGAGACATCTTTGGCCTTGCCAGGATATCTTCAGTTCTGTCAGGTTTCTTTGAGCCATCTGGCTTAGGGATATTCACTGTAGACCTTGCCTTAACATCATCCATCTTCAACATTCCTTTGTCCAAAGGTTTCTCCCCTTTTTAGCTTCATCTGGACTAACAAAAATAACAGTTGGAGGAGATTTACCAGCGGTGGTGAGCAAGTGGGCTTTGATTGCCTTAATATCTGCAGCAGTATCGTTGTATCGTGCATCAACCTTATTCCTGAGTTCCATCATCTGATGCTTATGTTTTTGCTCCAGGAAATGTTTCTCTTGTTGAAAGATTGGATTTATTGCAGATTTGAGCTCAGTAGTGGTTGGAACAGGAGGTTGACTCTAAATAGTGATCAACTGTTTCAAAAGATCTTTAATTTCATCAACGGTGGTTTCAACATTGGTAACCCTCTCCGTCAATTTTTGATATTTTAGCTCATCACCTAACCTAATAGGATCATCTGAACTCCTACCAGGTGTGGTAGTTTTATCTAAGATTTCATGAGCATGTGTTTAGCCACTTGCTTCAATCTTAGATGCCCATTGTTCTTGGTTCTGGGGACTTCCCACTGGAACAGAGGTTACCGTAGTAGCCTCAGCAGTGGTTTCCTTCAACAAGGTCTTAACTATGTAACCACTGTTCAATTGAGAACTTGGGAGTTCAGCAATTGTAGTGGCTGCCGTTGTTGAACTATCACCAAGGGTTACATGTAACCCAAGGGACGTAGCCTCTTTATTTGCTGATGGTCTAGCAATTAGAAATAAGTCAGGCGCAACTTCTTGTTGAAGTATATTCTCATTGATGAGTTGGTGAGAAGTGCTGGATAATGTATGCTCAATATCTATTGCATTCAGCAAGGGTAACATTGTAGGTGGAAGTGATGGCATTGGTGAGAGTGGTTGTGTAGAAAGCGACATCGCCCTGAGAGAGGGGCTGTGGAAGATAGAACCAAGTGGTCCTAGAGCTTCATAATTCGGTGTCCCTGTGCCTACAACCTGATCCTTTTGTGAGGATGCAGGAGGAGTTTCAAAGCCAGTTTGAGATCTTTCTACCATCTGCTGTGAAGAAGTAGCAGCAGTGGTTTGTGACTTTGGTGCTTTTCACAGGGTTAACCTGTCACACTCCAACTCGCAACGGAAGAAAAAATATACGGGATGCAACAGACACCTCTTGTACAAGCACATTGTTTATAAAGACAGTACATTTTATTACTTACAAAATGTTGATTACATACTACATGTATGTTACAACTGCGTGTTCCCATGAACCACATAAGTCTTCTAAGCCACCTGCGTCTATATCACGGTTCGCCTACAAACATGTCTTGAACAACATACACGGATCACACCAGTATTAAGTTACCTGAAATGCATGTTAGTTTTAAAAAAGGGTCAGCTACGTTGAGTGAGTTCCACTAGTTTTATTGTTATGGAACAAGATGTTTCAACAAGTTTAATTGCACTGGTCACAGTCACAGTGACGGTCACAGTCACAGTTATAGTCACAGATTGCCCGATGGAATTTCACGCGCGTACAAGTGAAACCTGACTATTTCCCCTCGGCTGTGTCACCCAGACACTGCCGGTCCACCAACTGCGTCACGTGCAGTTCAACGCCCCTGGGTAGTTATGCCTAACACATACCCAAAAGTTGGACGAGTGCAGTTGCTTGTGTCCAGGCATCGCACCCTCCGGCCCCAACTGGGTTTGTCGGACCAATAGTACTATCCACTTCCCACGGCTCATATTAATCACTTGTAATGGGGGTATTCGTGAGTTAGGTAATTCACATCATCCCAAGTTGGTGCAATTAACACAGTTTTATAACATGCAAATCACTTCAGAAAACAGTAACACAGTTTAAAAGTAGTGGAGTGAAGCTCACTCCCAAGTTGGTGTAATCAACACAATTTGTAACATGCAAGTCCCCAAAAAACAGTAAAACAATTCAAAAGTGGGGAAGTAAAACCTCACAGTACGAGTAGTGATCTCAAAGCAAGAGTGATCAAGCAACCGGATCAACTTTAATAACCCACATGCAAGTATGGACTCAAATCAGTATCTAATTTGGTAATGGTTATAACTTGGATCTGGTCAGGAGTTTTTACTCCGGACTGAGTCCATAGGACACTAGTATGGTGATGGACGTCAGGATAGTATTAGTTTTCAAGTTGGCTTCCGGGCACCGTTTTGCATGCCCGCCAAAGTCAGTAGTTTAACGTGTTCGGATAATGGTACGGGAATACCAATAATGCCAACACGTGGTTATTTAAGAATGATTAACTTTTCATTAAGGGAGTTTGAGTATTTGGGGAGTCTACGTTACCCAAATTTGAGTTTCCATTTTCACATTCGGGAATTCTCCTGAACTGCCTTAGGACACACCCAAGGTACCCAATTTGCCCGAGAATCTCCTGGAATACTCCCGGTGTTCTAATTATAGTATTCGTCGGGTTGGGTTAGTTCCCAGTTCTGGCAGGTTCGTTATACGGTAAACTGCCGAAATTGCTTTAAAATAATCTATTTTTAATTCCATAAATTCCCATTTAATCTATATTTTATATAAAAATCTGTAAATTTTTATATAACTCAGTAAAAATATGTAGATTATGGGAAAAATTTATGGGAATTTATTTTGGCATTTTACTTATTTAAATAAAGAATTTATAAAACCATTTTTAACCACATAATTATCATTAGATACCATCAGTGGTTCAAAAATTCCCAACAAATTCTAGAACACCTTTTTCATGTCCAGGAACTTTTCACAAAATTTTGAGATTTTTCCAATTTCATTTCAGTGCGTTTCCGGTTACCGAAAACTCGCAAAAACACGGTTTTTTAACCCAAATCAAACTCAACTAATGGACTCCGAATTTTCCCAGAACATTCCCCATATGATCCTTAGTGTCTCTGTATAATTTGGTGATTTATTGACTTCGTTTGATAATGTTTCCGAAATTCTTTCGGTAAAATAGTTACAAATTCACCAAAAAATCGTACAAAATTCCAAACATTCTAAAAGTTTACATGGACCTTCCTGATAATACCCTACACCATCACACCAAATTTCAGCTCAATCCAAGTTTCACGGACCAAGTTATAGCTGAAACAATTTTCTGCCTAGCCTAGATTCGGCTCTCGGATGTTATACCAAGCGATTCTTCCAATTCCAAGCATTTATCTCCATCCCAGAAGTGTGTGAAGGCTATATTCAGTACCTACACATCAAGTAGAACCCAAATATGCTAAAACTTAGATCAATCAAGCTTTATTTCATTGTTTTTCGGTTAATCGAATAGTTAAGCGATTTTTGTTGAATAAGAGTTGATTAGGGTATCAAACCTCAAAGATTTGTGATCATGGCTGCCATATAACACCAGGGTGTTCTTAGTCAGCCCATAAACATGTTTAAAACTTCAAAAATCTTGCATTAAAATGAGATTTTCGGCTAGAAATCGCGTTTAATCGAAGAAATGGACATCGAATCATAAGTATCAAGGTTAATACCTTTGATTTAGTGAAGATTAGTTAAGAACTCAGCTGAATTCAGGTGTGTGGGAGCATATTTTTGAGAGAGTTTTGTAAAATTTTGATTAAAATTAAAAGAAAAAGAAAAAAAAACCATATATTTCCATGGGGGGGGGGGGAGTGGGCCCCCTAGGGCCACCTCGTGCTTTGTATAACGTGCTTAAAGATGATGTTTATCTTCCGGATAAGTATAGGTTCGTTTTCGGGTCCTGCGCGCGTTCTCGATTTGCATGACGGACTCCGTTTTGCGCGTACTTAGTGTCAAAAGACTCGGTTTTAAAAATTATGCATAACCGTCTTAAAATCCGAACCCAGACATTTTAATCACAAAAGTCTCATTTGACATTTGTTTAAGTGTTTTTAAGCTTGATCGATCGTTCCTTGCACATTCGGTTGCCTTATGTTATGCCTGGAACGAATGCGTTTCCCCAACCGGGAGCTGCTTCGTTTTGCGTGCCCGGGCTTTGGTTATTTTCAAACCTTATGTCACAGTCTATGACACAAAACTAAGTTATTCCTGGAACTCGAAATCTTAAATGATGCCACCGATAACCTAATAATCAACATTAAAGGTTTAATGCGCTGTTAAACGTCAAGTCTCCGTTTAACACGTTGTTCAAGGCTAAGGATGCCAACCTCGCATCGTTGGTCCTTAATAGTGTCATGTCAATCATCACGTGCTCTCGGATTCTTCCGAGCCATTACAGATATCGCTAGGCATAGCACACAAGTCATGCGTGTTTACTAATACTTATTTCCAGAGTCGTCAGTTCATTCACGACTTTGTCTTGTCATGTAGGTGACGCATAATGTCACTATAATGTTTTTATTACTTAATATGCATATACTACCATCATAGTTGGTGTATCATTTTCCAGAATTCGTATCATCACACATAATCACAACAATCTCACGATATACATACCACGTCCGGTTACCACGGAGTTGTACTAATCAAAGTTTACCGGGATTTTTCACAATTGTCAAAGTCTCCCCCGGTTAAAAGAATTTCGTCCTCGAAATTCCGTTTAGTAATCCATTGGAAAGCTCCGTATTTATATTCGTGTCAGTCATCTGACAGACTAGTATGTTTTCGCTTTTCGTTTAGTATCATCCTTGTACGGTGATGATAATTGTGCTACATAGTAGCTGTGTAATTTGTCCATCCACAATTCCTACGTACTGTTAAGAGTAACGTTTGTCGTCACTTCCAATCTGGAAGTGAGAATGTTGTTGGACTCACAGTAAGATATGAGTTTCGTATTCAGCTTATCTGACTGCAATTATTACGTTTTCTTTGCATTCATTATCTTCACCATTCATACACCACATGTTTCAATTACGATTTCGTTTAATAGTTCTTGCACACCTCCTATAAAGTAGGAGTATGGGTATTCTCCCAAGGTTTGTTGCGAACATTGCAATAATGAGCACTATGCTCCGCATGTTTGTGTTCAGGGAATAAATTTGGTCTTACCGAGTGGTGGACGCCAATCTTCCCTTATTGTCGTGTACGTGAGTATCTTCGGCTAATACTAACCGACCACGAGAGTCCCTACTCTATGGTAGAGAAAGAGAAAGGCTTTTACGAGCCTACGGTTGCCATAAGGCAAGCATGTACACGAGTAACAACGAATCTGCACCCTTACATCAACAGGGTGCCCGAACTACCCACCAGTAGTCTAATCACGTCATAAGGATATGGAATTTCTACAGTAATAATTCTAGTTTGTATTAAGTTTTGGGAGCTTGGCTCCAGCTGTTGTACATCTATCTGTGTCTTTTCCATAAGGAAACAACTTAGTAACTGCGATGTCATCGATGTGATTCTCCGAGAGACATCGTATAAAAATTCCCATATACCGGGAATGATAGGGTGTGCGCCTAATGCGGTTTTAATTCCAGTAGCACTACATCTAGAATGCTACTATATCACGTGGAAATGCTTAAGGCATGATGAGTGTCTAACGACCACAACTATCACTATGATGCCCCTACACAGGGGATCAACATTGATCGTAGACGTACGGGTAATTTGGTAAAAGATGACTAAGCAACGAGTCATCGAATCAAGGTTCCCCATTGACGGAGTGCCCTTCGCAGGGTGGGAACATAGCCACGCTCGACTATCATTTCATAAGGATGTCGTTAATGGAGACAATGAGAAGTAATTATTTCCCATGATGTTCTTTAATGCATAGGCGAATATAACCCATACTAGTCACAAGGTGGTTAATCACCACTTGACCGTCCCAGTCTCGTGGTTTTTCGAGTCAAATTCGGACTTGGTAAGATCTGAACTGTATATAAGTATAAAAAGATATAATGCCTTCCCATCTTGGCACCTCCGCCAACTGAATCACCACTTAAACGTAAGGGTTTCATCGAATTCGTTCATGCCAAACATCTTGGTTAAGATGGGAAATTTGTGTGGTTTTATGAAACCATGGGCTGAAGCCCGACTTCATAGTCACCCTATTATAGGGACAATTGACCAGTGAACCTGATTTTTCCCGCTAGTCTCATATTCGTAATAATATGAACAAGAAATGAGGACCCAGCCCCCGGGTTGGTCGAGACTAGGCTTGTTAAGTTTCTCGACCCCTTGGTCGTAGGATTAGTCCGTTCTGTTTCCCAATAGGGTATGAAAGGAATACATGATGCTGGGAAATGTAATAGAATAGATCCACAATCGCTCGGCGATCTTTTGAAATAACAAAAGCAGTTTCAAGGAGGTTGAACAAAAATCGTAATCAATCGAGGTAAGCCTAGCACTCTGACGGCTAGGATACGAATAAAGGTTATGAATGCCATTTCACATCCGGTCGGTGCATCCAACCAAGCATCGATCTACACTTTGGTCATTTAGTTTGACTTAGTATCGCACATCGAGTTATTTACAATTCATAACTTGTGTTAAGTAACTCTCCAAGTTTGAAGAGTATTAGTGGTCGTGTCAAAGTCTTATTCCTCCTTTATGTATATATGACGTGCTTACTAACGGAATTTCCCTCTGGATGGACATGATATCCGAGGGACGTATTCGGAAGATTCACTAGTCCCTTCATCTGGAATGATCGGGATAACGAGATTTCTGGTTTAGCTTTCCCCCAAGTGAGTTCAGCACACAAAAGACACCAATTACAATATTCGGACAACTCGTGACTATTCCTATTTCAAAGAAAGTTTGGTTTTGACCATGTTTCTTCATACATAGTAGTTCATGCTTTTCATAGTATGGCGTATTACATCACTCCAGTGACATGATTTAACCGCACATTCAAGCACTTGCCCTTTTTGGGTTAAGTCTAAGTGCATTTTTAATAGTTGCATATGTCGGATATTATTACGTACACAATAATGACGGTGGTTATACAGGTTGTGGATTCATGCATGCGAAGAATTTGTGTGATATGGGATGATTGAAAGTGTGATATTAATGCATGTATATATATATATATTGTTTATAATAGAATGGTCTCGAAACGCTCACCACAAATGACCAAGGCAGAATTGCGTAAATGATAGCACACAGCTTCCGACAATCATCCCCACGATCATGAATTTCAATCGTGGTACGAGTATACAAATATACAATATTATACTTAAGATTTCTCCCGTTCTTGTTTCCATAAATAACACAAGAATTTTCTTCACTCGAAATAACGAAGAATCGGGTCGCTCGGTAACATTGTATTGTATGAATACCTATTTAAATTGATCAAACTAAAAATCAATTGAAGCTACCAACTAGTTGAACGAAGGCGAGGGGTGTTTCAACAATATTTCCCTCTGCTAGAGAATTTAGTCCTCGTATACCCATGAGGACTAGCAACGCCGTCTGCTGAATAACTTTAGGTTACTCACAAGAGTAGGGTATCATTCACTTTGTATCCCATCGGCAGATGAAAGTCAGTGTATCCCGTGTATCATCCTCCTACACATGTAGGAGACCTTACCAAATAACACCTTTACAAAGGTCTGAAGGGAATTTCAAACATCCCTTAGGAATTGTGAACAACATCGCGTATAAATATCTGGACTCCTCCCATGTTTCAAGGAAGAGGAGAAGACATATGGTGTTCCCTAGGTATTATTATTATTATCGTAGAGTTGGGGAGTCAATACGTTCTATAGACATACAAGTATCTGAGTTAGTCCCTACCCAGGACCACTCGTACGGTCGTAGTAGTTATCGTGTCATGAAAAGCCTTAATCGAAAGAAATCAAAGAACCATGTATCCCCTTATGCGATTTCTAGCATGAATGCACCGCCCTCATACGGGTGATATAGATTCAAGACCTACTATCTCAGGGTTACCAAAAGAATTCAGGTCAGGACCCAGTGTAGTCTAGAGTTTGGATATGTAAATATGAGTTGTCATAGGTTAATCATCGTATTACAGTACTTAAATTCTACTCGAAGGCGATCTCGTCTTGCATTAGAACATATTTTCACTAAGTTATGCGAGGCTGAAAACATGGGATCGTTTGATACATAAAAATTTCATAGAATTCTGTTAAATACCGTCCTTCGAATTAGATATATGTATTTATGAATAAACTAATCGTCTGACGAAAAATTTGCTTTGTGTCATTTGTTTATTAAATATTCATTAAGAGGTAACTTCGTTATGGTCCTTCGTATCGTTCATTTACTACTTCTTCGAGTTACTAGGAATTTATCTTGTAGTAGTTCGAACTAAATCAATAGGATTCAAAGTTGTAAGTCACTTGGTCCTATCACCGAGACACCTGTCGTAGTTCCAGAGGAAGCCAACGTACCGCAACACGGTTGAACATTGATTAAAAGTAGGGTGTATCACTTTAGTAGTTTACGTGTATCAAACCTCAACACTTTCCAATAGTGTTAGTTGTAACATTTGTCGAAAACGGGTTTTCCAAACCCGCTCCATTTGTAATCGAATATCAAGTTATAAATGTTCGTTGCGTATTTATGCCTATTTTGATTTTTAATGATACATAATTAATAAACAAACTATCTATAAAAGTTATAATTGATAAAAAGTAAAAATAAAATAATTAAAAATAAAATGAGGCTGCCGGGACTCGAACCCGGGTCAGCCGGAAGAGAACTCAAGACTTAGCACACACACGCATAACCACTCCGCCACTTGTTGTTTTCTGTCAACTCTAGGAAACAAATAAATCTTATAAACAAACATAAACCAACCGGTTACGCCAACTGTAACTGAAATCGGTCATCAAACACCCAAAGACGATTTGATTACTCGCGGTTCAATGGGTATAACCGATATACCGACGTTTTCAATCAAGTTGCTTTGAATGAACTTGAATTCTAGAAGTGGATCGGTTTTTATAACCGAAAATCTTCAATTCCAGTATTACTTCCATCTTTGTACTCCTTCGCGACTCAAAAATAATCTACAGAC
The DNA here is from genome assembly GCA_947069175.1 of Scalesia atractyloides. Taxonomy (NCBI): domain Eukaryota; kingdom Viridiplantae; phylum Streptophyta; class Magnoliopsida; order Asterales; family Asteraceae; genus Scalesia; species Scalesia atractyloides. The sequence goes on along the minus strand of CAMTDV010000004.1, from coordinate 48,952,072 downwards.
TCTCAATTACATTTTCGCTCAAGTTTCAGTCCGCCGGAGAATCAAATTTTACTCGCCGGAAAGTTTCTGCAAGTCGCCGGAAAACCGTATTCTCCATCAAAACGGCAAGTCTTTCAATACCGTCGTGGTCTATCAATTGTTAAGCTACTTCTAACTCAGACCTTTCAATTGAAATCAAATTCAGACGCTGCTATCGGATAATTCCAGTTCGCCGGAAAACCCCTGAAATTTCTTATCTTCCGCTGTGAAACGGTAAGGACATTCAAACACTCTGTTAACGCTTGTTTAGCACTTCAATTCCACGATTAGCTAATCAAAACGGTTAATTTGCTTGCTCAGTTGAAGTTCATAAAAAAACAGAGCCGACGCCTTGCCGGAATTCTGAAATAAATCGTTCACCGGTATGTTTATTTCTAAATATCGTCTCTGCCATTTCATATTAGTCTGTACAATGTTTATCAATCGAATTAAACGAGATATAATGGTGTAATCGCAGTCTGTAATTTTGTAATGAAGAAGACGATGATAGTTTGATTATAAGTTTAATAAAATCTGGATATTATCTCGGGTTAGACACACAGTCCAGCGGTGGACTGTGTGCATATACTTATCACACGCCGCGAGTTCGATCCCTGTTACACACACCCTCTCTGTAATAAAGACGTTTTAGTTTTCTAACTGAACCGGGTTAACTTACGTTAGTCGTTAAGTATACTAAAAATTTGTATATTAACCAAGTTAGACACACAGTCCAGCGGTGGACTGTGTGTAACGTTAAAGCACAGGTCCCGGGTTCGAGACCTGTTAGTGACACCGGTTCGATGATTTAAAAGGTTTTTGAAAATAAAAGAATTTTGAATAAACTGAATTAGTATATAAGTATAATTAAAAACAGAATTATTTCAGGTTAGACACGTAGCTCAGTTGGTAGAGCTGCGTGCACGCGAACGGGAGGTCTCGGGTTCGAGCCTCACCCGGCGCATACAATTACACAATAAATCGGTCAACAAGTCAAACGGTCAACGGTCAACGGTCGCAAAAAGTCAACATATTTTTATATTTTTATTTATTTAATTTAATTTAAAAATCAATTAAAAATACTTAAAAATAATGTTTTTAAAGATAGGAAATAGCCTTAAACTCACAAAATTATATCTAAAAATCTTATTAAAATTATTAATAAAATCCACTCATTTACTATATTTTCCGTTATTATTTAGGTTAGTTAAATCTTGTTGTTCAATCCTTTCAACTCGTGCGCATCTCACCATCTCCAATTCAACGCACCAAATGTGAGTGAATCTTTACAAATTCCCCGTTTTAATCACGTTTTTGGGGTGTATCATGTGTCTTGCTATTTACTATATTTAAATCATTGTGCATACATCATATCATGAACAAATGTGTATTCAGTTTGTTTGAACTGTTTGTGTGATTATTGTTAGATTTAATTTATTATTTCCAGTACATGCAATTTCATAGGCCGCCGCTCCCCATTACATTATGAGCGTTGAGCATGTTCCCCATTACATTATGAGCGTGACCCTGGCGTGCCAACATACGATCGGCTCCGTTTGATTGAGCCTTGATCGCACAGACATTTATCATTTTCAGTACATGCAATACGATCGGCTCCGTTTGATTGAGCCTTGATTGCACAGTTACATTCATGTTATTTATTGTATGATGTTGGTATGTTATTGTATGCTATTGTATGTTATAGTTTGTGATTGTTATTGCTACTGTTTGATTATTTACATTTGCTCACTTATGATTATTGCACAATTTTTCATTGATAAACTAACAAGAAAATCAATAATAAATGTTTATCTAACAAGGTTCACTCGCCAACTTATGTTGACCCAAAAACCCCCATTTTTTACACATGATACAGGTGAACCAGCTGCAGCAAGAAACACATAGGATTGGCCTAGAAGAATAAAATGATTTAGAGCTTGGAATTGTTTAGTTGGTTATTTTCTTTGTATTTGTATGGACATGTTTGGATTATTGGGAATGTAATTTTGACTTAAATAAATATGAAACATATTAGTAAATATCATGAGCTTTGGTGATAACCCAATTATGCCCCGACTCTTATTCCGCTGCGGGTCGGGGTGTGACAGATTGGTATCAGAGCCATGACTATAGGGATATAGGATAGGTTATTTGACCCTTAGAGCCTATACTATAGTTGATTAGAAATTTTTAAGATTTTTGTGTGTTACATGCCAAATTTCATGATGTTTATATGTTTTATGTTAAATGTTACATTCAATGTTATGCAAGCATGTTCATAAGTACATATATTCATATAATGCCTATCATGAATCATATTCTCATAACATATCATATCCATGAAAGCACACACCACATCATTTTCATGATTGCTTTTACAATGATTTTTGTGTTTTCAAATCTCATCAAAGTGAGTTCTCATGACGGGCATGTAGTAACTGGAAGGGTACCAGTACCGGTAGTCGGAACGTTCTGTCTAGGCTGGCATTCGTATAAATCCAAAATAAAGGACCAGTTTGCCTACCTGGGGACTAACGATGAGAGTACGAAGTATCTATTAGGCCAAAGCATGCTATACCAAACGTCGTGTGAGCTAACCCCACTTTGAGTTGTCATTGTGTCTACACCTGGACACATTCCGACCATACATCTCGTAAACATATTTTGTGGTTTGCATTCGGGTGATGCGAGTGTTAAATCGCCAATACTAATGTGAATCCTACCAAGCCAATAGTCATGGGGGCCCACATGACTATACAGGTGAAGGTATGGGGGACATTTGAGGCCCAACATGAGCAAACCCAAGACATCCTATGGATGTAGTTGCATTATTGATATTTATGTTATTTTCATTTTCTTAAAGACACATGACACCTAAAAAGACTCCATTAACTCACAATCTTCTTATGTATGTTCCGGTAGATGTCGGCTAGACAACAACGAGGGGGTAAAAGATCAGGAAGGTCTCACGAACGCTTGGCCACACAAATCGCGAAACAAATGGCCGCGGTGCTTCCTGACATTGTGGTTCAAGTACAACAAGCTCTTGCCACAAATCCCACTAATCCTCCCCAACAACATGACCAGAACATCGGCAACCCTCCTACCAGCAAGTGCTCATACAAACATTTCAAGTCTTGTGATCCTCCTAAATTTGAAGGGACCGAAGGTGTCACTGCTCTCCTCCACTGGTTTGAGGAAATGGAAAACACCTTCCTCAACTGCGATTGTCCTGAGGATCGCAAGGTTCGATACGCCACCGGGAGACTATTTGGGGTAGCTCTCACCTGGTGGAATACTGAAAAGGGGAAGAGGGGAATTGATGATGCAATGGCCTTAACATGGGAGGAGTTAAGGGAAATCATGACTAGGCATTTCTGTCCTAGGAGTGAAATTAAAAAGTTGGAGGACGAATTTCGTTCTTTAAAGCAAAAGGAGGGAGATCATACCACCTACAACAAGAGGTTCTTAGAGTTGAACCAAATGGTCCCTAATTTGTTTACCCCAGTTTATCGCTTGATCGAGCATTATATTCGAGGTCTTCCCTCGAAAATTCAAGATTCAGTTCTCAGCATTTCGCCAGCAACACTTGAAGCTGCTATGGAGCTAGCGTCTGAACTGACCGAGAATCGAATTCGCAACGGTAAGTTTAAAGAAGAGAAAAAGAAAGCCCCTGTTGAGGGTCAAACTTCAAACCATTCCATCTCCTCCTCTAAGTTTGCTAGCAAGAGGAAGCGCAACACCAGAAACTTCGCTGTCACTCAAACCAATTTCCCTATTCCTGCTGCACCCATTACCCAAGTCGCCCCTTCACCTGCACCATACAAAAGACCATACTCTGGCCCGTTACCAAAATGCAACCGTTGCCAATACCACCATTCTCCTGATCATCCTTGCCAATATTGCACCGGCTGTGGTCGCGCAGGTCATACTGTTCAAACCTGCCGCATGCCTCAGCGAACGAACCGCCACCAGCCTTCAACCCAAACCCACCAGCAAATAATGGGTCAAGCCCAACAACCCCTACTATTACCACCCACCCAACATTTAGCCCAAACATATTACCAACCCAACTATCCTATGGTACAACCTATGCGGGCTTGCTACAATTGTGGAGACCCAAGCCATTTTAGAAACACTTGTCCAAGGCTGGTAAACATTATTCATGCCCAGGCCCAAGCCAATCCGGTGAATCAAGCGAACCAAGCTCCTCCACCTGCAAGAGGAAGAGCTTTCAACATCAATGCTAATCAGGCTAGAGCTGAAAGCAATGTGGTTAACGGTACGTTCCTTATCAATGGTAGATATGCATCCATGTTGTTTGATACTGGCGCGGATAAAAGTTTTGTGTCCTTAGAGTTTGAACTTATCCTAAACCAAAATCGTGATAAGCTCATGGAATCCATAAAAGTAGAAGTTGCAGACGGGAAACCGGTCTCATTAAACTCTATTATACGCAACTGTACACTCACCTTAAACGACCACGACTTTTCAGTTGACCTTATTCCTATGAAGTTAGGAAGTTTTGATATCATAATTGGTATGGACTGGCTCAGTCAACATCAGGCAGAAGTTGTATGTCGCGAAAAGTTTATATGTATTCCTCTTTCAAACGGTCAGACTCTTCGAATCTTTGGAGAAACCTCGTCGAAAAGGCTCAGCTTAATGTCTTGTCTTCAAGCTCAAAAATATATTCGCAAGAATTATGTCGCGTTTTTAGCTCACATCGTCAAAAAGGGAACCATGGAGAAGAAACTTGAAGACATTCCTGTAGTAAAAGATTTCCCGCAAGTTTTTCCTGACGACATTTCAGGACTTCCTCCAGTTAGAGAAGTCGAATTCCGTATTGATCTTATACCTGGTGCTACACCAGTTGCAAAGTCTCCTTATAGGTTAGCTCCCTTTGAAATGCAAGAGCTAGCCAGTCAATTGCAAGAGTTTACTGACAAAGGGTTCATACGCCCTAGCTCCTCGCCTTGGGGCGCACCTGTCCTTTTTGGGAAGAAGAAAGATGGATCGTTTCGCATGTGCATCGACTACAGAGACCTCAACAAGTTAACAATCAAGAATCGCTATCCATTACCTCGCATTGATGATCTTCTTGACCAACTTCAAGGTGCCAGTTGTTTTTCAAAAATCGACCTTCGATCTGGTTATCATCAACTTAGAGTACATGAAGAAGACGTCCCAAAGACCGCATTTCGAACTCGTTATGGTCATTATGAATTCATGGTTATGCCATTTGGTTTAACCAACGCTCCTGCAGTCTTCATGGATCTGATGAACAGAGTCTGCAAACCTTATCTTGATCGATTTGTTATAGTCTTCATCGACGACATTCTCATTTATTCAAAGTCTAAGTCTGATCATGAGCGCCATCTTTGACTCATCCTTACTCTTCTAGAGAATGAAAAGCTTTACGCCAAATTTTCCAAATGCAAATTCTGGTTAAAAGAGGTGCAATTCCTCGGACATGTAGTCAATGACAAGGGAATGCATGTCGACCCCTCAAAGAACAAAGCGGTACAAGAATGGCAAGCGCCACGTACACCAACTGAAGTAAGATCTTTTCTTGGTTTGGCTGGTTATTATCGTCGTTTCATTTCAAACTTCTCTCGCATTGCTGTACCACTCACGGCTTTAACTCATAAGGGAAAACCTTTCATATGGGGACCCAAGCAAGAAGAAGCCTTTCAAACCCTTAAACAAAAACTCTGTGATGTACCAATCCTCACTCTTCCTGAAGGTTGAGATGACTTCGTGGTCTATTGCGACGCGTCAGGGCAAGGATTAGGTTGTGTTCTAATGCAAAGAGGAAAGGTTATAGCTTATGCTTCGAGACAACTCGAGACACATGAGAAGAACTACACCACCCATGACCTAGAACTTGGAGCCGTTGTGTTCGCTCTTAAGATATGGAGACATTATCTCTACGGTACTAAGTGTGAAATATACACTGACCACAAGAGTCTTCAACATATCTTCAATCAAAAGGAGTTAAACATGAGGCAAAGAAGATGGGTCGAACTTCTAAATGACTACGACTGTGAAATTCGGTACCACCCTGGCAAGGCAAATGTGGTGGCTGATGCACTTAGTCGAAAGGGTTATGCGAACTCCATTCGTCTTCAATGTTCGCAAATCATAACTTACATTAAGGATCAAATTCGAGAAGCCCAACATGTTTCAGTAACGGAAGATGATGTACGAAAGGAGCTGTCCTGTGGAGCTGAACTTAAAATTGAAACTAAATCTGACGGTATTCTGTACTATCTAGATCGTATATGGATTCCTGACCACAACAATCTTCGTGAAATTCTTATGAATGAGGCTCACAAAGCACGATACTCTATACACCCAGGAGCCGATAAGATGTATCAAGATCTTCGATACACCTATTGGTGGCCTGGAATGAAAAAGGATATTGCTGTTTTTGTTTCTAAGTGCCTTACATGTTCCAAGGTGAAAGCTGAACACCAAAGACCTTCAGGACTTCTGGTCCAACCCGAAATACCTGTATGGAAGTGGGAAAACATAACCATGGACTTCATTACCGGGTTACCTCGCACTTCTGGTGGGTATGACACTATATGGGTAATCATTGACCGACTTACAAAATCAGCGCACTTTATTCCTATCCGTGAAGATTTCAAGAACGAAAAGCTAGCTCGTGTTTATATCAGCGAAATCGTAAGCCGACATGGTGTACCGTTAAGCATTATTTCTGATCGTGATGGTCGTTTCACTTCCCGAACATGGCAAGCAGTACAAGCCGCTTTGGGTACGCGATTAGATCTCAGTACCGCCTATCATCCTCAAACTGATGGTCAATCTGAACGCACCATTCAAACTCTTGAAGATATGCTTCGAGCATGTGTCATAGACTTCAAGGGAAATTGGGACGCTCATCTACCATTAGTTGAATTTTCGTACAACAACAGCTATCATTCAAGCATCGGCATGGCACCTTTTGAAGCCTTATATTGTCGTAAGTGCCGATCTCCAGTATGTTGGCACGAAATTGGGGAAGCTCAAATCACTGGTCCGAAATTGATTCAAGAAACCACAGACAAGATCCATCAAATTCGAAACAATCTTCTAGCGGCTCAAAGTCGTCAAAAGAGTTATGCAGATAAACGACGGAAGCCTTTAGAGTTTAACATTGGTGATTATGTACTTTTAAAAGTATCACCGTGGAAGGGAGTAGTTCGTTTTGGTCAAAAAGGCAAGCTAGCACCACGCTACGTAGGACCTTTCAAGATACTCGAAAGAGTAGGACCTGTAGCATACAAGCTTGATCTACCAGAAGAACTCAACAGGATTCATCCCACATTCCACGTATCAAACTTGAAGAAGTGCCTCGCTGATAAAAACCTCCACATTCCTCTGGAAGATATTCAGATTGATGAATCTATGCATTTTATTGAAAGACCAGTAGAGATCATGGACTTCGGAGAAAAACGTCTACGACGGAGTCGCATTCCAATTGTTAGGGTACGTTGGGAGTCGAAACGGGGACCTGAGTTTACTTGGGAACGTGAAGACTCAATGCGTGAAAAATACCTGCATCTTTTTCCTACTACTTCTACTACTTAAATTTCGGGACGAAATTCCTAAAAGTAGGGGATACTGTAACATTTGTCGAAAACGGGTTTTCCAAACCCGCTCCATTTGTAATCGAATATCAAGTTATAAATGTTCGTTGCGTATTTATGCCTATTTTGATTTTTAATGATACATAATTAATAAACAAACTAATCTATAAAAGTTATAATTGATAAAAAGTAAAAATAAAATAATTAAAAATAAAATGAGGCTGCCGGGACTCGAACCCGGGTCAGCCGGAAGAGAACTCAAGACTTAGCACACACACGCATAACCACTCCGCCACTTGTTGTTTTCTGTCAACTCTAGGAAACAAATAAATCTTATAAACAAACATAAACCAACCGGTTACGCCAACTGTAACTGAAATCGGTCATCAAACGCCCAAAGACGATTTGATTACTCGCGGTTCAATGGGTATAACCGATATACCGACGTTTTCAATCAAGTTGCTTTGAATGAACTTGAATTCTAGAAGTGGATCGGTTTTTATAACCGAAAATCTTCAATTCCAGTATTACTTCCATCTTTGTACTCCTTCGCGACTCAAACATAATCTACAGACTCTCAATTACATTTTCGCTCAAGTTTCAGTCCGCCGGAGAATCAAATTTTACTCGCCGGAAAGTTTCTACAAGTCGCCGGAAAACCGTATTCTCCATCAAAACGGCAAGTCTTTCAATACCGTCGTGGTCTATCAATTGTTAAGCTACTTCTAACTCAGACCTTTCAATTGAAATCAAATTCAGACGCTGCTATCGGATAATTCCAGTTCGCCGGAAAACCCCTGAAATTTCTTATCTTCCGCTGTGAAACGGTAAGGACATTCAAACACTCTGTTAACGCTTGTTTAGCACTTCAATTCCACGATTAGCTAATCAAAACGGTTAATTTGCTTGCTCAGTTGAAGTTCATAAAAAAACAGAGCCGACGCCTTGCCGGAATTCTGAAATAAATCGTTCACCGGTATGTTCATTTCTAAATATCGTCTCTGCCATTTCATATTAGTCTGTACAATGTTTATCAATCGAATTAAACAAGATATAATGGTGTAATCGCAGTCTGTAATTTTGTAATGAAGAAGACGATGATAGTTTGATTATAAGTTTAATAAAATCTGGATATTATCTCGGGTTAGACACACAGTCCAGCGGTGGACTGTGTGCATATACTTATCACACGCCGCGAGTTCGATCCCTGTTACACACACCCTCTCTGTAATAAAGACGTTTTATTTTTCTAACTGAACCAGGTTAACTTACGTTAGTCGTTAAGTATACTAAAAATTTGTATATTAACCAAGTTAGACACACAGTCCAGCGGTGGACTGTGTGTAACGTTAAAGCACAGGTCCCGGGTTCGAGAACTGTTAGTGACACCAGTTCGATGATTTAAAAGGTTTTTGAAAATAAAAGAATTTTGAATAAACTGAATTAGTATATAAGTATAATTAAAAACAGAATTATTTCAGGTTAGACACGTAGCTCAGTTGGTAGAGCTGCGTGCACGCGAACGGGAGGTCTCGGGTTCGAGCCTCACCCGGCGCATACAATTACACAATAAATCGGTCAACAAGTCAAACGGTCAACGGTCAACGGTCGCAAAAAGTCAAGATATTTTTATATTTTTATTTATTTAATTTAATTTAAAAATCAATTAAAAATACTTAAAAATAATGTTTTTAAAGATAGGAAATAGCCTTAAACTCACAAAATTATATCTAAAAATCTTATTAAAATTATTAATAAAATCCACTCATTTACTATATTTTCCGTTATTATTTAGGTTAGTTAAATCTCGTTGTTCAATCCTTTCAACTCGTGCGCATCTCACCATCTCCAATTCAACGCACCCAATGTGAGTGAATCTTTACAAATTCCCCGTTTTAATCACGTTTTTGGGGTGTATCATGTGTCTTGCTATTTACTATATTTAAATCATTGTGCATACATCATATCATGAACAAATGTGTATTCAGTTTGTTTGAACTGTTTGTGTGATTATTGTTAGATTTAATTTATTATTTTCAGTACATGCAATTTCATAGGCCTCCGCTCCCCATTACATTATGAGCGTTGAGCATGTTCCCCATTACATTATGAGCGTGAACCTGGCGTGCCAACATACGATCGGCTCCATTTGATTGAGCCTTGATCGCACAGACATTTATCATTTTCAGTACATGCAATACGATCGACTCCGTTTGATTGAGCCTTGATCGCACAGTTACATTCATGTTATTTATTGTATGATGTTGGTATGTTATTGTATGTTATTGTATGTTATAGTTTGTGATTGTTATTGCTACTGTTTGATTATTTGCATTTGCTCACTTATGATTATTGCACAATTTTTCATTGATAAACTAACAAGAAAATCAATAATAAATGTTTATCTAACAAGGTTCACTCGCCAACTTATGTTGACCAGAAAACCCCCATTTTTTACACATGATACAGGTGAACCAGCTGCAGCAAGAAACACATAGGATTGGCCTAGAAGAATAAAATGATTTAGAGCTTGGAATTGTTTAGTTGGTTATTTTCTTTGTATTTGTATGGACATTTTTGGATTATTGGGAATGTAATTTTGACTTAAATAAATATGAAACATATTAGTAAATATCATAAGAGTTGGTGATAACCCAATTATGCCTCGACTCTTATTCCGCTGCGGGTCGGGGTGTGACATTAGCAAGGAGAATTGAATTGATTTGAAGTAGTGAGTTGGATTATTTCAAGATTATAGTTTTCCAACTTTGCACGGCTGTTACGTCATCCTCAACCGAAATTTAGCAAATTGACACTTGGATTAGACCGCGGTTAATGTGGTATATTTATGATTACATGTATACATAGGAGTGTCATATTAATACGAAGTATGGACGGTTGCGAGGAATATCGGCAAAATTGTTCCCGCCTCCACAAGTCTTATCACCATCAGATCCGCATCCACACAATTTCTCACTAACTTTGATTACATCAAATAAGTTTCTCCATTTATGTGTACCCCTGAATCCCCTTAGGTTATCAACACTGATGTTAATTACGCGTCCTTATTAAGAATTAGTGATTGCATCATTAGCTAACGACAGCTAATAACAGAAATATATGCTTCACTGAGTAATTTCATAGACAACAGTCGGTGACATAAGTATAGGTTGTTCGCCGTATCGTAATGATTTCGAATATATAACTATACGTTCTAGCAAATCCCGCCAAAAGAAATAACTTACGCCGAATTGTCCTATCAAAGACAAAAATATTGTTACTGATCATGAATCGATCATTGGGTCATCGATATGGGTAAGCTATCACCGGCTATACCCAAATAGTTCAGTACGGAGTACTACCGCGGTGTAGTATCCCGAGAAGGTCGTACTATAATTTTGGAGAAGAAAAAAGGACCTTTCCCGGATTAAGCCAAAGGTCGTTATACGTCAACCCCCCAAACTACTTTTCATTTAAAATAACTATAAACGTATATAGATATCGTGGTTACGACAACTATGGCGTCATCTATCGTATCAAACAGTGTCGAAGTCTCAATACCGCATTGCCCAAAACATAACTGAACAAATCGCCACATGAAGCCCGTCTGCCCTGAGTAATGGTACCTTGATCATGTAGTCGGGTGTTTATATATAGGAAGTACAACAGCATATCCACAACACCCGTATACCTGATCAAAATTCCGTTCTCCATGATATTCGGGCCTTATACTACTTTCTGCAGATAACCAACTGAAATTCGAAGCAATCGACAATCGTAAAAGAACACAATGTAACCGATGGTCACACTAAACGAGGCTTTCCCAACACGGCCTCGTATGAGCAAGTCTGTTATTACGTTCTGGACCATAATAACCTAGTTGCCCCACAAGGCCATCCTGGTACTACAAATAGGATACTTTACAGTGTTCACTAAGAATCTTTAGTTGAGGTTAATTTTTCCAATGATGTCCACTAAAGTCCGAGCCTGTAGTTATAGTCTAGTTTTCCTTAAAGGCACCTAATTCTCTATAACCAATGGCTCTGATACCATCTTCTATCACACCCCAACTCGCAGCGGAAGAAAAAATATACGGGATGCAACAAACACCTCTGGTACAAGCACATTGTTTATAAAGACAGTACATTTTATTACTTAAAAAATGTTGATTACATACGACATGTATGTTACAACTGGGTGTTCCCACGAACCACATAAGTCTTCTAAGCCACCTGCGTCTATATCACGGTTTGCCTACAAACATGTCTTGAACAACATACACGGATCACACCAGTATCAAGTTCCCTGAAATGCATGTTAGTTTTAAAAAGGGTCAGCTACGCTGAGTGAGTTCCACTAGTTTTGTTGTTATGGAACAATATGTTTCAACAAGTTTAATTGCACTGGTCACAGTCACAGTGAGGTCACAGACACAGTTATAGTCACAGATTTCCCGATGGAATTTCACGCGCATACAAGTGAAACCTGACTATTTCCCCGGGCTGTGTCACTCAGACACTCCCGGTCCACCAACTGCGTCACGTGCAGTTCAACGCCCCCGAGTAGTTATGCCTAACACATACCCAAAAGTTGGACGAGTGCAGTTGCTTGTGGCCGGGCATTGCACCCTCCGGCCTCAACTGGGTTTGTCGGACATATAGTATTATCCATTGCCCTCGGCTCATATTAATCACTTGTAATGGGGGTATTCGTGAGTTAGGTAATTCACATCGTCCCAAGTTGGTGCAATTAACACAGTTTTATAACATGCAAATCACTTCAGAAAATAGTAACACAGTTTAAAAGTAGTGGAGTGAAGCTCACTCCCAAGTTGGTGTAATCAACACAATTTGTAACATGCAAGTCCCCAGAAAACAGTAAAACAATTCAAAAGTGGGGAAGTGAAAACTCACAATACGAGTAGTGATCTCAAAGCAAGAGTGATCAAGCAACTGGATCAACTTTAATAACCCACATGCAAGTATGGACTCAAATCAGTATCTAAGTTGGTAATGGTTATAACTTGGATCTGCTCAGGAGTTTTTACTCCGTATTGAGTCCATAGGACACTAGTATGGTGATGGACGTCAGGGTAGTATTAGTTTTCAGTTTGGCTTTCGGGCACCGTTTCGCGTGCCAGCCAAAGTCAGTAGTTTAACGTGTTCGGATAATGGTACGGGAATACCAATAATGCCAACACGTGGTTATTAAAGAATGATTAACTTTTCATCAAGGGAGTTTGAGTATTTGGGGAGTCTACGTTACCCAAATTTAAGTTTCCATTTTCACTATCGGGAATTCTCCGGAACAGCCTTAGGACACACCCAAGGTACCCAATTTGGCAGGGAATCTCCTGGAATGCTTCCGGTGTTCTAATTATAGTATTCTTCGGGTTGGGTTAGTTCCTAGTTCCGACATGTTCGTTATACGGTAAACTGCCGAAATTGCTTTAAAATAGTCTATTTTTAATTCCATAAATTCCCATTTAATCTATATTTTATATAAAAATATGTAAATTTTTATATAACTCAGTAAAAATCTATAGATTATGGAAAAAATTTATGGGAATTTATTTTGGCATTTTACTTATTTAATAAAGTATTTATAAAACCATTTTTAACCACATAATTATCATTAAATACCATCAGTGGTTCAAAAATTCCCAACAAATTACAGAACACCTTTTTCATGTCCAGGAACTTCTCACTAAATTTTGAGATTTTTCCGATTTCATTTCGGTGCGTTTCCGGCTACCGAAACTCGCAAAAACACGGATTTTTAACCCAAATCAAAACTCAACTAATGGACTCAGAATTTTTCCAGAACATTCCCATATGTTCCTCAGTGTCTCTGTAAACCATGGTGATTTATTGACTTCGTTTGATAATTTTATGAAATTCTTTCGGTTAAAACAGTTAAAAATTCTCCAAAAATCGTATAAACTTCTAAAATTTCTAAAATTTTACATGGAGCTTCCTGACAATATCCTACATCACCACACCAAATTTCAACTCAATCCACGTTTCACGTACCAAGTTATAGCTAAAACAATTTTTTGCCTAGCCTAGATTCGGTTCTCGGATGTTATACCAAGTGATTCTTCCGATTCCAAGAGTTTATCTCAATCCCAGAAGTGTGTGAAGGCTATATTCAGTACCTACACATTAAGTACAAACCAAATATGCTAGAACTTAGATCAATCAGGCTTTATTTCATTGTTTTTCGGTTAATCAAATAGTTAAGCATTTTTGTCGAATAAGAGTTGATTAGGGTATCAAACCCCAAAGATTTGTGATCATGGCTGCCATATAACACCAGGTAATATCAGGGTGTTCTTATTCAGCCCATAAACATGTTTAAAACTTCAAAAATCTTGGATTAAAATGAGTTTTTCGGCTAGAAATCGCGTTTAATCGAAGAAACGGACATTGAATCATAAGTATCAAGGTTAATACCTTTGATTTAATGAAGATTAGTGAAGAACTAAGCTGAATTCAGGTGTGTGGGAGCAGTTTTTTGAGAGAGTTTTGTAAAGTTTTGATTAAAATTAAAAGAAAAAGAAAAAAAAACTATATATATCCATGGGGGGTGGTGGTTTGGGGTGGGCCCCCTAGGGCCACCTCGTGCTTCGTATAACGTGCTTATAGATGATGTTTATCTTCCGGATAAGTATAGGTTTGTTTTCAGGTCCTGCGCGCGTTCTCAATTTGCGTGACGGACTCCGTTTTACGCGTACTTAGTGTCAAAAGACTTGGTTTTAAAAATTAGCATAACCGTCTTAAAATCCGAACCTAGTTACGTTTTAATCATAAAAGTCTCCTTTGACGTTCGTTTAAGTGTTTTTAAGCTTGATCGATCGTTCCTTGCACATTCGGTTGCCTTATGTTATGCCTGGAACGAATGCGTTTCCCCAACCGGGAGCTGCTTTGTTTTGCATGCCCGGGCTTTGTTTATTTTCAAACCTTATGTCACAGTCTATGACACAAAACTAAGTTATTCCTGGAACTCGAAATCTTAAATGATGCCACCGATAACCTAATAATCAACATTAAAGGTTTAATGCGCTGTTAAATGTCAAGTCTCCGTTTAACACGTTGTTCAAGGCTAAGGATGCCAACCTCGCATCGTTGGTCCTTAGTAGTGTCATGTCAACCATGACGTGCTCTCAGATTCTTCTGATCCATTACAGATATTGCTAGGCATAGAACACAAGTCATGCGTGTTTACTAATACTTATTCCCAGAGTCGTCAGTTCATTCACGACTTTGTCTTGTCATGTAGGTGACGCATAATGTCACTGTAATGTTTTTATTACTTACTATGCATATACTCCCATCATAGTCGGTGTATCATTTTCTAGAATTCGTATCATCACACATAATCACAACAATATCACGATATACATACCACGTCCGGTTACCACGGACTTGTACTAATCAAAGTTTACCGGGATTTTTCACAATTGTCACATAACCTCTGGGATCTCATCTTCCAGAGTACCCTTTTTGGGTTTGGTGGGTTTTTTAGATGCTCTAGATGGTTTCTTTTTGGAGATTTTAGGTGTGGATTTCAGGGTAGCGGTTGTGATGCCCTGATCACCTAGAGCAGTAGGCTCTTCAGCCGAAGGTTGAGCTTGAACATTTTGTTCTTGTAAAATAGGCTCAGCCTCCTCTGCTTCTGTTTGGAAACTATGTCTTGATTTGTTATGCGGGTAAATGTTTCATGATTGAGGCGGCCAGGATTGGTTACGGCGCCTTGTTTACTTGCATCTGATTTTATCTGATCTTGCAAGTAAACACTCAAAAATCTCGGATGTATCAAAAAGGCTTTTCTTTTGGGAATATTATTTAAAATTGTTTACAAGATCATGGAATAACACCTGGGATAGGTTAAAATCAGAATCGGTTAGTATTGCAAATCCAAGATATTGCATGTTCAATGGAATCTCGTTAAAAGCAGTTGTTTTTGCAGAGACACATGTAAGTAAAGTGTGGAAAAAGAATTTCATCTCTGCTGGAAAATTAGGTTTGAAGATTGCATACCGTTCAACTGCCCGGTGTAACCTCTTTCAACAAACTCATGCTGCATCTCCCTCAAAGGGAATGATACCGGATATTGCATATCATTTGACATGAAAACTAGGAGATAGATTGTGGGCTTATTTGCAAACGTGTGCCACCAACTTTGGAAGTGATGGAATAGGGCACACCATCAGCGGATGAGTGTACTTTAGCATTTGCCAAAATTCTCTTAAAGATTCGATGTAAACTAGGGCTTTTACTTCCATCATGTGCTTAAATTTTGATTCTTTCAGAATCCGGATCATTGGATGATAACGAGTGTTTGCGTCGGTTTCTTCAAGAATTGCGGTGTAAATGTGTGGTGTTTTGATGATTAGGATAAATGGGGGATGTTCTTGTGTCGATTTCTTCTTCGATTTGGTTTTAGGAGCCATGATTTTTGAGAGAAAGAGCTTTTGAAAAATTTGAAATCGCACAAGAAAAGTGAAACCTCTGTTTGGGGATAGAACATGGTTTTATAAGGTTTTTCAAAAAGTGCAAATGACGTGGCGTCTGATGCAACATCTTTCGAGTAACATCTGTCCACGTGTAACCTCTGTTTGACAATGAAAAGCAGTTGTTTGACCAACCACTGTTAGAGCAATCTAATAGTGGTTATGACCAAATTTTAAACACTATCAGAGGTTTGCATCAGTTGATAGATTTTTCTAAACAACAGTGTTTTTGTGCTATCAGAGCTTTGAACAGACTTTAAGGATTTATTGAAAAAATGCAATTTTAACTATTTTTAAGGATGGATTTTTGATTTTCTAAAAACATTTTATTGCTATTTACGCATGAAATAGAAGGAGAACTTGTTTTAATCCATGTTTAGCATTCCAAGCCTAGATATCAAACTTTCAAATGTGGAAGCATCTAGTGCCCTTATCAACACATCTGCTAGTTGATCATTGGTATGGACATGTTGTAAAGAAATCAAACCTTTTTCATAGCAATCTCTCACAAAGTGATGTCTGATGTCAATGTGCTTGGTGGTGGAATGTGAAACTGGATTTTTGATGATGTTTTCTGCTGCTTGACTATCAATTTTGAGAGGAGTCCTCAAGGCAGTCACACCAAAATCCAGGAGTTGATTTTGAAGCCACAAAATTTGAGCAGTGCAACTTGCAGCAGCTATATATTCAGCTTCAGCAGTGGATGTGGATACTGCAACTTGCTTTTTGCTTTGCCAAGACACTAGGCAATCTACTAGGAATTAGGCTCCCCCAGATGTGGACTTCCTTGTTGTTTTACATCCAGCAAAGTCACTATTAGAATATCCTGCAAGCTCAATGTTACCATTAGCTGGATACCATATACCAAGTGTGGGAGCACCTTTTATGTATCTGAATATCCTTTTTACAGCAATAAGATCTGATTTTCCTGGCATTGACTATGATCTTGCACAGACACATTTAGCAAACATAATGTCTGGCCTTGATGCAGTTAGGTACAGTAAAGACCCAATCATGCTTCTATACAATGTTTGATCAACAAGGTCATCTCTGCCATCTACAGTGACAAGCTTGGATGTTGCCATGGGTGTGCTGCAAGGTTTATAATCATCCATATCAAATTTCTTAAGTAGTTCTTTCACATACTTATTTTGATGAATGAAAGTTCCTTTTTGCATTTGTTTGACTTGTAAACCAAGAAAACATTGCAACTCACCCATTGCACTCATTTCAAACTCAGCTGCCATGAGTTTTCTAAACTCTTCACACACAGTGCATGTGGATCCAAAAATGATGTCATCCACATAAATTTGGACAAGCATCAATATTTTCCTTTCCATTTTTAAAATAGGGTTTTGTCAATCTTACATCTGGTAAAACCAATGGATAAGAGAACAGTGGAAAGAGTTTCATACCAGGCTCTTGGTGGTGGAAAAAGTTTCATACCAGGCTCTTGGTGCTTGTTTTAGACCATACAGTGCTTTGTTTAATCTGTAAACATGATCAGGATGAAAGTGATCCTCAATTCTAGGTAGTTGACAAACATATACTTCTTCCTTGATCTTTCCATACAGGAATGCACTTTTGATGTCCATTTGATACACCTTGATGTTGTGGTTAGCAGCAAAAGCTAAGAACAGGCGAATGGCTTCTAACCTTGCTACTGGAGCAAAAGTTTCATCGTAGTCAATCCCTTCTTCATGTCTGTAGCCTTGAACCACGAGCCTTGCTTTGTTCTTGAAAACAATACCCCTTCATCAGTTTTGTTCTTGAAAACCCACTTTGTGCCGATGGGACTCACATCTTTTGGCAGTGGTACAAGTTCCCGTACTTGTTTTCTCTTGAATTGTAGGATCTCTTCTTGCATGGCCTCTACCTAGCTGTTGTCTTTCAGTGCCTCTTGGTACTTGACAGGCTGTGTGAGTGATAGAAAACTAGCAAAAAGACAAATGTTTTGGGCTTGGCTTCTTGTGAGCACACCCTCATTGATGTTGCCAATAACTTGATCCAATGGATGGCTTTTGAGGAAAATCAAATCACCTTGATATGGAACAATGGCATTCTGAGGAGAAGCTTGCAAATGTGTATCATCTAAGCTAACCCATGCTGGTGAATTTGATGGTCTAGCCTCTGATTGGAATGGTGGTGGAGGAATTCGTGGTATGGATGTGAAAGTGGGTTAATTTTTGTCCATTTGTTGTGGAATTTTATCAACAGATGTTTGGTTCTGATAGCTGGCAGAGGTTTGAGTATTAACCACTTTTGAACTGGCAGAGTTTTCACCATTACTACTAACATCTGCTCTTCTGCCTGTAGGAATGATTTTGAAACTTGGAAGAATGCAATCATATCATTGCTCTTGAAATGATGATTGTGGGGTACCTGCAGGGTTAGTCTTGACAGACACATCTTCAAATGTAAATTTAGACAAATCAAACAATTCAGCAGGTCCATTTGCTGGGATTTTCAAAGATGAGAGTTTATTGAACTTCACATTTAGAGTTTCCTCAACACACTTGGTCCTAGAGTTAAAGACTCTGTAGGCTTTGGCAGTGGTTGAGTATCCCAGAAAATAGCCACAATCAACTTTGGCTGCAAACTTGGATATTGAATCCTTGATGTTTGGAATGAAGCATGGGCAGCCAAAGACTTTACAATAAGATATTAGAGGTTTGATTTTGTAAAGCAATTCATAGGCAGTCTTTTGATGCCTAGGGTTTATCAAAACTCTGTTCTGGACATAGCAGGCAGTGTTTACAGCCTTTGCCCAAAAGGACAAGGGTAAACCTGAGTCTGCAAGCATGGTCCTTGCTGATTCAATTAAGGTTCTGTTTTTCCTTTCAACAACCCCATTTTGTTCTGGAGTTCTAGGGATGCTGTATTGTCTAACAATCCCTTTTGACTCACAGAAGGCATCCAACTCCTTGTTTCTAAACCCTGTCCCATTATCACTCCTAAAGATTTTTACAGGAAGATCAAATTGCTTTTCAACTTGTTTGACAAAGTTTTGCAAAATGTTTGTTGTTTCATCAGTGTAAAAAGAAAGTCCATGTGAACCTGGAAAATCATCAACTACCACCAGACAATATCTTTTGTGTTTTAAGCTCATGATTTTTACAGGTCCAAACAAGTCCATATGAAGAAACTGTAAACACTGACTTGTTTTGGACTTCTCAATTGACTTGTAAGAGCTTTTATGTTGTTTACCTTTAAAACAGGAAACACAATGCACTTCACAAGTAAATTGTTTTTGAGGCAAACCTCTAACCATACTTTGTTTTGAGAGAGTGGAGATGGTTTTTAGATTTGTGTGTCTTAGCCTTTTATGCCATAGCTCTGTCTCTTTGCTTGAGGCAACTGAGAAAAAGCATGCATTTGACATATGATTATCCTTTACCATATCAACCACATACACATTTCCTACTCTATGAGCATCAACTGTGCTTTGCTCTCTGCAATGATTTGATCAATCTTTTTGACAACCTCTGGCCCTAGAATTGTGCTATTTGGAAGGTAGTATTCTTATAACACCCAATGGTTGTGTTTTTGATAGCATGCATAGTCATATATGGATATGGGTTTTGGTTTTACATATAAAATGGGTTTTATATTTTGTAAGTGACATGCTTTAAAATATATATTCCGCTGCGTTTTTCATTTTTATATGATTTAAAAATGACTTTGATAAACCTGTTAAAACCCCAACCACTAGCAGAGCCGCTTATATGAATGCATGCTTCAAAGGATTTAAAAATTTCGGGGTTTTGGGTTTGGAGAAACCCTATGGCCGAAATTTTAACATGGTTTTGTCTTTGTTTTTCAAGATTTTTTTTTACATGCATAAAGGAATCTTGAAAAATTATATCATATGGATGATTTGTTTGTTTTGACAAAAACTCACACTTTTTGGTTTTTCATTTTTGGCCGAAAATATGGGTTATAAAAGGGAACCATTTTTACTCTTGAATAATATATATATGTGGATGTATATTTTGGTGTTCATAACCTATCTATGACCTTGTGTTTGAATATATTGAATGATTGTGTTTGTGAATTATATTTAATTATTTCAATGGGTTGTAATAGTTAATGTCTTTGTTCCATTTGAAAAATATGTAATTTATTTATTTTCATTTGGTATGTAAGTAAAAAGATTAGTTGCATTTCTTTTACTAGAAAAATATACTAAGATACTTTATTGTAAAAGAAGATGCACACAAAATGCGTTTTGGTTTTGGCCAATTTTGGGCCTAAAGGACTTCATAGTTCTTAACGGGATTTTAGCCCAATAATCAAAACACATTTTTGAAGCCCAAAGGAGTTTGGAGCTGAATTTAAAGATCATTTGGAAGCCCAAAGAAAGTGAAGAAATGACAACACAAAAGGAAGACTTGAAGCATTTGGATGCGGGTTCAAGTGGGAATTCAACGACATATTTCTTGTGTCAATATTCACCCTTTAGGAAGGACCTTTTGGCACACTTGTTTCGGCTAACAAGTGTTGTCAGAAATTGTTGGCTATGGTTATGCACCTATTGTTTTGTGTGTTATGCTTGTATGGTTGTTTTATTATGTTGTTTGGATGATATGTGGATATGGATGCTTAACAAACTAATAAACAACAACAGCTTAAAATTAGTTCTTTAAAAATCATAAAGTGGTTAATAAAAGGCTTTATTAAAGGATGATGATTTTATAATAAAATGGGTTTTTATTAAAAGTACCTTGAAAATTGGTTTTCACTTAGGTACCATGAATTTGAATGCATGAAAATGTATGGTACATAAAGTTTTCTAACACTAGAATCTTTTGAAAACTTAAATCCCTTTAATAAAACAAGTCAAACACCATCCTTTTACACACACTTGAATTACTTAGGAATTCTTTGTGGGATAAGGGTAACCTAACCACATTTGAAGGAACTTGTGTGTTTGAGGTAGGTTTACCATATTTGTGGGATAAAGGTCACGTAACCCCTTGTATGTGTAAACTTACATGTGTGTGTAAGTACGACGAGTTGATTTGGAAACCATGTGATTAGGGTCACCGAAGCATGGCATACAAAGGTGTTGATGGGATTAAATATGCCAACTAAACACAAAGATGTTTAATCGATCCCATATGGCTAGAAATTGCAAAGGGTTGAAATTGTCAAACGTTGAATACCTTGTTAATTTAAATAATGGGATAAAAGTCACCTAACCAATATTTAAATGTAATGTTGGATTTTAGATTTTAATTATTAATTGTCTATGAGACATATAAGGGTATTAATGATTAAAATTTAATAATATCGAAAATACTAAAATTTAACTTTGTTAAAATTTTGTAGATGGCCGCTAACAATGCAAACACAATTACCCAAACCTTCCGTAACCTATCATTAAGAACAATTCTTGAAAAGGATCGTCTCAACCATAACAACTTCATGGATTGGTATCGAAATTTGAGAATCGATCTCAAGCAAGAGAAGATATCCTATGTGTTGGACGATCCTATTCCCGATGAACCTGACGTTGAAAATGTGGAAGCCTATAACAATTGGGTTAAGTATACCAAAGACTCCATGCAAGCCTCTTGCCTCGTGTTGGGACTATGATTCCTGAGATTCAAAAGTATTTTGAACATCATGGGGCATACGACATGATTACCCAATTGAAAAAAATGTTCTTTCAACAAGCTAGGGTAGAACGCTTCGAAACGGTTCGGTCGCTTCACGCATGTCGAATGGAGGAAACCCAATCCGTCTCATCTAATGTCCTCAAGATGAAATGCCACATTAATCGCCTCGAAAGGCTCAATTGTCCCATCTCTAAAGAGTTGGCTACAGATTTGATCCTCAACTCTTTAACAAAGAAGTTTGAGTCTTTTGTTATGAACTATAACATGAACGGATGGGACAAGAGCATTGGTGGACTTCATGCAATGCTCAAAACTGCCAAGTCGGGCATGGGTAAAAAGTCTTTACCCGTTCTAACAATCAATAAGGGAGGCAACAAGAAGAGGCCCCACCCCGACTCCAAGGCAAGTTTTGCCAAAAGGAATGGCCACGTCAAGGGGAAAGGGAAAGGAAAGGTTAAAGTGGAACCCACGAAACCGAAGGAAAAGAAGCAAAAGGTTGCTACTAACGACCCATGCTTTTAGTGTGTAGAGATAGGACATTGGAAAAGGAATTATCCAACCTATCTCAAGGAGTTGAAAAACAAGAGGGATGCATGGCAGACCTCAGGTACAATCTTCATGATACATGTTGAGCTTAATGTTATTTCTTCTAACACATGGGTACTAGATACCGGATGTGGAACTCATATTTGCAATTTATTGCAGGGGATCAGAAGAAATAAACATTATAAAAAGGGAGACGCTAGTCTCTTCATGGGCAACGGAGCAAAAGTTGAAGTCGAAGCCCAAGGAGACTATGGCTTGAAGCTTCTAAGTGGTTTGGAAGTGATTTTGAAAAATGTTTTGTATGCTCCTAGTTTGACTAGGAACATTATTTCAGTTTCCCTTTTGAGACAATGTGGTTTTAACTTTGAATTTGTTAACCATGACATTTATGTTTCAATGCATGATGTATTTTACTTTAAAGTTATGCCTTTAAATGGTATTTATGAATTAGTTCATGATGACACATCATATGATAGCTCAATGTACCAAATAACCACCAAGAAACTCAAAATGGATTTGAGTGATTCCTATCTTTGGCATTGTCGCCTTGGACATATAAACAAAAATCGCATGCAGACACTTCGAAAGAATGGTCTTTTGAAAACAAATGAAGATGATTCATTTGATGTATGTGAATCTTGTTGACAAGGCAAAATGACTAAGGCACCCTTTAGTGGCACCTTTGAAAGGGCAAAGAACTTATTAGGTATCATACATTCGATGTATCCGGTACACTTAAGCCAATGACTAGGAATGGTGAAAGATACTTCATTACTTTTACCGACGGCTATAGTCGTTATGGTTATGTGTATTTACTAAAACACAAGGATGAAGCATTTGAAATGTTCAAAGACTTCAAAAGTGAAGTAGAAAATCAACTCAAGAAAACAATCAAAATCCTTCGCACCGATAGAGGGGGTGAATACCTTAGTGACCCTTTTCAAGATCATCTTAGGAGTTGTGAGATCATCTCACAACTTACTCCACCTGGAACACCACAACATAATGGTGTTCTGAAAGGAGGAATCAAACTCTATTGGATATGGTTCGATCTATGATGGCTAGAAGCACCTTACCTTTATCATTTTGGGGTTACGCTCTGCTCTCCGCGACCCGTATTCTGAATATGGCGCCAACCTAGAAAGTGGATAAGACAACTTTTGAAATATGGCATGGACGGGCTCCATCATTATCATATTTGAAGGTATGGGGTTTTGAAGCTTATGTGAAGCAATACACCCCAAACAAATTGGAAGTACGATCCACTAAGTGTATCTTTGTAGGATATCCTAAAGATGATATAGGATATTACTTTTACGATCCAACAGAGCAAAAAGTATTTGTTGCTCGAAAGGTTAAGTTCTTGGAAGCTAAGTTCCTTATGGAAGGAACTAGTAGTAGAACAGTGTAACTTGATGAGGATCAATAACCACAAGCCGATACACGTTTGGTTGATACTAGCACTCAACAAGAGGTTGTTGAAGAGGATCAAGTAGTTGATCAATACACACAAAACGTTCACAGATCTTGTAGAATTAGTAATCCACCCGAAAGATATGGATTTTTCATGGATGGATGCTACGTGGTAGATTCGGATGAACCAACCACATACCATGATGCAATGTCACAATCCGATTGTGACAAATGGCTTGAAGCCGTGAACGTAGAGATGCAATCCATGTATGATAACCAAGTATGGGAATTGGTTGTACCACCTCTTAACTCCAAAGTAGTTGGAAGTAAGTGGGTTTTCAAGAAGAAAACCAATATGCATGGTAACTTGGATACTTATAAGCGAGACTTGTAGCAAAAGGTTTCACTCAAACTCAAGGGGTTAATTATGACGAGACCTTCTCGCCCGTGGTGATGCTAAAGTCAATTAGGATATTATTTTCCATAGTTGCATATTATGATTATGGGATTTGGCAAATGGAGGTCAAAACACGTTTCCTAAATGGATATCTTAATGAAGATGTCTATCTAGTTCAGCCTGAAGGTTTTGTCGATCCAAAACATCCTAACAAAGTATGCAAGTTAAAGAAATCAATATATGGATTGAAACAAGCATCTAGAAGTTGGAATCATTGCTTTGATGAAGAAATTAGGAATTTTGGATTCATCAAGAACACCGATGAAGCTTTTGTGTATAAGAAGGCTAGTCGGAGCATCATCACTTTCCTAGTACTGTATGTCGATGACATTCTATTTGGAAATGATATTCCAACCATGGAAGATGTTAAAACACCCTATATTTTGGGAATAAAGATCTATAGGGATAGATCAAGGCGCTTGATAGGTTTGAATCAAAGTGCCTACATTGACAAAGTCTTGAAAAGGTTCAATATGGAGAACTCTAAGAAAGGTTTGGTACCTATTCAAAAGGGAAAAATATTGAATGCGTCTCAATGTCCAAGCTCAAAGGATGAGCAAGAAAGAATGAAAGGAGTCCCATATGCGTCTGCTATAGGATCCATCATGTATGCAATGATATGCACTAGACCGGACGTGTCATGTGCCTTAAGCATGACAAGTAGATACCAGCAAAATCCAGGAAACAGTCATTGGATGGCTGTTAAAAGTATACTTAATTACCTTAGAAAGACTAAGGATATGTTTCTAATATATGGACCTAGTGAAGAGGAACTCGTTGTAAAGGGTTACACGGACGCGAGTTTCCAAACTGATCGAGATGGTTCTCGATCACAATCTGGGTATATCTTCATTTTGAATGGAGCTGCAATCTCTTGGAAAAGCTCGAAGCAGGATGTTATAGCATTGTCCACTACAGAATCAGAATACATCGCCGCCTCATTGGCAGCGCCAGAAATTGCATGGTTAAAGAAATTCATTACCGACCTAGGGTTAGTCCCTGCCATTCAGGATCCCCTAGAAATATTTTGTGATAACGAGGGTGCGATTGCACAAATTAAGGAACCTAGTGCACATCAAAAGACTAGGCACTTTGAGCGGAGATTCAACTACATAAGGGATGAAGTTGAAAAGGGAAAGATATGTATTCGCAAAGTTCACACCGATCAAAACATTGCGGATCCTCTCACGAAGATCCTTGAACAGCCAAAGCATGAGGGTCATACCTGGGCCTTAGGACTTCGATATTCTAGTGATTGGATTTGTTCTATTTAGTATTTGGATTTCGGAATAATTGTTACTATGACTCATTTAATGATTATGGCATTTTGAGTTATGTTCCATTTTAGCATGTTTAAATCCATGAATAAGTTAATTATTCTAAATGTCCGTAGTCGATCATATTTGTGGGAACCAATATGAAGGTAAGACTATTATGAACTCGGATTGGTGGATATTCATTAGGTATGAATATAGAG
Source organism: Scalesia atractyloides (assembly GCA_947069175.1). NCBI lineage: Eukaryota > Viridiplantae > Streptophyta > Magnoliopsida > Asterales > Asteraceae > Scalesia > Scalesia atractyloides. The sequence continues at coordinate 48,926,430 of CAMTDV010000004.1, read as the reverse complement.
CAAAGTGTTACTGCCAAAGTTCATTGATATTTGTGGGATACAAATATTGGACTGACCCGCTCTCAAATATTACTACATGGAATCTTTGTTATTGATCATAAGTAATTTTGAGTAAAGGCGAATATCATAGTATCCTCTGACCTGAGATATATATTGGGTCCTTATATTCACAAAATGTGATTGTGAGAGATGTATGTAGTCAAGATGGGATTTGTTCCTCTTATTTGTTGAGAGTAAGATGTCTAGGGCCTGCTAAAGTTAAATCAACAGAGAATGATCACTCTATGTCTCTGGATTTGACATGACATCTGTAACGAAAGGATAAATGATTGATTCACCTAAATCATGTTCAAGTAAGGGACTTGAAGGGGATGATGATATTGAATGGCACTTTATCAAACGTATTAGGGGTAGTAAACCGTTGTTAGGCGGTATTTACTACTTGCATCAATCTTCTATGTATCTTGTACAAGTGGGAGATTGTTGGAATCGGTATGCCCAAGACACAAATTAAATTGATGTGGCTAGTATGTTATGATCCAAGTCGGGTCATACCCAATAACAAGCTAGACAAACACTTATAATATTTATTTATGATATGATCAAACAAATAAATATTAGCACTTAGAATATTTAGGAATTGGTTTTCTAAATAATTGCACTTGAGGAACTAATAAATTATATGGATACTTTATTTTGAGAGAATATTTTATTTTGTTATTTAATGGGTAAATAACATTATAAAAGGTTATGAGATATTGCATAAAGTCTTGTAAACATATGATGTTAATTTTATAAAAGTTACAAAATAATACAAGACATAATTTAAAAGAAAAGAATTTGAAATTTCCTGCAATATCTTGCAAATCTTACAAGATCTCACACAATCCAAGATTAGATTACGTAAGATATATGGATATCTTGGATGATTTGGTAAGATCTTTACAAATCTCACATAATCCAAGAAAAGATCTTACAAGAGATTATATATATGGATGATTTGGTGAGAATTAAAGACATTCTTACACACACTCTTTCTCTCATTAAAAATCAAGTGCAAGAACTCTAAGAAATACTCTCAAAATTTCGGCCAAGGTGGTGAATCAACAGGGTGTTCAAGTGAGTTGATACAAGTAAAAATCCTAGCAACATAAGGTGTTTGTTGGAAGGCTTGGGGTATACAAGCTTGAGGTCTTCTCCTTTGAAGATTTCCATTCAAGAACATCATCTTCTTCATATCTCTTGCTATTTGGAAGATAGTATTCTTATAACACCCTATGGTTGTGTTTTTGATAGCATGCATATTCATATATGGATCTGGGTTTTGGTTTTACATATAAAATGGGTTTTATATCTTGTAAGTAACATGTTTTAAAATATATATTCCGCTGCGTTTTTCATTTTTATATGATTTAAAAATGACTTTGATAAACCTGTTAAAACCCCAACACATTTTAGTCTTGTCGCTTTTATGACAAGGGAATCTCGATCTCGTTAAACTTTTGTGGAAACTCGGGGTTTAATCTAGTATTGCATGTTTAGTATATACTTTGCTTACAATTACCATGTGGATTCGAGTTATACTTTTTATACCTATGCTATGTATTCACCAAACTTGTGTACTCACCTTTGCTTTTGCATTTAACCCATATTTTAAACATGTTACAGGTTGATGAAGATGATGCTATGAAATTGGAGTAGTGTTGATGACTAGATACACATATAGACGTTAGGTTTACAAATGTTGTATCAAATTTTTCTCTTTGCTATTTTTGTATTTTGAAATTCCTTGTATTGTATGATAATTTTTGCTGTGAAATGAAATCCGGTTTAATTAACTTTTATCACAATTAGTATTTATGAGCAATGAACAATCTCTTTCGTCCCGCCTCGATGTTTCCGCGATCGATTGTGTTGTGACAAGTGGTAACAGTTGTTATAGGAAAACTCAACTAAGGGAAAGTGGGTATCCCAATTTCCACCGAAATCAATTGCACATGCGTGCAACAGATCTTCTACTGTTTGGATAGTCCTTTCACTCTGACCATCCATTTGCGGGTGATATGCTGTGCTCAAATCCAAATGTGTTCCTAACGCTTTTTGCAGCGATTGCCAAAATTTTGATGTGAAGCGACCATCTCTATCAGAGATTACCGAAATTGGCACTCCGTGTCGCGTAACTATTTCTTTGAGATAGCTTTTCGATAGCTTATCTGCATCATAGTTTTCCTTAATTGGTAAGAAATGAGCAAATTTTGTTAAGCGATCAACGATCACCCAAATAGCGTCATGACCACTAGATGTCCTTGGCAGCTTGGTTATGAGATCCATGGTTATTCTCTCCCATTTCCATTGAGGAATCTCGGGTTGTTGCAAAAGCCCAGATGGCTTCTAATACTCAGCCTTCACCTTCGAACAGGTCAGACACTTGCTAACATATAGACCTACCTCGCCCTTCATATTGGGCCACCACTAAAACTCCTTGAGGTATTTGTACATCTTGTCTGCTCCTGGGTGAAATGAATACTTTGATTTGTGGGCTTCATCTAGGATCAACCCTTGAAAGTTTCCTAGACGTGGCACCCAAATACAATCTCTGAAGTACAACATACCAACCTCCATGGGTGCAAGCTCGCTTTCCATCCCACGCAATCCTTCCTTCTTGATTTTTCTTCTCTTCAACGCTCTACGTTGTGCATCACAGATACGAACCGCGAGGCTTGTCTGAATCGTTAATCCAAATGCAAGAAGGCGTAGCGGTTTCACTCTTTCTTTCCTACTCAAGGCATCTGCCACAACATTGGCTTTGCCTGGGTGATAACAAATGTCACATTCGTAATCATTGAGTAACTCTACCCAGCGTCGCTGCCTCATGTTAAGCTCTTTTTGATCAAAGATGTGTTGGAGGCTTTTACGGTCAGTGTAGATCGTACACTTAGTACGATATAGGTAATGTCTCAAGATTTGTAACGCAAAAAATCACCGTTCCTAACTCCAAGTCATGTGTAGTGTAATTCTTCTCATGCACCTTTAATTGTCAAGAGGCATAAGCTATGACTTTGTCTTTTTTGGATCAAGACACAACCAAGTCCTTGGTGTGAGGCATCGTAATACACCACAAATCCATATGTCCCATCAGGAAGAGACAAAATAGGCGCACTACAAAACTTCTATTTTAATGTGTGAAAAGCTTCCTCTTGTTTCTCACCCCACGAATATGTCCGGTCTTTCTGAGTCAATAGTATCAAAAGTTGCGCTATTTTAGAAAAATTCTCTATAAACCTTTGGTAGTATCCTGCCAATCCTAAGAATTGTCGTATCTTCGTAGGGGACTTTGGCACTTGTCAGTTCTTGATTGCTTCGATCTTTGCGGGATCCACATGTATGCCTTTCTCATTTATGTCATGTCAAAAAAAATGCACTTCTCGAATCCCAAAATCGCATTTAGAGAGCTTAGCATACAACTTCTCTTTCCTTAGTAGTTCCAGAATCAACTTCAAGTGTTCCTCATGCTCCTTCCTAGTTCGTGAATAAATAAGTATATCGTCGATGAATACTATCACGAATTTATCTAAGTATGGTTTACTGTCACACCCCAACTTGTAGCGGAAGAAAAAATACGAAATGCAACAGACACCTCTGGTATAAGCACATTGTTTATAATGACACTACATTTTATGCTTACAAAATGTTGATTACATACTACATGTATGTTACAAATGCGTGTTCCCATGAACCACATAAGTCTTCTAAGCTGCATGCGTCTATATCAGGATTCGCCTATAAACATGTCTTGAACAACATACACGGATCACACCAGTCTCAAGTTACCTGAAATGCATGTTAGTTTTAAAAAGGGTCAGCTAAACGCTGCTGGTGAGTCCCACTGGTTTAGTTGTTGTGTAACAATATGTGTTAACAAGTTTAATTGCACTGGTCATAGTCACAGATGGAATTACATGAGAGCACAAGTGAAACCTTGTTAGTGCATAATGTCTATGTCTTAGTCTTATATCGAGTCTGTATAGGATAGAGCTGAATAGGCCAGCTGTATGATGTATTTATGTAATATAGAGACAAGTTCTCCCGTAGTTTCATGTATTGACAAGTTCGGCCGAACTTGCTAAGGCAAGTTCGGGCGAACTCATTTCTCCCACAGGCGAACTTGTTCATTTATAAATACCTAGCTTGCCTCTCTCATTTGTAACTTTGGCATTGTACTCTTGACGTTTAATCAATAAAACTGATGTTAAACTGATTAATTCTTGTCTATTGGTAAACACGAAATAATATTTCCGCTATTATGGATGTTAGGTATCAAATTTAGGTTCCTTAGCATCAAGGATCGGTCCTACAAGTGGTATCAGAGCTAGAACAGCCTGATTTGATAGTAATCAAGACAAGAACACTTCTATTTCATCTCCATTCTTCTATTTTTCATTACTTTTTCACAAAAAATGAAGAATTCACAGTCAAAATCTTTTCAATTTTGAATATATCATGTAAAATACAACAAAGATAAACCCTTGAAAGATTGGAGACCAAATTCAACCGAATTGATGTCAAAATTTTGAAAAAACCATGTTTTGCAAAACCCTAACTAGCGAACTTGTTAGCCAAGTTCGACCGAACTTGTGCTACAAGCTCACTTTTTTCAATGATTTTTTTACCAAGTTCGCTCGAACTTGAGGTGTTTTTGAGGAAAGTTTCGCCAAGTTCGCTCGAAGTTACAAAATATTCACTGATTTTATATCAAGTTCGACCAAACTTGATTAATACAAGTGTGTTTAGGTTAAGTTCGCTCGAACTTAAAAGATCTTTACAAAATCCATTCAACAAGTTCGACCGAGGTTGTTCAAAGGAAATTTTTCGAATCAGTATTCACAAGTTCGACCGAACTTGTGAAAAATCTCTGAATTCTTCATTTCATCTACAAGTTCGACCGAACTTGTAGTAATTCTAACATTTTCAAAGGTTTTCAAGTGTTTTCAGTATACGTGTCTCGTTATTCACGATGGATGATCTACAAAGAGCACATATGACAGCAGCGGGTTCATCGAATGTCAATGTGATCCAACAAGTCAATCTTGACAACGAGATGGGCACACCGTCAAAGCTAATGAGCAAGGACGAGTATGAAGGATGGAAGGAGAAGTTTACATATTGGGTTCAAGCCATGCACTTCCTAGGCTGGGTGTTGATCGAAAGAGGTTATACAGTTCCGTTGGACGAACATCAGCAAGTTTTGGAGAAATACAAGTATTCCACGACACAGAAAGAAGAATACATTGCTGAGAAAAAGATGATCAGTCTTATCCAACAATAAGTTAAAGAAGATATTCTCGTCTTGCTACCAGAATATGCAACTGCAAGAGAACTATGGCTCTCGCTTCAAAAGAAGTATCAAGGAAGCATAGAAATGATCAAGAGTAAGAAAGCGCTCATCATGAAAGAGTTCGATATCTTCAACATGCTGAAGGGTGAGACTATGAAGCAAATGATTGAACGTTTTTTTCATCTTAAAGTCCAAATGAGAAGACACGGTCTTGAGAAGACGGAACAAGAGTACATCGACAAGCTTGCAGACGCTCTACCAGATGGAGAGTGGACTACTTATCTTATGGTTCTAAAGGAAAGTGAAAAATGGGAACTCTTCAAGCTGGCAACATTTATCGATAAACTCGAAGGCCATGAAATGGAACTTCTAAAGATCGCGAAATCTAAAAATGCGAATTTTGTTCAAGATGTTCGTCTGTATTACAAAACCGGAATGCAAGACAACATTTAAAGTCAAAAGATTCAGGAAGCATTCAGTGCAAACATGAATTCTTCTCCACAGAACCAGAACCAATCATATCCTCAATATGATAAAAGTCCACAAAATTCTTCGTTCTCAAGCACTGGTTCAAATTCATCTCATCAGAGTCAAGCAAATCGGAATCAACAATCAAATTCTGATTCGAATGTTTACAAGTGTAACATTGCTGTGAATCTAAACAATGTTGTTTCTGAGCAAGTTGCAAAACAACACATGTCACTTCTCGCCACTGTTCTAGAATCGTATGAAAGTCTTGTAGCTGGGAAAATCGGAAATCCTGAGATGACTCCGGAAGACTACGATCAGGTGGACGAAGAAGAGCTTGAACTGATGGATATTAAGTGGTCTCTAGCTTCTATCATTTGAAGGGTGACAAAGTTTGTTGCACTCACTGGCCGAGATATCGGAAATTCAAGCAACAAGCTAGGATTCGACAAATCAAAAGTCACTTGTTTCAGATGCCGACAGAAAGGGCATTTCAAGAGAGAATGCAAAAATCCTGAAGCCACGGGAAATCAAAGTCCATTTGGTGGAGGCAACGAGTATTACAAGAAATCTCTTCAATACAAGCCTTTCCCAAAGAAGACACAAGTTGAAATTCAGGAAAAGCCCAACAGCAGCAACACTGAGAAAGCCATGGTTGCATCAAACAAAGATGATGGTTTCGATTGGAATTCTTATATCGGTAAGAAGACCGGAGTTGCATTAATGGCTGAGATTGTTGAAGATACATCTGCCGAACAAGCAGCTGTGATAGAGAATATTTTGCTGGAACAGTATTTGCAACAACAACAGGAAGAAGAGGAGTATATCCACATGCAGAAACAAGGAATTTTATCTCCTAACTCTTGTGATAGTTTTGCAGGTCACTTTGATGGAAGTTTTCAGGAGCAAGCTGTCAAGAAGAAGTCTGATGAAATAGTAATTGATGTTACTCAAGAAGTGAATGCCGAACACCTCAAGGACATTGCTGATAAAGCTTTGATGGAAAATCTAACCAAGGTAGGTTCAGAGGTAAATGAAGTTGTCAAAGTACAAGTTGTAGAGGTTGAGAAACCTTGTACAAAATGTACCGAACCATGTATCGAATGTGCCGAAAAATCAAAGATCATCGCTGAGATCAATGTGCATAATGAACTTTTAAAATATGATTATCGCACAATGAAGGAAGCGTATGACAAAATGAAAGATGATTACGGCAGGCTTGATCGAAACAATATTGAACAACATGATACTGTGAGGATGCTAAAAGGGACAGTAATGGATAAACAAAAAGCGATTATTATCTATATTAACACCATTGCTGAAACTAAGCAACAATTCCAGGACATGAAAATTGAAACAGAACGAGTTCAACAACTTTTTAGAAGTTACACATGTAACACATATCATTGATCACATTCTTCCGACAATTCCATCGGAAGAAAAATCTAAAAAGAAAATTGGTAAAGAATACAACAATGTTCCTCCACCCCTATGCGAGAAATATTGTCGCAAATCCGCTGATGGGATCGATAAGGCACTCAACATTGAGTTGTTATCTGAAAAGAAAAACGAGTTGCCAGAGAACATTGATGTAATCTATACTAAAACAGATGATGACAATGTTGTGGTTAAGAATGTAATTGAAAATGTTCTTAATGATTCTGATGAAGGCAGCTTTAAAAGCGCCGACTCGAGTTCAAAGAATTCTGATTCATAGTCCGAAGATGACGATAAATCATCGGATAACGATCTAAGTGATGATCCTAACGTTGTTATATACAAGGTTAAGGATTCTGATAGATTGTAATTTGATGATAGTTTTCCGATTCAGAACGTGAAGGAAGAATTGTTAGACAAATTCTTTAAAACTCGTGGAAGTCACATCAGATGATCTGGAGATCAATGAAAGGAAATTCTATTCCAAACCTAAAAGAAACAACTACCGAAGGAATGTGGTGATCATCTGGAAAACCAGAGAGCTGGGTTGGGATTAGAGGAATCTGATGAACCGATAAAGAAAATGTCATCATTTCATGAATACAAAGATAAAAACATGAAATTTATTTATAGAACAAGCATGGTTCATGAGGAAAGTTTGATTGGCAAACAATCAAATGATGATTTTAAGGAACAGAAAGAACTTCGAGATAAAGCCAAAATTGAAAGTTGTATGTAACCCTTGTGCAAAATTTCGAGCTTTCAAAAACTTTTTCTTTGAAGGCATTTCGATAACCGATACTTAAACGTAACCCGTTTAATGCAACATACACACCAGGACGAGGATACGAGCTAAACATACCCTAAATATCCTTTATATAACTTAGAAATAAGTTTTGAAAGGGTTTGGTATGACAAAATCAAGCATTTTCGATCACAAAGACTATTTATGACAAACTACGAAAGTCTGCCGATTCTCGTAGCAGCGCACACTCTGGAACAAGGACATAAGCTACACATACCCTAAATAACCTTTTACATTCCTTAGATATAAGTTCTGAGGGCTTAGGAATGACAAAAACACCTTTATGCAACTTCAGGGGCTATTTTGCAAATTCTGCGAAACTATGCCAATTTGCGTATTTCGCTATCCGGAACATGTCCGAACATCAAAAAATTTTGTAATCATTAAAATATTGTATTTTAATAATTAGAATGCAAAAATATCGTTCGTCACGCATTTACGGTCATTTGCGCGTCCGTTACGACTTTCGTCGTAATTAACCAAAAACCGCAACTGTACGACCAAACTAACCGATACCTGAAATATATTTGGACATATTTCAAGTTCCCTATTCTTTATCTTCCTTATAAAGCTGAAAAATGGGGTTAACGGGTGTTAAAAGTGCCAAAACGCGTCGAAAAACAAGTTTTAGGCTGCAGGGACCTGTTCTGCCAATTCTGAAACTTAGGAATCCCTGGCGCCATGCGAGAGACCCCCCAAGATCTCCCGCGACGCGCAGGGGATGCCCAGTGACAGCAGCTACCTGGCAGCTTCTTGTTTAGCTGACTTGACACCTATAACTCGTTTTTGTCACACTTTATCTAGTCTTGACACCTCACTAAACACTTGGAAACATCCTAGAACATGCCCCAACACTTGGCATGATCTTAAAGCTCTCCAACAACTATAAATACCCTTGATCTTCAACCAAATTCCTTGCTCATTTCCATCTTTCTTCTCCCTAAACTCTAAGTGGAGTTGCTACCTTATTAGGAGGCCTCCCATCTGAGTTTTTCTAGTAATCTTGGCTTCCTTGAGTGCAAGTAAGTGCTCTAACTAAGCCTTGTTCATTCTTTTAGCTTATTACGAGCTAAAAGTCAAATAGTTTGACTTACTGTTTGACTTTCGGCTTTGACCATAAATTGGTCAAGTCGAAGTCCAATTGGACTTTGCAACGTGATTGTAATCATGAAGGTTATGATCCTTAGTGATCGTGCCTACTGATTACCACGTTTACTAGTCTAAGTGACGAGTCAAAGTTTCGGTCAGTAATGCGCACTGTACGACGGAACTATTTTCGGGTATCAAAACCCTTTGTCTTGATACCAAATCAGTTTTATAAACTTAGTTTGACATGTTTAACATGTCTAGCTCGTCACTTTTAGTTTAGTACTTGTTTAGGGTCGTAAGTCGAGCGGTCTTGACTACCGCTTTGACTTTCCAATCCGACCCGTTTGGTCACCTTTAGGATCCGACCAAGCCCATTATTATGACCATAGTATTATAGGGAATAACCCTCTGAGGTTATACCTTAAGGTCATACCGTTTGGTTTGTCAAATGATAAGTCGAATATGTATTCCTTATAATGCCGGAAATACCCTTTTTGCACTTAAATTAGTTTTGAACATATAAGAGCATTGTTTTGAGATCTAAACTGATTATACAACTTATATAAACTAATTTTGGAATATTAGACTTGTCATAGGACATATTTAACCACCCGAACCCATAGTTACATTTATGACCCGTTAAAGTGGCGTAAACCACTTTAGCAAGCCGTAGCGAGTCAAAACTCTTTGAAATGCTTCCAATTCAGAATGTTTGATATTATAAACCATAATATACAATATCCAACTCTTGTTTGGTTTATATACCTCATTCTATCCAATCTATCGTTTTCAAGTTCGACACACTAACATGTAGTTATCAAATACACTAGGAACCACTTCGACACTTGAACTCTTGATCCTTTGAGCTTTGTTATATCATTTGATCAAGATCTACACGCAATCTCAGGCGAGTACTTAGCTCCCTCTTTTACGTTTTCAAATGTTTTGGGGGTGATTCTTATGTGTAATCTATTTTTCACAATGTATGGCAATTATGTGTTTACTAAGTGCATTTTTGTGTAATATTCCTTTTATGCAAGACATGATAATCGGGGACACGAAACAAATCCTTATAGTATCTTTCTATCTTTATGGATTGATTCTTGTAGGATATTTTAAGTACAGTCTTAAATCTTCTATCCTTATAGTAAGATTTCTAAGAAGTACTTTACAAGACAATGGTTATGGTTTATGTGTAGAATTGTTGCTGATTTAGATAACCAAACTAGAGTAATATAATAAGGACATGGTGGATACGCCGCTGGTACTTCCTATATATAAGTGTGCTTATTGTATTACCCTTCGTAGCCTTATCCGAATCACCATTAAGATTATGATTTTGTGATACAATGTGACAAGACAAGTGACTAAACTAAATCCTTAAAGTATCTATCTATCTTCATAGTTAGATTCTTGTAGGATGTTTAAAGTACTAATTGGTAGTCCTTTATTGGATTCTGTGTACTTTAAATGCGTATTTGACAAGACAAGTGACTAAACTATATCCTAACGCATCTATCTATCTTTATAGTTAGATACCCATGGGATATTTAAAGTACTAATTGGTAGTCCTTTATTGGATTCTGTGTACTTTAATGCGTATTTGACAAGACAATGTGACAAGACAAGTGATTAAACTATATCCCTAACGCATCTATCTATCTTTATAGTTAGATACCCATGGGATGTTTAAAGTACTAATTGGTAGTCCTTTATTGGATTCTATGTACTTTAATACGTATATGACAAGACAATGTGACCAAGACAAGTGACTAAACTATATCCCTAACGCATCTATCTATCTTTATAATTAGATACCCATGGGATGTTTAAAGTACTAATTGGTAGTCCTTTATTGGATTATGTGTACTTTAATACTTACATGACAAGACAATGTGACCAAGACGATGATTATGTGGTTATTGTGAAAGCTGTGATCTAGATAACGAAACGAGTGTAATACTATAAGAACATGGTAGATACGCCGCTGGTTCTTCCTATATATAAGTGTTCTTATTGTATTACTCTTGTAGCGTTATCTAAATCACATTAGGATTTTGTGTTGATTGATTCAAAGTACAATATTCAAATCCTTGTAGAACTCTTTCATATTTTTATATGTTAGATTCTTAGAAGGATAACCAAAGTATTATTTTAAATCCTTGATTTGATTTCTAATAATACTGATGCAAGTTATGACAAGTTTTCAATATTGTTGTTATTAATCCTTGATTGGATTTCTAATAACACACTCACAAGTTTTATGATCAAATTCAAGGCGATTACAATGAACAAAGTACAATTTTCAATGACATAAAAATTACTTAGTATTAATCATGTTGCCATATATAAAACTATTTTGTCACGAGTTTCATAATCAAGTTAATGCATTGCAATACTAAATCCTTTTGCCATTCTTTGGCTTTAAAGAGTCCATTTTCAATAGACGACTCTTGTAGTTGTCGAAGTATTCCTACACTAAACTTTTTGCCGTTAATCTGGCTAACAAAACTATGTACTCGCCAACATTGTTTGTTGATGTCTCGTTTTCACGTATGTTTCAGGTTTCGATTATTCAAGTTTGTTGCATATAGGAATGCATCCGGACTTTAGACTTCTTTAATCAAAAGACAACTTCATGTTTTCCTTGTATTGTAAAACGATGTTAATGTCACACCCCGACCCGCAACGGAAAAGGTGATCGGGGCATGATTGGGTTTTCATCAAAGCTCATGACATTTATTAAAATGTTTCATATTTATTATTACAAATTAAAGGGAAATCATACAATCATAATTACAACATGTTCTACACATCTTTCTAAACTTCATTATTTTCTTCTAAGGCATTTCCTATGTTTTCCTTGTTTCATCCTGTTCACCTGTATCATGTGTAAAAATGGTTTTTGGATCAACAAAAAGTTGGCGAGTGAATCCTATGAAAAACATTTAAACAAGTTTATTGAATTGATTATAAATAAAGTGCGTAACCACATATGAGTAAATATAGATGTAAACTTATTCACAAATCACTTAATATTAAATAATGCACACACATACAATAATAGATCGTTTTGAGGCACGCGTTGCTCAACTCGTCTCCCACGAGGAACTGATGGGCCTAATGAATGAGTTTTGAGGCACACGTTGTTCTACGAACTGATGGGCCTAATGAATGAGTTTTAAGGCACGCGTTGTTCAACTCGTCTCCCACGAGGAACTGATGGGCCTAACAAATAATTTGCATACAACTTGACAATATGAAATACATAACTACAAACAATATTTACATTCTAAGTTTAAATCATAATATGGTATGGCACGAGTTTGAATAAACGAATTAGTTTAAGTGACACATGATACACCCCAAAACGTGTAATTAAAAAGGGGAGTTGTAAGATTCACTCACATTGGGTGCGTTCGGTTGATGATGTTGAATGCGCACGAAGTTGGATTTAACCACGAGTGAAACTAACCTAGATATTAACATAATGGTTCGGTAAATAAGCGGATTTTATTAATCAATTTTAGTAAGATTATTGGATATATTTTTGTGAGTTTAAGGCTATTTTCTAACTTTAAAATGTTATTTTTAAGTATTTTTAATTGATTTTTAATTTAAATAAATAAATAAAAATAATAAAAAAATGTTGACTTTTGACCGTTGACCATAAGCATTGACTGTTTGACCGGTTTTATTGTGTGTATGTATGCGCCGGGCAGGACTCGAACCCGAGACCTCCCGTACGCGTGCACGCAGCTCTACCAACTGAGCTACGTGTCTAACCCGAAATATTTATGTTTTTAATTATATTTATATACTAATTAAGTTAATCCGAAAATCACTTATTTTAAAATAAAGATTTAATGTATCGACTCGGTGCTCTCCACAGGTCTCGAACCCGGGACCCGTGGTTTAGTTTGGCACACAGTCCACCGCTGGACTGTGTGTCTAACTTGGTAAATATTCTGATTTTTATTATACTTAAAATCTTACTGAGTTAACCCGGTTCGGTTTAAAAAAAAACATTTTTATTACGGAGGTTAAGGTTGGGACAGGAATCGAACTCGCGACGTGTATGTATTAGTTTGCACACAGTCCACCGCTGGACTGTGTGTCTAACCCGTTCATAAAACTGATTTTAAATAATCTTATAACATATCTGAACTTCGTCTTCTTCGCTTAAGATTACTGATAATGATAATTCAACTGATTTATGTCTAATTCGATTAACAAGCTTTATAAGTAATTGAAAGGTAATGAACGGAGAGAGTTTGGGGAAAGGATGTACCGATCAGCGTCTTTCACAGAACTCCGGCGAAGACTCGTCGGCTATGTTTGTGAACTTCGGCTGTTAGAATCAATTAACAGTTCAGTTCGATTAGATATGATATTGAGGTACATAAACAAGGATTTACAGAAGTTTGGATGATTATACCGATTCCCAGCGTAAGATCAGAAATTTCAGAGGTTTTCTGGCGAGAGCAGAATATTCCGGCTACGTCGTCTGGGATTGATTCTGATGGTTGGATTGAAGTTAGTAACAGTCTAACAACGGATTGAAACGGAAAGAGTCGAGGTATTTACCGTGTAGATGAAATCTCGGTTTTCCGGCGACTTGCAGAGATTTTCCGGCGAGTAAAATTACGTCGAGAATTTATGTGATTGTGGGCGAAAAGGTTATCTGAAGCTTGTGGGTGTATTTATAGGGGAGAACATCGATGAATTTAGTCCGATTACCGTCTTGATTCGTCGGTCAATAATTTCTCCGGCGGTTATGAATGATGTCGCGGGCTGGACATCGGTTATAACCGATGTAATAGTTATTTTACGCGTTAAGACACAAGAAACCGTCAGTGAAAGGCGAAATCGTCGGGATTTCCGACGACTACGATTTGGGCGCGTCGATTTGAAATCGAGATTGTGATATTTGAATTAATTGTTTTGATACATTACTAAAGAACACAAGTGGCGGAGTGGTTGGATGTGTGTGTGTTAAGGCTTGGCTGACCCGGTTGACCCGGGTGACCCGGGTTCGAATCCCGGCAGCCTTGTTTTATTTTTATTTCACTATTTTTAATACATTTTCAAATATAAATTTTATATTCTAATATACTTATTAATTATGTATCATTTTAAAATTAATTTGAGCATTAAATACGCAACGAAATTTTTAACTGGTTGTTCGGTTAATAAACGAAGCGGGTTTGGTAAATCTGGTTTTTGACGGATGTTACAGTATCCCCTACTTTTAGAAATTTTGTCCCGAAATTTAAGTAGTGGTATGTTTGTCTCCAAAGGATGGTGTTTAGTTTGACAGTTACATACTTAGAAAGGAGTAAGAGTTTAAATTTTGTTTGAGGCGGTAACGTTCCTTGTAAGGGTTGAGTACCCTGCTACAGGAATCGCTTTTTGATGCCTAAGTTAATGAATATTGATAAATATGATTTCAAGCGCAAGAGTTTTGATATGTTTGGAAAGATAAGGTTATATCCTAAAACAAAACTTCTAATACTAAAACCTACATGGAACCTCTCATAACCGCCTGACAATGCCTCTGATCCTTTGGCAAGAATACTTATATATAGGAAGTACCAGCGGCGTATCCACCATATTCTTGTCAAATTTTCATTGGTTTTATCAGTAAGTTATGATTGGTTCTATGATGTGACTCTAGAACATAAATAAACACAACAACCAATGTCTGAGTCCTAATTCTGATAGTATACATGTTTGAATGGTGACACAATCCAATTTCTTTAAATGATGAGATGATATGAATGCTAAATCAGTGAGTATAACACAAATTTCAACCAAGACATTACTAAATCCTACATGGAACTTCTCATAACCACCTGACAATGCCTCTGATCCTTTGACAAGAATACTTATATATAGGAAGTACCAGCGGCGTATCCACCATATTCTCGTCAAATTTTCATTGGTTTTATCAGTAAGTTATGATTAGTCCTATGTGACTCTAAAACATAAATAAACACAACAACCAAAGCTTGAGTCTTAATTCTGATAGTATACATGTTTGAATGATGACAGTACCTCTCTCGTTTGTTATGATGGAGAGGTTAGTCTATGTAGAAATGGAACACAATCCAATTTCTTTAAATGATGAGATGATATGAATGTTAAATCAGTGAGTGTAAAACAAATTTCAACCAAGATATTACCAAATCCTACATGGAACTTCTCATAACCGCCTGATAATGCCTCTGATCATTTGGCAAGAATACTTATATATAGGAAGTACTAGCGGCGTATCCACCATATTCTTGTCAAATTTTCATTGGCTTTATCCGTAAGTTATGATTAGTTCTATGTGACTCTAAAACATAAACAAACACAATCAACCAAAGCTTGAGTCTTAATTCTGATAGTATACATGTTTGAATGATGACAGTACCTCCCTCATTTGTTATGATGGAGAGGTTAGTCCATGTAGAAGTGAGACACAGCTCAACTTCTTTAAATGATGACACGGTGATTTGTCGTGAGGTATGATGATATGAATGTTAAATCAATGAGTATATAAAAAAAAAAACAAAACTGAAATAGTAATTCGCATTAAGATCCTTGGATAAATTTCCAATTTAAAATTGAGACACGTGAAAATTGAGATAACATAAAGAAAAAAAAAACATAAAAACTAAACAGTTGGAGTTGAATCTTGATTTTTGGTGAAGGGGACTAGTTGGGTGGTTTCGTTTGGGCCGTCATTATCTTCAACAGGATTGGCGTTGATGTTGAAACCTCTTCCTCTTGCTGGTGGCCTAGTGATTAGGTTTCCTTGATTTGCTTGGTTAACTGGGTTTGCTTGAGCTTGGGCTTTTATGATGTTAACCAATAGAGGGCACGTGTTTCTAAAGTGGGTAGGGTCGCCACAATTGAAACAAGCTCGAACATATGGGAACATGGGGTATTGGGGTTGTTGATATGTTTGGATCATGTTTTGAGTAGGGGGTGAGGTTTGGTTTTGAGGGGTGCGGCAAACCTTGCTCAAATGACCATAGCGTCCACAATTCGCACATAGTCGACAAGGTAAGGTAGATGGATGGTGATAAAAACAGGTGTTACATTGAGGGTGAGGTCTGGGTGCTACTTGAGTGATTGGGATAGCTTGGAGGGGTACGGCTTGTGAGGCTAGTTGGTTGCATTGGGTGGCAGCAAAAAGTTGCCCGTCTCGTTTTCTCTTAGAAATGGGTTGAGAAGGGGATTCGGTTTGGGTGGAGTTGGAGGTTTCAGTCGATGCTTTATCCTTCTTCTTCTCCTCCTTGAAGTCTTTATTCCGTATGCGGAATGAACATGTGTCGTATTTAGGAATGAACATTCATAAAATAAATATAAAATAATAAATCTACTACATCCATAGGATGTCTTGGGCTTTGCTCGTAATTAGGCCTTGCATGCCGCCATACTTCACCTACGTAATCATGTGGGCCCCCACGACTACCGGGTTTTTTCATATGGTTCGCATGTGTTAGCCTGGTTACGTACACTAAAACCCGAAGAAAATCGAGAAATATGTATGTAATGTATGATATTCGGAATGTATCCAGGTGTGGACACGGTGACACCTCAAAGTGGGGTTAGTTCGAACGACGTTTGGTGTGGCATGCTTTGGCCTAATAAGTCCTTCCTACTCTCATCGTTAGTCCCCAGGTAGGCAAACTGGTCCGTTATATTGGATTTATAAGAATGCCAACCTAGACAGGACGTTCCGACTACCGGTACTTGTACCCTTACAGTTACTACATGCCTGTCGCAGAACTCACTTTGATGAGATTTGAAAAATGAAAAATGCGACAAAATCTTTGAATAACGAAAGTATGAAGATGATTTGAATATGTGAACATTGAAATATGTATGATGAATGTGTATGTAAGTATGTATGTTTGACTGTAAGTATAATTCACTATGTATCACAAAATGTAATATTGGAAATGTTTGCATGCATTTGTGTATGTAATAAATATGAAACAAATAAATATCATAAGTTTGCATGTAACCACATAAACAATTAAAATCTAGTCAACTAAAGTATAGGCTCTAAGGGTCTAATAACCTATCCTATATCCCTATAGTCAAAAGCTCTGATACCAATCTGTCACACCCCGACCCGCAGCGGAAAAGGTGATCGGGGCATGATTGGGTTTTCATCAAAGCTCATGACATTTATTAAAATGTTTCATATTTATTATTACAAATTAAAGGGAAATCATACAATCATAATTACAACATGTTCTACACATCTTTCTAAACTTCATTATTTTCTTCTAAGGCATTTCCTATGTTTTCCTTGCTTCATCCTGTTCACCTGTATCATGTGTAAAAATGGTTTTTGGATCAACAAAAAGTTGGCGAGTGAATCCTATGAAAAACATTTAAACAAGTTTATTGAATTGATTATAAATAAAGTGCGTAACCACATATGAGTAAATATAGATGTAAACTTATTCACAAATCACTTAATATTAAATAATGCACACACATACAATAATAGATTGTTTTGAGGCACGCGTTGCTCAACTCGTCTCCCACGAGGAACTGATGGGCCTAATGAATGAGTTTTGAGGCACGCGTTGTTCTACGAACTGATGGGCCTAATGAATGAGTTTTAAGGCACGCGTTGTTCAACTCGTCTCCCACGAGGAACTGATGGGCCTAATGAATGAGTTTTAAGGCACGCGTTGTTCAACTCGTCTCCCACGAGGAACTGATGGGCCTAACAAATAATTTGCATACAACTTGACAATATGAAATACATAACTACAAACAATATTTACATTCTAAGTTTAAATCATAATATGGTATGGCACGAGTTTGAATAAACGAATTAGTTTAAGTGACACATGATACACCCCAAAACGTGTAATTAAAAAGGGGAGTTGTAAGATTCACTCACATTGGGTGCGTTCGGTTGATGATGTTGAATGCGCACGAAGTTGGATTTAACCACGAGTGAAACTAACCTAGATATTAACATAATGGTTCGGTAAATAAGTGGATTTTATTAATCAATTTTAGTAAGATTATTGGATATATTTTTGTGAGTTTAAGGCTATTTTCTAACTTTAAAAATGTTATTTTTAAGTATTTTTAATTGATTTTTAATTTAAATAAATAAATAAAAATAATAAAAAAATGTTGACTTTTGACCGTTGACCATAAGCGTTGACTGTTTGACCATAAGCGTTGACTGTTTGACCGGTTTTATTGTGTGTATGTATGTGCCGGGCAGGACTCGAACCCGAGACCTCCCGTACGCGTCCACGCAGCTCTACCAACTGAGCTACGTGTCTAATCCGAAATATTTCTGTTTTTAATTATATTTATATACTAATTAAGTTAATCCAAAAATCACTTATTTTAAAATAAAGATTTAATGTATCGACTCGGTGCTCTCCACAGGTCTCGAACCCGGGACCTGTGGTTTAGTTTGGCACACAGTCCACCGCTGGACTGTGTGTCTAACTTGGTAAGTATTCTGATTTTTATTATACTTAACATCTTACTGAGTTAACCCGGTTCGGTTTCAAAAAAAAAAAACATTTTTATTACGGAGGTTAAGGTTGGGACAGGAATCGAACTCGCGACGTGTATGTATTTGTTTGCACACAGTCCTCCGCCGGACTGTGTGTCTAACCCGTTCATAAAACTGATTTTAAATAATCTTATAACATATCTGAACTTCGTCTTCTTCGCTTAAGATTACTGATAATGATAATTCAACTGATTTATGTCTAATTCGATTAACAAGCTTTATAAGTAATTGAAAGGTAATGAACGGAGAGAGTTTGGGGAAAGGATGTACCGATCAGCGTCTTTCACAGAACTCCGGCGAAGACTCGTCGGCTCTGTTTGTGAACTTCGGCTGTTAGAATCAATTAACAGTTCTGTTCGATTAGATATGATATTGAGGTACATAAACAAGGATTTACAGAAGTTTGGATGATTATACCGATTCCCAGCGTAAGATCAGAAATTTCAGAGGTTTTCCGGCGAGAGCTGAATATTCCGGCTACGTCGTCTGGGATTGATTCTGATGGTTGGATTGAAGTTAGTAACAGTCTAACAACGGATTGAAATGGAAAGAGTCGAGGTATTTACCGTGTAGATGAAATCTCGGTTTTCCGGCGACTTGCAGAGATTTTCCGGCGAGTAAAATTACGTCGAGAATTTATGTGATTGTGGGCGAAAAGGTTATCAGAAGCTTGTGGGTGTATTTATAGGGGAGAACATCGATGAATTTAGTCCGATTACCGTCTTTATTCGTCGTTCAATAATTTCTCTGGCGGTTATGACTGATGTCGCGGGCTGGACATCGGTTATAACCGATGTAATAGTTATTATACGCGTTAAGAGACAAGAAACCATCAGTGAAAGGCGAAATCGTCGGGATTTCCGACGACTACGATTTGGGCGCGTCGATTTGAAATCGAGATTGTGATATTTGAATTAATTGTTTTGATACATTACTAAAGAACACAAGTGGCGGAGTGGTTGGATGTGTGTGTGTTAAGGCTTGGCTGACCCGGTTGACCCGGTTGACCCGGCTGACCTGGGTTCGAACCCCGGCAGCCTTGTTTTATTTTTATTTCACTATTTTTAATACATTTTCAAATATAAATTTTATATTCTAATATACTTATTAATTATGTATCGTTTAAAATTAATTTGAGCATTAAATACGCAACGAAATTTTTAACTGGTTGTTCGGTTAATAAACGAAGCGGGTTTGGTAAATCAGGTTTTTGACGGATGTTACAGTTAATGATAGTGAAACAATTTAGCATCAGTTGTGGCTGAGAAATTTGTAACGTGACTCCTGGATATTTCCGGCGGTGTTGTTGTATTACGCCATCGGGGTGTTACAGATTGGTATCAGAGCACTGGTTATAGGGAATTAGGTTATTAGAATTACTTTAACATTGTCTATAACCTTCCTAGGGGCCCGAACATGAGTAGACTTAGGATCTCCATCCTAATCCTCATCCTTACTCGTGCCACAATTATTCTATGAGTTACAAATCATCTGTCCTTAGATGATTTATCCTAAATCCTTAGGCTTATTACCTCAAAGTATTCCTCAAAACATTTTCTCAACAACATTTTCAATGGAATCTTCTCAAAATGTTTTCCTCAAACGTTCTCAACAAAATGTTTCTCGACCTATTTATCTCAAACATTATATCAGAAAGGTTTCTCAAAATGATTTACTCTCAAACATTTTCATCGAAATCTTGGGTTTTAATAATGTGAACTCATGCAATCTGGAAGGGTGATGCCTGTACCCCGAGTTTTCTGTCTAAGGTTAGAGGGTTCGTACAAATCCGAATTTTCAGACCAGTCACTCTTACCTGGGAACTCTTAGGGTGAGTGTTCACTTATAGGCTAAAGCATGTCTTCTCGAAACATTATGAAAACCCATTTATCTTGATCAGTCGAACGATTCCTGAACAATACTACTCGTATGACACTACTCTAACATGTTACCTTCGGTAAGATGTTACGACAATATTCAACCCATCCGAAACAAATTTCACTTTTATCTCACGACACTTTATAATACTACCTCGTTTTCAAATACTATTTTTCGCTTTTCAAATTTTCAAAATTTTATTTATTTTTATAAGAGTTTTCAAAATTTATACATGAAGTTTCTTTATATATATATTCGATTAGAATTATTTTTGTCTTAAAAATTAATTTTCAAAAGTAAAGAAATTTTAACACAAACCATTACCTTGGTTTGTATTTTCTCATCCAAAACTATAACAAAAATTTATTTTCAAACAAATTTCGAAACAAAATTCACAACACTATTCTTCTAAGTACAGGAACCCGATTTTGAAACGAATACCAAGTTGAGATTTTCAAATCATTATGGTGTTTAGATTTATAACCATTTTCCAAAATCTAACTTATTTTGTTATAGCTACTTCTTCGAGATGCCTCCTCATCGTGACGTCTCGAGAAACGCTGAAATGGCGGCAATGATAGCTCAACAAATAGCTGCTGTACTCCCAAACCTCGTGGCCCAACTCAATCAAATCTACTACAATAACAACAACAACAATGTTCCTACGCCATGTAACTACAAACAATTCAACTCAGGTAAACCACTCGAGTTTAATGGGTCTGAAGGAGCAACTGGGCTCCTACAATGGTTAGAGTATAGAAAGCACATTCCGCCATGTTCAGTGTCCTAATGAGCTCAACGTAAAGTTTGCGTCGAGTATTTTCCAAAAGAGAGCACTCACTTGGTGGAACGGAGTCATGAGAGACAGAGGTGCAGAAGTAGCTATGGCACAAACGTGGGAAGAATTTAGGAATCTTATGATGAAAGAATTCTGTCCACGACACGAAATAAGGCTACTTGAAACCGAATTCTATCACCTTAAACAAGATAGTGGGGAAAACCGTACATACACCGACCGATTTGAACAGGTAAGCCTACTCTGCCCCACTATGGTCACACCTTTGGATCGGGCCATTGAGAAATAAATTGATGGCTTACCTGATCCAATTCAAGATATTATCAATGGCAACAAACCCGCAACGCTTAGGGAGGCAAAGGAATTAGCCGCTACCCTAACTGACTCCCAAGTTAGAAAAGGGAAACTTTTTCGAAAGGGAGACAAGAAACGAGCTATACAAGAGAAATCAAGTGAAACAAAGGGTGAACCTTCCAAAAGTTCTAAGAAGTGTAAGGCTTCAAAGAATTATACGATTGCCACACCAATTCGACTAAAGTCGGTACCCTTTAAAGGATTTATCGTGGAAAGCAACCTCGGTGTAATCTTTGCAACTATCACCACCTAAAAAATTCTCCATGCCGCCAGTGTACAATATGTGGTCTTTTTGGATATCTAGCTGCGACCTGTCGTATCCAAAACCAAGCAACCCCTACCCAAACTCATCCTTGCTACCCAGCTGGAGCATGTTTCAATTGTGGTGATCCAAATCATTTCAAGTGAAATTGCCCTAGAATTGCTAATGCTGACTTAGCTCATGGACGAGTATTCAATGTTAATGAGGTTCACATTGATGATCAAGCACTCATGATCATTTGAACCTTTACGTTTTCTTTTTGTCAACCAAAAGCAATGAACATATTCCAATATTATTTGAATGACAATATAAATTTCAAGAAGTTTTTCTTCATTCTTGTTATTCGTATTTCATTTACAAATTCTTTAGGAACCAAATCTCCCAATTTAGCATATTGTGACTTCATATTAATGCATTCATACAAGTTCTACACGACAATTTCTACGAACACTATGTGACTATCGCCACTACTTTTGTTTTCATGATATTACATACATGGTTTGTTAACCTAATATGTATAGTGCATGATTACAAATACCTTTTCGCTTAGTATGTTAACCTAGCATACCTAGCACATGGTTTCAAAATATTGTCATGACATACTTACCTTGTTTATGATAATCCATGTTTAGTATATGATGCATACTACAAGTTTGGTTAATGTGAAACATATATTAACATTTATACTAGAATGAAATACTTGCTACAAATATTGGTTGGATGCAAAACAAGTATTGTTGTCATTGCTTGTATAAAACAACGGTCTGATCTAACAAATGTTGTGTTATGCCGATGTTTGTTTGATATTAGATGATACCTCGACCTCAATATTTGTTACCTTCACTTAACAAGAGGAGCTATGTGGACCATATGACGAAACACGTAATTATGGGTGCACACTTAATTACGGGGTTCGACATATGAGAATCATAGTAAGCTTTGTTAAGATGATGGCATAAAATCTAGAATGATTAGGTAACGGGAAGGGTATGATGCAATAAGACCACGGTGGATACGCTGATGGTACTTCCTATATATATGTGTTCTTATTGTGTTATTCTTCGGAACATTACCAGAGTCTCTTGAGGGTTTTATGTTATCTTGGACCATTATGTGATTGTGTGATTATTTGTTATCTGTTTATTGAATGCAATGAACGAGATGAGTACATTCATTAACTCTATTCGAGCCGACCGAGAGTATATTATGGTGTTAAAGGTAACGACCTTGATGCCATAGGTATGTTGACCCGTCTCCTATGCATGAGATGCTCATGGTTCATGGGATGTACCTCGTAGGACGTTGGAAACCGTGTACGTATGGCCAGGCTTGAATGTACACCCCTTTTTTGCTATGGATTTACACTAAGTGCCTTAGTATAACATAGTGCCATACAAAACAATTTTTACACACTCGATGAAACAATTTTTATACATTCGACGACACTTTAAAGATTCATGAGTTCTAAAGGGTTTAAATACCTTAAGATACCCTAAATATCCTTGCTCACACATTGAATCCCCCCCCCCCCCCCAATTTCCAACACCAAACAATGCTCCACATTTTTGGAATTTAGCACTTTGCTCATCTTTCAATCATTTCAAATGCACTCTATGGTCTACTTTGAAAAAATTCGGGACAAAATTTCCTAAAGTAGGGGAGACTGTAACCCTTGTGCAAAATTTCGAGGTTTCAAAAATTTTTTCTTTGAAGGCATTTCAATAACCGCTACTTAAATGTAACCTATTTAATGCAACGTACACACCGGGACAAGGACACGAGCTAAACATACCCTAAAAATCCTTTATATAACTTAGAAATAACTTTTGAAAGGGTTTGGTATGTCAAAATCAAGCATATTCGATCACAAGGACTATTTAAGACAAACTACGAAAGTCTGCCGATTATCGTAGCAGCGCACACTCTAGAACAAGGACAGAAGCTACACATACCCTAAATACCCTTTTACATAACTTATATATAAGTTCTGAGGGCTTAGGAATGAGAAAAACACCTTTATGCAACTTCAGGGGCTATTTTGCAAATTCTTAGAAACTATGCCAATTTGCGTATTTCGCTATCCGGAACATGTAAGAACATCCAAAAATTTTGTAATCATTAAAGTCTTGTATTTTAATGATTAGAATGCAAAAATATCGTTCGTCACACATTTACGGTCATTTGTGCATCCGTTACGACTTTCGTCGTAATTAACCGAAAACCGCAACCGTACGACCAAACGAACCGACACCTGAAATATATTTGGACATATTTTGAGTTCCCTATGCTTTATCTTCCTTATAAAGCTTAAAAATGGGGTTAACGGGTGTTAAAAGTGCCAAAACGCGTCGAAAAACAAGTTTTAGGCTGCAGGGACCTGTTCTGCCAATTCTGAAACTTAGGAATCCCAGGCGCCACGCGATAGACCCCCCAAGATCTCCTGCGACGCGCAGGGGATGCCCAGTGACAGCAGCTACCTGGCAGCTTCTTGTTCAGCTGACTTGACACCTATAACTCGTTTTTGCCACACTTTCTCTAGTCTTGACACCTCACTAAACACTTGGAAACATCCTAGAAGATGTCCCAAACACTTGGCATGATTTGAAAGCTCTCCGACAACTATAAATACCCTTGATCTTCAACCAAATTCCTTGCTCATTTCTATCTTTCTTATCTCTAAACTCTAAGTGGAGTTGCTACCTTATTAGGAGGCCTCCCATCTGAGTTTTTCTAGTAATCTTGGCTTCCTTGAGTGCAAGTAAGTGCTCTAACTAAGCCTTGTTCATTCTTTTAGCTTATTCCACATTTTTGGAATCTAGCACTTTTCTTATCTTTCAATCATTTCAAATGCACTCTACGGTCTCCTTCGAATAAATTTCGGGACGAAATTTCCTAAAGTAGGGGAGACTGTAACCCTTGTGCAAAATTTCGAGTTTTAAAAAACTTTTTCTTTGAAGGCATTTCGATAACCGATACTTATATGTAACCTGTTTAATGCAACGTATACACCGGGATGAGGACACGAGCTAAACATACCCTAAATATCCTTTATATAACTTAGAAATAAGTATTGAAAGGGTTTGGTATGTCAAGATCAAGCATATTCGATCACAGGGACTATTTATGACAAACTACGAAAGTCTGCCGATTCTCGTAGCAGCGCACACTGTGGAACAAGGATATAAGCTACAAATACCATAAATACCCTTTTACATAACTTAGATATAAAATCTGAGGGCTAAGGAATGACAAAAACACCTTTATGCAACTTCAGGGGCTATTTTGCAAATTCTGCGAAACTATGCCAATTTGCGTATTTTGCTATCCGGAACATGTACGGACATCCAAAAATTTTTGTAATCATTAAAATCTTGTATTAAAATGATTAGAATGCAAAAATATCGTTCGTCACGCATTTACGGTCATTTGCGTGTCCGTTAAGACTTTGGTCGTAATTAACCGAAAACTGCAACCGTACGACCAAACGAACTGACACCTGAAATATATTTAGACATATTTCAAGTTCCCTATGCTTTATCTTCCTTATAAAGCTTAAAAATGGGGTTAACGGGTGTTAAAAGTGCCAAAACGCGTCGAAAAACAAGTTTTAGGCTGCAGGGACATGTTCTGCCAATTCTGAAACTTAGGAATCCCAGGCGCCACGCGAGAGACCCCCCAAGATCTCCCGCGACACGCAGGGGATGCCCAGTGACAGCAGCTACCTGGCAGCTTCTTGTTCAGCTGACTTGACACCTATAACTCGTTTTTGCCACACTTTCTCTAGTCTTGACACCTCACTAAACACTTGGAAACATCCTAGAAGATGTCCCAACACTTGGCATGATTTGAAAGCTCTCCGACAACTATAAATACCCTTGATCTTCAACCAAATTCCTTGCTCATTTCTATCTTTCTTCTCTCTAAACTCTAAGTGGAGTTGCTACCTTATTAGGAGGCCTCCCATCTGAGTTTTTCTAGTAATCTTGGCTTCCTTGAGTGCAAGTAAGTGCTCTAACTAAGCCTTGTTCATTCTTTTAGCTTATTACGATCTAAAAGTCAAACAGTTTGACTTACTGTTTGACTTTCGGCTTTGACCATAAATTGGTCAAGTCAAAGTCCAATTGGACTTTGCAACGTGATCGTAATCACGATGGTTATGATCCTTAGTGATCGTGCCTACTGATTACCACGTTTACTAGTCGAAGTGACGAGTCAAAGTTTCGGTCAATAATGCGCAAATGCGCAGTAAACGACGGAACTATTTTCGGGTATCAAAACCCTTTGTCTTGATACAAATCAGTTTTATAAACTTAGGTAGACATGTTTAACATGTCCAGCTCGTCACTTTTAGTTTAGTACTTGTTTAAGGTCGTAAGTCGAGCGGTCTTGACTACCGCTTTGACTTTTGAATCCGACCCATTTGGTCACCTTTAGGATCTGACCAAGCCCATTATTATGACCATAGTATTATAGGGAATAACCCTCTGAGGTTATACCTTAAGGTCATACCGTTTGGTTAGTCAAATGACAAGTCGAATATGTATTCCTTATAATGCCGAAAATACCCTTTTTGCACTTAAATTAGTTTTGAACATATAAGAGCATTGCTTTGACATCTAAACTGATTATACAACTTATATAAACTAATTTTGGTATATTAGACTTGTCATAGGACATATTTAACCACCTGAACCCATAGTTACATTTATGACCCGTTAAAGTGGCGTAAACCACTTTAGGAAGCCGTAGCGAGTCAAAACTCTTTGAAATGCTTCCGATTCTGAATGTTTGATATTATAAACCATAATATACAAGATCCAACTCTTGTTTGGTTTATATACCTCATTCTATCCAATCTCTCGTTTTCAAGTTCGACACACTAACATGTAGTTATCAAATACACTAGGAACCACTTCGACACTTGAACTCTTGATCCTTTGAGCTTTGTTATATCATTTGAACAAGATCTATACGCAATCCCAGGCGAGTACTTAGCTCCCCTCTTTTACGTTGTTCAAATGTTTTTGGGGTGATTCATATGTGTAATCTATTTTTCACAATGTATGGCAATTATGTGTTTACTAAGTGCATTTTTGTGTAATATTCCTTTTATGCAAGACATGACAATCGGGGACACGAAACAAATCCTTATAGTATCTTTCTATCTTTATGGATTGATTCTTGTAGGATATTTTAAGTACAGTCTTAAATCTTCTATCCTTATAGTAAGATTTCTAAGAAGTACTTTACAAGACAATGGTTATGGTTTATGTGTAGATTTGTTGGTGATTTAGATAACGAAACTAGAGTAATATAATAAGGACATGGTGGACACCCCGCTGGTACTTCCTATATATAAGTGTGCTTATTGTATTACCCTTTGTAGCCTTATCCAAATCACCATTAAGATTATGATTTTGTGATACAATGTGACAAGACAAGTGACTAAACTAAATCCTTAAAGTATCTATCTATCTTCATAGTTAGATTCTTGTAGAATGTTTAAAGTACTAATTGTTAGTCCATTATTGGATTATGTGTACTTTAAATTTGAAAAGACAATGTGACAAGATAAGTGACTAAACTATATCCCTACCGCATCTATCTATCTTTATAGTTAGATACCCATGGGATGTTTAAAGTACTAATTGGTAGTCCTTTATTGGATTCTGTGTACTTTAATGCGTGTTTGACAAGACAATGTGACAAGACAAGTGACTAAGCTATATCCCTAAGGCATCTATCTATGTTTATAGTTAGATACCCATGGGATGTTTAAAGTACTAATTGGTAGTCCTTTATTGGATTTTGTGTACTTTAATACATATATGACAAGACAATGTGACCAAGACAAGTGACTAAACTATATCCCTAACGCATCTATCTATCTTTATAATTAGATACCCATGGGATGTTTAAAGTACTAATTGGTAGTCCTTTATTGGATTCTGTATACTTTAATACGTATATGACAAGACAATGTGACCAAGACGATGATTATGTGGTTATTGTGATTAGCTGTGATCTAGATAACGAAACGAGTGTAATACTATAATAACATGGTGGATACGTCGCTGGTACTTCCTATATATAAGTGTTCTTATTGTATTACTCTTGTAGCGTTATCCAAATTACATTAGGATTTTGTGTTGATTGATTCAAAGTACAATATTCAAATCCTTGTCGAACTCTTTCACATTTTTATATGTTAGATTCTTAGAAGGATAACCAAAGTATTATTTTAAATCATTGATTTGATTTCTAATAATACTCACGCAAGTTATGACAAGTTTTCAATATTGTTGTTATTAATCCTTGATTGGATTTCTAATAACTCACTCACAAGTTTTATGATCAAATTCAAGGCGATTACAATGAACAAAGTACAATTTCCAATGACATTAAAATACTTAGTATTAATCATGTCGCCATATACAAAACTATTTTGTCACGAGTTTCATAATCAAGTTAATGCATTGCAATACTAAATCTTTTTGCCATTCTTTGGCATTAAAGAGTCCATTTTCAATAGACGACTCTTGTAGTTGTCGAAGTATTGCAACACTAAAATTTTTGCCATTAATCTGGCTAACAAAACTATGTACTCGCGAATATTGTTTGTTGATGTCTCGTTTTCATATATGTTTCAGGTTTCGATTATTCAAGTTTGCTGCATATAGGAATGCATCCGGACTTTAGACTTCTTTAATCAAAAGGCAACTTCATGTTTTCCTGGGATAGTAAAACGATGTTAATGATAGTGAAACAATTTAGTATCAGTTGTGGCTGAGCAATTTGTAACGTGACTCCTCGATATTTCCGCCGCGTGTTGTTGTATTACGCGATCGGGGTGTTACATGGTGCCAAAACAAGTGACTCTTCAAAAGCTAATGAAAACAAGTTTTACATCAAAAAAGCTAACATAAAATCTCAAGCCTGGATTGTAAAGAAACGATCAACTACATCCGATGTTTTTAAGTCTGAGCCTGTTAAGACTAGCGATAACATGAAAGAATCAAAATCTGAAATCAAGTCTGAAATTGTCAAAACTACAAGTGGTAACAGTTTGAAAGATAACAAGAGAGTGAAGTTTTCAAACATAAACATCATAGAAAATTCAGATGATGAATTTGAATTTGATTATGCTGACGAATGTGAATTTGATTATGATGATGGTTATCCAATTCAACCCAAGACCAAGAAGGCTTGGGTCGCACTGTTTAACTAATTGTTGAAATGTGCAGGGGCTCCAGAGATCCGTACTTTCCAAGTGGATTCTGGATAGTGGAGCTTCCAGACATATGACGGGAATGAAAGCGCTCTTGTTCGACATAAAAGCTATCAATGGCGGAAATGTTGGATTTGCTGGAAACCAAGGTGGAAGGATTGTCGCCGAAGGAAAGCTCTCAAACGGAGTTGTTTCATTTGATCAAGTGAACTACATTCTGGAGCTTGAGAACAACCTTCTTAGTAATTCTCAAATTTGTGATAAGAAATTTATCATCCACTTCAACGATAAAGAATGCATGATCATCAAACCGGGTTTCCAAATACCAGACGAGTGGATACTCATGCGTGCACCAAGAGAGAATGATTTGTATGTTCTTGATATGGGAAATGCTACTATTTCTTCAAAAACGGCACAATGTTTTGTCTCGAAAGCTACTGAAAAGGAGACAATCTTATGGCATAGAAAGATGGGCCACATTCACCTGAGAAAGATGAATCATTTGGTGCATAATGATTTGGTGGAAGGTGTGAATCTGAAAAGTTTTCATATGTCAGATAATTGCCTCGAGTGTAAAAAGGGAAAGCAGATCAAGAAATCTCATCCGAGAAAGATTCTCAATTCGATAAAGTTGCCTCTTGAAAGACTTCATATGGATCTTTCCGGTCCAGTGAATGTCTGAAGCATCTCTGGAGATCTCTATTGCCTGGTAGTCACTGACGATTATTCCCGATACTCGTGGGTATTCTTCCAAGAATCAAAAGATGAGACGTTTGAAAGTTTGGTGATTCTTTTCAAGAAACTTGAGAACCTGTACCATCTTCCGGTGAGACGCATTAGAAGTGACAACGGTACTGAGTTCAAAAACACCAAAATGGAGGAATTCTGCAATGCTAAAGGGATTTTGCATGAGTTTAGTGCACCCTACACTCCGCAGCAAAACGGTGTAGCTGAACGGAAGAATAGGACGCTTATCAAAACTGCAAGAACCATGCTTGCAGACTCAAAGCTTCCGGTCAGATTCTGGAGTGAAGCAGTTGCAACGGCTTGTTACACACTCCACAGTGTCTTAACAGTAAAACCAACAAAAAGACATGTTTTGAGATGATCAACCAATGGAAACCGAATTTGAAGTTCTTAGAGCCATTTTAGGCGCCATGTACTGTAATAGATCAAGATGGAAAATTTGGAGCTAAATCACTCGAAGGTTTCTTTGTCAGATATGCAAGTCCTTTGCGAAGAGTTTACATTCCTTCATTGAGAAGAGTCATTGAAGCGCAACATGTTGATTGTTTTAACTATACAGATCATATTAAGAGAAAAGGTGATGCATGGTTATTCAACTATCAAGACTTGTGGAAATCATTTGATTTGCCTGAAGAACCATCCGATGAAGAAATCACAGCATTATATTATATTCATCAATCAGCAAATCAAGAGCAAATCGTCAGACCGATTGTGGTTAATCAACCGACCTTGGGATCATCTTCTTCTAAAGCTAGTTCAAGTAATAGCGGTGGTCAAGAAGTTCAAACAAATCAAGTGACACCGACTAAAGAACCGGTCAATACTACAATAAATCCTAATCTTTCTGAATCACAGAGTTCAGACTCGGATGAGGCTCCAACATTCGATGCTGATGGATAATCTTCTTCAGATGAAGAAGCAGAGCAGATTACAAGTTTATTGAATGAATCTGCAAGCCCGAGTAGTGCTCCTAAAGTTGAAGTAGTGGTAGATCAACAAATCACAAATCAAGAGAATACTGTGGTTGTTCCAGGTGAAGTGATGCCAAGATCATATTCTTATTATCCGTCAAATTCTATAATTGGCAAATTACAAGCTGGTGTGAGAACACAGAGTCAAATAAACAAAGCTTTGAGTTGTTTCTATACTCGTGTTGCTCCAATTTCAGAGTATTGCTACTATTCATGTTTCATATCCTAGATGGAGCCAAAAAGTGTTTTTGAAGCTCTAGGCGATGAAAACTGGGTACAAGCAATGCAAGAGGAACTGTTACAGTTTGAGAAGTTAGGAGTGTGGAAGCTTGTAGACCTACCTGAAAGTCAGAAAGTAATTGATACGAAATGGGTCTTTAAATGCAAGAGAGACGATCGAGGGGGTGTTGTCAAGGGATTTCACTAGCAGGAAAGGATAGACTACACAGAAGTCTACGCACTAGTAGCTCGCTTAGAATCTATTCGAATATTTCTTGCTTTCGCAGCATGGAAGGGATTTAAAGTCTATCAATTGGATGTCAAATCAGCTCTTTTGTACGGAAAATTACGCGAGAAGGTGTACGTCGGACAACCACCGGGGTTTGCCGATCCACTCAACAAAAGGAAAACATATCTTCTTGATAAAGCTCTTTACAGTTTACACCAAGCCCTGAGAGCTTGGTACGAGACGTTATCGCAACATCCCATGGGAAACGGCTTTGTCAGAGGAACTGTGGATAGTACTCTCTTCACCAGAGAAGTTGGTAATCATCTAATTATCGTTCAAATCTATCTGGACGACATCATCTTTGGATCAACGAATGATAGTCTTTGCAAGGAGTTTGATGGCATCATGAAGAAGAAATTCGAAATGTCTTTGATGGGCGAAATGAAATTCTTCCTTGGATTGCAAGTAGATCAACTTACAGACGGTATTTTCATTCATCAGAACAAGTATGTGCACGACATCTTGAAGAAGTTTGATATGGAAAGCTCGAAGCCGTTATCTACTCCTCTTGCTCTTAATCACGGGATTTGCATTGACGAAACTTGAGCCAAAGTTGATGAGATGCTCTACAGAACAATGATACGATCGTTAATGTATCTCACAGCATCGCACCCAGATATCATGTATCCTACCTGCCTATGCGCCAGATATCAGTCAAGCCCGAGAATTTCACACATGCAGATCGTGAAGCGAATCTTCAGATACCTGAAGGGATGCCCAAGCACTGGCTTGTGGTACCCGAAGAATGATAATTTCGATCTTGCAGGATATGTTGATTCTTATTTTGGTGTAGATAAGTTGAATTCAAAATCGACTAGAGCGGGATGCCAGTTCTTCGGAACAAGAATGGTAACCTGGCAATGTAAGAAACAGACTACGGTCGCTCTCTTTACCTGTGAAGCTGAGTATATCTCGACCTCCAGCTGTTGTTCACAGATTCTGTAGATACAACAGCAGATGAGAGACTATGGTCTGCAATTTCTTGACACTCCGCTGTATGTTGATAATAAGGCAGCCATTGATATAACTAAAAATCTGGTTCATCACTCACGCACAAAACACATTGAAATTCGTTATCACTTCATTCGTGATTACTACGAAAAGAATTTAGTGCGAATAGAAAAAATCCACACCGACGAACAAAATGTTGATTTTTATACAAAACCATTTTCTTTATCACCATTTAAATGCTTGTTAAGAATTAACGGGATGAACAATTTGTTGACAGGTGCGGACGCTGAGGTTGAATACGGATCGGACGACGAATTCGCGTAATCCACATTGGTTTATCTATATCTTTCTAGTTTAGAATTTTATTAAAAACTAAAATACAAAAAGATGTTTTTTGATTTTAGGGGGAGAAATGTTAGAGAAAATACAAAAATATTTGAAAATTTAAAATTCAAAAACATTGAAAAAGAAAAGTACAAAAACATTGTAAAAGACAAAAAAAGAATTCAGTGTCACAAAAAGGAAATGATAGTACATCAGTGGACTATCACAGTATGCTAAAGAAATTAAAGTTTAAAAGTGATAAACAAGTCTTACTGTTGATGTGTCGATAGGCTTAACACGTTCAGTAAACTGTTTTTGAGATATAAACTAAATTTTACAACTGCTTAATCTTGTGGATTAACATATCTTGGATATATGGACTTAGTACTCCGAAATTTCGTTTGAGAGATTCCCTGATTCTGAGATACAAGGTCTTTATAGATAGTTGATATCTGGGGTATTATACAAGTTCTTCTGATTTAGCGGAAGCAATAGCCTAGAACTTCTTAATACTTTCGCAATAAACCCTTAAGCTGCATGCAATCTTGAAAAGTATCAAAAGATCTAATCATTTGTAGTGCTGAAAAGATTCCTTAAATGGAACACACCTTAAAGTCGAGCCTTCATCTGTCTGTACGGTAGTACTAACCTGAGCTCTCAAGGTCTCGCAAAACCCAGATACAGATATCAATTACGCTATATTCACATGTAGGATGAAATCTAGGGAATATTGATGCGGGAGTATATTCAAGAAGTGGGAACCATAGATAAGTCAAGTTTCATAAATCTTACCTTAACATATCTTGAAACAGTTGAGAAACGTGGTAAAGTTTAAGAGGATAAACATATCGACAATCTTAGTAAACGAGTTTAAAGTTTAAAGTCATCTAAAGGTCAACGGTACTGGTGATATGTCTCAATCAATTGATATGATCCTTAGACACGAATTCACAAAATTGTGTTTGTAAATATGTTTGTACATAGTTTACATTGTCCTGTAAATAGTTTATCAGCTTTACAGATTAAAACCAAAAAGATTTTCAGTGTGTTTTAGCATAAACTTACAAAAATACAAAAAGATTTTGTTTCTACATTGTTTTCAGCAAACCAATGTTGGAGAACGATTCTTTGAAGTCTGGTAAGATGCTTGAACTGGTGGGAATCTCATTGACAATGGGCTGGGAGCTAATCTGTAAAATCTGAAAAGTCAAAACGATAAAAAGTTCATTAATTTGAAACATTAATTTTGAAAATATCAACAGTTTGTTTGTAACGGGTTAAACCGGGGTCATTAACTTGGACTCGGCAGACAAATCGGTTAACCAAGGTCATTAGCTTGGACTTGGTCAACTGAGTGGATTTTCATAACTGGTAAAAGTTGGAAAGTTCAGGGGTTAAATTGTAAAATTTGAATTTGGTTTCGGCAAGTTCGGCCGAACTTGTCAAACTGATCAGAGTTTAACCTTTCAGCAAGTTCGACCAAACTTGCAGTTGGTGGCTGTGTGTTTTTAAAGCTAAGTTCGCCCGGACTTGGATGGGCTTTGTTATGGGCTTACAAGTTCGCCCGAACTTGCCAGGGTATAAGTACCTAGCAAGTTCGGCCGAACTCATTCATGTGCAACCTATACCCTCTGAGCGAACTTAAGTACTTTGAGCGAAGTTGTGATTTTGGCAAGTTTATACCATCATAATGCCAAAATTTCATTTGATTTTGGTGAATAGCACACCACTATCAATGGCCGAGGTGTGTATTCAAGATTTTAACCGATAAATGAACTTAAAATTGGAATTTCAGATCTAAAATGTTAAAAATGAATAGATCTAGGATGTTTTGGACAAAATTAATCATAAAATCATGATAACCAAATAAAATCGACCATAGAAACTTGTTTGATTTGTTTAAAATAGTTGATGTTATTAATAGCAGGTTTGTTGGTTGTAGATGATGATAAGTTCAGCCGAACTTGTTATCAAGTTCGACCGAACTTGCTATTAAATATAAATAAATCCGTTCCAAAACAGAAGTTCGACCGAACTTCATAAAAGCTGAATGTGAAAGAGTGTTTTGTGGAAGTTCGCCCGAACTTAGGGTTTGGATTTTAACTTTGAAATGAATACAAGTTCGTCCGAACTTATATTTGAAAAAGGAACATGTTTTGTAAGACATGTTCGGGCGAACTTGACATAATCAGAATGTTATAACATTTATCAAGTTCGCCCGAACTTGATGAAAGTGTTTGAAAAATTTTGTAACTTTTTCTCGTATTACGTGCTAATTGTTTTGCGTCGTTTTTCAGGTTCAAGAACCAGCAAGGGTGATTGCTATGGATTTCTCAAAATTCCATAACACGTGCATTACGCTCGACAAAACAATATGTCCATCGCTAAAGGATTATGACAGTATCTTGAAGTTTTTAAAGGAAAGTCCTATTCATCGAGCAATCACGGAGCATACAGTGTCGTACAGATCACACACGTATCATTTCTGGATGAACGCGAGTCTAAGTGAAGATAAGAAGTCTATTAATTCATCCGTGCAAGTAGGAAATGAAGTCAAATCAATCTTTGTTACAGAATATGATATTCGCAGGGTTCTACAATTCAATGATGACAAAGATGATCCGATATTTCTTGATGAAAAGATGGACAAAGGATGTTTCTTTCGAATGGGTTACAAGGGGAGTGTGAATAAGCCGACTCTAAAGAAAGGGGAAGTGCCTAACCCTTACAAGCTCCTAATGCATGCGATTATCCACACTTTCAGTCATCGAAAGGCAGGCCTTGACGATGTGCAAGATTATATGGCCTGTTTGGCAACGACACTGAGTTTGAAGAAGCCGTTTAACTACTCAAAGCTTGTTTTCACTCTTATGTCGAAAAACATGGATGATTCAAGGTTATGTCTATATCCGAGGTTCGTGCAAATGCTGATAGATGAGAAATTCACAAACATCGCAAGAGATCCGAATGATGTGCTATATCTAAGTCACTTTGATGATACAATGGTGAAGAAGCTCTTAAAGTTTCAGAAGCAAGCGTCAGCTCCTGTTGCTAAGCCAGTGTTTGGAGCGATTAAAGATTCAAATTATGTTGCACCGTCAGACAATAAATGGAGAAAAGACGGAAGCGATGATGAAAAGGAGTTGAACGCAGAGAAAGAATGGTTCAAAGATTTCAAGCCTATGTCTCGGAGTGAACGGTTCTTAAAGGCTGAAGTTGAAAAGCTGAAAAAGAAACGAGCTTCAAAGAAAGTTGATACAATGCTCATAGATGAAGAAGAACCAGAAAATATTCAAGTTGAAGCAGGTTCAAGTGTTGCGGTAGTTGTTGAAAGTCAAGAGATTGAAAAGTCAACACAAGAAGATGTTATTTTTGCTACATCAGAAAATGATGAAGATTCTGATGAAACTCCTATAAAAGAACCAGAATAATCAGAAGCTGAAATTAGAGCAGAGAAAGAGAAAGAAATGGATGCTGATTTTGATCCAAATCTCGAGAAAGAGTCTGACGAAGAAAGGCCAGAGAAAAAGGCTAAACGTATGAAGTCTGCTACTATGTCATCGACAAAAACCACAAGATCTCCACAGACAAAGGGCATGAAGAAAATGAAAGCCCAAACACCGGCTAGTAAAAGATACAAAAGTAAGCTGAAAAGCGCAGAAGTTACACAAGAACCTTCTGACGCATAGGAGAGAGGAGTTACACAAGAACCTCCTACACAAGAACCTCCTGTAGTTGTTACAAGTGAAGCTGAAAGGCAAGGAGCCACACAAGAACCTCCTGTGTCTAGATTATTGGAAGTGCCTGTTATTCAAACTCCTGTTGCTCCAACAACTTCACATTTTGAGAGTTCTACTAGAAGACTACACCACAGACTACTACTCCAAAGTCTACTCCAAAGGCAAATTTGTTTGGTGATATGCATAATGATCCAATTAGTCTTCAAGATCTAAATGAT
Organism: Scalesia atractyloides; assembly: GCA_947069175.1. Classification (NCBI taxonomy): domain Eukaryota; kingdom Viridiplantae; phylum Streptophyta; class Magnoliopsida; order Asterales; family Asteraceae; genus Scalesia; species Scalesia atractyloides. The sequence goes on along the minus strand of CAMTDV010000004.1, from coordinate 48,889,763 downwards.
TTCTTTCCAGAGACGCACGTTGATCTTCTTGAAAAGCGTGTAAAGATCTTGGAAGAGAAAGGGCCAAGAATGAAGAAGAGAAAGCTGAGTTGATCAATAAGATGAATCAAAGCGCTGTTGAGAAAGAAATGTTGGATGATAAAGTGAAAGTGTTAAAGAATGAACGCGAATTCTTCAAGGCGTTAATCGAAAGTTTACATGACGCCAATGCAAAGCTGCAGACAGAGATTGCTGATCTTAAGTCAATCTAAGCCCTAAATGATCGTAGGTTCACAAGAATGCAGAAAGTGTTATCTAATACACTTGGTATTGATTTTATCTCTGAATACGATCGACTGGATCATCAGGAAGCTAAAGAAAGATCTGAAAAAGAGCTAGCTGCAAGTGGCAAAGGTAAAGGTATTGAGGGTGAAGCCCCTACTTCTTCTGAAGCTGCAGAGAAGTCTGTTGAAGATGTTACTAAAGCTTCTGAGTCTGATATTCCAAAGGTTGACGAATCTGTCAAGCCTTTTGCTCCTATCGCTGCTTCTGAAGATAAGGACGATGAAGAAGCAGAGAAAGAAGATAAAGAAGATGATGAACAGAAAGATGATTCTGAATATGAAGATTGGAATGTTGCTGATGATGACGATGATGAAGGGAAGAGTTGGAGTTGGAAGAATCAGTGAAGGAAAAGTTTATGATGATGTCGATTTTTCTTCTTTAATGGACGATGAATCGAATAAGATGGATGCTCAGACTCAGTGGGAGTCAGGGCAGACAGGGCCATCAGATGATGTTGATATGGTGAATGTTGATAGATTTGCAAAGCCTGTTACTACAAAAAAAGCCTTTAATGTTGATGCTTGAACATAATGTAGAGGAAGGCGAATACGTACGTAACTATACAAAGGAAGATCTGGCCAAGTTAATCGAAGTTGATGCTGAAAGTCTAGAGTTTGATTTTGAAGAGGATGTGTTGAATGTTAACACATTTGAGCCGAATGATTATCAGTATGTTAGAAGATTTGAAGCTGATGAATACAACAGAGTGATTGTTGAAGACTGGTCTTCTGATGATGAAACAGATCAAACTGTGAAGTACGTCGATCCAAATACTGATAATTTTCATACATTTGAGGAGATGTACAAGCAACTTGACGAAGACATGTTAAAAGAAAAGATTGAGGAATCAGTTAGAGAAGGTAAAGTACCAAAGCCGATGACGAAAGAAGAAATTGCTCAAGCAAAGAAATCTTGGTTTAAAGAAATGTCGCGCGAAAGTAAGTTTCGACGTCCTCTAGTATTCTTTACCAGAGACAAAGATGTGTCATTGGGGGATATTCTGAGTTGGGGTTGGTTTAAAGAGCTGAACGTATATGCAATCAAAAGTGAATTTGGAGTGCAGTACTTCAAATATCTTGCCGATTTCAAGACTTGACCATATTGGGATGTTGAGGAGCTGGTTCAGACTATGAATGTTACATATCAGATGAAGTATATTGATCAGTTGTTATGGAAGATGATCAAGTATGAAGCGGTAAAAGGTTTTAACTATTGGAAGCCATTTATTACAGGTTGCCGGATCAAAACAAACAAGAAGACAAGGGAAAAAGATATAACGTTGATAATGAAGCGACCTAGAGCCATGAGAAACATGTCGCTGATGCCGATGAGCAAAACTTCTATCCATTGTCCAAGTGGTTGCAGATAGATCCAACTACTTGTGAAGCTGTTACTGTGCTACAATTCGAAGAACACTTGGATATTTCGAAGGAAAGAGTTGAAATTTTTGGATTTCAGGGCATGAGAGGATTATGGAGAACAATCAGGATTCTAGATCCAATGTGGCCTGTTAATTGTTCCAGAGAAGATAACAAAACCTTGTTCTATAGTAAGATTGTGTTTGAAGAACGTGAAAAGGTACAAGCTATGCAATATCAGAAAGTTGTGAATGTTTGCTATGCAAGAGAAGTAAATTCAGGGAAGATGTGGCAGACAAAGTGGAGGGATCCAGAGAGAGTTGAATTTCTAAAAGAGGAGAAGCGTCTCGAGGCTATTCATGAGAAAACTAGAAAGGCAAGTATTAGAAGATTTCAGTATATGAACAAAGTGCCTCCTACACACCAGACGGCGGATCCGAAACAAGAACGACGAAAGAAACCGTTTAAGAACTTCTTTGGTCGTGTGCGTTAATGTTTATTAGAAGACAGAGTTTTGAAGACTGATACAAGACTGAAGACGATATCCAAGGGGGATTCTGTTGGTGCATAATGTCTATGTCTTAGTCTTGTATCGAGTCGGTATAGAATAGAGCTGAATAGGCTAGCTGTATGATGTATTTATGTAATATAGAGACAAGTTCGCCCATAGTGTCATGTTTTGACAAGTTCGGGCGAACTCATGTCTCCCACAAGAGAACTTGTTCATCTATAAATACCTAGCTTGCCTCTCTCATTTGTAACTTTGGCATTTTGGAGGCAAAGCTCTGTCAGTTTGTATTCTTGACGTTTAATCAATAAAACTGATGTTAAACTGATTAATTCTTGTCTATTGGTAAACACGACGTAATATTCCGCTATTATGTACGTTAGATATCAAATCTAGGTTCCTTAGCTTCGAGGATCGGTCCTACAAACCTTGACTGTTTTTGCCTAGGGCCGTGCGATCACAGACAATGACGCCCATCGGACCGTGCCATCACAGACACCGCGGCCCACCGGACCGTGTCACCCAGACACTCCCCGCCCACCAACTGCGTCATGCGCAGTTCAACGCCCTAGTGTAGTTATGCCTAACAACATAACCGAGTTTAGAACGCGTGCAGACCCTGTTTCCGACATCCTGTCGGGCGTGGCCTGGGTTTGTCAAACCAATAGTACTATCCACTGTCCACGGCTTACGCTAATCACTTGTAGTGGGGAGGGTGTTCGTGTGTTAGATAATTCACATCATCACAAGTTGGTGCAATTAACACAGTTGGTAACATGCAAATCACCGCAGAAAATAGTAAAAAAGTTTAAAAGTGGGGGAATGAAACTCACAGAATAGTAGCATCACAGGTAGCAATAGGAGTGTATGTAAGCTGGTTCGGCTCTAATAGTCATCATGCAGGTAATTCCAATATTAGTCGCTAAGTCGGTAACGCCTATAACTTGGGCCCGGGTGGGTAGTTTCAGTCTATATTGTGCATATAGTATCCCGGTGTGGTGACGGATGTTAGGGTATGATTAGTTTCACATTTGGCTCCCGGCACCGGTTCGCATGCCAGCCAAAGTCGGTTGTTTGACACGTTCGGATAATGGTACGGGAATACTAATAGTGCCAACGTGTTGTTATTTAAGAAAGATTAACTTTTCATTAATGGAGTTTGGGTGTTTGGGGAGTCTAGGTTGCCCAAATTTGAGTTTCCATTCTCGTCGTCGGGAATCCTCCCGAACGGTGGTGGAGCATACCCAGAGTGTTCTGCTTACCCTGGAACCTCCCAAAATACTCCCGATGTTCCAATTATAGTCAAGAAAGGGTTTGGTCTGTTTCCAGTTTCGGCAGGTTCGTTGTCCGGTAAACTGCCGAATTTAGTTAAAATAAGCATTTTAAAAGCCCATTTAATCTACATAGTTCATAAATTCTGGAATTTTTTGTAGAAATCAGTAAAAATATATTGATAGGGCTTTATTTTTTAATCGAAACCCGAAAACCAACCCGAAACCGAAGTCACTCGAACCCGAAGAACCCGTTACCGAATAAATGTAAACCCAAACCTAAATATAGTTCTATGGATTGGTTTACGTGTTAAATAATGGGTAATTGGTTTAACCCGAAAAACCCAAAATAGATTTAAAACAATTAACATATTTGCTAGATATAGCCATATCTTCTAAAATGACCTAAAATTCCTTTCTAATTCAATGTGCAACAAACCATATATTCGAAAAAAATTTAATCACTATCTTCTAAAAATTTTATATCACGAAGTTTATCCATATCTCTAATTTTTAAAAACTTTAAATCAAAGCATACATAATACATTCCATATATTCAATATCCGACATATAAAATCATTTTTATAGTGTTCGTTAATAACTACTATTGATATTTTAAAATTTTTAAGGTTGTACTTTTATGTTAAACTAGCTCATTTTCTAACCCGAAACCCGATCTAACCCGACTCGTTCTAACCCGAACCATTTAACCCGAACACCGAAGAACCCGAACCTAGAATGGTTCATTATCAGGTTAAATATTTAGCTTTAAAAACCCGAGAAACCCGAAACCTGATTAAAAAACCCGAAGAACACCCCTATATATAGATTCCAATAAAATTATTTTGGGAATCTATAAAGCTATTTTAACTTCTCAAACAAATCATTTCTAAAACCGTATTTACCCGAATAATTCAATTTGTTTATCATCCATGTCCAAAAATTCCTAAAATATTCCAGGAACTTCGTTACCTGCCCAGAAACTCCCTGTAAAAATTTAGGATTTTTCCGATTTCTTTTCAGTGCGTTTCCGGCTACCGAAAACTCATAAAAACATGGATTTTGAATCCGTATAAAAACCCAACCAATAGAATCCAAAACTTCCCAGAACCTTTCCCATGTGTTCCTTAGTGTTCATGTAAATTTTGGTTATTAATTGACTTCGTTTGGTATATTTTACGAATTTCGTTTGGTAAAATAGTCAAATATTCACCAAAAATCGTAGAACATTCCAAAAATTCTAAACTTTTACGTGGGCCTTCCTGTTAATACCCCACATACATCACTACACCAAATTCCAGCTCAATCCAATACCCACGGACCAAGTTATGGTCACAACAATATTCTGCCTATTCTAGATTCTAGTTTCGGGTGATATACCTAGCGATTCCTTCGATTCAGAGCGTTTTTCTTGAGTCCAGAAGTGTGTGTGAGCCATATTCAGTACCTATATACCAAGAACAATCCAACCATGACATAACCCATGTCAATCAAGCCTTGTTTCATAGTTTTTCGGTTAATCGATTTGTTATGCGATTTTGGTCGATTAGGGGTTGATTAGGGTGTCAAAAGCTAGATTTTTGTGGTCTTGGCTACCATATAACACCAGGGAATTCACAAGATGTTCTTATTTAGCCAAGAAACTTGTTTAAACATTCCAAAATCATGGATTAAAAAGGGTTTTATGGTTCTAAATAATGTTTACTCAAGAAATCATAATCAAAACCATTTAAAACTTGTAGAATTACCTTGAACTAGTTGAGTTTTTGAGTAGTAATCAGCTGAATCTTGAGGGAAATGGCAGATTTTGAAGAAGAAAATGGAATGAAATGAAGAAATAAAGAAAAGAAATTAAACATATATATATACGGGGGGCGACATAGGTAGGGTGCCCTTACCCCACCCGCGCTTTGTTGTGCTTCGTCTTTTCGTGTTAAAAGATGATGTTTATCTTCGGTGGCGCGTTTAGGATCGTTATCGGGTCTCATACGCGTACCTGTTGGTGCATAATGTCTATGTCTTAATCTTATATCGAGTCTGTATAGAATATAGCTGAATAGGCTAGTCGTATGAAATATTTATGCAATAGTGATACAAGTTCGCTTGAGATTGTCATGTGTAGACAAGTTCGGGCGAACTTACACCTCGTTATAGCGAACTTGGTCATCTATAAATACCTAGCTAGCCTCTCTCATTTGTAACTTTGGCATTTTGGAGGCGAAGCTCTGTCAGTTTGTACTCTTGACGTTTGATCAATAAAACTGATGTAAAATACAATAAAGATAAACCCTTGAAAGATTGGAGACCAAAATCAACCGAATTGATGTCAAAATTTTGAAAAAACCATGTTTTGCAAAACTTTTCCATCGAACTTGTTTAACCAAGTTCGACCGAACTTGTGTTAGAAAGTAATTTTTCAGGTGAATTTCTATCAAGTTCGATTGAACTTGAGCTGTTTTTGAGGAATTTTGGTTAAGTTCGCTCGAAGTTACTAATTTTCATTGATTTTATATCAAGTTCGATGGAACTTGGGTAATATCAAGAAAATTCTAGGTAAGTTCGACCGAACTTACAAGATTGTTATCAAATCTCTTTTCACAAGTTCGACCGAAGTTCAAGGGATCTTTTTCAAATTTGAAATCACAAGTTCGACCGAACTTGTGACAAATTTTCAAGAATTCTTCATTTGTGCTGCAAGTTCGACCGAACTTGTAGTTGAACTAATTGTTTTCAAAGTTTTCAAGTGTTTTCAGTGTACACATCTCATTATTCAAAATGGATGATATTCAAAGAGCTTTTTTGTCCGGAGCCAGTTCCTCAAATGCTAACGTGATCCATCATGTCAATCTTGATAATGCAATGGGCACGACTGTTAAACCGCCCAAGCTAATGAGCATGGACGAGTATGAAGCATGGGAAGAGAAATTTACATATTGGGTTCAAGCCATGCACTTCGCAGGCTAGGTGTCGATTGAAATAGGTTACACTGTTTTAGTGGATGAACACCAGCAAGTGTTGGAAAAGTACAATTACACGACTGTACAGAAAGACGACTACATTGCTGAAAAGAAGATGATAAGTCTCATCATTCAATCTGTCAAAGAAGATATTCTGGTCTTACTGCCTGAATATACTACTGCAAGAGAACTATGGCTATCGCTTCAAAAGAAGTATCAAGGAAGCGCGGAGATGATAAAGAGCAAGAAAGCTCTTATTCTGAAGGAGTTCGACATCTTTACTATGTTGAAGAATGAGACTATGAAGCAAATGATTGAGCCTTTCTGTCATCTTAAAGTCCAAATGTGAAGACACGGTCTCGAGAAGACGGAACAAGAATACATCGACAAGCTTGCTGACGCACTACCAGATGGAGAGTGGACTACGTATCTGATGGTTCTGAAGGAAAGTGAAAAGTGGGAATTCTTCAAGCTGTCAACATTTATCGATAAACTCGAAGGCCATGAAATGGAACTTCTGAAGATTGCAAAGACAAAGAACGCTAATGTTGTTCAAGACATTGGTTTGTACTACAAGAATGGAATGCAAGATAACATTTCAAGCCCAAAGATTCAGAGAGCATTCAACGCAAGTGTGAATTCTTCGAATAATTCACAGTAGAATCAGAACCAATCTTATCCTCAATATGATCAGAGTCCGCAGTCTTCATTCTCAAGTACTTGTTCAAATTCGTCTTATCAGAGTCAAACTAATCAGAACCAACAAAAAAATTTGGATTCGAATGTATACAAGTGCAACATCGCATTGAATTTGAACAATGTTGTTTCGAAATAAGTCGCTAAATAACATATATCGCTTCTTGCCACTGTTCTGGAGTCATACGAAAGTCTTGTAGCCGGTAAAATTGGAAATCCCGAAATGACGGCAGAAGATTATGACCAAGTGGATGAAGAAGAACTCGAGTTGATGGATATTAAGTGGAGTTTAGCTTTGATTATCCGAAGGGTTACCAAGTTTGTTGCGTTAACAGGCCGAGACATCGGAAATTTTAGCAATAAACTGGGTTTCGACAAGATAAAAGTGACGTGCTTCAAATGTCGCCAAAAGGGACATTTTAAGAGAGTGTAGAAACCCTGAAGCAACGGGAAATCAAAGTCCATTCGGAGGAGGCAACGAGTATTACAAGAAGTCACTTCAGTACAAGCCTTTCCCGAAGAAGACTCAGGTTGAAATTCAAGAGAAACCGAATAGCAGTAATACAGAGAAGGCTATGGTTGCATCTAATGAAGATGACGGTTTCGACTGGAATTCATACATCGGTAAGAAGACTGGAGTTGCATTAATGGCTGAAATTGTTGAAGATACATCTGCAGAAGAAGCAGCGGCTATGGAGAATATTCTGCTGGAACAATATCTGCAACAAAAACGTGAAGAAGAGGAGTATATCCACATGCAGAAGCAAGGAATTTTATCTCCTAACTCATGTGAAAATTTTGCAGGTCATTTTGATGGAAGTTCTCAAAATGAATATCGCAAATGGAAGTTCTCAGGAACAAGTTGCCAAGGAGAAATCTACTGATGAAGTAGTTATTGATGTTACTCAAGAAGTGAATGCCGAAAACCTCAAGGATATTGCCCACAAAGCCTTGATGGCAAATCTAACCAAGGTAGGTTCAGAGGTAAATGAAAGTGTCAAAGTACATGTTGTTGAGGTTGAGAAACCTTGTACAAAATGTACCGAACCATGTTCTGAATATGCCGGAAAATCAAAGATTATCGCTAAAAACAATGTGCATAATGAACTTTTGAAATACGATTATCGCACAATGAAGGAAACGTATGATAAATTGAAAAATGATTATGGAAGGCTTGATAGAAATAATATCGAACAACATGATACAATAAGGATGTTGAAAGGAACAGTAATGGATAAGCAAAAAGAGATTAATATCTATATTAATACCATTGCTGAAACTAAGCAACAACTCCAGGACATGAAAATTGAAACAGAGCATGTTCAACAACTTTTGAGAAGTTATACTTGTAAAGCATATGTCATTGATCACATTCTTCCGACAATTGCATCGGAAGAGAAACCTAAAAAGAAAATTGGTAAAGAATACAGTAATGTTCCTCCACCCCTATGCGAGAAGTGTTGTCGCAAATCCGCGGATGGGATGGATAAGGAACTCAATATTGAGTTGTTATCTGAAACGAAAACTGAGTTGCCAGAGAACATTGATGTAATCTATACTAAAACAGATGATGACAATGTTGTGGTTAAAAAGGTTGTTGAAAATGTTTTGAACGATTCTGATGAAGGCAGCTTTAAAAGCGCCGACTCGAGTTCAAAGAATTATGATTCACAGTCCAAAGATGACGATACATCATCGGAGAACGATCTATATGATGATCCTAATGTTGTAATGTACAAGATTAAGGAATCTGATAGATTATACTTTGATGACAGTTTTCCGATTGAAAACGTGAAGGAAGAATTGTTAGACAAATTCTTTAAACTTGTGGAAGTCACATCAGATGATCTGGAGATCAATGAAAAGAAATTTTATTCCAAACCTAAAAGAAATAACTACTGAAGGAATGGTGGTGATCATCCGGAAAACTGGAGAGCTAGGTTGGGATTAGAGGAATCAGATGAACCTAAAAAGAAAGTGTCACCATTTCATGAATACAAGAATAAAAACATAATTTTGTATATGGGACGAACACGGTTCATGAGGAAAGTTTGATCGGGAAACAAGCAAACGATGAGTTCAAGAAACAGAAAGAACTTTGAGATAAAGCCAAAATTGCAAGTGTTGTCAAAACAAGTGGTGTAAAACCCACTAAAGGACATCCACATGATTCTCGGACTTGTTTCAAGTGCAACAAAATTGGTCATATTGCACGCCAATTTCCGAAATCAAAGGCGGCTTATCTTCGAAGGAAAGAAAGTTCAAATGTTGTGAAACCGAAGCAACCAGAGTTTGGACAAATAAGAATTCTAAAAAGAAATGTTAACAAAGATGAAATGAAACAAGTTTTTGAAAAGAAATTTGAGAATTCAACTTTCGAAAAACGTGAATCTTCGAAAGCAAATGAAAACAAGTTTTACATCAAAAAAGCTAACATCAGATCTCAAGCCTGGATTGCAAAGAAACGGTCAACAACATCTGATGTTATTAAGTCGGAGCCTGTAAAGACTGATAACACGAAAGAATCAAAATCAAAAATCATAATTGAACCACATCTGAAACTGTCAAAACTACAAGTGGTAACAATTCAAAAGATAAAAAGACAGTAAAGTTTTCAAACATAAACATCATAGAAAATCCAGATGATGAATGTGAATTTGATTATGTAGATGAGTGTGTATTCGATTATGTTGATGAGTGTGAAGTTGATTTTGACGATGGTTATCCAATTCAACCCAAGACCAAAAAGGCTTGGATCTCGCTTTTAAAATAGATTGTTGAAATGTGCAGGGGCTCTAGAGATCCGTACTTTCTAAGTGGATTTTGGATAGTCGAGCGTCCAGGAATATGACGGGAATGAAAGCGTTGCTATTCGACATAAAAGCTATCAATGGTGGATATGTTGGATTTACGGGTAACCAGGGTGGAAGGATAGTCACCGAGGGAAAACTCTCCAATGGTGTCATTTCATTCGATCGCGTGAATTATATTGCAGAGTTGGAAAATAATCTTCTGAGCATATCACAGATTTGTGACAAGAAGTTCACGGTGCATTTCAACGACAAAGAGTGTATTATCTTGAAGCCGGGATTCAAAATATCAGATGAGTGGATTCTGATGCGAGCACCTCGAGAGAATGATCTATATGTTCTTGATATGGGCGTCGCTACCACTTCATCAAAATCAGCACAATGTTTTGTGACAAAGGCTACTGAAAAGGATTCTATTCTTTGGCATCCTAAGATGGGGCATATTCATTTAAGAAAAATGAATTACTTGGTTCATAATGATCTTGTAGAGGGTGTAAATCTTCGGAGCTTTCATATGTCTGATCACTGCTTAGAATGTAAAAAGGGAAAGCAGATCTAGAAATATCATCCGAAGAAAATTCTAAACTCAATCAAGTTGCCATTGGAACGTCTCCACATGGACTTATTTGTTCTTGTAAAGGTTCGAAGCATCTCAGGAGACTTATATTGCTTGGTCGTGACAGATGACTATTCGATATATTCGTGGGTATTCTTTCAGGAATCAAAAGACGAAACGTTCGAGAACTTGGTTATTCTATTCAAGAAATTCGAGAATCTTTATCATCTGCCGGTCAGACGCATTAGAAGTGACAACGGCATAGAGTTTAAGAATAACAAAATGAAGGAATTCTGCAACGCAAAAGGGATTCTACATGAGTTTAGTGCTCCCTATACTCCACAACAAAACAGAGTAGCTGAACGGAAAAACAGAACTTTGATTGAAACTGCGAGAACCATGCTTGCATATTCTAAATTTCCAATCAGCTTCTGGAGTGAAGCGGTTGTTGCGGCTTGCTACACGCTAAACATTGTTCGCACTGTGAAACCAACAAAGAAAACATGTTTTGAGATGATAAACCGACGGAGGCCAAATTTGAAATTCTTAGAACCATTTGGTGCGCCATGCACTGTAATCGATCAAGATGGCAAAATCGGAGCTAAATCTCTTGAGGGTTTCTTTGTCGGATATGCGAGTCCGTTAAGAAGAGTATATGTTCCTTCGCTGAGAAAGGTTATTGAAGCACAACACGTGGATTGTTTTAACTATACGGATCCTATTCAAAGGAGAGGTGACGCGTGGCTGTTTAATTACCAAGATCTTTGGAAGTCATTCGACTTGCTGGAAGAACCGTCTGAAGAAGAAATTGCAGTGCTATACTATCTTCAACAGTCGGCGAATCAAGAACAAATCACTAGACCAATTGTGGTTAATGAACCCACATTGGATTCTTCATTTTCGGAGCAGGTCCAAGCAATAGCAGTGGTGTTCAAGTTGAAAACACTTCTGAAACAGATGCATCACCTGCCACACATCCAGTGAATACTTCTAATGAACCATCACCTGCTACACCTCTAGTGAATACTTCGCCCGAACTTGAAGAAAATGTTAGAAAAAATTTTGAAACTTTTTCTCGATATGTGTGCTAATTGTTTTGCGTCATTTTCCAGGCTCAAGTTCCAGCACGTGCAATCTCGATAGAGTTTTCTAAGACGCACAACACTTGTATTACGCTCGACAAAACGATATGTCCATCTTTGAAAGAGTACGAGAGTATCTTGAAGTTTTTGGAAGAAAGTCCTATTCATCGGGCTATCACGGAACGCACAGTGTCTTACAGATCTCATACTTTCCATTTCTGGATGAATGCGAGTTTAAGTGATGATCAGAAGACGATTATTTCATCAGTGCAAGTTGGCAATGAAGTCAAACCTATCACCGTTACTGAAGACATATTCGACGGATCTTGCAGTTTAATGATAACAAAGATGATCCGATATTCCTCGACGATGTTTCTTTAGAATGGGTTATAAAGGGAGCGTGAACAAGCCAACATTGAAGAAAGGGGAAGTGCCTAACCCCTACAAGCTCCTCATGCATGCGATCATTCATACTTTTAGTCATCGAAAGGTGGGATTAAACGACGTTCAAGATTATTTGGCTTGTATGGCAACGACACTAATTTTGAAAAAGCCGTTCAACTTCTCGAAGCTTGTATTTACATACATGTCCAAGAACATGGAGGATCCGAGTCTTTGTCTATATCCAAGGTTCGTGCAAATGCTGTTAGATGAGAAATTCACGAACATAGCACGGGATCCAAATGATATGCTTTATCTAGTTCACTTTGATGAAACGATTGTGAAGAAGCTAATCAAGTTTCAGAAGCAAGCTTTAGCTCCTGTTGCAAAGCCAATTTTCAGGGCAATAGTTAATGAGAATTATGTGGCACCGCCTAATAATAGATGGAGAAACGATGGCAGTGGCGACGAGAAAGAGCTTAACGCAGAGAAAGAATAGTTTAAAGGTTTCAAACCAAAGTCTCGAAGTGAATGGTTCTTAAAAGCAGAAGCCGATAAGCCTAAGAAGAAACGAGCAGCAAAGAAAGTTGATATAATGCTCATAGACGAAGATGAACCTGAGAATGTTCATGGAGAAGCAGGTTCTAGTGCAGCAGTAGTTGTTGAGAGTCAAGAGACTGAGAAAGCTACACAGGAAGATGTTATTTCAGCAACTTCTGAAAATGAAGATGATTCTGATGAAGAACCTGTGAAAGAACCAGAAAAGTCAGCAGCAGAAATAGCAGCTGAAAAAGAAAAAGAAATGGATGCTAATTTTGATCCAAATCTTGAGAAAGATTCTGATGAGGAAACGCCAAAGAAAAAAGTTAAACGTGTAAAGTCTGCAACTATTTCTTCGACAAAGACTACAGGGTCTCCTCAAACAAAGGGTAGAAAGAAAGCGAAGAAAACTCAAAAAGCTGTAAGCAAAAGATTTAAAGGAAAGCTGAAAAAGCGCAGAAGTTACACAAGAACCTTCTGGCGCACCGGAGACAGGAGCCACACAAGAACTTCCTACACAAGAACCTCCTATTGTTATTCCTACTGAGATTGAACGTCAAGGAGTTACAAGATGCAAATGAAAAGTTTCAAACAGAGATTGCAGATCAAAATTCAATCCAAGCACTAAATGATCGAAGATTTTCCAGGATGCAGAAAGTTGTATCTAACTCTCTGGGGATTGATTTCATCAAAGAGTATGATCGTCTGGATCAACAAGAAGCTAAAGATGATATAAAAAAGAGTTAGTTACGAGTGGTAAAGGTAAAGGAGTTGAAGGTGAAGCTCCTAAATCTTCTAAGACTGCAGAGAAACTAGTTGAAGAGAATGTTGTTATAGCTTCTGAGTCTGATATTCCAAAGGTTGACGAATTTGTCAAGCCTTCTGATCCTATCATTGCTTCTGAAGATAAGGACTATGAAGAAGCAGAAAAAGAGGATAAGGAATGTTGGGATTGAACCCTATGAAAGGAACAGATGATATAAAGTCAAATAACACTATCCGAGCTTTGGTTCAACTATCAGAGGTTACAACCTCTGATGTAGTTACACTGCTTTCCATAAAGACTGCTCATCCTATCATCTGCCTTCACAAAGCTTCAAGGTCTGCCAGAGTTAACAAGGACAGAGGATAGGAATCAGAGTTTAGTCATTAGCTTAGTTAATCAATATAACAGTGCCAAACACTGATAGTTAGTATAAGCAGTGTTTAGAGTTAGTTACATATTGTTTCCTGTCACTATCAACCCTGACGTCATCAAAGATGCTCAGAGGTTAGATAGTTAGTATAAATAGGCAACTCTTGTAACCTTTAAACTCGTCTCTTAAAAGATCAATTTTCACATATCATCTTCTCTGCATTTTCTCATTACCAAACTCTAATTGCAAAGGCTGAGGGGGAGTTTGTGAATCACATGCAAGTTAATTAACTTGAAAGCATGATGATGATGAAAACAAACGACCATTGCTTGTAGTAAAAGTTTTCCATCTTATTCTGCTGCAAATCTCTTTTAATTCAATCATTTTCCATTTTTGAAACAAAAACTACAAGTAATTCAAACTCAGATCCTAACAATTGGTATCAGAGCCATCAAATTCGATCTAACAATCGATTTGGTTCGAACAGATCAGCTCTCTTGCTAATCAGTTTGGTTGTTTTTAGCTTGATATTCAAAGTTTTTACATTCAAAGTTTTTAAAACAAAATCTGTGAAAAATCAACTGAAAATGTCTCAAAACACACAGGATGCCAATTCTGGTTCCTTGTTCAAACTGCCGATGCTCAAAAGAAATGAATATTTCATTTGGCAACGACGGATGGGTCACATCCTTGCTCAGCAAAACACCGGTTGCTGGAGATCTGTTGCTTATGGACCTCACATTCCAATGGTTCCAAGCACATAGGATCCAACCAAGCAAGTGCCAAAAAATCCTGAAAACTTTTCAGAGAAAGATTTCCAGAAAACTGAATTGGATGCTAAGGCATTTAGCATAGTTGCTTCGGCCTTACCCAATGAAATTTATGCTGGTCTACTCCATTGCAATAATGCAAAGGAGTTATGGGATACACTTAAGGAGCAATTCGGTGGGACTGAGGAAGTGATAGAAAGTAATAGAGAAGTTCTAAATCAGCAGTATGAAACGTTTTGTCACTTGAAAGGAGAGTCTCTAACACAACAATTTCAACGTTACAACTGTCTCATCAGTGAACTTAGACTGGTTAATGTGGCTTTTCCTAATTCGACTGTCCATAGTCGTTTCCTTAGATCGTTACCAGATAAGTGGGAGATGGTAGCTTATGTAACGCGAAAATCTGTTGGGTTTAAAGAAATGTCATTGACACAACTTCATGGGATACTCCTCACTTATGAGAGAGAGTTAAACCAGAAAAAGAAGTTGCAAGATTCTGGCAAAATGACTGATGATTACTCATTGGGTAATACAGCTCCTTTTGGCCAAGAAGAGGGTTCTGGCAGCAGTAAGGACCAAAGTTATGATCACTATATAGATATTACATCTGGTGAGAACTTTGGATCTGAAACATATGCACCCAACTATGCTTTTACTGCTAGTGGGGAAAGCCAAACCTCTGACAATCTATCCTTTGAGTTGAATGATTTACAACACATTGGACCTTCTGATCTTGAGGAAATCGATATTTTGCACCAGCTGGCCCTATTGAGTGTTAGGGCTAGTAAATTTTATAAGAGAACTGGTAGAAAATTCCCAGGTTTGCATGGGGGGTTGAAGGTTGGGCTGGATAAATCAAAAGTCAAGTGTTATAAGTGTAATAGGCTAGGACACTTTGCTAGAGAATGCAGGTCTCAAAGTTCTGGACAAATAGTGACTCATCCTGGCCCTAAACCTCATCACACACAATAACACTACTCATTATTCCTAATATGCCCCTGTTCAACATGTTCAAAACACTGCCCACTTTGCACATCCTTCTACCACTGTTCCAGTGCATTATGTTCAAGCCAATACTCCACAAATTCAATATGTTCAGGCACCATCTCATCCTCAAGTGCTTGTTCAACAAGCACCCATTGTTACACAACCTGCTCAAACCATTGCTAGTCCAGCAGAGGTTGGTCAACAAAGCTTTTTCACACAAAGTTATGTTGACTGGAGTAGTTTGCCTGAGGATTTGACTGATGAAAACTTTGCTTTAATGTCCAAAAATGATGTTGAACAAGATTTTTTGTGTAATGGCCTTAGAGACAATTGCTGAAGGTGTTGATCTGTGGAGATAGTGTCAAAATCTGATGAAGTTCAAGTTTGTGATGAAACAGTGGTTTCAAGTGAAGAAAGAGAAAATGTTGTTGATAAGGAAAAGAACTCTCCTACAGATCCATGGAACATTGATGTGTGTGAAGATGAGCGTGATTGTGCTCTTATGGCTGCTACAAAGGTATCACCTCAGATCCTTAAAGATCTATGTTCTAACAAATGCATCATTGCTTTTGCAAACATCAAAAAGGTGAATGAAAACCTGAGAAACAAAATTTTAGAAGATGAACTTAATTTTGAAAAACTGATTAAAGAGTTAAAATCAAAGTTAAGTGAAAAAGATTCTGAAATGAGTAGCCTAAGACATGAATCAAGCATAACCAAGGACCAACTCCAAACTATGGTAGAAAAATACCAAGTTTGTAAAAGGAGTTAGAAGAAAGCCAAATCACTTGTGAAAAATGGGTTGAGTCCTGCAATGGTTATGACATTATGCTTGATGCTCAGATCAAGAGCAATATCAAGTTTGGTGTAGGTTTTAGAGCCTATGATCAAAATGAGAAAAATGTTGCTGAAATTGATTCTGAGGTGGTTGAAGTTGTCCCTACAAATTTGGCTGGTGAAGAGATAAAAATCACAGATAAAGCTGGAAACAAAATTGTTTTGGAAAAAACAAAGGTTTCAACAAAAAATAAAGAAATTGAAAAATATCAGTTTAAACCAACCTGGTCAGATGAATGTGATATCTTAGAAAACTTTAAGCCAATAGACTTCACAACCACTGATGGTATTAAAGCCCCAAAAGCACTGGTGATCCCTATCAAAGATGTGCCAGCAGAGGTTACAACCACTGCTGAGAAAAATTTTGATACGAAAAGAAGAGCAAAGATTAAAAACCTGTTTTGTGAATTTTGTGAAAAAAGAAATCATGTGGCTGCAGATTGTTTTCTTTTAAAAGCCTATGACATTAACAAAACTTGTGTTATCAACAACTCTTCAAAATGCACCATCTGCAGCAAAACAAATCACTCAACTCAACAGTGTGCCTATCTCAAAAATTATGAACAAAAGGTAAAAGAGATCAAGGCAAAAGCACTTGAAAGAGAAAGTTCAAGTTCTGTTGGAAATAAATCCAAGCAGAGTTTTGAACAAATTGAAACATCTGTTACAAAAGCCTTAAACAAAACCTCTGTTCAAAGAGAGGTGCAAGTGATAGATGCCCCACCTTCAAACTCATTTCCAAGAGGGTACGGCCAACCTACTTATAAAAAGGTTCCTCATGCTTATGAAGGTTACAAAAAGCCTTCAAAGCAAAGAGTAAACAGGCACCCTTAGGGATACAATCATCTGATAGGAAATGGTCAAGAGCAGATGTTACAAGAAAATTTCAAAACCTCTGACCATCATCCTAGACTTGAGGCTGGACCATCTGTGACCCCATCCAAAGCCATTTTTGCTTTGGAGATCAATCTTAACTGATCTATTTACTTAAATGTGCAGGGACCCTCTACATGCCTTGATAGCTTATGGTATGTAGATAGTGGAGGTTCCAGGCACATGACAGGATGTAGAGCCCTTCTCAAGGACTTCATGGCTCATGGGGGGTGATATATCTTTTGGTAATAACTCAAAGGGAAAGGTTTTAGGGTCTGGGTCAGTTCTGGCTGGTAAACTCAAGTTTGAAAATGTGAATTTGATTGACAATCTGAAATTTAACCTGCTGAGTGTCTCACAAATGAGTGGTAGAGGATATGAATCCTTCTTCACTAAGAAAACTTGTCAAATTGTGGGACCAAAGGTTGTTAAAAGGTTGATCAAATCATTGCTGAGAGCAAAGCACAACTCACTGCACACAGAAGTGGGAATGTGTATGTGGTAGACATGCTTAAAGATAATCCTATGTCTGGGACATGTCTATTCTCAGTTGCTTCTAGCAAAGAACCTGAGTTATGGCATAGAAGACTTGGACACACAAATCTTAAAACTATCACCACACTCTCAAAACAAAGTCTTGTAAGAGGCTTGCCTCACAAGCAATTTTCCTGTGATGAACATTGTGTTTCCTGTTTAAAAGGCAAACAACATAAAAGTTCTTTCAAATCAATTGAAAAGTCCAAAACAAGCCAGTGTTTACAACTGTTGCACATGGACTTGTTTGGCCCACTGCAAATCATGAGCTTAAAACACAAAAGTTATTGCCTAGTGATAGTTGATGATTTCTCTAGGTTTACATGGACCTTTTTCTTCATTCTAAGGATGAAACTACAAGCATTTTGCAAAACTTTGTCAAACAAGTAGAAAAGCAATTTGATCTTCCAGTAAAAATCTATATAAGTGACAATGGAACAGAGTTTAAAAATAGGGAGTCGGATGCTTTTTGTGAGTTAAAATGAATTGTTAGACAATATAGCATTCCAAGAACTCCAGAACAAAATGGGGTGGTTGAAAGGAAAAACAGAACCTTAATTGAATCAGCAAGAACTATGCTAGCAGATTCTGGTTTACCCCTGTCCTTTTGGGCAGAGGCTGTAAATGCTACTTGCTATGTTCAAAACAGAGTTTTGAACAACCCCAGGCATCAAAAGACTGCCTATGAGATTTTGTATAAAATCAAACCTCTTATTTCATATTTTAAAATTTTTGGCTGTCCATGTTTCATTTTGAACTTAAAAGATTCTATATCTAAGTTTGCAGCCAAAATTGATTGTGGTTATTTTCTGGGATACTCAACCACTGCCAAAGCCTACGGAGTTTTTAACTCTAGGACAAAGTGTGTTGAAGAAACTTTGAATGTGAAGTTCAATGAACTGCCATCACTAAAAATCCCAGCAAATCCTGTAGAGCTTTTTGATTTAGATAAATTCACATTTGCTGATGTGTCTATCAAGCTAGACAATGCAGGTACACCACAATCATCTGAAGAAGATCAAGATCAAGGATACGACTGTGTGCTTCCACAAACAAAAGTCTATTCTTCAAACAGAGGATCAAGTGCTACAAGCTCTTGTGTAAACTCTGCCACTTCTGGGTCAACAGTGGTTGATCCTCAAACCTCTGCCAGTTCAAAAAGTCAAACATCTGTAGATAAAAGTCCTACATCTGGGCACCAAATCATCAGAATGTTACCTCTATACCCCCAATACCACCACCACCATTCTCATTAGTGGCTGATACTTCAATTTCACTAGCAGAGGTTAGCTCAGACGATACACATTTGCAGCCATTACCTCAAAATGCTATTGTTCCATACCAAACTGATTTGATTCATCTTAAAAGCCATCCTGCAGATCAAGTTATTGGCAACATCAAATCTGGGGTGCTCACATGAAGCCAATCCCAAAATATTTGTCTTTTTGCTGGTTTTCTATCACTCATACAGCCAGTCAAGTACCAAGAGGCACTAAAAGACAACAACTGGGTAGAAGCCATGCAAGAAGAACTCCTTCAGTTCAGAAGACAACAAGTTTGGGAGCTTGTGCCACTGCCAAAAGATGTAAGTCCAATTGGCACAATGTGGGTTTTCAAGAACAAAACTGATGAAAGGGGTATTGTTGTAAAAAACAAAGCAAGGCTTGTGGTTCAAGGCTACAGACAGGAAGAAGGTATAGACTATGATGAGACTTTTGCTCCTGTAGCAAGGTTGGAAGCTATTCGCCTGTTCTTAGCTTTTGCTGCTAACCACAACATAAAGGTGTTTCAAATGGATATAAAGAGTGCATTTTTGTATGGAAAAATCAAAGAAGAGGTGTATGTCTGTCAACCTCCAGGTTTTGAAGATGCATTCCATCCTGATCATGTCTACAAGCTCAACAAAGCATTGTATGGCTTGAAACAAGCACCAAGAGCCTGGCATGAAACTCTATCCACTTTTCTCTTATCCATAGGGTTTACTAGAGGCAAAATAGATAAAACCCTATTTTTAAAATGGAAAGGAAAAAATTTGATGCTTGTCCAAATTTATGTGGATGACATCATTTTTGGATCCACAAGCACTGCTATGTGTGAAGAGTTTTGTAAACTCATGGCAGCAGAGTTTGAGATGAGTGCAATGGGTGAGCTCCAATGTTTTCTTGGTCTTCAAGTTAAACAATTGCACGATGGTACATTTATCCATCAAAACAAGTATGTGAAAGAACTGCTGAAAAAGTTTGATATGGATGATTGTAAACCATGTAGCACACCCATGGCAACCTCTAAGCTAGTCACCATTGATGGTAAAGATGACCTTGTTGATCAAACTCTTTATAGAAGCATGATTGGGTCTTTATTGTACCTAACTGCATCAAGGCCAGACATCATGTTTGCAACATGTGTTTGTGCAAGATCACAGGCATTACCTAGAAAGTCTGACCTTATTGCTGTAAAAAGGTTATTCAGATACATAAAAGGTGCTCCCACACTTGGTATCTTGTATCCAGCTAATGGGAATATTGAGCTTTCAGGTTTTTCAGATAGTGATTTTGCTGGGTGTAAAACTACAAGGAAGTCAACATTAGGAGGATGTCAATTCCTAGGTGATTGTCTAGTGTCTTGGCAAAGCAAAAAGCAGGTTGCAGTTTCAACATCCACTGCTGAGGCAGAGTATATTGCTGCTGCTAGCTACACTGCTCAACTCTTGTGGCTTGTTGTTGGATTTTGGTATCATTGCACTAAAGACTCCACTCAAATTGGACAGTCACGCTGCTGAAAATATCATCAAAAATCTAGTTTCTCATTCAACTATAAAGCACATTGACATCAGACATCACTTTGTGAGAGATTGCTATGAAAATGGTTTGATTTCTTTGCATCATGTCCATACTTCAGATCAATGGGCAGATGTTTTAACCAAGGCATTGGATACATCTACCTTTGAAAATTTGATCTCAAGGCTTGGTTGCTAAACATGGATTAAAAACAAGTTTTCTTGTAAATCCATTTGTACATAGCATCAAAATGTTTTCAGAAATTAAAAAATTCCTTAAAATAGTTTAAAATTGAAAATTTTCAATAAATCTTTAAAAGTCTGATCACAACATCTGTTTGCTCAAAACCTCCGATAGGATTTAAAATCTTATCCACTGATACAGTGTATCCTCTGACTTCTATTTTTCACCTCTTCAAAACCACTGATGGCTCTCCTCTGATAGTGTTAACAAAATCAGTATTTTCCAAACCTCTGTCCTAAAACAGTGTTTTGCCAAATCAACGGTTACTTTTTCCATCAGAGGTTACACGTGGCTAGATGTTAGCCATCCGATCTTGCAAAACATGCCACGCCATGTTCACTTTTTCAAAACCCTTATAAAACGCCTGTTTTATCTCACCAGTGGTTACCCTAAACTGTGTCGATTTCAAAATCTCAAAACAGTTTTTCTCTCAAACACCATGGCTCCCAAATCAAAATCTTCAAAATCCAAAGCAAAATCGCAAGAAGAACCTCCATCTTTCACTCTCATAATCAAAACCCCGCACAACTACACTGCCATACTTGAAGAAAACGACGCAAATACTCGCTATCATCCAATGATTCTAATTTTGAAAATGTCTAAATTCTTGCACATGTTAACCGTCAAAGCCCCCATTTACATTGATGCTCTTCGTGATTTCTGGAAAAATGCAAAGGTTCACTCATCTGCTGATGGTGTTCCTTATACAATAATTTCAAGAGTAGGGGGAGTGTTAATGCAACTTAGCCCCAATCGGTCTCTCAAGTTTTCAAGTTAAATGACATACAACACCCTGTGTCATTTCCAATTAACGAGATCCAAGCAGAGTTTCTGGAAAGAGGTTATATCGGCCAGATTAAAGGTATGACCATTTTTAAACCTAACTTTCCTGCTGAGATGAGATTTTTTTTTCACACCATTCTTACTTGTCTCTCAATAAAATCCACTGCTTTCAACGAAATCCCATTGAACATGCAATATCTGGGGTATGCAATTTTAACTGACACCGATTTGAACTACTCCCAGATACTGTTCAATGTTCTTGTGAATAATTTTAAAAATATTGAAAAAAGAAAAGCTTTTTTGATGCATCCATGTTTCTAGAATGTTTACTTATAGGATCAAATTAAAGGTCCTGAATGTAAAACTGGCGCTGTGGTTAATCCAGGCAACCTTAATCATGAAACTTTCACCAGAATAACAAACCAAGATAAAGCTGAGAAAACACAAGTAGAGGAGTATGAGCAAGTTTTACCAGAACAAAATGTTCAATCTCAACCTCTTACTACTGAGCCCACTGCTCTTGGTGATCAGGGCAACACAACTGCTGCCTTGAAACCCACACCAAAAATTTCCAAAAAGAAAACCAAAACAATCTCCAAAAAGCCCACCAAAGCTAAAAAGGGTCCTCTGGAAGATGAGATCCCAGAGGTTAACCTTGTGACAGCACCAAAGTCACAAACCATTGCTGCTACTTCTTCACAGCAGATGGTTCAAAGATCTCCCACCGGCTTTGAAACTCCTCCTTCTTCCTCACAAAAGGAAAAGGTTGTAGACACAGGGACATCACTTTATGAAGCTCTAGATCCACTTGGGTTTATCTTCCACAGCCCCTCTCCTAGGGCAATGTCGCTTTCTACTCAACCACCTTCACCAATACCTTCACTTCCACCCACAATTGTCCCATTGCTGAATGCAATTGAATTAGTTCAGACACAAACCAACACTTCTCAACAACCTATTACTGAGAATATACTTCATCCAATGGCTGGTTCTGATTCTTTATTCATTACTAGCCCATCAGCAAATGAAGAGGCTACATCCCTTGGGTTACATGTAACCCTTGGTGATAGTTCAACACAAGCAGCCACTACAATTGCTGAACTCCCTAGTTCTCAGTTGGACAGTGGTTTCATTAATAAGACTTGGTTGAAGGCAACACTACTGAGGCAACAACTGTTACCTCTAATGTGGGAAGTCCCCAGTACCAAGACAAAGGGGCATCTATGTTTGAAGCTGGTTCTAAAACCACTGCTCATGATAACATAGATATAACTACCACCAATGGTAGGAGTTCAGATGATCCTATTAAATTAGGTGATGATCTAAAATACCAGGATTTGAAGGAGAGAGTTACCAGAATAGAAAACTTTGTTGGTGAAATCAAAGATTTACTAAAGCAGATGATAGCTACAATAAGTCAACCCTTTGTTCTATCCACTGCTGATCTCAAAGAAGCTCTTAACCCTCTGTTTCAACATCAACAACACTATTTGGATTTACAACACAAGCATCATGTGAATAATGTTCGAAACATGTTTGAATCAAGGTATCAAGACACTATAGCAGACATTAAAGCCATCAAAGCACATGTACTCATAACCACTGGCCATGCACCTCCAACGGTTATATTTGTTACAACAGATGAAGCCAAAAGGGGGGGAGAAACCTTTGGGTCGAAAGAAGCTAACAATAGATGATGATAAGGGCAAACCTAAATTGAACATTCCAAGGCCTGATGGTTCAAAGAAGATAGATTTAACTGAAGAACTAGTGGCCAAGGCAAGAGCTAGTCACAAGAAGAATGTGATGGAGGAGAGCAGAGTGTTGGTTTAGAAAAAGATTGATCAGCAAAAAAAAAAGAGAGGTTGGTACTTCATCAAAAAGAGCTCCTGCTAGAAAAGCCAGGCAACCAACATCCACACCTCCTAAAACTAAGCCTAAAACCAATCCAACCATGAAAACCTCTGCCTCTCAAAAACCTATCACATCTTCAAAACCACAACCCACATCCACACAAGCAGATGTTACAGCAACTGTTGTGTCAACATATGTTGATACAGCAGAGGTTGCAACAGATGCAACTCCATCCACTACCATGATCACATTTCCCACATCAACTCAACCATTATCCACACCACCAAAAATCCCACAACCACCATCACCTACTTTAAGGTTTAAAAGGAGGAAAATCACAAAAGTGATAAATGATGATGAGATCTCTACACTCTTTCCACTATCATCAACACCAGTGATCCCCACATGAGTGCTTACAATTTCTTCAACTCTTAAAGTCATTCATGCATCAAAGTTGTATCCTCTTGATTTACAAGCAGTCAGGGAAGAGATCCTAAGTTTCTTTTCAGAAGATGATCCTGACAAAAAAACAATTCTATCCCTTGATGGCTATCCAAGACCAGCAAATGTTGATGCCTATCTAGAATTGAAAAAGAAGCAACCAGAGGATATTGCCAAAAGAGAATCAGCTGGTAAAAATGATAGAGAGATACAGATTATCATGTCCTTTCAACTGAGTAAAGTCACCATTCTACAAAATTTTGTCAAGGATCTGAGCAACCAGTTGTTAGTAAGGGAAGATAAGTTGCTCAAGAAAACCATCAGACCCAAAAATTCTAAAATGGAAGGTCGACAAAGACACACATGAATTGACATTGCTCAGGTCTGATAGTGCAGCCACTAAACTATCCATGGAAGATGCTTATGAGCTTACAGTAGAAGACTTCCAAGAACTACTATGTTTAGAGCTGGTGAAGGATGTTGATGACATGGAATCTCTTAACTTTGAACTTCAATTCAAAGGTCAAATAAGAGAATTCCTTCTGAGGAATAAAAACCAAGAATAAAGTGTTTTTGGCATCATCTGTTCCAGGGGGAGATTGTTGGGATTGAACCCTATGAAAGGAACAGATGATATAAAGCCAAATAACACTATCCGAGCTTTGGTTCAACTATCAGAGGCTACAACCTCTGATGTACTTACACTGCTTTCTATAAAGACTGCTCATCCTATCATCTGCCTTCACAAAGCTTCAAGGTCTGCCAGAGTTAACAAGGACAGAGGATAGGAATCAGAGTTTAGTCATTAGCTTAGTTAATCAATGTAACAGTGCCAAGCACTGCTAGTTAGTATAAGCAGTGTTTAGAGTTAGTTACACATTGTTTCCTGTCACTATCAACCCTGACGTTAGGCAACTCTTGTAACCTTTAAACTCATCTCTTAAAAGATCAATTTTCACATATCATCTTCTTTGCATTTTCTCATTACCAAACTGTAATTGCAAAGGCTGAGGGGGAGTTTGTGAATCACATGCAAGTTAATTAACTTGAAAGCATGATGATGATGAAAACAAACGACCATTGCTTGAAGTAAAAGTTTTCCATCTTATTCTGCTGCAAATCTCTTTTAATTCAATCATTTTCCATTTTTGAAAAAAAAACTACAAGTAATTCAAACTCAGATCTTAACAAGGAAGATGATGAAAAGGATGATTCTGAATACAAAGATTGGAATGTGGCTGACGATGATGATGATGATGATGATGATGATGATGATAATGATCAGGGTGGTGTTGGAATGAAAATTACTGAAGCAAAAGTTGCTGATGATTTTGATTTCTCTGATCTTATGAATGATGAATCGAACAAGATGGATGATAAGATTGAGGGGGAGTCAGGGCAGAAAGGGCCAACTGATGATATTGATCTGTCTAATGTTGAAATATTTGTAAAGCCACTTGCTGCAGTACCCACGAAGCCTTTATTGTTAATGCTTGAACATAACATGGAGGAAGGCGAGTTTATAAACAACTATACAAAGGAAGATCTGGCAAAGTTAGTTGAAGTTGATGCTACAGATCTAGAGTTTGATTTCGAAGAAGACGTGTTGAATGTTAACACATTTGAGCCGAATGATTATCAGTATGTGAGAAGATTTGAGGCTGATGAGTATAACAGAGTGATTGTTGAAGATTGGTCTTCTGATGATGAGACAGATCAAACTTTGAAGTACGTCGGTCCTAATTCTGAAAGTTTTTCTACTTTTTAAGAGATGTACAAGCAGTTAGATGAAGATATGCTGAAAGAAAAGATTGAGGAATCTTTGCATGAAGGAAAAGTACCAAAGCCAATGAGTAAAGAAGAAATTGCCCAAGCGAAGAAGTCCTGGTTTAAAAAGATGCCTCGTGAACGTAAGTTTCAACGTCCTCTAGCATTCTTTACTAGAGACAAAGACGTTTCATTGGGAGATATCTTGAGTTGGGGTTGGTTTAAAGAACTTAACATATATGCAATCAAAAGTGAATTTGGAGTGCAATACTTCAAGTATCTTTCTGATTTCAAGATATTACCTTATTGGGATGTGGAAGAGTTAGTTCAGACAGTTAACGTTACATACCACATGAAGGTGATTGATCAATTGTTGTGGAAATTGATGAAGTTTGAAGCGGTGAAAGGATTCAGATATTGGAAGCCATTTATTCCCGGTTGCAGAATCAAGACAAACTAAAAGACGGGTGAAAAAGACATTACATTGATAATGAAGCGACCGAGGGCAATAAGGAATATGTCGTTAATGCCGATTGAGCAGAACTTCTATCCATTGTTCAAGTGGTGGCAGATAGATCCATCGACTTGTGAAGCAGTTGTTGTTTTGAAGTTTGAAGAACATTTGGATATAACGAAGGAACGAGTTGAAATACTTGGTTCTCAGGGCATGAGGGGGTTATGGAGAACAATCAGGATTCTTGATCCTATGTGGTTGGTTAACTACTCCAGAGATAATATTAAAACCTTGTTCTACAGCAAGATCGTATTTGAAGAACGTGAAAAGGTACAAGCGATGCAGTTTCAGAAGGTTGTTAATGTTTGCTATGCACACAAAGTTAATTCAGGAAAGATGTGGCAAACAAAGTGGAGAGATCTAGAAAGAGTAGAGTTTTTAAAAGAGGAGAAGCGTCTCGAAACAATTCATGAGAGAACAAGAAAGGCAAGTATTAGGAGATTTCAGCATATGAACAAAGTGCCTCCTACAGACCAGACGCCGGATCCTAAGCAAGAGCGACGAAAGAAGCCATACAAGAACTTCTTCGGTCGTGTGCGTTAACGTTTATATGAAGACAGAGTTTTGAAGACTGATACAAGACGAAGACTATATCCAAGGGGGAGTCTGTTGGTGCATAATGTCTATGTCTTAGTCTTATATCGAGTCTATATAGAATAGATCTGAATAGGCTAGTCGTATGAAATATTTATGTAATAGTGATACAAGTTCGCTTGAGATAGTCATGTGTAGACAAGCTCGGCCGAACTTGCTAAGGCAAGTTCGGGCGAACTTACACCTCCTTATTGCGAACTTGATCATCTATAAATACCTAGCTAGCCTCTCTCATTTGTAACTTTGGCATTTTGGAGGCGAAGCTCTGTCAGTTTGTACTCTTGACGTTTGATCAATAAAACTGATGTTAAACTGATTAATTCTTGTCTATTGGTAAACACGACGTAATATTTCCGCTATTATGGATGTTAGATATTAAATTTAGGTTCCTTAGCATCGAGGATCGGTCCTATAGTACCTGATTTGCGAAACGGACTCCGTTTTTCGCGTTCTTAGTGTCAAAAGACTCGATTTTAAAATCGAGCATAACCGTCTGGAAACCCAAGAACAGTTACGTTTTAATCATAAAAGCCTTGTATTACGTTAGTTTAAGTGTTTTTAGGCTTGATTGACCGTTCCTTGCATATTTGGTTTGTCTTTCGTTGTTCTTAAAACAAGGCGTTTCCCTAACCGGGAACTGCCTCATTTTGCGTGCCCGGCCCTGATTTATTTCAAATCTTATGTCATAGTCTGTGGCACATAACTAAGATGTTTTGTGAACTCAGGATCTTAAAGGGCCCTACCGTTGGCCTAATCGTCATGATCGAATGTTTAATGTGCTGTTAAATGTCAAGTCCCCGTTTAACACGTTTTTTAAAGGCTAAGGACACCAACCTCACATCGTTGGCCCTTAATAGTGTCATGTCAACCATGACGTGTTCCCAGAGTCGTCAATCCATTCACGACTTTGTCTTGCTATGTAGGTGACGCATAGCGCCAATGTAATGTTTTTGGTACTTACTTGGCATATACTCCTATTATAGTTGGTGTAACATTTTCCAGAATTCGTATCATCACACATAATCACAACAATATCATGATATACATATCACATCCGGTTACCACGGACTTGTACCAGTCAAAGTTTACCGAGATTTTTCACAATTTTTTCACAATACAGTGGGTGCATTGGTTAGCCCAAACGGCATAACCAAAAATTCATAGTGACCATATCGTGTTCTTGACGCGGTTTAGGGTACCGATTTTTGATAGTGGGCTTGTTTAGTTCTCGGTAATAAGTACACATTCTAAACGATCCATCTTTCTTCTTTACAAACAAAACTGGTGCTCCCCAGGGCGAGAAACTTGGTCTTATGAATCCTTTATCCAACAGCTCTTGAAGTTGTTGGGACAACTCTTGCATTTCCGATGGAGCTAGACGATACGGAGATCGTGCTATTGGCACTGCTCAAGGTACAAGGTCAATTTTGAATTCTATCTGCCTCGGGGGCGGTAGACCAGGTAGGTCTTCAGGGAAAACTTCCGAAAAAATTACGTATGATCGAAATATCTTTGAGTTTATGTTCTTCGGCCTTGGTATCTACTACATTCTCCAAAAAGGCTGGGTATCCTTTACGCAGATACTTATGCGTCTTCATGACATTGACGATTTTTAGATCCGCCTTCTTTCTCTCGCCTTGAACTTCTAAGAGTTCTCCATTAGGGAGTGGTAGACGTACCAATTTCTCGGAGCAGATAATCTCAGCGTGATTCTTGGACAACCAGTCATTCCTATGATGATATCGAAACTTTCTAACTCGACAGGTAAAAGGTCGATATTGAATTTATGTTCCTTCAACTGAAGTGTGCACCCTCAAATGACCTCTTTGGTTTCTATAACCTTAACATTAGCTAACTCTATCGTATACTTACTGTCAAGTTTGTTTGACTTCAAGCTAAGAAAAGGTTCAAAGCTTTTAGAAACAAAACTTAAATCAGCTCCAGTATCAAATAGCACTAAGGCAAAATGGTTGTTTACGAGAAACGTACCCGTGACTACAGAGGGGTCTTTGCGGGCTTTTCCTGCATTCATCTCAAATTCCCTACCCTTTGCATTCTTCAGCTTGGGGCAATCCTTCTTGAAGTGTCCTTCATCACCACATTCATAATAGCCATGATTGCGGTTTCCATCACTACCTGGGACCTGCGCATGACAATCTTGGGCTAGGTGTCCAAATCTGTGACACTTTCCACACTTCTTGTGACACCTGAGACATTTTAATCATTTTACAGATTCAAAACGAGTTTATTTCAAAAACAAATTCACATATTCAGTCCTTGATCTATTTCAAATTCCCATACAGCTTCTATAAGCGAAACCGTAAACCGGTACGCCAACGAAGGCCGTTTAACACGACGTATACTCCGAGACAATGACACAAGCTTAACACACCCTAAATAACCTTTTCATAACATAGAAATAAGTTTTGGAGGGTTTGATGTGTCAAAAACAAGCTTATTTGATCACAGGGACTAATTACGACAAACTTCAAAAGTCTGACGATTCTCACAGCGACGCACACTCCGGAACAAGAAAACAAGCCTAACATACCTTAAATATTCTTAACATAACTTAGAAATAAGTTTTGAGGGCTTCGGTATGGCAAAATCACACTTTTGTAACTTCAGGGGCTATTTTGCAAATTTTGCGAAACTATGCCTTTATGCGTAAATCGCTATCCGAAACATGTATGGACATCCAAAAATTTTGTAATCATTGAAATATCATATTTTAGTGATTTGAATGCAAAAATGCCATTCGTTACGCATTTACGGTCATACACGCGTTCGTTACGCTTTTCGTCGTAATTAACCGAAAATCACGACTGTACGATCAAACGAACTGACCTCTGGAACATTTTTGGACATATGTCAAGTTCCCTATACATTATTGTCCTTATAAAGCTTAAAAATTTGGTTGACATGTGTTAATAGTGCCAAAACGTGTCGAAAAACAAGTTTAGAGGCTGCAGGGACCATTTCTGCCAATTCTAAAATTCCGAACTTCTGGCGGGGGCGAGTTCCTAAGCCTAAACAACTGGTGGCCCGCGAGAAGCTATCAGACACAGAAAATTTAAAATAGCAAATAGCTGGCAACAACTGTTCAATTGAGGAAACTAAGCACACGAATTTTGCCACTTCTCTTCTGCTTTGGACACATAATGGGACACTAATCCATGCCTAAACACCTTGCCCAACACTTGTCATGATTTGGTGATCTTTGGATCATTATAAATACAAAACTCATGTCCATTCTTGAACTCTTTAATCACCTTCATACTCAAATCAGCTATAGATCCGAATTGCAACCACCTTGGAGCTTTCTCTAGTGATCTTTGATCAATCCTTTGTGTTTGTAATTGTTCCTTCATGTCTTGTTCAATTATTATAGCTTACATGAACTAAAAATCAAACAGTTTGACTTTCTGCTTGACTTTTTGTTTTGATCATGAATTGATCAAGATATAGCTCAAATGAAACTTGCAATATGATGGTAATCAAGGTGGTTATGATCCCTAAAAATCATGCCTACTGATTCCCACCATTTCTTGTTATTTTAACGAGTCAAAGTTTCGGTCAAAATGCGAGTTTTGCGCATTTTGCAACGGATCTGTTTTCGGGTATCAAAACAGGTTGTTTTGATGCCAAAATACTTTTATAAACTTATTTAGACATGTCGCAACATGTCAAATTATTCGCCTTTGTTAAAATGCCTATTTAGAGTAAAAAAGCCAAGCGGTTTGACCACCGCTTTGACTTTCAAATCTGATCCATTTGGTCAACTTTAGGATCCAACCAAAACCATTATTATGGCCATAATATTATAGGGAATAACTCTCTGAGGTTATACCTTATGGTCATACCATTTGGATAGTCAAATGACAAGTCGACTATGTATTCTTTAAAATGCTGAAAATGCCCTTTTTACACATAAATTAGTTTTAAACATATACGAACATTATTTTGACATCTAAACTGATTTCACAACTTAAATAAACTGGTTTTGACATATTAGACTTGTTATAGGACATATTTTACCATCTGAACCCCTAGTTACGTTTATGACCCGCTAAAGTGGCATAAACCGCTATAGCGAGCCGTATCAAGCCAAAACCTTTTGAAATGGTTCCAAATCAGAATGTTAGGTAATATGAACCATATTATACAAGATCCAACTCTTGTTTGGTTTATATCCTTCATTCTATCGGATTTCTCGTTTTCAAGTTTCGACACTAACATTATATTTATCCGATACACTAGGAACCACTTCAACACTTGAACTCTTGATCCTTTGAGCTTTGTTATATCATTTGAAAAAGATCTATACGCTATCCCAGGCGAGTACATTGCAACCCTCTTTTATTTTCCAAATGCTTTTGGGGTGATTCATATGTGTAATCAATTTTTCTTAAATGTATATGTTTACTAAGTGCTTTTTGTGTGTTATTTCTGATTATGCAACATTAAACTATATGGTATGATACTTAAGAGGTCTTTTAGGGCCCATAACCTTGTAAAATCTTTCTATCTTCATAGTTAGATTCTCAAAAGATGTCTGAAGTACACTCTTAAATCTTTCTATCTTTATAGTAAGATTTCTAAGAAGTACTTTACGAGGAACAATGAACGATGAACGATGAACAATGAACAATGAACGATGAACAATGAACAATGAACGATGAACGATGAACAATGAACGATGAATGATGAACAATGAACGATGAACAATGAACAATGAACAATAAACGATGAACAACTGGTTTATGTGTAGAATTGTTGGTGATTTAGATAACAAAACTAGAGTAATATAATAAGAACATGGTGGATACGCCACTGGTACTTCCAATATATAAGTGTGCTTATTGTATTACCCTTCATACACTTATCCAAATCACCATTAGGATTATGATTTTATGATACAAGTTGACAAGAAAAATGTGACAAGGCTTATTTCCTATTACATCTACCTATCTTTATAGTTAGATATGTGTGGAATGTTTAAGGTACTAATTGGTAGTCCTTGATTGAATTCTGTGTACTTTAATGCGTATATGTGATACAAATTGACAAGACAATGTGACAAGGCTTATTTCCTATTATGTCTACCTATCTTTATAGTTAGATATGTGTGGAATGTTTAAGGTACTAATTGGTAGTCCTTGATTGGATTCTCCGTACTTTAATGCCTACATGTGATACAAGTTGACAAGACAAGTGACAAGTGACGATTATGTGTTTATGTGGTTAGTTGTGATTAGGATAACGAAACAAGTGTAATACCATAAGAACATGGTGGATACGCCACTTGTACTTCCTATATATAAGTGTTCTTATTGCATTACTCTTGTAGTGTTATTCGAGTCACTTTAGGATTTTGTGTCCGACTGATTTCAATGTTCGATATCCAAATCCTTAAAGAATCCTTTCATGATTTGTATGATAGATTTTTAGAAGGATATCTAGTATTATATTAAATCATTGATTGATTTCAATTAATACTCACACAAGTTATGACTAGTTACAGTATAGATATCGAAATCCTTGACTGGATTTTAATAACATACTTACAAGTTTATGGACGATTTCAATATGGTCACAAAGAACAAAGTACAAGTTTTCAAAGGCATGAAAATTATTTAGTAATGATCATAATGCCATATACAAAACTCTTTTGTCAGAAGTTTCATAATCAAGTTAATGTATTGCAAAGCTAACTATTCGCCATTCGTTGGCTAAAACGAGTCGATTTACAATTGGGAATTCTCGTAGTTGTCAAAGAATTGCAATACAAAACTTTTTGCCGTTTATTTGGCCAACAAAACTATGTGCTCGCCAACATTGTTTGTTGACGTCTCTTTTTCACATATGTTTCAGGTTGACGATTATTCAAGCATGCTACACATAGGAATGCATCCGGGCTTTAGACTTCTTTAAATAGAAGACAATTACATGTATTCTTTGTATTGTAAAACAATGTAATAATAATGAAACAATTTAGTACCAGTTGTGGCTGAGCAATTTGTAATGTGACTCCCTGATATTTCCGCCGCGTCTTGTTGTATTACGCGATTGGGGTGTTACAGATTGGTATCAGAGCACCGGTTATAGTGAATTAGGTTATTAGATTGCCTTTAACCTACTCTATAACCCTTCTATGGACCCGAACATGAGTAGACTTAGGATATCTATCCTAATCCTCATCCTTACTCGTGCCATAACTACTCTATGATTCACAAATCATCTAATCTTAGATGGTTTACCTTAAATCCTTAGGCATTACGCCTTAAGGAATTTCCATAAATGTTTTTCTTTCAAAAAACTTTCAACGGAGTATTTCTCAAATATTTTCACAAACTTTTTCGTCAAAAATATTTCTCGATGTATTCCTCTCAAGTGTTTTATCAAAAAGGTTTCTCAAAAATGTTTCCTCAAACGCACTCAACAAAATGTTTCTCAATCTAATCATCTTAAACAATTTATCAAAAGGTTTATCGAAACACTTTCTCAAAAAGTTTTTGTCAACAATATTTCTCGACTCATTTATCTCAAACAAGTTATAAAAAAAGATTTCTCAAAATGTTTTACTCTCAAACATTTTCGTCCAAATCTTGGGTTTATTAATGTGAACTCATGCAATCTGGAAGGGTGAACGCCTGTACCCCGAGTTTTCTGTCTAAGGCTAGAGTGTTCGTACAAATCCGCATTATCGGACCAGTCACTCTTACCTGGGAATTCTTAGGGTGAGTGTTCACTTATAGGCTAAAGCATGACTTCTCGAAACATGATGAAAACCCATCTACGTTGATCAGTCAAACGATTTACTACTACCTGTATGACAATACTCCGACATGTTACCTTCGGTAATATGTTACGACAATATTCAACACACACGAAACAAATTTCATTTTCATCTCACGACACTTTACAATCCTACTCTATTTTCCAATACAAGTTTTTGACCTTCAAAATTTTCAAAATTTTTATCATTTGGATGAGATTTTTCAAATAAAATCCACAAAAGTTTCTTTATTTTAAAAATACTCAACTAAAATAGATTGAAAGTTTTTATCTTAAAAATAATAAAATTAGAAATGGTAAAGAATTTATAACACAAACAATTAATTTGGTTTGTATTTTCTTATCCGAAAATATAACAAAAGTTTATTTTCAAGCAATTTTCAACACAAAATTTACAACACTAATTTTTCCAAGGACAGGAACATGATCTTTTAAAGAAATGCCAAATCCAAATTTTCAATTTACTATGTTGTTCTAAACTTATAACAATCTTACGAAATCTCACCTAATTTGTTTTTACTGTAGCTATTTCTGCAAGATGTCTCGTCACTGTGGCGCTACTTGGTACGCTGAAATGGCAGCAATGATCGCCTAGAATTTGGTTGTTGTACTCCTAGACATTGTGACCCAAGTTAATCAAAACAACAACAACAATTTTCCTACGCCATGTAACTACAAACAATTTAACTCGGCTGAACCACTCAAGTTTAATGGGTATGAAGGAGCAATTGGGCTCCTACAATGGTTTGAGAGTATAGAAAACACATTCGCCATGTTCAGTGTACTAGTGAACGCAAAGTAGAGTTTGCCTCGAGTGTTTTCCAAAAAAGAGCACTCACTTGGTGGAACGGAATCATGGGGGACAGAGGTGCAGAAATAGCTATGGCACAAACATGGGAAGACTTCAGGAATCTTATGATGAAAGAATTCTGCCCACGACACGAAATAAGGGCACTCGAAAACGAATTTACTATCTCAAACAGGATAGTGGGGAAAACTGTGCCTACACTGACCGGTTTGAACAATTGAGCTTACTCTGCCCCACTATGGTCACACCATTGGATCGGGCCATTGAAAAATACATTGATGGCCTACCTGACCCAATCCAAGATATTGTCACTGGCAGCAGACCTGCGACACTTAGGGAGGCTAAAGAATTAGCTTCCACCCTAACCAACTCCCAGGTCAAGAAAGGGAAACTTTTTCGAAATGAAGACAAGAAACCGCTACGCAAAAAACAATGGGTGAATCTTCCAGAAATTCTAAGAAGCATAAGACTTCAAGGAATTATGCAATCCTTGCACCAATCCCACTCAACTCCATACCCATTAGGGGGTTTTATCGAGGGAAACATCCTCGGTACAATCGTTGGAACTATCACCACCCAGCAAATTCTCCATGCCGCCAGTGTACAATCTGTGGTCTTTTTGGGCATCTATCTGTGACCTGTCGCATCCAAAATCAAGCTACCCCTACTCAGACACGACCTCGATATCCAGCTGGAGCATGTTTCAATTGTGGTGATTTAAATCATTTCAAGCGAAACTGCCCAAGGCTTGCAAATGCTAACGGACAAATGTACAATGCCAATGAGGTTTAGGCTGACGATCAAGCACTCATGATCATTTGAACCTTTACGTTTTCCTTATGTTATCTAAAATCTATGAACGATATTTCAGCAGTGTTTGTAACGACAATATGAATATCAAGAAGTTT
The DNA here is from genome assembly GCA_947069175.1 of Scalesia atractyloides. NCBI lineage: Eukaryota > Viridiplantae > Streptophyta > Magnoliopsida > Asterales > Asteraceae > Scalesia > Scalesia atractyloides. The sequence continues at coordinate 48,854,656 of CAMTDV010000004.1, read as the reverse complement.
CCTTCATTTATTCGCGTTCTAGTTACAAATTTCAATATGAGTACAGTATGCGAAATTTACAACTACATACCCACTTCGAGGATTCTGTTCTATTATTAGGAACTAAATCTAGCAAGAATAGCATATTATGATTTACACACTAGTGCATTCGTACAATTGCTTCGAAACAAATCTACGAATACTATGTGCCTATTACTTCTACTTTTGTTTTCATGACAATACATATATGGTTTGGTTACCTATTATGTATAGTACATGAATACGATGTTGCTTCGCATGTTGACTTAGCATTCGATTTACAAATACATATTCGTTTAGTAAATGATACATACTACCAGTTCGGTTAGTGTGAAACATATATTAATATTTATACTAGAATGAAATACCTGCTACTAATTTTGTGGTATGCATAACAAGTAGTGTCATCATTTCTAATATGAAACACGCCCAAATTCAATAATTACTATGTTGTGGTGATGTATGTTTGATGTCAATATTGTGTTATGACGATGATTATCTGGTTTAGTTATTGTTTCGACTTTATTATCTGGTTCCCTTACTTAATAAGAGGAGCTATGTGGACCATGTGACAAAACGCGGAATTATGGGTGCACACTTAATTACGAGGATCGACACATGAGAATCATAGTAAGCTTTGTTAAAATGGTGGCATAAAATCTATAGTGATTAGGTAACGGGAAGGGTATGACGCAATAAGACCACGGTGGATACGCCGATGGTACTTCCTATATATAAGTGTTCTTATTCTGTTATTCTTCGGAACGTTACCAGGATCACTTGAAGGTTTTATGTTATATTGGACATGTGATTATGTGACTATTTTTTATTTTGAAATTGAATGCAATGGACGATTGACGAGTACATTCATTAACTCTATTCGAGCCGACCAGGAGTATATATTATGCTGTTAAAGGTGACGATCTTGATGCCATAGGTATGTTGACCCGTCTCCTATGCATGAGATGCTCATGGTACATGTGATGTACCTCGTGGGACGTTAGAAACCGTGTACATATGGCCAGGCTTGAATGTACACCCTTTTTGTTGCTAGGATTTACACTAAAGACTTAGTATAACATAATGCCGTTTTTACACAATCGATGACGCCTTAAAGATTCAAAAGTTCTAAAGGTTCCGAATACCTTGAGATATTTTGAATAGATACTATTACGCTTTGGATCCCCCAAACATTCCCAAAACTAAATGATGCTCTGCATCTTTGGAATCTCGAGCCTTGTTATCAGCAAATTGTTTCAATCACACTCAGCGGTCTCCTTCCAATAAATTTCGGGACAAAATTTCCTAAAGTAGGGGAGACTGTGACACCTGAGACATTTTAATCATTTTACATATTAAAAACGAGTTTATTTCAAAAACAAATTCACATATTCAGTCCTTGATCGGTTTCAAATTCCTATACAGCTTCTATAAGCGAAACCGTACACCGGTACGCCAACGAAGGCCGTTTAACATGACGTATACTCCGAGACAATGACACAAGCTTAACACACCCTAAATAACCTTTTCATAACTTAGAAATAAGTTTTTTAGGGTTTGATGTGTCAAAAACAAGCTTATTTGATCACAGGTACTAATTACGACAAACTGCGAAAGTCTACAGATTCTCGTAGCGACTGTCACACCCTCAATTTCCACTTGCGGAGTTTTACCGCGAGGCGTGTGAACAAACCAGAATCCGAGACACTAGTAACATCGAACGACTCTATATGATTAGTTTATACGTTTTCCAAAATCATTTGTTTAACCATTCATAGTTAATTTTAAATTGTCTTAGTTTGGTTTCAATGTTTAGCGGAAGCATTAGTTTTAAAGTTGAGCGGAAGCATTAAAGTAAAGTAAAGGAACGGGCGCCAACACAAACACCAAAACTAAAGAAAAAACCCAAACAATATTCGTAAATGAGACTCGATAAAAAGATGTCTTGATCAATGCAAGTGAGTACACCTAGAGCTCCTAGCGTCCTGAGAAACATGTAAAGAAACAAGTGTCAACATTAAAGAAGAGTGAGTTCACAGGTTTTCATAAGTTCATTAGTTCGGTTATAAGTTTGTTTTCCCCCGTTATCCCTGACCCGGAATAACAATATAGTTCCATTATTCCAAACCCGGAATAATAATGAAGTTGGTTCCATTATTCCTAACCCAGAATAATATTGTTATTTGTTCCATTATTCCTAACCCACAATAATATTGTTGTTTCGTAATTAAGTTCAATGTTAACATGTAGGTAGCGAGCCTAAAGTTATGTCACATAAGTGTTCGCGATCGAAGCTGAGTGTTGTGCCTCCGTGTTGCCAGGCCTATCACTGACCATGGCGAAAGTTAGGCTAAATTATTCACCCGTTGACCATACCCGGTCGGCTAGCGCGACTAGCTCGGGTAGGGCTTGTCGGGCCGGGCTTGTCGGGCCCAGTAGTACTACTTATAATTTCCCCGTTATCTAACCCAATACTAACGATCCGAGAGTTTGTCGAGGACTTCCGTGATATAGCTGCTTAGTGACCATAACGTACATTAAGATTAACTTAGTTACCGAATAGTTTAACGACGTTAATTTCGTATAACGTAAAGCGATAGAGTTGTAGAGTGTATACATGTTTCTCCCCCTGTTGTTTAAAACCGGATAAAATTAGGGGCCGTGAACTCACCTTTAGTTGCTCGGTTAGTGTAACACAGAAGTAGCAAATGATGGGACCGCTAATCGCGTCCTAACAAGTCAATCGATTTAGAGTTAGTGTGTGAACACACTGATACAAACCCTACTCATAACTATCATACAATGCGGCACACATGATAACAAATTCGAAAACACAATCATGCATGCAAAGTATTATCATACCAACATAATGATCAAACCAACTTATCATGAACACAAATCAACTCATACAACATTTTGGTACACACATTCGCAAGTAATCAAGTTTCAGCTTGTATGCTCATAACTAGGCTGTTTTCGAGGATTTTTATAAAATAGTTCCAACGTTCCAAAAAAACCAATTTTTTACAGAAGGTGTCAACTAAACTGTAGAATTTTATATAAAATTTTCAAGTCCTAACACTTTACCAATTATTCATAAACATTTATATACTAGGCTGCAGTCAGATTCGTCGCTTTCTGACTGCGTCCACGGGAGAATTTATTTAAAAATCATCGTTCATCCAATTAACAAATTCCAGTGGGAGTTTCGCGGGAAATTTCCATCTCCAGTTGCTGTACAAATTTCGTGACCCAACCCTCTACAGATTATGAGATCTGACTCGATAAACAACTAACAAATTTTCAGAATTTACACAGCTTCAGTTACTGCACTTAATTGACCACTTAAAAATATCAAACGACCTCAGAAAAATATGAATCTAGTGCCATTAGAAGCATTTTTCAAAAATATTCGTTTTAGGCTTCAGAAAATCCGCTTTTCGATAAATAATAACCAAGTTACAGCCAATTGAAGTTGGCTGTAAACACCATTCAGCATCCTGTTTTCAACCTTTATCGCAATAGAACACGCTTTAACAATCGAGACATTAAATATAAATGATCAAGAACAGATTTATTAGTCACATATCATCATGTACATCATACTCATGCAAACCCTAATCATACAATATGATTTTTATCACAAAACGCAGCCTATGATTCTTGTATTCAACTAATAATCATAATCGCAATTCTTGCACAATTAATCGAACTAAACATCATAACTCTTTCATAACCATGATTCTACCATTACATACAAGCATGATAAATAGTTCCTAAACCCTAATATGATTTGTGAAACAATAGAAAACCCTAACCTTTAACAATGAAGATTAACGAACCGGGAACGAGATTGGGATCACTTCGGGTTTTGGAGGAGGTCGCGATCGAGAGAAGGGGTGAGGAGGGCTGCCGTCGGCTGATTCTTGGAGCTAGGGTTCCTTATTTTTTTTGTTAACACAACTCCCATGCATACATGTCTTTATATAGTGCAAGGAAAGAAAGAAAAGGATCAAGGGTTTGCGGTTTGGTGCTTGCGGCCGCAAAGGGTTTGGGTGGGGCGGTTTGGGTCTTTAACTTGAGCCTCAAGTTTTGATTAATTCCTTGAGTCGCAAGGAAGTGAGGTCGACATGTTTCGCGGCTCGGTTCGGTTCGTCTATGTATTTACTATATATATATTTTTATAACTAAAAGTCACGAAATCAAAACATGACATAATAACTCACCAAACTTATAAACGTCTAATACACATAGCACGTAATTCACTTGATAAGTTCACAAACTTATAAACTTATAAACGTCTAAAAATAAAACAGTTTGACTTTCTGTTTGACTTTTAGTTTTCATCATGAATTGATCAAGATATAGGTCAATTGAAACTTGCAATATGATGGTAATCAAGGTGGTTATGATCCCTAAAAATCATGCCTACTGATTCCCACCATTTCTTGTTATTTTGACAAGTCAAAGTTTCAGTCAAAATACGATTTTTGTGCATTTTGCAATGGATCTATTTTCGGGTATCAAAACAGGTTGTTTTGATGTTAAAATACTTTTATAAACTTATTTAGACATGTCGCAACATGTCAAATTATTCGCCTTTGTTAAAATGCCTATTTAGAGTCAAAAAGCCTAGCGGTTTAACCACCGCTTTGACTTTCAAATCTGACCCATTTGGTCAACTTTAGGATCCGATCAAACCCATTATTATGACCATAATATCATAGGGAATAACTCTCTGAGGTTATACCTTATGGTCATACCATTTGGATAGTCAAATGACAAGTCGACTATGTATTCTTTAAAATGCCGAAAATGCCCTTTTTACACATAAATTAGTTTTAAACATATACGAACATTATTTTGACATCTAAACTGATTTCACCACTTAAATAAACTGGTTTTGACATATTAGACTTGTTATAGGACATATTTTATCATTCGAACCCCTAGTTACGTTTATGACCCGTTAAAGTGGCGTAAACCACTATAGCGAGCCGTATCAAGCCAAAACCTTTTGAAATGCTTCCAAATCAGAATGTTAGGTAATATGAACCATATTATACAAGATACAACTCTTGTTTGGTTTATATCCATCATTCTATCCGATTTCTCGTTTTCAAGTTTCCATACTAACATTATATTTATCTGATACACTAGGAACCACTTCAACACTTGAACTCTTGATCCTTTGAGCTTTGTTATATCATTTGTACAAGATCTATACGCTATCCCAGGCGAGTACGTTGCTACCATCTTTTATGTTTTCCAATTGCTTTTGGGGTGATTTATATGTGTAAGCCATTTTTCTTAAATGTACGGCATGTATATGTTTACTAAGTGTTTTTTGTGTGTTATTTCCGATTATGCAACATGACGATTGATGGTATGATATTTAAAGGGGTCTTTTAGGGCCTATATCCTTGTAAAATCTTTCTGTTTTCATAGTTAGCTTCTCAAAGGATGTCTGAAGTACGCTCTTAAATCTTTCTATCTTTATAGTAAGATTTCTAAGAAGTACTTTACGAGGAACAATGAACGATGAACGATGAACAATGAACAATGAACGATGAACAATGAACGATGAACAATGAGAACAATTGGTTTATGTGTACAATTGTTGGTGATTTAAATAACGAAACTAGAGTAATATAATAAGAACATGGTGGATACGCTGCTGGTACTTCCTATATATAAGTGTGCTTATTGTATTACCCTTCGTAGCCTTATCCAAATCACCATTATGATTATGATTTTATGATACAAGATGACAAGACAATGTGACAAGGCTTATTTCCTATTACATCTACCTATCTTTATAGTTAGATATGTGTGGAATGTTTAAGGTACTAATTGGTAGTCCTTGATTGGATTCTGTGTACTTTAATGCGTATATGTGATACAAATTGATAAGACAATGTGACAAGGCTTATTTCCTATTACGTCTACCTATCTTTATAGTTAGATATGTGTGGAAAGTATAAGGTACTAATTGGTAGTCCTTGATTAGATTCTCCGTACTTTAATGCGTATATGTGATACAAGTTGACAAGACAAGTGACAAGTGACGATTATGTGTTTATGTGGTTAGTTGTGATTAGGATAACGAAACAAGTTTAATACCATAAGAACATGGTGGATACGCCACTGGTACTTCCTATATATAAGTGTTCTTATTGTATTACTCTTGTAGCGTTATTCGAGTCACTTTAGGATTTTGTGTACGACTGATTTCAATGTTCGATATCCAAATCCTTAAAGAATCCTTTCATGATTTGTATGATAGATTCTTAGAAGGATATTTAGTATTATATTAAGTATTTGATTGATTTCAATTAATACTCATACGAATTATGACTAATTACAGTACAGTTATCGAAATCCTTGACTGGATTTTAATAACATACTTACAAGTTTATGGATGATTTCAATATGGTCACAAAGAACAAAGTACAATTTTTCAAAGGGATGAAAATTATTTAGTAACGATCATAATGCCATATACAAAACTCTTTTGTCACAAGTTTCATAATCAAGTTAATGTACTGCAAAGCTAACTTTTCACCATTCCTTGGCTAAAATGAGTCGATTTACAATTGGCAATTCTCGTACTTGTCAAAGAATTGCAATACAAAACCTTTTGCCATTTATTTGGCCAACAAAACTATGTGCTCACCAACATTGTTTGTTGACATCTCTTTTTCACATATGTTTTAGGTTGACGATTATTCAAGCATGCTACACATAGGAATGCATCCAGCCTTTAGACTTCTTTAAACAGAAGACAATTACATGTATTCTTCGTATTGTAAAACAATGTAATAATAATGAAACAATTTAATACCAGTTGTGGTTGAGCAATTTGTAACGTGACTCCTTGATATTTCTGCCGCGTCTTGTTGTAGTACGCGATCGGGATGTTACACTTCTTGCAATTTCCAAAGTGAACATTCCCACAAGCATTGCATTTTGCGGATGAACTCGAACCTTTCTTTGAGTTACTTGTGTTACAACATACATTCGACTTGAACCTTGATCTCTATCCCCCTTGTTGCCCAAGCGACTTCCAGAACTTCCACACCAGCTCCTCTTCGATTCAGCTAATTTCTGCCCCGTCTCAACCGATTTCTTATCAGCCACCACAGACTTCTTTTCAGTGCTTCCTTTCCTTGACAGATCACCCTTATGCACTGTGTCATCAGTTAACGAACAGGCTAGTCGCATGGCATCATTGGTGGTTGTGGGGTTTGCTGAGGTGACCATACCTCGAATTTCGGGTGCTAGGCCCCAAATGTATCTCTCAATGCGCTTGTACTAAGGTGTGACCAAGTAGGGTACCAGTTGGGCCATATCCTTGAAAGTGGAATTATACTCGCGGACTTTAGCACCTTCCATATTCGAATTCTAGAAATCAGCTTCTACCTTCTGCAATTCGCTTCGTGGACAGTACTCTCTCATCAACATGTCCTTGAATCATTCGATGAAAGACCATAGGCAGCATCTTCTCCTAATGCCTGGACTTAGGTGTTCCACCAACTCAGGGCATCATCCATTAATGAGCTGGTAGTATACTTCACACACTGACCAACACTACAGTTGCTAGTGACCATCACAACTTCCATTCTCTCAATCCAACGCACTACCCCAAGTGGACCTTCAGTTCCCACGAATGATCGTGGTTGACAAGCTTGAAAAGTCTTTTAGGAACAACCTTGGTCTTGATTTCCGTGAGTTTGGTTAGTAGCGTTAGTAGCTTCCCATTGGGCTAAGGCGGCATTCACATGTTGAGAGATCAACGTAGCCAGTTCCTCAGGAGTGGTAGGAAGAGCGTTACTGCTTCCATCAGCGGTTCGTGACTTTGGGGGCATACTTTTCTTTCTAAACAAAGCATTACATTTAGATGAGATAATATTTGCGCAATATTAAAGTCCACCAAGTATGTATGAATAGTAATTAATCACAACCATCAACACAAACAATCAACCACCAAACGTCACAACAACATATGATAAATAAAACATAAATCATTACATTAAATTGGGAATGATAATCACTTGTTACATTTTTTTCAATAACAAAATATCAAAATCGGTGAAATTAAAGTTACCACCGATACAAGCGTTCCCAAACAAAATATATAGATCTAGCTCCAAAACATGGCAAAGATAACGGGCAAATCTGGTGTGAGCTCCCATCTAAATGGCTGTAGAGGCAAGCAGGATGCATATAACAGCTAGAGCAACAATGGACTCAATGCGCTGCTCAAGCGCCTCCAAACACTGTAATGCAACCAACTCCCTATCAATTGAGCCGTAAATCATCTCTTAGGCCATGTCCATCTGTTGGCCCATCACTTGAGCTCTCTGCTCGGCATCTTCCATCCGCTTCTTCATACCAGCCATCTCTGCCTTTAGCTCCATGATATGGGACTGCATAGCTTCCCTTGCATTCACCTCAGTCACTCATCTCTTCTCGGCCAAATCCATCCGATCATCCAAAGAATCATGCATGCGACCAAGTAATTTGACTTGACCCTGCAAAGAGTTAAGACGGGTCCCGTGATGGGCACATCATGCCGCTAGTAATGGCACAGTTCGCTCCACAGCCTGCCCTGTGAGAGGCAAGACTCACGAGGCATTGGATGACTAGCCCTCCTTGAAGGATGGACGGACTCCCTCCTCGTCAGTCCATTTCTGGACCTGATCTGCTAACCAACCCCATTGCCTAGCTACATAGCTTCTAGTACCCTTGGCAGGTTGCTCGACTAGCTTCCCGTCAGTCATTGGCATATAATCGAATCTCTGGCAGCCAACTTCCTCTTCCTGAGAGGTCCAATTGTCTTGCGTCGTGTAAAGATCATATGGGCTCCCCTGAAATGTGGGTAAACGGGTCGAAATGAGGGGCGAGGCTCAACCTCCTCTGGCTTCTCATTGCTGGATGGCTCAACCATCGGCTCCTTCCCAGCGCGTCTCTCGACATAGTGGGTCTCGACAACAGGAGTCTCTATAACAAGAGTCTCTACAACAGGGGTCTCAGTAATGGGTTCGGTCTCACTAGGGTCCTCATCTTCAGATTCCCCTATCCAACCAGCACCTTCAACAGGAGTTTGAACTCTCGCGAATCCAGAAGGCGAAGGTGATAGTGGAGAGGTGCGTGAGACGGAGGTAAACTCCATCTCATCATGTGAGGGAATAGTGATAGCATGCGGCTCGGATGACATTTGTAACATGATTTTATCCATACTGTATAAATAACTTTCATAGAAGTAAACACGTATACATATAAAATGGACACCTCATAATATTCTCATAAATCAAGCATGTCATACTCATTTGTCTACTAATGGCTTCGTGAGTTTGAAAGTATTCTAACTTTCTTAGGTTATAGTCTAGATTTTTCATATCCTTTTTTTAAATATTTTGAAAACATCTAGTTCGCTATAACCATTGACTCTGATACCAACTTCTGTCACACCCCGAAAATCGTAGCAGAAGACAAGCATGGTGGTGACGGAGGTTGGCAACCAATAATTATAGGGCAAACATAGATACTTAATTAAAATAGACAAAACAATATAAAGTTACTACAATCATCCAAAATATATTGTTTAAAGTGTTAATGATCTAAAGTTCCATCACGTGAACCATGACACTAGCATTATTATTGTCCATTTTAGAGTTGCCCTAAAACCCACATCAAACTCCGAAGCCACTTATGTACCTAAAAAACACGTTTTAAAAATATTAACACAAAGTTGGCGAATCCACGGGTTTACTTACTTATAAATATCAAAGTATTCATTCTTGTTTGAAAAATATGAAAACATTAGATCGACATATAACATCGTAACCTAGCTAGGAATACGAAATTATGTTCGCAACCAAGAGCCTCTAATCAAAATGAAACCTTAATTGTTTCCCATATTCTTCTTTTCAACATATATTCCTTGTCTTTTGTGATCGGAGCGACTGATCGACAAGCTTGGGGTTTGTCAAAACCCGATAGATCTACCAATATATTGTGTGCCCTCCAACTAAGAGGTTAATGATTACATCGGCGAGAAAATGTCCGGATAAAACCCTCGTTAGGGTAACTTAAGTCCCTTACTCAAGGCTAACATAGGTTACATTTTCTTTGTCGTCTTTTGATCATATTACCTCAAAATATTTTACATGTTTCTCCCCCGAAATGTAAAAACATAACTTAAAAGGGGTCGTGAACTCACCTTTGGGTGCGTTAATTGTTTGCTACCAAAAGCCCAAATCAATTAGGTTTTCACCTATTAGTGTACTATATACAAGGCACACTTTTATATTAATTTCAACTCTACTAATGAAGTTGTTCACTCATCCCTTTAGACTTATAAAATAGTTTTGTGCATTTGACCCGTTATTTAGACAACCCGTTGGTGACTACGACCCTTATAGTTATATTTTTTGTTGATGCGTAATGTCTATTGTCCAGGTCTTGGATCGAGTCTGAATGTTTTAGAGCTTGTAATGTTTGAATTTTAAAGTTTATTTATGTTGTAACACAAGTTCGGCCGAACTTGTGTGAGACTGATCAAGTTCGCCCGAACTTGATCATGTCTAGCTACATTTCGACCGAACTTGGAGGTCTATATATAGGTTGTCATGGTTCTTTCAATGTACAACTTTGCGACATTTACGACGAAGCTCTGTCAGTTTGGATTTCGAGTTGTAACATCTTTGGACTTAATAAACTGACGATTAAACTGTAATTCTTGTGCATTTGGTTAAACTTGTCATATAATTTCCGCTTGTATGGACAATAGATACACATTTAGGTTCCTGAGCTGAGGAGGACGGTCCTATCAAGTGGTATCAGAGCTGGATACCTGAATTTGCTGAAATCAACACAAGAATCATTCTATTTCTACCATTTTTCTTAACTTTTTCACATAATTGATGAAATCATGGACAAAAATGGCTAAAAATTGAACATGTCATGTAAAATCACATAATTACAAACCCCTGAAAGTTTGAGAATAAAAAACAATCGAATTCATGTCGAATTTGTCAAAAAACCATGTTTTGCAACATAACTTCGCTCGAACTTAACCAACAAGTTCGCTTGAACTTGATTAAAACCATCAATTTTTGGTGATTTTGAACATCTTCGCCCGAACTTGATTGTTTTTCAGTGAATTTTTGACTAAGTTCGCCTGAACTTGTCATTTTTTCATTGAAATTTCTACTAAGTTCGCCCGAAGTTGAGATAAAGCTTGGAAAATTTTCAAATCTCATTGTAAGTTCGACCGAACTTGATTGTTTGTGAAAAATCTTGAAAATTTCATACAAGTTCGCCTGAACTTGTTGAAATTATAATCAAATTTTGTTTTACCTGCAAGTTCGACCGAACTGAACTTGTCAGTTACTAATCGGTTTTCAAGTGTTTTTTATTATGCTTTCAGTTAAACCTTCAGATTACCAAGATGGATGATTTCCATAACGCGTTCGCTTCACCGGTGGCCTCAACATCCAATGCAAATGCTAATGCTAATGCGGTTAACCAAATGAATCTCAACAACGAGATGGGTACTACTACAAAACCACCGAAGCTAATGAGTATGGACGAGTTTGAAGGGTGGAAAGAGAAATTTGTAAACTGGGTTCAACCCAATCAATTCCACAGCTGGGTCGCGGTAGAGACCGGATACAAATGGCCGAAAGACGAACGTGATCAGGATCTCGCTTTGATTAAACTCACACCAGCAGATAAAGATGCTTACGTTGCTGAAAAGAAAATGATTAGTTGATCCAACAATATGTGAAGGAAGATATTTCGATATTGCTACCAGAATGTGAAACTTCACAAGAATTATGGAAAGCTCTTTGCGTAAAATATCATGGAAGCGATGAGATGATTAAGAGTAAAAAGGCCTTAATCAAGAAAGAATTCGACATCTTCACAATGATCAAAGGAGAGACAATGAAGCAAAGGATCGACAGATATTGTCATCTAATGGTCCAGATGCAAAGGCACAATATTTAGAAAACTACTGAAGAGCAGATAGATAAGTTGGCCGATGCACTTCCTGAGGGGGAGTGGACAACCTATCTGATGGTTTTAAAGAACAGTCCGGCTTGGATGCACTTCAAGTTGTCATCTTTCATTGATAAACTAGAAGGTCACGAAATGGAATTAATGAAAATGGCCAAGACAAAAAATGCGAATGTTGTTCAAGACGTCGGTCTGTATTACAAAGGTGGTGTTCAAGACATTCAGATCCCGAAGATTCAAACGACATTCAGTGCGAATATAAATTCCTCGAATCATTCGCCTCAAAATCAACAGAACACTCAATCATATCCAAGTTATGATCAGAGTCCTACAAACACTGGATATTCAAGCGCAAGCTCAAATTCTCCGTTCCAAAAATCAATCCAATCAATCGAATCAGACAAATCATTCCAGTACTGATCTGAATGTCTTTCAGTGCAACATAGCGGTTAATCTCAATAATGCCTTTCTTAAAAATGTGGCTAAACAGCACATAGCACTTCTTGCAACTGTTCTCGAATCGTATGAAAGTCTAGTTGCTGGAAAGATCGGGAATCCAGAAATGACAGCTGAGGATTACGATCAGATGATCAAGAAGAATTGGAATTGATGGATATTAAATGGAGCTTGGCATCAATCATCAGAAGGATTACAAAGTTTGTAGCACTCACCGGAAGAGATGTTTGTAATTAAAGCAACAAGCTTGGATTTGATAAATCAAAAGTCAAATGCTTCAAATGCCGACAAAAAGGGCATTTCAAACGTGAATGCACCAACCAAGAAGCAAGTGGCAACCAAAGTCCTTTCAGCAACAATAACGACTACTACAAGAAAGCGCTATAATACAAGCCATATCCTAAGAGAACACAAGTTGAAGTTCAAGTTACAAAGCAAACCGAGCAAACTCTCGTCGTGTCTCACGAAGACGAAGGGTATGATTGGGACAAAAGAAGACTGGTGTTTCTTTGATGGTTGAGATTGTGGAAGAATCAGAGTCAACAATTGATGATATAGCTCTGGAGAGTCCGATTTTGGAAGAATATCTGTAAAGAACCGAGGAAGAGGAATTGGTCTATCACCAGACACAAATGAAGAATATCCTTTCTCATAACTCTAATGCTAGTTTTGCAGGTTGCTTTGAGAATACATCGCAAGAGCAAGCGATCGATGAGAAGAAACCATAGGTTGAAGAGGTCATTGGCGTGACGAAGGAAATGAATGCAGAAACCCTTACAGAGATTGCTGACAAAGCAATGATGGCTAATCTGAAACAGGTGGGTTATGAGGTAAAGGTGATTGAAAAGGAAATTGTGAAAGTTGTGGAGGTTGAAAAACCTTGCACAAAGTGCACAAATCCTTATGAGCAGTGTGCTGAGAAATCTAAAATAATAAGTGAAATCACCGTGCATAATGAAAATTTTTGATATGATTATCGCACCATGAAAGAAGCTTATGATAAAATGAAAGGCACTTACTGCAATGTCAAAAAAGCTAATCTTGAACTAAGTGCTAATATAACAATGTTAAATGCAACGGTAATTGAAAAAAAACAAAAAGCAATTAACATGTATATTAACACCATCGCTGAAAAAGGCAAGAACTTCAAGATATGAAAATCGAAACTGAACGAGTGTGACAACTCTTGCTCAGTTATACAACAAACGCTTATGTCATCGATCACATTCTTCCTATGATTAAATCGGAGGAGATTGTTGAAAAATAAAAAGGTATGAAGCGTAAAGAGTACGACAATGTTCCACCTCCACTACTTGCAAGCTATTGCCACAAGAAAGTGGATGGTATTGAAAAGGCAAAAAACATAACACTTTTATCAGAAACAAATGATCAGTTGCCTAAGAACATTGACGTAGTCTTTACGAAATCAAATGATAGTGAAGCGGTTGTAAAAAATATGGTCGAAAATGTTTTGGGAAGTGATACTGATGATAGCAGCTTTGAAAGCGCCATCTCAAGTTTGAACAGTTCGGAATCACAATCCGAAAATGACGATACATCATCAGAAAATGATCTAAGTGATGATCCTAACGTTGTGATGTACAAAGTTATTGAATCTGAAAGATTACATTTTGATGATAGCTTTCCGATTCGTAACGTGAAAGAAGATCAAATCGATAAATTGTTCAAACTTGTGGAAGTTTCATCAGTAGATATTGAAAGAAATGAGAAGAAGTTTTATTCAAAACCCAAGAAAGTTTTTAACAACTACCGAAGAAATGGTGCTGACTTTCCTGAACACAGGAGAGAAGCTTTGGGTTTGGAGGTTGAAGAAGAACCAAAAAAGAAAAAGTCACCATTTCATGAATACAAGAATAAAAACATGAATTTCATATATGGCACTAACACGGTTCAAGAAGAGAATTTGATTGGAAAGCAATCAAATATGAGTTTAAAAAATAGAAGGAACTTCGGGATAAGGCAAAATCCGCAAGTGGAGTAAAACCCAGTAGTGGACATTCTCATGATTCTCGGACTTGCTTCAAATGCAATGAAGTTGGTCACATTGCGCGCAAGTGTCCGAAATCAAAGCCTGTGTATCACTGAAGAAAGACAGTTTCAGAAGATGAGAAACTTAAGCACCCAGAGATTGTTAAACCAATTACAATCTTAAAACGAAACAATGGATCTAAAAACGAAGTGAAACCAAAAACTGAATCAAAGTTTGAAATTTCAAATTTTGAAAAAGGTGAAACTTCCATATCGAACGAAAGCAAAGATTCAAAATTTTATGTTAAGAAAGCAAGAATTAAATCACAATCTTGGGCGCAAAGAAGAAAACAACATCATTTGAAAGTGCTAAATCTGAATCAGTAAAAAATGATAATGTCACTAACACAAAGACTGATCAGAGAGTTCCAAATGATGATTTGAAACTTCCAACTTATGATATTCCTATCCCACCCAAGACCAGAAAGGCTTGGTTTCCCTTTTTAAGTAGTTTCTTAACATGTGCAGGGGCTCCAAAGATCCGTCTTATCGAAGTGGATTGTGGATAGCGGAGCTTCTCGCCACATGACAGGGATGCTCTATGATATCAAATCTATTAATGGGGGGTACGTAGGATTTGCTGGAAATCAAGGAGGAAGGATCGTTGCTGAAGGAAAGCTTTCGAACGGTGCGGTGCCATTTGACAAGGTCAACTACATTGCCGAACTGGAGAACAATCTTCTGAGTATCTCTCAGATTTGTGACAAGCAGTTTACCACACACTTCAATGATAAAGAGTGCACGATAATCAAACCGGGTTTCAAGATCCAAGAGGAATGGATTCTTATGTGTGCTCCACGTGAGAATGATCTATACGTACTAGACATGAGCATTGTAACTACTACTTCCAAGTTGGCTTAGTATTTTGTTACAAAGGCCACAGAGAAGGAGTCGATTCTATGGCACAGAAAGATGGGACATATTCATTTGAGAAAGATGAATCATCTGGTTCATAGCAATCTAGTTGAAGGAGTAAATCTCAGAAGCTTCCACATGACGGATAGTTGTCTAGAATGTAAGAAAGGGAAGCAGATCAAGAAGTCACATCCTTGAAAGATTCTAAATTCCATAAAGCTGCCGCTTGAAAGACTGCACATAGATCTCTTTGGTCTAGTAAATGTTCAAGGTATTTATGGAGATCTGTACTGTCCTTTTGTAACAGACGACTATTCACGGTTTTCATGGGTCTTCTTCCAGGAGAGAAAAGATGAAACGTTCGATAATATAATGATTCTCTTTAGGAAGATTGAGAACTTGTACCATCTCCCCATTAGACGAATCCGCAATTATAATGGTACAGAGTTTAAAAATGCCCGAATGAAAGAGTTCTGTAACGACAAAGGCATTCTACATGAATTTAGTGCTCCGTATACTCCGCAACAAAATGGGGTAGCTGAAAGGAAGAACAGAACGTTGATGGAAACCGCAAGAACAATGCTTGCTGATTCAAAGCTTTCGGCCAGCTTCTAGAGTGAAGCAGTCACAGCAGCTTGCTATACGTTGAATCGGGTCTTAACTGTCAAACCAACAAAGAAGACTTGCTTCGAAATGCTCAACCAAAGGAAACCAAATTTGAAATACTTAGAACCTTTTGGTGCACCTTGCACAGTTATTGATCAAGATGGAAAGTTTGGTGCTAAATCTATTGATGGTTTCTTCGTCGGTTATGTAACTCCACCCAAAAGAGTCTATCTTCCAAGTTTATGGAGAGTGGTAGAAGCACAACATGTTGACTGCTTTCGGTATACAACGCCTATTCAAAGAGCAGGAGACGCTTGGTTATTCAACTATAGCGAATTGTGGAAATCTTTCGATTTGCCAGACGAACCTTCTTAAGAAGACATTACAGGGTTAAACTATCTTAATCAGCAGGCAAACCAAGAGCAGATCATAAGACCAATAGTAGTTAATCAATCATCTTCTTCTGGTGCAGGACCGAGTACTAGCGGTGATCAAGAAACTAATACAAATCAAGAGACACCTGCTACAGAACCAGTTTGACGATGATGCTGAATCTTCTTCTGATGAAGAATCCGAGCAGATAACAAGCATGTTGAATCAATCTGCTGGCCTGAGTAATCAGAATGAAACATCTTCTAGTGCTCCTACAGTTGAAGTAGAGGTTGATCAGAATATCACTAATCAAGAGAATACGGTTGAAGTTCCTAGTGAGGTGATGCCAAGGATCTATTCTTATCATTCATCAAATTCTATAATCGGCAAATTACAAACTGACATGCAAACAAAGAGTCAGATTAACAAAGCTTTAAGTTGTTTCTACACTCGAGTAGCTCCAGTTCAAGAGTATTGCTACTATTCATGTTTCATATCCCAGATTGAGCTGAAGAATGTTTCTGAAGCTTTAGGAGATGAAAACTGGGTACAAGTTATGCAAGAAAAATTACTACAATTTGAAAAGCTTGGTGTATGGAAGCTTGTCGACCTACTGGAGAATCAGAAAGCGATAGATACCAAATGGGTCTTCAAGTGCAAGCGTGATGATAGAGGAGTGATAGTGCGCAACAAAGCTCGGCTCGTTGTCAAGGGATTCCATCAATAAGAAGGAATAGATTATACATAAGTCTATGCACTAGTTGCTAGATTGGAGTCCATTCGCATTTTCCTTGCATTTGCTGCTTGGAAAGGTTTTAAAGTGTACAAGTTAGATGTGAAATCGACTTTTCTATATGGTAAGCTACGTTAGCAAGTGTACGTCGGACAACCACCGGGTTTTGTCGATCCGCTGAACAAGAAGAAAGCTTATCTCCTGGATAAAGCACTATGTGGTTTGCATCAGGCCCCGAGAGCCTGGTACGAGACGTTATCTCAACATCTTGTTGGCAATGGCTTTATCAGAGGAACAGTAGAGAGTAAGCTTTTTACAAGAGAAGTTGGAAATCATCTGATTATCATACAAATATATGTGGATGACATCATCTTCAGTTCAACAAATGAAGATCTTTGCAAATAATTTGAGAAAATCATAAAGAATAAATTCGAAATGTCTTCTACTATGGGCGAAATGAAGTTCTTCCTCGGATTGCAAGTTGATCAATTGCCAGACGGTATTTTCATTCATCAAACTAAGTATGTTCATGACATCTTGAGGAAGTTTGAAATGGAAAGCTCGAAGCCGTTATCTACTCCTCTTGCTCTCAATCATGGAATTTGCATCGATGAAACAGGAACCAAAGTTGATGATACTCTTTATAGTTCGATGATAGGATCTTTGATGTATCTGACGGCATCTCGCCCAGATATCATGTATCCTACCTGCCTTTGCGCCAGATATCAGTCCAGCTCAAGAATCTCACACATGCAGATCGTGAAGCAAATTTTCAGATACTTGAGGGGATGTCCAAGCACCGGCTTGTGGTACCCGAAGAATGATAATATTGATCTGACGGGATACGCTGATTCTGATTTTTGTGTAGATAAGTTGAATTCAAAATCAACTACAACGGGCTGCCAGTTCTTCGGAACACGCTTGGTAACCTGGCAGTGTAAAAACAGACTACGGTCACTCTCTCTACTTGTGAAGCTCAGTATATCTCGGCCTCCAGCTGTTGTTCACAGATTCTGTGGATCCAACAGCAGATGAGAGACTATGTTCTACAATTTCTTGACACGCCGTTGTATGTTGATAATAAGGCAACTATCGATATAACTAAAAATCTAGTTCATCACTCTCGAACAAAAAACATAGAGATTCGATACCACTTCATTCGTGATTTATACCAAAAGAAGTTAGTACGAATTGAGAAAATCCACACCGAGGAACAAAAAGCTGATTTTTATACCAAACCATTTACTCTATCACGGTTTAAATACTTAATGAGAATTAATGGTATGAAAAATCTTTTGACAGGTGTGGAGGCAGAGGTTGAATATGGATCAGACGATTAGTTCTCATGATCCTCATTGGTTTGTTACCTTTTAGGATTAGATTTTCTTAAAAACTAAAATACAAAAATATGTTTTTTATTTTAGGGGAGAAATGTTCGAGAAAATACAAAAACATATGAAAAACCAAAAAGTACAAAAACATGAAAAAGACAAAAAGAATTATGTGTCAAAAAAGAAATGATAGTACATCAGTGGACTATCACAGTACGCTAAAGATTTGTAAAGTTTAAAAGTGATAAACAAATCTTACTGTGGATGTGTCGATAGGCTTAACACGTTCAGTAAACTGTTTTGAGATATAAACCAAATTTTACAACTGCTTAATCTTGTGGATTAACATATCTTGGATATACGGACTTAGTACTCCGAAATTTCGTTTGAGAGATTGTCTGATTCTGAGATACGAGGTCTTTATAGATGATTGATATATGGGTATTATACATGTTCTTTTGATTTTGCGGAAGCAATAGCCTAGAACTTCTATAATACTTTTGCTAAAACCCAAAACTGCATGCAAACTTGAAAGAATTGAAAGATCTAATCAATTGCAGTGCTTAAAAGACTCCTTAATTGGAACACACCTTAATGTCGAGCCTTCATCTCTTTGTCGATACGGTGGTATTAACCTGAGCTCTCAAGGCGTCGCATAACCCAGATACAGATATCTGTTACGCTATACTCACATGTAAGATGAAATCTAAGGAATCTTGATGCGGGAGTATATTCTGAGATAGGAACCATAGTTAAGTCAAGTTTCATAATTCTAACTAAGATATCTTGGAACAATTGAGAAATGTGTCGAAGTTAAAGTGGACAAATATATCGACAATCTAGGTAAACGAGTTTAGAACTTAAAGTCATCATAAGGTCAACGGTACTGGTGATACGTCTCAATCAACTGAAATGATCCTTAGACACGAATTCACAAAAATATATCTGTAAATATGTTTGTACATAGCTATTTGATTTCAGATTTTAACCCAAAAAGATTTTTACTGTGTTTTAGCATAAACTTTCGAAAAATCAAAAAGATTTTATTTCTACATTGTTTTCAACAGCCAATGATGGAAAGCTGATCTTCGGAGTTCGGAATGGTGCTAAGTTGTTGGAATCTTGATGACAACGGGTTGGGAGCTAATTTGTTTAATCAAAATGCACGAAAAACGATGAAACGTTCATTAACTTGAAACTTTAAAACTTGAAATTAGAATAAAAACATCAGTTTGTTCATATCATGTCAAATCGGGGTCATTAATTTCTACCGGCAGACAAATCAGTTAACCAAGGTCATTAACTTGGACTTGGTCAACTGAGTGGATCTTCATAACTTGTAAACATGTGAAAGTTCAGGGTTAAAATTGTAAAATTTGAAAAAGTTTGAAATTCAAATTCACTAAGTTCGGCGGAAGTTGTTTCAGAAAATATTGTTATTGTTTGCTGAACTTCGGGCAAAGTTAGTTCATAAAAACTGAGTTTTGAATGGTAAGTTCGCCTGAACTTAACCATATAAAAAGATAAGTTCGCTCATTATTCAATATCTGTTTCTACTTCTTCGCACGAACTTACCTAAGCGATTTGAGAGAAAAGTGATTTTGCAAGAAATTGGCCGTTACTCTGCAAAAATTGAAAGTGATCATAAGTGATTTGCACACTTAGAATCATGAATGAGGTAATGATTGTCTCATTAAACCGTTAATTGAACATAAAAGAACACACATGGACCGAAACTTTAAAATTTGACAGACTCAGGGTGTTAATGAACAAATTAATAGATGATTTGAACTAATAAACATAGAATCATGTTAAACAAATTTTAAAATCGATCATCTGATCATGTCTACATGTTGCAGGTTATTTGGAGAAGATAACAAGTTCGCCCGAACTTGTTAAAGTTGTTATGGAACAACTTCGGGCGAAATTGTTATCCTTCTGTATAATATTTGATACCTTTGTAAGTTCGCCCGAACTTACTTGATCATTTCAAATAACCTGTGAACATCAACAAGTTCGCCCGAACTTATGAGAAATGCAAAAAATTTGTTTTGAACACATGTTTGGCCGAAGTTGTTGTATGTTTGAATAGATAAGTGCTTTTGGCCTCAAGTTCGCCCAAACTTGATGACTTATTGTTGAAAATTGTCATTTTTCTAGTTTGTTCGTTTTCTCTGTCCGTAGAATATCAAGCTGTCGTTCAATAAATTCCATAACACGTGTATTTCACTTGACGAGAAGATCTATCTAACATTGACAGCTTTTGCAGAGATATTGGAATTTCTAGGACGGATTCCGATAATAAAGGCGATCACAGACAAACACGTGGTATATAGATCACATGTCTACCTCTTCTGGAATACAGCAACATATGATGAGGCGAACAAGGTAATTAAGTCTGCAGTGCGAGTTGGCAACGAAGATAAAGAGATTTTGATTACTGAAGCCGACATCCGAAGGGTTCTAGAGTTTAATGATGATGCAAGTGACCCTATTAGTTTTGAAGAACGAATGGTCAAAGGGTGCTTCTTCAGAATGGGCTATAAGGGACATGCAAACGAACCGACAATGAAGACAGGAAGTGTGCCACTACCATACAAGCTTTTAGTTCACGCCATTATACATGCTTTCAGTCAAAGAAAAGTTGGGCTCGATGACATTCAAGACTATATGGCCTGCATGATCACTGCATTGATTCTTAACAAGAAGTTTAACTTTTCAAGAGTAGTATTCAACTTCATGGCGAAGAACATGGGAAAGGATCGCCTAGTGATGTTTCCAAGGTTCGTGCAGATGTTAATCGATGAAAAGTTTCAGAATATTGTGAAAGATCCAAACGATATTATTTATCTAAGTCACATGGATGAGACGACGCTAAAGAAGTTCAAGATTTATCAAAAACAAGACTCCACTCCTGTTGCAAAGCCTGTGTTTGGAGCTATCTCAAGCGAAAACTATGTTGCGCCACCACAGAATAAGTGAGAAAAGAGGGTAGCGGTGATGGGAATGAAGAAGCATCGTTGTTAACTGGCTTCAAGGAAAAACGTGGATATTGGTATATCAAACGCATGGTGGTTATTGAGAAACATAAGAAAAAGAGGGCTTCTAAGAAAGTTGATACTATGCTTGTTGATGAACCTGATGAAGATGTTCAAAATATTGAAGGTTCTAGTGCGGCTGTTATCGTTGAAGTCAAGAAAGGAAGATGACGTTATTTCTACGACTTCAGATAAGGATGATGAATCGTTTGAAGATCCAATTGATGCTAGTATAAAAGCTGCAGAAAAAGAAAAGGAAGATGACGTTATTTCTACGACTTCAGATAAGGATGATGAATCGTCTGAAGATCCAATTGATGCTAGTATAAAAGCTTCTGTTTCTGAACGTCCGAAAAAGAAAACAAAGCGCACAAAGTCAAAAGTGGGAGACTCTAATAAAGCTATGTGATCACCAAGCACTCGTGGTAGAAAGAAAGTGCTAAGTCGTAGATGTACAAGTGAAAAGCAGAGAGAAGGAGTTACACAAGAACCTCCTGTTTTTGAGATACAAGAAATTCCTATCATTGAAACACAGGTGCCGCCGACGAGTGTTACACAAGAACCACCGTCAGTTTCTGTTGAAGTGCATGTTTAAGTTACACCTACATCAACACCAAAGTCTGCAGCAAAAGGAACGCAATCTACTCCACCAAATGTATGAGAAAGACAATTTAAAGATGCTTATGGTGAAATTCCAGATAACATTACACAGCCTGTAACTGCTGAAGATCTTTTTGGATGGTTTGAAGATATTCCGATAGACAAATTGGTGAAAAGGCTTAAATATTTAGAGGAAAAAGCCAAGCAGAATGAAATCGATAAAGCGGATCTTGAACAAAAATTAAAGCAAAGCGAGGTTGAAAAGGAGATCTTGAATGATAAAGTAAAGTTTCCGGAAGATGATCGTGGTTATCTAAAGGCGATGGTTGAAAGTCTGGGCGCTGCAAATGCTAAACCAGAAAAAGAGATTGTTGAGCTAAGAGCAGAATGTGATATGGATGACAGAAGATTTGCAAGGCTGCAAAAAATGTTAACTAATAGCCTTGGCATCGACTTCAAAGTTGAGTATGATCGTTTAGTTCTTCAAGAGGCGAAGGAAAAGGCCAGGAAAGAGTTCATTGAACAGGGCAAGGGCAAGAATGTTATTGAAGGTGTCCCTATTACTTCATAGGAACCAGTAATAGAGAAAATTGTTGAATCCGAAAAAGCTACTAAGACCGAAGTTGTTACTGAAAGTGTTCCTGAACAGAATTTGAATCGGTCAAAGCTCCAGAACAAGAACAGAAAGATGAAGAAGAGAAAGATAATGATGACGACGACCTTGCTGGTGACGATACGAAAGATGATTCAGATTATGATGATGATAACAACGATGATCAGGGGGCGTTGGTCTAAAAGTTGATTCTGCTAAAGTTCATTCGGATTTTGATTTCGAATCCCTAATTAATGATAATGCTAACATGGAGGATGCTCCAAGTGTGGGGGAGTCTACTGAGAAAACAGGGCAACAAGATGTTGATATTTCTGATGCTGTTATAGCTAGCCTGTTACTGCGGTACACGAGCAGCCTTTGATGATTACATTAGATCCAGGTTTAGAAGAAGGTGAAATTGTCATACTTATTCGAAGGAAGAGCTGGCACGAATGTTCGAAGTTGATACAGATTCATCCGAGTTTTATTTTGAAGAAGAGTTAGTAAATATAACGACTTTTGAGCCGAAAGAATATGTGTACAAAAGGGTTGCTGAAGCAGATGATTATGATCGGGTTATATTTGAACATTCTGACGATGATTTTGAAGCAGAAAAGTATTCGAATCTGAATATTGACAAATTTCCGATGATTGAAGAGTTAATGAGCTAGATAGATGTTGATCTGTTAAAGCAAAAGATTGATGATGTTGTGAAGACAGGCAATATTCCAAAGCATTATACTAAAGGACAAATAGCCGAAGCAAAGCGATCGTGGTTCAAAGAGATGCCCAAGGAAAGGAAATTCAAAAGGCCTTTAGCGTTTTTCACTCGTGATAAAGATGTTTCTCTGGGTGATATTCAGAGTTGGGGTTGGATTCGAGATCTTGATGTATATGCTATTAAGAGAGTATGGGGTACAGTACTTCTGACATCTGACAGACATCAGGACATTGCCGTTTTGGGATGTTGAGGAGCTGGTTCAAACACGTAATATCAGTTTTCAAATGAAGTTCAATGAACAGAGATTATGGAGGGTGATTAAGTTTGAAGCTTCGAGGGGTTTGGAATTGTGGAAACCATTTATTCCTGTCACACCCCGCCCGCAGCGGAAAAGGTGATCGGGGCATGATTGGGTTATCATCAAAGCTCATGACATTTATTATACGTTTCATATTCATTAATACAATTTAATGGAAAGTTTACAATAAGAATTACAACATGTTCTAACTATCAATCTAAGCTTCTTTGTTCTCTTCTAAGGCATTTCCTATGTTTTCCTCGCTTCAACCTGTTCACCTGTATCATGTGTAAAAGGGTTTTTGGATCAACATAAAGTTGGCGAGTGAATCCTATGGAAAACATTTGAACAAGTTTATTTGATTGATTATGAAATGAGTGCACAACCAAACATGAGTAAAAATAGATGTAAACTTATTCAACAATAATAAGATATTAAATAAAGCACACATGAACAATAATGAAACATTTAGAGGCACGCGTTGCTCAACTCGTCTCTCACGAGGAACTGATGGGCCTAATGAATGAATTGCATAAACATGATAATATGAACGACACAACTACAAACAATATAAACTCAATGATACACACATGAACAATAATGAATTGGTTTTGAGGCACGCGTTGTTCAACTCGTCTCCCACGAGGAACTGATGGGCTTAATGAATGAATTTCATATAATTTGACAAAATGAAATAAGTAATCGCAACAATATAAACAATCTAAGTTTAGATCACGATATGGTATGGCACAAGTTTAAATGAACGAGTTAATTATTTTTATGACACATGACACACCCCAAAACGTGTAATTTAAAAGGGGGGTTGTAAGATTCACTCACAGTGGGTGCGTTCGGTTGATGATGTTGAATGCACGTGAAGTGGTTTTAACCACGAGTGAGATTAACCTAGATAAATCGCATTATGGTTCGGTAAGTAAACGGTTATTAATCCATTTTAGTAGGATTGTTGGGTGTATTTTTGTGAGTTTAAGGCTATTTTCTAACCTTAAAAATGTTATTTTTAAGTATTTTTAATTGATTTTTAATTAAAATAAATAAATAAAAATAATAAAAAAATTGACTTTTTTGACCGTTGACTTTGACTTTGACTGAACAGTGACTGTTGACCGGTTCGAATGCGAGTATAAGTGCGCTGGGTGAGGCTCGAACCCGAGACCTCCCGTACGCGTGCACGTAGCTCTACCAACTGAGCTACGTGTCTAACCCGTCATATATCTGTTTTTAATTATATTTATATATTAATTAGGTTAAACAGAAAATCCTTTTATTTTAAAAACGATTTAATTGAATACTCGGTGCGCTCCACAGGTCTCGAACCCGGGACCTGTGCGTTATGATAAACACACAGTCCACCGCTGGACTGTGTGTACAACTTGTTAACTTAACTGATTTTTATTATACTTAAACACAAATTAATTATTTTCATTTCTGACTTATTTAAAAAGTTTAATAATTATCCGGGTCGATACAGAAGACTGGACTCGAACTCGTGCGCTTTGATTAAACATACACACAGTCCACCACTGGACTGTGTGTCTAACTTGGTTATTTTTCCGGTTATTAATATACTTAACATATACCCGTGTGACTCCGGTTCGGTTAACAACAAAAAAAACGTTTTTATTAAGGCAGCGTGTGTGGAACAAGATTCGAACTCGAGACCTTTGTGTGTTTAATGTGCACACAGTCCACCGCTGGACTGTGTGTCTAACCCGAATAATAACTTGATTTTAATTATACTTATATGTTACCGATAGTTCGTCTTCTTCGTTGTGTTATAACCAGAAGTGATGACTGACTGGTTCGAAGTTTCAATCAGGTTTCTTTAGCGTTTTTAGGTTAATTACCGATGAGATAAAAGTAAAATGAAAGGAAAATTAGGCGTGAGGTATACCGACTAGCTTCCTTTGTTTTCCGACAGAACTCCGGCGACAGCAACCACTTCCGGCGACGTGTGTCTTGCAGCAGCGAGCCTTCAGAAAGTTTGAAAAAGGTATGGGTGACTTCGGTATAAGCTTAAGGGGTTCAGTAAGGTTCAGAAATGGAGAACCCGGTTTTCCGGCGACAAACAGAAGAATTCCGGCGAGTGAGTTTTCGCCGAGATAGGGTGCGGTTTTGAGCAAAAAGGTTTGCAGAGGTTCGAGGGGGTATTTATAGGGCAAGTTATCGATGAACTTGGTCCGATTTCCGACTTGATTCGTTGGTTTGAATTTCTCCGGCGGTTATAGATGGTGTCGCGGACTCAAACGTCGGTTATAACCGATATAGGTTTAAAGTTTACGTTATAACGGAAGGATTCGTTAAATACTCGCGAGATTGCCGGGATTTCCGACGACTGAACTTTGGGCGCCGGTTTTGAATTCGGAAAGTCATGATATGAATTTAATGATCTTAATAATTAACAGAGAACATCAGTGGCGCAGTGGTTTGTGTGTTGAGTGCTAAGTTGTTTGATGACTGGTACTGACCCGGGTTCGAAAACTGGTAGAAACAAAGTATTTTTATTTTCATATTTTTGACAGTTTTTCAAAAACTAATTATATATTCCCGTATAATAATTGATTATGTATCGTTTAAAATTATTTTGGGCATTAAATTCGCAACGAAAATTTTAACTGACTGTTCGGTTAATAAACGGAGCGGGTTTGGTAAAATCCGTTTTTTACGGATGTTACAGTATCCCCTGCTTTTTAGAAATTTCGTCCCGAAATTTAAATAGTGATATATTTGACTAAAAGAATGATGGTGTTTAGTTTTGACAGTTATATGCTTAGGAAAAGTAAGGGTTTAAGTTTTTGTTCGAGGCGGTAACGTTCCTTGTAAGGGTTAAGTACCCTATTACAGGAATCGCTTTTTGTTGCCTACTGTAAAAGTATTGATAAGCAGAATTTATTCACTAACTATGATATCATGCATAAAAGTTTGAATATGTTTGGAAGTGTATGGTTATACCCTAAGGCAAAACTTTTAATACTACAACCTACATGGAACATAAATAAACACAACAGCTAATATTTGAACATAAATAAACACAACAGCTAATATTTGAACATAAATAAACACAACAGCTAATATTTGAACATAAATAAACACAACAGCTAATATTTGAATCCACATTCTGATAGCATATATGTTTGAATGGTGGAAGTTCCTCTCTCGTTTGTTATGATGGAGAGGTTAGTTTATGTAGAAATGGAACACAATCCAATCTCTTTAAATAGCAAGATGATATAAATGTAACACAAATTCCAACCAAGGCAGTACTAAATCCTACATGGAACTTCTCATAACCGCCTGATAATGCCTCTGATCCTTTGGCAAGAATACTTATATATAGGAAGTACCAGCGGCGTATCCACCATTATCTTGCCAAATTTTCATTGGTTTTATCCACAAGTTATGATTAGTTACCAAGAAACTAATAAATCCTACATAGAACTTCTCATAACCGTCTGACAATGCCTCTGATCCTTTGACAAGAATACTTATATATAGGAAGTACCAGCGGCGTATCCACCGTATTCTTGTCAAATTCTCATTGGTTTTATCAGTGAATTATGATTAGTCCTATATAACTCTACAACCAATACAACAAACATAAAATACTAAAATGAAATATATCTGTGCGATCAAGGCTCAATCAAACGGAGCCGATCGTATTGCATGTACTGAAAATGAAATTGTCTGTGCGCTCAAGGCTCAATCAAACGGAGCCGAACGTATTGCATGTACTGAAAATGAATAACTTAATCTAAACATCAATCACACAAACAGCCTATGCATGGAACCTCTCATAACCGCCTGATAATGCCTCCGATCATTTGACAAGAATACTTATATATAGGAAGTACCAGTGACGTATCCACCATATTCTTGTCAAATTCTCATTGATTTTATCCGCAAGTTATGATTAGTTCTATGCGACTCTACAACAAACACAACAACCATAAGATACTGATAATGAAATTGTCTGTGCGATCAAGGCTCAATCAAACGGAGCCGATCGTATTGCATGTACTGAAAATGAAATGTCTGTGCGCTCAAGGCTCAATCAAACGGAGCCAAGCGTATTGCATGTACTGAAAATGAATAACTTAATCTAAACAACAATCACACAAACAACCTATGCATGGAACCTCTCATAACCGCCTGATAATGCCTCCGATCATTTGACAAGAATACTTATATATAGGAAGTACCAGCGGCGTATCCACCATATTCTTGTCAAATTCTCATTGACTTTATCCGCAAGTTATAATTAGTTCTATGCGACTCTACAACAAACACCACAACCACAAGATACTGATAATGAAAATGTCTGTGCGATCAAGGCTCAATCAAACGGAGCCGATCGTATTGCATGTACTGAAAATGAAAATGTCTGTGCGCTCAAGGCTCAATCAAACGGAGCCGAGCGTATTGCATGTAATGAAAATGTAAAATGAACTGTGCGATCAAGGCTCAATCAAACGGAGCCGATCGTTGCGGGCACGCCAAGTTCAACCGCATAATAAAATGGGGAACAAGCTCAAAACCTCATAAATGGGGAGCTGCGGCCTCGGCAAATGCATATACTGAAAACAATAAACAATAATTACTCTAATAGTCTACACATGGAACCTCTCATAACCGCCAGATAATGCTTCTGATCCTTTGACAAGAATACTTATATATAGGAAGTACCAGCGGCGTATCCACCGTATTCTCGTCAAAGTTTCATTGGCTTTATCCTTAAGTTATGTTTGGTTTTATGTGATAAAGAAAAACATAAAACTAAACGATAAGAGTTGAATCTGGATCTTCGGCGAAGAGGACTAGTTGGGTATCTTCGTTTGGGCCGTCATTATCTTCGACAGGATTGGCGTTGATATTGAAGACTCTTCCTCTTGCTGGTGGCATAGTGGTTGGGTTTTCTTGGTTTACTTGGTTAACTGGGTTTGATTGGGCTTGAGTGTTGATGACGTTAACCAATTGAGGGCATGTGTTTCTAAAGTGGGTAGGGTCGCCACAATTGAAACAAGCTCGAGCATATGGGAACACGGGGTATTGGGGTTGATGATAAGTTTGGGCCATGTTTTGAGTAGGGGAAGAGGTTTGGTTTTGAAAGGTGCAGCAAACCTTGCTCAAATGACCATAGCGTCCACAAGTTGTACATAGTCGACAAGGTAAGGTAAGGGGATGGTGATAAAAACAGTTGTTGCATCGAGGGTGAGGTCCAAGATATGGCTTCTTATTTACGTAAGTTGAGTTGGGTGCCACTTGGGTGATTGGGATAGCTTGGATGGGTATGGCGTGTGAAATTGGTTGATTTCGTTGGATAGCAGCGAAAAGTTGCCCGTCTCTTTTTCTCTTAGGATTGGGTTGAGAAGGGGATTCGGTTTGGTGTTTGAATGCACGCGAAGTGGTTTTAACCACGAGTGAGATTAACCTAGATAAATCGCATTATGGTTCGGTAAGTAAACGGGTTTTATTAATCCATTTTAGTAGGATTGTTGGGTGTATTTTTGTGAGTTTAAGGCTATTTTCTAACCTTAAAAATGTTATTTTTAAGTATTTTTAATTGATTTTTAATTAAAATAAATAAATAAAAATAATAAAAAATTTGACTTTTTTGACCGTTGACTTTGACTTTGACTGAACAGTGACTGTTGACCGGTTCGAATGCGAGTATAAGTGCGCTGGGTGAGGCTCGAACCCGAGACCTCCCGTACGCGTGCACGCAGCTCTACCAACTGAGCTACGTGTCTAACCCGTCATATATCTGTTTTTAATTATATTTATATATTAATTAAGTTAAACAGAAAATCCTTTTATTTTAAAAACGATTTAATTGAATACTCGGTGCGCTCCACAGGTCTCGAACCCGGGACCTGTGGGTTATGATAACACACAGTCCACCGCTGGACTGTGTGTACAACTTGTTAACTTAACTGATTTTTATTATACTTAAACACAAATTAATTATTTTCATTTCTGACTTATTTAAAAAGTTTAATAATTATCCGGGTCGATACAGAAGACTGGACTCGAACTCGTGCGCTTTGATTAAACATACACACAGTCCACCACTGGACTGTGTGTCTAACTTGGTTATTTTTCCGGTTATTAATATACTTAACATATACCCGTGTGACTCCGGTTCGGTTAACAACAAAAAAAACGTTTTTATTAAGGCAGCGTGTGTGGAACAAGATTCGAACTCGAGACCTTTGTGTGTTTAATGTGCACACAGTCCACCGCTGGACTGTGTGTCTAACCCGAGTAATAACTTGATTTTAATTATACTTATATGTTACCGATAGTTCGTCTTCTTCGTTGTGTTATAACCAGAAGTGATGACTGACTGGTTCGAAGTTTCAATCAGGTTTCTTTAGCGTTTTTAGGTTAATTACCGATGAGATAAAAGTAAAAAGAAAGGAAAATTAGGCGTGAGGTATACCGACTAGCTTCCTTTGTTTTCCGGCAGAACTCCGGCGACAGCAACCACTTCCGGCGACGTGTGTCTTGCAGCAGCGAGCCTTCAGAAAGTTTGAAAAAGGTATGGGTGACTTCGGTATAAGCTTAAGGGGTTCAGTAAGGTTCAGAAATGGAGAACCCGGTTTTCCGGCGACAAACAGAAGAATTCCGGCGAGTGAGTTTTCGCCAAGAAAGGGTGCGGTTTTGAGCGAAAAGGTTTGCAGAGGTTCGAGGGGGTATTTATAGGGCAAGTTATCGATGAACTTGGTCCGATTTCCGACTTGATTCGTTGGTTTGAATTTCTCCGGCGGTTATAGATGGTGTCGCGGACTCAAACGTCGGTTATAACCGATATAGGTTTAAAGTTTACGTTATAACGGAAGGATTCGTTAAATACTCGCGAGATTGCCGGGATTTCCGACGACTGAACTTTGGGCGCCGGTTTTGAATTCGGAAAGTCATGATATGAATTTAATGATCTTAATAATTAACAGAGAACATCAGTGGCGCAGTGGTTTGTGTGTTGAGTGCTAAGTTGTTTGATGACCGGTACTGACCCGGGTTCGAAACCCGGCAGAAACAAAGTATTTTTATTTTCATATTTTTTCAGTTTTTCAAAAACTAATTATATATTCCCGTATAATAATTGATTATGTATCGTTTAAAATTATTTTGGGCATTAAATTCGCAACGAAAATTTTAACTGACTGTTCGGTTAATAAACGGAGCGGGTTTGGTAAAATCCGTTTTTGAAGGATGTTACAATTCCTAAGCGCAGAATAAAGATAAACAAGAAAACAGGTGAAAAGTATATAACGCTAGTGATGAAGCGTCCTCGAGCGATGAAGAATATGCCACTGAAGCCAATTGAACAGGATTTTCATCCTTACTTTCAGATCTCCATAAATCATCTTTTTATCATGATTACAATAGCTTTTTACCCATTTTAAGCATATTTTACTAATTTATAAACTTCCAACTCATTGTTATCATAAAAATTAGATATAACATGTATATTATATGAAAAATATCACCATAATATCACCATATTTTCAGTTTACCATAAATCTCTTTATGCATGTTAAAATCCTACACTTATCTTGCATTTTCCACTTAAATCAAGCATCATACACCCTCCTAACTTAGGGTTTTTCATCCATGATGAACATCAAACATTTTTAGACCTCAAATCACTTCAAATATAGCTTTAAACTCAGATTACACAAAATCCCTAATATATCACTTTGCATGTCACTTTTACCACCCATTTAAGCAGCATTTTAACCCATAAAAGCTACCATTCACACACCTTTTAATATGAATCATTTACACACTTATTAATCTTCAAAATTTCTTATTAAAACCCTAAACTTACTGATTTGATTTATTCATTAAGAAATCCTCTTGTTTGGTTAACAACTTCACTTTTAAATAAACTACAATTTCAAATCTTAGGGTTTTGAGAGATGTATTACCTTAGATGAATGAAGTAGGGTTTCTAAGAGTATGAGAGCTTCTTGGGGCTGATTCTTCCTTGTTGATATTCTATGTATTCTTGGATCCTTCTGTAACACCCCAAATCGCGTAATGCAACACGCGGCGGAAACACATGGGGAGTTACGTTACAAATTGTCTCAATACATGATATTTAAAGTTTTGTTTTATTGAATTATCGAATTTCATTGTCTTGGAGTATCGGACATGAAATATAATTAAATTGTCTTTCAAATTTTAAAGTCGTTAAGGCCCGAGTCCATCCTATTTATAACGTTGGCAGAATTGAGGCGAAGCTCTATCGGATCTAGAAGCCACATGTATTGAACTTTAAGATCAATAAACAGACAATTTAACGAATAATTCTTGCATATTTGATTAACATGTCATTTAGTTCCGCCTAATTGGACATTAGATACCAAAATAGGTTCATGTGCTATCAAGGAGCGATCTAACAAGTGGTATCAGAGCCACGGATACCTGATTTGGTGAAATCATCACAAGAACTACTCTTATTCTACTCATTTCTACCATTTTCTTAACTTTTTCATGAAAAACAATGAACAGAGGTTCAAAATTTGCTAAATTTTGAATATGTCACGTAAAATACACTAAAGATAAACCCCTGAAAGTTTCAAAGCCTAATGCAAACGAATTGATGTCGAAAAGTTGAAAAAAATCATGTTTTGCAAAACCTGTTTGAACTTGTGATCAAGTCCGCTCGAACTTGAGTGAAAAATTCACTTTTTGAGTGAATTTTCATCAAGTCCGCCCGAACTTGATTGAATTTTTTAAAGAATTTAGATAAGTCTGCTCGAACTTGCTTCATTTTCATTCAAATTTTATCAAGTTCGCCCGAACTTGATTAAATCTTGTTGAAAATCATCTACAAGTTCGCCCGAACTTGTTTGTTTCTCTTGAAATTTCTACAAGTCCGGTCGAACTTATCAGGGTGAAAATTTCTCCAAAACTTCAACACAAGTTCGCCTGAACTTGTTTGAAACAAAATCTGATTTTACCAACTACACAAGTTCACTCGAACTTGTTAGTGTGCTAATCAAATTTTGAAGTTTGTGAACGTGTTTTCAACGATTCTCGTCTGATTTCTGCAATGGAGGATATCCACAACATATCTCATGGTGCTTAAAGAAAGTCCAAGCTGGGAATTTTTTAAGCTATCCACGTTTATCGATAAGTTTGAGGGGCACGAGAACTATTGAAGATTGCCAAGTCAAAGAATATGAATTCCTCGAATCATTTGCCATAGAGCCAAGCTTAATCACATCCTAACTATGATCAGAG
The DNA here is from genome assembly GCA_947069175.1 of Scalesia atractyloides. NCBI lineage: Eukaryota > Viridiplantae > Streptophyta > Magnoliopsida > Asterales > Asteraceae > Scalesia > Scalesia atractyloides. The sequence goes on along the minus strand of CAMTDV010000004.1, from coordinate 48,821,690 downwards.
TCCTCAAAATGCATCATATTCAAGCACTGGTTCAAATCAGAATAATCAATCGAATTCTGATACAAATGTGTTTAAATGCAACATTGCTGCCAATTTAAACAACGTCGTTTCTGAACAAGTGGCCAAACAACATATGGCACTACATGCCACCGTGTTGGAATCTTATGAGAGTTTAGTGGCCGGGGAAATTGGTAATCTAGAAATGACTGCCGAGGATTATGATCAAGTGGATGAGGAATAGCTTGAGTTGATGGACATCAAATGGTCCTTAGCTTCAATTATTCGGAGAGTTACCAAATTCGTTGCTCTAACTGGAAGAGATATCAGAACTCGAGCAACAAACTGGGATTCGACAAGACGAAAGTTACTTGCTTCAGATGCCGACAAAAAGGGCATTTCAAACGAGAGTGCAAGAATCCAGAAGCAAGTGGCAACCAAAGTCCTTTCAGAGGAGGCAGTGATTACTACAAGAAGTCGTTGCAATGTAAGCCATTTCCGAAGAAAACTCAAATCGAAATTCAAGAGAAACCATCCAACAATACAGAGAAAGCTACGGTTGCTTCAAATGAAGATGACGGTTTTGATTGGAATTCATATATTTCCAAGAAGACAGGAGTTGCTCTAATGGTTGAAATCATGGAAGAGCAAGATACTTCTGCTGAGGATGAAGCTATGGAGAACGCAAGGCTAGAAGAATATTTGCAACAAGCAGAAGAAGAGGAGATCTATCATCATACGAGGATGCGTGTTCTTTCTCCTTGCATGACTTCTAGTTTAGCAGGTTGCTTTGGTGATACAGTATCTTCTAAGCATGTCATTAAAGCAATGAAACCGGAAGTTGAAGAAGTCATCAACGTGGCCAAATAGATGAATGAGGAAAATCTCAAGGAGATTGCCAACAAAGCGATGATGGCAAATTTGACAAAGGTAGGTCCAGAGGTAAAAGTTGTAGAAAAAGAAGTTGTAAAAGTGCAAGTTGTTGAGGTTGAAAACCCTTGTACGAAATGTACCGAGCCTTGTCTGCAATGAGCCAAAAAATCTCAAATCATAAGTGAACTCAATGTGCATAACAACAATTTTAAATATGATTATCGCCCAATGAAGGAAGCTTATGATAAAATGAAAGACGATTATGGCATGCTTGATAAAAACAACATTGAACAAGATGAAAAAGTGAGAATGTTAAAAGTAACGGTAATGGAAAAACAAAAAGCAATTAACATTTACATAAACACCATTGTTGAAGTTAAACAAGAGCTTCAAGATATGAAAATTGAAACCGAAAGGGTAAGACAACTTTTGAAAAGCTATACCACAAATGCTTACGTCATCGATCATATTCTTCCAACGATTCAATCGGAAGAAAATGTTCAGAAAGCCAAAGGTAAGAAACGTGGAGATTATAGTAGTGTTCCACCACCCTTGTGCGAAAAATATTGTCGCAAGAGAGCAGAAGGGATGGAAAAGGCGCTTAACATTGAACTTTTGTCCAAAGAGAAAAATGAGCTGCCTGAGAACATTGACATAATCTACACAAAAGATGACAGTGAAGCTGTGGTAAAAAATGTTGTTGAAAATGTTTTGAGTGAATCTGATGATGGCAGCTTTGAGAGCGCCAACTCGAGTTCGAACAATTCTGAATCACAATCTGAAGATGACGATACATCATCGGAAGATAGCATAAGTGATGATCCTAACGTTGTTATGTACATAGTTAAGGAATCTGATAGACTATATTTCAATGACAGTTTTCCGATTCAAAATGTGAAAAAAGACCAAATTGATAAATTGTTCAAACTTATTGAAGTATCATCAGAAGATTTGGAGAGAAATGAAAAGAAATTTTATTCTAAACCTAAAAGAAACTATAACAATTACCGAAGGAATTGTGGTGACTTACCTGAACATAGAAGAGCGGGTTCGGGTTTAGAGGAAGAAGATGAACCTAAAAAGAAACAGTCATCATTTCACGAAATTAGAAATAAGAACATGGCTTTCGTGTATGGGACTAGTACGGTTCAGGAAGAGAATTTGATTGGAAAGCAATCAATGATGAGTTTAAAAAAGAGAAGAAACATTCAGGATAAGGCTAAATCCACAAGTGGAGAAAAACCCACTAGTGGACATTCTCATGATAATCGGATTTGCTTCAAATGCAATGAAGTTGGTCACATTGCACGCAAGTGTCCAAAATCTAAGCATGTGTATATTTGAAGAAACAAAAGTTCAGATGTTGAGAAACTTAAGCAACCGGAGATTGTAAAACCAATCCCAATTCTAAAACGAAACAATGAATCTAAAATTGAAGTTAAACCTAAAACCAAATCAAAGTTTGAAAATTCAACTTTTGAGAAAGGTGAAACTTCCAAAACTAACGAAAACAAAGATTCAAAGTTTTACATTAAGAAAGCAAGAGTTAAATCACAATCCTGGGTTGCAAAGAAGAAAATAACATCATCTGAAGTTGTTAAGTCTGAGACAGTCAAGGTTGATAATGACAAAATGTCTAAATCAAAAGGTACAACTAAAACTGACAAAGTTTGTACAAAACTTTCAAAAGATAAGAAAAAAATCAAGTTTGAGAATTTAAATATCAATGAAGTCTTAGATAGTGACTATGAGGATGTTTACGAAGATTATTTTCCCAAACCCAAGACCAAAAAGGCTTGGGTTGCACTTTTTCACTCAGTTGTTCATGTGTGTAGGGGCTCTAGAGATCCATATTATCGAAGTGGATTCTGGATAGTGGAGCTTCGAGGCACATGACCGGGATGAGAGCACTACTCTTCGATATCAAAGCGATTAATGGAGGGTATGTAGGCTTCACTGGAAATCAAGGTGGTAGGATTGTTGTTGAAGGAAAGCTTTCGAATGGTGTGGTATCTTTTGATCGTGTTAACTATATCGCCGAGCTAAAGAACAATCTTCTTAGTATCTCACAGATTTGCGATAAGCAGTTCAGATTTCATTTCAACGATAAGGAGTGCATTATTCTTAAGCCAGGCTTCAAGATTCCTGATGAATGGATTCTAATGCGTGCTCCAAGCGAAAAAGATCTCTACGTGCCAGAGATGGGTGTTGCTACAACATCATCAAAGACAGCTCAATGTTTTGTCACAAAAGCCACGGAGATGGATTCGATTCTATGGCACAGAAAAATGGGGCATATATTCTTTCAAGAGTTTAAAGATGAAACGTTCGAAAATATTGTGATTCTCTTCAAGAAACTTGAAAATCAATATCATCTTCCTGTTAGACGTATTCGAAGTGATAATGGCACAGAGTTCAAAAACAACAAGATGAAAGGGTTTTGCAATGCCAAAGGAATTCCGCATGAATTCAGTGCACCCTACAACACAGAGAAAGCTATGGTAGCTTTGAATGAAGATGAGGGTTTTGATTGGAATTCATATATTGCCAAGAAGACAGGAGTCGCTCTAATGGTTGAAATCATGGAAGAGCAAGATACTTCTGCTGAGGATGCAGCTATGGAGAACGCAATGCTAGAAGAATATTTGCAAGAAGCAGGCGAAAAGAAGATCTATCATCATACGAGGATGCGTGTTCTTTCTCCTAGCATGACTTCTAGTTTTGCAGGTTGCTTTGGTGATACAGTAGCTTCTAAGCATGTCATTGAAGTAACGAAACCGGAAGTTGAAGAAGTCATCAACATGGCCAAACAGATGAATGAGGAAAATCTTACGGAGATTTCCAACAAAGCGATGATGGCAAATTTGACAAAGGTAGGTCCGGAGGTAAAAGTTCTAGAAAAAGAAGTTGTAAAAGTGCAAGTCGTTGAGGTTAAAAACCCTTGTACGAAATGTACCGAGCCTTGTCTGCAATGCGCCAAAAAATCTCAAATCATAAGTGAACTCAATGTGCATAACAACAATTTTAAATATGATTATCGCCCTATGAAGGAAGCTTATGATAAAATGAAAGACGATTACGACATGCTTGATTAAAACCACATTGAACAAGATGAAACAGAGAGAATGTTAAAAGCAACGGTAATGGAACAACAAAAAGCAATTAACATTTACATAAACACCATTGTTGAAGTTAAACAAGAGCTTCAAGATATGAAAATTGAAACCAAAAGGGTAAGACAGCTTTTGAAAAGCTATATCACAAATGCTTACATCATCGATCATATTCTTCCAACGATTCAATCGGAAGAAAATGTTCAGAAAGCCAAAGGTAAGAAACGTGGAGATTATAGCAGTGTTCCACCACCCTTGTGCGAAAAATATTGTCGTAAGAAAGCAGAAGGGATGGAAAAGGCGCTTAACATTAAACTTTTGTCCAAAAAGAAAAATGAGCTGCCTAAGAACATTGACATAATCTACACAAAAGATGACAGTGAAGTTGTGGTAAAAAAATGTTGTTGAAAATATTTTGAGTGAATCTGATGATGGCAGCTTTGAGAGCGCCAACTCGAGTTCGAACAATTCTGAATCATAATCTGAAGATGACGATACATCATTGGAAGATAGCCTAAGTGATGATACTAACGTTGTTATGTACATAGTTAAGGAATCTGATAGACTATATTTCAATGACAATTTTTTGATTCAAAATGTGAAAAAAGACCAAATTGATAAATTGTTCAAACTTGTTAAAGTATCATCAGAAGATTTGGAGAGAAATGAAAAGAAATTTTATTCTAAACCTAAAAGAAACTATAACAATTACCAAAGGAATGGTGGTGACTTACCTGAACATAGAAGAACGGGTTCGGTTTAGAGGAAGAAGATGAACCTAAAAAGAAACAGTCATCATTTCGCGAATATAAAAATAAGAACATGGCTTTCGTGTATGGGACTAGTACGGTTCAGGAAGAGAATTTGATTGGAAAGCAATCAATGATGAGTTTAAAAAAGAGAAGAAACATTCGGGATAAGGCTAAATCCACAAGTGGAGAAAAACTCACTAGTGGACATTCTCATGATAATCGGACTTGCTTCAAATGCAATGAAGTTGGTCACAGTGCACGCAAGTGTCCAAAATCTAAGCATGTGTATCTTCGAAGAAAAACAAGTTCAGATGTTGAGAAACTTAAGCAACCAGAGATTGTAAAACCAATCACAATTCTAAAACGAAACAATGAATCTAAAATTGAAGTTAAACCTAAAACTAAATCAAAGTTTGAAAATTCAACTTTTGAGAAAGGTGAAACTTCCAAAACTAACGAAAACAAAGATTCAAAGTTTTACATTAAGAAAGCAAGAGTTAAATCACAATCCTGGGTTGGAAAGAAGAAAATAACATCATCTGAAGTTGTTAAGTCTGAGACAGTCAAGGTTGATAATGACAAAATGTCTAAATCAAAGGGTACAACTGAAACTGACAAAGTTTGTCCAAAACTTTCAAAAGATAAGAAAAAAAATCAAGTTTGAGAATTTAAATATCAATGAAGTCTTAGATAGTGACTATGAGGATGTTTACGAAGATTATTATCCCAAACCCAAGACCAAAAAGGCTTGGGTTGCACTTTTTCACTGAGTTGGTGATGTGTGTAGGGGCTCTAGAGATCCATATTATCGAAGTGGTTTCTGGATAGTGGAGCTTCGAGGCACATGACCGGGATGAAAGCACTACTCTTTGATATCAAAGCGATTAATGAAGGGTATGTAGGCTTCGCTGGAAATCAAGGAGGTAGGATTGTTTTTGAAGGAAAGCTTTCGAATGGTGTGGTATCTTTTGATCGTGTTAACCATTTCGCCGAGCTAAAGAACAATCTTCTTAGTATCTCACAGATTTGCGATAAGCAGTTCACATTTCATTTCAACGATCAGGAGTGCATTATTCTTAAGCCAGGCTTCAAGATTCCTGATGAATGGATTCTAATGCGTGCTCCAAGCGAAAAAGATCTCTACGTGCCAGAGATGGGTGTTGCTACAACATCATCACAGACAGCTCAATGTTTTGTCACAAAAGCCACGGAGAAGGATTTGATTCTATGGCATAGAAAAAAGGGGCATATATTCTTTCAAGAGTTTAAAGATGAAACGTTCGAAAATCTTTGATTTTCTTCAAGAAACTTGATAATCTATATCATCTTCCTGTTAGACGTATTCGAAGTGATAATGGCACAGAGTTCAAAACCAACAAGATGAAAGAGTTTTGCAATGCCAAAGGAATTCTGCATGAATTCAGTGCACCCTACACTCCACAACTGGTACTAAATTGTTTCATTATTATTACATTGTTTTACAATAGAAAGAATACATGTAATTGTCTTCTGTTTAAAGAAGTCTAAAGCCCGGATGTATTCCTATGTGTAGCATGATTGAATAATCGTCAACCTGAAACATAGTTTTGTTGGCCAAGTAAATGGCAAAAGGTTTTGTATTGCAATTCTTTGACAACTACGAGAATTGCCAATTGTAAATCGACTCGTTTTAGCCAAGGAATGGCGAAAAGTTAGCTTTGCAATACATTAACTTGATTATGAAACTTGTTACAAAAGAGTTTTGTATATGGCATTATGATCATTACTAAATAATTTTCATGCCTTTGAAAAATTGTACTTTGTTCTTTGTGACCATATTGAAATCGTCCATAAACTTGTAAGTATGTTATTAAAATCCAGTCAAGGATTTCGGTAACTATACTGTAATTAGTCATAACTCGTGTGAGTATTAATTGAAATCAATAAATGAGTTAATATAATACTAAATATCCTTCTAAGAATCTATCTTACAAATCATGAAAGGATTCTTAAGGATTTAGATATCGAACATTGAAATCAGTCGTACACAAAATCCTAAAGTGACTCGAATAACGCTACAAGAGTAATGCAATAAGAACACTTATATATAGGAAGTACCAGCGCCGTATCCACCATGTTCTTATGGTATTACACTTGTTTCGTTATCCAAATCACAACTATCCAGATAAGTACATAATCGTTAACTTGTCAATTGTCTCGACAAATACGCATTAAAGTACACAGAATCCAATCAAGGACTACCAATTAGTACTTTAAACATTCCACAAGTGTCTAACTATAAAAATAGGTAGATGTAATGGGAATTATGTCTTGTCACTTGTCTCGTCAAATATGCATTAAAGTACACAGAATCCAATCAACGACTACCAATTAGTACTTTAAACATTCCGCAAATATCTAACTATAAAGATAGGTAGATGTAATGGGAATTATGTCTTGTCACTTGTCTCGTCAAATTGTCTTGTCAAATCATAATCCTAATGGTAATTCGGATAAGGCTACAAAGTGTAATACAATAAGTACACTTATATATAGGAAGTACCAGTGGCGTATCATCCATGTTCTTATTGTATTACTCTAGTTTCGTTATCTAAATCACCAAAGATTCTACACATAAACAATAACCATCGTTCCTCGTAAAGTACTTCTTAGAAATCTCACTATAAAGATAGGAAGATTTAAGAGTGTACTTCAAACATCCTTTGAGAATCTAACTATGAAAATAGAAAGTTCCTACAAGGATATAGGCCCTGAAGGACCTCTTTAACTGTCGTGTCATCAATTGTCGTGTTGAATAATCGGAACTAATACATAAAAGCACTTAGTAAACACATACATGCCATACATTTGAGAAAATTGGTTACACATATGAATCACCCCAAAAGCAATTGGAAAACATAAAAGAGGGTAGCAATGTACTCGCTTGGGATAGCGTATAGATCTTGTTCAAATGATATAACAAAGCTCAAAGGATCAAGAGTTCAAGTGTTGAAGTGGTTCATAGTGTCTTGGATAAATATAATGTTTGTGTCGAAACTTGAAAACGAGAAATCAGATAGAATGAAGTATATAAACCACACAAGATTTGGATCTTGTATAATATGGTTCATATTACCTAACATTCTGATTTGGAAGCATTTCAAAAGGTTTTGGCTTGATACGGCTCGCTATAGTGGTTTACACCAACTAGGGGTTCGGATGGTAAAATATGTCCTATAACAAGTCTAATATGTCAAAACCAGTTTATTTAAGTTGTGAAATCAGTTTAGATGTCAAAATAATGTTCTTATATGTTTAAAACTAATTTATGTGTAAAAAGGGCATTTTCGGCATTTAAAAGAATACATAGTCGACTTGTCATTTGACTATCCATATGGTATGACCATAAGGTATAACCTCAGAGAGTTATTCCCTATGATATTATTGTAACACCCTAACCGCGTAAAAACAACAAACCGCGGCGGAAACGTCGGGAAGTCACGTTAACATATTGTTTCAACAACACGTGGTAATTAAAGTTATGTTTTAAAGAATATTGAAGATTCATAGTTACATTGTGACATCCCGGTTTTTAGGATAACTTAAACGCAATACTTGTCGAATAAATTATATGCTAAGTATTAAACGTGTACGAGTTAATGAATACGTGATGTGTGATTATGTGATTGTTTTAGTTATAAAATAATTATGGTAAATATGTACACGAACCGAACCGAACCGCGACACGAACCAAACCTTAAACTCAAACTATTCGGCCGCAAGATCAAACACAAACCGAACTCCTTGTGACTCTAGGAAACCTTAAACTCAAACTATTCGGCCACAAGATCAAACCCAAACCGAACCAACCCAAGTTCCTCGGCCACGAGCTCAAGCCAAAACCGTGATCTTCATCTCTCGCGCCTATAAATACAAACACATGCATGGGTCTTTCTTCACAACACACAAAACCCTAGCATCTAATCAGCCGTCGGCAGCTTCCGCTTGTTCCATTGATCGCGAGCAGCCGATCCTTCATCCCTTCAATCGCAAACAGCCCATCTCTTCCACTTGTTCACTTCCTCGATCACAAAACAGCCTACTACTTCTTCTCGGTCACGGATCTTCTCGGTCACAATTACTCTTGGTCATCGGTTCCTTATCTTTCTCACGGTTCGTTTACCTTATCATTAAAAGATTAGAATTTATCTTTTGATTACAAGATCATATTCGGATACATGTGTTTTGATTTTGTTGTTTTCGGATTGTATGATTGAATGAAAGGTTATGCTAGCCGAATTGTTAATAATGTTTGCAAGTGATGATTTTCGAAACCTGAGAATAATAGGCTATGTTTGTTTGTAAAAACTAGAGATGTTGATTAGGGTTTCCATGGATATGTTATATGTATTGATCTATGATTAGAAAAACCGCTTCTTGATCGCCTAGGTTAATAATATGGACGTTTATGCAATAGAATGCTGAAACAGGTTGCTGAGTAGTAGTTACAGCCGACTTCATCTGGCTGTAACTCGGTCATTAGTTGTTGAAAACCGGATTTTCTGATGTCTAGAACGTAGAGATTTGAATAACGAATCTAATGGCGCTGGATTCATAATTTTCTGAAGTCGTTTGATATTTTTAAGTGGCCAAATAAGTTCAGTAACTAAAGCTGTGAAAATCCTGAAATTTTGTTGGTTGTTTATCGAGTTGGATTTTATAATCAGTAGGGAGTCGAGTCATGAATTTTGTACAGAAACTAGGTATGGAAATTTCCGGGCAACTCCAACTGGAATTTTGTTAATTGGACGATCAGTGATTTTTAAATAAATTCTTCCGTGGACTGCAGTCAGAAAGCGACGAATCTGACTGCAGCCTAGTATATTAATATTTATGGTTAATTGGTAAAGATTTAGGACTTGGAAAATTTATATAAATTTCTACAGTATAAATTTCAACTGCTGTAAAATAATTGGAATTTTTGGAACGTTGGAACTATTTTATAAAAATCCTAGAAAACAGCTGAATTATGAGTATTAAGCTGAAATTTGATAACTTATGAGTGGGTGCACCAAAGTGTTACATGGATTGGATTATGATAAATTGTTTTGATTACTATGATCACATGAGGATACTTGCATGCATGTTTGATTGTTAGGTATGTTGTTTGTGTGTATCATTTTGTTCGTAAATTAAGTGTAGAATCTGTATTGGTGTGTTCACACACTGACTTGAAATCAATTGGTTTGTTAGGACGCAATTAGCGGTCCCATCCCTTACAACATCTTTGCTACACTAACCGAGCAACTAAAGGTGAGTTCACGGCCCCTAACTTTATCCGGTTTTTAAACAACAGGGGGAGAAACATGTATACACTCTTCAAACTCAATCTCTTTACGTTATACGAAATTAACGTCACATAACTATTCGGTAACTAAGTTGATGTTAATGTAATGTTATGGTCACTAAGCAGCTATATCACTTAAGTCCTCGTCAATCTCTCGGATTGTTAGTATTGGGTTTTAATAGCGGGGGAATTATAAGTAGTACTACTGGGCCCGACAAGCCCCATCCGAGCTAGTCGCGCTAGCCGACCGGGTATGGTCAACGGGTGAATAATTTGGCCTAACTTCGCCATGGTCAGTGATAAGCCTGGCAACACGGAGGCACAACAGTCAGCTTCGATCGCGAACTCTTACGTGACATAACTTTAGGCTAGCTACCTATATATGTTAACATTGAACTCAATTACGAAACAACTATATTATCCCGGGTTGAGGATAATGGAAACAACAACTATATTATCCCGGGTTGAGGATAATGGAAACAACAACTTATTATTCCGGGTTTGGAATAATGGAACCAATATCATTATTATTCCGGGTTTGGAATAATGGAACTAAATCGTTATCCCGGGTTAGGGATGACGGGGGAAACAAACTCATAACCGAACAAACGAATTTATGAAAACCTGTGAACTCACTCATCTTTAATGTTGACACTTGTTTCTTTACATGTTTCTCAGGACGCTAGGAGCTCTAGGTGCACTCACATGCATTGAACAAGACATCTTTTATCGAGTCTCATTTACAAATATTGATTTGGGTTTTTCATTTGTTTTGGCGTTTGTGTTGGCGCCCGTATTCTCTACTTATTTTATGCTTCCGCTCAACTTTAAAAACTAATGCTTCCGCCAAATATTGGTAACTAATCAAGACAATATAAAATCTACGACAAATGATTTTTGAAAACGTATTATCAAATCATATAGAGTCGTTCGACGTACTAGTGTTTCAGATTCTGGTTTGTTCACACGCCTCGCGGTAAAACTCCGCAAGTGGAAATTGAGGGTGTGACAGATTAGTATCAGAGCCACTAGCTATAGAGAACCAGGTTTGCATTAGAAGTAGACATAAACTATAGCTGAATACATGACACTAGACGTAGTTTGGCACCGAACTGTTATATCTTGTTATGCGATGTACCACAACTGTGTTATGTAGATTATGACTTCATAATAAGAAATGAAAACAACTCGTAACTAACTACACGACCTAACAGGCAATGTCATCATCATCATCGTCATCATCATCCGACAAACTAACACCACCAAGAGCGCCAGGAAAGGCACCTATGGTGGAACCCTTACCACCTTATGGCGTGGAGACACGCTCAGCTGCGAGGAAAAGGCTCGCTCTGGGGGAGGAGTCGTCATCACGCCCAACCATCGCTGTGCCGGTTGAACCGGTTAACCCTGTAGAAGTAGGAAATGACCTACTTAGAATCATGATACAGAAACAACAAGAACAGTTAGAAAGAATGCAGGAAACCATCCTAGCACAGGGATGGATGATCCGACAACTGACAGGTAAAACCGACTCGCTCGAGGAAGAGCAACATACGAGTAAGATAGCTCGTAACACCTTAGCCAGAGATCTGCGTGCTGAGCAGATAAGAGCCGACTGGCTCGAGGACAGAGTCCTGGAGAATAGTTGGAACATTCATGAGTTAGAGCAAAATCAAGCACCTGCACCAGCACCGGCCCCTCCAGTGCCGGTAGAGGAGGATCCGGAAGAAGATCCAGAGGAGGACCCTGAAGAGGATCCAGAAGAGGATCCAGAGGAGGACCCTGAAGAGGATCCAGAGGAGGACCCTGAAGAGGATCCAGAAGAGGACCCTGAAGAGGACCCGGAGGAGGACCCAGCTGTAGAAGCTGGAAATGCCGCGCAGGATGACGGCAACGACAGTGATTTGGGGGATGGAGACGTAGACGACTGACACGTCTCGCTTATTTTATTTACTTTCCTCCAATCTATTTATTTTCCCACTTGTGTGTAAACTTGAGACTTTATAGTAAATTCATATGTTTGATTTGCACTTTTGTAAGACGTTGAAATTTCAGTTAATCAAGTATTTCTTTTGACTATTTAATATATTGAGTTGACATAACTTGATAATTATTAAAGTACGAAGTAGGATAACTATATTGGATATATAGACTTATCGGGGTGTGTTTGTGTTGTGTTTCGAAGATCTAAATGGCAACTGGACGACGTGGAAACCTTAACTTGACGCCCGAAGAGCTAGCTGCCATGATTCAAGAGCACGTAAACGCAGCTTTAGCGGGTGTTCAGAACCAACCGGCAGGTAACCATTATTAAATATTCGTGTGAAAATCTAATAGTGAAGCTAGTAGAAATTCCTTGCTGACTACCTGTTCTCTGTCAGCAGGAGGGGGCTTTAACCCCTACAAGATGTTCCTCGACGCGAAACCAAGCAAATTCTCGGGGGCGGAAGGACCCATTGGACTGGTCCGCTGGATCGAAAAATCTGAGTCCGTATTTGAAATGTGCAACTGTCTAGAGGCCAACAAGGTCAAGTACGCAGCCTCAACACTAAAAGATGGGGCACTGACATGGTGGAATGCACAAGTCCAAACGCGTGGACTTATTGCTGCCAATGCAATGGCCTAGGCCGAGTTCAAGGCCCTAATCAAAGAGGAGTACTGTCCACGAGACAGAGTGCAACAGTTGGAGCAAGCCTTATGGAACCACAAGATGGTGGGATCTGAAATCGAAGCTTACACCGCAAAACATCATGACTTGGCATTTCTGTGTCCCGATTTGGCCAACACTGTGGAGAAAAGACTCGAGTTCTATCTTGGGGGTCTGGTCCCGGAAATTCAGGGTATGGTAATGGCTAGTAACCCTGTAACTAAACATCAAGCAATCCGATTGGCGCATAAACTCACCGATAAGGCGGTGGAACAAAAGAAGATGCCAGCACGGGGTACAACTGAAGTTGCCCCTGATAACAAAAGAAGGTTTGAAGACTCGTCTGCTCGACAGTCTTCGTCATCCCAGCCGCAACAGGGGAACCAGAAACGGTTCAATCATTACAACAGCCACCGGGGTCACCAAAATCAACCCGCCAACAACAACAACAACAACAACCAGAATGCAGGCGGCTATGTAGGTCGAAAGCCGCAGTGCAATCGCTGTAATCTTCATCATAACGGCCCTTGTGCCGGAAATCGCTGCCAACGATGTGGTAAGATGGGACATGCGACAAAGGATCGTCGTGGGGAAATCATGTCCCGACAGAATCAAAATCAACCCCAGGGTATTAACCGGGGATGCTATCAGTGTGGTAGCATCGCTCACTTCAAAAGAGACTGCCCACAGCTGCGTAACAACAACAACAATGGTGGGAACAACCACAACCACAATAACCACAACAACAATAATAACAACAACAATAATGGAAACGGTGGCACAGGAGGTGCCAAAGGTCGCGCATTTACATTGGGCCGCGGAGAGGCCAGAAACGACTCGAACGTGGTCACCGGTAAGTTTCCCCTTAATGAACATTTTGCTACTGTGCTTTTTGATACGGGTGCGGATAGGAGCTTTATATCTGAGTCTTTTAGGAAGAACCTAAATCCCACGCCTAAACCATTAGAGACCCCTTATGTTATAGAAATAGCCGATGGTAAATCTTAGATGTGACCCAAATAGTATCCGGCTGTCAACTCAAACTCGCAGGCCACACCTTTACCATTGATCTGATGATAACTACCCTGGGTTGTTTTGACGTGGTAGTCGGAATGGACTGGCTATCCGACGTCCGGGCCGAAGTTCTCTGCTTCGAAAAATCTATCCGTATTCCGCTCTCGAACGACGAAATCCTGACGGTACAAGGCGATAAGGCAAGCGCTGTCACCAACATCATCTCATACATGCAAGCGCAGAAGTATCTTCGGAGAAAGAACTCCTTCGCTTTACTCGCACTGATTACCGAACAGCCTAAGGACGAGAAACGCATGGAAAACATCCCTGTCGTCCGTGATTTTTCCGATGTATTCCCAGAAGAACTACCTGGCCTTCCACCCCATCGACAATTGGAGTTTGAAATCGAATTGGCAAACAAAACAACTCCTATCGCAAAGGCTCCATACCGCCTAGCTCCAGCCGAGCTGCAGGAGCTGTCTACCCAACTTCAGGAGCTATTAGAAAAAGGATTTATCCGACCAAGCGTTTCGCCATGGGGAGCTCCAGTCCTTTTTGTCAAGAAGAAGGACGGGACGTTCCGCATGTACATCGACTACAGGGAACTCAACAAGGTTACTGTCAAGAACCGATACCCGTTACCTCGCATCGACGATCTCTTCGACCAACTTCAAGGGTCAAGTTACTACTCCAAGATTGATTTACGGTCTGGTTACCATCAGCTACGCGTCAGGGAGGAGGATATCGCTAAGACGGCATTTCGTACTCGGTATGGCCATTATGAGTTCTTGGTCATGCCCTTCGGTCTCACCAACGCACCTACGGTGTTCATGGACCTCATGAACCGTGTGTGTAAACCATACCTCGACAAGTTTGTCATTGTGTTCATCGATGACATACTCATCTATTCCAAAAGTGAAGAAGAACATGCTGAACATCTACGATTACTGTTAGGATTACTTCAACGGGAGAAGCTATATGCCAAGCTTTCAAAGTGTGATTTCTGGATTCGGGAAGTTCAATTTCTTGGGCATATCGTAAATGAAAAGGGTATCCACGTAGACCCTGCCAAGATTGAAGCCATCAAAAACTGGGAAGCACCCAGGACACCGACGGAGATCCGCCAATTTTTGGGATTGGCTGGTTACTACAGACGTTTCATCGAGGGGTTTTCAAAGATCGCACAACCGCTTACTACCCTCACCCAGAAAGGCATCAAGTATGCTTGGGGTGACAAGCAAGAAGCAGCATTTCAATTGCTGAAGCAGAAACTTTGCAGTGCACCCATTCTGTCCTTGCCGGAAGGGACAGATGACTTTGTAGTATATTGTGATGCTTCCATTCAGGGGTTGGGATGCGTATTCATGCAACGCGATAAGGTCATCGTGTATGCGTCGCGACAACTGAAGGTTCACGAGAAAAACTACACGACGCATGACCTTGAATTAGGAGCAGTAGTGTTTGCACTTAAGATTTGGAGACACTACCTCTATGGAACGAAGTGCACAATCTTTACAGACCACAAGAGCCTCCAACACATCTTTGATCAGAAGGAGTTGAACATGCGACAGCGTCGCTGGGTCGAACTCTTGAACGATTATGAGTGTGCCATTCGGTATCACCCGGGTAAAGCTAACGTGGTAGCTGATGCCCACAGTAGGAAGGAACACTTGAAACCTCGTTGTGTACGAGCATTACAACTCACTATTCATTCGGGGCTACCCGAACAAATACGCGACGCCCAGTTAGAAGCAGTTAAGGAGGAAAACATCAAGGCCGAATCGGTGGGAAAAATGGAACGCGATTGGGAAGTAAAACCCAATGGAGCCCGGTATTTCATGAATCGCATATGGGTACCTCTCTACGGAAACCTCAGAGAGCTAGTCATGGATGAAGCTCACAAATCCCGATACTCTATCCATCCGGGTTCGGATAAGATGTATCAAGACCTTAAAGCTGCGTATTGGTGGCCCAACATGAAAGCCGATATAGCCACCTACGTGAGCAAGTGTTTGACTTTTGCAAAAGTCAAGGTAGAGTATCAAAAACCATCGGGGCTACTCCAACAACCTGAGATCCCAGTGTGGAAATGGGATCAAATCTCGATGGACTTCATCACTAAACTCCCGCGAACTTTGGGTGGTTGCGATACCATCTGGGTGATTGTGGATCGTTTAACTAAGTCCGCACACTTCCTAGCTATTAAAGAAACAGATAAGATGGAGAATTTGACTCGCATCTACATTAAGGAAGTAGTTTCTCGGCACGGAGTGCCAACATCCATCATCTCAGACAGAGATGCTCGCTTCACATCCAACTTTTGGCAGTTACTTCAGAAAGCGTTGGGAACACGCTTAGATATGAGCACGGCCTATCACCCTCAGACTGACGGTCAAAGTGAAAGGACCATACAAACCTTGGAAGACATGCTTGGGGCATGCGTCGTAGACTTCGGAAATAGTTGGGAAATCCACCTGCCTCTAGTAGAATTCTCATATAACAACAGTTATCATACGAGTATTTCGGCAGCACCGTTTGAGGCATTATACGGTCGTAAATGTAGATCACCGGTCTGCTGGGCAGAAGTCGGTGACAGTCAACTCACAGGTCCTGAGTTAATACTTGAGGCTACTGAAAAGATTGTACAAATCAGAAACCGCATGGCGGCGGCACGAGATCGACAGAAAAGCTACGCTGATCAACGACGCAAACCGTTCGAATTTCAATTAGGCGACCGCGTCCTACTAAAGGTGTCACCCTGGAAGGGTGTAATCCGCTTTGGAAAACGGGGCAAACTTAACCCACGGTACGTAGGTCCATTTATAATCTTGAAACGTATTGGACCCGTAGCTTATCAATTAGACCTTCCTGCCGAACTCAGTGGAGTTCACAACGTATTTCACGTGTCAAATCTGAAGAAGTGTCTATCAGATGAAACTCTAGTCATTCCATTGGATGAGATCCAAGTGGATGAACAACTGCACTTTGTGGAACAGCCTATCGAGATCATGGATCGTGAGATCAAGACTCGATGGCACAGCAAAATTCCGATCGTTAAGGTTCGTGGGGACTCTAAGCGTGGACCGGAGTTCACGTGGGAAAGAGAGGACCAAATGAAAAGCAAATACCCACACCTCTTCGCAACTGAGCAGCAAACTAACGATACCAGCAACTAAATTTTCGGGACGAAAATTCTTTCAACATGGGGATGATGTGACAACCTGGAAATTTCTCATACTTTCGCGTACCATTGTTAACTAAATCCTTGTGCATGGCACTTGGGAATCTTTGTGCATGGCACTTGGGAACTTCTTGTAACTTCGCGTACCATCATAAACGAACTAACTCTTTGTGCGTGGCACTCTAAACATGTACGCTACATTCTAAACCGCGTTTACTCAATTTTCGGGACGAAAATTCTTTCAACATGGGGATAATGTGACATCCCGGTTTTTAGGATAACTTAAACGCAATACTTGTCGAATAAATTATATGCTAAGTATTAAACGTGTACGAGTTAATGAATACGTGATGTGTGATTATGTGATTATTTTAGTTATAAAATAATTATGGTAAATATGTACACGAACCGAACCGAACCGCGACACGAACCAAACCTTAAACTCAAACTATTCGGCCGCAAGATCAAACACAAACCGAACTCCTTGTGACTCTAGGAAACCTTAAACTCAAACTATGCGGCCACAAGATTAAACCCAAACCGAACCAACCCAAGTTCCTCGGCCACGAGCTCAAGCCAAAACCGTGATCTTCATCTCTCGCGCCTATAAATACAAACACATGCATGGGTCTTTCTTCACAACACACAAAACCCTAGCATCTAATCAGCCGTCGGCAGCTTCCGCTTGTTCCATTGATCGCGAGCAGCCGATCCTTCATCCCTTCAATCGCAAACAGTCTATCTCTTCCACTTGTTCACTTCCTCGATCACAAAACAGCCTACTACTTCTTCTCGGTCACGGATCTTCTCGGTCACAATTACTCTTGGTCATCGGTTCCTTATCTTTCTCACGGTTCGTTTACCTTATCATTAAAAGATTAGAATTTATCTTTTGATTACAAGATCATATTCGGATACATGTGTTTTGATTTTGTTGTTTTCGGATTGTATGATTGAATGAAAGGTTATGCTAGCCGAATTGTTAATAATGTTTGCAAGTGATGATTTTCGAAACCTGAGAATAATAGGCTGTGTTTGTTTGTAAAAACTAGAGATGTTGATTCGGGTTTGCATGGATATGTTATATGTATTGATCTATGATTAGAAAAACTGGTTCTTGATCGCCTAGGTTAATAATATGGACGGTTTATGCAATAGAATGCTGAAACAGGTTGCTGAGTAATAGTTACAGCCGACTTCATCTGGCTGTAACTCGGTCATTAGTTGTCGAAAAACGGATTTTCTGATGTCTAGAACGTAGAAATTTGAATAACGAATCTAATGGCGCTGGATTCATAATTTTCTAAAGTCGTTTGATATTTTTAAGTGGCCAAATAAGTTCAGTAACTAAAGCTGTGAAAATCCTGAAATTTTGTTGGTTGTTTATCGAGTTGGATTTTATAATCAGTAGGGAGTCGAGTCATGAATTTTGTACAGCAACTAAGTATGGAAATTTCCGGGCAACTCCAACTGGAATTTTGTTAATTGGACGATCAGTGATTTTTAAATAAATTCTTCCGTGGACTGCAGTCAGAAAGCGACGAATCTGACTGCAGCCTAGTATATTAATATTTATGGTTAATTGGTAAAGATTTAGGACTTGGAAAATTTATATAAATTTCTACAGTATAAATTTCACCTGCTGTAAAATAATTGGAATTTTTGGAACGTTGGAACTATTTTATAAAAATCCTAGAAAACAGCTGAATTATGAGTATTAAGCTGAAATTTGATAACTTATGAGTGGGTGCACCAAAGTGTTACATGGATTGGATTATGATAAATTGTTTTGATTACTATGATCACATGAGGATACTTGCATGCATGTTTGATTGTTAGGTATGTTGTTTGTGTGTATCATTTTGTGCGTAAATTAAGTGTAGAATCTGTATTGGTGTGTTCACACACTGACTTGAAATCAATTGGTTTGTTAGGACGCAATTAGCGGTCCCATCCCTTACAACATCTTTGCTACACTAACCGAGCAACTAAAGGTGAGTTCACGGCCCCTAACTTTATCCGGTTTTTAAACAAAAGGGGGAGAAACATGTATACACTCTTCAAACTCAATCTCTTTACGTTATACGAAATTAACGTCACATAACTATTCGGTAACTAAGTTGATGTTAATGTAATGTTATGGTCACTAAGCAGCTATATCACTTAAGTCCTCGTCAATCTCTCGGATCGTTAGTATTGGGTTTTAATAGCGAGGGAATTATAAGTAGTACTACTGGGCCCGACAAGCCCCATCCGAGCTAGTCGCGCTAGCCGACCGGGTATGGTCCACAGGTGAATAATTTGGCCTAACTTCGCTATGGTCAGTGATAGGCCTGGCAACACGGAGGCACAAGAGTCAGCTTCGATCGCGAACTCTTACGTGACATAACTTTAGGCTAGCTACCTATATATGTTAACATTGAACTTAATTACGAAACAACTATATTATCCCGGGTTGAGGATAATGGAAACAACAACTATATTATCCCGGGTTGACGATAATGGAAACAACAACTTATTATTCCGGGTTTGGAATAATGGAACCAACATCATTATTATTCCGGGTTTGGAATAATGGAACTAAATCGTTATCCCGGGTTAGGGATGACGGGGGAAACAAACTCATAACCGAACAAACGAATTTATGAAAACCTATGAACTCACTCATCTTTAATGTTGACACTTGTTTCTTTACATGTTTCTCAGGACGCTAGGAGCTCTAGGTGCACTCACATGCATTGAACAAGACATCTTTTATCGAGTCTCATTTACAAATATTGATTTGGGTTTTTCATTTGTTTTGGCGTTTGTGTTGGCGCCCGTATTCTCTACTTATTTTATGCTTCCGCTCAACTTTAAAAACTAATGCTTCCGCCAAATATTGGTAACTAATCAAGACAATATAAAATCTACGACAAATGATTTTTGAAAACGTATTATCAAATCATATAGAGTCGTTCGACGTACTAGTGTTTCAGATTCTGGTTTGTTCACACGCCTCGCGGTAAAACTCCGCAAGTGGAAATTGAGGTTGTGACATACATTGTCTTGGAAATTAAAACAAACTAAATAAACTATTGTCTTTTATATTTTAAGGCACGAAGTCCACGTCCGATCCTAAGTGAGCATGCATCAACATCAAGCATTGTTCCCTGAAACATATGTGAAAACGAGTCAGCAAAAATACGGCGAGTACATATTTTTGTGAGTGTGTCAAATTCATGGCCATGAATATGTATTTGCAATACCTCGTCAGACTACTAGAGTCGTTAATTAAAAACCGTGTTATTAAAAGGTATTTGGTATTGCAATGATAACTAACCAACTAAAACAAGTTAGTTATAGTTTATAAAAGACTTGTAGCCATGAATCTTTACCAAAACATTTGTTTTGTATATTCGAGTAGTAACTCATCTTGAAGAAACTTTCTATGGTTTATATCTTTAATTGAAAATCATTGCGTGTGATTGTTTGAAAACCTTTGTTTCAAGTGATGCAAATAAGCCACGAATGTAATACGATAAAAGCACTTATATATAGGAAGTACCAACGGCGTATCCACCATGCTTTTATCACATTACACACATACCGATATCTAAGTCACTTACCATAACCCGATCGTCCATTGTTTGTGTCACAAACCACTCGTCCATTGTTCGTGTCATAAACCAATTGTTCATCGTCCGTGTAAACAAATCGCCCTTATTTTAATTGTGAAAACTTTCGGTCGTTTTGGTGAATACATTCAAACCTTTGTTGACTCATCTATACCACCAAAGGGTATCTTTAAATTGCAATAACAAACCACCAAAGGGTTTGTTAAAGTAAACAGTTTTGGTCGTTCCCCAAATTTCCCCACAAACACTGGGAACCTTGGTAACAGGATTATCAGTCCTATGGTACCATAACTTACTACTGGTCGGCTTGGCCAGAGCTAATGAATGTTATTCGTGTCATTTGTATAACGCACCAACAAGTTCGTTCACATTATTGAAATCGTCGTGTTTATATAAACAATAGCATTTGTAATTTTGAAAACTTGAAAACAATTTAGCACATATGAATCACCCCAAAATATTTGAAAAACATAAAAGAGGGGAGCTATGTACTCACTTGGGGTTGCAAAATAACCTTGAATCAAAGATTAAACAAGCTCAAACGTCTGAGAAATCAAGCGTGTCCTAAAATCGGATAACTATATAAATGTCGGGACTTTAATCGGCGGATCGGATAGAATGAGGTCTTGTAAACCAAATGAGTTTTGGTACTCATATGAAATGGTATAACAAAGTCTACATTCTGATTTGAAAAGGATTCCTAAGTGCTTTTGACCCGTTATGATTCGTTAAGGTAGTTTACGCTACGTTAACGGATCATTTACGTAAATACGTGTTCGGATGGTTGGATATGTGTTATGATAAGTATTATTTGCCAAAATATGTTTAGTAATGTTATAACATCATTGTATATGGCAAAACGTTGGTTACATAGGCTAAAATTGTTTTATGTGCAAAAAGGGCGTTTTGGTCATTTATGAAGGCATAACTAGCGACTTAACATCATACTAACCAAACGACGCGAACATAAGGTATAACCTCAGAGGGTTATTCCCTATACAACTATGGTCACATATATGTGTTTGGTCGGATCCTAAGATCGACCAAACGGGTCGGATTCGAAAGTCAAAGCGGTGGTCAAGACCGCTCGACTTACGACCATAAATAAGCACTAAACTAAAAGTGACGAGTTAGACATGTCAAATATGTCTAATTAAGTTTATAAAACTGATTTAGTATCACCCGAAAATAGTTCCGTCGTATAATGCGCATTTTGCACATTATTGACCGAAACTTTGACTCGTCACTACAACTAGTAAACGTGGTAATCAGTAGGCATGATCGCTAAGGCCCATAACCATCGTGATTACGATCACGTTGCAAAGTTCAATTGAACTTTGTTTTGACCAATTAATGGTCAAAGCCGAAAGTCAAACACTGTTTGACTTTTAGCTTGAAATAGCTAAAAGCAATGAAAAAGACTAAGGATGAGATCTTACTTGTGTTTAGGAACACCCAAGATCTCAAAGAACTCAGTAGGAGGCTTCCAAAAAGATAGAAGCAAGCTCCAAGAGTATGGGAGGAAGAAGACGGGAATAAGCAAGGAGAAATGGTGAAGATCCAGCCTATTTATACTAATCTTGGAGCTCCCAAATCATGCCGAGTGTTGATCCAGGTGTTAAGGCATGGATTAGTGTCCCTCCAGGTGTCTAATGTAGGTTAAAGGTGGCATAGATCGCGACTTGGTGGCCAAGGAAGTTAACAAGAAGCTGCCACCTTGATTTTAAGAAGGTTCTGAGCTAGGGCCCTTACGGACCGTATGGAGTTTTGCCTTACGGTCCGTAAGGTGCTTGCAGGGGCAGAAGTTTTAAAAAATTGGCAGAAATGGCCCCTGAACTTGCAAAAGCATGATTTTACCATACCGAAGCCCTCGAAACTTATTTCTAAGTTATTTAAAGGGTATTTAGGGTATGTTTAGCTTATTTCATCGTTCCGGAGTGTACGTCGCATTAAACTGATTACGTTTGCGTAAAAGTTTGCGATTTTACTTCCAGAAGTTGTTTAAGAGTTCGGAATCATGCAAGAATTGAATACGTGCAAGTGTCATGATAAAAATACAATCTCGTAAATAAAACACAAAAAT
This sequence comes from Scalesia atractyloides, assembly GCA_947069175.1. Classification (NCBI taxonomy): domain Eukaryota; kingdom Viridiplantae; phylum Streptophyta; class Magnoliopsida; order Asterales; family Asteraceae; genus Scalesia; species Scalesia atractyloides. The sequence continues at coordinate 48,799,087 of CAMTDV010000004.1, read as the reverse complement.
TTCATTGATTTATAATTCGTTCAGAATCGTTACACGATCGATTCACCACAAATGTCACAGTCTCCCCTACTTTAGGAAATTTCGTCCCTAATTTAATTCGAGGAAACTTGTGGAAACAGATGTGGGTATTTCGATTTCATTTGATCCTCTCGTTCCCAAGTAAATTCTAGGCCACGTTTGGATTCTCAACAGACTTTGACTATTGGAATTCGTCTGCGCTTGAGTTTCTTGACTTCATGGTCCAAAATCTCCACAGGTTTCTCGACAAAGTGCATAGTGTCATCAACATGAATTTCGTCGAGAGGGACGTGAAGATTTTTATCTGCTAAACACTTCTTTAAATTAGACACGTGGAAAGTTGGGTGAACGTTCCCAAGTTTAGGAGGTAGCTCAAGTCGGTAGGCCACCTTTCCGATTCTTTCAACGATCTTGAATGGTCCAACGTATCGTGGTGCAAGTTTTCCTTTCTTTCAAAATCTGACCACTACTTTTCAAGGGGATGCCTTGAGTAGGACATGATCACCGACTTGGAATTCCAAGGGCTTGCGTCGCTTGTCTACATAACTCTTTTGACGGCTTCTAGCTGTCAGAAGGTTATCGCGTATTTTCTTGACTTTATCTGTTGTCATGAATAAGTTCAGGTCCAGTAAACGTAGACTCTCCAACTTCATTCCAACAAATAGGTTAACAACATTTTCGACCGTATAAAGCTTCGAAAGGCGCCATGTTAATGCTGGCGTGATAACTATTGTTGTAGGAGAATTCGATCAACCGCAGATGCGAATCCCAACTACCACCAAAGTCGATCACACACGCTCTAAGCATATCCTCCAACGTTTGAATTGTTCTCTCAGTTTGTCCATCCGTTTGAGGATGATAAGCAGTGCTCAGACTTAGTTTGGTTCCCATAGCAGTTTGCATGGTCTTCCAAAAGTGAGATGAGAACCGAGCATCTCTGTCAGATATGATGTCCAAAGGAACACCATGACGAGATACAATCTCATCGACATAGATCTTGGCGAGTTTGTCAACAGAGTAATCCTCACAAATTGCCAAAAAGTGTGCTGACTTTGTTAGACGATCAATGATTACCCAAATAGCATCATGACCTCTAGGTGTACGCGGTAGTTTTGTGATGAGATCCATCGCAATGTTCTCCCACTTCCATATCGGAATTTCTGGTTGTTCGAGCAATCCAGATGGGCATTGGTGTTCAGCCTTGACTTTAAGATAAGTTAGGCATTTTGATACATACAAGGCAATGTCTTTCTTCATATACGGCCACCAATACTGGGTACGAAGATCCTTGTACATTTTGTCTGCACCAGGATGGATTGAATAACGAGACTTATGAGCTTCGTCCATCAATAAGGTGTGAAGGTTGTCTTGATTTGGAACCCACAAACAGTTCAAATAATAGAATAATCCATTGTCTCTCGTTTCGAGTTGAAACTCAAGTTGATGTGGTAATTCACTACCCATCATGCCTTGTGTAGCACAAGTACGCTGAGCTTGAAGGATACGTGTCTGGATATCGGATTGAATTTGAACACAATGAAGCTTGACACGTTCCTTATGACTAAGCGCATCAACCATGACATTCTCCTTACCAGAATGGTAGTGAATCTCGCAATCGTAGTCGTTTAAAAGTTTGACCCAGCGTCGTTGTCTCATGTTCAGCTCCTTTTGATTGAATATATGCTGGAGACTTTTATGGTCCGTGAAAACGACGCATTTCGTACCATAAAGGTAGTGTCTCCAAATTTTGAGGGCAAAAATACAGCACCTAACTCAAGATCATGAGTCGTGTAGTTCTTCTCGTGGACTTTCAATTGTCTTGACGCATAGGCTATGACTTTATCTCGTTGCATGAGAACACAACCAAGGCATAGGTTCGATGCGTCACAATAAACAACAAATCATCGTTGCCATCGGGTAAGAATTGAATAGGAGCATCCAGAGCTTTTGTTTCAGAGTTTAGAAGGCTTCCTCTTGTTTGGGTCCCCACTCAAAAGGCTTATTCTTTTGAGTCAAAGCGGTGAGGGGAACCGCGATCTTTGAGAAGTTCGCAATGAATCGACAGTAGTATCCAGCAAGATCAAGAAATGAGCGAACTTCTGTGGGAGTAGTGGGTGTGTTCCAATCCTTAATTGCAGCGATTTTGGAAGGATCCACATAAATACCTTGCTCGTTGACTATGTGTCCCAAAAATTGAACTTCTTTTAGCCAAAACTCGCACTTAGAGAATTTGGTATAAAGTTGTTCTTTCTTTAGTAGTTCCATAGTTAATCAAAGGTGTTGTTCATGTTCGGCTCGAGGCTTGGAATAAATAAGAATGTCGTCGATGAAAACAATGATGAACTTGTCCAAATAAGGTTTACAAACCTGATTCATCAAGTCCATGAAAACAGCTGGAGCATTTGTCAAACCGAAAGGCATGACGGTAAACTCGTAATGGCCGTATCTCGTGCGGAAAGCAATCTTGGGAATATCTTCCTCGAGCACACGAAGTTGATGATACCCAAAACGTAGATCAATCTTTGAAAAGTAACTAGCACCTTGTAGCTGATCAAAGAGATCATCAATGCGAGGTAGGGGATATCGATTTTTGATCGTGAGTTTGTTGAGCTCACGATAATCGATACACATACGAAAATATCCGTCCTTCTTTTTCACAAATAGGACAGGAGCACCCCAAGGTGAATTGCTCGGATGAATGAATCCTTTATCAGATACTTCTTTAAGCTGTTTCGATAACTCTTGCATCTCAGATGGTGCAAGACGCTAAGGAGATTTAGCAATAGGGTTGGCACCAGGTACTAGATCAATGCGGAACTCGACTTGACGTACAGGAGGTAAACCAGGTAATTCTTCAGGGAACACCTCAGGATAATCACGAACAATGGGGATATCCTGAACAGTTTTGCTTTTGCCTTTCTCCTCTACAATATGTGCCAGGAAGGCAACATAGTTCTTTCGTAGGTATTTTCGGGCTTGTTACAGGTCATGAGTTTAAGATTACTAGTGGGTTTCTCTCCACGAACTTCTAAGATTTCACCAGAGGGAAGAGGTACTCGAACTATCTTGTCAAAACAAATAACTTCGGCATGATGCTTGGTTAGCCAATCCATTCCTATGATGATGTAAAAAACTCCCGAGTTGCATTGGTGTGAGGTTAATGGCGAAAAGGTGGTTATTGAGGTTCAATTGGCAATCACGAATGACATAATCTAGTTTAAGAGGTTCGCCACTAGCTATTTCGACTGTCAAGGGCTTTCCTAGTTTAGTTCTTGGCATTGAAAGAAATGGTTCAAAAGCTAAGGACACGAAACTCCTATCGGCACCCGAATCGAAAAGAACAGAAGCAGGATGATTGTTGACAAGGAACGTACCGTTAACAACTTCGTTATCAGCACGAGCCTCTTTGGCGTTATTGTTGAATGCTCGTCCACGAGCTTGATTGGCATTGGCTAATTTCGGGCAATTGTTCTTGTAGTGGCCCATCTCACCGCATTTAAAACATGACCCAGGTGGAAAGTGAGGTCGAACGGGATTTGCTTGGGGTTGGACAGGGTTCTGTGCAGCTTGGTTTGGAACAGATCGATAGACGTTGTCCAAGTGACCAAATCTTCCACAAGTCGTACATTGACGACATGGTTGATGAACTTGGTGGTGACCGTTGCACCGATTGCATAACGGTGCAGTACCAGCATAAGGTTTCTTCACAGGAGGTTGAGCTGGTTGGTTTTGAGGAGCTTGATTGGGTTGAGCGGCTGGAGCGGGTTTTGTAGTAACAGCGAAGTTCTAAGAAGCCTTACGCTTCTTTGATCAAGGCTCGTCTTTGTTTCCCTTTTATTTCTCATGAGTGGTTTTGGTGGATGATTTCTTATTGCCTTTGCGATGAAGATTACCCTTTTTGACCTGAGACTCAGTCAAAGTTGCAACTAGCTCAATGGCCTGTTGGACAGTGGTTGGGTTACTTCCGGTAACAATGTCCTGAATAGGATCAGGCAAACCATCGATATATTTCTCGATCGCCTTATCCAAAGGCGTCACCATCGATGGACGGAGTAAACTCAACTCCTCGTACCGGTCAATATAAGCACGATGCTCACCACTATCCTGTTTGAGGTCATGGAATTCGTTTTCGAGTGCCCTCTACTCATGACGAGGACTGAATTCTTTCATCATCAGATCCCTAAGCTCTTCCCATGTTTGAGCTAAGGCTACATTAGCACCTCTGTCTCTCATAATACCATTCCACCATGTAAGAGCTCTCTTTTTTAATACGCTCGACGCAAACTCAACTTTTCGCTCGTTTGGGCATTGCACATGACAGCAAGTACTTTTGAGGCTCTCAAACCATTGCAATAGCCCAGTAGCTCCCACAGACCCAGAAAACGAGAGTGGTTTAACCAAACAAAATTGTTTATAGTTGCACGGAGCTGGTGCATTGTTATTGTTATTGTTGTTCGCTTGATTATGTTGGGTCACGAGATTTGGGAGTACAGCAACAATTTGCTAAGCGACAATGGCTGCCATTTCGGCATTTTGAGTTGTATCACATCTAGGAGACATTCTAAAAGAAAACATGAAGGAAGATATGTGAGATTGATATAAATCAAGAGAGGTGTTGAAAATATCGACGAAAAAAGGATGGTGGTTATTCGTTCGTTTCTCAAAACAAACAAATGACACACGATGACTAATCAAAGTAAATGGGTATTTATAATGCATCGCGAAGACATGCTTTAGCCTATAAGTGGATACTCACCCCAATAGTTCCCAGGTAAGAGTGACTGGTCCGATAAAATAGATTTGTACGAACACTCTAACCTTGGACATAAAACTCAGGGTACAGGCACCCACCCTTCCTGATTGCATGTGTTCACATTAATAAAACCCAAACTTTGACGAGATTTTGAAAACTTAGAAGGCTTAAAGCCAAAAACAAATCATTTCAGGATAGATGATTGATTTTCAAAATGAGTTTGTAATTTTTGAACTTGTTTTGGTAACCACCGAAGGATAGGTGGTAGGATTGTATTTTATGAATCTAAACGCAAGTAAACTCGCGTTAGGGTCCTAGGAAGGTTATAGTCTAGGTCAAAGCATTACTAATAACCTAATTCCCTATAACCAGTGCTCTGGTACCAATCTGTAACACCCCGATCGCATAAAAACAACATACCACGGCGGAAACATCGGGGAGTCACGTTAACAGATTGTTTCAACAACACGTGGTAATTAAAGTTATGTTTTATTGAATATTGAAGTTTCATAGTAACATTGTCTTGGAAATTAAAACAAACTAAATAAACTATTGTCTTTCATATTTTAAGGCACTATGTCCACATCCGATCCTAAGTGAGCATGCATCAACATCAAGCATTGCCAGCAAAAATATGCCGGCGAGTACATAGGTTTTGTGAGTGTGTCAAATTCATGGCCATTAATATGTATTTGCAATACCTCGTCAGACTACTAGATTCGTTAATTGAAAACCGTGTTATTAAAAGGTATTTGGTATTACAATGATAACTAACCAACTAAAACAAGTTAGTTATAGTTTATAAAAGACTTGTAGCCATGAATCTTGACCAAAACAGTTGTTTTGTATATTCGAGTAGTAAACCGTCTTGAAGAAACTTTGTATGGTTTATATCTTTAATTGAAAATCGTTGCGTGTCATTGTTTGAACACCTTTGTTTTAAGTGATGCAAATAACGCCACGAATGTAATACGATAAAAGCACTTATATATAGGAAGTACCAGCGGCGTATCCACCATGCTTTTATAACATCACAATGTCTGGGAGTACAGCAGCCAAATTCTGGGCGATCATTGCTGCCATTTCAGCATACCAAGTAGCGCCACGGTGACGAGACATATTGCAGCTACAGTAAAAACAAATTAGGTGAGATTTCGTAAGATTGTTATAAGTTTAAAACACCATAGTAAATTGAAAATTTGGATTTGGCATTTGTTAAAAAGATCGTGTTCTTGTCCTTGGGAAAATTAGTGTTGTAAATTTTTTCTTGAAAATTGCTTGAAAATAAACTTTTGTTATATTTTCCGATAAGAAAACACAAACCAAATTAATGGTTTGTGTTATAAATTCTTTACCATTTAAAATTTTATTATTTTTTAAGATAAAAACTTTCAATCTATTTTTAGTTGGTATTTTTAAAATAAAGAAACTTTTGTGGATTTTATTTGAAAAATCTCATCCAAATGATAAAAAATTTGAAAATTTTGAAGGTCAAAAACTTGTAGTGGAAAATAGAGTAGGATTGTAAAGTGTCGTGAGATGAAAATGAAATTCGTTTCGTGTGTGTTGAATATTGTCGTAACATATTACCGAAGGTAACATGTCGGAGTATTGTCATACAGGTAGTAGTAAATCGTTGGACTGATCAAGGTAGATGGGTTTTCATAATGTTTCGAGAAGTCATGCTTTAGCCTATAAGTGAACACTCACCCTAAGAATTCCCAGGGAGAGTGACTGGTCCGATAATGCGGATTTGTACGAACGCTCTAGCTTTAGATAGAAAACTCGGGGTACAAGCGTTCACCCTTCTAGATTGCATGAGTTCACATTAATAAACCCAAGATTTCGACGAAAATGTTTGAGAGCAAAACATTTTGAAAAATCCTTTTTTATAACTTGTTTGAGATAAATAAGTCGAGAAATATTCTTGATAAAAACTTTTTGAGAAAGTGTTTCGATAAACCTTTTGATAAATTGTTTAAGATAATTAGATTGAGAAACATTTTGTTGAGTGCATTTGAGGAAACATTTTTAACGAAAAAGTTTGTGAAAATATTTGAGAAATACTCCGTTGAAAATATTTTGAAAGAAAAACATTTTGGGAAATTCCTTAAGGCATATGCCTAAGGATTTAAGATAAACCATCTAAGGATAGATGATTTGTGAATCATAGAGTAGTTGTGGCACGAGTAAGGATAAGGATTAGGATAGAAATCCTAAGTCTACTCGTTGTCTTCTGTTTAAAGAAGTCTAAAGCCCGGATGTATTCCTATGTGTATCATGCTTGAATAATCATCAACCTGAAACATAGTTTTGTTGGCCAAATAAATGGCTAAAGGTTTTGTATTGCAATTCTTTGACAACTACGAGAATTGCCAATTGTAAATCAACTCGTTTTAGCCAAGGAATGGCGAAAAGTTAACTTTGCAATACATTAACTTGATTATGAAAGTTGTGATAAAAGAGTTTAGTATATGGCATTATGATCATTACTAAATAATTTTCATGCTTTTGAAAAATTGTACTTTGTTCTTTGTGACCATATTGAAATCGTCCATAACTTGTAAGTATGTTATTAAAATTCAGTCAAGGATTTCGATAACTATACTGTAATTAGTCATAACTCGTGTGAGTAGTAATTGAAATCAATTAATGATTTAATATAATACTAAATATCCTTCTAAGAATCTATCATACAAATCATGAAAGGATTCTTTAAGGATTTAGATATCGAACATTGAAATCAGTCGTACACAAAATCCTAAAGTGACTCGAATAACGCTACAATAGTAATGCAATAAGAACACTTATATATAGGAAGTACCAGCAGTGTATCCACCATGTTCTTATGGTATTACACTTGTTTCGTTATCCTAATCACAACTAACCACATAAGTACATAATCGTCAACTTGTCAATTGTCTCGTCAAGTACGCATTAAAGTACACAGAATCCAATCATGGACTACCAATTATTACTTTAAACATCCCACAAATATCTAACTATAAAGATAGGTAGATGTAAAGGGAATTATTTCTTGTCACTTGTCTCGTCAAGTTGTCTTGTCAAATACGCATTAAAGTACACAGAATCCATTCAAGGACTACCAATTAGTACTTTAAACATTCCACAAATATCTAACTATAAAGATAGGTAGATGTAATGGGAATTATGTCTTGTCACTTGTCTCGTCAAATATGCATTAAAGTACACAGAATCCAATCAACGACTACCAATTAGTACTTTAAACATTCCGCAAATATCTAACTATAAAGATAGGTAGATGTAATGGGAATTATGTCTTGTCACTTATCTTGTCAAATTGTCTTGTCAAATCATAATCCTGATGGTGATTTGGATAAGGCTACAAAGGGTAATACAATAAATAACTTATATATAGGAAGTACTAGCGGCGTATCCGCCATGTTCTTATTGTATTACTCTAGTTTCGTTATCTAAATCACCAAAAATTCTACACATATCGTTACTTGTAAAGTACTTCTTAGAAATCTCGCAATAAAGATAGGAAGATTTAAGAGTGTACTTCAAACATCCTTTGAGAATCTAACTATGAAAATAGAAAGTTCCTACAAGGATATAGGCCCTGAAAGACCTCTTTAACTGTCGTGTCATCAATTGTCGTGTTGCATAATCGGAATTAATACATAAAAGCACTTAGTAAATACATACATGCCATACATTTGAGAAAAATCGGTTACACATATGAATCAACCCAAAAGCATTTGGAAAACATAAAAGAGGGTAGCAATGTACTCTCCAGGGATAGCGTATAGATCTTGTGCAAATGATATAACAAAGCTCAAAGGATCAAGAATTCAAGTGTTGAAGTGGTTCCTAGGGTATCGGAAATATAATGTTAGTGTTAAACTTGAAAACGAGAAATCGGATAGAATGAAGGATATAAACCAAAGAAGAGTTGGATCTTGTATAATAGGGTTCATATTACCTAACATTCTGATTTGGAAGCATTTCAAAAGGTTTTGGCTTGATACGGCTCGCTATAGTGGTTTACACCACTTTAACAGGTCATAAACGTAACTAGGGGTTCAGATGGTAAAATGTGTCCTATAACAAGTCTAATATGTCAAAAACCAGTTTATTTAAGTTTTTAAATCAGTTTAGATGTCAAAATAATGTTAGTATATGTTTAAAACTAATTTATGTGTAAAAAGGGCATTTTCGGCATTTTAAAGATTACATGGTCGACTTGTCATTTGACTATCCAAATGGTATGACCATAAGGTATAACCTCAGAGAGTTATTCCCTATGATATTATGGTCACAATAATGGTTTTGGTCGGATCCTAAAGTTGACCAAATGGGTCAGATTTGAAAGTCAAAGTGGTGGTCAAACCGCTAGGCTTTTTGACTCTAAATAGGCATTTTAACAAAGGCGAATAATTTAACATGTTGCGACATGTCTAAATAAGTTTATAAAAGTATTTTGGCATCAAAACAACCTGTTTTGATACCCGAAAACAGATCCGTTGCAAAATGCGCAAAAATCAAATTTTGACCGAAACTTTGACTTGTCAAAATAACAAGAAATTGTGGGAATCAGTAGGCATGATTTTTAGGGATCATAACCACCTTGATTACCATCATATTGCAAAATAGCCCCTGAAGTTACAAAAGTGTGATTTTGCCATACCAAAGCCCTCAAAACTTATTTCTAAGTTATGTGAATGATATTTAAGGTATGTTAGGCTTGTGTTCTTCTTCCGGAGTGTGCGTCGCTGCGAGAATCGGCAGACTTTAGTAGTTTGTCGTAATTAGTCCCTGTGATCAAATAAGCTTGTTTTTGACACATCAAACCCTCCAAAACTTATTCCTAAGTTATGAAAAGGTTATTTAGGGTGTGTTAAGCTTGTGTCACTATCTCGGAGTATACGTCGTGTTAAACGGCCTTCGTTGGCGTACCGGTTTACAGTTTCGCTTATAGAAACTGTATAGGAATTTGAAATCGATCAAGGATTGAATATGTGAATTTGTTTTTGAAATAAACTCGTTTTGAATCTGTAAAATTATTAAAATGTCTCAGGTGTCACACCCGAGAGCTTGGTACGAGACGTTATCTCAACATCTTGTTGGAAACGACTTTACAAGAGGCATAGTGGATAGTACATTGTTTACCAAAGAAGTCGGAAGTCATCTAATCATCGTACAAATCTATGTGGATGATATCATCTTTGGTTCAACAGGTGATAGTCTTTGCAAAGAATTCGAGAAGATAATGAAGAAGAAGTTCGAAATGTCTTCTATGGGCGAAATAAAATTCTTCCTCGGGTTACAAGTTGATCAGCTACCACACGGCATATTCATTCTTCAAACCAAATATGTTCATGATATTCTGAAGAAGTTTGAAATGGATAGCTCGAAGCCGCTTTCTACTCCTCTTGCACTGAATCACGGGATTTGCATTAACGAAACAGGAACTAAAATGGATGATCCGCTCTATCGGTCGATGATAGGATCTCTTATGTATCTGATGGCATCTCGCCAGATATCATGTATCCTACCTATATTTGCGCAAGATATCAGTCCAGTCCCAGAGTATCTCACATGTAGATAGTCAAGAGAATATTCCGTTACTTGAAGCGATGTCCAAGCACCGGCTTGTGGTATCCAAAGATCGATAATATTGATCTGACGGGTAATGCTGATTCTGACTTTGGGGTGGATAAGCTGAATTTAAAGTCTACGATGGCTGGTTGCCAACGCTTCAGAACTAGATTAGTAACGTGGCAATGCAAGAAACAAACCACGGTCTCTCTCTACTTGTGAGGCAGAATACATTTCTGCTTCCAGCTGTTGTTCACAAATCTTATGGATTCAACAATAGATGAGGGACTTTGGATTGCAATTTCTTGATACGCCTTTATATGTAGACAATAAGGCTGCAATCAACATAACCAAAAATCTTGTTAATCACTTTCGAACTAAACACATAGAAATTCGTTATCACTTCATTCGTGACTGCTACTAAAAGAAGTTGGTGCGAATAGAAAAAATCCACACTGATGAACAAAAAGCTGATTTTTATACCAAAGCTTTTCCTTTAACAAGATTTAAATATCTAATGAGGCTTAACGGTATTAAAAATTTGTCGACAGGTGCGGAGGCAGAGGTTGAATATGGATCGGACGACGAGTTCACGTGATCCACATTGGTTTGTTTAGCTTTTAGATTAGTATTTTTTAAAAACTAAAATGAAAAAATATGTTTTTGATTTTAGGGGGAGAAATATTTGAGAAAATACAAAAACATATGAAAAAAAATCAAAAAGTACAAAAACAATGAAAAAGACAAAAAGGATTTTGTGTAAAAAAGGAAATGATAGTACATCAGTGGACTATCACAGTATGCTAAAGAATTGTAAAGTTTAAAATGTAATAAATAAGTCTTACTGTGGATGTGTCGATAGGCTTTACACGTTCAGTAAATTGTTTATGGGATATAAACTAAATTTTACAACTGCTTAAACTTGTGGCTTAACATCTCTCGGATATATGGACTTAGTACTCCAAAATTTCGTTTGAGAGATTGCCTGATTCTGAGATACGAGGTCTTTATAGATAGTTGATATCTGGGGTATTATACAAGTTCTTCTGATTTTGCGGAAGCAATAGCGTAGAACTTCTATAATACTTTTGCTAAAAACCCTAAACTGCGTGCAAACTTGAAAGAATCAAAAGATCTAATCATTTGTAGTACTTAAAAGATTCCTTAATTGGAACACACCTTAAAGTCGAACCTTCATCTCTTTGTCGATACGGTGGTATTAACCTGAGCTCTCAAGGCTTCGCATTAACCCATATACAGATATCAATTATGCTATACTCACCTACAAGATGAAATTTAGGGAATCTTGATACGGGAGTATATTCTGAGATGGGAACCATAGTTGAGTCAAGTTTCATAATTCTATCTAAGATATCTTGGAACAATTTAGAAATGTGTTAAAGTTTAAAAGGACAAACATATTGACAATCTAGGTAAACAAGTTTAAAACTTGAAGTCATCAAAAGGTCAACGATACTGATGATATGTCTCAAACAACTGATATGATCCTTAGACACGAATTCAAAAAATATGTTTGTACATAGCTTACTTGCTTTACAGATTAAAACCAAAAAGATTTTCAGTGTGTTTTAGCATAAACCTTCAAAAATACAAAAAGATTTTATTTCTACATTAGTTTTTACAAGCCAATGTTGGAAAACGGATCTTCAAAGTCTGGTAAGGTGCTAAACTGGTGGAAATCTAATTGACAACGGGCTGGGAGCTAATCTGTAATATCTGATAAGCAAAACGATTAAAAGTTCATTAATATGAAACTTTAATTTGAGAAAAACCAACAGTTTGTTCATATCGGGTCGAACCGAGGTCATTAACTTGGACTCGGCAGACAAATCGGTTAACCAAGGTTATTAACTTGGACTTGGTCAACTTAGTGAATTGTTAAAACTGGTAAAAATTGAAAAGTTCAGGGTCAAAATTGAAAATTTTGAAATAGTTAATTTTGAGTTTGATCAAGTTCGCCCGAACTTGTTCTGGGTATGAGAAAACTGATTTGATATCAAGTTCGCCCGAACTTGTTTGTGCTTAAATTGAAGTAATCAACAAGTTCGCCCGGACTTACTGATCTTCATTGATTGTTGTTTGACAAGTTCGCCCAGACTTATTACCTATATATAAAACCTAAGTTCGCCCGAACTTCATTACTTGTTCTCTGAAACACAGAAGCGAACTTAGGTGATCTTGAGCGAACATCAAAATTGCACATTTTAAGTCGAATTGCTGCCAAAATTGAACCTGATTATTAGTGACTAGCACACTAATCATCATGGCACATGTATTAATTCGAAGAATGAACCGTAATTTGATCAAGTTTGAGTGTTTTAGATCTGAACTTATTGATAAGACTTGAATAAGGACGTTTAAGGACAAATTGGACCATAAAATCTGTTAAACAAAGATAATCGTTCTTAATCATGGCTTTAATTTGATCCAGAATGACTTGAACATGCTGTTGCAGGACTTGAATGAAAACGATGACAAGTTCGCCCGAACTTGTCAATTGGTTCTTTGAACCAAGTTCGGCGTAACTTGTCCTCAATTGTTAAAATGATGAATATCTCACAAGTTCGCCCGAACTTGTTTGATAGTTTCACAATTCATGAGTCTTTGACAAGTTCGCCTGAACTTGTCTGAACAGTTTCAAATGCATAAGACTTTAACAAGTTCGCCCGAACTTGTTTCATAATCAATCAAAATGGTTTGTCAAGTTCGCCCGGACTTGATGTAATTTTGATGTTTAAATGTTTACCAAGTTCGCCCGAACTTGATGTGAAATTGTATGAAAATTGTTAAAAATTGCTAATTTTGTCTCAATTCTCGTGTTTGCAGAATATCCAGCTTTCTTTCAACAAGTTTCACAACACATGTGTCACGCTTGATAAGACGGTTTTTCCATCTTTAGAAACATATGACAGTATTACTGATTTAATGACGCTTATTCCGATAAACAACGCGATCACGGAAAAGACTGTTGTGTATAGATCAGACGTCTACAAATTTTGGAGCTCAGCGTCATTGAATGAGGATAGCATAGTGATCACATCTATTGTCTGCATTGGAAATGAAGACAAGGAGATGACAGTGACAGAAGCAAATATTCGTAAAGTGTTGAATTTCAATGATGAAGCAAATGATCCAATGTTACTCGATGAGAGGATGGTTCATGGATGTTTTCGTAGAATGGGCTATAAAGGGCACGTGAATGAATCTATGTTGAAGAAAAGGGGGAGTTCCGAATCCCTACAAGTTCTTGATGCACCCCATTATACATGCATTTAGCCATCGAAAGGCAGGTTTAGACGATGTACAAGATTACATGGCGTGTATGGCTACTGCATTGGTCCTAAACAAGAAATTCAACTTCTCAAAGCTTGTATTCACTCACATGAAGAATAATATGGGAACAAACAGGCTTGTTATGTATCCGAGATTCATACAGATGCTCATCGACGACAAATTCAAGAAGATTGCTAAGGATCCGAACGACATTCTTTATCTTAGCCATATGGATGAAGTAACAGTAAAGAAGCTTATTACTTTCCAGAAACAAGCTTCAGCACCGGTCGCAAAGCCATTATTTGGTGCTATAGTTTCTGTTGATTACATTGCACCACCGGAATACAAATGACAAAAAGCTGATAGTGGTGATGAGAAAGAGGTAAACGCTGAAGAAGAATGGTTATCTACTTTTAAAGAAAAGCGCAGTGACTGGTTCTTGAAGAAAGTTGTTGAAGAGAAGAAGAAAATTGCTAGGAAATCAAAGAAAGTCGAAACTATGTTGATCGATGAAGAGGAACCTGAGAATGTACAATATGAAGCTGGTTCAAGTGTTGCCATTAACATTGAGAGTCAACAGACAGAAAAGACTACTCAAGAAGATGATGTTATCTCTGTGACGTCTGACAAAGACGAAGATAGTGATGATTCTCTCGAGAAAGTGACGAAGAAAGCAATTGCTGTAAAAGAGTCAGAGAAGATAAAAGAAATTAATGTTGACTACGAACCAGAAATTGAAAAGGGTTCTGATGAGGAAAGACCAAAGAAAAAAGCAAAACGTGTTAAGTCTTCTTCGAAAGATAATACATTGAAGACTACAGGTTCTCCCAATACCAAAGGAAAAAAGTTCAAAAGCCGAAAAGCAGACGTTACATTGGCAAAAGAAAAGCACAGAAGTCCCACAAGAACCTTCTTGTGCAAAAGAATCAGGAGTTACACAAGAACCTCATGCGGCTGAAACGATTCAAACTTATGTGATCAAGAGACTACTAAACAACCAGGAGCAACACAAGAACCTCCTGAGTCTGAATTGCTTGAAATTCCAATTGTAGAGTCTCAAGATCCACCAACAACTTCACAACCAGAAAGCTCTATTCCTAAAGAAGTTCCAGTGCATACACCGAAGAGTACTCCAAAGTCTATGCCAAAGACTACTCCGAGGTCAAAGCTTTTTGGAAATATCCCTGATGAACCAGTTGATATTCAAGATCTGAATGGTTTTTTCCAGTCACCAATGTTGATGAACATGAGAAAAGAGTTAAAGTTGTGGAAGATAAAGTATCAAAGAATGAAGCTGAGAAAGCTGCTTTAGAGCAAATGGTAAAACAAAGCGAAGTTGAGAAGGAAATTTTGAATGACAAGGTGAAATTTTTAGAAGGTGATCGTGGCTACCTAAAGGCGCTTATTGAAAGTCTGCAAGATGCGAACGAAAGATTACAAAAAGAGATTGTAGATTTCCGATCGAAGAGGGATTTGAATGACTGAAGGTTTTCAAGGCTTCAGAAAGTTTTATCTAACAGTCTGGGAATCAACTTCAAGGAAGAATATGAAAGACTGGATTTACAAGAGGCGACAGAGAAAGCAGAGAAAGAAATTGCAGAACAGGGAAACGGTAAGCATGTAATTGAAGGAATGTCCGAGACAACAGAGCCTGTGATTGAATCTGCGAAAGCTTCTGAGTCTGAGATTAGTTCTATGAAAGAAACAGAACAAAAAGATGATGAAAAAGCTGAGGATGATGATAATGATGAAGAGCCTGTTGATGATCTGAAAGAAGATTCCGATAATGATGATGGAAATGATGATGATCAGGGTGGAGTTGGATTGAAAGTTGTTGATGCTAAAGTAACAAATGAGTTTGATTTTTCCTCACTTTTGAATGATGATGCAAATTTGATAGAAGATCAAAATCACGGGGAGCAAACAGGGCAAGCAGGGACAACTAATGATGATATAATAGATGCGATCATTGCAATGCATGTTGCTGCTATGCCTTCGAAGCCACTGGTATTAATGTTAGAACATAATGTTGAGGAAGGTGAATTTGTTCACAACTATTCGAAGGAAGATCTTGCAATGTTGCTCAATGTTGATGCTGAAACGTTTGATTTTGATTTCGAAGAGCAAGTAGTGAATATTGATACGTTTGAACCAAATGAATACTGCTACAAACGAAGATCTGTTGCTGATGATTATAATAAAGTTATTACTGAACATTGGTCAGATGATGAAACGGATGAAGCAGAGAAGTATGTTGGTTTGAGTACAGATAGTTTTCCTACTTTTGAAGAGATGTACGAGCAGTTAAATGAAGATTTGTTAAAAGAAAAGATAGCAGAGTCTGTGCGAGAAAGAAAGGTTCTTAAGCCGATGACTAAAGAAGAGATTGCAAAAGCAAAGAAGTCCTGGTTTAAAGAAATGCCGAGAGAGAAATTTTCGACGTCCGTTAGCATTGTTTACCAGATATGCAGATAAGTCATTGGGTGATATACTAAGCTGGGGTTGGTTGAAAGAACTGAACGTCTACGCCATTAAACATGAATATGGTGTGCAATACTTTAGATACCTGGCAGACTTCAGTACATTACCTTATTGGGATGTGGAGGAGTTAGTGCAGACGAGGAATGTGAGTTATCACATGAATTTTATTGATCAGTTATTGTGGAAGATGATTAAGTTTGAAGCAACGCAAGGATTCAAGTACTGGAAACTGTTTATACCAAAGCACCGAATCAAAACGAATAAGCAAACGGGAGAAAAAGACATAACGTTGATTATGAAACGTCCACGTGCGATGAAGAACATGCCCCTAATGCCAATAGAACAAGATTTCTATCCGTTGTTCAAATGGTGGCAGGTTAATCCTACGACGTGTGAAGCAGTAATAGTGTTAAGATTTGAAGAAAACTTGGATATTTCTAAAGAAGACCAGCTGAAGTGTTTCAGAAAGAAGGTTTATGGGGGTTATGGAGAACAATACTCATACTAGACCCGATGTGGCTAGTGAACTGTTCTAAGGAGGATATTCGATGTCTATTCTACGACAAAATTTGTTACGAAAAGTGTGAGGAGGTACAAGCGATGCAGTATCAAAAGATTGTAAATGTTTGCTATGCTCATGGTGTAAATTCAAGAAGAATGTGGGAGTCTAGCTGGAGAGAGTTAGAGCGCAAAGAATTTCTGAAGGAAGAAAGGCATCTGGAAAGACTACATAAGAAAGGTTGGGAGGCGAGGCTTAGATGTTTTCAGTTCATGACAAAAGTGCCACCTACAGATCAAACGCCGATTCCTATGCAAGAAAGAAGAAAGAAGCCTTACAAGAACTTCTTTGGGCGCTGCAGACGAAAGACAGAGATTTTGAAGACTGATAAAGACGAATACGATATCCAAGGGGGAGTCTATTAGTACAGTATGTCTATGTCTTAGTCTTGTATCGAGTCTATTTAGATTGGATTAGATTATGTCAAAAACGAGAAGTATTTATGTAAATAGCTGACAAGTTCGCCCGGAAGTTGAAGTGTGACCAAGTTCGGCCGAACTTGTTCAACATGTTCGCCCAAACTTGTTCCTCCCCAAGCGAACTTGTCTGTCTATAAATAGTAGACTCTAGGATTGCATTTGTAACTTTGGCAGAATTGAGGCGAGGCCCTGTCGGATCTGGAACTCACATGTATTGAACTTTAAGATCAATAAACAGACAATTTAACGAGTAATTCTTGCATATTTGATTAACATGTCATTTAGTTTCCGCCTAATTGGACATTAGACACCAAATTAGGTTCATGTGCTATGAAGGATCGATCTAACACGTAAGGCCCTTGTAGGGGCAGAAGTTTCAAAAAATGGCAGAAATAGCCCCTGAACTTGTTTTAGTCGCATTTTGGCACTTTTAACACACGTTAACCTTGTTTTAAAGCTTTATAAGGATGATAAAGCATAGGGACCTTCAAATATATCCAAAAATGTCTTGGGTGTCGGTTCGTTCGGTCGTATGGTTGTGGTTTTCGGTTAATTACGACGAAAATCGTAACGAACGCGCAAATGACCGTAAATGTGCAACGAGTGATATTTTTGCATTCCAATGACTAAAATACAAGATTTTAATGATTAAATTTTTTTGGATGTGCGTACATGTCCCTGATAACGATATACGCGAATCGGCATAGTTTCACAGAATTTGCAAAATAGCCCCTGAAGTTGAATAAACATTTTTTTGCCATACCGAAGTCCTCAAAACATATTTCTAAGTTATGTAAAGGGTATTTAGGGCGTGTTTAGCTTATTTCATTGTTCTGAAGTGTATGTCGCGTTAAACTGATTACATTCGCGTAACAGTTTGCATTTTCACTTCCATAAGCGATTCAAAAGATCTAAATTGTACAAGGACTGAAATGTGTGAATGTCACATGTAATTATAAAATTATCGGAAATGAAACACAACTGGATTCGAACTTGTTCGGAATTGTACGATGGTTGAAAAGGCGCAGATGTTACAATCTCCTCTACTTTAGGAAATTTCGTCCCGAAATTTAAATTAGAGGAAACTCGTGAAAACAGATGTGAGAGTATCACTTTCAAATGATCCTTCGTTCCCGGAGTAAAATTCTAGGCAACGTTTGGATCCTCAGTAAATTTTGTTTATCGTACTCCTCTATTGTTTGTAGGAATGAGTTCAGATTCGAAACTCTAATCTTCAGTCCAATAAGTAGGTGTATCAAAACTTTGATTGTACCGAGCCTTCGAAGGGGGCTATGTAAATGTCAAAGTGACGTTCTTGTTTGTAGAAGAACTAAAAAGAGCATGAACTTGAAAGGGAGTCATATTTCCGAAAAAAAAGAAAGGGAGAACATTTATAAAGGTTTCCCATGAAGACTAGTATAGGAAACTTGTGTGTGCTCAAAATTGGAGTTGGAGAGTGAAAGATTAAAACATTAAGGTCCAGAACTTCTAGTAACTTAAATGACGCCAAGCTTGCAATGTAATAAGGAACACTTACATATAGGAAGTACTAGCGGCGTATCCACCTTGCCCTTATTACATTGTTCCCGTTTCGTTATACTTATTACTATAGGTTCTTACAAATGACAAAACTAGCTCTGGTTTCTATGCACTGAATTTTATAATTATGTATGCATCCATAATTACCCAATTCCTTGCATAGTCCGCACAGTTCATTTTGTGATGTGCAGGGAAAACAAAAATCAAACAAATAAACATATGATAACTCGTCTTAGACCACAAAAGTGCCTGTTTAACTAGATCAACGAATAATCTTTTTAAATAGACACTAAAGAGTCTTTTAACTAAATCATCACATGATCTCTTTAATTAGAATAGTACTTTGGAATCCAAGGGTCTAACTATTTGCATAGAAAAGCCCTTAAGGATTGAAGTTTTTACTTTTGATATCCTTCTATGGATCTAGCATATGAAAATATGGAAGGTTCTATAAGGATTTAGATAGTAATTGTTTTGAATCAAATAACCGTTAACTTGTACATACGTATTAAAGCACACAAGGTATCCAATCAAGGACTCCAGATTGCACTTTAATCATCCACAAGGATCTAACTATGTGTAACATCTGTACCTTTTCAACCATCGTAGAATTCTGAACAATTTTGAATCCAATGAGATCTTGTGTTTCATTCCCGAGAATTGTATAATTACATGTGTCATTCACACATTTCAGTCCTTGTACAATTTCAATCATTTGAAGCGCTTCTAGAAGTGAAATCGCAAACATTTACGCAAACGTAATCAGTTTAACACGACGTACACTCCGGAACGATGACATAAGCTAAACATACCCTAAATACCCTTTACATAACTTAGAAATAAGTTTTGAGGGCTTCGGTATGGCAAAAACAAGTTTATTCAAGCTCAGGGGCTATTTTGCAAATTCTATGAAACTATGCTGATTCGCGTATATCGTTATCCGAAACATGTACGCACATACAAAAATTTTTGTAATCATTAAAATCTCGCATTTTAGTTATTTGAATGCAAAAATATTATTCGTTAAGCGTTTACGGTCATTTGCGCATTCATTACGATTTCCATCGTAATTAACCGAAAACCGCAACCATAGGACCGAACGAACCAACATCTGAAAATTTTCCGAGTATTTTTCAAGTTCCCTATGCTTTATCTTCCTTGTAAAGCTTAAAAATGGGGTTAACGGGTGTTAAAAGTGTCAAAACGCATCGAAAAACAAGTTTTAGGCTGCAGGGACCTGTTCTGCCAATTCTGAAACTTCGGAATCCCAGGCGCCACGCGAGAGACCCCCCAAGTTCTCCCGCGACGCGCGGGGGATGCCCAGTTACAGCAGATACCTGGCAGCTTTTCTGTTCATTTGACTTGACACCTATAACTCATTTTTGCCACACTTCTCCTGGTTGCAACACCTCACTAAACACTTGTAATGATCCCACAACATCTCCTAACACTTGGAATGATCTTGTGGCTTCAAGAAATCTATAAATACCCCCATTGATGCAACCAATTTCTTTGCTCATTCACTCTTTCTTTATCTCTTGCTCTACTTGGAGGCTACCACTTAGTTGGAGGCTTCCTAACTGAGCATTCTTGTTCTTGGGGCTCTTCAAGTGTTCTCCAAAATAGGTAAGTTCCCTCTCCTAGTCTTGTTCCATTTCTTTTAGCTTCTTATGAGCTAAAAGTCAAACAATTGACTTTTTGTTTGACCTTCGGGTCTGACCATTTTGGTTAAAGTCAAAGTTCAAGTGAACTTTGCAACGTGATCGTAATCACGAAGGTTATAATCCCTTACGATTATACCTACTGATTACCACGTTAACTAGTCGAAGTGACGAGTCAAAGTTTCGGTCAAAATGCACATTATGTGCATTTTGCGATGGAACCATTTTCGGGTATCAAAACACCAAGTTTTGATACGAAAACTTTTTTTTATATAACTTACTTAGACATATTTTGACATGTCTAACTTGTCACTTTTAGTTTAGTGCTTATTTAGGGTCGTAAGTCGAGCGGTCTTGACCACTGCTTTGACTTTCAAATCCGACCCGTTTGGTCGATCTTAGGATCCGACCAAACACATATATGTGACCATAGTTGTATAGGGAATAACTTTCTGAGGTTATACCTTATGGTCACGACGTTTGGTTAGTGTTATGTTAAGCCGTCTATTATGCCCTATAAATGACCAAAATGCCCTTTTTGCGCATAAATCAAATTTAAGCATATGTGACCAATGTTTTGACATATAAACTGATGTTGCAACTATATTAAACTTATTTGGCATATTAGACTTATCATAACACATATCTAACCATCCGAACATGTTTTTTACGTAAATGATCCGTTAACGTAGAGTAAACTACCTTAACGGGTCATAACGGGTTAAAAGCACTTAGGAATCTTTTCAAATCAGTACGTAGACTTTGCTAAACCATTTCATATGAGTACCAACACTCATTTAGTTTACAAGATCTCAATTCTATCCGATCCGCCGATTAATGTCCCGATATTTACATAGTTATCCGATTCTAGGACACGTTTGACTTCTCGGACACTTGAGCTTGTTTAATCTTTGATTCAACGATATTTTGCAACCCCAAGTGAGTACATAGTTCCCCTCTTTTATGTTTTCTAAATGTTTTTGGGTGATTCATATGTGCCTATTCTCTATTTTCACATTTTCAAAGCTATATGATTTCGTATACATAGTACTATATGCATCAGCGATTTGAAACCATTACCTATGGCTAAAACAATGATTTTCAAAGTTTCTGAGACTATTGTTGGTGCGTATTTCTTTTATACATTCAATAACAATGATCAAGCCTATTGGTAGTACGATATAGCTCTATAGGATTTGACACCCCATTCCTGTTGTATGGAATGTCAGAAACCAAGTTTAAACCAAAAAGATTTTGCCTTCGTGGTAAATCTATAGTCACCAAAGTATAGTTTGATATACCCAGGTTTGAATGTAATACCAAATGACCACAATGTATGTTTTACAAAGGTTTTCTAACTAAGCCGTAAAAACTTATCTTTTATTGGTTTCTCTAAACCAAAGTATATTTTGATATACTACCAAATCACAATTAAGTATATTTCGATATACTTCCAAAGCATAGTTTGATATGCTATCAATGTGATATTATTTACCAAATTATAGTTGATATACTACCGAAGCTCTTGTTCTTAAGCAAAAGTATATTTTGATATACTATTGATACTCCTATTGTTTACCAAAGTATATTTTGATATACTACCGATTCACTTGTTCTCAAACCAAAGTATATTTTATATACTACCAAATCTAGCTTTTCAAAAGTATATTTTAATATACAAGTAATCCAACTAATTTCAAAACTAAGGTATATAGTTTGATATAGTACCTATATTGTTATTTCAAAACCAAAAATATGTTTCGTACATATACTACAAACACTCTTTATCAAAAAGCAAAGTATTTTAGATACTAAACTTTTGCAACGATTCATGGCTACTTTTGAAAACATATGTTCTTTTCTTAAAACATCTAAAGCCATGAATCATCATCACAAAACCTATGTTACTCACAGGCATTTTTATGCTAACGTACCTATTTTCACATATGCTTCAGGTTTACATATATGATGATTGTCGCTGCTTACTACACATCGGATGGACGCGTGCCTTAGTGACACTAAAATTTAGAAGACAATTTGATTGTATTTTAATTCCGTTATTCCAAGACAATTGTAAATTTGATATATCAATAGAAACAAAACTTTAAAACCATGTGTGGGGAAACAATTTGTAACGTGACTCCCCAAGTGTTTCCGCCGCGTGTTGCTTTACGCGATTTGGGGTGTTACAGATTGGTATCAGAGCACCGGTTATAGGGAATTAGGTTATTTGTAATGTGTCGACCTAGTTTATAACCTTCCTAGGACCCCAACGCGAGTTTACTTGCATTTTGATTCTTAATACACTACCATCACCTATCCTTAGGTGATTACCAAAAACAAAGCATAATACATATTTTGAAAGTCAAAATTTTTCCGAAACTTCACAAGAAATCATCTATCCTTAGATGTTTTGTTTTTAGGCTTTAAGCCTTCAAAGTTTTCAAAATCTCGTCAAAGTTTGGGCTTTAATAATGTGAAAACATGCAATCCGGAGGGGTGGATGCCTTTACCTTGAGTTTTCTGTCTAAGGTTAGAGTGTTCGTACAAATCCGCATTATCGGACCGGTCACTCTTACCTGGGGACTCTTGGGGTGAGCATTCACTTATAGGATAAAGCATGTCTTCGCGATACATTATAAGACCCATTTACTTTGATTTGTCACTGTGTCGTTTGTTTGTTTTAAGTAACGAACAAATGATCAATCCTTATACTTCGTCGATGTTTTCAAATTCATTTTGCTATCCAATATCAATCTCACTCGATTTCTCTCATGATTCCCTTTCTCTTTTAGAATGCCTCCTCGTTGCAACGCTACTCAAAACGCCGAAATGGCAACTTTAATCGCTCAGCAAATAGCTGCTGTACTCCTAAACCTTGTGTCCTAACTCAATCAAGCTTATCAAAACAATAACGACAACAATGCCCCTACTCCGTGCAACTTTAAACAATTCAACTCGGCCAAACCACTCAACTTCACTAGGTCTGACGGAGCTACTAGGCTCCTACAATGGTTTGAGAGTATCGAAAGCACTTTCCGCCATGTTCAGTGTTCGAACTAGCGGAAAGTAGAGTTTGCTTCGAGTGTTTTCCAAAAGAGAGCACACACGTGGTGGAACGGAATTATGAGGGATAGAGGTGTTGACGTGGCACTAGCTCAGACATGGGAAGAGCTTAGAGCTCTTATGATGAAAGAGTTCTGCCCACGTCATGAACAGAGGGCACTTGAGAACGAATTCCATGATCTGAAACAAGATAGTGGTGAACATCGAGCCTACACTAATCATTATGAGGAACAAATTCTGTTATGTCCTACCATGGTTACGCCTTTGGATAAGGAAATTGAAAATTACATTGATGGCCTCCTTAACCCAATTCAGGACATAGTCACTGGTAGCAATCCCGCTACAGTTAGACAGGCCATTGAGCTATCCGCTACCCTGACTGAATCTCAAATCAAGAAGGGTAAACTTTTCCGTTAAGGCGACAAGAAATAATTGGACAAGACTACCCAAGAAAAACCAAAGGAAAACCAGACTGAATCCTCTAAGAAGTTAAAGAAGCGTAAGGCTTCACAAAACTTCGCGATAGTTGCTCAGAACGATCAAGTTGCTCCAACCCAACCAACACAACCTCTTGCTAGGAAAACTTATGCTGGCACCGTACCTCTGTGCAACAAATGCAATTGACATCATCTAAATCAAACACCATGTCACAAATGTACCCCCTGTGGACGATTGGGACATTTGATCAATGCATGTCATTTTGCTACCAACACCCAAGATCAAGCAAACGCAAACCCTGCTGCTGCTCAAGCACCATATCCACATGGATCGTGCTACAACTGTGGTGATTTTACTCACTATCGAAACAATTACCGGATGCTTGTTAATGCAAATCCAGCCCATGGATGAGCATTTAACATAAATGCTAACGAGACTCGTGCTATTGATGATGCAGCTGTGAACACCATTTTCACTTTGTGACATCCAAAAATCTTGAAACATTTCGGTTGGTTTATAAGTAATATTTTTATTTCAATATTTATTTACAAAACTATTATGATTACGTGTATGTGTGACATACCCCTACAATACCGACAACAGGGATATGATTCCTTGCAAATCAAACTACTCTTGTAGTTTCTTCTATTTTGTGATCCCTCGCGATCTCCACAAAAATCCTATGTACACGTTTCTTCTAAGAAACAAAGTATAAGGTACAAGCCATAAGTCTTAACAAATACTCGAAGTACCACTTTAAATCCTTGCTTGGATACCAACGGGTACTTTTCATAATTCCTTAATTGGTCTTATGCAATATGTCGATGTGCCTATGACTACTTTTATATTTTCATGACATTACACATACTTTGATTTCAAAGTACATCTAGTACATGATTTCCAAAACATTTTCGCTATACAAATCCCAAATCCTTATAGGATCTTCCTATATTCATTGTGTAACACTCCAAATCGCGTAAAGCAACACGCGGAGGAAACACTTGAGGAGTCACGTTAAAAATTGTTTCGCCACACATGGTTTCAAAGTTTTGTTTTTATTGATATATCAAATTTACAATTGTCTTGGAATAACAGAATTAAAATACAATCAAATTGTCTTCTAAATTTTAGTGTCACTAAGGCACGCGTCCATCCTATGTGTAGTAAGCAACAAAAATCATCATATATGTTACCCTGAAGCATATGTGAAAATAGGTACATTAGCATAAAAATGCCCGTGAGTAACTTAGGTACGTTAGCACAAAAATCGTTGCGACGAGGAGGCATTCTAAAAGAGAAAGGGAATCATGAGAGATGAGTGAGATTGATATTGGATAGTCAAAATGAATTGTTAAAAATATCGACGAAGTGTAAGGATTGTGATCGTTTGTTAATTACTTAAAACAAACAAACGACACAGTGACAAATCAAAGTAAATGGGTCTTTATAATGTATCACGAAGACATGCTTTAACCTATAAGTGAATACTCACCCCAAGAGTTCCCAGGTAAGAGTGACTGGTCCGATAATGCGGATTTGTATGAACACTCTAGCCTTAGACAGAAAACTCAGGGTACAGGCATTCACCCTCCCAGATTGCATGTGTTCACATTATTAAAGCCCAAACTTTGACGAGATTTTGAAAACTTTGAAGGCATAAAGCCCAAATCAAATCGTCCAAGGATATATGATTTCTTGTGTAATTTTTAGAAAAAAAATTGACTTTCGAAAAATGTATTATGTTCTATTTTTGGTAGTCACCTAAGGATAGGTGATGGTAGTGTATTAGAAATCTAAACGCAAGTAAACTCGCATTAGGGTCCTACGAAGGTTATAGACTAGGTCAAAGCATTACTAATAACCTAATTCCCTATAACCGGTGCTCTGATACCAATCTGTAACACCCCAAATCGCGTAAAGCAACACGCGGCGGAAACACTTGGAGTCACGTTACAAATTGTCTCAACACATGGTATTTAAAGTTTTGTTTTATTGAATTGTCGAATTTCATTGTCTTGGAGTATCGGACATGAAATACAACTAAATCGTCTTTCAAATTTTAAAGTCGCTAAGGCCCGAGTCTATCCTATATGTAGCATGCAGCGACAATCATCATGTAAATAAACCTGAAACCTATGTGAAAATAGGTACGTCGGCATAAAAATTCCTGTGAGTAACATAGGTTTTGTTATTCAGATTCATGGCTTAGGATTTTTTTAAGAAGAGAACATATTTTTCAAAAATAGCCATGAATCCTCACAAAAAGTTTAGTATTTAAAATACTTTTCCTTTTTGATAAAAAGAGTTTGTAGTAATACGAGATATACTTTGGTTTTGAAATAACAAGATAGATAGTATATGAAACTATATACCTTAGTTTTGAAAATAGTTGAATTACTAGTATATTAAATTATACTTTCGAAAAACTAGATTTGGTAGTATATAAATTGTACTTTGGTTTGAGAACAAGTGAATCGGTAGTATATCAAAATATACTTTGGTAAACAATAAGAGTATCGATAGTATATCAAAATATACTTTTGTTTAAGAACAAGAGATTCGGTAGTATATCAAACTATACTTTGGTAAATAATATCACATAGATAGCATATCAAACTATGCTATGGAAGTATATCGAAATATACTTATTGTGATTTGGTATACTTTGGTTTAGGGAAATCAATAAAAGATAAGTTTTTATGGCTTAATTAGAAAACCTTTGTAAAACATACATTGTGGTCGTTTGGCAATACATTCAAACCTGAGTATATCAAACTATACTTTGGTGACTATAGATTTACCACGAAGGCAAAATCTATTTGGTTTAAACTTGTTTCTGACATTCCATACAACAGGAATGGGGTGTCAAATCCTATAGCGCTATATCGTACTACCAATCAGCTTGATCATTGTTAATGAATGTATAAAAGAATTACGCACGAACAATAGTCTCACAAATTTTGAAAATCGTTATTTAAGCCATAGGTAACAGTTTCAAATCGTTATCGGATCTACTACTATGTTTAAGAAATCATATAGCATTGAAAAATGTGAAAATAGTGAATAGGCACAAAATATTTGAAAAACGTAAAAGAGGGGACTATGTACTCACTTGGGGTTGCAAAATATCTTTGAATCAAAGATTAAACAAGCTCAAATGTCCGAGAAGTCAAACGTGTCCTTGAATCGGATAACTATGTAAATATCGAGACTTTAATCGGCGAATCGGATAGAATGAGGTCTTGCCAAATGAGTGTTGGTACTCATATGAAATGGTTTAGCAAAGTTTACATTCGGATTTGAAAAGGATTCCTAAGTGCTTTTGACCCGTTATGACTAGTTAAGGTGGTTTATGCTACTTTAACGGATCATTTACGTAAATACGTGTTCGGATGGTTAGATATGTGGTATGATATGTATAATATGCCAAAATAAGTCTAATATAGTTACAACATTAGTTTATATGTCAAAACATTGGTCACATATGCTTAAAGTTCATTTATGCGCAAAAAGGACATTTTGGTCATTTATAAAGGCATAACTAGCGACTTAACATAATATTAACCAAACGACATGACCATAAGGTATAACCTCAGAGGGTTATTCCCTATACAACTATGGTCACTAATATGAGTTTGGTCAGATCCTAAGATCGACCAAACGGGTCGGATTCGAAAGTCAAAGCGGTGGTCAAGACCGCTCGACTTACGACCCTAAACAAGCACTAAAGTAAAAGTGACGAGTTAGAGGTGTCAAACATGTCTAACTAAGTTTATACAACTGTTTTGGTATCAAAACAGAGGATTTTGATACCCGGAAACAGTTCCGTCGTATAATGCGTACTTTGCGCATTATTGACCAAAACTTTGACTCGTTACTTCGACTAGTAAACGTGGTAATCAGTAGGCATGATCGCTATGGATCATAACCATCATGATTACGATCACGTTGCAAAGTTCAATTGAGCTTTGCTTTGACCACTTAATGGTCAAAGCTGAAAGTTAAAAACTATTTGAATTTTAGCTTGAAATAGCTAAAATAACTAAACAAGACTAGGAAGAGCACTTACTTGTGTTTGAAGAACACTCAAGAGCTCAAGAAAACTCAGATGGGAGACCTCCAACAATGTGGTAGTCTCCACTTAGAGTTATAGAGAGAAAAGAAGAAAATGGGTAAAGGAAATGGCTGAAGTTCAAGGCTATTTATACTAATCTTGGAGCTCCCAAATCATGACAAGTGTTGATCCAGGTGTTATGGAAATGATTAGTGTCCTCCAATGTGTCCATTGCAGGTTAAAGGTGGCAAAAATCACCACTTTGTGGCCAAGGAATACAACAAGAAGCTGCCAGGTTGTATGTAGGAAGCTTCTAACCTGGGGACCCCTTACTGACGGTATGGGGTATTGCCTTACGGTCGCCCTTGCAGGGGCAGAAGTTTCAAAAATGGCAGAAATGGCCCCAGAACTTGTTTTTGTAGCATTTTGGCACTTTTAACACCCGTTAACCTTATTTTAAAGCTTTATTAGGATGATAAAGTATAGGGAACTTGAAATATATCCAAAAATGTCCCGGGTGTCGGTTCGTTCGGTCGTATGGTTGCGGTTTTTCGGTTAATTACGACGAAAATCGTAACGAACGCGCAAATGACCGTAAATGTGCAACGAACTATATTTTTGCATTCCAATCACTAAAATACAAGATTTTAATGATTACAAAAATTTTTGTATGTGTGTACATGTCCTAGATAACGATATACGCGAATCGGCATAGATTCGCAGAATTTGCAAAATAGCCCCTAAAGTTGAATAAACATGTTTTTGCCATACCGAAGACCTCAAAACTTATTTCTAGGTTATGTAAAGGGTATTTAGGGTATGTTTAGCTTATGTCATTGTTCTGAAGTGTTTTTCGTGTTAAACTGGTTACATTCGCGTAACAGTTTGCGATTTCACTTCAAGAAGCGATTTGAAAGATCTAAATTGTACAAGGACTGAAATGTGTGAGTGTCACATGTAATTATACAATTCTCGGGAATGAAACACAAGATCTCATTGAAGGGGTGGATAGAGGAGAGAGAGTGTCTTGGGAAGGGTTTTGAATGATTAGAAAGTTGGAGTGTGGGTTTAAGGTAAATCGTGAGTGGTTGTGTAAGAGATTTGGGGGATTTAGGAGGATTGTGTAGGAGATTTGAATTAATAGGTGGAGATTTTATGAATTTTTATTTTTCTTTATTTATTTTGTGAGAATAAATATATATTTACATAAATATTTATTTTTTTATACATTACTTATACTTCCATAAAAGTCTTGCAACTTTTATAAAAGTTTGGGGGTCCTATCTCACTTGATTGAACTAAACAATTATGAAATAATATTAACCTATGAATTCCATCATAATTTTACTAATTAGAATGTTATCTAATATTTAGTGGTGTCTGGGTTTGCTTAAGACTGCTAAAAGTCTGTAACACAAGCAAATTTTCGGACAATTTAGACAGATACCACCAATTAAGCGTATGCGCTTTTCTTCTAACTTTCCCCCAATGACTTGTAATTCCACCTTATACTAACATATTAAAACATTCATAGGCTTCTAAATGCTAACCGGGTTGTCACTAACATTCGTTACGGGTATGTTATCACATCAAGTTACGGCGATTCTTTGAATCTCATCATTTGCAAATTCCATTGCACATTAGGGATTATATATTTAAATTTTGACTTTAATCACACATAAAGTAAATATTATTGTGCCACTTTATAATAACACGTTCAAAATTATAGTACGGATAGAAATCGGAAAACACGGGGTGTCACATTGTCCCCAGTTTGTTGGGCTTGTCCCCAGTTATTCAGGCTTGTCTCTAGTCACTTGCTTGTTAATGATTGACTTAGTCCCAAGTTACTTATTACAGGTTCTCGAAGCTTTACAAGTAAGGATCTTGGATCCACAAATTTTAGTTATTTCCCATGCTCTATTTGTTCAACAGTAAGTATTGGGGATATTAAATCCTAACCTGGATTCCCTGGTACAATTATTCTTCATTCATTTGTGTTATTGTTCTTGCCTTTAATATAGGATCCCTGATTATACATTATTTTATCCCTTATAATCATTATAATTCATACTTGGAATGTCTTGTCAACCAAGATTTTCTGGATTTTACATGATTTGTAAACATAAAAATGTAAAGATTGACGAGACATTATACAGATCGATGATTGGATCATTAATGTACTTCACAACATCAAAGCCGGATATCATGTATCTGACATGCCTTTGCGCCCGATATCAATCAAATCCACGAGTGTCTCACATACTGATTGTCAAGCGGATTCTAAGATATTTGAAGGGTTGCCCAAGCACCGGCTTGTGGTATCCACGCGAGAACAATTTCAACCTCGCTAGATACTCTGATTCTGATTTCGGATGTTGCCACTTAAATACTAAATCTACTACTGTCGGATGGCAGTTCTTTGTCACGCGATTAGTAAAGTGGCAACGCAAGAAGCAAACCACTGTCGCTCCTTTACTTGCGAAGCAAAATACGTTTCAGCTTCCAGTTTTTGTTCCCAAATCTTGTGGATACAACAACAGATGAGAGACTATGGATTGCAGTTTCTGGATATGCCAATTTATGTAGATAACGAGGCTACCATTAACATCACTAAAAATCCATTTCAAGACTCTAAGACTAAACACATTGAAATTCGACACCACTTTATCCGTGACTGCTACGAGAAAAAGTTGGTTCGAATAGAAAAGATCCACACTAGTGAACAAAAGGCAGATTTTTAAACTTAACCATTTGATCGAGCTAAATTTAAATGTCTTTTGAAACTAAACGGGATGATGTTGGTCCCAGATGGACAAAGATAAAATTCTCCTAATATGGCAAGTGATTTCAACAAATATGAAAATAGTGTGCGGAAATAGAAATCAAACTTTCAAGAAACAAGAACTACAGAATTTTTAAGTTTATATCACTTTGAAACAAAATGGTTTACAAGGTGATTGTGAGGTTATTGACTAGTACAAACGAATACTTGTGAAATTCTAAGGTGAAAGGGCATTGGAGTTTTGTAGTATGTATTAAATGCTAAGCTTGACTCATTGTCCTTTGATGGAGAGCTTTCTATTTATAGAAAGTCTTGGAATGGAAAAATGTCATTCGTTACACATTTACGGTTATGCACGCGTTCATTACGATTTCCGTCGAAATTAACCGAAAATGGCAAATGTACGATCAAACGAACCGACCTCTAGAACATTTTTGGACACATTTCATGTTCCCTATATTTATTCATCCTTATGAAGCTTAAAAATCAGGTTAACTGGTGTCAGAAGTGCTGAAATGCGACGAAACGAGTACAGGGGCCTGTTCTACCAAATTGCCAAACTTGCTGCCAGCTAGGGGTCTTATGGACCGTAAGACCTAAGCCCATACGGTTCGTAAGGGACCCCCAGCTCACTAGAAACTTGGCAGTAGCTGGTTAAATGCCTCTATGACTAACCAAACGATTTTGCCACCCTCAATTCTGCTTTTGACATGTGTGTTGACACTAATCAAGTTCAAGGATGACTCATAGACACTTGTCATGATCATATTAACCCAATTCAAGTATAAAAACCATGGTGTTCTTCATTTTGAACCTTTGCAACCATAATTCTTGCTCCATTTTGCTTCAAATCCGAATTTGCAACCATCCCTAGAGTTCCTGTGAGTTCCTTTGTCATTCCTTTAGTGTTGTAAGTGTTCTCTATCATGTTTTGTTCAATTCATGTAGTTTAATTGGATTAAAAGTCAAAAAGATTGACTTTTATTTGAATTCCAGAATTGATCATGAATTGATCAACTTAAAATCCAATTGAACCTTACAATATGATGGTAATCAAGATTGTTGTGATCCCCATTAATCATACCTACTGATTTCTATCATTTCAAGTCTTTATGACAAGTCAAAGTTTCGGTCAAAAAGCGATATATGCGCATTTCATGCCGAATCTAATTTTGAGTGTCAAAACAGTTTGTTTTGATGCCAAAACTCTTTTATAAACTTATTTAGACATGTCAAAACATTTCTAAGTCGTCACTCTTAATTATTGTGCTTGTTTAGAGTCGAAAATGGAACGGTTTGACCACCGCTTTGACTTTCGAATCTGACCCGTTTGGTGGATCTTTTAACCCAACCAAATACATATTTATGACCATAATTATGAAGAGAATAACCCTCAGAGGTTATACCTTATGGTCATGTCTTTTGATTAGTGTTATGATAACTAGTGGTTATAATCTTCAATAATGACCAAAATGCCATTTTCGCAAACAAATCAACTATAAGCATACGTGACATAAATTTGGACATGTATTCTGATCAAATAACATTTTCAAACATGTTTAAGCATTAAAGACTTATCATAACACATATCTAACCATCCGAATGCGTAGTTACGCAAATGACGCGTTAAAGTGGCTTAAACTACCTTAACGGGTCATAACAGGTCAAAAGCACTTAAAAATCTTTCCAACTCAGAATGTTAACTTATTAAACCATTTCATATGAGTTCCAATACTCATTTGGTTTATAAGGTATCATTCTATCCAAATCTTCCGATTTCAAGTTTTGATATTTACACAATTATCCGATTTTAGGACACGCTTGATGTCACGGACTCTTGATCTTGGTTTATCTTCTTGAACAAGGACTTTATTGCAATCACAATTGAGTACATAGTTCCCCTATTTTATGTTTTGAAATTGTTTTGGGGTGATTCATATGTGCTAAATGTTTTCAAGTTTTTAAAGTACAATATTATGGTTTTTATAAACAATACGATTTCAATAATGTGAACGAACTTGTTGGTGCGTTATATTCATAACAAGAATGATATTCATTAACAATGGCCAAGCCGACCAGTAGTATGTTATCGTACCATAGGATTTCTCAAATCCTGTTATCGAGCTATTCACTGGAATTTGGTGGGTAGTTTGGGGTAACGACAAAATCAGTTGTTTTAACAAACCCTTTGGTGGTTTGTTTGTCGATTTAAAGATACCGTTTGGTGGTATAGACGAGTTACATAGGTTTGAATGTATTCACGAAACAACCAAAAGTTTTAACAATTAAAACCAAAAACGAATGACGATTTATTTATAACACGAACGATTGATAACACAAACGAAATGGGCGTTGGTTTATGGTAAGTGATTAGATAACAAGACGGTTTAATGTAATAAAAGCATGGTGGATACGCCGCTGGTACTTCCTATATATAAGTGCTTTTATCATATTCTATCCGTGGCTTTATTTAGATCACTTGGACGAATATTTTCAAATGATGTCACGCAACGATGTTTACATAATAATATAAACCATACCTGTTTTCTTCAAGGACGATTTACTACTTGGTTTATGAAAAAAAATGTTTTACTCAAGATTCATGGCAACGAGATTTCATAAACTTTAACCAACGTGTTTTAGTTGGTTAATTATATTGCAAGACAAGACACTTTTTAATACAAGGTTTTCACTACTCGACTCTAGTAGTCGTGTAAGGTAATGCAATATGTTACATACCATAAATCTGACTTAGTCACAAAACCTATGTACTCGCCGTCATTTCTTTGCTGACTCATTTTCACATATGTTTCAGGAAATAATGTTTGACGAAGACGATGCATGCCTCACTTAGGATCGGACGCGGGCCTTAGTATTAATAAAACAAGAAAGCTAATAACTATGTTTGTTTGTTTGTTTATGTGTTTAAAAGTTCTAAAACAATATGACATTATGAACTATGTTTAATAATCAATAAAACGAAACTTCAAATACCATGTGTTGTTGAAACAATCTGTTAATGTGACTCCCCAAGTGTTTCCGCCGCATGTTGTTTTACGCGATTTAGGGTGTTACAGGTTGGTATCAGAGCACTGGTTATAGGGAATTAGGTTATTAGTAATGCTTTGACCTAGACTATAACCCTAGGACCCTAATGCGAGTTTACTTGCGATTAGAATTAAAATACAATACAATCACCTATCCTTAGGTTATTACCAAAACCAATACACAAATTACAAATCCATTTTTGAAAATCAATCATCTATCCTTAGATGATTTGTTTTTGGCGTAAGCCTTACAAGTTTTCAAAATCTCGTCAAAGTTTGGGTTTTAATAATGTGAACACGTGCAATCTGGAAGGGTGGGTGCCTGTACCCTTAGTTTTCTGTCTAGGCTAGAGTGTTTGTACAAATCCACTTAATCGGACCAGTCACTCTTACCTAGGAACTCTTGGGGTGAGTGTCCACTTATAGGCTAAAGCATGTCTTTGCGACACATTATAAGGCCCATTTAGTTTGATTAGTTAACGCGCGTCATTTGTATGTTTTGAGAAACGAACGAATGACCACATTCCTTATGTTTTGTCGATATTTTCAATACCTCTCTCTTTGTTCATCCCAATGTCAATCTCACACATTTCTCATGTTTTTCTTTGTTCTTTTTGAATGCCTCCTAGAAGCATTCAAACTCAAGATGCTGCAATAGCAGCCTTAGTCGCTCTGCAAATCGCTGCTGTACTCCCGAACCTTATCACTCAGATAAATCAAGCAAACAACACTAACAATAACAATGCCCAGTACAACTACAAGAATTTAAGTCGGCTAAACCGCTTAAATTCTCTGGGTCTGAAGGAGCTACGGGACTCCTACAATGGTTCGAGAGTCTGGAAAGCACATTCCGACATGTTCAATGCCCAATTGAGCAAAAGGTTGAGTTTGCATCTAGTGTCTTTGAAAAAAGGGCACTAACATGGTGGAATGGTGTGATGAGAGGTCGGGGTGCCGATGTGACTATGGCTCAAACCTGGGAAGAGCTTCGAGCTCTAATGATGAGGGAGTTCTGTCCTCGTCATGACCTTAGGGCTTTGGAAAGGGAGTTTGGTGATCTTAAACAAGATAGTGGTGAGAATCGTGCTTACACAGATCGATATGAAGAATTGAGCTTACCGTGCCCCACAATAGTTACCCCACTGTATAAAGCTATTGAGAAGTATATCGATGGTCTACCTGACCTTGTGCAAGATATTGTTACTGGAAGCCACCCTACCACTGTTCGTCAGGCCATCGAGTTGGCTGCAACCCTGACTGAGTCTCAAGTCAGAAAGGGTGAGTTGTTTCACAAAGGCGACAAGAAACATGCAGCCAAGACCTCACAACACGACGAGAAAGACAAGAAGAAGAAATCCGAGTCATCGAAGAAGTCAAGGAAGCGTAAGGCTTCCCAAAATTTTGCAGTGGTTACTCAGACGAATCAGGCCCCACAGAACCAACCAGCACAGCATCCTGCAAGGAAACCATATGCGGGTACTGCACCATTGTGTAATCGTTGCAATGGTCATCATCAAGCTCATCTAGCTTGTTGACAGTGTACATCATGTGGGAAACTTGGCCACACGGCCAATATTTGTCGAACTGCTCCGAATCAAGCTGCACAGAACCCAGTACATCCTCAAGGAAATGCTGCTAGACCTCCATTCCCGCCCGGTGCATGTTATAATTGTGGAGAAATGGGTCACTATTGGAACAACTGTCCAAGGCTAGTAAACGAAAATGCCAATCCTGCTCGTGTAAGGGCATTCAGTCTGAATGCTAACGAGGCTCGTGCTAACAATGAAGTTGTTAACGGTACGTTCCTTGTTAACAATCATCCTGCTTCCATTCTTTTCGATTCGGGTGCCGATAGAAGCTTTGTGTCTTTAACTTTTGAGCCTTTTCTTTCGATGCCTAGAACTAAACTGGGAAAACCCTTGTCAGTCGAGATAGCCAATGGTGAACCCCTTGTACTTGATTCTGTAATTCGTAATTGCAAGTTGAATCTCAACAACCATTTGTTTTCTGTTGATCTCATACCGATGCAACTTGGAAGCTTCGATATTATCGTAGGAATGGATTGGTTAACCAAATATCATGCCGAAGTTATTTGTTTTGATAAGATTGTTCGTATACCTCTTTCGTCCGGCGAAACCTTGGAAATCCATGGAGAGAATCCCGCTTGTAACCTTAAACTAATGTCTTGTACACAAGCCCATAAGTACCTACAAAAGAATTATGTCGCCTTCTTGGCGCATATTGTGGAGGAGAAAGGCAAGAGCAAGAAAATTCGAGACATTCCAATTATTCGAGATTATCCTGAGGTTTTTCCCAAAGATCTACCTGGTTTACCACCGGCACGACAAGTTGAGTTTCGTATCGATCTTGTACCTGGTGCAAACCCAATGGCCAAATCTCTTTACCGTCTTGCACCTTCTGAGATGCTGGAGTTATCGAAACAACTTCAAAAGTTATCAGACAAAGGTTTCATTCGTCCGAGTTATTCTCCATGGGGTGCTCTTGTCTTGTTTGTGAAAAAGAAGGATGGATCTTTCCGGATGTGTATCGATTATCGTGAGCTCAACAAACTCACGATCAAGAATCGATATCCCCTACCTCGTATTGATGATCTCTGTGACCAGCTGCAAGGTGCTTCAGTTTTTCAAAGATCGATCTGCGTTCTGGGTATCATCAACTTCGTGTTCACGAAGAAGATATTCCTAAGACTGCTTTTCGCACATGATATGGTCACTACAAGTTCACTGTTATGCCTTTCAGTTTGACCAATGCTCCAGCTGTTTTCATGGACTTGATGAATAGGGTTTGTAAACCTTATTTGGACAAGTTAATCATTGTTTTCGTCGACGACATTCTCATTTATTCAAATCTCGAGCCGAGCACGAACAACATCTTCGTTTGACAATGGAACTTCTAAAGAGAGAATAGTTATATGCCAAATTCTCCAAGTGTGAATTTAGGCTGAAAGAAGTTCAGTTTTTGTGTCACATTGTCAATGAGTAAGGTATCCACGTGGATCCTTCCAAAATCGTTTCTATTAAGGATTGGAAAACACCCACTACTCCCACAGAAGTTCGCTTATTCCTTGGACTTGCTGGTTATTATCGACGATTCATTGCGAACTTTTCAAAGATCACGGTTCCCCTCACTGCTTTGACTCAGAAGAATAAGCCTTTTGAGTGGGGACCGAAACAAGAGGAAGCCTTTCAAACTCTAAAACAGAAACTTTGTGATGCTCCTATTTTATCTTTACCCGATGGCAATGATGATTTCGTGGTTTATTATGACGCGTCAAATTTAGGACTTGGTTGTGTGCTCATGCAACGAGATAAAGTCATCGCCTATGCGTCAAGGCAATTAAAAACCCACGAGAAGAATTACACAACCCATGATCTTGAGTTGGGAGCTGTTGTCTTTGCTCTCAAAATTTGGAGACATTATCTTTATGGCACGACGTGTGGGGTTTTCACGGATCACAAAAGTCTCCAACACATATTCAATCAAAAGGAGCTGAACATGAGACAACGACGTTGGGTCGAGATTTTAAAAGATTACGACTGTGAAATTCGCTACCATGCTGGTAAGGCGAATGTTGTGGCTGATGTGCTTAGTCGCAAAGAACGTGTTAAGCTTCATTGTGTTTAAATTAGATCCGATATCCAAACACGTATTCTTGAAGCCCAACGCACTTGTGTAACTCAAGGTTTGTTGAAAGACGAACTACCTCACCAACTCGAACTCCAACTCGAAACGAAACATGATGGATTACTTTACTACATGAACCGTTTGTGGGTTCCGAATCGACACAATCTCCGTACTCTATTGATGGACGAAGCTTATAAGTCTCGTTACTCGATTCATCCTGGTGCTACAAAATGTACAAGGATCTTCACACTCAGTATTGGTGGCCGGGTATGAAGAGTGACATTGCCTTGTATGTATCGAAATGCCTTACTTGTCTCAAAGTCAAGGCCGAGCATCAATTTCCGTCTGGTTTGTTGGAACAACCAGAAATACCGGTATGGAAATGGGAGAACATTGTGATGGATCTCTCATTACTAAACTACCGCGCACATCTAAAGGTCATGATGCAATTTGGGTGATCATCAATCGTCTAACAAAGTCAGCGCACTTATAGCGATTCGTGAGGATTACTCTACTGATAAACTCCCCAAAATTTATGTTCATGAGATTATATCTCGTCATGGTGTTCCTTTGAACATCATATCTGACAGAGATGCTCGATTCTCATCTCGGTTTTGGAAGACCTTGCAATCTGCAATGGGAACCAAACTCAATCTGAGTACTACTTATCATCCTCAAACGGATGGACAATCTGAGAGGACGATTCAAACACTGGAGGATATGCTCCGAGCTTGCGTGATCAATTTTGGTGGTAGTTGGGATTCGCATCTACCGTTGGTCGAATTCTCCTATAACAATAGTTATCACGCCAGCATCAACATGGCGCCTTTCGAAGCTCTATACGGTCGAAAATGTTGTTCACCTGTCTGTTGGAATGAGATCGGTGAGATACAGCTCACTAGACGTGAACTCATCCACGACCCAACCGAGAAAGTCAAGAAAATTCACGATAACCTTTTAACAGCTAGAAGCCGTCAAAAGAGTTATACGGACAAGCGACACAAGCTCTTAGAATTTCAAATTGGTGACTACGTCCTACTCAAGGTATCCCCTTGGAAAGGAGTGGTTAGATTTTGAAAGAAAGGAAAACTTGCACCACGATATGTTGGACCATTCAAGATCGTTGAAAAGAATCGGAAAGGTGCCCTACCGACTTGAGCTACCTTCTAAACTCGGGAATATTCATCCAACATTCCACGTGTCCAACTTGAAAAAGTGTTTAGCCGATACAAATCTCCACATTCCACTCGACGAGATTCACGTTGATGATACTATGCATTTTGTCAAGAAACCGGTGGAGATACTGGACCGTGAAGTCAAGAAACTCAAACGAAGACGAATTCCGATTATCAAAGTTCGCTGGGAATCTAATCATGGCCCAGAGTTTACTTAGGAACTAGAGGATCAAATGAAAGTGAAATATCCACACTTGTTCTCACGAGTTTCCTCTAGTTAAATTTCGGGACGAAATTTTCCTGAAGTAGGGGAGACTGTGATATCAGTGGCAATCCGAACATGTAAAAATATCAAACGATATTATCAATCAATGAAATTTATGTTTTATATGTGAATTTTGTATATTTATTATGATTTTTGGCACACATTTAATTCTTGCACAATTTCGAACTCTTGAATCGCTTCTATAATCAAAACTGGTAAACCTGTATGCAAACGAAACCAATTTAATGCAACGTACACTCCAGAACAATGGCACAAGCTTAACATACCATAAACAACCTATACATAACTTAGAAATAAGTTTGAAGGGTTCGGTATGGCAAAATCACACTTTTGTAACTTCAGGGGCTATTTTGCAAATTTTGCGAAATTATGCCTTTTCGCGTAATTCGCCGTCTGGAACATGTACGGACATCAAAAAATTTTTGTAACCATTGAAATACCATATTTTAGTGATTGGAATGCAAAAATGTCATTCGTTACACATTTACGCTCATGCACGCGTTAGTTACGATTTCCGTCGTATATAACCGAAAACCGCAACTGTAAGATTAAACGAACTGACCTATGGAACATTTTTGGACACATTTCATGTTCCCTATGTTTATTCATCCTTATGAAGCTTAAAAATCAGGTTAACGTGTGTCTGAAGTGCTGAAACGCGACGAAACGAGTGCAGGGGCCTGTTCTACCAAATTGCCAAACTTGCTGCCAGCTAGGGGTCT
Organism: Scalesia atractyloides; assembly: GCA_947069175.1. Classification (NCBI taxonomy): domain Eukaryota; kingdom Viridiplantae; phylum Streptophyta; class Magnoliopsida; order Asterales; family Asteraceae; genus Scalesia; species Scalesia atractyloides. Next base: position 48,759,562 of record CAMTDV010000004.1, on the reverse strand, counting down.
TACAGACCGTAAGACCTAAGCCCATACGGTCTGTAAGGGACACCTAGCTCACTAGAAACTTGGCAGCAGCTGGTTGAATGCCTCTATGACTCACCAAATGATTTTGCCACCCTCAATTCTACTTTTGACATGTGTGTTGACACTAATCAAGTTCAAGGATGACTCATGAACACTAGTCATGACCATATTAACCCAATTCAAGTATAAAAACCATGGTGTTCTTCATTTTTGAACCTTTGCAACCATACTCCTTGCTCCATTCTGCTTCAAATCCGAATTTGCAACCATCTCTGGAGTTCCTCTGAGTTCCTTTGTCATTCCTTTAGTATTGTAAATGTTCTCTATCATGTTTTGTTCAATTCATGTAGTTTAATTGGATTAAAAGTCATAAATATTGACATTTACTTGACTTCCATAATAGATCATGAATTGATCAACTTAAAATCCAATTGAACCTTGCAATATGATGGTAATCAAGATTGTTGTGATCCCCATTAATCATACCTACTAATTTCTATCATTTCAAGTCTTTATGACAAGTCAAAGTTTTGGTCAAAAGCGATAAATGCGCATTTCATGCCGAATCTAATTTCGAGTGTCAAAACAGTTTGTTTTGATGCCAAAACTCTTTTATAAACTTATTTAGACATGTCAAAACATGTCTAAATCGTCACTCTTAATTATTGTGCTTGTTTAGAGTCGAAAATGGAACGGTTTGACCACCGCTTTGACTTTCGAATCTGACCCGTTTGGTGGATCTTTTAACCCGACCAAATATATATTTATGACCATAATTATGAAGAGAATAACCCTCAGAGGTTATACCTTATGGTCATGTCTTTTGATTAGTGTTATGATAACTAGTGGTTATAATCTTCAATAATGACCAAAATGCCATTTTCGCAAACAAATCAACTATAAGCATACGTGACATAAATTTGGACATGTATTCTGATCAAATAACATTTTCAAACATGTTTAAGCATTAAAGACTTATCATAACACATATCTAACCATCCGAATGCGTAGTTACGCAAATGACGCGTTAAAGTGGCTTAAACTACCTTAACGGATCATAACTGGTCAAAAGCACTTAAAATCTCTCCAACTCAGAATGTTAACTTATTAAACCATGTTGTATGAGTTCCATTACTCATTTGTTTTATAAGGTATCATTCTATCCAAATCCTCTGATTTCAAGTTTTGATATTTACACAATTATCCGATTTTAGGACACGCTTGATGTCACGGACTCTTGATCTTGGTTTATCTTCTTGAACAAGGACTTGATTGCAATCACAAGTGAGTAAATATTTCCCCTATTTTATGTTTTGCAATTGTTTTGGGGTCATTCATATGTGCTAAATGTTTTCAAGTTTTCAAAGTACAAATATTATGGTTTATATAAACAATACGATTTCAATAATGTGAATGAACTTGTTGGTGCGTTATATTCATATCAAGAATGACATTCATTAACAATGGCCAAGCCGACAAGTAGTATGTTATGGTACCATAGGATTTGATAAATCCCGTTATCGGCCTATTCATTGGAATTTGGTGGGTAGTTTGGGGTAACGACATAATCTGTTATTTTAACAAACCCTTTGGTGTTTTGTTAGTCGACTTAAAGATACTGTTTTATGGTATAGACGAGTTACACAGGTTTGAATGTATTCACGAAACGACCAAAAGTTTTCACAATTAAAACAAAAACGAATGATGATTTATTTATAACACGAACGATTGATAACACAAACGAAATGGGCGTTGGTTTATGGTAAGTGATTAGATAACAAGACGGTTTAATGTAATAAAAGCATGGTGGATACGCCGCTGGTACTTCCTATATATAAGTGCTTTTATCATATTCTATCCGTGGCTTTATTTAGATCACTTGGACGAATATTTTCAAATGATGTCACGCAACGATGTTTACATAATAATATAAACCATAAGAGTTTTCTTCAAGGACGATTTACTACTTGGTTTACGAAAACAAATGTTTTAGTCGAGATTCATGGCAACGAGATTTCATAAACTTTAACCAACGTGTTTTAGTTGGTTAATTATATTGCAAGACCAGGCACTTTTTAATACAAGGTTTTCACTACTCGATTCTACTAGTCGTGTAAGGTAATGCAGTATGTTACATGCCATAAACCTGACTTACTCACAAAACCTATGTACTCGCTGACATTTCTTTGCTGACTCGTTTTCACATATGTTTCAGGAAATAACGTTCAACGATGACGATGCATGCCTCACTTAGGATTGGACGCGGGCCTTAGTATTAATAAAACAAGAAAGCTAATAACTATGTTTGTTTGTTTATGTGTTTAAAAGTTCTAAAACAAATATGACACTATGAACTATGTTTAATAATCAATAAACGAAACTTCAAATACCATGTGTTGCTGAAACAATCTGTTAACGTGACTCCCCAAGTGTTTCCGCCGCGTGTTGTTTTACGCGATTTGGGGTGTTACAATGATTCTATCATTCCTTTATAGGTCTTAATATCCACACTTTTTCCTTCTTTATCAGAATCAAGTTTATTGCTTGTGGCCATGGGAGTTCGTGAGATTGAGCAATTTTCAAGTGAGTATTTGTTCAAAATTGTTTTTATATACTTAGATTGACTCAAGAATATTCCATCATTTCTTTGTTTGACTTGTAAACCTAAGAAAAATGTTAACTCACCCATCAAGCTCATCTCAAAGTGGCTGGTCATTAATTTTTCAAACGTTTTGCAATATTTTTCATTTTTGATCCAAATAAAATGTCATCAACATAGATTTAGACTAACAAAGTGTGACCTTTATGAGTTTTAAGAAAAAGAGTTGTATTGTACCTTTATTGAAGCCATAATTGAGTAAGAAGTTTGAAAGAGTTTCATACCATGCTCTAGGGGCTTACTTCAAACCATATAAGGCTTTGTTCAATTTATAAACATGATTTGGAAATTTAGGATCAACAACGCCTTCTGGTTGATGCACATATAATTCTTCTTCAATCATACCATATAAGAATGCAGATTTTACATCCATTTTATACACCTTGAAATCTTTGGATGCTGTATGAGCAAGAAAGATTCTTACTGCTTCTATCCTGGCCACTAGTGCAAAGGTTTCATCATAATCTATTCCTTCTTGTTGGCAATAACCTTTTACCACTAGCCTTGCTTTATTTCTTGTTATTGTTGTGACATTTGTGTAGTTCGGTCATGTAACAATTTCCGAACAAATTTATAATCAATAAAACATTGTATTGTTATAAATTTGTAGATTTTCTTTTGACATTTCATATTTTCAATCATTGTTCAAGTTTGATCTTTTAAATCACTTATGGAAGTGAAATAGCAAACTATTACGCAAACATAACCAGTTTAACATGACGTACACTCCGGAACAATGACACAAGCTAAACATACCCTAGATATCCTTTACATAACTTAGAAATAAGTTTTGAAGGGATCGGTATGGCAAAAACATGGTTATGCAACTTCAGGGGCTATTTTGCAAATTCTGTGAAACTATGCTATTATGCGTATTTCTTAATCCGGAACATGTACGCACATCCAAAAAAGTTTGTAGTCATTAAAATATAGTATTTTAAGGATTGGAATGCAAAAATATCATTCGTTACGCATTTACGATCATTTGCGCGATCATTACAATTTTCGTCATAATTAACCAAAAAACCGTAACTGTACGACCAAACGAACCGACATCGGTGACATTTCCGGACAAATTTCATTTTCCCTAAGCTATATCATCCTTATAAGCTTAAAAATCAGGTTAACGGGTGTTAGAAGTGCCAAAACGCGACGAAACGAGTGTAGGGGCCTGTTCTGCCAATTTTGGAAAGTTGCTGCCAGCAAGGGTGGATGCGGACCGCATCCACAAAGCCATGCGGTCTGCATGGGGTGCCCAGCATAGCAGCTTTGTTGTCTTGCTCTTGTTCACTCCCTTGGACACTAAGGTCGCAATTTTGGCCACCTTCAACCTGCTTTGGACACCTATAGAGACACTAAACCATGCCTTAACACCTGGATCAACACTTGGCATCATTTGGGAGCTCCAAGATTAGTATAAATACCCTTGATCATCACTCATTTCAACTTGCCCATTTCTTCTTTCTTTCTCCTACTCTCTTGGAGCTTGCTTCCATCTTTTGGAGGCCTCCTACTGAGTTTTCTTGAGCTCTTGAGTGTTTTTCAACACAATTAAGTGCTCATTCCTTAGTCTTCTTTATTATTTTAGCGTGTTATGAGCTAAAAGTCAAACAGTTGTCTTTCTATTTGATTTTTAGTTCTCACCATTTTTGGTCAAGTCAAAGTTCAATTGAACTTTGCAACGTGATCGTAATCACGATGGTTTTAATCCATAGCGATCATGCCTACTGATTACCACGTTTACTAGGTGTAGTGACAAGTCAAAGTTTCGGTCAATAATGCGCAAAGTGCGCATATACGACGAAACTATTTTTGGCTATCAAAACACTTTGTTTTGATACCAAAACACTTTTATAGCTTAGTTAGACATGTCAAAACATGTATAACTCGTCACTTTTAGTTTAGTGCTTGTTTAGGGTCGTAAGTCGAGCCATCTTGACCACTGCTTTGACTTTCGAATCCGACCCGTTTGGTCGATCTTAGGATCTGAGCAAACACATATTTGTGACCATAGTTGTATAGGGAATATCCCTCTGAGGTTATACCTTATGGTCAGGTCGTTTGGTTAGTGTTATGTTAAGTCGTCTATGATGCCTTTATAAATGACCAAAAATGCCCTTTTTGCGCATAAATCGATTTTAAACTTATGTAACCAATGTTTTGCCATATAGACTAATATTACAACTATATTAAACTTGTTTTTGGCATATAAGACTTATCATAGGGCATATCTAACCATCCGAACACGTATTTACGCAAATGATCCCTTAAAGTAGCGTAAACTACCTTAACGAGTCATTATGGGTCAAAAGCACTTAGGATCCTTCCAAATCAAAATGTTAACTTTATTAAACCATTTCATATGAGTTCCAACACTCATTTGGTTTATAAGATTTCATTCTATCTGAATCTTCCGAATCTTCCGATTAAGGTTCCGACATTAACATAATTATTCGATATTAGGACTCACTTGATTTTCCTGGACACTTGAGCTTTGTATTCTCACCTTGAACAAGGATACTTTTCCAATCCTAAGTGAGTACATCGTCCCCTATTTTATGTTTTCAAATATTTTGGGGTGATACACATGTGCCTACTAGTTAATTTCATGTTTTCATGCTTTCATGACATATACTTGCTATGTTCATCTAGTACACATATAGTACATGATTTCAATTATGTTTTGCTATGTATGTTGACTGAGCATGCTAGCACATTGATTTCAATGATACTTTTGTGGCATATGTTGACTTAGCATATGAGCCCATTGATTTACATTATATTTTTGCTATGTATGTTGACTGAGCATGCTAGCACATTGATTTCATGGACATTTCTACTTCGTATGTTAACTTAGCATACTTAGTACATGGTTTAAAGAAATTTTTCATGACATTGCTTACATTGACTATGATATTTGGTATATTTAACGGGGACATAATACATTCATTAACATTGATGACGCCGCTCGGTAGTATGTAATGGTACCATTGGACTTGACAAGTCCCTGCTTCGTAGGTTTGTTTGGAAGTAGGGAATGATAGAATCCGAATACATTTTTGATAAACGTTGACTTGATAAGGGTTTATCCGACAGTCTCAAGGCTCGAATGTATGCGATAAACAAAATCTGATAAATGTTCGTATTAAATAAAGCAATAGTTTTCAAATCATAACTTTTGATTTAAACTTTTGTTTATTAAAAGACATTGTTTTGTACAAGACATTTGGTGATACATGACATTTGGGCATTGGTTTACACATGACAATTGGACATTTGTTTACACATGACAACAAGACAATGATTTACACATGATAATTGGACAATTGTTTATACATTACAATTTGACATTTGTTTAAACAAGACATTTTTGTTGGTTTGTTTATGGTGGGTGATTTAAATAACGAGACATGTGTAATGTGATAAAAGCACGGTGGATACGCCGCTGGTACTTCCTATATATAAATTCTTTTCTCATATTACATATCGTGGCGTTATCTAAACCACTTCAAACAAGATACAAGACATGACATTATTGTTCAAAGTATAACATTTTATACAAGACATGGTATTTTATGCAAAATATGAAATTTCATAAAAGACTTGACATATTTTCGGTTATTAAGTTAACCTTACATTATTTCTTTTAATCATTTGATTTTTATAAAAGAAATATTTACAATGGTTCATGGCTACTTTTGTACTAGTTAAACTTTTATTTTAACTTTCAAAGCCATGAAACATCAACACAAAACCTATGTTACTCACAGGCATTTTTATGCTGACTACCTATTTTCACATGTGTTTCAGGAGCTAATGTTTGAGGTTGATTATGCTACGTGTATGACGGACTTTGGACTTTAGTGACATAAAATTACAAGACAATAATAATGTTGATGTTATTTCACAAATACAATTTAAATTTATATTTTGTTTTCCTTTACTCCAAGACAATGTAATCGAACGTAATGTAATAATACAAATTTTAAATGCCATGGTTGTTGAAACAATATTTCTATTACGACACTCCCCGATGTTTCCGCCGCAGTTTGTTGTTTTACGCAGTCAGGGTGTGACAGAAGATTGGTATCAGAGCCAATGGTTATAGGGAATTAGGTTATTAGTTATGCTTTGACCTAGACTATAACCTTTCTAGGACCCTAACAGAAGTTATCTTGTGTTTAGATCTTAAAACAATAACATCACTTATTCTTAGTTGAATACCAAAACAAAACACAAATTTCAAAACAATTTTGAAACTCAATTGTCTATTTTTGAATAATTCGCGTTTGGCTTAATGCTTTTAAAGTTTTCAAAATCTCATCAAAGTTTGGGTCTTATTAATGTGAACACGTGCAATCTGGAAGGGTGGAGCCTGTACCCTGAGTTTTCTGTCTAAGGCTAGAGTGTTCGTACAAATCCACTTAATCGGACCAGTCATTCTTACCTGGGAACTCTTGGGGTGAGTGTCCACTTATAGGCTAAAGCATGTCTTCGCGTTACATTATAAAGACCCATTTACTTTGATTAGTCACTGTGTGTCGTTTGTTTGTTTTGAGTAAACAAACAAATGACCACCATCCTTACATTTCGTCGATATTTATAACATTTCATTTTGATTATCCAATATTGATCTCACTCGTTTTCTCTCACGTTTTCTCTCTTATAGAATGCCTCCAAGTTGAAATATGAATTCCGACGCCAATATGGCAGCTTTGATAGCTCAGCAGTTTGCTGTTGTACTACCCAATCTCATAACCCAAATAAACTAAGCCAACAATAACAACAATGCACCTGCTGTGTGCAACTTTAAACAGTTTAATTCGGCTAAACCACTCAATTTTAGTGGTTCTGAGGGAACAACTGGGCTCCTACAAAGGTTCGAGAGTCTTGTGAGTAATTTTCTCCATGTCCAATGTCCGAATGAGCGTAAGTCGAGTTTGCTTCAAGTGTATTTCATAAGAGGGCGCTCACGTGGTGGAATTGAGTGGTGAGAGATCGAGGTGCAGATGTTGCTATGGGTCAGACATGGGAGGAACTTAGGGCTCTAATGATGAAAGAGTTTTGCCCTCGTCACGAGCAGAGGGTGCTCGAAAATGAATTCCATGACCTGAAGCAAGACAGTGGTGAACACCGTGCTTATACTGATAGATACGGGGAGTTAAGCTTGCTCTGTCCAACAATGGTAACGCCTTTGGATAAGGCGTTAGAGAAATACATAGATGGTTTGCCAGATCCTGTCCAGGATATCGTCACTGGCAGTAACCCTACATCTGTCCATCAAGCCATTGAGCTACCTGCAACCATTACTGAATCACAAGTCAAAAAGGGTAAGCTTCATCGAAAGGGTGATAAGAAACCGTCTGGTAAGTCTCAGAAACGTAAGGGAAACAAAGTTGGAACTTCAAAGAAGTCAAAGAAGCACAAGGCTTCCAACAACTTCGTTGTTGTCCCACAACCTAACCAAGTTGCTCCTAATCAGCCTGCTTAACCACCAGCCAAGAAACAATATGTTGGAAATGCACCTTTGTGAAACAAGTGTAACAGTCACCATCAACCACATTTACAGTGCCGCATTTGCACTAATTGTTGGAAATCTGGTCATCTTTCCAACACTTGCTGTTTTGCTCCTACCCAGAATCAAGTAGCCCAAAATCCTGCTCAGTAGCCTGCACGACCTCACTATCCACCAAGGTCTTGCTACAATTGTGGGGATCTTACCCACTACAGGATTTACTGCCCAAAGTTGGCAAATGCAAATCAGGCTCCTGGACGAGCATTTAACATCAATGCTAATGAGGCTCGGGCTGACAATGAAGTTGACAACGGTACGTTCTTTGTTAATAACCATCCTGCTTCTATACTTTTTGATTCGGGGGCCGATAGACGTTTTGTGTCTCTTGCATTTGAACCTTTTTTTCAAAGCCTAGAACCAAACTAGGAAAGCCCTTGACAATTAAAATAGCTAGTGGCGAACCTCTTGTTCTTGATTCTGTCATCCGTGATTGCCAATTGAACCTCGACAACTATATTTTTCCCATTGACCTCACGCGAATGCAACTCGGGAGTTTTGACATCATAACAGAATGGATTGGTTAACCAAGCACCATGCTGGGGTGGTTTGTTTTGATAAGATTGTTTGTATACCTCTTTCGTCTGGTGAAATTTTAGAGGTTCGTGGAGAAAACCCCGTTTGTAGTTTTAAACTTATGACATGTACCCAAGCCCATAAATACCTATGAAAGAATTATGTGGCCTTCTTGGCATGTATTGTAGAGGACAAACGCAAGGGAAAAACTAATCAAGACATCCCCGTTGTTCGGGAATATCCTGAGGTATTCCCTAAAGATCTACCTGGTTTACCCCCAGCACATCAAGTTGAGTTTCGTATCGATCTTATACCTGATGCCAACCATATTGCTAATCTCCATACCGTCTTGCACCATCGGAGATGCAAGAGTTGTCAAAACCGCTTCAGGAGTTATCTGACAAAGGATTCATTCGACCGAGATTTTCACCTTGGGGCGCTCCAGTCCTATTTGGGAAAAAGAAGATTGATTTTTTCGTATGTGTATCAATTACCGTGAGCTCAACAAACTCACAATCAAGAATCGATATCCCCTACCTCGCATTGATGATCTCTTTGATCAACTACAAGGTACTACTTGCTTCTCAAAGATTGATCTACGTTCTGTGTATCATCAGCTACGGGTATTCGAGGAGGATATTCCCAAGACAACTTTTCACACACGTTACGGTCATTATGAGTTCACAATTATGCCTTTTGGTCTGACAAATGCTCGTTGTTTTCATGGACATGATGAATAGGGTTTGTAAGCCTTATTCAGACAAGTTCATCATTGTTTTCATTGATGACATTTTGATTTATTCAAAGTCTCGATCCGATCACGAGCAACATCTTCGTTTAATATTGAAACTCCTAAAGAAAGAACTACTAATGCCAAATTCTCCAAGTGTGAATTTTGGCTAAAGGAAGTTCAATTTTTGGGACATATTGTCAACGAACAAGGTATACATGTAGATCCCGCCAAAATCACTGTGATTAAGGAATGGGATAGACCTACAACTCCTACCGAAGTTTGTTCATTTTTGGGTCTCGCAGTTTACTACGTCGCTTTATCGTAAACTTCTCAAAGATTGCGGTTCCCCTCACTGGTTTGACTCAAAAGAATAAACCTTTTGAGTGGGGACCCAAACAGGAAGAAGCTTTTCAGACCTTGAAACAGAAACTTTGTAATGCTTCTATCTTATCTTTACCTGAGGGCAACAACAATTTTGTTGTATATTGTGACGCATCAAACTTAAGCCTTGGTTGTGTTCTCATGCAAAGAGACAAAGTTATAGCCTATGCATCGAGGCAATTGAAAGTTCACGAAAAGAACTACACCACTCACGATCTGGAGTTGGGTGCTGTTGTTTTCGCTCTCAAAATTTGGAGACATTATATATACGGTACAAAATGCGTGGTTTTCAAGGACCCCAATAGTCTCCAACACATTTTCAATCAGAAAGAACTGAACATGAGACAACGACGTTGGGTCGAACTTCTGAACGACTATGACTGTGAAGTTCGCTACCATCCTGGTAAGGCGAATGTCGTAGCCGATGCATTAAGTCGTAAGGAACGTGTCAAGCTGCATTGTGTTCATGTTCAATCTAATATCCAAACACGTATTCTTGAAGCTCAACTTACTTGTATTGCACAAGACAAAATGGGTAATGAATTACCACATCATCTCGAGCTTCAACTTGAAACAAAAGACAATGGGTTATTTTATTATCTGAACCATTTATGGGTTCCAAGTCTAGACAATCTCCGCACCTTGATAATGGATGAAGCACAAAAGTCTCGTTATTCAATTCATCCAGGTGCAGATAAAATGTACAAGGATCTTCATACCCAGTATTGGTGGCCGGGTATGAAGAAAGACATAGCTTTGTACGTCTCCAAATGCCTTACTTGTCTCAAAGTTAAGGCAAAACATCAATGCCCTTCTGGTTTGCTTGAACAACCAGAGATTCCGGTTAGGAAATGGAAAACATTGCTATGGATCTCATTACCAAATTGTCGCGCACTTCTAGAGGTCACGATGCCATTTGGGTACTCGTTGATCGTCTAACAAAGTCAGCACATTTTATAGTCATTCGTGAGGACTTCTCTGCTGACAAACTTGCTAAGATCTATGTGGATGAAATAGTATCTCGTCATGGTGTCCCTTTGGATATCATATTTGATAATGATGCTTGATTCTCATCTCATTTTTAGAGAACCATGCAATCTGCCATGGGAACCAAGCTTAACTTGAGCACTACTTATCATCCTCAAACGGATGGACAATCTAAAAGGACAATCCAAACACTGGAGGATATGCTTAGAGCCTGTGTGATCAACTTTGATGGCAGTTGGGATTCACATCTACGATTGATCGAATTCTCCTACAACAACAGTTATCACTCCAGCATTGACATGGCACCTTTCGAAGCTCTTTATGGTCAAAAATGTCATCCACCTGTCTATTGGAATGAGATTGGTGAATCTCAATTCATCGGGCCTGAACTCATTCATGATACAACGGACAAAGTCAAGAAAATTCACGAAAACCTTTTGACAGCTAGAAGCCGCCAAAAGAGTTACGCGGACAAACGACGCAAACCCTTGGAATTCCAAGTCGGTGATCACGTACTCCTTAAGGTATCCCCTTGCAAAGGTGTGATTAGATTCGGGAAGAAAGGAAAACTTGCGCCACGATATGGTGGACCAATCAAGATCATTGAGAGAATTGGAAAAGTTGCCTACAAACTTGAGCTACCTCCTGAACTTGGTAATGTTCATCCAACTTTCCATGTATCCAATCTGAAAAAGTTTTGGCTAATGAAAACCCCACATCCCTCTTGATGAAATTCGTGTTGATAACACGATGCACTTTGTCGAGAAACCCGTGGAAATATTGGACCGTGAAGTCAAAAAGCTCAAACGCAGACGAATACCGATTGTTAAAGTTTGCTGGGAATCCAAACGTGGCCCAAAATTTATTTGAGAACGAGAGGATCAAATAAAGGCGAAATATCCACATCTATTCTCACAAGCTTCCTCTAATTAATTTTCGGGACGAAATTTCCTAAAGTAGGGGAGACTGTGACATCTGTGTAACTCGGTCATGTAACGATCTTTTACAAATTTGTATATTTTATTTTAACATTTCATATTTTCAATCCTTGTTCAAATTTATAATCAATAAAACTTTGTATTTTTTACAAATTTGTATATTTTATTTTGACATTTCATATTTTCAATCCTTGTTCAAGTTTGATCTTTTAAATCACTTCTGGAAGTGAAATCGCAAACTATTACGCAAACGTAACCAGTTTAACACGACGTACACTCCGGAACAATGAAACAAGCTAAACATACCCTAAATATCCTTTACATAACTTAGAAATAAGTTTTGAAGGGATCGGTATGGCAAAACCATGCTTATGCAACTTCAGAGGCTATTTTGCAAATTCGGCGAAAGTATGCAATTACGCGTATTTCTTAATCTGGAACATGTACACACATCTAAAAATTTTGTAATAATTAAAATATAGTATTTTAATGACTGGAATGCAAAAATATCATTCGTAACGCATTTACGGTCATTTGTGCGATCGTTACAATTTTCGTCGTAATTAACCAAAAAACTGCAATCGTACGACCAAACGAACCGACATACGTGACATTTCTGGACATATTTAAAGTTCCCTAAGCTATTTTGTCCTTATAAAGCTTAAAAATCATGTTAACGGGTGTTAGAAATGCCAAAACATGACAAAACGAGTGCAGGGGCCTGTTCTGCCAATTTTGGAAAGTTGCTGCCAGCAAGGGAGGATGCGGACCGCATCCACAAAGCCATGCGGTCCACATACAGCACAGCAGCTTTTCTATCTTGCTCTTGTTCACTCCCTTGGACACTAAGCTCGCGATTTTTCCGCCTTCAACCTGCTTTGGACACCTATAGGGACACTAATCCATGCCTTAACACCTGGATCAACACTTGGCATCATTTGGGGAGATCCAAGATTAGTATAAATACCCTTGATCATCACCCATTTCAACTTGCTCATTTCTTCTTTCTTCTCCTACTCTCTTGGAGCCTGCTTCCATCTTTTGGAGGCCTCCTACTGAGTTTTCTTGAGCTCTTGAGTGTTCTTCAACAAAAGTAAGTGCTCATTCCTTAGTCTTGTTTATTATTTTAGCTTGTTATGAGCTAAAAGTCAAACAGCTGACTTTCTGTTTGACTTTTAGTTCTAACCATTTTTGGTCAAGTCAAAGTTCAATTGAACTTTGCAACGTGATCGTAATCACGATGGTTATGATCCATGGCGATCATGCCTACTGATTACCACGTTTACTAGTTGTAGTGACGAGTCAAAGTTTCGGTCAATAATGCGCAAAGTGCGCATTATACGACGGAACTATTTTCGGGTATCAAAACACTTTGTTTTGATACCAACACACTTTTATAACTTAGTTAGACATGTCTAACTCGTCACTTTTAGTTTACTGCTTGTTTAGGGTTGTAAGTCCAGCGGCCTTGACCACCGCTTTGACTTTCGAATCCGACCCGTTTGGTCGATCTTAGGATCCGACCAAACACATATTTGTGACCATAGTTGTATAGGGAATAACCCTCTGAGGTTATACCTTATGTCACGTCGTTTGGTTAGTGTTATGTTGTCTATTATGCCTTTATAAATGACCAAAATGCCCTTTTTGCGCATAAATCGATTTTAAGCTTATGTTGTAGGAACGTCCACGATTAGCACGGGAACCTAAATTTGTTATCTATTGTCCAATTAGGCAGAAACTAATGACAAGTTAACCAAATAACAAGAATTACTCATTTAATAGTTGTTTTCATTGATCTAAAGTTCAATACATTCGAGATCCGGATCCGACAGAGCTTCGCCGTCTCTGTGCCAAAATATCTCCTTGTTACAAATGAAATCACAAGGCTTCTATTTATAGATGCACAAGTTCGCTGGTGAGAGGATGTAAGTTCGCCCGAACTTGACTTCTCAAGTTCCATCCCTAGCAAACTTGGCTCTAAACCCTATTAAATACGCCTCGTTTCAGCTATACTATACAGACTCGATACAAGACTATTATACAAACGTTATGCACCAATAAACTCCCTCTTGGATATCTACTTTGTCTTGTTCATCTTCAGAAACTCTCGTTTATTCCAGACTCGTTCTCGTGTAATGACGAAGGCAACAGACATATGCACCAACAGACTCCCCCTTGGATGTTGCCACAGTCATCTCCTTTCAAAGACATTTTTGACAATAATCATCCTAGTTAGTCTTCAAGTGTCGTAGCCTTCAATCATCAAACTTCAAATAGGTTCCTGAGTCTTTATCTTTATCCTTGAATAAGCATTAAACTTTATAATCTTCGAACGTTCTCTTTTCTTCAATTTAACTTGATAAAACTTTAATCTCCAAGCTCCCCCTAGCTATGAGCTATGCTCCCCCAAACTTTGAGCTTTATCTTTAATCATGTTTCATCCTGCCCCCCCTAAAATTTTACTTCCTGTTTCAAATATCTTGGGAATTCAAATAAACATTTCAAATTCTAACTTGGAAATTTTGTACCACATGTATTCCATACCACCTATACAAAACTTGTACTTTAAATCTTCATTTTTCAGTTATTTCAAGTTCAAATTAATGACCTTGAAACATTTTACGTTTAAAACCTTCAGCTTTTACATTTTTATCATTTAATTTGTGAAAATCCATTTAGTTGATCAAGTCCAAGTTAATGACCTTGATTAACCAAATATATCAATTAAGTCCAAGTTAATGAACTTGGCTAATCCCGTTGTGAACAACTGATGTTATCTTCAATTTTAAAGATTCAAACTAATGAACTTTTTCTTACCAGACTTCGATGATTCGTTCTCCAACATTGGCTCGTTTGAAAATCTTTTTGGATTTAAAAAGTAAGTAAAATAGTTACAAAACTTTTAACAAGTAAAGTAAACTATGTACAAACGTCTTTACAAACATATTTTTGTGAATTAGTGTGTAAGGATCATATCAGTTTTGTTGAGACATATCACCTGTACCGTTGACCTCTTTTGAGACTTTTAAGTTTTTAAACTTGTTTACCTACACTGTCGATATATTTGTCCTCTTAAACATCATCACGTTTCTCAATTGTTCCAAGATATGTTAGGTAAGAATTATGAAACTTGACTTAACTATGGTTCCCACCTCTTGAATATACTCCCGAATCCAGATTCCCTAGATTTCATCTTACAGGTGAGTATAGTGTAATTGATATCTGTATTTGGGTTATGCGAGGCCTTGAGAGCTCAAGTTAGTACTACCGTACAGACAAAGAGATGAAGGCTCGACTTTAAGATGTGTTCCACTTAAGGAATCTTTTAAGCATTGCAAATGATTAGATCTTTTGAAACTTTTCAAATTTTGCATGCTAATTTGGGGTTTTAGCAAAAGCATTATAGAAGTTCTACGCTATTGCTTCCACAAAATCAGAAGAACTTGTATAATACCGCAGATATCAATCATCTATAAAGACCTCGTATCTCAGAATCAGGCAACCATTCAATCGAAATTTCGGAGTACTATGTCCATATATCCAAGATATGTTAATCCACGAGATTAAGCAGTTGTAAATTTAGTTATATCCTGTAACATCCGTAAAAAACCGGGTTAACCAAACCCGCTTCGTTTATTAACCGAACAATCAGTTAAAAATTTTGTTGCGTATTTATTGCTCAAATTAATTTTAAACGATACATAATTAATAAGAATATTAGAATATAAAATTTATATTTGAAAATGTATTAAAATAATGAAATAAAAATAAAATACTGATGCCGGGTTTCGAACCCGGGTCAGCCGAGAATCACACAAAGCTTTAACTTACATCCTTCCAACCGCTCCGCCACTTGTGTTGTTTGTTAACATATTGAAACAATTAATACATAAAATGAATCTGGAAAACAAACCAAGTTACACAGCGCGCCCAAATCCGCTGACGCCGGAAATCCCGACAAATTCGTTAAACTTTGCCGTTTCTTTTTGTCATAACGTTTACATTTACAGTAAGATCGGTTATAACCGAAAAATCCATCAATTTCATTCATTACCTTAAATTTCTATTAGAAACCGAAAATACAATTCAAGTCCGGGATTATACTTTGTTCATCAGTTAAGCTCACGAATCTATCCAACCTGCACTCTTCATTTCGCTCAGAAAACTTCGCCGCAAGTCGCCGGAATTCTCTGTAAATTAACCGGAAATTTTCGCCGGAAGACCGAGTTCAATCCATCCTTTCTTCTTACTCTAAAATAAGATCTTAGAGCTTATACTGACATCACCCACACTCACCTTAAACCTCTGAAGAATCTCTGTCGCAAGAAATTTCACTCGCCGGAATTCTCTGCAAGTCGCCGGAAAACCGGGACTTTCATCTACACGGTAATTAACTCGACTTTTCTGTTTCATTCCATTATTGGACAAATTCTAATATCAATCCCTCACCCAGAATCTATTCCAGACGACATTGCCGGATTCTCTGTTTTCGCCGGAAAATTTCTGAAATTTCCAGAAACTTGCTGTTAACCGGTATGATCATTCAAACCTACTGATAATCGTTACTCAGTAGTTCAATTACACATTTAATCCCTCCAAACTGTTAATTGATTCTAACAGCCGAAGTTTACAAACAGAGCCGACGAATCTTTGCCGAAATTATGTGAAAGACGCTGATCGGTATATCCTTTCCCCCAAACTCTCTCCATTCAATTACCTTTCAATTACTTATAAAGCTTGTTAATCGAATTAGACATAAATCAGTTGAATTATCATTATCAGAAAACTTAAGCGAAGAAGACGAAGTTCAGATATATTATAAGATTAATTAAAACTAGTATAATGAACGGGTTAGACACACAGTCCAGCGGTGGACTGTGTGCAAACAATATGCATACGACGCGAGTTCGATCCTTGACACACACACATTCGCTGTAATAAAATGCCTTTTTTTAAACCGAACCGGGTTAACTCAGTAAGATGTTAAGTATAATAAAAATCAGAATATTTACCAAGTTAGACACACAGTCCAGCGGTGGACTGTGTGCCAAACTAAACCACAGGTCTCGGTTCGAGACCTGTGGAGAGCACCGAGTCGATACATTAAATCTTTATTTTAAAATAAGTGATTTTCGGATTAACTTAATTAGTATATAAATATAATTAAAAACAGAAATATTTCGGGTTAGACACGTAGCTCAGTTGGTAGAGCTGCGTGCACACGTACAGGAGGTCTCGGGTTCGAGTCCTGCCCGGCGCATACATACACATAATAGAACCGGTCAAACAGTCAATAGTCACAGTCAAACAGTCAACGCTTATGGTCAACGGTCAAAAATCAACATTTTTTTTTTATTATTTTATTTATTTATTTAAATTAAAAATCAATTAAAAATACTTAAAAATAACATTTTTAAAGTTATAAAATAGCCTTAAACTCACAAAAATATATCCAAAAATCCTATTAAAGTTGTTAATAAAATCCATTTATTTACCTTACTTTTCGTTATTAATTAGGTTAGTTTTTCCTCGTCGATCAATCCTCTAAACTCGTGCGCATTCAACATCATCAACCGAACGCACCCATTGTGAGTGAATCTCTACAAAATTCCCCGTTTTAATCACGTTTTTGGGGTGTATCATGTGTCTTACCATTTATTATATTTAAATCATTGTGCATACATCATATCATAAACAAATGTGTATTCAGCTTGTATAAACTGTTTATGTGGTTATTGTTTAGATTTAATTTATTATTTTCAGTACATGCAATTTCATAGGCCGCCGCTCCCCATTACATTATGAGCGTTGAGCAGTTCCCCATTACATTATGAGCGTGAACCTGGCGTTGCCGACATACGATCGGCTCCGTTTGATTGAGCCTTGATCGCACAGACATTTATCATTTTCAGTACATGCAATACGATCGGCTCCGTTTGATTGAGCCTTGATCGCACAGACATTTATCATTTTCAGTACATGCAATACGATCGGCTCCGTTTGATTGAGCCTTGATCGCACAGACATTTATCATTTTCAATACATACATTTATCATAGGCCGTCCGTTCCCCATTTTTGTTAATGTATGTTCTTGTTTGTTGTTGTTTGTTATGGTAAGCTATTGGGTTGTTATTTTATGCTAATTGTTTGTTATTGTATGTTTATTTACGTTTGTTCATATAGGAATATTGTACAATTTTTCCGTATTAAATACAATAAGAAATAAATAATAAATGTTTTCTAACAAGGTTCACTCGCCAACTTTTGTTGATCCAAAAACCATTTTTACATATGATACAGGTGAACAGGATGAAGCAAGGAAAACATAGGAAATTGCCTTAGAAGAAAAATGATGAAGTTTAGAAGGATGAATAGAACATGTTGTATTTGTTTGATATGATTGTTTGATCTCTTTTAAATTGAAATAATAAATATGAAACATTATAATAAATGTCATGAGCTTTGATGAAAACCCAATCATGCCCCGATCACCTTTTCCGCTGAGGGTCGGGGTGTGACATATCCCGGAAATAATCTACTGAACGTGTAAAACCTATCGATATTACTTTTAAACTTTACATTTGTTTAGCATACTGTGATAGTCCACTGATGTATTATCATTTCCTTTTTGACAACAAATTCTTTTTGTCTTTTTCAATGTTTTTGTACCTTTTGAATTTTTCAAATGTTTTTGAATATTTTTAACAATTTTAAAATTTTCTTACTCCCCCTAAAATCAAAACATATTTTCGTATTTTAGATTAAAAGAAATTCTTCTAAAAATGTATCAAACCAATGTGGATCCCGTGTCCTCGTCGTCCGATCCTTTTTCTCAGTCCTGTATCTGCAATTGTTTAACAAACAATTGTTAAACTCATTTACCACTTATAAAAGCAGTTTAAACTTGTAAGAACTTTGAAATCAGTTTTTCTGTTCAATGGTGTGGATTTTCATAATTTTGATTTTTTTCAAAAATTTTATTCTTAACTACTCCCAATCAAAATGACAAAGATTTGACATTTCTGGATAAGTTAAACTGATATGGAGCTCCGCAATCCAGAATCAACTTTTGATCAAGTAGATCTTGGAACTCCTGCACATGAAAGAATTTAGTTAAAAAGTTCAACCCAAGCCTTCTTGGTCTTGGGTTTTGGATATAATTCCTCATATACCTCTTCGTAATCACTTTCGTATGCTCTTTGATAAGCATATTCAACATCACAAACTTCAAACTCACAATCCACTTTACTTTTATTCTTTTTGATTGATTTGACATTTTCGTTTTTATCACAAACAACCTTCACTTTTTCAGGTGATTTCTTTTTAGCAATCCATGCTTGAGAATTAACTCTACCTTTCTTGATATAAAACCTAGAATCATTGTTTGACTTTAAAGTCTCACCTTTGTGAAAAACTGAATTTTCAAATTTTGATTCATATTTAGGTTTTATTTCAAGATTGGATTCAACATTATGTTTCATTTCTTTGATGTCAACATTTCTTTTCACAATCCTGATTTGATCATTTTTAGATTGCTTTTGTTTTACATTTCTTGAAACTTCTTTTCTTCGGGATACACAGGCTTAGACTTCGGACACTTGCGAGAAATGTGACCAACTTCATTGCATTTAAAGCAAGTCCGATTATCATGAACATTTCCACTAGTGGGTTTTACTCCACTTGCGTACTTAGCCTTGTCCCAAAATTCCTTTTCTTTCTTGAAATCATCGTTTGACTTCTTACCTATCAAGCTTTCCTCCTGTACCATGCTCGTTCCATACACAAACTTTATGTTCTTACCTTTGTATTCCTGGAACATTGACTTCTGATTCTTCTTCGGTTCATCTTCAGCTTCTTCAAAACCTAAACCTGCTCTACTGCTTTCAGGAAAATCACCACCATTTCTACAGTAATTGTTAAAATTCCGTTTCGGTTTAGAATAAAACTTCTTTTCATTTTTCTTGAGATCATCTGATGAAACTTCCATAAGTTTAAACAGTTTATCAATTTGATCTTCTTTCACATTCTGAATCAGAAAGCTATCATTGAAATATAATCTATCAGATTCCTTAACTTTGTACATGAGAACGTTAGGATCATCACTTAGATTATTTTCTGATGATGTATCGTCACTTTCAGATTGTGAACCATAACCTTTTGAACCTGAGTTAGCACTTTTAAAGCTGCCGTCATCAGAATCATTTCCCAAGACAATTTTTACCACATCTTTTACCACCGATTCATTGTCATCGTTTGATTTCGTAAAGTCTACGTCAATGTTTTGTGGCAATTTATCTTTCTTTTCTGAAAGAAGTAAAAGATTAAATGCCTTTTCAATATCATCATCTTTCTTGCAGCAGTAACTTGCAAGAAATGGTGGAGGAACATTTCCGTAAACTTTACTCTTTGAGTTATCAACATTATCCTCCGAGTTGATCGTAGGAAGAATGTGATCAATGACATATGCGTTTGTGGTGTAACTTTTTAACAATTGTCTGACTCTTCCTGTTCAATTTTCATTTCATGTAACTCACGCTTTGTCTCAGCAATTGTATTAATGTACATGTTAACTGCCTTTTGTTTTTCAATAACTATGGCATTTAACATGGTGACATTAGCATTGAGTTCACTATTAGCTCTTTCAACATGTTTATATTTGTCTGATATTTTGTCATAAGCTTCTTTTATGGTTCTGTAATCATAACGAAAGTTTTCGTTATGTTCAGTCAATTCTCTTATGACTTTGACTTTATCCGGACAGGATTCACAAGGACTTGCGCACTTTGTGCAAGGTTTTTCAACCTCCACAACTTTCACAACTTCCTTTTCGGACATGCTTACCTCAGCTTTTACCATTTCGGCTTCTGTTTTCAATTCTTCTTGCTTTTGCGTCTCAAGGTAAGCTATTCCTTCTTCCTCTGTTTGTTGAATGTATCTTTCCAGAACTGCATCTTCCAGGACAACTTCTTCCTCAGCTCTCTGCATTAATGCTTCTTAATAGCATTTTCGATGGCAGCATCCACAAATGATGTCTCAGATTCATTCACAACCTCTGCCATCATAGCAACACCAGTCTTCTTTCCGATGTATTTGTTCCAATCAAAACCATCATTTTCATGATTGGCAACAAGAGCTTGTTCAGCTTTCTTTGTAGATTTATCTTCAACTTCAACTTGTGTTCTATTCGGATATGATTTGTATTGCAGCGCTTTCTTGTAATATTCATTAGCAGTTCAAATGGTCCTTAATATTCATTCTTGGTTATGGCATTCACGTTTGAAGTGCCCTTTTTGTCGACATCTGAAACAAGTAACTTTCGTTTTATCGAAACCAAGTTTATTGTTTGAGTTACCAACATCCCTTCCAGTGAGTGCTACAAATTTTGAAACTCTCTGGATAATCGATGCTAAGGACCATTTGATGTCCATCATTTCCAACTCTTCCTCATCTACGTGATCGTAATCCTCAGCTGTCATTTCAGGATTTCCGATCTTTCCAGCAACAAGACTTTCATACGATTCCAGAACTGTAGCAAGAAGCGCTATGTGTTGTTTTGCAACTTTTTCAGGAAACACATTCTTTAAATCAACTGCTATGTTGCATTGGAAAACATTTGAATTAGAAGTAGATTGGCTTATCTGATGAGATTGACTTTGAGAAGAAGAATTTGAACCAACATATGAATAACTAGTGTTTGGAGAATACTGATTTTGTGACGATTGATCTGATGTATTCATGTTTGCACTAAATGTTGTTTGGATTTTTGGACTTTGAATCGGAGTATCTGGAACACCACCTTTGTAATAAACTCCGACATCCTGAACAACATTAGTGTTTTTAGATTTTGCAATCTTCATCAATTCCATTTCATGACCTTCAAGTTTGTCAATGAAAGATGACAACTTAAAATGTCTCCAAGATGGACTATCTTTAAAATCATCAGATACGTTGTCCATTCTCCTTCTGGAAGTCCATCGGCCAGCTTCTCAATCTGCTCTTCGTTAGTTCTCTTGATATCATGTCTTCGCATCTGGACCATGAGATGACAATATCTATCAATCATTTGCTTCATTGTCTCTCCTTTGATCATCGTGAAGATCTCAAATTCTTTCTTAATCAGGGTCTTTTTGCTGTTGATCATTTCATCACTTCCTTTGAATTTTTCACAAAGAGAATTCCATAATTCTTGAGAAATATCATATTCTGGTAATAATATCAAGATATCTTCTTTGACAGATTGTTGTATCAAGCTAATCATCTTCTTTTCAGCAACATATTTCTCTTTGTCAATCGCTAAAAACATGTTCAGTGGAAGAGCTTGATCACGTTCATCTTTGGGCCATGTATAACCATCTTCAATCGCAACCAGCTGTTGAATTGATTCGCTTGAATCCAACTAACAAACTTTTCTTTCCATCCCTCGAACTCGTCCATACTCATCGACTTCGGTGGTTTCTGAGTAGTTCCCATTTCATTATCGAGGTTCATTTCATCAACCGCAATTGAATTTGACGTTGAGGCTTGAGCTACTCCAGCAGCAAATGCGTTATGGAAATCTTCCATTTTGAAAATCGAGACACGTACACTGAAAACACGATAAAACTTTGGAAATTGTTAGATTTACTACAAGTTCGGTCAAACTTGTAGTAGTGAATGAAGAATTCCTGATTTTATCACAAGTTCGGTCGAACTTGTGATTTGTTTTGAAAATTTCTTGAGTTTTATCTTCGAGCGAACTTAACAAATGATTCCAAGGAACAATTGCAAGTTCGGGCGAACTTACTATAGAAATCCAATGAATTTTCTCAAGTTCGGTCGAACTTGAAGAAAAAATAGGAAATATATAACAAGTTCGGTCGAACTTCACAAGTATCTCTCAAAATCCCTCAAGTTCGAGCGAACTTAACGAAATTTTATCAAAAATTCTTCAAGTTCAAGCGAACTTAGCGAGAATTTATCAAAGATTCCTCAAGTTCGAGTGAACTTGGTAAAAATTCACTCAGAAAGTGAGTTTTTTTACCTCAAGTTCGGTCGAACATGGCTAATAAGTTTGAAGAAAATGAGTTTTTCAAACATGGTTTTTGCAACAATTTTGATGTCAAAACGTTTGAATTTAGCCTCCAAACTCTCAGGGGTTTATCACGAATGTATTTAACATGACATATTAAAAATTGGACAAAATTTGATTGTGAATTCTTCGATTTTGATCAAAAGTTAAGAAAAGTAGAAGAATGGAGATGAAATAGAGAGATTCTTGTCTTGATTTCAGCAAATTCAGGTATCCAGGCTCTGATACCACTTGTAGGAACGTCCACGATTAGCACGGGAACCTAAATTTGTTATCTATTGTCCGATTAGGGGGAACCTAATGACTAGTTAACCAAATAACAAGAATTACTCATTTAATAGTTGTTTTCATTGATCTAAAGTTCAATACATTCGAAATCCGGATCCGACAGAGCTTCATCGTCTCTGTGCCAAAATATCTCCGTGTTACAAATGAAATCACAAGGTTTCTTATTTATAGATGCACAAGTCCGCTGGTGAGAGGATGTAAGTTCGCCCGAACTTGACTTCTCAAGTTCCGTCACTAGCGAACTTGGCTCTAAACCCAATTAAATACGCCTCGTTTCACCTATACTATACAGACTCGATACAAGACTACTATACAAACGTTATGCACCAATAGACTCCCTCTTGGATATCTACTTTGTCTTGTTCGGTCTTCAGAAACTCTCGTTTATTCCAGACACGTTCTCGTGTAATGACGAAGGCAACATACATATGCACCAACATATGTAACCAATGTTTTGCCATATAGACTGATATTACAACTATATTAAACTTGTTTTGGCATATAGACTTATCATAGGGCATATCTAACCATTCGAACACGTATTTACGCAAATGATCCGTTAAAGTAGCGTAAACTACCTTAACGAGTCATTAGGGGTCAAAAGAACTTAGGATCCTTTCCAAATCAGAATGTTAACTTTATTAAACCATTTCATATGAGTTCCAACACTCATTTTGTTTATAAGATTTCATTCTATCTGAATATTCCGATTAAGGTTCCGACATTAACATAATTATTCGATATTAGGACTCACTTGATTTTCCCAGACTCTTGAGATTTGTGTTTCCATCTTGAACAAGGTTACTTTTGCAAACCCAAGTGAGTACATAGTCCCCTATTTTATGTTTTCAAATATTTTGGGGTGATACACATGTGCCTACTTGTTAATTTCATGTTTTCATGCTTTCATGACATATACTTGCTATGTTCATCTAGTACACATATAGTACACGATTTCAATTGTGTTTTGCTATGTATGTTGACTGAGCATGCTAGCACATTGATTTTAAAGATACTTTTGCAGCATATGTTGACTTAGCATATGAGCACATTGATTTACATTATATTTTTGCTATGTATGTTGACTGAGCATGCTAGCACATTGATTTCATGGACATTTCTACTTCGTAGTTGAATTAGCATACTTAGTACATGGTTTAAAGATATTTTTTATGACATTGCTTACATTGACTATGACATTTGGTATATTTAACGGGACATAATACATTCATTAACATTGATCACGCCGCTCGGTAGTATGTAATCATACCATAGGACTTGACAAATCCCTGCTTCCTAGGTTTGTTTGGAAGTAGAGAATGACAGAATCCGAATACATTTTTGATAAACCTTGACTTGATAAGGGTTTATCCGATAGTCTCAAGGCTTGAATGTATGCGATAAACAAAACCTGATAAATGTTCGTATCAAAAAAAGCAATGGTTTCCAAAACATAACTTTTGCTTTAAACTTTTGTTTATTGAAGACATTGTGTTTTGTACAGACATTTGGTTATACATGACATTTGGGCATTGGTTTACACATGACAATGGGACATTTGTTTACACATGACAACAAGACATTGATTTACACATGATAATTGGACAATTGTTTATACATTACAATTTGACATTTGTTTAAACAAGACATTTTTGTTGGTTGGTTTATGGTGGGTGATATAAATAACGAGACATGTGTAATGTGATAAAAGCATGGTGGATACGCCACTGGTACTTCCTATATATAAATGCTTTTATCATGTTACATATCGTGGCGTTATCTACACCACTTCAAACAAGATACAAGACATGACATTATTATACAAAATATAACATTTTATACAAGACATGGTATTTTATTCAAAATATGAAATTTTCATATAAGACTTGACATATTTTCGGTAATTAAGTTAACCTTACATTATTTCTTCTAATCATTTGATTTTCATATGATTTTTAAAAAAGAAATATTTACAATGGTTCATGGCTATTTTTGTATTAGTTAAACTATTATTTTAACTTTCAAAACTATGAAACATCAACACAAAACCTATGTTACTCATAGGCATTTTTATGCTGACGTACCTATTTTCACATGTGTTTCAGGAGCTAAAATTTACAAGACAATAATAATGTTGATGTTATTTCACAAAGACAATTTAAATTTCTGTTTTGTTTTCCTTTACTCCAAGACAATGTAATCGAATGTAATGTAATAATACAAATTTTAAATGTCATGGTTGTTGAAACAATATTTTTGTTACAACATTCCTCGACGTTTCCATCGCGGTTTGTTGTTTTACACGGTCGGGGTGTGACAATTGTGCCATGTTCATCTGATTTTTTTCTAAATACCCATTTTGAACCAATGATAGATTTATCACTTGGCTTTGGTACCAGATTCCATACTTGACTCTTTTCAAACTAATCAAGCTCTTCTTGCATTGCTTGTATCCAGTCTGAGTCTTTCAGAACTTATTTGACAGATTTTGGTTCTATCATGCTCAAAAAGCCAGCAGATAAACATTCATGTGATGTTGCAGATCTTGTTCTCACACCATCTTTTGGATTCCCGATGATTTCTGATTGAGCATCCCTTTTATCCATCTAAGTTTGTTGTGGAATGATGTTGGACCTGATGGATGTGAAGTTTTCCCCTGATTGCTTGCTTCATTTGTATGTATCAGAATTCTAATGATTTGAAGCAGTATCTGTTGCATGTGTATCATTCTGATCCTGTGTCAGAATTTCTGATGAATTCTCCATTTGTCCTACAGGTTAGTACATGAATTTTCTATTTCCTGTGCAGTGATATTTTTTCCTAGTAATTCTTCTGTCAAAATGTTAAAAAGAGGATCAAGATTTTCTTGTTTATCAGGAAGACACGATTTTTTTTACATATTCACCAGAAACTTCTATTTCTGATGAATCATCAAATGATACATACAAGGTCTCTCTGATTATCCTAGTATTTAGAATGAAGACTCTATAAGCTTTTGAGGACAATGAATAACCAAGAAAAATTCCTCTTTCTGCTTTCTGTCAAATTTCTCAAGACTTTCAAAGTCATTGAAAACAAAACATCTACAACCAAATGTGTGCGGAAACTTTACGTTTGGTATTCTTCCATTTATGATGTTGTAAGGTGTTTTATGAAGTCTCTTGTTGATTATGGATCTTTTTTTTGTGAAAACATGCATTTGCAATGGTTTCTATCCATAAGTGTGTGGGCAGTTTTATATAAGCAAGCATTGTTCTAGCTGCTTCCATTAAAGTTCTGTTTCTTCTTTCCACTACCCCATTTTGTTGTGGGGTTCTTGGAGCAGAAAAATCATGAGAAATTCCTTTACTTGTAAGGAAGGTCTCAAGTTTTGAGTTTTTGAATTATGTTCCATTGTCAGTTCTGATCCTCCTAACTGATAATTTCAAAAGATTTTCAATTTTTCTACATAAAGTTTATGATCAGATTTGGAGTTTCACTTTTCTTTCTTAAAAATTCCACCCAAGTATATCTAGAATAGTGATCAACAATGACCAGAATGTATTCTTTCTAGAGAAACTTGTAGTACTTATTGGTCCACAAAGATCCATGTGCAAAAGTTCTAAATTTTGTGAAATTGATGATTCAGAAATTGTTTTATGTGAGCTTCTTTTTGATTTTTCCATTTCACATGCTTCACACAATTTTCCTTCTTTGAGGATATGAAAGGTAATCCTTTTACCAGTCCTTTGTTTGCTAATTTGCTTAGATTTTTGAAATTCAAGTGGGTTAATCTCTTATGCCATAACCAACTATTACCTTTGTTAATTTTTGAAAATAAGCATAACTGAGGATGTTCAGTTTCTTCTTTAAAATCAAAGTAATAGATGGAGTTTCTTATTCTTTTCTCACTTAAATATATTTTGTTGTCATCTAGACCAACTAGCAAACACTTTTCTGGTAAGAAAGTTACCTGAAATCCTTTATCACATAATTGACCACAACTTAGAAGATTGTACTTTAAGCCTTCCACATAGGCTACTATTTCAATGGTCAATGATCCATACTTTATGCATCCATAACCCAATGTCCTTCCCTTTACTCCATTTCCAAAGTTGACTAATTTACCTAGTTTTGGAACAAAATTACTGAGTAAGCTCCTATCCTCAGTCATGTGCTTGGAGCTTCCAGAATCTAAGTACCAGTTCTGCTGCAAATGATGGTCCTTTTGTTCTGAATTTCCTTGTTATTCATCAGAAAGTTTTGCCATGAGACAGAAATTTGGCATTTCTTCTTCATCTTCATCAGAAGAGTCATCTGTCAACCAAGCATCTGTCCTTACTATCAGACTAACTTGTTGTTACTTCTTGGCTTCCTCCAACTTATTTTCATAGTAAGCAACATCCTTCAATTTTTTTTTCATTCGGATGCATAGTGACTCTTTTGCTTACATTTATAACAAACAACTTCTGCTTTTCCTTTGTCCCTTGATTTTGCTTCCATCCTCCCTTTTTCACTTTTCTAGTATTTATGGCTTCCTCCTATAACCTTTGCTCAAAGGATTTGGTGAGCAATGAAATTGCCTCAGCAAATGCAGAAAAATCAGATGATGTATCAGAATTCTCCACACTTTGGCAATATGAGGTTTGTGGATCACAAGTGGATGTTCTTTGTGAATTTGAAATGAGAGCAATGGATCCCCCTCTTTGCTTTGATTCTTCATATATTTCTTCTTCTTTGGGGACAAGAATGCTATATAAGTCATGTAACGTCACACCCAATCTGCAGCGGAAGAAAACACGGGATACAACAGACACCTCTGGTACAAGCGCATTGTTTATAAAGACACTACATTTTATTAATTACCAAAATGTTGATTACATACTACATGTATGTTACAACTGTGTGTTCCCATGAACCACATAAGTCTTCTAAGCCGCATGTGTCTATTTCAGTATTTATCTATAAACACGTCTTGAACCACATATCCAGATCACCTTCGTCTCAATTTACCTGAAATGCATGTTAGTTTTTAAGAGGGTCAGCTAAACGAGCCGGTGAGTTTCACTGGTTTGGTTGTTTTGTAGCAAAATGCTTTAACAAGTTTAATTGCACAAGTCACAGATCGTAGATGGAATTACACGAGTGTACAAGTGAAACCTTGACTGTTTTAACCGCACCGTGTCACCACAGACACTTCGGTATGGCTAGGGCCGTGTCACCACAGACACCTCAGCTCGTCGGGCCGTGTCACACAGACACCCCCAGCCCACCAACCGCGTCACGTGCAGTTCAACGCCCCAATGCAGTTATGCCTAACAACATAACCAAGTTTAGGACGCGTGCAGTTGACTGTTTGCCGACACACAGTCCGGTCGTTGCAACTGGGTTTGTCAGACCAATAGTATTATCCACTGTCCACGGCTTATGTTAATCACTTGTAGTGGGGTAGTTCGTGTGTTAGGGAATTCACATCATCACAAGTTGGTGCAATTAACACAGTTTGTAACATGCAAATCACCCAAGAAAACAGTAAAACAGTTTAAAAACGGGGGAGTGAAACTCACTAGATAGCAGTATCACAGGTAGCAATAGGAGTATATGCAAGTTGGTTCGGTTCTAATATTAATCATGCAAGTATTACCAATATCAGCCGCTAAGTTGGTAATGCCTATAACTTGGGCCCGAGTGGGGATTTTCAGGCCATATTGTACATCTAGTACCCTGGTGTGGTGATGGATGTTAGGGTAGGATTAGTTTTACGTTTGGCTCCCAGGCACCGGTTCGCGTGCCAGCCACAGTCGGTTGTTCTACGTGTTCGGATAACGGCACTAGGATCGAGACAGTACCAGTACATTGTCATTTAGAAAAGATTAAGTATTTATTAAGGAAATCCAGACGTTTGGAGGATCTAGGCCTCCCGAATTTGAGTTTCTGTTTTCGCCGTCGGGGATTCTCCCGAACGGTGGTGGAATACACCCAGAGTGTCCAACTTACCCTGGAACTTCCTAGAATCCCCCCGATGTTCCACTTATAGTCATAATTTACATCACTTATCATCCGATGTCTAAAAATTCTCAAAATATTCCAGTAAACTCCTTATATATCCAGTAACTCCCTGCAAAAATTTGGGATTTTTCTGATTTCGTTTTAGTGCGTTTCCGGCTACCGAAAATCCCAAAAACATAGATTTTTAACCCAAACCAAAATTCAATAAATGGACTCCCAAACTTCCCAGAACATTCCCTATATGTTCCTTAGTGTTTCTGAAAAGTTCGGTAATTTATTGATTTCGTTTGGTATTTTTTCTGAATTTCTTTCGTTAAATCAGTCAAAATTTCTCCAAAAATCATAGAACATTCCAAAAACTCTAAACTTTTACGTGGAACTTCCTGGAAATACCCTACATCAGTACACCAATTTTTAGCTCAATCCAGTACCCACAGACCAAGTTATGGTCCAAACAATATTCTGCCTATTCTAGTTTCGAGTTTCAGGCGATAT
This sequence comes from Scalesia atractyloides, assembly GCA_947069175.1. Classification (NCBI taxonomy): domain Eukaryota; kingdom Viridiplantae; phylum Streptophyta; class Magnoliopsida; order Asterales; family Asteraceae; genus Scalesia; species Scalesia atractyloides. Next base: position 48,729,915 of record CAMTDV010000004.1, on the reverse strand, counting down.
ACCTAGCGCAAGCTTCGTTTCCGGGCATTTCTCTTGAGTCCAGAAGTGTGTGGGTTCTATATTCAGTACCTACACATCAAGTACAATCCAAACATGCCATAATTCATGTCAATCAAGCCTTGTTTCATTGTTTTTCGGTTAATAACTTTGTTAATCGCTTTTGGTCGATTAGGGATCGATTAGGGTATCAAAAGCCAATTTTTTGTGATCTTGGCTATCATATAACATCAGGGAATCCCTAGTGTGTTCTTATTCAGCCAAGAACCATGTTTAAACCATCCAAAATCATGGATTAAAAAGAGTTTTCTGAAGCTTGTTCATGTTTTCTCAAGAAATCATCATCAAAACTATAAGAAACTTGTAAAATACCTTTGATTTAGCTTACTTTGGTTGAATATCAGCTGGTATGTTGAAGGTTATGAGCAGAAAATTGATGGAAATTGAAGTAAAAATGAAGAGAAAAAAAAATAAAACTAAATTATATAATAAAAGGGGGGCGGTTTCAAGTGGGGTTTGTCGTGCTTCATTTTTCGTGTTATAAGATGATGTATATCTTCGGTTTTGCGTTTACGTTCGTTTTCGGGTCCCTACGCGTCCCCGATTTGCGAAACGGACTCCGTTTTTCACGTTTTTAGTGTCAAAAGACTCGGTTTTAAAAACTGTGCATAACTGTCTAGAAATCCGAACCCGGTTACGTTTTAATCATAAAAGCCTCGTATTATGGTAGTTTAAGTATTTTTAAGCTTGATTGACCGTTCCTTGCATGCTTGGTTGTCTTCCGTTGCTCTCGAGCAAGTTCGGTCGAAGTGGTACCAATTTCTTGGAATTGGTACAAGTTCGGGCGAACTTGACTGTTTGTCTTGCAGATTTGCACAAGTTAAGGCGAACTTGTCTTATTTTCTTAGAGTTTCAACAAGTTCGGGCGAACTTGTCTGTTTTCTTGGGAAACTGTACAAGTTCGGTTGAACTTGGTTGATTTTCTTGAGGATTGGACATGTTCGGCCGAAGTTGGTCACCAATCTGGTGACAACTTCGAGCGAACTTGCTTGTTTTGGAGCGAACTTGACTGCTTTGGTCACCAAATCATGCGTTTTTTTGTTGTTTGCTGAGGAAATCGAGTGTCCATCCCTCCAACCTTGAGCTACTGAGCAAAACATAGGCTGGAGAGGTCTTTTGGAGCGAGTTTAGCCATTTTATGAAAACTCAGGCTAATCCGGGCGAACTTGTCGGTTCGTACAGGTTAGTCTAGTTTGTGCAAAGTGAGGATTAAGGAAATTGATCATCCCGATTTTCCATTGAGGGTACTCCTCTCTAACCAAAGTCGGAGGCTTTGACATAGACCCTATGTTGAAAGCATTGTTCCAGGTTTGAAAGTTTCCTAGATTTGGAAAAGAGAAGATGAACAATTGATTGTTTGAAAATAATTTGTTCAATCTGCTCTGATACCAATTTTTTGTCCCATATGGACAAAGATAAACTTCTCGTAATATGGCTACAGATTTCAACAAATATGAAAATAGTGTGCGGAAATAGAAATCAAACTTTCAAGAAACAAGAACTACAGAATTTTCAAGTTTATATCACTTTAAAACGAAATTGTTTACAAGGTGATTGTGAGTTTATAGTACAAACGAATACTTGTGAAGTTCTGAGGTGAAAAGGCAATGGAGTTTGTAGTATGTATTAAAGGCTAAGCTTGACTCATTGTCATTTGCTGGAGAGCTTTCTATTTATAGAAAGAATTGGGTATGAATAAAAATTTGTTTAGTCAAGCACTTGCACGCTTAAAGTAGCTTTTTAATATTCATTAAATCTTCTAGGATCCACTTGCTACTTCATTTTGTGGCAAAGCTTCAATTTTCAGACAAGTGGGGTTCATCAGAATTTCTGATGTCCACTTAATCAGAAAATCTAATGAACAAATCATTAGAAAATCTGATAATCAGATTTTACCAGATTCTGATGATATCCATCAGAAATATCATCAAATCCATCAAAATGGTTTTTCTGGTAGTCTTTTCTCGTTCTTGATCAGTTTCTGATTCATGAAGAAGATGTGTTGTTCATTTCTGGTGTCCTGCCTTTTTTCTTCTTGTTGCTTTGATCTTCCAGACTTTTGTCTTCTCCTTTGAAACAATCTGATTACATTTTTCTTCAATACTTACATAAAAAGTTTCCTAACAGATGAAAAATCTGACATCAGATGGGGAACTAGAGGTTGAATACGGATCGGATGACGAGCTGACATGATCCTCATCGGTGTGTCAAGTTTTTAGTTTTTAGAATTTCTTTCTTTAAAAACAAAAATCCAAAAATATGTTTATTATTTTAGGGGGAGAATGTGTAGTGAAAAATACAACAACATATAAAATTTTGTAAATGTACAAAAACAAGAAAACGACAAAAAGAGTTTTCGTGTAAAAAGAGAAAATGATTATACATCAGTGGACTATCACATTATGCTAAAGAAATGTGTGTAAAAAAGTATTAAACATGTCTCACAGATGATGTGCCAGTAGACTTCGCACATTTAGTAAATTGTTTCTGAGATATAAACATAAAGAGAAACTTCTTAATTAGTGGCTTAACATCTCTTGGATATATGGTCTTAGTACAGTGAAATTTTGTTTGAGAGATTTCCGGATTCTGAGATACTAGGTCTTCTGATTTTGCGTTTTATACAAGTTCTTTTGATATTGCGTCAGCAATGGCCTAGAACTTGTAGAATACTTTTTCTTTAAAAACCGAAAAACTGCACCACCTAAAAGAATCTAAAGTATCAATCGCAATCAAAAGATTCCAAATTTGGAACACCACTTTTAAGACGAGCCTACATCTCTTTGTCTATACGGTGGTACAAACCTGAGCTCTCAAGGTCTCGCACAACATAGATACATATATCAGTTAGATATATTCACCTGTAAGATGAAATCAAGGGAATCTTGATACGGGAGTATATTCTGAGGTGGGAAACACTATTAAGAAAAGTTCTAAGACATTTAATTTATGTATCTGAAGTTCTGAGATCCGGGTTTCTTGAAGGAAGTTTGGGTATAGTATAACCGATTTGGTAGATTGTTATTAAGAAAGGAGTACAGAATCTACGGAAGCTTCATTTCATTCATACCAAAAGATTTTACATCTTGTCAAGCTGGCGAAATCCTAGAGAAATTTCGCCTGCGTTTCCCCTCCGGGAACTCAAAACTTACATTATAATGAACACACGACACTATATATAGACACAGTTTACCTTCATGCAAAGATAGCATTTATCTTCATGTGAAGGTAGCTTACCTTCGTATGAAGGTAACTCTACAAAGCCGTCATCGTTCTCAATTGTCGTTTGTTCGTATCTAGTCTATACAGTATTCAACACACGCTCTATGTAGCATATTCGTACTATGTGCGGACATAAAAGTGCATCAACAATTTCCCCTTGGACGACACTGTCAAAGATTTGATCTTGAAATCTAAGAGCCATGTTTGAATATTTTGTAACTTCAATCAAGGTATATGTCGATGTTGTAGAACGCGTCAACAAATTCCCCCTAATTGATGATTCGGGTTTGCATTATCTTCACGAAACACCAATTCCCCCTAAAATAATTATGTCCATAAATTAATCTTCATGTCTTTGTTTGCACTATTTCCGACCTCCTCTGATTTGCTTCATTGACAAATTTTCTCGAATAACCTGTGATATCTGTGGCAATCCAAATATGTAAAAATAATAAACAAGTTATTAAAGAATGAAAATTTATGTGGAATATGTGAATTTTATTTATTTATTTTGATTATTACACACATTTGATTCTTGCACAATTTCGAACTCTTAAATCGCTTCTATGAGCAAAATCGGTGAACCGATATGCAAACGAAACCAATTTAACGCAACGTATGTTCCGGAATAATGAAACAAGCTAAACATACCTTAAATAACCTTTAGATAAGTTAGAAATAAGTTTTAAAGGGTTTGGTATGTCAAAAACAAGTTAATTCGATCACAGGGACTAATTATGACAAACTTTGAAAGTCTGCCGATTCTCGCAGCGACGTACCCTCCGGAATAAGAAAACAAGCCTAACATACCATAAATATCCTTTACATAGCTTAGAAATAAGCTTTGAGGGATTCGATATGGCAAGTTCACACTTTTGTGACTTCAGGGTCTATTTTGTAAATTTTTCAAAACTATGCCTTTTTGCGTATTTTGCTATCTGGAACATGTACGGACATTCAAAAAAAATTTCTAATCATAAAATTATTGTATTTTATTAATTGGAATGCGAAAAATCCATTCGTTACGCATTTACGGTCACACACGCGTTCGTTTCGATTTTCGTCGTAATTAACCGAAAACCGTGACCGTATGACCAAACGAACTGACCTCTGGAACATTTTCCAACATATTTCAAGTTCCCTATACTTTTTTATCCTTATAGAGCTTTGAAATCAGGTTAACGGGTGTTAGAAGTGCCCGAAACGCGACGAAGCGATGTAGGGGCCTGTTTTGCCAACTAGCAAAACTTTGCCCAGATCACTGGCTTACGGACCGTAAGCCATACTTCATACGGTCCATAAGGACCAGCCTAGATCAGCAAAACAGCTGTTAACAGCCTTTTTGTTTTAGGACACTAAGCATTTGAATTTAATCTCATTTCCTTTGCATTTGACACATCAAATGACACTAATCAAGTCCCAAAACATCTGTCCTAACACTTGTCAAGTTGTGGTGAGTTCATGAACATTAAGAATACCAAGTTCATGGCAAAATATGAACTCTTTGATCACTTTCTTGCAACACCCTGCCAATAATCCGAATTACAAGCATCTTGGAGCTATAACTTTGGTCATTGATCATTCCCTTGGTGTTTGTAAGTATTCTATTCATGCCATGTTCAATTTCTATAGCTTAATTTGGCTAAAAATCAAAGAGTTTGACTTTTAGTTTTAATCATGAATTGATCGAGATAAAGTTCAATTGAAACTTGCATTATGATGGTAATCAAGGTGGTTATGATCCTTAAAAACCATGCCTACTAATTCCCACCATTTCTAGCTATTTTGACAAGTAAAAGTTTCAGTAAAAATGCGCATTTTGGAATGGATCTAAATTCGGGTGTCAAAACAGTTTGTTTTGATGCCAAAACTCTTTTATAAACTTATTTAGACATGTCAAAACATGTCTAAATCACCACTCTCATCATAGTGCTTATTTAGAGTCAAAAGCTGAACGGTTTGACCACCGATTTGACTTCCAAAATCTGACCAGTATGGCGAACGTTAGGACCCGACCAAGTACATAATTGTGACCATAAATATATAGGGAATAACCCACTGAGGTTATACCTTATGGCCATGATGTTTGGATTGTGTTATGATAAATGATTGTAATATTACTCAAAAAATGACCAAAATGCCCTTTTCACAAACAAATCAACTTTAAGCATATGTAACATAAATTTTGACATGTATTCTGATTAAATAACATTTTCAAACATATTTAAGCTTTAAGGATTTATCATAACACATATCTAACAATCCGAATGCGTAGTTACGCAAACGGCGTGTTAAAGTGGCTTAAACCACCTTAACGGGTCATAATGGGTCAAAAGCACTTATAATCTTTTCCAACTCAGAATGTAAACTTTTTAAACCATGTTATATGAGTTCCGACACTCACTTGGTTTATAAGATCTCATTCTATCCGAATCTTCCGATTTCAAGTCTCGATATTTACACTATTGTTCATATTTAGGACACGCGTGATATCTCGGATCTTTGAGCTCCGGTCTTCTTATTGATCCAAGATTTACTTTGCTATCACGAGTGAGTACATAGTTCCCCTATTTTATGTTTTACAATTGTTTTGGGTGATTCATATGTGCTAAATGTTTTCAAGTTTTCAATTGCAAATACTATGGTTTATATTAAACACAACGATTTCAATAATGTGAACGACTTGTTGGTGCGATGTATTTATAACAAGAATGACATTCATTAACAATGGCTAAGCCGACCAGTAGTAAGTTAAGGCGCCTAGGACTGACAATCCCGTTACCAAAGGTTTGTGGGGAAATTTGGGAAGCGACTGAAACTGTTTGTAACAAACCCATTGCTGGTTTGTTATACAATTAAGGGACACCGTTGGGTGGTCTCGAACAAGTCAACAAAGGTTTGAATGTATTCACGAAACCACAAAAAGTTTTCAATGAAAACAAGGAACGATGAACAAATGGTTTATAACAAGGAACGATGAACAAATGGTTTATAACAAGGAACGATGAACAATGGTTTATAACAAGGAACAATGGACAGTTGATTTATGACAAATGGTTTAGGATACGTGATTTAGATAACGGAACAGGTGTAATGTAATAAAAGCATGGTAGATACGCCGCTGGTACTTCCTATATATAAGTGCTTTTATCACATTACATACGTGTCGTTATTTACATTACTTGGACAGATGATTTCAAACAATGACACACAACGATTTTCAATTAAAGATATAAACCATACGAGTTATTTCAATACGATTTACAACTTGGATTTACAAAACAAATGTTTTCGAGTCAAGGTTCATGGCTACGAGATTTTGTAAACTTTTAACCAATTGTTTTAGACGATTAATTATTGCAATAACAAATGCTTTCTAAACAAGGTTTTCATTTACGACTCTAGTAGTCGGATTATATGTGGCAATATATACAAAGCCATGAACTTGACACAATTACAAAACATATGTACTCGCCGGCATATTTTTGCTGACTCGTTTTCACATATGTTTCAGGAAATCAAGTTTGATGACGATGCGTGCTCACGTAGGATCTGGACGGACCTTAGTGCCTAAAAATATTAAAGACAATAACTATGTATGCTTTGTTTGTTTGGATGTTTTTAAAATGTTTTAAGATAATATGACAATATAGCCTATGTTTAATATTTAAAACCAAACCTCAATTACCAAGTTTTGTGAAAGAATCTGTTAACGTGACTCCCCAAGTGTTTCCGAAGCGGTTTGTTGTTTTAAGCGATTTAGGGTGTTACAGGTTGCTATCAGAGTACTGGTTATAGGGAATTAGGTTATCAGTAATGCTTTGGCCTAGACTATAACCTTCCTAGGACCCTAACGCAAGTAAACTTGCGTTTAGATTTAAAAATACAATATGATCACCTATCCTTAGGTGATTACCAATACAATCCACAAAAATTTCAAATCCATTTTTGAAAATCAATCATCTATCCTTAGATGATTTGTTTTTGGCGTAAGCCTTTAAGTTTTCAAAATCTCGTTAAAGTTTGGGTTCTAATAATGTGAACACGTGCAATCTGGAAGGGTGGGTGCATGTACCCTGAGTTTTCTGTCTAAGACTAGAGTGTTCATACAAATCCACTTAATCGGACCAGTCACTCTTACCTGGGAACTCTTGGGGTGAGTGTCCACTTATAGGCTAAAGCATGTCTTCACGATACATTATTAGACCCATTTACTTTGATTAGTCAACGTGCATCATTTGTATGTTTTGAGAAACAAACAAGTGACCACATTCTTATGCTTTGTCGATAATTTTTATGCTTATTTCGATTTTCCGAATGTCAATCTCACACATCTCGTGTTTATTTTCTAGAATGCCTCCTAGACGCGATCAAACTCAAGATGCTGCAATGGCAGCACTTATCGCTCAGCAAATGGCTGCGATCCTCCCAAACCTAGTAACTCAACTGAATCAAGAGAACAACAATAACAATAATAACAACAATGCTCCGTGTAGCTACAAACAGTTCTGTTCAGCTAAACCACTTGCTTTTTCTGGGTCTGAGGGAGCTACGGGACTTCTTCAATGGTTTGAGAGTCTCGAGAGCACATTTTGTTTCGTTCAATGTTCGGATGAGCGAAAAGTTGAGTTTGCATCGAATGTGTTCAAGAAATGAGCTTTGACATGGTGGAATGGCGTTATGAGAGATAGGGGTGCTAATGTGGCCTTAGCCCAAACTTGGGGAGAGCTTCGAGCTCTAATGATGAAGGAGTTATGTCCTCGTCATGAACTTAGGGCTTTGGAAAGGAAATTTGATGATCTTAAGCAAGACAGTGGTGAGAGTCGTTCTTACACAGATCGGTACGAGGAATTGAGCTTACTTTGCCCTTCAATGGTGACGCCTTTGGATAAGGCAATTGAGAAATATATCGATGGTCTGCCTGATCCTGTTCAGGACATTGTTACGGGAAGCCACCCTACTACCGTTCGTCAAGCCATTGAATTGGCTGCTGCTCTGACTGATTCTCAAGTCAGAAAGGGTAAGCTTCATCGCAAAGGTGACAAGAAACAATCTGACAAGTCAACCCAAGAGAAACCGAAGGAAAAGAAAGTGGGCCTTCCAAATGATCAAAGAAGCGTAAGGCTTCTCAAAACTTTGTTGTTACTACTCAACCTGCTCCAACTGCTCCACAAAATCAACCAGCTCAGCCTCCTGCAAAGAAACCATATGCAGGAACTGCACCTCTCTGCAACCGATGTAACGGTCACCATCAGGTTCATGTACCGTGTCGACAATGTACTTCCTGTGGAAAACTTGGTCATCTGGCGAACATTTGTCACTTTAACCCGAACCAAGTTGCACAAAACCAAGCTCAACCACAAGCAAATCCTGCTCGACTTCATTTTCCACCTGGTTCCTGTTATAACTGTGGTGAGATGGGTCACTACAAGAAAAACTATCCGAGGATAGCAAATGCAAATCCAGCACGTGGACGAGCTTTTAAAATGAACGCCAACGAGGCTCGTGCTGACAATGAAGTTGTTAACGGTACGTTCCTTGTCAACAATCATCCTGCTTCTGTTCTTTTCGATTCGGGTGCTGATAGAAGTTTTGTGTCACTTGCTTTTGAGCCTTTGCTCTCGATGCCTAGAACGAAACTAGGAAGACCCTTGTCTGTCGAAATAGCCAATGGTGAACCTCTTGTTCTTGATTCTGTTATTCGTGATTGCAAGTTAAATCTTAGCAACCATTTGTTTTCTATTGACCTCGCACCAATGCAACTCAGAAGCTTCGATATCATTGTTGGAATGGATTGGTTAACCAAGCACCATGCCAAAGTTATTTGTTTTGACAAGATTGCTCGTATACCACTTTCATTTGGCGAAACCTTGGAAATTCATGTAGAGAAACCCGTTAGTAGCCTTAAACTTATTACGTGTACCCAAGCTCAGAAATACTTGCGAAAGAATTATGTCACCTTCTTGGCACATATTGTGGAGCAGATAGGCAAGAGCAAGAATATTCAAGACATTCCAGTTATTCGAGATTTTCCTGAGGTATTTCCCGAAGATCTACCTGGTTTACCCCCGGCACGACAAGTTGAGTTTCGTATCTACCTTGTACCAGGTGCCAACCCAATAGCCAAATCTCCTTATCGTCTTGCACCTTCTGAGATGCAAGAATTATTGAAGCAACTTCAAGAGTTATCTGACAAAGGTTTCATTCGTCCAAGTTATTCTCCATGGGGTGCACCTGTCCCATTTGTGAAAAAGAAGGATGGATCCTTCTGGATATGTATCGATTATCGTGAGCTCAACAAACTCACGATCAAGAATCGATATCCCCTACCTCGTATTGATGATCTTTTTGATCAATTACAAGGTGCTACCTGTTTCTCCAAGATCGATCTGCGTTCTGGGTACCATCAACTTCGTGTTCACGAGGAGGATATTCCTAAGACTGTTTTCCGCACACGATATGGTCATTACGAGTTCACCGTTATGCCATTCGGTTTGACCAATGCTTCAGCTGTTTTCATGGACTTGATGAATCGGGTTTGTAAAACCTTATTTGGATAAGTTCATCATTGTTTTCATCGAAGACATTCTCATTTATTCTATGTCTCGAGCCGAGCACGAACAACATCTTCGCCTGACAATGGAACTTCTAAAGAAAGAGCAACTATACGCCAAACTCTCCAAGTGTGAATTTTGGCTAAAAGAAGTTTAGTTATTGGGACACATTGTCAATGAGCAAGGTATTCATGTGGATCCTTCCAAAATTGCTGCGATTAAGGATTGGAAAACACCCACTACGCCCACAGAAGTTCGCTCATTTCTGGGTCTTGTTGGTTACTCTCGACGATTTATTGCGAACTTCTCTAAGATCGCGGTTCCTCTCACTGCTTTGACTCAAAAGAATAAGCCTTTTGAGTGGGGACCCAATCAAGAAGAAGCTTTCCAAACCTTGAAACTAAAACTCTGTGATGCTCCTATTCTATCTTTACCCGATGGCAACGATGATTTTGTGGTTTATTATGACGCGTCGAATTTAAGCCTTGGTTGCGTTCTCATGCAACGGGATAAGGTCATCGCTTATGCGTCGAGACAATTGAATGTCCATGAAAAGAACTACACCACTCATGATCTTGAGTTGGGTGCCGTTGTTTTTGCTCTCAAAATTTGGAGACATTATCTTTATGGCACAAAGTGTGTGGTTTTCACGGACCACAAAAGTCTCCAACATATAATCAATCAAAAGGAGCTGAATATGAGAAAATGATGTTGGGTCGAGCTTTTAAACGATTACGACTGTGAAATTCGCTACCATCCTAGTAAGGCGAATGTTGTGGCTGATGCCCTTAGTCACAAAGAACGTGTTAAGCTTCATTGTCTTTGAATTCGATCTGATATCCAAACACGTATTCTTGAAGCCCAACGCACTTGTGTAACTCAAGGTTTGTTGAAAGACGAACTACCTCATAAACTCGAACTTCAACTCGAACAAAAGACGATGGATTACTCTATTACAAGAATCGGTTGTGGGTTCCAAATCAGCACGATCTCCATACTCTATTGATGGATGAATCTCATAAGTCTCGTTATTCGATTCATCCTGGTGCTACAAAAATGTACAAGGATCTCCGTACCCAATATTGGTGGCTGGGTATGAGGAATGACATTGCCTTGTATGTATCGAAATGCCTTACTTGTCTCAAAGTCAAGGCCGAACATCAATGCCCGTCTGGTTTGCTTGAACAACCCGAAATACCGGTATGGAAGTCGGAGAACATTGTGATGGATCTCATTACTAAGCTACCACGCACATCTAGAGGTTTTGCCATTTGGGTAGTCATCGATCGTCTAACGAAGTCAGCACACCTTTTGGCAATTCGTGAGGATTACTCTGCTGGCAAGCTCGCCAAGATCTATGTTGATGAGATTGTGTCTCGTCATGGTGTTCCTTTGAATATCATATCTGACCGAGATGCTCGGTTCTCATCTCATTTCTGGAAGACTATGCAATCTGCAATGGGAACCAAACTTAACCTGAGTACTGCTTATCATCCTCAAACGGATGGACAATCTGAGAGGACGATTCAAACACTGGAGGACATGCTCCGAGCTTGCGTGATCGATTTTGGTGGTAGTTGGATTCGCATCTACTGTTGGTCGAATTCTTCTATAACAATAGTTATCATGCCAGCATCAACATGGCGCCTTTCGAAGCTTTATATGGTCAAAAATGTTGTTCACCTGTCTGTTGGAATGAGATCGGTGAGACACAACTCACTGGACCTGAACTCTCCACGACACAACCGAGAAAGTCAAGAAAATACGCGATAACCTTTTAACAGCTAGAAGCCGTCAAAAGATTTATGCGGACAAGCGATGCAAGCCCTTAGAATTTCAAGTTGGTAACTACGTCCTACTCAAGGTATCCCCTTGGAAAGGAGTAGTGAGATTTGGAAAGAAAGGAAAACTTGCTCCACGATACTTTGGACCATTCAAGATCGTCGAAAGAATCGGAAAGGTGGACTACCGACTTGAGCTACCTCCTAAACTCGGGAATATTCACCCAACATTTCATGTGTCCAACTTGAAGAAATGCTTAGCCGATACAAATCTCCATGTTCCACTCGACGAGATTCACGTTGATGATACTGTGCATTTTGTCGAGAAACCAGTGGAGATTATGGACCGTGAAGTCAAGAAACTTAAACGAAGACGAATACCGATAGTCAAAGTTCGCTGGAATCCAAACGTCCCCAGAATTTACTTGGGAACGAGAGGATCATATGAAAGTGAAGTATCCACATTTATTCTCATAAGTTTCCTCTAATTAAATTTCGGGACGAAATTTCCTGAAGTAGGGAAACTTTGATATTTGTGGCAATCCAAACATGTAACAATAACAAACAAGTTATCAATGAATGAAAATTTATGTGGAATATGTGAATTTTTTTATTTATTTTGATTATTACACACATTTGATTCTTGCACAATTTCGAACTCTTAAATCGCTTCTATGAGCAAAATCGGTGAACCAATACGCAAACGAAACCAATTTAACGTAACGTATGTTCCGAATAATGACACAAGCGAAACATACCTTAAATAACCTTTACATAACTTAGAAATAAGTTTTAAAGGGTTTGGTATGTCAAAAACAAGTTTATTTGATCACAGGGACTAACTACGACAAACTGCGAAAGTCTTCCGATTCTCGCAGCGACGTACGCTGCGGAACAAGAAAAAAATCCTAACATACCATAAATATCCTTTACATAGCTTAGAAATAAACTTTGAGGGATTCGGTATGGCAAGTTCACACTTTTGTGACTTCAGGGGCTATTTTGCAAATTTCGCGTAACTAAGCCTTTTTGCGTATTTCGCTATCCGGAACATCTACGGACATTCAAAAAATTTTCTAATCATCAAAATATTGTATTTTAGTAATTGGAATGCGAAAAATCCGTTCGTTCGCATTTACGTTCACACACGCGTTCGTTTCGATTTTCGTCGTAATTAACCGAAAACCGCGACCGTACGACCAAACGAACTGACCTATAGAACATTTTCCAATATATTTAAAGTTCCCTATACTTTTTGTCCTTATGGAGCTTTGAAATCAGGTTAACGGGTGTTAGAAGTGCCCGAAACGCGACGAAGCGATGCAGGGGCCTATTTTGCCAATTAGCAAAACTTTGCCAAGATCACTGGCTTATGGACCGTAAGCCATACTTCATATGGTCCATAAGGACCAGCCCGGATCAGGAAAACAACTATTAACAGATTTTTTGTTTTAGGACACTAAGCATTCGAATTTGATCTCATTTCCTCTGCATTTCACACATCAAATGACAGTAATCAAGTCCCAAAACACATGTCCTAACGCTTGTCAAGTTGTCGTGAGTTCATGAACATTATAAATACCAAGTTCATGGACAAATATGAGCTCTTTGATCACTTTCTTGCAACACCCTGCAATTAATCCGAATTACAAGCTTGGAGCTATAACTCTGGTCTTTGATCATTCCCTTGGTGTTTATAAGTATTCTATTCATGCCATGTTCAATTTCTATAGCTTAATTTGGATAAAAATCAAACAGTTTGACTTTTAGTTTTGATCATGAATGGACCAAGATAAAGTTCAATTGAAACTTGCATTATGATGGTAATCAAGCTGGTTATAATCCTTAAAAACCATGCCTACTAATTCCCACCATTTCTAGCTAATTTGACAAGTCAAAGTTTTGGTTAAAATCCGATTTTTCCGGATTTTGCAATGAATCTAAATTCGGGTGTCAAAACAGAAACTTTTTTGATGCCAAAACTCTTTTATAAACTTATTTAGACATGTCAAAACATGTCTAAATCACCACTCTCATCATAGTGCTTATTTAGAGTCAAAAGCTGAACGGTTTGACCACCGCTTTGACTTCCGAAATCTGACCCGTTTGGCGAATGTTCGGACCCGACCAAGTACATAATTGTGACCATAAATATATAGGGAATAACCCACTGAGGTTATACCTTATGGTCATGATGTTTGGATTGTGTTATGATAAATGATTGTAATATTACTCAAAAAATGACCAAAATGCCCTTTTCACAAACAAATCAACTTTAAGCATATGTAACATAAATTTTGACATGTATTCTGATTAAATAACATTTTCAAACATATTTAAGCTTTAAGGATTTATCATAACACATATCTAACAATCCGAATGCGTAGTTACGCAAACGGCGTGTTAAAGTGGCTTAAACCACCTTAACGGGTCATAATGGGTCAAAAGCACTTATAATCTTTTCCAACTCCGAATGTAAACTTTTTAAACCATGTTATATGAGTTCCGACACTCACTTGGTTTATAAGATCTCATTCTATCCGAATCTTCCGATTTCAAGTCTCGATATTTACACTATTGTTCATATTTAGGACACGCGTGATATCTCGGATCTTTGAGCTCCGGTCTTCTTATTGATCCAAGATTTACTTTGCTATCACGAGTGAGTACATAGTTCCCCTATTTTATGTTTTACAATTGTTTTGGGTGATTCATATGTGCTAAATGTTTTCAAGTTTTCAATTGCAAATACTATGGTTTATATTAAACACAACGATTTCAATAATGTGAACGACTTGTTGGTGCGATGTATTTATAACAAGAATGACATTCATTAATAATGGCTAAGCCGACCAGTAGTAAGTTAAGGCACCTAGGACTGACAATCCCGTTACCAAAGGTTTGTGGGGAAATTTGGGAAGCGACTGAAACTGTTTGTTATACAATTAAGGGACACCGTTGGGTGGTCTCGAACAAGTCAACAAAGGTTTGAATGTATTCACGAAACCACAAAAAGTTTTCAATTAAAACAAGGAACGATGAACAAATGGTTTATAACAAGGAACGATGAACGATGAACAATGAACGATGTACGGATGAACAATGGTTTATAACAAGGAACAATGGACAGTTGATTTATGACAAATGGTTTAGGATACGTGATTTAGATAACGGAACAGGTGTAATGTAATAAAAGCATGGTAGATACGCCGCTGGTACTTCCTATATATAAGTGCTTTTATCACATTACATACGTGTCGTTATTTACATTACTTGGACAGATGATTTCAAACAATGACACACAACGATTTTCAATTAAAGATATAAACCATACGAGTTATTTCAATACGATTTACAACTTGGATTTACAAAACAAATGTTTTCGAGTCAAGGTTCATGGCTACGAGATTTTGTAAACTTTTAACCAATTGTTTTAGACAATTAATTATTGCAATAACAAAAGCTTTCTAAACAAGGTTTTCATTTACGACTCTAGTAGTCGGATTATATGTGGCAATATATACAAAGCCATGAACTTGACACACTCACAAAACGTATGTACTCGCCAACATATTTTTGCTGACTCGTTTTCACATATGTTTCAGGAAATCAAGTTTGATGACGATGCGTGCTCAGGTAGGATCTGGACAGACCTTAGTGCCTAAAAATATTAAAGACAATAACTATGCATGCTTTGTTTGTTTGGATGTTTTAAAACGTTTTAAGATAATATGACAATATAGCCTATGTTTAATATTTAAAACGAAACCTCAATTACCAAGTGTTGTGAAACAATCTGTTAACGTGACTCCCCAAGTGTTTGTTTTACGCGATTTGGGGTGTTACATAACCACCAACTCGAAGCTTTATCGATGCAGCTTCTCCGTTTCAACGATAACCACATCTGAGTTCGGTTTAGCGCACTCCTCCTATGCTCGATCTTCTGATCTTCAAAACCTAACTTTCAATTGATAGAAACTTCCAATTACAACAATGGTAAATTTCAAATCAATGAATACCCGCGAAAATCTGAAATCCCAATTTCCAGAATCACTTTTAAGTATACTCCTGAAAGATTGATTAGCAAATCGGTAATCTTCTTAATCAGCAAATCTTCATCGGAATCAAATCATCTGATACCACATCAATCTTAGAAAATTCGCCCGCGATCAAAATCACATTATTTCTCTTCCATCACATTAACAGATATATAGCTCACTTCGCAGGAACGACGCAACTGAAACTACAAAACATCCTCATTTCCTAGATTAATCCCGAATACAGTTCATTTGCCTTGCAGAGTTAAAGATAAGCAGTCGTATGTGCAACCACCCCACATTGAAGATCAGGCCATTAACCCTTAAGCATCAATCTGTATTATAATCTTAAAATTTTGAACTTCCTGTAACCAAGAATTCATGAATCTAGATCTTCATTATCCTTAGATAATCTGCAATCAAACCACCCGAATACTTTTGCGTAGACACGAATTTCAAAAATGCCGGAAATCTTTATATATGCATGAAAATATTACCGTACCAAAATTTTTCACTGAAATTTCCTCTCAATCTTGAAAATCAGTTTTCATCAAATGCGGATTTTACATTTAGGCCCATTGGTAATCACTATACCAAATAATCATCATTCTGCACCGGTATCCGTGACTACCCCAATATCTTCAACATTTTGCAATCGTATCATCAAATCTATTCTCTGAAACTCCAGACGGTGTCCTCGAACATCCCGTATCAGTCATTTAAATCTCGAAAAAATTTCTATCACCAATTTTTTCTGGACACTCGTCACGTCAATAGGATCAACAAAATTTTTGCATGCCTGGTCGAAAATGATTTCTATGAATTTCGAGATGATTCTTCCACAAATTTGGTCGAAAATGATTTTCTAACAATCCTATAAGCTCAATTTTACTTTTTGACTGTGGATTGTCTTTTCATTTGATGTTTTACATTTAAAACCCTCCTAAGTCTATAAATGTCCAAAATTCATGAGCATAGGTGATAACCGTAGCTCTGATACAAATTGAAGATCCGAGATCCGGGTTTATACACGGAAGTTTGGGTATAGTATAACCGATCAGCAAAAGCTTCATTTCATTCATACCGAAAGAGTACACATCTTGTCAAGCTGGCAAAATCCTAGAAAAATTTTGCCAGTGTTTCTCCTTCAGGAACTCAAAAACTTACATTACAATGAACACACGACACTACATATAGACACAGTTTAACTTTGTACAAAGATAGCATTTATCTTTGTACGAAGGTAACTCCACAAAACCATTATCTTTCGTACTTGGGTCGTGTGTTTGTATCTAGTCTATACAATATTCAACACACGCTCTATCTAGCCTATTCGTACAGTGTCAGACACAAAAGTGCATCAACAGTATCTCAGAACAATTGAGAAATCTGTTGAGGTTTAATTGGATCAGTAAACTGACAATCTAAGTGAATCTAGTTAGAACTTAAAGTTTTATCAAGATCAATGGTACTAGTGATTTGCCTCAAAACTGATATGATTCTCTAACACAAACTCACAAAAAATGTTTGTAAATATGTTTGTACATAGTTATTGCATTTCATTTCAGAAAAATCGAAAAATATTTTCAGTGTGTTTTAGCATAAACTTTGGAAAAACCAAAAAGCTTTTCTTTCTATCTTAGTTTCCACTACCGATGATAGAAAACGGATCTTCAAAATCCAAAGATGCTGAATGCTGAGAGAAATACAGAGGACAACAGGTTGGAAACTTATCTGAAATGAGAAAATGTTTTGAAATGATCAAAAGTTCATTAATTTGAAACTTAACATTGTCGAAAAACATCAGTTTGTTCATAAAGTGTTCAAACAAGGTCATTAACTTGGACTTGGTAGACAAATCAGTTAACTAGGGCCATTCACTTGAACTTGGTCAACTTAGTGGGTCATTAAAACTGATAAAATGTTCGAGAAATGAAAAAGTTTGAAAGTCTGAAGTTCACTTCGTACGAAGTGAAAACAAAGTCTATCTATAATCCACTTCGCCCAAAGTGAATCATTTCTCACTGTTCATTCTCTCTGTGCGAACTAAAGACTTTTGCAATCAAAATGACGAAGTGTTGTCCAATTCTAGACTTGTGGTGGTTGATTGGCACACCTCTAACGATGCCTAAGGTAGATTGGACGAGAATGGACTTGAATTGAACGTGAAATAAGTGTTTTTGGTAAAAAGGACCTTTAAACGTAGATCTAGGACGATTTAAATGGGCTAAAACTAAAGTTGAGCCTAGATCTAGGCTTTTCGGCACTTTTAGCATGTTATAGAATAATCAATTTCACAAGAATCAACAAAAAGTTCATGTGTGTACATGATAGTTCCCTTTGCACGATGTGAAAGTTCACTTCTCACGAATAAATGAATTTATTAAATATCAAAGGTTACTTCGTACGAAATTAAAAGTCCACGTCGCACAAAGTTACCTTCGTACAAGGTGGTTTGGTATTTTGTGATTTTCCGCCTAAATATTTGTCGTGTTTGTGTTTTCGCATGATAAAAAGTCAAATTTTAAACAGAAGCACAACATATGTTGTGTGCTTGACGAGAAGATCCATAAGATGGCACCATTTGAGGATATTTTGAAGTTTTTGGAGCGATTGCTGATAAAGAAGGCTTTAAATGATAAACATAAGGCATATCGATCCCACGGTCAACGATTTTGGGATCATGTGAAGTTTGTACCAGAGTTGAACGCGGTAAGATCATTTGTAAGAGTCAAGAATGAAGATAAAGAGGTGTTGCTTACTGAAAGTTTGATTCGAAGGGTGTTGGGATTCAAAGACAAAGACGAGGATCCAACGACATATTCTGAGAAAATGTGCAAAGGATGTTTCTATAGGATGGGATACAAAGGAGCTGTTAACGCACCAAATTTTAACAAGTCTTATCTGGGCAGGCCGTACAAGTTTTTTGTTCACTTTGTTATTGTCGCATTAAGTCACAGAAAGGGAGGCATCAATGCATTGCTTGATTACCAAATGTGCATGATTAATGCTCTGACTCTAAACCGTCCATACGACAGTGATATTTGAACATATGAAGGGAAATATTGAGAAAGAAAAGTTTCTTCAGTATCCAAGATTTATTCTGATGATGCTGGTTCGAATTTGGCAAAAGATAAGAAAGATTTGTTACCACTAGATCACATGTGTGAATTATCTATAGTAGGACTGAATCAGTATTTGTAGGTCCTGATCAGGCGGTTCTAGACAGAAGTTAGTGCGTATAATCACTAATTCAGTATAATATTATTAAGAAAGGAGTAGAAGCAGCGGAAGTCATATGTTATTCATTCAAACCGAAAGAGCATACATCTTATCAAGCTGCCGTGGAGAGAATCCGGCAGCACCTCCCCGTACGGGAGCGCAAAAACTTAATCACAAATGAACACACACCCTCTATATATAGACAATGAGAGTAGTTCTTACGAAAATGACAACCTAGACTTTGTACAAAGTGATACTTCATACGAAGTGACATTGTAAACTCCGTTTAGTTCGTACTCGGCTCGCGTGTTCGTATCTAATCTATACAATATGCAACCCACGCTCTATCTATCCTATTCAAACAGTGACAGACACAAAGTGTATCAACAAATTCCCCCTTGTCCGTTACTGTCGAATCTTGATCTTGAACTTCAAATCTCTGAGTTGTGTTTGAATATTCTACAATTTCAATCAAGGTATCTGTCGATATCGTAGCACGCGTCAACAAATTCCCCCTTAATTGATGATCCGAGCTTGAATTATCAACATTAAAGCCCCAATTCCCCCTGAAAACAATCTCTCCATAATTAATTTTTCAGGTAATTGTTTGCACGATTTCCGACCTCCTCTGATTTGCTTGATCGACAAATTTTCTCGAATTATCACAAACTCAAAGTTAATCAATGCAGCAGCTTCTCCATTTCGACGATAACCACATCCGAGTTTAGTTTTTGAATAAGCACTGTAGCATCGAGAGTTTATTCCGCAAACTCCTAATCTTTCAAAAACCTAATCGGCAATTGATAGAAATTTCAAATCACCACACCAGAAAACTTCAAAAAAATAAATACCTGTGAAAATATGAAATCCCGTTTTCCATAATCGCAGTTAAGCATACTCCTAAAAGATTGATTAGCAAATCGGTAATCTGCTCAATCAGCAAAATCTTCATCAGAATCAAACCATCTGGTAACGCTTCAAATCTGAGAAACACACGTCCACGATCAAAATCACATTCTTCCTTTTCATTCGCAATAACAGATGTATAGCTATCTTCGCTGAAGCGAGTGCCTTGAAACTACAAAACATCCTCATTTCCGGATTTTTCGCGAAAACAGTTCATTTGCGTTGTAGAGTTAAAGATAGGCAGTCGTGTATGCACCAACCCCACATCGAAGATCAGGAATCTAACCCTATATCCCTTAAGCATCAATCTGTATCATGATCTGAAAATTCGGAACTTTCTGTGATCACGAAATTCTAAATGTATAGTCTATTCCGCGAGCAACTGGTACATAGCTTTTTCTGAAAGATTCATTAAACCATATTCTTTAGTCATAATTACCCGTACAACCCAGGGCACTAAAACTACAGAGCATCCTTATCTCCTGGAGGGTAGTCCAGTCAATAATTCATATGCAAAGCAGAGTTAAACCGGATACTTTTGTCTATCAGACATAGCTATTCTTTGAATACTCTGTCGAAACTACTGGTACCACTAAGCAGTCGTGTGTGCTACCCACCACCATACTGAGACTTTGGTGTCAATCCACAACCATGACCTTAGAATCTGATAAAAAACTCCTCCAAGACTCAGTTATGTAACCCCCGCTTTAACGAAAAGTAGACATCAACTTGATCTCTTTACAAATGAATCAAGATCCTTTACATTTCCCAGATAATCTGCAGTCAATAACCACCCGGATACTGTTGCAAGCGTCACGAATTTCAAAAATGCCGGAATCTTCAAATATACTTTGGAATTTCTATTCCCCTCATTTTTGTAAATTCTGACCATACTAAATTTTCAACTGAAATTCCCCCTCAAGTCTGGAAAAATCAGTTTTCAACAAATGTGGATTTAGCATTTAGGCCCATTGATAACCACTATACCAAAAGATCATCTTTCAGCATCGTTATCAATGACTACCCCAATATCTTCAACATTTTGCGATCGTATCATCAAATCTATACCCTGAAGCTCTAGACGGTCATCGAAAACTCGAAAAAATTTCTATTACCATTTTTTTCTAGATACTCATCCCGTCAATAAGATCAACAAAATTGTACCCCCAGTTCGTATGAATTTGTCACTTCGTACGAACTTGTTCACTTCGTACGAAGGGCACTTCGTACCAAGTGAGCCGGATTACGCTTTTCGATCCAGAATTATTATTTCTTCCAATATTGAGATGATTCCACCATCAATATGGTCGAAAATGATTTTCTAACAATCCTATCGGTTCAATTTTACTTTTTGTCCATGGGTTGTCCTTTATTTTGATGTTTTACGTCTAAAACCCCTCCCAAGCCCATAAATGTCCAAAATACATGGGCGTAGGTGTTATCCGTAGCTCAGATACCAATTGTAGGTCCTAATCAGACGGTTCTAGACGGAAGTTAGTGCGTATAATCACTAATTCGGTAGAATGTTATTAAGAAAGGAGTAGAAGCAGTGGAAGTCATATGTTATTCATTCATACCGAAAGAGCATACATCTTATCAAGCTGCCGAATTCCTGGAGAGAATCCGGTAGCACCTCCCCGTCCGGGAGCGTAAAAACTTAATCACAAATGAACACACACCCTCTATATATATACAATGAGAGTAGTTCGTACGAACTGGTCAACCTAGACTTAGTACGAAGTGACACCACTTCATACGAACTTGTAATTCTTATGAAGTGACACTGTAAACTCCGTTCAGTTCGTACTCGGCTCGCGTGTTCGTATCTAATCTATACAATATTCAACACACGCTCTATCTAGCTTATTCGAACAGTGACGGACACAAAGTGCATCAACAGTATTTGAAACAAACAACAGAGCCTATGGCGAGAGAACTCTTTGGAGCAATAAAAGACAAAGATTACAAGGCACCGCCAAAAGATAAGTGGAGAAATGATGGAAGTAATTCTGATAACAAAGAAGATCAGTTGGCCATTATGTTCCAAACAAGGTGTCTAGTATAAGAAAGCAAGGAGAGTGAAAAGCAAGCCTATAGATGTTACCAAAAAGGCAACAGTGTCTCCAGCTATAAAGAAAGCAAGACGAAAGTATAGAAAAAGGAAGACACCTGAGTTTGAATCAGAGGAAGTAGTTACTCCAAATGTTACACAACCACCATCACCACCTGTGATTCCCCAACAACCACCATCACCACAAGATCAACATATTACACCACCACATTCTACATCACCACCGAAGCAGCCAACACCACTAAGACAAAGATCTACTTTAGAGTCTACACAAAGACGAACAATTGGAGATGAATTTGGGGTTCCATTTACTAGTTTTAAAGGAGGAATGGATACATATTTCTTTAACAATGAAAAAATCACTGAATTGGAGAACAGAATCAAATTTCTAAAAGATGATAAAAAGCTCTTGGAAAGTAGTGATTGCCAGTTTGGTTTCGGATAACAAAAGTGTGACACCTGAGACATTTTAATCATTTTACAGATCCAAGACGAGTTTATTTCAAAAACAAATTCACATATTCAGTCCTTGATCGATTTCAAATTCCTCTACAGCTTCTATAAGCGAAACCGTAAACCGGTACGCCAAAGAAGGCCGTTTAACACGACGTATACTCCGAGACAATGACACGAGCTTAACACACCCTAAATAACCTTTTCATAACTTAGAAATAAGTTTTGGAGGGTTTGATGTGTCAAAAAACAAGCTTATTTGATCACATGGACGAATTACGACAAACCACGAAAGTCTGCCGATTCTCGCAGCGACGCAAACTCCGGAACAAGAACACAAGCCTAACATACCTTAAATATCCTTCACATAACTTAGAAATAAGTTTTGAGGGCTTCGGTATGGCAAAATCACACTTTTGTAACTACATGGCTATTGCAAATTTTGCGAAACTATGCCTTTATGCGTAAATCGCTATCCGAAACATGTACGGACATCCAAAAATTTTTGTAATCATTGAAATATCATATTTTAGTGATTTGAATGCAAAAATGCATTCGTTACGCATTTACGGTCATACACGCGTTCGTTACACTTTTTTGGACATATTTGGAACATTTTTGACATATTTCAAGTTCCCTATACTTTTTTAGACACATTTCAAGTTCCCTATACTTTATTGTCCTTAGAAAGCTTAAAAATTGGGTTGACAGGTGTTAATAGTGCCAAAACGCGTCGAAAAACAAGTTTAGAGGCTGTAGGGACCATTTCTGCCAATTCTGAAATTCTGACCTTCTGGCGGGGCGCGAGTCCCTAAGCCTAAATGACTGGCGGCCCGCAAGAAGCTATCAGACACAGAAAATTTAAAATAGCAAATAGCTGGCAACAGCTGCTTAATTGAGGACACTAAGCACACGAATTTTGCCACTTCTCTTCTGCTTTGGACACATAATGGGACACTAATCCATGCCTAAACACCTTGCCCAACACTTGTCATGATTTTGTGATCTTTGGATCATTATAAATATCAAACTCATGTCCATTCTTGAACTCTTTAATCACCTTCATACTCAAAATAGCTATAGATCCGAATTGCAACCACCTTGGAGCTTTCTCTGGTGATATTTGATCAATCCTTTGTGTTTGTAAGTGTTCCTTCATGTCTTGTTCAATTATTATAGCTTACATGAACTAAAAATCAAACTGTTTGACTTTTAGTTTTGATCATGAATTGATCAAGATATAGCTCAATTGAAACTTGCAATATGATGGTAATGAAGGTGATTATGATCCCTAAAAATCATGCCTATTGATTCCCACCATTTCTTGTTGTTTTGACAAGTCAAAGTTTCGGTCAAAATACGATTTTTGTGCATTTGGCAACGGATCTGGTTTCGGGTATCAAAACAGGTTGTTTTGATGCCAAAACACTATATACTTATTTAGACATGTCGCAACATGTCAAATTATTCGACTTTGTTAAAATGCCTATTTAGAGTCAAAAAGCCTAGCGGTTTGACCACCGCTTTGATTTTCAAATCTAACCCGTTTGGTCAACTTTAGGATCTGACCAAAACCATTATTATGACCATAATATCATAGTGAATAACTCTCTGAGGTTATACCTTATGGTCATACCATTTGGATAGTCAAATGACAAGTCGACTATGTATTCTTTAAAATGCCGAAAATGCCCTTTTTACATCTAAACTGATTTTACAACTTAAATAAACTGGTTTTGACATATTAGACTTGTTATAGGACATATTTTACCATCTGAACCCCTAGTTACGTTTATGACCCGTTAAAGTGGCGTAAACCACGCGAGCCGTATCAAGCCAAAATCTTTTGAAATGCTTCCAAATCAGAATGTTAGGTAATATGAACCATATTATAGAAGACCAACTCTTGTTTGGTTTATATCCTTCATTCTATCCGATTTCTCGTTTTCAAGTTTCGACACTAACATTATATTTATCCAATACACTAGGAACCACGTCAACACTTGAACTCTTGATCCTTTGAGCTTTGTTATATCATTTGAACAAGATCTATACGCTATCCCAGGCGAGTACATTGCTACCCTCTTTTATGTTTTCCAAATGCTTTTGGGGTGATTCATATGTGTAATCAATTTTTCTTAAATGTATGGCATGTATATGTTTACTGAGTGTTTTTTGTGTGTTATTTCCGATTATGCAACATGACGATTGATGGTACGATATCTAAAGAGGTCCTTTAGGGCCTATATCTTTGTAAAATCTTTCTATCTTCATAGTTAGATTCTCAAAGGATGTCTGAAGTACGCTCTTAAATCTTTCTATCTTTATAGTAAGATTTCTAAGAAGTACTTTACGAGGAACAATGAACGATGAACGATGAACAATGAACAATGAACGAGAAACAATGAACAATGAACGATGAACAATGAACGATGAACGATGAACAATGAACAATGAACGATGAACAATGAACAATGAACAATGAACGATGAACAATGAACGATGAACAATTGGTTTATGTGTAGAAATGTTGGTAATTTATATAACGAAACTAGAGTAATATAATAAGAACATGGTGGATACGCCGCTGGTACTTCCTATATATAAGTGTGCTTTTTGTATTACCCTTCGTAGCCTTATCAAAATCACCATTAGGATTATGATTTTATGTTACAAGTTGACAAGACAATGTGACAAGGCTTATTTCCTATTACATCTACCTATCTTTATAGTTAGATATGTGTGGAATGTTTAAGGTACTAATTGGTAGTCCTTGATTGGATTCTATGTACTTTAATGCGTATGTGTGATCCAAATTGACAAGACAATGTGACAAGGCTTATTTCCAATTACGCCTACCTATCTTTATAGTTAGACATGTGTGGAATGTTTAAGGTACTAATTGGTAGTCCTTGATTGGATTCTCCGTACTTTAATGTGTATATGTGATACAAGTTGACAAGACAAGTGACAACTGACGATTATGTGTTTATGTGGTTAGTTGTGATTAGGATAACGAAACAAGTGTAATACCATAAGAACATGGTGGATACGCTGCTGGTACTTCCTATATATAAGTATTCTTATTGCATTACTGTTGTAGCCTTATTCGAGTCACTTTAGGATTTTGAATACGACTGATTTCAATGTTCGATATCCAAATCCTTAAAGAATCCTTTCATGATTTGTATGATAGATTCTTAGAAGGATATTTAGTATTATATTAAATCATAGATTGATTTCAATTAATACTCACACGAGTTATTACTAATTACAGTATAGTTATCGAAATCCTTGACTGGATTTTAATAACATACTTACAAGTTTATGGACGATTTCAATATGGTCACAAAGAATAAAGTACAATTTTTCAAAGGCATGAAAATTATTTAGTAATGATCATAATGCCATATACAAAACTCTTTTGTCACAAGTTTCATAATCAAGTTAATGTATTGCAAAGCTTACTTTTCGCCATTCCTTGGCTAAAACAAGTCGATTTACAATTGGCAATTCTCGTAGTTGTCAAAGAATTGCAATACAAAACCTTTTGCCATTTATTTGTCCGACAGAACTATGTGCTCGCCAACATTGTTTGTTGACGTCTCTTTTTCACATATGTTTCAGGTTGACGATTATTCAAGCATGCTACACATAGGAATGCATCCGGGCTTTAGACTTCTTTAAACAAAAGACAATTACATGTATTCTTTGTATTGTAAAACAATGTAATAATAATGAAACAATTTAGTACCAGTTGCGGCTGAGCAATTTGTAACGTGACTCCCTGATATTTCCACCGCGTCTTGTTGTATTATGCGATTGGGGTGTTACAGATTGGTATCAGAGCACTGGTAATAGGGAATTAGGTTATTAGATTGCCTTTAACCTAGTCGATAACCCTTCTAGGGACCCGAACATGAGTAGACTTAGGATTTCTATCCTAATCCTCATCCTTACTCGTGCCACAACTACACTATGATTCACCAATCATCTATCCTTAGATGCTTTATCTTAAATCCTTAGGCATACGCCTTAAGGAATTTCCCAAAATGTTTTTCTTTCAAAACATTTTCAACGGAGTATTTCTCAAATATCTTCACAAACTTTTTCGTCAAAAATATTTTTCGATGTATTCCTTTCAAGTGTTTTATCGAAAAGGTTTCTCAAAAATGTTTCCTCAAACGTACTCAACAAAATGTTTCTCAATCTAATTATCTTAAACAATTTATCAAAAGGTTTATCGAAACACTTTCTCAAAAAGTTTTTGTCAAGAATATTTCTCGACTCATTTATCTCAAACAAGTTATCAAAAAAAGGATTTCTCAAAATGTTTTACTCTCAAACATTTTCGTCGAAATCTTGGGTTTATTAATGTGAACTCATGCAATCTGGAAGGGTGAATGCCTATACCCCGAGTTTTTTGTCTAAGGCTAGAGTGTTCGTACAAATCTGCATTATCAGACCAGTAACTCTTACCTGGGAATTCTTAGGGTGAGTGTTCACTTATAGGCTAAAGCATGACTTCTTGAAACATTTTGAAAACCCATCTACCTTGATCAGTCGAACAATTTACTACTACCTGTATGACAATGCACTGACATGTTACCTTCGGTAATCTGTTACGACAATATTCAACACACACGAAATAAATTTCATTTTCATCTCACGACACTTTACAATCCTACTCTATTTTCCAATACAAGTTTTTAACCTTCAAAATTTTCAAAATTTTTATCATTTGGATGTGAGATTTTTCAAATAAAATCCACAAAAGTTTCTTTATTTTTAAAATAGTCAACTAAAAATAGATTGAAAGTTTTTATCTTAAAAATAATAAAATTTTAAAAGGTAAAGAATTTATAACATAAACCATTAATTTGGTTTGTATTTTCTTATCCGAAAATATAACAAAAGTTTATTTTCAAGCAATTTTCAGGACAAAATTTACAACACTAATTTTCCCAAGGACAAGAACACGATCTTTTAAAAAAATGCCAAATCCAAATTTTCAATTTACTATGGAATTTTAAACTTATAACAATCTTACGAAATCTCACATAATTTGTTT
Source organism: Scalesia atractyloides (assembly GCA_947069175.1). Lineage (NCBI taxonomy): Eukaryota > Viridiplantae > Streptophyta > Magnoliopsida > Asterales > Asteraceae > Scalesia > Scalesia atractyloides. The sequence continues at coordinate 48,702,541 of CAMTDV010000004.1, read as the reverse complement.
TTACTGTAACTATTTTTGCAAGATGTCTCGTCACTGTGGCGCTAATTGATACGCTGAAATGACAGCAATGATCGCCCAGAATTTGGCTGCTGTACTCCCAGACATTGTGACCCAAGTTAATCAAAACAACAACAACAACAACAATAATTTTCCTACGCCATGTAACTACAAACAATTTAACTCGGCTGAACCACTCAAGTTTAATGGGTCTGAAGGAGCAATTGGGCTCCTACAATGGTTTGAGAGTATAGAAAGCACATTCCGACATGTTCAGTGTACTAGTGAGCGCAAAGTAGAGTTTGCCTCTAGTGTTTTCCAAAAGAGAGGACTCACTTGGTGCAACAGAATCATGAGGGACAGAGGTGCAGAAGTAGCTAGGCACAAATATGGGAAGAATTCAGGAATCTTATGATGAAAGAATTCTGCCCACGACACAAAATAAGGGCACTCGAAAACGAATTTTACTATCTCAAACAGGATAGTGGGGAAAACCATGCCTACACTGACCGGTTTGAACAATTGAGCTTACTCTACCCCACTATGGTCACACCATTGGATCGGGCCATTGAGAAATACATTGATGGCCTACCTGACCTAATCCAAGATATTGTCACTGACAGCAGACCTGCAACACTTAGGGAGGGTAAAGAACTAGCTGCCACCCTAACCAACTCCCAGGTCAGGAAAGGGAAACATTTTAGAAATGGAGACAAGAAACGAGCTACGCAAGAAACAATAGGTGAAACTTCCAGAAATTCTAAGAAGCGCAAGACTTCAAGGAATTATGTAATCCCTGCACCAATCCAACTCAACTCCATACCCGTTAGGGGGTTTTATCGTGGGAAACATCCTCGGTGCAATCGTTGCAACTATCACCACCCAGCAAATTCTCCATGCCGCCAGTGTACAATCTGTGGTCTTTTTGGGCATCTATCTGTGACCTCTCGGATCCGAAATCAAGCTACCCCTACTCAGACCCGACCTCGATATCCAGCGGGAGCATGTTCCAATTACGGTGATTTAAATCATTTCAAGCGAAACTGCCCGAGGCTTGCAAATGCTAACGGACAAATGTACAATGCCAATGAGGTTCAAGCTGACGATCAAGCACTCATGATCATTTGAACCTTTACGTTTTCCTTATGTTATCTAGAAACTATGAACGATATTTCAACTGTGTTTGTAATGACAATATGAATATCAAGAAGTTTCCTTCATTTATTCACGTTCCAGTTACAAATTTCAATATGATTACACTATGTGAAATTTACAACTACATACCCACTTCGAGGATTCTGTTCTTATTATTAGGAACTAAATCTACCAAGAATAGCATATTATGATTTGCACACTAGTGCATTCGTACAATCGCTGCAAAACAAACACTACCAATACTATGTGCCTATTACTTCTACTTTTCTTTTCATGACGGTACATATATGGTTTGGTTAACTATTATGTATAGTACATGAATACGACGTTGCTACGCATGTTGACTAGAATACGATTTACAAATACATATTCGTTTAGTATATGATACATACTACCAGTTCGGTTAGTGTGAAACATATATTAATATTTATACTAGAATGAAATACCTGCTACTAATTTTGTGGTATGCATAACAAGTAGTGTCATCATTTCTAGTATGAAACACGCCCAAATTCAATAATTACTAAGTTGTGATGATGTATGTTTGATGTCAATATTGTGTTATGATGATGATTATCTGGTTTACTTATTGTTTCGACCTTATTATCTGTTTCCCTTACTTAACAAGAGGAGCTATGGGGACCATGTGACGAAACGCGTATTTATTGGTGCACACTTAATTACGAGGATCGACACATGAGAATCATAGTAAGCATTGTTAAGATGGTGGCATAAAATCTAGAGTGATTAGGTAACGGGAAGGGTATGACGCAATAAGACCACGGTGGATATGCCGATGGTACTTCCTATATATAAGTGTTCTTATTGTGTTATTCTTCGGAACGTTACCAGGATCACTTGAAGGTTTTATGTTATCTTGGACCATTATGTGATTATGTGACTATTTGTTATTTGGTTATTGAATGCAATGGACGATTGACGAGTACATTCATTAACTCTATTCGAGCCAACCGGGAGTATATTATGGTGTTAAAGGTGACGATCTTGATGCCATAGGTATGTTGACCCGTCTCCTATGCATGAGATGCTCATGGTACATGGGATGTACCTCGTGGGACGTTAGAAACCGTGTACGTATGGCCAGGCTTGAATGTACACCCCTTTTTGTTGCTAGGATTTACACTAAAGACTTAGTATAACATCATGCCGTTTTTTACAAAATCGATGATGCCTTAAAGATTCAAAAGTTCTAAAGGTTCCGAATACCTTGAGATATTTTGAATAAATATGATTACGCTTTGCATCCCCCAAACATTACAAAAACCAAATGATGCTCCGCATCTTTGGAATCTCGAGCCTTGTTATCAGCCAATTGTTTCAATCACACTCCGCGGTCTCCTTCGAATAAATTTCAGGATGAAATTTCCTAAAGTAGTGGAGACTGTGACACCTAAGACATTTTAATCATTTCACAGATTCAAAATGAGTTTTTTTCAAAAACAAATTCACATATTCAGTCCTTGATCGATTTCAAATTCCTATACAGTTTCTATAAGCGAAACCGTAAACCGGTACACCAACAAAGGCCGTTTAACACGACGTATACTTAGAGACAATGACACGAGCTTAACATACCCTAAATAACCTTTTCATAACTTAGAAATAAGTTTTGGAGGGTTTGATGTGTCAAAAACAAGCTTATTTGATCACAGGGACTAATTACGACAAACTACGAAAGTCTGCCAATTCTCGCAGCGACGCACACTCCGGAAAAAGAACACAAGCCTAACATACCTAAATATCCTTCACATAACTTAGAAATAAGTTTTGAGGGCTTCGGTATGGCAAAATCACACTTTTGTAACTTCAGGGGCTATTTTGCAAATTTTGCGAAACTATGCCTTTATGCGTAAATCGCTATCCGAAACATGTACGGACACCCAAAAATTTTTGTAATCATTGAAATATGATATTTTAGTGATTTGAATGCAAAATGCCACTCGTTACGCATTTACGGTCATACACGCGTTCGTTACGCTTTTCGTCGTAATTAACCGAAAACCGCAACTGTACGATCAAATGAACTGACGTCTAGAACATTTTTGGACATATTTCAAGTTCCCTATACTTTATTGTCCTTATAAATCTTAAAAATTGGGTTGACGGGTGTTAATAGTGCCAAAACGCATCGAAAAACAAGTTTAGACTCTGCAGGGACCATTTCTGCTAATTCTGAAATTCTGACCTTCTAGCGGGGCACGAGTCCCTAAGCCTAAACGACTGGCAGCCCGCAAGAAGCTATCAGACACAGAAAATTTAAAATAGCAAATAGCTGGCAACAACTGTTCAATTGAGGACACTAAGCACACGAATTTTGCCACTTCTCTTCTGCTTTAGACACATAATGGGACACTAATCCATGCCTAAACACCTTGCCCAACACTTGTCATGATTTGGTGATCTTTGGATGATTATAAATACCAAACTCATGTCCATTCTTGAACTCTTTAATCACCTTCATACTCAAACCAGCTATATATCCGAATTGCAACCACCGTGGAGCTTTCTCTGGTGATCTTTGATCAATCCTTTGTGTTTGTAAGTGTTTCTTCATGTGTTGTTCAATTGTTATAGCTTACATGAACTAAAAATCAAACAGTTTGACTTTCTGATTGACTTTTAGTTTTGATCATGAATTGATCAAGATATAGCTCAACTGAAACTTGCAATGATGGTAATCAAGGTGGTTATGATCCCTAAAAATCATGCCTACTGATTCCCACCATTTCTTGTTATTTTGACAAGTCAAAGTTTCGGTCAAAATGTGATTTTTGCTCATTTTGAAACGGATCTATTTTCGGGTATCAAAACAGGTTGTTTTGATGCCAAAATACTTTTATAAACTTATTTAGACATGTCGCAACATGTCAAATTATTCGCCTTTGTTAAAATGCCTATTTAGAGTCAAAAAGCCTAGCGGTTTGACCACCGCTTTGACTTTCAAATCTGACCCATTTGGTCAACTTTAGGATCCAACCAAAACCATTATTATGACCATAATATCATAGGTGATAAGTCTCTGAGGTTATACCTTTGGTCATACCATTTGGATAGTCAAATGACAAGTCGACTATGTATTCTTAAAATGCTGAAAATGCCCCTTTTACACATAAATTAGTTTAAACATATAGGAACTTTATTTTGACATCTAAACTGATTTCACAACTTAAATAAACTCATATTAGACTTGTTATAGGTCATATTTTACCATCTGAACCCCTAGTTACGTTTATGACCCATTAAAAGGGCGTAAACCACTATAGCAAGCCAAAACCTTTTGAAATGCTTCCAAATCAAAATGTTAGGTAATATGAACCATATTATACAAGATCCAACTCTTGTTTGGTTTATATCCTTCATTCTATCCGATTTCTCATTTTCAAGTTTCGACACTAACATTATATTTATCTGATACACTAGGAACCACTTCAACACTTGAACTATTGATCCTTTGAGCTTTGTTATATCATTTGAACAAGATCTATACGTTATCCTAGGGGAGTTCATTGCTGCCCTCTTTTATGTTTTCCAAATGCTTTTGGGGTGATTCATATGTGTAATCAACTTTTCTTAAATGTATGGCATGTATATGTTTACTAAGTGCTTTTTGTGTGTTATTTCCAATTATGAAACATGACGATTGATGGTACGATATTTAAAGAGGTCTTTTAGAGTAATAAGAACATGGTGGATACGCCGCTGGTACTTCCTATATATAAGTGTGCTTATTGTATTACCCTTTGTAGCCTTATCTAAATCACCATTAGGATTATGATTTTATGATACAAGTTGACAAGACAATGTGACAAGGCTTATTTCCTATTACATCTATATATCTTTAAAGTTAGATATGTGTGGAATGTTTAAGGTACTAATTGGTTGTCCTTGATTGGATTCTGTGTACTTTAATGCGTATATGTGATACAAATTGACAAGACAATGTGACAAGGCTTATTTCCTATTACGTCTACCTATCTTTATAGTTAGATATGTGTGGGATGTTTAAGGTACTAATTGGTAGTCCTTGATTGGATTCTCCGTACTTTAATGCGTATATGTGATACAAGTTGACAAGACAAGTGACAACTGACAACTGACGATTATGTGTTTATGTGGTTAGTTGTGATTAGGATAACGAAACAAGTGTAATACCATAAGAACATGGTGGATACGCTGCTGGTACTTCCTATATATAAGTATTCTTATTGCATTACTCTTGTAGCGTTATTCGAGTCACTTTAGGATTTTGTATACGACTGATTTCAATGTTCGATATCCAAATCCTTAAAGAATCCTTTCATGATTTGTATGATAGATTCTTTAAAGGATATTTAGTATTATATTAAATCATTGATTGATTTCAATTAATACTCACACGAGTTATTACTAATTACAGTATAGTTATTGAAATCCTTGACTGGATTTTAATAACATACTTACAAGTTTATGGACGATTTCAATATGGTCACAAGGAACAAAGTACAATTTTTCAAAGGCATTATTTAGTAATGATCGTAATGCCATATACAAAAGTCTTTTGTCACAAGTTTCATAATCAAGTTAATGTATTGCAAAGCTAACTTTTCGCCATTCCTTGGCTAAAACGAGTCGATTTACAATTGGCAATTCTCGTAGTTGTCGAAGAATTGCAATACAAAACCTTTGGCCATTTATTTGGCCAACAAAACTATGTGCTCGCCAACATTGTTTGTTGACGTCTCTTTTTCACATATGTTTCAGGTTGACGATTATTCAAGCATGCTACACATAGGAATGCATCCGGGCTTTAGACTTCTTTAAACAAAAGATAATTACATGTATTCTTTGTATTTTAAAACAATGTAATAATAATGAAACAATTTAGCACCAGTTGTGGCTGAGCAATTTGTAACGTGACTCCCTGATATTTCCGCCGCGACTTGTTGTATTACGCGATTGGGGTGTTACCAAAAAGATTGCAAAGGCTGGTGAATGACTTTGAAGAAGAAAGATTGAGGAAAGATAGGAAGTTTGATTTATTTAAGAGAGTGTTGACTAGAAAGCTAGGGATTGATTTTGATGCTGTATTCGATCTGATTGAGATTCAGGAAGTCAAAGAAAGATCGGCTGAAAAAGCACACAAATCTGAAGCTGAGGCTTTAGCTGCTGGTAAAGGCATAGAAAAGATAAATGAGATTCGAATTAGTACGCCAGAGCCAGAAGCAGAAGCATAATCAAAACCTTAGATTAACTTTATGCTAGTTGGTAAAGCTGTGGATGTTACGTGAGTTTTTGCGAAACAAAAATACTTAGAAAGAAGGAAGATGGAAGCTGAGATTGATGCTGAAATAAATAAAGTCGAGGAAGATGATGAATATATTGGTGGTGGTGATAAGAAAGACCATGAAGATAAGGGTGATTATGACGACAATACACAGGGTGGTACTGGTTTGATTGTGTAGGATGCGAAATAAAATGAGTCAGTTGACTGTGATGCTTATCTGAATGACGATGTTAATCAGGAGGATGGAGCACGGAGACAGGGGAGATTCAAGATTCGTACACGAAGCAGAGCAATCAGGAATCCTCACAGTTGTTGCACCAATAACGGTTGTTCCTAATTTGCCAAAACCCAAGCTTTTCTACTTAGAACATAGTGTTGAAGAAGGGGAATTTGTTCATAATTATACTAAGGAGGAGATCGTTGAGATGTTAGGGGTTGATGGAAGTACATTTGAGTTTGATTTTGAATAGGAGCTAAACAACATCAGTGCTTCAAAGTATGATGATTATGTTTACAAGTATGTGGCAGATGATGATAATTACGATTAGGTTGTCGTGGAGGATGAATCCGATGACGAAACTGTAAAATATGTTGGAGATGGTACATATGACTTCCCAACCTTCCAAGAGACGTTTGTTGAAGAAACTAATGATCTTTTGAAAAGAAAAGTTGAAGAAATGGTTAGGATGGCAATGTGCCGAAAAGAATATCAAAGGAAGAGATATGTGAAGCTAAGAAGTCATGGTATAAAGAGCTTCCGAAAGAACACAAATTCAGACGACCGTTGGCTTTCTTTACATAAGATCATGAGAAATCTTTGGGGGATATACTAAGATGGGTTTGGATTGATGAGCTAAATGTTTATGCTGTGAAGAGGGATTTTGGAGTACAATACTTCAGGTTTTTATGTGATATTCAATCGTTGCCATGGTGGGACGTTGAAGAGTTAGTGCAAACAAAGATGATTAACTACCAAATGAAGTTCAATGATCAAAGATTGTGGAAGTAGTTTAAATATGAAGTTGCTTGTGGTTTTAATCATTGGAAACCGCACATTACAAAGAAGAAAATCAAGATTGATCAGGTCATAAAAGAAAAGGATGTTACTTTGATTATGAAACGACCGCACACTATGAAGAATATGCCATTATTAAAGATAGAGCAAGATTTCAATGAATTTTTTAAGTGGTGGCAATATGATATCGAGACACAGGTGAAGCAGTGATTGTACTGAAATGTGAAGGTTTGTGGAGGGCTATTCGGATACTAGACCCGATATGGCAAGTGAATTGTTTTGAAAATTATATGGAATGCTTGTTTTATAATAAGATATGTTATGAGGCGAGAGAAAAGGTTCAGGAGATGCAATACCAAGGTGTGATTTTGTATGTTGTGCACACAGTATTAACTCTGGAAAGATGTGTAGATCTAAATGGCACCGACTGGAAGGTAAAGAATTTTGAAAAGAGATGCGTAGAGAAGAAAAGATCGAAGAGAAGATAAAGAAAGCTTCGATCAGAAACTTTCGATATGGGCTCCACCGACTGATCAAACGCCAATTCCCAGTAAAGAATGTCGAAAGCCTAGAAAGAACTATTTTGGAAGAAAATGTTTAATGTTATAAAGATTTTGAAGATTTTGAAGACTAGCCAAGACTGCCGCAATATCCAAGGGGGAGTTTGTTGGTGCATTATGTCTATCGCCTATGTCTTAGGGTCATGTCAGTATATGTAATAGGGCTAAAATGTTGATTTGAATTTTGTGTATGTATGTTTTACTTTGCACGAAGTGAGGTTCACTTCGTACGAAGGTAGCATGTTTACCTTCGTACAAAGATAAACTATATTAGTACAAAGTGAAGGCTCTACCTTCGCATGATCTGAAATGTTTATATATAGGTGTGCTAGGGTCTTGAGTTTTGTTGATACATGATATCTATTTGTCTAGGTCTAGGATCGAGTCTGTGTGATTAGGACTTGAAAGTGTTAGATTTGAGATATTTATGTTTGTAATGACACAAGTTCGGCCGAACTTGTGTGAAGGCAGAACAAGTTCTAGCCAAGTCACAGTTCGAGCGAACTTGATGCTCTATATATAGTTGTCTTTGGGTCTTTCATTGTAACAACTTTGCATTGACGACGGCGAAGCTCTGTCTGTTTGGATTCTCGATATAATATGTTTGGACATTAATAAACAGACAATTTAAATAGTAAATCTTGTGTATTTGATTAACTAATCACGTAAATTCCGCATACGATGACTATAGATACAAATTAGGTTGTTATGCATTGGAGGAGCGATCCTAACAAGTGGTATCAGATCCATGGATACCTAATTTGCTGAGATCTAAACAAGACACTCTCGATTTCTACCCATTTCTTTCATTTTTCTACACTTTTTCACAAAAATGATGAAACTATGGTTGAAAATGGTTAAAATTTGAATATGTCATACATAATCACCTAATAACAAACCCTTGAAAGTTTCAGAATCAAATTCAATCGATTTCATGTCAAAAATGTCAAAAAACCATGTTTGATAACATAACTTGGCTCGAACTTATACATCAAGTTCGCCCGAACTTGACTTAAAATCATCATTTTTTGTTGATTTTAAACAACTTCGCGCGAAGTTGGTGAAATATTCAAAGTTTTTTATCATGTTCGCCCGAACTTGTCAAAATCTTGTTGAAATTTTCTCATAAGTCCGCCGACTTGGTAAATATTGAAAATTTTTCAAAAATCATCACAAGTTCGCCCGAACTTGTTCTTAAGTGAAAATTTCTGAAATTTTCATACAAGTTCGCCCGAACTTGTCTGATTACTAATCAATCTTCAAGTGTTTTGAACGTGTTTCAGTCATAATCGTCTGATTTTCGAGATAAATGATTTCCATAACGCCTTTGCTTCAACAGTGGCTTCTACATCAAATGCGAACGCAAATGGAAACGCGGTAAACCAGATGAATCTGGATAATGAGATGGGAACTACTGTAAGGCCGCCAAAGTTGATGAGCATGGATGAGTTTGAAGGCTGGAAAGAAAAGTTCGTGAACTAGGTTCAAGCGAATCACTTCTATAGTTGGGTTGCTGTTCAAATCGGATATACGTGACCAAAGGATGAACGTGATCAAGATCTTTCATTAGTAAAGTTTACGCCAGAACTTTAAGATGCATATGTGGCAGAGAAGAAAATGATCAGTCTGATACAACAATCGGTGAAAGAAGACATCTTGATCTTGCTACCTGAATGCAAGACGTCACAGATGCTATGGAATGCACTATGTGCTAAATATCTGGGAAGTGCCGAGATGATTAAAAGCAAGAAGGCTTTAATCAAGAAAGAGTTTGACATTTTAATGATGATCAAAGGCAAAACCATGAAACAGATGATCGATAGATATTGTCATTTGATAGTTAGATGCGAAGACACGATCTACACAAAACAAATGAAGAGATGATTGACAAGTTGGCTGATGCACTTCCTGAGGGGGAGTGGACGACCTACTTGATGGTATTGAAGAATAGTCCGAGTTGGATGCATTTCAAGTTATCAGATTTCATTGATAAGTTAGAGGGACAGGAAATGGAGATGCTAAAAATGGCCAAATCAAAGAATGCAAATGTTGTACAAGACGTGGGTCTATACTATAAAGGAGGTGTTCAGGACATTTCGAGTCCGAAAATTCAAACGGTGTTTAGTGCGAATATGAATTCTTTGAATCATTCGTTCCAAAGTCAACCGAACACTCAATCATACCCGAGTTATGATCAGAGTCCTCTGAACACAAGATATTCGAGTGCTAGTTCAAATTCTCCATTTTCAGAACCAAACTAATAAGTCAAATCAGAAAAATCATTCCAGTTCTGATCCAAATGTATTCAGTGCAACTATGCAGTCAATCTGTAGAACGTTTTCCCTGAATTAGTGGCCAAACAACATATAGCGCTCCTTGCAACCGTACTCGAATCATATGAAAGCTTAGTTGCGGGGAAGATCGGAAATCCAGAAATAACGGTCGAGGATTACAACCAGGTTGATGAAGAGGAATTGTAACTGATGGATATCAAGTGGAGCTTAGCATCGATTATCAGAAGAGTCACAAAGTTTTTCGCCCTCACTGGGAGATACATTGGAAATTCGAGTAATAAGCTTGGATTCAATAAGTCGAAGTAACGTGCTTCAAATGTAGGCAAAAGGGGCATTTCAAACGTGAGCGCACAAACTAAGAAGCAAGCGGCAATCAAAGCCTTTTTGGAAACAACAATGATTATTATAAGAAAGCGTTGCAGTACAAGCCATATCCAAAAAGAACTCAAGTTGTGTCTCATGAAGATGAAGGGTTTGACTGGAATAAGTATATTGGAAAGAAGCTGGAGTTGCACTAACGGCAGAGATCATGGATGAATCAGAGTCAATGGTTGATGATGCAGCTCTGGAGAATGCGATCTTAGAAGAATATCTGCAAAGAACAGAGGAAGAGGAATGATCTATCACAAGACAAAGATGAAAAACATTATTGCTCCTAACTTTCATTCTAGTTTTGCAGTTTGCGTTGAAACTACGTCGCAAGAGCAAGTGGTTGAAGAAAAGAAACCAGAGGTCGAGGAGGTCATTGATGTGACAAAGGAGATGAATGAAGAGAACCTCACAAAGACTGCTGACAAAGCACTGATGGTAAATCTGAAACAGGTAGGTTCAGAGGTAAAGGTGATTGAGAAAGAAGTTGTGAAAGTTGTGGAGGTTGAAAAACCTTGCACAAAGTGCACAAAACCTTGTGAGAAATGTGCTGAGAAATCTCAAATCATAAGTGAATTAAACGTGCATAACTAAAATTTAAATACGATTATCACATGATGAAAGAAGCTTATGATAAGATGAAAGGCACTTATTGTAATGTTGAAAAAGCTAATTTAGAACAAGGTGCCACAATAAGAATGTTAAAAGCAACGGTAATTGAAAAGCAAGAAGCAATTAGTATGTACATTAATACCATTGCTGAAACAAAACATGAGCTTCAAGAAATGAAAATTGAAACTAAACGAGTAAGGCAACTTTTGCTTAGTTATACGACTAACGCTTATGTCATCGATCATATTCTTCCAATGATTTCGTCATAGGAAATGATTTGAAGCCAAAAGGTAAGAAGCGTGGTGATGTTACACCTCCATTGTGAGCAAGTTATTGTCGCAATAAAGTGGATGGGATTGAAAAGGCAATTAACATAACACTTTTATCAGAAACCAATGATAAGTTGCCTGAAAACATTGATGTAGTCTACATAACTAATGGTGACAGTGAAGCAGTCGTGAAAAATGTGGTTGGAAAATGTTTTGGGAAATGATTCTGATGATGGCAGCTTTGAAAGCGCCAACTCAAGTTTAGATAGTTCTGAATCACAGTTTGAAAATGAAGAAACATCATCGGAAAATAGCCTAAGTCTAAAGTTGTAATGTACAAAGTTAAGGATTCTGATAGACTATATTTTGACGATAGTTTTCCGATTCGGAATGTGAAAGAAAATCAGATTGACAAGCTATTCAAACTTGTTGAAGTATCATAAGATGATCTAGAGAAGAATGAAAAGAAATTTTACTCAAAATCCAAGAAAGTTTAAAACAACTACAGAAGAAATGGTGGTAACTTTCCTGAGAACAGGAGAGCGGGTTAGGGTTTAGAGGTAGAAGATGAACCGAAAAAGAAACAAAAGTCACCATTTCATGAATATAAAAATAAAAACATGAAATTCGTGTTTGGGACTAACACGGTTCAGGAAGAGAATTCGATTGGAAAGCAATCGAATGATGAGTTTAAGAAGGAAAAAGAACTTCGTGATAAGGCTAAATCCACAAGTGGAGTAAAACCCACAAATTGACATTCTGCTGATACCTAGACTTGCTTCAAATGCAATGAAGTTGGTCACATTGCTCGCAAGAGTCTGAAATCAAAGCCTGTGTATCACCGAAGAAAGACAACTTCAGATGATGAGAAACTTAAGTACCCGGAGATTGTAAAGCCAATCACAATCTTAAAATGAAATAACGAATCTAACATCGAAGTGAAACATAAAATTGAATCTAAAATTGAAAAATCAACTTTTAAAAAAGGTGAAACTTCTAACTCGAATGAAATCTCAATCATGGGTTGCAAAGAAAACAACATCATCATCTGAAAATGCTAGGTCTGCATCAGTCAAGAATGAAAATATCAATGACACAAAGACTGATCAGAAATTTCTGAATGTAGATTTGAAAATCCCTACTTATGATATCCCGATTCCACCCAAGACTGGAAAGGCTTGGATTTCCCTCTTTAAATAGTTTTCTTTGCATGTGCAGGGGCTCCAAAGATCCATCTTGTCAAAGTGGATTATGGATAGCGGAGCTTCACGTCACATGACTTGGATGCGTGCCTTACTTTTCGATATCAAAGCAATCAATGGAGGGTACGTGGGATTCGCTCAAGGAGGTAGAATCATTGCAGAAGGAAAGCTATCTAATGGTGTGGTATCATTTGATAAGGTCAACTATATCGCCGAGCTGGAGAACAATCTTCTCAGTATTTCTCATATCTGTGATAAGTAGTTTACCACCCTTTTCAACGACAAGGAGTGCATGATCATTAAACCGGGCTTTAAGATTCCAGAAGAGTGGATTCTCATGTGCGCTCCTCGCGAGAATGATCTTTATGTGCTAGATATGAGTATTGCTACAACTACTTCAAAGTCGGCTCAATGTTTCGTAACGAAGGCCACAGAGAAGGAGTTAATTCTTTGGCACAGAAAGATGGGTCATATACACCTCAGAAAGATGAATCATCTAGTTCATAATGATTTAGTTGAAGGAGTGAATCTTAGAAGCTTTCACATGACTGAAAATTGTCTGGAATGCAAGAAAGGAAAGCAGGTTAAAAAGTCTCATCCAAGAAAGATTCTTAACTCCATCAAGCTGCCGCTCGAAAGACTGCATATGGATCTCTTCGGTCCAGTGAATGTGAAGAGTATATCTAGAGATCTCTATTGTCTTGTCGTCACTGATAATTTCAAGGTTTTCATGGGTCTTCTTCTAAGAGTGCAAAGACGAAACATTTGATAATCTCATGATCCTCTTCAGGAAGATTGAAAATCTGTACCATATCCCTATTAGAAGAATCTGAAGCGATAACGGTACAGAATTCAAGAATGCCCGAATGAAAGAATTTTGCAACGACAAAGGGATCTTACACGAATTCAGTGCTCCATAAACTCCGCAATAGAATATAGTGGCTGAGAAGAAGAACATAACGTTAATAGAAACAGCAAGAACTATGCTAGCTGATTCAAAGCTTCTTGTCAGTTTCTGGAGTGAAGCAGTCGCAGCAGCATGCTATACATTGAACAGAGTCTTCACGGTCAAACCTACCAAAAAGACTTGCTTTGAATTGCTAAACCGAAGGAAACTCAACCTGAAGTATTTAGAATCGTTTGGCGCACCTTGTACAATCATTGATTCAGACGGAAAGTTTGGTGCCAAATCAATAGATGGTTTCTTTGTCGGCTACGCAAGTCCACTCAAGAGAGTTACCTTCCAAGTATAAGAAAAGTGTAGAAGCATAGCATGTCGACTATTTTCGTTATACAACTCCAATTCAAAGAGCAGGCGATGCTTGGTTGTTCAATTATAGTGAATTGTGGAAATCATTTGACTTGCCAGATGAGCCTTCTGAAGAAGACATTGTTGTGTTATATTATCTACATCAGTCGGCTAATCAAGAGCAGATTATCAGACCAATAGTGGTTAATCAACCAACTGTTGGATCATCTTCTTCTGGTGAAGGTCCTAGAAGTAGCGGTGTTCAAGAAACTCATGCAGAACAAGTGACATCGGCTACAGAACTAGTAAATGCTATAGAGGAACCCAATCTTCTCAAGCACATAATTCCGACTCTGACAAGGTACCGACGTTTGATGATGATGGAGAATCTTCTTCTGACGAAGAATCTGAACTGATCATAAGTATGTTGAATAAATCTGTTGGCCCAAGTACTCGAAATGAAGCGTCTTCTAGTGCTCCTACAGTTGAACTGGTGGTTGATCTAAATGTTACTAATCAGGAGAGTACTGTTGATGTTCCAAGTGAGGTGATACCGAGATCTTACTCATACTTCCCATCGAATTCTATAATTGGCAAATTGCAAACTGGCGTAAGAACAAGAAGTCAGATCAACAAAGCTTTGAGTTGCTTTTACACTAAAACAGCTCCAGTTCAAGAGTATTGTACTTATCAGTGTTTCATATCCCAGATTGAACCGAAGAATGTTTTTGAAACTTTAGGAGAGGAAAATTGGGTGCTTGCGATGCAAGAAGAATTACTACAGTTCGAAAAGCTAGGGGTATGAAACTTGTTGACCTACCGGAGAATCAAAAGGCGATAGATACTAAATGGGTCTTCAAGTGCAAGCGTGATGATCGTGGATTTATAGTGCGCAACAAAGATCGGCTCATTGTCAAAAGATTCCATCAACAGGAAGGAATTGATTATACAAAAGTATATGCACCAGTTGCAAGATTGGAACCCATCCGCATTATCCCTGCATTCGCTGCTTGGAAAGGTTTTAAAGTGTATCAGTTAGATGTGAAATCCTTTTTTCTATACAGTAAGCTACGAGAGCAAGTGTACATCGGCCAACCACCTGGTTTTGTCGATCCGCTGAACAAAAAGAAAGCCTATCTTCTGGATAAAGCATTATACTGTTTGCATCAGGCCCCGAGAGCCTGGTACGAGACGTTATCTCAACATCTCATTGGCAATGGTTTTATTAGAGGAACAGTGGATAGTACACTATTTACCAGAGAAGTTGGAAGTCATCTGATTATCGTACAAATTTATGTGGATGAAAACATCTTTGGTTCGACAAATGACGATCTTTGCAAAGAGTTTGAAACTATCATGAACAAGAAATTCGAGATGAGCTCTATCGGTGAAATGAAATTCTTCCTCAGATTGCAAGTTGAGCAGCTGCCAGATGGTATTTTCATCCACCAAACCAAGTACGTTCATGATATATTGAAGAAGTTTGAGATGGATAGCACAAAGCCGTTATCTACTCCTCTGGCACTCAATCACGGAATTTGCATTGATGAAACCGGAACCAAAGTTGATAATACTCTTTATCGGTCGATGATAGGATCTTTGATGTATCTGACGGCATCTCGCCCGGATATCATGTATCCTACCTGCCTTTGTGCTCGTTATCAGTCAAGTCCCAGAATATCTCACATGCAGATCGTGAAGCGAATTTTCAGATACTTGAAAGGATGTCCAAGCACCGGCTTGGGGTATCCAAAGAATGACAACTTCGATCTGACGGGATATGCCGACTCTGATTTTGGTGTTGACAGATTGAACGCAAAGTCTACGACGGTCGGTTGCCAGTTCTTCGGAACATGTTTAGTAACTTGGCAGTGCAAGAAACAAACCACGGTCGCTCTCTCTACTTGTGAGACTGAGTACATCTCGGCTTGCAGTTGTTGTTCACAAATCTTGTGGATACAACAACAGATGAGAGACTATGGATTGCAATTTCTTGACACTCCATTATATGTAGACAATAAGGCAACAATCGACACAACTAAAAATCCAGTTCATCACTCTCGAACAAAACATATCAAGATTCGTTATCACTTTATTCGTGATTGCTACGAAAAAAGATTGGTACGAATTGAGAAAATCCACACCGATGAACAAAAAGCTGATTTTTATATCAAACCTTCCAGTCTTTCACGGTTTAAATAGTTAATGAGGCTTAACGGTATGAAAAATATTTTGACAGGTGCGGAGGCAAAGGTTGAATATGGATCAGACGACGAGTTCTCGTGATCCTCATTTGTTTGTTATCTTTTAGGATTAGAATTTCTTGAAAACTAAAATACAAAAATATGTTTTTGATTTTAGGGGGAGAAATGAAACGAGAAAATACAAAAACATATGAAAAACCAAAAAGTACAAAAACATGAAAAAGACAAAAAGAATTTTGTGTCAAAAAGGAAATGATAGTACATCAGTGGACTATCACAGTACGATAAGGATTTTTAAAGTTTAAAAATTTTAAACAAGTCTTACTGTGGATGTATCGATAGGCTTTACATGTTCAGTAGATTGTTTCCGGGATATAAACTTAATTTTACAACTACTTTGTTAGGTCCGTTATACGGATCGTTCAGGCACTAATTTGGCAAACCTAAGGTAAACGTGTGGAATTCGTTTGCATTGGCGACATTGGATACAAGTTCTTTACTGATTAACCACTGTTTCATTGATTAGAAGATGTTACAGATCCTGGAAACACTTGGACAGAGCTTCGCCATCCAGTACACAAAATCTCTGAATGTTACAAATGAGAACATAACACACCTATATATAGGAGATCAAGTTCGGTTGAAATGTGCCACGGACAAGTTCGGGCGAACTTGTCCTATTCAGCACAAGTTCGAGCGAACTTGGCTCTAAACATACTTAAACTTCGACATTTCGCCCCTAAATACAGACTCGATATCTTACGATGACGTAGGAAACAAACATATGCATCAACAGACTCCCCCTTGGATGTTGTCGTAGTCATCATTCTTCAATTAAGTTCCAGAGTCTTTAATATTCTCTTGATCTTTATTTCTTTAATAACTTTAACTTCCTTGATCTTCATATCTTCTTCAATCGTATTCTCTTTTCTTGAGCTTGTCTTGATAAAACTTTAATCACCATGCTCCCTCTTGCTTTGAGCTTTCTGGTATCTTCAATCAACGTTTTTATCTAGCTCCCCTTTAAAATCTACTTCTTGTTTCAAAGTTCCTCAAACATTCAAATAAACATTTCAGATTAAAACTTTAAAATTTCTAAACACAAGCATATCAAATTTTAATCTTCTTATCAGTTTTACACCCTCTTAGTTAATCAAGTCGAAATTAATGACCTTGAATATCTGATTTATGTATCAAGTTCAACTTAACGATCTTGATTAAACATTTTGACTCTAAACTGATGCATTCACTCAAATGTAAGTTTCAAATTAATGAACTTTTAAACTTTTTAGATCAATTTTCAAAAGTTTTTAGATTTTGTTCAGCAACTCTAGACTTTGAAAATCAACTTTTCATCATCAGTGATCAAAACTAAAAGATAAAATATTTTTTAGTTTTTATGTAATGACTATCATACTCTAACTATGTACATATTTGTTGAGTTTATGTTAAAGGATCATATCAGAGTTTGAGAAAAATCACAAGTACCATTGACCTTTTCATGACACTAAGCTTTAAACAAATTTACCTAGATTGTCGATTTATTTGTCCTCTTAAACTTCAACACATTTCTCAATTGTTCCAAGATATCTTAGATAGAATTATGAAACTTGACTCAACTATGGTTCCCATCTCAGAATATACTCCCGCATCAAGATTCTCAAAATTTCATCTTACAGGTGAGTATAGCGTAATTGATATCTATATATGGGTTATGCGAAGCCTTGAGAGCTCAGGTTAATACCACCGTATCGACAAAGAGATGAAGGCTCGACTTTCAGGTGTGTTCCAATTAAGGAATCTTTTAAGCACTACAATTGATTAGATCTTTCGATTCTTTCAATTTTGTCGCAGTTTAGGGGTTCTTAGCAAAAGCATTATAGAAGTTATAGGCTATTGCTTCCGCAAAATCAGAAGAACTTATATAATACCCCAGATATCAATCATCTATAAAGACCTCGTATCTCATAATCAAGCAATCTCTCAAACTAAATTATAGAGTACTAAGTCCATATATCTGAGAGATGTTAATCCACAAGTCAAGTAGTTGTAAAATTTAGTTTATATCCCATAAACAATTTACTGAACGTGTAAAGCCTATCGACACATCCACAGTAAGACTTGTTTATCACTTTTAAACTTTACAAATCCTTAGCATACTGTGATAGTCCACCGTATACTATCATTTCCTTTATACACACAAAACTCTTTTTGCCTTTTTCATGTTTTTGTACTTTTTGCATTTAATATGTTTTTGGATTTTCTGAAAAAAAAATTTCTCCCTCTAAAATTCAAAAACATATTTTTGGAATTTTTTTATTTAAAAAAACATTGACCAACCAATGAGAATCACTTCAATTCTCCATCCATTACTGCTTCACAATTTTACTTTTAAACACTCTCCCCCTTAAGATGACAAAAACCTTGACACTTTCGAAATTTTCAACAGTGAGGGTTCTGTGAAATTTTTTTAAAGTAAACGAAAATGGACTTAGTACTCCGAAATTTCGTTTGAGAGATTGCCTGATTCTGAGATACGAGGTCTTTATAGATGATTGATATCTAGGGTATTATACAAGTTCTTCTGATTTTGTATAAGCAGTAGCCTAGAACTTCTATATTGCTTTTGCTAAAAACCCCTAAACTGCAGCAAAATTGAAAGAATCGAAAGACCTAATCAATAGCAGTTCTTAAAAGATTCCTTAATTGGAACGCACCTTAACGTCAAGCCTTCATCTCTTTGTTGATACGGTGGTATTAACCAGATCTCTCAAGGCTTCGCATAACCCAGATACAGATATCAGTTACGCTATACTCACCTATAAGATGAAATCTAGGGAATCTTGATACGGGAGTATATTCTGAGATGGGAACCATAGTTGAGTCAAGTTTCATAATTCTAAATAAGATATCTTGGAAGAACTGAGAAATGTGTCGAAGTTTAAGTGGACAAACATATCGACAATCTAGGTAAACAAGTTTAGAGCTTAGAGTCATTAAAATGTCAACGGTACTGTGATATGTCTCAAACAACTGATATGATCCTTAGACATGAATTCACAAAAATATGTCTGTAAATATGTTTGTACATAGCTTATTTGATTTTCGATTTAAACCCAAAAAGATTTTTCAGTGTGTTTTCGCATAAACTTTCGAAAGTTCAAAAAGATTTTGTTTCTACTTTGTTTTCCATAGCCAATGATGGAAAGCGCATCTTCGAAGTTCGGAAAGAATATCCAACTTTCGTGTTTTAAGTTTCACAACACGTGTATCTCGCTGGATGAAAAGATATATCCCTCGCTGGTAGCTTTTTCGGAGATTCTAGAGGTTTTGGGGAGAATTCCAATTACAAAAGCGATTACCGACAAGCATGTCGTTTATAGATCACAAGTATATCTTTTCTGGAACGCAGCATCTTATGACAAAGAAAATAATGTGATTAAGTCTGCTGTTCGTATTGGTAATGAAGACAAGGAGATTGTGATCACCGAAGCTGATATTCGAAGGGTTCTATCATTCAACGACAATGAAAATGATCCGATAAGTTTTGAAGAGAGAATGGTCAAGGGTTGTTTCTTCAGAATGGGATTCAAAGGGCATGAAAATGAGCCACCATTGAAGAAAGGTGGTGTTCCTCTACCATACAAACTTCTTATTCACGCTATTATTCACGCCTTCAGTCACAGGAAAGCAGGGTTAGATGATATTCAGGATTACATGGCTTGTATGGTGACAGCGTTAGTGCTCAACAAGAAGTTCAACTACTCGAAAGTGATTCTTAAGTTTATGTCGAAGAATATGGGAAAGGATAAACTGGTGATGTATCCGAGGATTGTTCAGATGCTGATAGATGATAAGTTTTAGAACATTGCGAAAGATCCGAACGATATTCTATA
Source organism: Scalesia atractyloides (assembly GCA_947069175.1). Taxonomy (NCBI): domain Eukaryota; kingdom Viridiplantae; phylum Streptophyta; class Magnoliopsida; order Asterales; family Asteraceae; genus Scalesia; species Scalesia atractyloides. The sequence continues at coordinate 48,682,435 of CAMTDV010000004.1, read as the reverse complement.
CCTGAGCCACATGGACAAAACAACTTTGAAGAAGCTCAAGATATATTAGAAACAAGATTCTGCTCCTATTGCAAAACCTGTGTTTGGTGCTATCGTCAAGGCTGATTATGTTTCACCACCAGAAAACAAATGGAGGAAGGATGGTAGTGGAGACGATAAAAACGAGGTTGAATTGTTAAAGACGTTCAAGGAGAAAAGAGGATATGGTATATCAAGAAAGTAGTTGTTGTTGAAAAGCTAAAACGAAAAAAGCGCGTCAAAGAAATTAGAAACTATGTTGATTGACGAGCCTGATGTTAATCTAGAGAATCCTCAGAATGTTGAGGATCAAGTGTTGCAGTCAATATTGAAATTCAAGAAGTTGAGACTGGTACTGCTGGTGGAGAGCATGATGATGTTATTTAAGCTACATCTGATAAAGATGAATCTTCTGAAGATTCTGCTGATATACGACAGAGAGAAGCTGAAAAAGAAAAGGAAGAAGAACGTCTGAAAAAACTTGGTGAAGATCTGTATGAACCAGGTTCTGTTGATATTTCTGACGAATATAGACCTAAGAAGAAATCAAAGCGCTCTAAGTAAAAAGCTGGAGATTCAAAGAAAACTACGGGTTCTCCTAGTACTCGTGGAAAGAAAAAGCCTCAGAGTCACAGGTATTTGACTCAAAAGAGAAAAGGAGCTACACAAGAACCTCCTGTTTCTAACTTGCAAGATCTTTCGATCGTTGAAGATCTAGTTCCACTGATGACTGCAACACAAGAACCACCAACTGCTACTGAAGTACTGGTTCAGAGTACGCCTCTATCAACTCCAAAATCCGCTGCAAAGGGTACTCCCAAAGTGACTTCTCCAAAATCAAAGCAGTCTACTCCACATAGTGCTAGAGCTAATGAATTTAAAGATGCTTTCGGCGATATTCCAGATAATGTTACTCATCCTGTCACAGCTGAAGATCTTTCGAATTAGTTTCAAGATACCACAGTAGACATGTTAGAAAAAAAATCAAAGCTCTGGAAGATAAGCTCAAACAGAATGAAGTTGAAAAATAAGCTCTAGAAAGTAAAGTGAAGAAGAGCATAGTTGAGAAAGAGATTCTGCAAGACAAAGTGAAATTTCTAGAAGATGACAGAGGGTATATGAAGGCAATGGTTGACAGTTTGAGTGCTGTGAATGAACAATTAGAGAAAGAGATCGCTGAGCTTAGATCTGAGAGAGATCAGAATGACAGAAGGTTTGCCAGGCTACAGAAAGTGTTAACAAACAACTTGGGTATTGATTTTAAAGCAGAATATGTAAGGCTTGATCTGCAAGAAGCCAAAGACAAAGCTACAAAATATTTGGTAGAACAAGGAAGGGCAAAGGGATTGTCGATGATACCCCTAAACCTACATAGGAGCCTGTGATAGAAAGGACTGTTGAAGCAGAAAAAGCTCCAGAATCAGAGATTGTTCCTGAAGATGTTCCAAAAAAGAATGATGAATCGATCAAAACATCTGAGTTAGAGAAAGACGACGATGAGGGAAATGATGATAAAGACGACGACCCTGCAAGTGATGGTACGAAAGATGATTCCGATCACGATGATGGTGGTGATTATGAACAGGGGGCGTTGGTCTAAAGATTGATTATGCAAAGGTTCATTCTTATTTTGATTTTGAATCCTTGATTAATGATGATGTAACATGGAGGATGATCATAATAATGGGGAGCATACAGAGCAAACAGGGCCTAAAGATGATGATGTGTGTGACACAATAGTTGTTATGTCTGTTATTGTTGTTCATGAAAAACCGTTGATGAATATGTTGGATCCTAGTATTGAAGAGGGGGAATTTGTTCATAACTACACAAAAGAAGAATTGGCTAAGATGTTAGAAGTTGATGCTGATTCGTTCGAATTTGGCTTTGAAGAAGAGTTGGTGAACATCAATACATTTGAAAAGAAAGAATATGTGTACAAGCGCGTAGCAGAAGCAGATGATTATGATTGTGTTATATTTGAAGATGCTTCTGACGATGAAGTTGAAAAGTATTCTGGTGTCAATACTGATAGTTTTCCTACGATTGAAGAAATCATGAGTCGGATTGGTGTGAGTTTATTGAAACAAAAGATTGACGAAGTGGTGAAAGTAGGAAATATCCCTAAACATTATACGAAAGAACAGATTGCTGAAGCGAAGAAGTCATGGTTTAAATAGATGCCTAAAGAAAGAAAGTTCAAGCGACCTCTAGCGTTCTTTACACGTGATAAAGACAAATCTCTTGGTGATATTCTAAGTTGGGCATGGATAAGAGAACTTGACGTGTGCGCCATAACAAGGGAGTTTGGGGTTCAATACTTCAGACATCTTACAGATATAAAGATGTTACCTTTTTGGGATGTTGAAGAGTTAGTGTAAACAAGAAACATCAGTCTTTAGATAAAGTTCAACGAACAACGGCTATGGAGGGTTATCAAGTTTGAAGCTTCTAGAGATTTTGAGCTTTGGAAGCCGTTTATTCCAAAACGTAGAATCAAGATTGATAAGAAAACGGGTGTTAAAGATGTTACTTTGGTGATGAAAAGGCCAAGAGTGATGAAGAACATGCCACTAAAATCTATTGAACAAGATTTGATCCGGAATGCATTGAACGTAGAAGAATTTAAGGGTTATGGAGAACTATACGTATACTAGACCCGATGTGGCTAGTCAACTGTTCAAGAGAAGATATGAAGTGAGTGTTCTTCAACAAAATCAGTTTTGATAAACGTAAAAAAGTCCAAGCAAAACAATACATAGGTGTGATCAACGTATGCTATGCACATGGTATTAACTCTGGTCATATCTGGGAATCAAGATGGAGAGAGTTGGAAAGGGAAGAGTTCTTGAAAGAGGAAAGACGATTAGAAAAGATACATGAAAGGGGTAGAGAGGCAAGGCTCAGAAGATTTCAGTTCATGAAGTGGGCACCCCCTACTGACCAAACGCCTATTCCTAAGCAAGAAAGAAGACGAAAGCCGTACAAGGACTTCTTGGAAGAAGTTGAAGATTGAAGACTGATCAAGACTGTGACAATATCCAAGGGAGAGTTTGTTGATACATGATGTCTATTGTCTAGGTCTTGGATCGAGTCTGTGTGATTAGGACTTGAAAGTGTTAGATTTGAGATATTTATGTTTGTAATGACACAAGTTCGGCCGAACTTGTGTGAAGGCAGAACAAGTTTGCCCGAACTTGTTCTAGCCAAGCCACAGTTCAAGCGAACTTGATGCTCTATATATAGTTGTCTTTGGGTCTTTCATTGTAACAACTTTGCATTGACGACACTCTGTCTGTTTGGATTCTCAATGTAATATGTTTGGACATTAATAAACAGACAATTTAAACAGTAAATCTTGTGTATTTGATTAACTAATCACGTAAATTCCGCATACGATGACATAGATACAAATTAGGTTCCTATGCATTGAAGGAGCGATCCTAACAAGTTTGTACGTGTTTTTGTTGACTAATACGACGAAGCCCTGTCATATTTCACTCAGGATTGTAATTATTTATCATATATTAATGAAACAATTGAGTTGAAACAATAAATCTTGACATTATGAATTCCGCACATAATGAACTAGGTTAAACAAATTAGGACCTATGCTTATTGGATAAGAAGATCCTACACTACAAGGTCAAGGTATGTGATTCTTCTCATAAATTGTGGTGCATTGCATAATTGTGAGTAATTTATGTTTATGTTCATACACACTTGCTTGTAGTTGATAAAATAGTATGAACTAGATATTTTTGTTGGTGGTTGTGGTTATGGATGATAAGTAATGGGATTAAAGAAGATGTTGGGCAGAATTTTGCTAGAATTAGTCAACATAATGCACAAATTATAAAAATGGACATCATGATTTTTCTTATATCCACAACCATGGTAACAAGCAAGGGTATGGATATTGGGAGTAATGAATTTGAAGCTAACTTGACTATTGAATTGTAGATGGGTTGAGAAAGAAGAGATGAAGGAAAGGGTGCGGTCGGGTCTTCTAGCAACTCAGAGGATCAACGAAAGAGAATAAGGTTGGTGTTACAAGAGGGAGAGGAGGAGGTACACTATGTCAAGCCGGATTGGTTAACCGGTCCATTATCGGGTCAAGAGGAGAGATGGCAACCCGAGTTGTTTTATGATTAGATGAATTCGTTAATCAATAGAAAGGAAGGATTCATTTGTGAGAAGATGGTTCAGGAACAGGATTTTGGGCCATTTGATGTCATTAATAAATTCAAGGCTTTGGGATGGGAGACGGCTTTAAATTGCTTTGTTTGAGGGGGAGAAAATGAGAAAAATACAAAAACATTTGTAAAACTAGAAAAATACAAAAATATTTGAAAAACAGAAAAATACAAAAAGATTCTATTGCATCAATGGGAAATGAAATGAATATTCGTGCTAAAGGGCGTGACTAACACATGTAAGGTGTTGTAGCTAAAAAGACTAGGATCTAATATGATATGTCGATAGGCTTGACATTCAAAGTGATAAAAGATACTAAGTGATATAAACATAACGAACTATGTATCTTGTGGGTCACATACCATCGGCGTATGATTTCATGGTCTTAAATCTTGCGTTGATAGATAGCCAACATCTTAAGTTTCTGGTCTTTATGTTGATGAGTCATCTGGGATATCAGGGTTGTCATTCTGTTGCATCCAGATATATGCAGACCTATTAATAACTTCTAACGACAACAATGTTGTCAATGTTGAAGGGGTATGGTCCCAAAAACCTTGTGCCAATCAAGGAAACCATACCCATTAATAACTTATAAGGAAACTTTGCGCAGACTTCTTTGCCAAAATGAAATTTATTAGAACTCTGCGCCAAATATCCAAGAGAGGAAAGGATCATATAACTACATTGCGCAGGCTCGCGCTTGGTTCAAAGTTAAAAGCCTAAACATTCTCTTTGGATAAATGCTTCATTTAACTACCTTGCGCGGGCTCGCGCAAGGTTCAAAGTTAACCTTGAATAATCTCGTTTGATAATTCTTCATGCATAAACCTTGCGTGGATATTTATATCAAAGCAAATATCCACCAAACGTTGTGCTAAGCAGCAAGGAGAAGAAAGAAGATCAGTTAACTAACTTGCGCTTCTCGCACAAGGAAACACTTAACCCTGAGAAACTTTCACTTAGCAAAATCCATGACTTGGTGCAGAAGCAAAGGGAATCTTTTCTTTTATAACAGAATGTACACATGGCGAACAACAGATGGGTAACAGTTGTGAAACCTTCTAGAAGCCATTAACACCCAATCGTGCAAGCATCTTTTCGGTTATAACCAATTGCCACATGGCAGCATCTGGACAGCTGAGGAAGATCACAGTGATGGCATGCTCACATGTATAAAATGTAGTGATCTCATGTTGACACGTGGCACCTTCCTAACCGCTGATGAGCTCACGATCCGTGTGCACTAACGGATTGCCAACAAACATTAACGGAATAGCAGAAGATTCCGTTAAAGTTAACAATCTATCCTTTTGGCGCCAAACACAGGCTATAAATAAGTGACTTGGAGTTCAAGGAAAGGTATTCACTCTCAACTACTCTCTCTCTTACAATACTTTACTTCCGACTACCTTTACTTATTCTCACGCTGGAGGGTGGTCACGGAGAGAACCCCCCTTCTCCCTGAGGTGAGCTAACGGTGTTCTGTTTTGTAGGATCAGCCGGAGTACTGTTTTATTCATCATTCATCGTGAAACCAAATGAAGGGTTAACCCTTTTATGCAGAGCCCATTCCATAGATCTACTTAGATTCCGGTCTAGTTGATCTAGGGTTTCTTCATTGGCGCCCACCGATTTCATTTCTATTTCTCATCTTTCATTTTGTTTCACCTAGATCTGCAGCATCATGGCTGATGGATCATCTTTTCAAGGTCCTCGATCGGAGATTCGACGCGTCGTTGTCGTACCTCAGATCGACGGACAAATAGTTGAGGATTTTTCCGGCGAAGCTAATGCTCAGTGTGATCCTAATCATGCGAGTATTCCGGTAACGCTGGCGGCTCCTCAGGTAGATGTTACGTCGATTTTACCACCTGGAGAGACTCCATTATCGTGGTTAATCAAATCTCAAGCGGCTCTAAACTCTATGTATGCTCAGTTATGTGCCCAAACCGGAACTCCAGCTTTTCAAGCTCCGGTTAACGCTCCTCAGGTCCGTGCTTCGTCGGCACCTCGAGTTTTGAGTTATAATACTCAAAGTCATGCTCGTTCCCCTTCGCACATGCCTGAAGATGGAACAAAAATGTATTCTAAAACCATGAATGATCCTGTTCATTCTGGTAATAGAAGGCAAAAAAACAACGTTCAGCGTCATGCATCTGTCCACTCTCGTTTGGGCACGCGGTCTTCACAGAAGCGGGACACCCAACACGATGAGCTCAATAAGACCTATGAGGAAGGGGATAGTGTAAGTATTTTCAATCTATCTACAGATCATGCTAGTTACAAGCCAAAAGTACGTGCAGTATACAATCCAGAAGCTGAGCATGATTACAATTTGGTGTATCGCCCAACCGAAGCAGCTGAACAATCAAAGTTTACCAGAGAGATAGCACTGGCTCATTGGAGCGAGCGAAATTACCATCCAACGTTGGAAAGTTTAACGGTTTAACCGATCCTGATGATCACATGCGCCTCTTTACCGTTGCAGGGTTACTTGGGTGTCGGACATTGCCAATGTGGTGTCACCTATTTGTACAGACCCTTGCATGCGTTGCACGCCTTTGGTTTGATAATTTGCCGACAGGTAAACTTTCCTCTTGGAATGACTTAAAAAAAAGTTTCTTACACACTTCAGTCGGCAACGGCGATACGTGCACGACTCCTCAGATGTAATGAACATCTGGCGGAGGGAGATGAGAACCTCAAAGATTTTATAACGCGTTACAATAAAGAGGTGTTGGAGATTGGATATGTTCATGAAGACCTTATACGCGCAGTTCAAGTATGCGGTAAGGTGTGACGAAATGATTAAAGTGTTGTCCGGTACAACTGGCCTTCCACAAAGCTGGGATAAACTCATGGCGGCAGCCAAGGTCTATGCCCAGACTGAGCGCAACTTAAACTCTAACAGGCCACCTCTACCTCAGAATCGTCCGGAAGACCTGAGTAGAGGTAGTCGCAAGTATAAGAGAAATTGGAAAGAGTCAAGTCAGAATTTGTACTCTCCTTATTCACCAGTTGATGTGCGTGCAACAATCAACAAGATAACAACTCAAAAAGCGATTAAAGAAGAGAATAGGGATGCCAGTGGAATCCCTTAACGAAATCTCCGGCTGAAGTTCTCAGCACTGAGAATTATCAGTTCAAACAGCCGCAACCAATGAAAAACAAAAAAGGGCAAGACCCAAATTTTTTCTGTGACTATCATAGAGACACAGGCCACACAACAGATAACTGCATCAGTCTGCGCATGGAGATTGAAAAAAGCACTAAAGAGTGGGAAGCTTACACATCTACTCCAGAATGTACGCAAAGAGATTAAACAGATTACGCGCGGGGACGAAGGGCCTAGCAACAAGAAAATGAAACAGCACGTTTCCATGATTCAAGGTGGCTCGTCACGCAAGCGTAGCCTTCAACATTTTCAAAACAATACTTGGCGCCAACAGCAAGTCATTTTTCCTATCATTCCAGGAGGTCCTCAAGAAGACCGGCCAGTAGTTATCACCGGTATCTTTGGGCACTACCAAACAGATTATATGTTTATAGATCCTGGTAGTTCCATGGATATTATGTATGAATAGTGCTTAAAGCAGCTAGATCCTGAGGACAAGGCATGCTTGGAACCAGTTGATTTTCCATTAACTGGGTCCTGCAATGAGGTTGTCTTTCCTCTAGGACAAATCCTTTTTCCTGTTACTTTATCTGATGGGAGGTGTTCTCGAACAAGTAACGTCAACTTCATGGTGATGCCGGCAAATTCCCTTCATGATGTACTATTGGGACGCCGCGCACAACATGATTTTAGTATGATTACCTCCACCCCACATGCTGCTTGTGGTTTTCCGACACCAAATGGTATAGCTATACTATACGCGTGGAAAGAAATCATGCCAATTGAAGAACCAGTTATGAAGGCTATCAAGACATTGCCAAGTATCCTGAGCAAACAATCTTGTTAGGACCCGCAGTCAGTATTGAAATTCGCGCAAAACTCAAACTACTGTTGTTTCTCAACAAAGACATTTTCGCCTGGACACCTGCCGACATGGTCGGTGTCCCACGCAACGTTGCGGAACATTGTCTGAATGTATTTCCATCAGCAGAACCAGTTGTACAGAAAAAGCGCAGCCTCGGGTCAGAAAAGACAGAGGCGATGAACGAACAAGTCACCGAGTTATTAAATGCTGGTATTTTGCGCGAAGTCAAATACCAGACCTGGGTGGCAAACCCAGTCATGGGAAAGAAACATAATGGCGGATGACGGATGTGCGTAGATTTTAAAGATCTAAACAAGGCGTGTCCGAAAGATTGTTATTCTCTTCCTGAGTTGACAAAAAGGTTGACTCATTAGCTTCCTTTCGCTGGAAATGTTTTCTAGATTGTTATAAAGGTTATCATCAAGTCTTAATGAAAAAAAAGGACGAAGATAAAACCGCTTTTCGCACGGAGAAGTGCATTTTTTGTTATACCAAGATGCCTTTTGGTCTCCGCAATGCGGGAGCTACTTCTCAAAGATTGATGGATACAATTTTTGGAGATAATATTGGGAAAACTGTGGAAGTCTACATTGATGATTTGGTCATTATGAGTAATTCAGAAGACACTATGTTAGACAACATCCAACGAACTTTTGATTCTCTGCGAAAGGTAAATCTTAAGTTAAATCCAAGCAAATGCTCCTTCGGCATGGAGGAGGGAAAATTTTTGGGTTTCATCGTCACCAAAGACGGTTTCAAAGTTAATCCTTAGAAGGTCGAAGCAATACAAAAAATGTCTTCTCCTAATACCATCAAAGAGATGCAACGTTTGGCTGGAAGGTTAGCTGCGCTAAACCGCTTCCTCGCCAATCATGCTGAAAAGTCTTATCCATTTATTCGAACCTTACGCAATTGTACGAAGAGCAAAGAGTTCGCATGGACTCCTGAAGCTGATCAAGCTTTCCAGCAAATGAAAGACTGTTTAGTTCAACTTCCCACACTTACTGCTCCTCGTGGAAAAGAACCCATGGTCTTATATCTTGCTGCATCTGAGGTAGCAGTAGGTGTTGTCTTGTTGGTAGAACGCGAAGGGGTCCAATCTCCAATTTAATATATCAGCAAGATGTTGAACGATCCAGAGACAAGGTATTCAATTATGGAGAAATTAGTTTTAGCATTGGTCCACGCCTCACACAGTCTGCGAAGATACTTTTCAGGATATGTTATTACAGTTTTAACAAATTTTCACATTGGCCAAGTCCTGACCAAGCCAGATGTTTCTGGACGACTTGCGAAGTGGGCAACAGAATTGGGGGGTCATAACATCTGTTATAAACCTAGACCAGCAATCAAAGGCCAAGTTTTGGCAGATTTCATCGCTGAAATTCCTGCTGATAAACTTGAAGAATGCCAAGCAATTCAAAACCCAGTCCTAGTCATAGACAATAGAGCCTGGACGCTGTTTACAGATGGCGCATCAAACAGTGATGGGGCTGGAGCAGGTCTTCGATTAATGAGTCTAGAGGGAGCAGAATTCACATATGCAATTCGGTTGGATTTTAAAAGCACCAACAACGAGGCCGAATATGAAGCTTTCCTAGCAGGCTTACGCCTCGCTATCAAAATGGGTGCACCAAATTTAGAAGCCCGTGTTGATTCATTACTAGTTGCTGAGCAAGTAATTTGAACGTACAATGCAAAGGGAGATATCATGGCTTTGTACTTGGCGGTTCCAACAATTTAAAGTCACACACGTCAAGCGAAGTGAAAACAAACATGCTGACGCTCTAAGTAAACTCGCAGTAACTAGTTTCAAACATTTGGCAAAGGAGGTTCGCATCGAAGTTTTAAGTAATCCATCAGTCCCTCTCAGACAAGTAGGAGATCCATCATGGATGTTTCCAATAATGATGTATTTGTTACATGGTTCTTTACTAGAAGATAAAGCGCAAGCAGGTAAGTTACGGTGCAAAGCCCTCAATTACGAAATGGTTGACGGTATTCTGTACTGACGCTCTTACATGGGTCCTTCGCTCCGCTGTGTTAACAAACATGATGCGCAATACCTGATCAGGGAGGTTCATGATGGGCTATGTGGTATACATTCTGGGCCGCGCATGGTAGTAGCCAAAGTGAAAAGCGCAGGGTATTATTGGCCCCGAATGTACGTTGACGCTTTAGAGATCTTGCGCAAATGCTTGTCCTGCCAAAGGCATGCCCCTAAAACGTTACACCTAAAGAATCCTTTGGTACCCGTCACAATAGCTTGGCCTTTTCAAAAATGGGCCATTGATTTAGTGGGACCATTTCCGGATGCGCCCTGCCCAGTCATGTTTATCATTTTTGCGGTCGATTACTTCACCAAATGGGTTGAAGCTAAACCTTTAGCTTCTACTACAGCGATGGTAATTCACAAATTCATCTGGGAATACATTATTTGTCATTTTGGTCTGCCCATGTGCATTATTACAGACAACGGTCCAAATTTAACGGCTGAAGAGTTGTAAACGTGGATGACCGAAATGGGAATCCAGCATGTTTTCGCTTCTGTTGCGCACCCACAAGCAAATGGTCAAGTTGAAAGCATAAACAAACAGTTGGTCGACGGTATCAAAGCCCGCCTCAGCACGGCACGGCGGGGGTGGGTTGATGAATTGCCTAGCATCTTGTGGGCACACCAAACTATGCCCAAAACTAGCACTGGAGAAACTCCTTTTAGTCTAGTGTACGGCACGGAGGTTGTGATTCCTTCCGAAATTGGGTTACCATCTCCAAGAATGCTAGCTTTGGAAAAACAAGATAACGAAGAACAAAGGTGCATCGACCTAGACTTATTGGAAGAACGAAGAGAAAATGCAGCGATTCGCGAAGCTAAGTACAAGTCTCAGCTTGAAAAGTATTACAACAAAAGGGTACGCATCTGCTCCTTTTTTCCTGGTGACTTTGTTCTTCGCGATAATGAAGCGTCGAGTATCGAAAAACCGGGGAAGTTCGCCCCACGGTGGGAAGGTCCGTACGTGATAAATGAAGTATTGGGAAAAGGCGTTTACACTCTAAAGCATATGGACAGATCTAGCGTTCCTCGAACCTGGAACGCCCAACAACTACGCCGATTTTATATGTAATCTAAGTCCTCTAAGCAACTTCGGGGTGTTGCGTAACGAGACTGCTTACTTTATTTCTTATGTAATCTTAGTGGCAGCCATAGCTTTACGCTTTTTCAGTATGAATAAAATACTATGTCACTACTTACAGTCTTGTATATGTTCATTTACAAATGCATTGTAACCCTTGTGCAAAATTTCGAGCTTTCAAAAACTTTTTCTTTGAAGGCATTTCGATAACCGATACCTAAGCGTAACCCGTTTAACACAACGTACACACTGGGATGAGGACACGAGCTAAAGATACCCTAAATATCCTTTATGTAATTTAGAAATAAGTTTTGAAAGGTTTGGTATGTCAAAATCAAGCATATTCGATCACAGGGACTATTTATGACAAACTACGAAAGTCTGCCGATTCTTGTAGCGGCGCACACTCCGAAAGAAGGACATTAGCTACACATACCCTAAATACCCTTTACATAACTTAGATATAAGTTTTGAGGACTTAGGAATAACAAAAACACCTTTATTCAACTTCAGGGGCTATTTTGAAAGGTTTGGTATGTCAAAATCAAGCCTATTCGATCACAGGGACTATTTATGACAAACTACGAAAGTCTGCCGATTCTTGTAGCGGCGCACACTCCGAAACAAGGACATTAGCTACACATACCCTAAATACGCTTTACATAACTTAGATATAAGTTTTGAGGACTTAGGAATGACAAAAACACCTTTATGCAACTTCAGGGGCTATTTTGCAAATTATGCGAAACAATGCCAATTTGCGTATCTCGCTATCCGGAACATGTACGGATATTCAAAAGTTTTTGAAATCATTAAAATCCAATATTTTAATGATTAGAAAGCAAAAATATCGTTCGTCACGCATTTACAGTCATTTGCGTCCGTTACGACTTTCATCGTAATTAACCGAAAACCGCAACCGTAAGACCAAACAAACCGACACCTGAAATATATTTGGACATATTTCAAGTTCCCTATGCTTTATCTTCCTTTTAAAGCTTAAAAATGGGGTTAACGGGTGTTAAAAGTGCCAAAACGCGTCGGAAAACTAGTTTTAGCATGAAGGGACCTGTTCTGCCAATTCTGAAACTTTGGAATTCTCAGGCGCCATGCGAGAGAATCACTCATACCTCCCATGACGCGCGGGGGATGCTAGTTTCCAGCAATTATCTGGCAGCTTCTTATTCATCTGACTTAACACCTATAACTCGTTTTTGCCACACTTTCTCTGGTCTTGACACCTCACCAAACACTTGGAAACATCCTAGAACATGTCCCAACACTTGGCATGATCTTAAAGCTCTCCAACAACTATATATACCCTTGATCTTCAATCAAATTCCTTGTTCATTTCCATCTTTCTTCTCTCTAAACTCTAAGTGGAGTTGCTACCTTATTAGGAGGCCTCCCATCTGAGTTTTTCTAGTAATCTTGGCTTCCTTGACTGCAAGTAAGTGCTCTAACTAAGTCTTGTTCATTCTATTAGCTTATTATGAGCTAAAAGTCAAACAGTTTGACTTACTGTTTGACTTTTGGTTTTGACCATTAATTGGTCAAGTCAAAGTCCAATTGGACTTTGCAACGTGATCGTAATCACGATGGTTATGATCCTTAGCGATCGGGCCTACTGATTACCACGTTTACTAGTCGAAGTGACAAGTCAAAGTTTCGGTCAATAATGCGCAAATGCGCATTATACGACGGAACTATTTTCGGGTATCAAAACCCTTCTTGATACCAAATCAGTTTTATAAACTTAGTTAGACATGTTTAACATGTCTAGCTCGTCACTTTTAGTTTAGTACTTGTTTAGGGTCGTAAGTCGAGCGGTCTTGACTACCGCTTTCACTTTCGAACCGGACCCGTTTGGTCACCTTTAGGATCCGACCAAGCCCATTATTATGACCATAGTATTATAGGGAATAACCCTCTGAGGTTATACCTTAAGGTCATACTGTTTGGTTAGTCAAATGACACGTCGAATATGTATTCCTTATAATGCCGAAAATACCCTTTTTGCACTTAAATTAGTTTTGAACATATAAGAGCATTGTTTTGAAATCTAAAACTTATTATACAACTTATATAAACTAATTTTGGCATATTAGACTTGTCATGGGACATATTAACCACCCGAACCCATAGTTACGTTTATGACCCGTTAAAGTGGCATAAACCACTTTAGCAAGCCATAGGAAGTCAAAACTCTTTGAAATGCTTCCAATTCAGAATGTTTGATATTATAAACCATAATATACAAGATCCAACTCTTGTTTGGTTTATATACCTCTTTCTATCCAATCTCTCATTTTCAAGTTCGACACACTAACATGTAGTTATCAAATACACTAGGAACCACTTCGACACTTGAACTCTTGATCCTTTGAGCTTTGTTATATCATTTGAACAAGATCTATACGCAATCCCAGGCGAGTACTTAGCTCCCCTCTTTTACGTTTTTCAGATTTTTTTGGGGTGATTCATATGTGTAATCTATTTTCACAATGTATGGCAATTATGTGTTTACTAAGTGCATTTTTGTGTAATATTCCTTTTATGCAAGACATAACAATTGGGGATACGAAACAAATCCTTATAGTATCTTTCTATCTTTATGGATTGATTCTTGTAGGATATTTTAAGTACAGTCTTAAATCTTTCTATCGTTATACTAAGATTTCTAAGTACTTTACAAGACAATGGTTATGGTTTATGTGTAGAATTGTTGGTGATTTAGATAACGAAAATAGAGTAATATAATAAGGACATGGTGGATACGCCGCTGGTACTTCCTATATATAAGTGTGCTTATTGTATTACCCTTCGTACCCTTATCCGAATCACCATTAAGATTATGATTTTGTGATACAATGTGACAAGACAAGTGACTAAACTAAATCCTTAAAGTATCTATCTATCTTCATAGTTAGATTCTTGTAGGATGTTTAAAGTACTAATTGGTAGTCCTTTAATGGATTATGTGTACTTTAATGAGTATTTGACAAGACAATGTGACAATACAAGTGACTAAACTATATCCCTGACGCATCTATCTATCTTTTGTTGGTGCATAATGTCTATGTCTTAGTCTTATATCGAGTCTGTGTTGTATAGAGCTGAATAGGCTAGGTATACGAATATTTATGTATGTTGTAGCCAAGTTCGCCCTACATGTTCAGGCATGTTCGGCCGAACTTGCATAGGCAAGTTCGGCCGAACTTGCACCTCCTGGGCCGAACTTGTGATCCTATAAATACCTAGCTTGAGAGTCTCATTTGTAACTTTGGCATTTCAGAGGCGAAGCTCTGTCAGTTTGTAACCAGAAAGTTTGATCTATAAAACTGACGTTTAACTGATTAATTCTTGTCTATTGGTAAACACGACGTAATATTTCCACTATTATGGATGTTAGATATCAAATTTAGGTTCCTAAGCATCGAGGATCGGTCCAACAAGTGGTATCAGAGCTAGAACAGCGTGATTTGATAGTATCAAGACAAGAACACTTCTACTTCTACTCTATTCTTCTTTTTTCTTAACTTTTGAACACAAAATGAAGAATTCACGGTCAAAATCTTTTGAATTTTGAATATATCATGTAAAACACAACAAAGATAAACCCATGAAAGATTGGAGACCAAATTCAACCGAATTCGTGTCGAAATTTTGAAAAAACCATGTTTTTGAAAACCCTCAGGAACGAACTTATTGGCCATGTTCGGCCGAACTTGCACTAAAACATCACTTTTCAAGTGATTTTTTCGTAAGTTCGCCCGAACTTAGGTAATTTTTGAGGAAATTTAAGTCAAGTTCGCTTGAAGTTATTAAAGTTTTACTGATTTTACATCAAGTTCGACCGAACTTGTGTAATATCTAAGAGATTTGAAGTAAGTTCGCCCGAACTTACCTAGCATTTCTTCAAAGTTTTGTTGATAAGTTCGCTCAAAGTTCTGTTTGTTTGTTCAAAGATTGTGTAAATTCGACCGAAGATAAACGAAATTTTTCAAAGTAGATCCAACAAGTTCGACCGAACTTGTTAGAAAATCAGAGAATTCTTCATTTGTTGCTACAAGTTCGACCGAACTTGTAGTAGGACTAATTGTTTTCAAAGTTTTTGAAAAATTTTCAGCGTACACGTTTTGTGATTTACAATGGAAGATCAATTAAGAGCTTATATGTCCGGAGCTAGTTCGTCAAACTCCAACGTGATTAATCAAGTCAATCTTGATAACGAAATGGGAACGACCGTCAAACCGACCAAGCTGATGAGCATGGACGAGTACGAAGCATGGAAAGAGAAATTTACCTAATGGGTTCAAGCCACGCACTTTGCTGGCTGGGTGTCAATTGAAAGAGGCTACACTGTTCCGGTAGATGAACATCAACAAGTTCTTGAGAAGTACAACTACTTGACAATACAGAGAGACGAATACATTGCTGAAAAAAAGATGATCAGTCTCATCCAACAGTTAGTCAAAGAAGATATTCTGATTCTGTTACCAGAGTATACTACAGCAAGAGAGCTTTGGCCGTCGTTACAAAAGAAATACCAAGGCAGTGCTGAAATGATAAAAAGCAAGAAAGCTCTCATTCTGAAAGAGTTCGATATCTTCAGCATGTTAAAGAATGAGACCATTAAGCAAATGATTGAGCGTTATCGTCATCTCAAAGTGCAACTGCGAAGACACGGTCTTGAGAAGACGGAACAAGAATACATCGACAAACTTGCTGCCGCACTACCAGAGGGTGAATGGTCAACTTATTTGATGGTTCTGAAGAATAGTGATAAGTGGGAATTCTTCAAGTTGTCAACCTTTATCAATAAACTCGAAGGCCACGAAATGGAGCTTCTGAAGATAGCGAAGTCAAAGAACGCTAATGTTGTTCAAGACATCGGTTTGTACTACAAAACCGGAATGCAAGATAACATTTCAAGTCCAAAAATTGGAACTGCTTTTAGTGCAAACATAAATGCTTCTCCACAGAATCAGAACCATTTACAGCCTCAGTATGACCAAAGTCCACAAAGTTCTTACTCGAGCACTGGTTCAAATTCAACATTTCAAAGTCAAGCAAATCAGAACCAACAGCAAAGTTCTGATCCGAATGTATATAAATGCAACATCACAGTGAATTTGAACAACGTTGTTTCAGAACTAGTTGCAAAACAACATATGTCACTACTCGCTACCGTCTTAGAGTCTTATGAATGTCTTGTTGCCGGTAAGATCGGAAACCCCGAGATGACCGCAGAAGATTATGACCAGGTAGACGAGGAACAACTCGAACTAATGGACATCAAATGGTCCTTAGCTTCGATCATCAGGAGAGTGACAAAGTTCGTTGCACTCACAGGCCGTGACATAGGAAACTCCAGCAACAAATTGGGTTTTGACAAAACCAAAGTCACGTGCTTTTAGATGTCGACAGAAGGGACATTTTAAAAGAGAGTGTAAGAACACCGAGGCAACCGGAAATCAAAGTCCTTTCGGAGGAGGGAATGGATATTACAAGAGGGCACTTCAATATAAACCGTTCTTGAAGAAAACTCAAGTTGAAATCCAAGAAAAGCCAAACAGTAGTACCACGGAGAAAGCCATGGTTGCATCCACAAAAGATGACGATTTTGATTGGAATTCTTATATTGGGAAAAAGACCGGAGTAGATAATTCTGCAGAGGAAGCAGCGGCGGCAGCTAAAGCAGCGGCAGCAGCAGAAGCAACAGCTTTCGAACAAGCTATTCTGGAACAATACTTGCATCAACAGCAGGAAGAAGAGGAATATATCCATATGCAGAGACAAGGAATTTTATCCTCTAATTCTTGTGACAGTTTTGCAGGTCATTTTGATGGAAGCTCGAAAGAACAAGTGGTTGAGGAGAAAAAAATTGATGAAGTGATCATTGATATCACTCAAGAAATGAAAGTCGAAGACCTCAAGGACATGGCAGATAAAGCTTTAATGGCGAATCTAACCAAGATAGGTCTAGAGGTAAAGGTTGTCGAGAAAGAAGTTGTCAAAGTACAAGTTGTAGAGGTTGAGAAACCTTGTACAAAATGTACTGAACCTTGTGTCGAATGTGCCGAAAAATCAAAGATCATCGCTGAAATCAATGTGCATAACGATTTGTTAAAATATGATTATCGTACAATGAAAGAAGCGTATGACAAAATGAAAAATGATTATGGCAGACTCGACAGAAATAACATTGAACAACATGATAATATAAGAATGTTGAGTGGTACAGTAATGGATCAACAAAGAGCAATTAACACCTATATTAACACCATTGCTGAAATCAAACAACAACTTCAAGGCATGACAATCGAAACTGAAAGAGTTCGACAATTGTTAAGAAGTTATACCACCAACGCGTATGTTATCGATCACATTCTCCCGACAATCTCAACGGAAGAAAAACCTAAAAAGAAAGCGGGCAAAGAATATAGCAATGTTCCTCCACCCCTTTGCGAAAAATATTGCGTTAAATCTGCAGACGGGGTGGACAAGGCACTGAATGTTGAATTACTTTCTGAAAAGAAAGACGAGTTGCCAGAGAACATTGATATAGTCTATGCTAAATCTGATGATTATAACAACGCTGTGGTTAACAAAGTGGTTGAAAATGTTTTAAGTGATTCTGATGACGGCAGCTTCAAAAGCGCCAACGCGAGTTCTAAGAATTCCGACTCACAGACTGAAGATGACGATAAGTCATCAGAGGATGATTTAAGTGACCATCCTAATTTTGTAATGTACAAACTTAAGGATTCGGATAGATTATATTTTGATGACAATTTCCCGACTCAGAATATGAAAGAAGAATTGCTAGACAAATTCTTTAAACTCGTGGAAGTCACATCAGAGGAATTGGTAATCAATGACTGAAAATTCTATTCCAAACCTAAAAGAAACAATTACCAAAGAAACGGTGGTGATCATCCGGAAAACCGGAGAGCGGGGTTGGGTTTGGAAGAAGAAACTGATAAATCTGTAAAGAAACCGTCACCATTTCATGAATATAAAAACAAAAATATGAATTTTGTATATGGGACGAGTACAGTTCATGAGGAAAATTTGATTGGTAAACAGTCAAATGATGAGTTCAAGAAGGAGAAAGAAATTCGAGATAAAGCCAAGGTTACAAGTGGTGTCAAAACTTCAAGTAGGGTAAAACCACCTTCTAAAGGACATCCACTTGATAATCGGACATGTTTCAAGTGCAATGAAGTTGGTCATATGGCACGACAATGTCCAAAATCAAAACCGGCTTTTCTTCGAAGAAAGAAGATTCAAATGTTATTAAACCAAAGCAACCAGTGTTTGCAAAACCTGTAAAGATTTTGAAACGAAATGAATCAAAACCAGAAGTTAAACCAAAGTCTGAAAAGACTTTTGAAAATTCCATTTTTGAAAAAGGTGAAACTTCTAGGTTAATGAAAACAAGTTTACATCAAAAAAGCTAATATCAAATCTCAAACATGGATTGCCAAGAAAAGGTCAACAACATCTGGTGTTGTTAAGTCTGAGCTAGTAAAGACTGACAACACAAAAGAATCAAAGTCTGAAATCACTAGGTCTGAGCAGGTGAAGACTAGTGAGAATGTGAAAGAAATTAAAACAGAAATCAAGAACGATAATGTCAAATCTGTAAAAGAGAAGAAAAAAGTGAAATTTTCAAACATTAACATTGTTGAAACAGATGATGAATTTGATTTTGATGACATTGATGAGTTTGAATATGATTTTAATGTTGCTTATCCAGTAAAACCCATGACCAAGAAGGCTTGGGTAGAGTTTTTCACCTAATTTCTGAATTTTGCAGGGGCTCCAAAGATCCGTACTCTCAAAGTGGATTTTGGATAGTGGAGCATCCAGGCATATAACGGGAATGAAGGCATTGCTATTCGACATTAAAGCTATCAATGGTGGATATGTTGGATTTGCAGGAAATCAAGGTGGAAGGATAGTCGCTGAGGGAAAACTCTCCAATGGCGTAGTTTCATTTAATCGCGTGAACTATATTGCAGAACTTGAGAACAATCTTATGAGTATATCGCAGATTTGTGACAAGAAATTTACGGTCCATTTCAATGATAAAGAATGTATTATCTTGAAGCCAGGATTCAAAATACCAGATGAGTGGATTCTAATGCGAGCACCACGAGAGAATGATTTATATGTTCTTGATATGGGTGTTACTACCACTTCATCACAATCAGCATAATGTATTGTATCAAAGGCTACTGAAAAAGATTCTATTCTTTGGCATCGTAAGATGGGGTATATTCATTTGCGAAAAATGAATTTCTTGGTTCATAATGATCTTGTAGAAGGCGTAAATCTTTGAAGTTTTCAGATGTCTGTCTGATCGTTGCTTGGAATGCAAGAAGGGAAAGCAGATCAAGAAATCTCATCCGAAGAAAATTCTAAACTCAATCAAGTTGCCATTAGAACATCTCCACGTGGATTTATTTGGTCATGTAAATGTCCGAAGTATCTCAGGAGACTTATATTGCTTGGTCGTAACAGATGACTATTCGAGATATTCGTGGGTATTCTTTCAAGAATCAAAAGACGAAACGTTCGAGAACTTGGTTATTCTATTCAAGAAACTCAAGAACATTTATCATCTGTCGGTCAGATGCATTAGAAGTGACAACGGCACAGAGTTTAAGAATAACAAAATGAAGGAATTCTGCAACGCAAAAGGGATTCTGCACGAGTTTAGTGCTCCCTATACTCCACAGCAAAACGGAGTAGCTGAACGGAAAAACAGAACTTTGATTGAAACTGTGAGAACCATGCTTGCAGATTCTAAACTTCCTATCAGCTTCTGGAGTGAAGCGGTTGATGTGGCTTGCTACACGCTAAACAGGGTTCTCACTGTCAAACCAACAAAGAAAACATGTTTTGAGATGATAAACCGACGGAAGCCAAATTTGAAATTCTTAGAACCATTCGGTGCACCTTGTACCGTAATAGACCAAGATGACAAATTCGGAGCTAAATCTCTTGAAGGTTTCTTTGTCGGATATGCGATGTCACACCCTCAATTGTAGTATAACACATAACAAGATATCACAGTTCGGTGCCAACTAAGTCTAGTGTCATGTAACAGCTATAGTTTAGGTCTACTTTAAATGCAAACCTGGTTCTCTATAGCTAGAGGCTCTGATACCAATCTGTCACACCCTCAATTTCCACTTGAAGAGTATTACCGTGAGGCGTGTGATCAAACCAGAATCTCAGACACTAGCAATGTCGAACGACTCTATATGTTTACAATAAACGTTTTCCAAAAACATTTATTGTAAACATGCATAGTCATTTTCAAAGTTCCAAGGTTTCAAAGTTTAATGGAAGCATTAGAATAAAGTAACGGGCGCCAACATAAACGCCAAAACCAAAATCCCAAAAATAATCGTTAATAAAGACTCAATAAAAATGCCTTGATCAAATGCAAAGTGAGTGCACCTAGTGCTCCTAGCGTCCTGAGAAATATGCAAAGAAACAAGTGTCAACATTAAAGAAGAGTGAGTTCACAGGTTTTATAAGTTCACATGTTCAGTTTAAAAGATTGGTTTTCCCCGTTATCCCTAACTCGGAATAACGACATAGTTCCGTTATTCCTAACATGGAATAATAATGTTGGTTCGTAAATAAGTTCAATGTTAACATGTAGGTAGCGAGCCTAAAGTTACGTCACGTAAGAGTTCGCGATCGGAGCTGACTGTTGTTGCCTCTGTGTTGCCAGGTCTATCACTAAACATGGAGAAAGTTAGGCCAAATTAATCACCCGTTGACCATTCCCGGTCGGCTAGCGCGACTAGCTCGGGTGGGGCTTGTCGGGCCCAGTAGTACTACTATAATTTCCCCACTATCTAACCAATACTAGCGATCCGAGAGTTGGTTTAGGACTTCCGTGATAAAGCTACTTAGTGACCATAACATACATTAACATTAACATAGTTACCGAATAGTTAACGGTGTTAATTTCGCATAACGTAAAAGATTGAGTTGTAGAGCGTATACATGTTTCTCCCCATGTTGTTCAAAACCAGATAAAATAGGGGCCGTGAACTCATCTTAAATTGCTCAGTTAGATAAACGCAAAAGAAGCAAAGGATGGAACCGCTAATCGCGTCCTGACATGTCAACCGATTCAAAGTTAGTGTGTGAACACACTGACACAAAACCCTACGCATAACTAACACACAATACGGCACACGTAATAACCAATTCAAAACCATAATCATGCATGCAAAGTATCACCATACAAAATAACGACCAAATCAACTTGTCATAAACCCGTGATAACTCATACAACAATTAGATACACACAAACGCAAGTTATCATGTTTTAGCTTGTACACTCATAACTGGGTTGTTTTCGAGAATTTTTAAAAAATAGTTCCCATGCTCCACAAATTCCGATATTTTTACAGAGGGTTCCAATTATCCTGTAAAATTAAATGTAAAATTTTCAAATCCTAAATCTTTACCAATTATTTATAAAAATTTATATACTAGGCTGCAGTCAGATTCGTCGCTTTCTGACTGCAGTCCACGAGAAAAATTATTTAAAAATCATCGTACATCCGATTAATGAAATTCCAGTGGGAGATTTTTGGAAACTCCTATCTCCAGTTACTGTACAGATATCGTGATCTAACACTATACAGAATATGAGATCCGACTCGATAAACAACCTGCAAATTCTGCAGAATTTATGCAGCTTCAGCTGCTGCCCTAAATGGTCATTCAAAAATAGCAAACGACCTCAGAAAAATATGAATCTGATGCCATTTGAAGCTTTTTTAAAAAATACACGTCTTAGGCTTCAGAAAATCCACTTTTCGATAAAAATAATGATCAGGTTACAGCCAACTGAAGTTGGCTGTAAATGTCAACCAGCTTTCTGTTTTCGACTTTATTGAATTAGAACATGTTTAAACGGCCACGACGCTTAGTTGTATCGATTTATAGCAGGTTATTGTATCGGATATCATCTAATATATCAGTATTCATGCAAACCCTAAGCATATATCATGATCTTTATAGATAAAACCCAGCCTATGATTTTAATACTCGAACACATCATCACAACCGCAAGGATTCGCATATTCATCCGAACTAGTCATACACGACAACACTTTTCATAACAACATCATACGAGCACATAATCATAATCAATTCTACAGAAGATCATCACATGAATCGTAACAAAATCGAAAAACCCTAACCTTAAACGATGACAACTAGCGAACCGGGACGAGCTTGGATTCGATCTGAGGGATGTGGGCTGTTTGCACGACCGAGAGAGTGGGGGCTGCTTGCCCTCGCACACCACAAGGGAGTAGGTTTTAGGGTTTGTTTTTTTTTAGCACCCCATGCATCATACGTACACATACATAGAGGCTAGGGGGTGTGGGGGCAGTTTGGGCTATTCTTGGGCCGCAAGGAGTGTGGGCCGCAAGGGGGTGTGGGTGGCGGGTTGGGTTTGCTTGGTCGCGACGTCGAAACGTTTCACAGGCTTGGTTCGGTTCGGCTTATAAATAGAATTAACTAACCGATCATTATAATCTGATAAATAATACACATAATACGACTCGACAATTATTCACAAACGTCTAATAACACGTAGCACGTAATTCAGATACAACCCGTTAAAACTCCCAAACATCGTGTATTCCCTAAATACTAAAGTTAGCGTAGTTATTGAGAGCGCGTAATTTAATTCTCCGAATTAAATTAGCGTAGGGATGAATAACAATAAAGTAGCGCGTTTAAAGTACCTGAAAAACCGGGATGTCACATTATCCCCATGTTGAAAGAATTTTCATCCCGAAAATTGAGTAAACGCGGTTTAGAATGCAACGCACAAAAATTCAGTTTGTTAGAATGGTACAAGGAAATCCCCAGGCCATCATATCATCCCCATGTTGAAAGAATTTCGTCCCGAAATTCAGTTGGCGGTAACATCAGATTGCTGCTCAGCTGCAAAAAGGTGTGGATATTTGCTTTTCATTTGGTCCTCTCTTTCCCACGTGAACTCTGGTCCACGCTTAGAGTTCCAACGAACCTTGACGATCGGTATCTTGCTGTGCCTTCGAGTCTTGATCTCACGGTCCATGATCTCGATAGGTGTTACACAAAACGCAGTTGCTCATCCACTTGAATCTCATCCAATGGAATGACTAGGGTCTCATCTGATAGACACTTCTTCAGATTGGACACGTGAAAAACGTTGTGAACTCCACTGAGTTCGGCAGGAAGGTTTAACTGATATGCTACGGGCCTGATACGCTTCGAAATCACAAATGGGCCTATGTACTGTGGATTTAGTTTGCCTCGTTTCCCAAAACGAATTACACCCTTCCAGGGTGACACTTTCAGTAGGACACGGTCACCTACTTGAAATTCGAGCGGTTTGCGTCGTTGATCAGCGTAACTTTTTCGGTCGATCTTGTGCCGCTGCCATGCGGTTTCTGATTTGCACAATCTTTTCAGTAGCCTCAAGTATCAACTCAGGACCTGTGAGTTGACTGTCACCGACTTCTGCCCAACAGACCGATGATCTACATTTGCGACCGTACAATGCTTCAAACGGTGCTGCCTGAATACTCGTATGATAACTGTTGTTATACGAGAATTCCACCAAAGGCATATGGATTTCCCAATTGTTCCTGAAGTCTACCACGCATGCCCGAAGCATGTCCTCCAAGGTCTGAATGGTCCTTCGCTTTGACCATCCGTCTGAGGGTGGTAAGCTGTGCTCATATCTAAGCGTGTACCCAATGCTTTCTGAAGTGACCGCCAAAAGTTGGACGTGAAACGGGCATCTCGGTCTGAAATGATGGACGTTGGCACCCCGTGCCGAGAAACTACTTCCTTAATGTAGATGCGAGTCAACTTATCCATCTTATTTGTTTCTTTGGTCGCTAGGAAGTGTGCAGACTTAGTTAGATGATCCACGATCATCCAGACGGTATCGCAACCACCCGGAGTTCACAGGAGTTTAGTGATAAAGTCCATCGAGATCTGATCCCATTTCCACACTGGGATCTCAGGTTG
The DNA here is from genome assembly GCA_947069175.1 of Scalesia atractyloides. Taxonomy (NCBI): domain Eukaryota; kingdom Viridiplantae; phylum Streptophyta; class Magnoliopsida; order Asterales; family Asteraceae; genus Scalesia; species Scalesia atractyloides. The sequence continues at coordinate 48,658,026 of CAMTDV010000004.1, read as the reverse complement.
TTGAAGTAGCCCTGATGGCTTCTGGTATTCCACCTTGACTTTCGCACAAGTCAAACACTTGCTCACGTAGGTGGCTATATCCGTTTTCATGTTGGGCCACCAGTACGCGGCTTTAAGGTCTTGATACATCTTATCCGAACCAGGATGGACTGAGTATCGGGATTTATGAGCTTCGTCCATAACTAGCTTTCTGAGGTTTCCGTAGAGAGGTACCCATATACGGTTCATGAAATACCGGGTACCATTGGGTTTCACTTCCCAATCGCGTTCCATCTTTCCCACAGATTTGGCCTTGATGTTCTTTCCTTAACTGCTTCTAGCTGTGCGTCGCGTATCTGTTCGGGTAACCCAGGATGAATTGTGAACTGTAGTGCTCGTACCCGACAAGGTTTCAAGTGCTCCGTCCGACTGAGGGCATCAGCTACCACGTTAGCTTTACCCGGGTGATACGGAATGGCACATTCATAATTGTTCAGGAGTTCGACCCAGCGACGCTGTCGCATGTTCAACTCCTTCTAGTCAAAAATATGCTGGAGGCTCTTGTGATCCATGTAGATTGTGTACTTTGTTCCATATAGGTAGTGTCTCCAAATCTTAAGTGCAAACACAACTGCTCCCAAATCCAAGTCATGTGTCGTGTAGTTCTTCTCGTGGACCTCAACTGTCGGGATGCATACGTGATGACCTTATCACGTTACATGAGCACACATCCCAATCCCTGAATGGAAGCGTCACAATATACCACAAAATCATCTGTCCCCTCTGGCAAGGACAAAATGGGCGCACTGCAAAGCTTCTGCTTCAGTAATTGAAATGCTGCTTCCTGTTTGTCACCCCAAGCATACTTGGTGCCCTTCTGAGTGAAAGTGGTAAGCGGTTGTGCGATCTTGGAAAATCCCTCGATGAAACGTCTGTAGTAACCAGCCAAACCCAAAAATTGGCGGATCTCTGTCGGTGTCCTGGGTGCTTCCCAGTTCTTGAAAGCATCGATCTTGGCGGGATCAACGTGTATACCCTTTTCATTCACGATATGCTCGAGGAACTGAACTTCCCGAATCCAGAAATCACACTTTGAAAATTTGGCATATAGTTTCTCCTGTTGAAGTAGTTCCAGCAATAACCGCAGATGCTCAGCATGTTCTTCCTCACCCTTACAATAGATGAGTATATCATCGATGAACACGATGACAAACTTGTTGAGATACGGCTTACCACGCGGTTCATGAGGTCCATGAACACCGCGGGTGCATTGGTGAGACCAAAGGGCATGACCAAGAACTTGTAATGGCCATACCGAGTACGAAATGTCGTCTTGGAGATATCCTCCTCCCGGACGCGTAGCTGGTGGTAACCGGACCGTAGATCAATTTTGGAGTAGTAGCTTGACCCTTGATGCTGGTCGAAAAGATCGTCGATGCGAGGTAATGGGTACCGGTTCTTGACGGTAACCTTATTAAGTTCCCTGTAGTCGATGCACATGCGGAAGGTCCCATCCTTCTTCTTGAAAAAAAGGACCGGAGCTCCCCATGGCGAAGTACTGGGTCGGATAAATCCTTTTTCCAACAATTCCTGAAGTTGGGTAGACAGCTCTTGCAGCTCTGCTGGAGCTAATCGGTACGGGGCCTTGGCGATAGGAGTCGCATGGCTCGCCAATTCGATTTCAAACTCTACTTGTCGATGTGGTGGAAGACGGGGTAACTCCTCTGGAAACACATCAGGAAAGTCACGGACGATGGGGATATCTTCAATCCGCTTCCCGTCCTTAGACTGCTCGGTGACCAGTGCGAGCAAAGCAAAAGAGTTCTTCTTCCTAAGATACTTCTGAGCTTGCATGTAAGAGATGATGCTCGTGACGACGCCTACCTTCTCGCCTTGCACCATCAAGACTTCGTCGTTAGAGAGTGGAATAGGGATAGCTTTCTCGAAACAGAGAACTTTAGCTCGGACGTCGGATAGCCAGTCCATTCCGGCTACCACATCAAAACTACCCAGAGTAGTTGTCATCAGATCAATGGTAAAGGTGTGACCTACGAGTTTGAGTTGACAGCCGGTCACTAGATGAGTCACATCTACATATTTACCATTGGCTAGTTCTATGACGTAAGGGGTCTTTAGGGGTTTAGGTGTGAGATTTAGGTTCTTCCTAAAAGACTCAGATATAAAACTCTTACCCGCACCCGTATCAAAAAGTACAGTAGCAAAATGATCGTTAAGTGGAAACTTACCGGTGACCACATTCGAGTCGTTTCTAGCCTCCCCATGGCCTAGCGTGAATGCACGTCCTTTGGCACCTCCTGTGCCACCATTTCCATTGTTGCCATTGTTGTTGTTGCGAAGTTGCGGGCAGTCTCGCTTGAAATGGGTAGTACTACCACACCGGTAGCATCCCCGGTTATTACCATGCTGCTGACCCTAGGGCTGGTTCTGATTCTGTCATGACATAATCTCCCCACAACAATCCTTTGCCGCGTGTCCTGCTTTGCCACATCGTTGGCAGCGATTTCCGGCGCAAGGGCCGTGATGATGGAGGTTACAACGATTACATTGCGGCTTCCATCCTGCATAGCCGCTCAAGTTCTGGGTGTTGTTGGCATACTGATTGTTGTGACCCCGATTATTGTTGAAATTGTTGGACTGCTTCTGGTTTCCTTGTTGTGGCTGGGCTGATGAAGAATGCCGAGCAGGTGAGTCTTCAAATTTCCTTTTGTTGTCAGGGACAATTTCAGTTGCACCCCTGGGTGGCAACTTCCTTTGCTCCACCGCCTTATCGGTGAGTTTATGTGCCAGCCTAATCGTTTGTTGCTCCGTCGTAGGGTTGCTAGACATTACCATGCCCTGGATCTCAGGGACCAGACCCCCAAGATAAAACTCAAGTCGTTTAGTGATGGTGTTAGCCAAATCAGGACAAAGGAACACCAGATCATGATGTCTTGCCGTGTACGCATCAATTTCTGACCCGACCATCTTGTGGTTCCATAACACTTGTTCCAATTGATGAACTTTGTCCCGCGGACAGTATTCCTCCTTGATTAGAGCTTTGAACTCGGTCCAGGTCATTGAGTTCGCTGCAGCAAGCCCACGTGTTTGGACTTGTGCGTTCCACCAGGTTAATGGCCCATCTTCCAACGTCGAGGCAGCATACTTAACCTTTTAGCTTCGAGGCAATTGCACATTGCGAAAACCGATTCAGACTTTTCGACCCAACGGACCAGTCCTATGGGTCCTTCAACTCCCGTGAACTTGCTCGGTTTCGCATCCAAGAACATCTTGTAGGGGTTAAGACCCCCTCCTAAGGATACAGGATAGGTAGTCAGCGAGAAAGTCTACTAGCCAAACTATTAGATTTTCCCATGAAAATTTAATAATGGTTACCTGCTGGTGGATTAGGAACACCTGCAAGAGCAGCATTCACGTGTTGTTGGATTAAAGCGGCCAATTCTTCAGCTGACATGTTGAGATTTCCGCGACCACCGGTTGCCATTTTAGATCTTCGCAAGGCAAGGCAACACAAACACACACTGATAAGTATATATATCCTATATAGTTATCATATTCCACACTTCAATGATCACACAATTTATGTCAACCCAACAAATTAAACAATCAAAAGGAACATTCGATTAAATAAATTGTAAGGTCTCACAAAATACCAACCAAACATATGAGTTTAATTATAAAATTTCCAAGTTCAAACATAAGTGGAAACAAACAAACTAAAGGAAACAAAACGGAGATTGGCGAGACGAGTTAGTTATCTATGTCTCCATCCCCCAAGTCGCTATCACTACCGTCTTCCTCTTAAGCATTTTCAGCTTCAACAGCCGAGTCCTGTTCTGGCTCTTCTTCCTCCGGATCCTCCTCCGGGTCTTCCTCTGGATCCTCCTCTTCGTCTTCTACCGGCGCTGGAGGGGCCGGTGCTGGTGCGGGTACTGGGATAGGTGGTGCTTGGTTCTGCTCCATTTCGTGAATCCTCTAACTGGACTCAAGAACTCAGTCTTCGAGCCAGTCAGCCCTCAGCTGCTCAGCACGAAGGTCCTTAGCTAAAATGCTTCGAACTCTCTTATTCTCATCTTGCTCTTCCTCGAGCTCTTCAGTTTTACCAGTCAGCTGACGTATCAGCCATCTCTGTGCTTCGATAGTCTCTTGCATTCTCTCCAGCTGTTCCTGTTGTTTCCTTAGCACAACTCCAAGTAGATCATCCCCCACTCCTGAAGAGTTGACCGGTTTGACAGGTACAACGGTGGTTGGATGGGAGGACAACTCCCCTACTAGAGCGAGTCTTTTCCTGGCAGCTGAGCGTGTCTCCACGCCACGAGGTGGTGAGGGTTCGACCATGGGTGCCTTCCCTGGCGCCCTTGATTGTCGAGATCTGTCGGATGATGATGATGACATAGCCTGCTGGGTTGGTGCAGTTAGTTACGAGCTGCGTATATCACAGTATATATACATATATATATATATATATATATATATATATATATATATATATATATATATATATCACATAGAACAATTGTAGTATAACACATAACCAGATATCACAGTTCGATGCCAATTAAGTCTAGTGTCGTGTAATAGCTATAGTTTAGGTCTACTTTAAAGGCAAACCTGGTTCTCTATAGCGAGAGGCTCTGATACCAATCTGTCACACTCAATTTCCACTTGCGGAGTATTAGCGCGAGGCGTGTGATCAAACCAGAATCTCAGACACTAGCAATGTCGAACGACTCTATATGATTTATTTAAACGTTTTCCAAAAACATTTATTGTAAACATGCATAGTCATTTTCAAAGTTCCAAGGTTTCAAAGTTTAGCGGAAGCATTAGAATAAAGTAACGGGCGCCAACATAAACGCCAAAACCAAAATCCCAAAAATAATTGTTAATAAAGACTCAATAAAAATGCCTTGATCAAATGCAAAGTGAGTGCACCTAGTGCTCCTAGCGTCCTGAGAAACATGCAAAGAAACAAGTGTCAACATTAAAGAAGAGTGAGTTCACAGGTTTTATAAGTTCACATGTTCAGTTTAAAAGATTGGTTTTCCCCGTTATCCCTAACCCGGAATAACGACATAGTTCCATTATTCCTAACATGGAATAATAATGTTGGTTCGTAAATAAGTTCAATGTTAACATTTAGGTAGCGAGCCTAAAGTTACGTCACCTAAGAGTTCGCGATCGAAGCTGACTGTTGTTGCCTCTGTGTTGCCAGGTCTATCACTGACCATGGCGAAAGTTAGGCCAAATTAATCACCCGTTGACCATTCCCGGTCGGCTAGCGCGACTAGCTCGGGTGGGGCTTGTCGGGCCCAGTAATACTACTATAATTTCCCCTCTATCTAACCCAAAACTAACGATCCGAGAGTTGGTTGAGGACTTCCGTGATGAAGCTACTTAGTGACCATAACATACATTAACATTAACTTAGTTACCAAATAGTTAACGGTGTTAATTTCGCATAACGTAAAAGATTGAGTTGTAGAGCGTATACATGTTGCTCCCAATGTTGTTCAAAACCGGATAAAATAGGGGCGGTGAACCACCTTAAATTGCTCGGTTAGATAAATTCAAAAGAAGCAAAGGATGGAACCACTAATCCCGTCCTAACATGTCAACCGGTTCAAAGTTAGTGTGTGAACACACTGACACAAAACCCTACGCATAACTAACAAACAGTACGGCACACGTAATAACCAATTCGAAACCATAATCATGCATGCAAAGTATCACCATACAAAATAACGACCAAATCAACTTGTCATTAAACTAGGATAACTCATACAACACTTAGATACACACAAACGCAAGTTATCATGTTTCAGCTTGTACACTCATAACTGAGCTGTTTTCGATAATTTTTATAAAATAATTCCCATGCTCCACAAATTCCGATCTTTTTACAGAGGGTGCCAATTAGCCTGTAAAATTTAGTGTAAAATTTTCAAATCCTAAATCATTACCAATTATTTATAAAAATTTATATACTAGGCTGCAGTCAGATTCGTCACTTTCTGACTGCAGTCCACGAGAAAAATCATTTAAAAATCATCGTTCATTCGATCAACGAAATTCCAGTGGGAGATTTTCGGAAACTCCCGTCTCCAGCTACTGTACAGATTTCTTGACCTAACCCATACAGACTATGAGATCCGACTCGATAAACAACCTACAAATTCTGCAGAATTTACGCAGCTTCAGCTACTGCCCTAAATGGTTATTCAAAAATAGCAAACGACCTCAGAAAAATATGAAGCAGGCGCCATTTGAAGCGCTTTTCAAAAATAAATGTATTAGGCTTCAGAAAATCCACTTTTCGATAAATAATGATCAGGTTACAGCCAACTAAAGTTGGCTGTAAATGTCAATCAGCTTTCTGTTTTCGAGTTTATTGAATTAGAACATGTTTAAATGGCCACGACGCTTAGTTGTATCGATTTATAGCAGGCTATTGTATCGGATATCATCTAATATATTAGTATTCATGCAAACCCTGAGCATATATCATGATCTTTATAGATAAAACGCAGCCTACGATTTTAATACTCGAACACATCATCACAACCGCAAGGATTCGCATATTCATCGGAACTAGTCATACACGACAACACTTTTCATAACAGCAATCATACGAGCACATAATCATAATTAATTCTACAAAATATCATCACATGAATCGTAACAAAATAAAAAAACCCTAACCTTAAACGATGACAACTAGCGAACCGGGACAAGCTTGGATTCGATCCGAGGGATGTGGGCTGTTTGCGCGACTGAGAGAGAGGGGGCTGCTTGCCATCGCACACCACAAGGGAGTAGGTTTTAGGGTTTGTTATTTTTTTTAGCACCCCATGCATCATACGTATACATACATAGAGGCTAGGGGGGTTAGGCTCTTCTTGGGCCGCAAGGAGTGTGGGCCGCAAGGGGGTGTGGGTGGCGGGTTGGGTTTGCTTGGTCGCGAAGTCGAAACGTTTCACAGGCTTGGTTCGGTTCGGCTTATAAATAGAATTTACTAACCGATCATTATAATCTGATAAATAACTACACATAATACAACTCGACAATTATTCACAAACGTCTAATAACATGAAGCACGTAATTCAGATACAACCCCTTAAAACTCCCAAACATCGTGTATTCCCTAAATATTAAAGTTAGGTAGTTATTGCGAGCGCGTAATTTAATTCTCCGAATTAAATTAGCGTAGGGATGAATAACAATAAAGTAGCGCGTTTAAAGTACCTGAAAAACCGGGATGTCACATGCGAGTCCGTTGAGAAGAGTATATGTTCCTTCATTGAGAAAGGTTATTGAAGAACAACACGTGGATTGTTTCAACTACACGGATCCTATTCAAAGGAAAGGTGACGTGTGGCTGTTTAACTATCAAGACCTTTGGAAGTCATTTGACTTGCCCAAAGAACCGACTGACGAAGAAGTTGCAGCGTTATATTATCTTCACCAGTCAGCGAATCAAGAACAAATTGTTCGACCAATTGTGGTTAATCAACCCACGTTGGATCCATCTTCTTTTGGTGCAAGTTCAAACAATAGTCGTGTTCCAGATGAAAATGTTTCTGAAACATTATCAACACCTGCTACTCTTCCAACGAATGCCTCTACTGAACCAGTGAACATAACAACGGAGCCCAGTATGCCTCAGAATCAAGATTCTGATTCAGATGAAGCACCAACATTTGATGCTGATGAGGAATTATCTTCTTCAGATGAAGAAGTGGAGCAGATAGCAAGTCTTCTTAATCAATCTGCAGTCCCGAACAACAAAAATGAAGCTTCATCAAGCTCTCCAAACATTAAATTGGTTGTTGATCTCAACATCACGAATCAGCAAAACTCAGTAGATGTTCCAAGTGAAGAATTGCCGCGATCATATTCCTATCATCCGTCAACAAATATTATCAGAGAACTTCAAACTGGTGTTAGAACTCGAGGGAAAATTAATAAAGCACTCAGTTGTTTCTACACACGCGTTGCTACAACCCAGAACTATTGTTTCTATTCATGTTTCATCTCTCAGATTGAGCCTAAGACAGTTAATGAAGCTTTAGCCGATGAAAACTGGGTACAAGCAATGCAAGAAGAATTATTGCAGTTTGAGAAGTTGGGTGTGTGGAAGCTTGAAGCCTTACTAGAAAATCAGAAAGCAATTGATACAAAATTGGTCTTTAAGTGTAAACGTGATGATAGAGGAGTTATTGTTCGTAACAAAGCTAGGCTTGTTGTCAAGGGATTTCACCAGCAGGAAGGGATAGACTACACGAAAGTCTATGCACCAGTAGCTCGATTGGAATCTATTCGAATTTTTCTAGCTTTCGCATCATGGAAAGGATTTAAGGTCTATCAATTGGATGTCAAATCGGCTTTTCTGTACGGCAAATTACGCGAAAAGGTGTACGTTGGACAACCACCGGGGTTTGTCGATCCACTTAACAAGAAGAAAGCATACCTACTGGATAAAGCTCTTTATGGACTACACCAAGCCCCGAGAGCTTCGTACGAGACGTTATCGCCTCATATCATCGGAAACAGCTTTATTAGAGAAACTATGGATAGTACTCTTTTCACCAGAGAAGTTGATGGCCATCTGATTATAGTTCAAATCTACGTTGACGACATCATCTTTGGGTCTACAAACGATAGTCTCTGCATGGAGTTTGAGGGAATCATGAAAAAGAAATTTGAAATGTCCTCGATGGGCGAAATGAAGTTCTTTCTTGGTTTGCAAGTAGATCAGCTTCCGGATGGTATTTTCATTCACCAGACTAAGTATGTTCACGACATCTTGAAGAAGTTTGGAATGGAAAGCTTGAAGCCTCTATCTACGCCTCTTGCTCTCAATCATGGCATTTGCGTTGATGAGACTGGAGCCAAAGTTGACGAAACGTTATCCAGATTGATGATTGGATCGCTGATGTATCTGACGGCATCGCGCCCAGATATTATGTATCCAAAACACATTGAAATTCGTTATCATTTCATTCGTGATTGCTACGAAAAGAAGTTGGTAAGAACAGAAAAAATCCACACCGACGAACACAAGGCTGATTTTTATACCAAACCATTTTCTTTATCACGGTTTAAATACTTGTTGAGAATTAACGGTATGAAAAATTTGCTGACAGGTGCGGACGCTGAGGTTGAATACGGATTGGACGACAAGTTTGCGTGATCCACATGGTTTGTAAATATCTTTCTAGTTTAGAATTTTATTAAAAACTAAAATCCAAAAAGATGTTTTTCATTTTAAGGGGAGAATTGATAGAGAAAATACAAAAACATTTAAAAATTTAAAAATCCAAAAAACATATAAAAATTCAAAACGTACAAAAACATTAAAAATGACAAAAAGAATTCAGTGTCATAAAAGGAAATGATAGTACATCAGTGGACTATCACAATATGCTAAAGAAATGTAAAGTTTAAAAGTCATAAACGAGTCCAACTGTGGATGTGTCGATAGGCTTAACACGTTCAGTAAACTGTTTTCGAGATATAAACTAAATTTTACAACTGCGTAATCTTGTGGATTGATACATCTTGGATATATGGACTTAGTACTCCGAAATTTCGTTTGAAAGATTGCCTGATTCTGAGATACGAGGTCCTTATAGATAGTTAATATCTGGGGTCTTATACAAGTTCTTCTGATTTTGCGGAAGCAATGGCCTAGAACTTCTATAATACTTTCGCTTTAAACCCCCAAATTGTATGCAATATTGAAAAGTATCGAAAGATATAATCATATGCAATGCTGAAAAGATTCCTTAAGTGGAACACACTTTAAAGTCGAGCCTTCATCTCTTTGTCTGTACGGTAGTACTAACCTGAGCTCTCAAGGTTTCGCACAACCCAGATACAGATATCAATTATGCTATATTCCCCTGTAAGATGAATTCTAGGGAATCTGGATACTGGAGTATATTCAAGAAGTGGGAACCACAGATAAGTCCAGTTTCATGAATTCTACCTTAACATATCTTGAAACAATTGAGAAATGTGGTAAATCTTAAGTGGACAAACATATCGACAATCTAGGTAAACGAGTTTAAAACTTAAAGTCATTTAAAGGTCAACGGTACTGGTGATATGTCTCAATCAACTGATATGATCCTTAGACACGAATTCACAAAAATATGTTTGTAAATATGTTTGTACATAGTTTACATTGCTTTTTCATTATATTTCAGCTTTACAGATTAAAATCAAAAAGATTTTTGGTGTGTTTTAACATAAACTTACAAAAATACAAAAAGATTTTATTTCTACAATGTTTTCAGCAAACCAATGTTGGAGAACGGATCTTTGAAGTCTGGTAAGGTGCTAGAACTGGTGGGAATCTCTTTGACAACGGGCTGTGAGCTAATCTGTTAAATCTGAAAAGGCAAAATGATAAAAAGTTCATTAATTTGAAACTTTGATTTTGAAAATATCAACAGTTTGTTCGTAACGGGTCAAACCGGGGTCATTAACTTGGACTCGGCAGACAAATCAATTAACCAAGGTCATTAACTTGGACTTGGTCAACTGAGTGGATTTTCATAACTGGTAAAAAGTTGGAAAGTTCAGGGGTTAAAATGAAAAGTTGAAAAATTTTGAAATTTGAGGTTTGGCGAGTTCGGCCGAACTTGCTAAACAATATCAAGTTTCACAAACACCAAGTTCGACCGAACTGGCAGATGGCTGTTATTTGATAAAAGGTAAGTCCGCTCGAACATCAGTTGGGTTTTTCAATATGGGCCTAACAAGTTCGCCCAAACTTGACTTGGTATAAATACCAATCAAGTTCGGCCGAACTCATTTACCTGCTTTCAGAACCTTTTGAGCGAACTTGAGTTTAGAGAGAACTAGAGCGAAATTGGCATTTGTATGCCGTTACGCTGTCCAAATCGAGATTGTTTTTGGTGATTTGCCCACCAATCACAACGGCAGCGGTATAGAATTGTGATTAAATTGGGTATTGACCCTTAAACGAACCAAACAGATCTAAAAATTAAAATTTGATAAGATTTAAGTGATGATAATCAAAATTGAACATAGATTCTTAATCAACACTTAAAATCGACCGCATAATTGTTTTTGATTGGTCTGAAATGATTGTTAAGATGCTTGAACAAGTTTGGTCTTTTGGAGAAGACGAAAAGTTCGGCCGAACTTGTTGTCAAGTTCGACCGGACTTGTCCAAAACATGATTAAATGATCCAGAAGCATGTTCGACCGAACTTGATTATTGAAGTGTTTTGTTTCAATCATGTTCGACCGAACTTATGTTAATAAAAAGTGATTTGTTTAAATTGTAAGTTCGCCCGAACTTGTTCTTTAATTTGGAACATGTGTTCATACATGTTCGGCCGAACTTAGATAAAATTGAATGATAAAAATTGTAAGTTCGCCCGAACCTACATTTGAAAATGTTGAACATGTTTGTCACATGTTCATGCGAACTTGTTAAAATCAGAATGTTTAACACTAATCAAGTTCGCCCGAACTTGATTAAAAGTGTTAGAAATTTTTGGTGTTTTTTCTTGAAAAGCGTGCTAATTGTTTTACGTTGTTTTTCAGGCACAGGTTCCAGCAGGAGTAATCTCTGTTGAGTTTTCAAAGACTCACAATACGTGCATCACGCTTGATAAGATAATCTGTCCGTCATTGAAGGAGTATGATAGTATTTTGAAGTTTCTAGAGGATAGCCATATTCGTCGAGCAATTACAGAACACACAGTGTCGTATCGATCACATGTTGTTCATTTCTGGATGAATGCGAGTTTAAGCGCTGATGAGAAGACGATCTCTTCTACAGTGCAAGTTGGTGATGAACTCAAGTCGATCACTGTAACTGAAGATGATATCCGAAGGATTCTGAAATTCAAAGACAATGAAGATCATCCGATTCATCTAGATGAGAAGATGGTTCGCGGATGCTTTTTTCGCATGGGCTATAAAGGAAGTGTAAATAAGCCGACGCTGAAGAAAGGGGAAGTGCCTAACCCCTACAAGCTTCTGATTCATGCGTTAATTCATACATTTAGCCATCGCAAAGCCGGTTTGATGTACATGATTATTTGGCTAGGATGGCAACGGCGCTTATTTTGAAAAAGCCGTTCAACGTTTCGAAATTAGTTTTTACTCACATGTCGAAGAACATGGAGGATTCGAGATTGTGTTTATATCCAAGGTTTATTCAGATGTTGATTGACGAGAAGTATGCCAACATTGCTCGAGATCCGAATGATTTTCTTTATCTTGTTCATCTCGATGAAACTACAGTGAAGAAGCTTATTAAGTTCCAGAAACAAGCTTCAGCTCCTGTTGCCAAGCCAGTATTTGGAGCAATTAAAGATTCTAAGTATATTTCACCGCTAGACAACAAATGGAGAAAAGATGGTAGCGACGATGAGAAAGAACTTAATGCTGAACGAGAATGGTTTAAGGAATTCGAACCTAAGGCAAGGAGTGAATGGTTTTTGCAGGCTGAAGCTGATAAGCCAAAAAAGAAGCGAGCGTCAAAGAAAGTTGAAACTATGCTTGTCGATGAAGAAGAATCTGAAAATGTTGAAGCAGTTGCTGGATCGAGCACTGCAGTGGTTATTGAAAGTCAAGAAACTGTAAAGTCAACTCAAGAAGTTGTGATTTCTGCTACTTTTGAGAATGAAGAATCTGATAAAGAGACAGAAAAGACGGAAACTGAAATTAGAGCAGAAAAAGAAAGGAAATTGGATGCAGATTTTGATCCTAACGCTGAAAATAAATCTGACGAGGAGAGACCAAAGAAAAAGTCAAACCGTACAAAGTCTCCAGCAATTGAAATATCAAGAAGACTACAGGGTCACCTCATACAAAAGGAAAATGAAAAGCAAAGAAAGCTCAGAAAGCTGTGAGCAAGAGATATATAAGGAAGGTGAAAAGCACAGAAGCCACACAAGAACCTTCTGGTGCTCAGGAGAAAGGAGCCACACAAGAACCTCCTCCATAAGAACCTCCTGTTATTGTTCATGATGAAACTGAAAGGCTAGGAGTTACACAAGATCCTCCCTGTGTCCGAATTTGTTGAAGTTCCTATCGCTGAATCTCCTAGTGCTCCAAAGACTTTTGTTCCTGAAAGTTCTACACCTAAGAAGTCAACACCAAAAACTGCAACACCGAAAGATTCAACACCAAAGACACCAAGGGGAAGTATGTTTGGTGATATGCCACACGGTCCAATCAGTCTCGAAGACTTGGATGAGTTTTTCCCATAAACTAATGCTGAGATGTTAGAAAAACGTGTGAAGGTATTGGAAGAGAAAGTTGCACAAATTGAGATGGAAAAGGCTGAGCTTGTATAGAAGGTGAATCAGAGCGAAGTCGAAAAAGAAATACTTGACGATAAAGTGAAGGTGCTTGATAATGAACGTGAATATATCAAGGCATTGATAGAAAGTCTGCAGGACACCAATGAAAAACTACAGACAGAGATTGCAGAATTAAAGAAAATTCAAGCTTTGAACGATCGAAGATTCATCAGATTACAGAAGGTGTTATCTAACAATCTGAATATTGATTTTATTGCTGAATACGATCGTCTGGATCGTCAAGAAGCCAAGGAACATGCTGAGAAAGAATTGGCCGAGAGTGGTAAAGGAAAGCAGGTTGAGAGCGATTTTGATTTTGTGATACAATGTGACAAGACAAGTGACTAAACTAAATCTTTAAAGTATCTATCTATCTTCATAGTTAGATTCTTGTAGGATGTTTAAAGTACTAATTGGTAGTCCTTTAAAGGATTCTGTGTACTTTAATGCGTATTTGACAAGACAATGTGACAGACAAGTGACTAAACTATATCCCTAACGCATCTATCTATCTTTATAGTTAGATACCCATGGGATGTTTAAAGTACTAATTGGTAGTCCTTTATTGGATTCTGTGTACTCTAATGCGTATTTGACAAGACAATGTGACAAGACAAGTGACTAAACTATACCCCTAACGCATCTATCTATCTTTATAGTTAGATACCCATGGGATGTTTAAAGTACTAATTGGTAGTCCTTGATTGGATTCTGTGTAATTTAATGCGTATTTGACAAGACAATGTGACAAGACAAGTGACTAAACTATATCCCTAACGCATCTATCTATCTTTATAGTTAGATACCAATGGGATGTTTAAAGTACTAATTGGTACTCCTTTAATGGATTCTGTGTACTTTAATTCATATATGACAAGACAATGTGACGAAGACGATGATTATGTGGTTATTGTGATTAGTTGTGATCTAGATAACGAAACGAGTGTAATACTATAAGAACATGGTGGATACGCCGCTGGTACTTCCTATATATAAGTGTTATTATTGTATTATTCTTGTTGCGTTATCCGAATCACATTAGGATTTTGTCTTGATTGATTCAAAGTACAATATTCAAATCCTTGTAGAACTCTTTCATATTTTTATATGTTAGATTCTTAGAAGGATAACCAAAGTATTATTTTAAATCATTGATTTGATTTCTAATAATACTCACCGCAAGTTATGACAAATTTTCAATATTGTTGTTATTAATCCTTGATTGGATTTCTAATAACACACTCACAAGTCTTATGATTAAATTCAAGGCGATTACAATGAACAAAGTACAATTTTAAATGACATAAAAATTCCTTAGTATCAATCATGTTGCCATATACAAAACTATTTTGTCACGAGTTTCATAATCAAGTTAACGTATTGCAATACTAAATCTTTTAGCCATTCCTTGGCTTTAAAGAGTCCATTTTCAATAGACGACTCCTGTAGTTGTAGAGGTATTGCAACCCTAAACTTTTGCCATTAACTTGGCTAACAAAACTTTGTACTCGCCAACATTGTTTGTTGATGTCTCATTTTCACATATGTTTCAGGTTTCGATTATTCAAGTTTGCTGTACATAGGAATGCTTCCGGACTTTAGACTTATTTAATCAAAAGACAACTTCATGTTTTCTTTGTATTGTAAAATGATGTTAATAATACTGAAACAATTTAGTATCAGTTGTGGCTGAGCAATTTGTAACGTGATTCCTCGACATTCCGCCGTGTGTTGTTGTTTTACGCGATCAGGGTGTTACAAATTGGTATCAGAGCACTGATTATAGGGAATTAGGTTATTAGAATGCCTTTAACCTAGTCTATAACCTTCCTAGGGGCCCGGACATGAGTAGACTTAGGATCTCCATCCAAATCCTCATCCTTACTCGTGCCACAATCATTCGATGAGTTACAAATCATCTATCCTTAGATGATTTATCCTAAATCCTTAGGCTTATTGCCTCAAAGTATTCCTCAAAACATTTTACTCAACAACATTTTCATTGGAATACTTCTCAAAATGTTTTCACAAATGCTCTCAACAAAATATTTCTCGACCTATTTATCTCAAACATTATATCAGAAAGGTTTCTCAAAATGTTTTACTCTCACACATTTTCATCGAAATCTTAGGTTTTAATAATGTGAACTCATGCAATCCGGAAGGGTGAATGCCTGTACCCCGAGTTTTCTGTCTATGTTAGAGTGTTCGTACAAATAAAAATTTTTGGACCAGTCACTCTTACCTGGGAACTCTTAGGGTGAGTGTTCACTTATAGGCTAAAGCATGCCTTCTCGAAAAATTATAAAAACCCATCTATCTTGATCAGTCGAACGATTCCTAAACACTACTACTCGTATGACACTACTCTAACACGTTACCTTCAGTAATATGTTACGACAATATTTAACCCATCCAAAACAAATTTCACTTTTATCTCACGACACTTTATAATACTACTTCGTTTCCAAATACTATTTTTCGGTTTCAAATTTTCAAAATTTTATTTATTTGGATAAGAGTTTTCAAAATTTATACACGAAGTTTCTTTATATATAAAAAAATCGATTAAAATATTTTTTTATCTAAAAATTTAATTTTCAAAAGTAGAGAAATTTTAACAAAAACCATTAACTTGGTTTGTTTTTCTCATCCAAAAGTATAACTAAAGTTTGTTTTCAAACAAATTCGAAACAAAATTCACAACATTATTCTTCTAAGTACAAGAACACAATTTTGAAACGAATACCAAGCTAAGATTTTCAAATCACTATGGTGTTTAGATTTATAACAATTTTCCAAAATCTAACTTATTTTGTTATAGCAACCTCTTCGAGATGCCTCCTCATCGTGACGTCTCGAGGAACGCTGAAATGGCGGCAATGATAGCTCAGCAAATAGCTGCTGTACTCCCTAACCTTGTGGCCCAACTCAATCAAATCTACTACAATAACTACAACAAAAACAACAACAACAACAATGTTCCTACGCCATGTAACTACAAACAATTCAACTCAGCTAAACCACTCGAGTTTAATGGGTCTGAAGGAGCAACTGGGCTCCTACAATGGTTTGAGAGTATAGAAAGCACATTCCGCCATGTTCAGTGTCTTAATGAGCGCAAGGTAGAGTTCGCCTCGAGTGTTTTCCCAAAGAGAGCACTCACTTGGTGGAACGGAGTCATAAGAGACAGAGGTGCAGAAGTAGCTATGGCACAAACGTGGGAAGAATTCAGGAATCTTATGATGAAAGAATTCTGTCCATGACACGAAATAAGGCTACTTGAAACCGAATTCTATCACCTTAAACAAGATAGTGGGGAAATCGTGCCTACACTGACCGATTTGAACAGTTAAGCCTACTTTGCCCAATATGGTCACACCTTTGGATCGGGCCCCTGAGAAATACATTGATGGCTTACCTAATCCAATTCAAGATATTGTCACTGGCAACAAACCCGCAACGCTTAGGAGGTTAAGGAGTTAGCCGCTACCCTAACTGACTCCCAAGTTAGAAAAGGGAAACTTTTTCGAAAGGGAGACAAGAAACGAACTATACGAGAGAAATCAAGTGAAACAAAGGGTGAACCTTCCAAAAGTTCTAAGTAGCGTAAGGCTTCAAAGAATTATACGATTGCCACACCAATTCCACTAAACTCGGTACCCTTTAAGGGATTTTATCGTGGAAAGCAACCTCGGTGTAATCGTTGCAACTATCACCACCTAACAAATTCCCGATGCCGCCAATGTACAATATGTGGTCTTTTTGGACATCTAGCTGCGACTTGTCGTATCCAAAACCAAGCAGCCCCTACTCAAACACGTCCTCGCTACCCAGCTGGAGCATGTTTCAATTGTGGTGATCCAAATCATTTCAAACGAAACTACCCTAGACTTGCTAATGCTGACTTAGCTCATGGCCGAGTATTCAATGTTAATGAGGTTCAAGTTGATGATCAAGCACTCATGATCATTTGAACCTTTATGTTTTCTTCTTGTCATCCAAAACTATGAACATATTCCAATATTATTTGGAATCACAATATAAATTTCAAGAAGTTTTTCTTCATTCTTGTTATTCGTATTCCATTTAGAAATTCAAATGTGATTACACTGAGTGTAATTTACAACTACAAACTTCGAGGATTCTATTCTTTAGGAACCAAATCTCGCAATTTAGCTTATTTTGATTGCACATTAATGCATTCATACAAGTTCTGCACGACAATTTCTACGAACACCATGTGATTATCGCCACTACTTTTGTTTCCATGATATTACATACATGGTTTGTTAACCTAATATGTATAGCACATGATTACAAATACCTTTTCGCTTAGTATGTTAACCTAGCAACTTAGCACATGGTTTCAAAATATTGTCATGACATACTTACATTGTTTTTTACAATCCATACTTAGTATATGATGCATACTACCAGTTTGGTTAGTGTGAAACATATATTAACATTTATACTAGAATGAAATACTTGCTACAAATATTGGTTGGATGCAAAACAAGTATTGTTATCATTGCTGGTATAAAAGACAATCTGATCTGACAAATGTTGTGTTATGTCGATGTTTGTTTGATATTAGATGATACCTCGACCTCAATATTTGTTACCTTCACTTAACAAGAGGAGCTATGTGGACCATATGACGAAACACGTAATTATGGGTGCACACTTAATTACGTGGTCCGACATATGAGAATAATAGTAAGCTTCGTTGAGATGATGGCATAAAATCTAGAGTGATTAGGTAACGGGAAGGGTATGACGCAATAAGACCACGGTGGATACGCCGATGGTACTTCCTATATATAAGTGTTCTTATTGTGTTATTCTTCGGAATGTTACCAGAGTCACTTGAGGGTTTTATGTTATCTTGGACCATTACGTGATTGTGTGATTATTTATTATTTGTTTATTGAATGCAATGGACGAGATGAGTACATTCATTAACTCTATTCGAGCCGAACGGGAGTATATTATGGTGTTAAAGGTGACGACCTTGATGCCATAGGTATGTTGACCCGTCTCCTATGCATGAAATGCTCATGGTACATGGGATGTACCTCGTGGGACGTTAGAAAGCGTGTACGTATGGCCATGCTTGAATGTACACCCCTTTGTTTGCTATGGATTTACACTAAGTTCCTTAGTATAACATAGTGCCATACAAAACAATTTTTACACACTCGATGAAACAATTTTTATACATTCGATGACACTTTAAAGATTCATGAGTTCTAAAAGGTTTAAATATCTTAAGATACCCTGAATATCCTTGCTTACACTTTGAATTCCCCCCAAAATTTTCAACACCAAACAATGCTCCACATTTTTGGAATCTAGCACTCTGCTCATCTTTCAATCATTTCAAATACACTCTACGGTCTCCTTCGAATAAATTTTGGGACGAAATTTCCTAAAGTAGGGGAGACTGTAACCCTTGTGCAAAATTTCGAGCTTTCAAAAACTTTTTCTTTGAAGGCATTTCGATAACCGATACCTAAACGTAACCCGTTTAATGCAAGATACACACCGGGATGAGGACACGAGCTAAACATACCCTAAATATCCTTTATGTAACTTAGAAATAAGTTTTGAAAGGTTTGGTATGTCAAAATCAAGCCTATTCGATCACAGGGATATTTATGACAAACTACGAAAGTCTGCCGATTCTTGTAGCACACTCCGGAACAAGGACATAAGTTACACATACCCTAAATACCCTTTACATAACTTAGATATAAGTTTTGAGGGCTTAGGAAAGACAAAAACACCTTTATGCAACTTTAGGGGCTATTTTGCAAATTCTGCAAAAATATGCCAATTTGCGTATTTCGCTATCCGGAACATGTACGGATATCCAAAAATTTTTGTAATCGTTAAAATCTTGTATTTTATTGATTAGAATGAAAAAATATCGTTCGTCACGCATTTACGGTCATTTGCGCGTCCGTTACGACTTTCGTCGTAATTAACCGAAAACCGCAACCGTACGACCAAACGAACCGACACCTGAAATATATTTGGACATATTTCAAGTTCCCTATGCTTTATCTTCCTTTTAAAGCGTAAAAATGGGGTCAACGGGTGTTAAAAGTGCCAAAACGCGTCGGAAAACAAGATTTAGGCTGCAAGGACCTGTTCTGCCAATTCTGAAACTTTGGAATCTTAGGCGCCTCGCGAGAGGATCACTCGGACCTCCCGCAACGTGTGTGAGATGCCAGTTTTTAGCAATTACCTGGCAGCTTCTTGTTCATCTGACTTGACACCTATAACTCGTTTTTGCCACACTTTCTCTGGTCTTGACACCTCACTAAACACTTGGAAACATCCTAGAACATGTCCCAACACTTGGCATGATCTTAAAGCTCCAGAACAACTATAAATATCCTTGATCTTCAACCAAATTGCTTGCTCATTTCCATCTTTCTTCTCTCTAAACTCTAAGTGGAGTTGCTACCTTATTAGGACGCCTCCCATCTGAGTTTTTTTAGTAATCTTGGCTTCCTTGAGTGCAAGTAACTGCTCTAACTAAGCCTTGTTCATTCTTTTAGCTTATTATGAGCTAAGTCAAACAATTTGACTTACTATTTGACTTTCGGTTTTGACCATTAATTGGTCAAGTCAAAGTCCAATTGGACTTTGCAACGTGATCGTAATCACGATGGTTATGATCCTTAGCGATCGTGCCTACTGGTTACCACGTTTACTAGTCGAAGTGACAAATCAAAGTTTCGGTCAATAATGCGCAAATGCGCATTATACGACGGAACTATTTTCGGGTATCAAAACCCTTCTTGATACCAAATCAGTTTTATAAACTTAGTTAGACATGTTTAACATGTCTAGCTCATCACTTTTAGTTTAGTACTTGTTTAGGGTCGTAAGTCGAGCGGTCTTGACTACCGCTTTGACTTTCAAATCAGACCCGTTTGGTCACCTTTAGGATCCGACCAAGCCCATTATTATTGTGACATCCCGGTTTTTTGGATAACTTAAACGCAATACTTGTCGAATAAATTATATGCTACGTATTAAACGTGTACGAGTTAGTGAATACGTGATGTGCGATTATGTGATTGTTTTAGTTATAAAATAATTATGGTAAATATGTACACGAACTGAACCGAACCGCGACACGAACCAACCTCGATTCCTTGTGACTCTAGGAGTGAACCGAGTTTTAAACCCAAACCAACCAACCCAAACCACTCTCGGCCGAGAACAAGCCCAAACCGCAAACCCATTTCCCTTTTTCTTGATCCTTTTTGCGCTATATATACAAACACACATGCATGTTGCTTCACAAAAACAAAAACACAAGAAACCCTAGTGAGAAAGAAAGCCGACGGCAGCCCTTGTTCATTCTCTTCGACCGCAAACAGCCTTACTCTCGCGAGCAGCCTCCCCTTTCAGTCCCTTTCAGTCTCGGTCGCGACAGCAGAATTGCTCATCTCATTCTTTCGGTCGTGATCTTGCTTGAACAGCCGAATCCATTCTCATCCAAGTCTTGACTCGTTATTCACCATTATTAAAGGTTAGGATTTATAATCGTTTGCAAGATCATGTTCGGATTATATGTGTTTAAATGTAATGATTATGTTGTTAATCGGCTGATTGATCATTGTTAGCATGTATGATTGTTTTCGGAACTCATAGTTTGCGAGTGTGTTTTGTTTATAAAGACTAGAGATATTGATTAGGGTTTGCATGGATGTAATATATGTATTGATCTATGATTAGAAAAATCAGTTCTTGATTGCCTAGGTTCATTATTTTGACGGTTTATGCGAATTAGTGGTAACAAAATGCTGAAACAGGTTGCTGAGTGATAGTTACAGCCGACTTCAACTGGCTGTAACTCGGTCATTAGTTGTCGAAAACGGATTTTCTGAAGTCTAAAACGTAGAGATTTGAATAACGAATCTAATGGCGCTGGATTCATATTTTTCTGAAGTCGTTTGATATTTTTAAGTGGCCAAATAAGTTCAGTAACTAAAGCTGTGAAAATCCTGAAATTTCGTTAGTTGTTTATCGAGTTGGATTTTATAATCAGTAGGGATTAGAATCATGAAATTTGTACAGAAAGTAGGTATGGAAATTTCCGGGCAACTCCAACTGGAATTTTGTTAATTGAACGATCAGTGATTTTTAAATAAATTCTTCCGTGGAATGCAGTCAGAAAGCGACGAATCTGACTGCAGCCTAGTATATTAATAATTATGGTTAATTGGTAAAGAATTATGACTTGAAAAATTTATATAAATTTCTAAAATATAGTTGTCACCTGCTGTAAAATAATTGGAATTTTTGGAACGTTGGAACTATTTTATAAAAATCCTAGAAAACCGCTGAATTATGAGTATGTAAGCTGAGATTTGATAACTTGTGATTGTGTGCACCAAAGTGTTGCATGGATTGGATTATGTTCATGATAAATTGTTTTGATTACTATGTTCACATGAGGATACTTGCATGCATGTTTGAGTGTTAGGTATTTTGTTGTGTGTATCACTTTGTGCGTAAATTACGTGTAGAATTTGTATTGGTGTGTTCACACACTAACTTGAAATCAATTGGTTTGTTAGGACGCAATTAGCGGTCCCATCCCTTACAACTTCTTTGCTACACTAACCGAGCAACTAAAGGTGAGTTCACGGCCCCTAACTTTATCCGGTTTTTAAACAACAGGGGGAGAAACATGTATACACTCTTCAAACTCAATCTCTTTACGTTATACGAAATTAACGTCACATAACTATTCGGTAACTAAGTTGATGTTAATGTAATGTTATGGTCACTAAGCAGCTATATCACATAAGTCCTCGACAATCTCTCGGATCGTTAGTATTGGGTTTTAATAGCGGGGAAATTATAAGTAGTACTACTGGGCCCGACAAGCCCCATCCGAGCTAGTCGCACTAGCCGACCGGGGTATGGTCAACGGGTGAATAATTTGGCCTAACTTCACCATGGTCAGTGATAGGCCTGGCAACACGGAGGCACAACAGTCAGCTTCGATCGCGAACACTTACGTGACATGACTTTAGGCTAGCTACCTATATATGTTAACATTGAACTTAATTACGAATCAACTATATTATCCCGGGTTGGGGATAATGGAAACAACAAATTTATTATTCCGGGTTTGGAATAATGGAACCAACATCATTATTATTCCGGGTTGGGAATAATGGAACTAAATCGTTATCCCGGGTTAGGGATAACGGGGGAAACAAACTCATAACCGAACAAACGAATTTATGAAAACCTGTGAACTCACTCATCTTTAATGTTGACACTTGTTTCTTTACATGTTTCTCAGGACGCTAGGAGCTCTAGGTGCACTCACTTGCATTGATCAAGACATATTTTATCGAGTCTCATTTACAAACATTATTTTGGGTTTTTCTTTGGTTTTGGCGTTTATGTTGGCGCCCGTTCCTTTACTTTAATTTATGCTTCCGCTCAACGTTAAAAACTAATGCTTCCGCTAAACATTGGTAACTAACTAAGACAATATAAAATCTACGACAAATGATTTTTGAAAACGTATTATCAAATCACATAGAGTCGTTTGACGTACTAGTGTTTCAGATTCTGGTTTGTTCACACGCCTCGCGGTAAAACTCTGCAAGTGGAAATTGAGGGTGTGACAGATTGGTATCAGAGCCACTAGCTATAGAGAACCAGGTTTGCATTAGAAGTAGACCTAAACTATAGCTGAATACACGACACTAGACGTAGTTTGGCACCGAACTGTTATATCTTGTTATGCGATGTACCACAACTGTGTTATGTAGATTATGACTTAATAATAAGAAATGAAAACAACTCGTAACTAACTACACAACCTAACAGGCAATGTCATCATCATCATCGTCATCATCATCCGACAAACTTACGCCACCAAGAGTGCCAGGAAAGGCACCTATGGTAGAACCCTTACCATCTTATGGCGTGGAGACACGCTCAGCTGCGAGGAAAAGGCTCGCTCTGGGAGAGGAGTCGTCATCACGCCCAATCATCGCTGTGCCGGTCAACCCGGTTAACTCTGTAGAAGTAGGAAATGACCTACTTAGAAACATGATACAGAAACAACAAGAACAGTTAGAAAGAATGCAGGAAACCATCCTAGCACAGGGATGGATGATCCGACAACTGACAGGTAAAACCGACTCGCTCGAGGAAGAGCAACATACGAGTAAGATAGCTCGTAACACATTAGCCAGAGATCTGCGTGCTGAGCAGATAAGAGCCGACTGGCTCGAAGACAGAGTCCTGGAAAATAGTTGGAACATTCAGGAGCTAGAGCAAAACCAAGCACCTGCACCAGCACCGGCCCCTCCAGTGCCGGTAGAGGAGGATCCGGAAGAGGATCCAGAGGAGGACCCTGAAGAGGATCCAGAGGAGGACCCAGAGGAGGATCCAGAGGAGGATCCGGAGGAGGACCCAGCTGTAGAAGCTGGAAATGCCGCGCAGGATGACGGCAACGATAGTGATCTTGGGGATGGAGACGTAGACGACTGACACGTCTCGCTTATTTTATTTACTTTCCTTCAGTCTATTTATTTTCCCACTTGTGTTTAAACTTGAGACTTTATAGTGAATTCATATGTTTGCTTGGCACTTTGTAAGACGTTGAAATTTCATTTAAACAAGTATTTCTTTTGACTATTTAATATATTTGAGTTGACATAACTTGATAATTATTTAAGTACGAAGTAGGATAACTATATTGGATATATAGACTTATCGGGGTGTGTTTATGTTGTTTTTCGAAGATCTAAATGGCAACTGGACGACGTGGAAACCTTAACATGACGCCCGAAGAACTAGCTGCCATGATTCAAGAGCACGTGAACGCAGCTCTAGCGGGTGTTCAGAACCAACCGGCAGGTAACCATTATTAAATTTTCATGTGAAAATCTAATAGTTGGGCTAGTAGAATTCCTCGCTGACTACCTGTCCTCTGTCAGCAGGAGGGGGTTTTAACCCCTACAAGATGTTCCTCGACGCGAAACCAAGCAAATACTCAGGGGCAGAAGGACCCATTGGACTGGTCCGCTGGATCGAAAAATCTGAATCAGTATTTGAAATGTGCAACTGTCTAGAGGCCAACAAGGTCAAGTATGCAGCCTCAACACTGGAATATGGGGCACTAACTTGGTGGAATGCACAAGTCCAAACGCGTGGACTTATTGCTGCAAATGCTATGGCCTGGGCCGAGTTTAAGGCCCTAATCAAAGAAGAGTACTGTCCGCGAGACAGAGTGCAACAGTTGGAGCAAACTTTATGGAACCACAAGATGGTGGGATCTGAAATAGAGGCATACACAGCAAAACATCATGACTTGGTATTTCTATGTCCCGATCTGGCCAACACTATGGAGAAACGACTCGAGTTCTACCTTGGGGGTCTGGTTCCGGAGATTCAGGGTATGGTAATGGCTAGTAACCCTGTAACTGAGCATCAAGCAATCCGATTGGCGCACAAACTCACCGATAAGGCGGTGGAACAAAAGAAGTTGCCAGCTCGGGGTACAACTGAAGTCGCCCCTGATAATAAAAGAAAGTTTGAAGACTCAACTCTTCGACAGTCCTCGTCATCCCAGCCACAACAGGGGAACCAGAAACGGTTCAATCATTACAACAGCCACCGGGGTCACCAAAATCAGCCCAACAACAACAACAACCAGAACGCAAGCGGCTATGTAGGTCGAAAGCCGCAGTGCAATCGCTGTAATCTTCATCATCACGGCCCTTGTGCCGGGAATCGCTGCCAACGATGTGGCAAGGTGGGACATGCGGCAAAGGATTGTCGTGGGGAAATCATGTCCCGACAGAACCAAAATCAACCCCAAGGCCCACAACAAGGTGTTAACCGGGGATGCTATCAGTGTGGTAGCACTGCCCACTTCAAAAGAGACTGCCCACAGCTGCGTAACAACAACAACAATGGTGGGAACAACCACAACCACAATAACCACAACAACAACAATAACAACAACAATAATGGGAATGGTGGCACAGGAGGTGCCAAAGGTCGCACATTTACATTAGGTCGCGGCGAGGCCAGAAACGACTCGAACGTGGTCACCGGTAAGTTTCCCCTTAATGAACATTTTGCTACTGTGCTTTTTGATACGGGTGCGGATAGGAGCTTTATATCTGAGTCTTTTAGGAAGAACCTAAATCTCACGCCTAAACCCTTAGAGACCCCTTATGTCATAGAACTAGCAGATGGTAAATCCGTAGATGTGACCCATATAGTATCCGGCTGTCAACTCAAACTCGCGGGTCACACCTTTACCATTGATCTGATGACAACTACCCTGGGTAGTTTTGACGTGGTAGTCGGAATGGACTGGCTATCCGACGTCCGAGCTGAAGTTCTCTACTTCGAAAAATCTATCCGAATTCCGCTCTCTAACGACGAAATCTTGACGGTGCAAGGCGAAAAGGCAAGCACCGTCACAAACATCATCTCTTACATGCAAGCGCAGAAGTATCTTCGGAGGAAGAACTCCTTCGCTTTACTCGCACTGGTTACCGAACAGCCTATGGACGAGAAACGTATAGAAGATATCCATGTCGTCCGTGATTTTTCTGATGTATTCCCAG
Organism: Scalesia atractyloides; assembly: GCA_947069175.1. NCBI lineage: Eukaryota > Viridiplantae > Streptophyta > Magnoliopsida > Asterales > Asteraceae > Scalesia > Scalesia atractyloides. The sequence continues at coordinate 48,632,039 of CAMTDV010000004.1, read as the reverse complement.
AGGAATTACCTGGTCTTCCACCCCATCGACAATTGGAGTTTGAAATTGAATTGGCGAACCATGCAACTCCTATCGCCAAGGCTCCATACCGCCTAGCTCCAGCCGAGCTGCAGGTGCTGTCTACCCAACTTCAGGAGCTATTAGAAAAAGGATTTATCCGACCAAGCGTTTCGCCATGGGAAGCTCCGGTCCTTTTTGTCAAGAAGAAGGACGGGACTTTCCGCATGTGCATCGACTACAGGGAACTCAACAAGGTTACTGTCAAGAACCGATACCCGTTACCTCGCATCGACGATCTCTTCGACCAACTTCAAGGGTCAAGTTACTACTCCAAGATTGATTTACGGTCTGGTTACCATCAGCTACGCGTCAGGGAGGAGGATATCGCTAAGACGGCATTTCGTACTCGGTATGGCCATTATGAGTTCTTGGTCATGCCCTTCGGTCTCACCAACGCACCCGCGGTGTTCATGGACCTCATGAACTGCGTGTGTAAACCATACCTCGACAAGTTTGTCATTGTGTTCATCGATGACATACTCATCTACTCCAAAAGTGAAAAAGAACATGCTGAACATCTACGATTACTGCTAGGATTACTTCAACAGGAAAAGCTATATGCCAAGCTTACGAAGTGTGATTTCTGGATTCGGGAAGTTCACTTTCTCGGGCATATCGTGAATGAAAAGGGTATCCACGTAGACCCTGCCAAGATTGAAGCCATCAAAAACTGGGAAGCACCCAGGACACCGACGGAGATCCGCCAATTTTTGGGTTTGGCTGGTTACTACAGACGCTTCATCGAGGGATTTTCAAAGATCGCACAACCGCTTACTACCCTCACCCAGAAAGGCATCAAGTATGCTTGGGGTGACAAGCAGGAAGCGACATTTCAATTGCTGAAACAGAAACTTTGCAGTGCACCCATTCTGTCCTTGCCGGAAGGGACAGATGACTTTGTAGTATATTGTGATGCTTCCATTCAGGGGTTGGGATGCGTACTCATGCAACGCGATAAGGTCATCGCGTATGCGTCACGACAACTGAAGGTTCACGAGAAAAACTACACAACGCATGACCTGGAATTGGGAGCAGTAGTGTTTGCACTTAAGATTTGGAGACACTACCTCTATGGAACGAAGTGCACAATCTTTACAGACCACAAGAGCCTCCAACACATCTTTGATCAGAAGGAGTTGAACATGCGACAGCGTCGCTGGGTCGAACTCTTGAACGATTATGAGTGTGCCATTCGGTATCACCCGGGTAATGCTAACATGGTAGCTGATGCCCTCAGTAGGAAGGAACACTTAAAACCTCGCCGTGTACGAGCATTACAACTCACTATTCATTCAGGGCTACCCGAACAAATACGCGACGCCCAGTTAGAAGCAGTTAAGGAGGAAAACATCAAGGCCGAAGCGGTAGGAAAAATGGAACGTGATTGGGAAGTAAAACCCAATGGAGCCCGGTATTTCATGAATCGCATATGGGTACCTCTCTACGGAAACCTCAGAGAGCTAGTCATGGATGAAGCTCACAAATCCCGATACTCTGTCCATCCGGGTTCGGATAAGATGTATCAAGACCTTAAAGCTGCGTATTGGTGGCCCAACATGAAAGCCGATATAGCCACCTACGTGAGTAAGTGTTTGACTTGTGCAAAAGTCAAGGTAGAGTATCAAAAGCCATCGGGGCTACTCCAACAACCTGAGATCCCAATGTGGAAATGGGATCAGATCTCAATGGACTTCATCACTAAACTCCCGCGAACTTTGGGTGGTTGCGATACCATCTGGGTAATTTTGGATCGTTTAACTAAGTCCGCACACTTCCTAGCTATTAAAGAAACAGATAAGATGGAGAAGTTGACTCGCATCTACATTAAGGAAGTAGTTTCTCGGCACGGAGTGCCAACGTCCATCATCTCAGACAGAGATGCTCGCTTCACGTCCAACTTTTGGCAGTCACTTCAGAAAGCGTTGGGAACACGCTTAGATATGAGCACTGCCTATCACCCTCAGACTGATGGTCAAAGCGAAAGGACCATACAGACCTTGGAAGTATGCTTAGGGCATGCGTAGTAGACTTCGGAAATAGTTGGGAAATTCACCTGCCTTTAGTGGAATTCTCATATAACAACAGTTATCATACGAGTATTTCGGCAGCACCGTTTGAGGCATTATACGGTCGTAAATGTAGATCACCGGTCTGTTGGGCAGAAGTCGGTGACAGTCAACTCACAGGCCCTGAGTTAATACTTGAGGCTACTGAAAAGATTGTACAAATCAGAAACCGCATGGCGGCGGCACGAGATCGACAGAAAAGCTACGCTGATCAACGACGCAAACCGCTCGAATTTCAAGTAGGCGACCGCGTCCTACTGAAGGTGTCACCCTGGAAGGGTGTAATCTGCTTCGGAAAACGAGGCAAACTAAACCCACAGTACGTAGGCCCGTTTGTAATCTTGAAACGTATTGGACCCGTAGCTTATCAAATAAACCTTCCTGCCGAACTCAGTGGAGTTCACAACGTATTTCACGTGTCAAATCTGAAGAAGTGTCTATCAGATGAAACTCTAGTTATTCCATTGGATGAGATTCAAGTGGATGAACAACTACACTTTGTGGAACAGCCTATCGAGATCATGGATCGTGAGATCAAGACTCGAAGGCACAGCAAGATTCGATCGTTAAGGTTCGTTGGGACTCTAAGCGTGGACCGGAGTTCACGTGGGAAAGAGAGGACCAAATGAAAAGCAAATACCCACACCTCTTTGCAACTGAGCAGCAAACTAACGATACCAACAACTAAATTTTCGGGACAAAAATTCTTTCAACATGGGGATGATGTGACAACCTGGAAATTTCTCATACTTTCGCGTACCATTGTTAACAAAATCCTTGTGCATGGCACTTGGGAATCTTTGTGCATGGCACTTGGGAACTTCTTGTAACTTCGCGTACCATCATTAACGAACTAACTCTTTGTGCGTGGCACTCTAAACATGTACGCTGCATGCTAAACCGCGTTTACTCAATTTTCGGGACGAAAATTCTTTCAACATGGGGATAATATGACATCCCGGTTTTTCGGATAACTTAAACGCAATACTTGTCGAATAAATTATATGCTACGTATTAAACGTGTACGAGTTAGTGAATACGTGATGTGCGATTATGTGATTGTTTTAGTTATAAAATAATTATGGTAAATATGTACACGAACTGAACCGAACCGCGACACGAACCAACCTCGATTCCTTGTGACTCTAGGAGTGAACCGAGTTTTAAACCCAAACCAACCAACCCAAACCACTCTCGGCCGAGAACAAGCCCAAACCGCAAACCCATTTCCCTTTTTCTTGATCCTTTTTGCGCTATATATACAAACACACATGCATGTTGCTTCACAAAAACAAAAACACAAGAAACCCTAGTGAGAAAGAAAGCCGACGGCAGCCCTTGTTCATTCTCTTCGACCGCAAACAGCCTTACTCTCGCGAGCAGCCTCCCCTTTCAGTCCCTTTCAGTCTCGGTCGCGACAGCAGAATTGCTCATCTCATTCTTTCGGTCGTGATCTTGCTTGAACAGCCGAATCCATTCTCATCCAAGTCTTGACTCGTTATTCACCATTATTAAAGGTTAGGATTTATAATCGTTTGCAAGATCATGTTCGGATTATATGTGTTTAAATGTAATGATTATGTTGTTAATCGGCTGATTGATCATTGTTAGCATGTATGATTGTTTTCGGAACTCATAGTTTGCGAGTGTGTTTTGTTTATAAAGACTAGAGATATTGATTAGGGTTTGCATGGATGTAATATATGTATTGATCTATGATTAGAAAAATCGGTTCTTGATTGCCTAGGTTCATTATATTGACGGCTTATGCGAATTAGTGGTAACAAAATGCTGAAACAGGTTGCTGAGTGATAGTTACAGCCGACTTCAACTGGCTGTAACTCGGTCATTAGTTGTCGAAAAATGGACTTTCTGAAGTCTAAAACGCAGAGATTTGAATGACGAATCTAATGGCGCTGGATTCATATTTTTCTGAAGTCGTTTGATATTTTTAAGTGGCCAAATAAGTTCAGTAACTAAAGCTGTGAAAATCCTGAAATTTCGTTAGTAGTTTATCGAGTTGGATTTTATAATCAGTAGGGAGTCGAATCATGAAATTTGTACAGCAAGTAGGTATGGAAATTTCCGGGCAACTCCAACTGGAATTTGTTAATTGAACAATCAGTGATTTTTAAATAAATTCTTCCGTGGACTGCAGTCAGAAAGCAACGAATCTGACTGCAGCCTAGTATATTAATATTTATGGTTAATTGGTAAAGAATTATGACTTGAAAAATTTATATAAATTTCTAAAATATAGTTGTCACCTTCTGTAAAATATTGGAATTTTTGGAATGTTGGAACTATTTTATAAAAATCCTAGAAAACAGCTGAATTATGAGTATGTAAGCTGAGATTTGATAACTTGTGATTGTGTGCACCAAAGTGTTGCATGGATTGGATTATGTTCATGATAAATTGTTTTGATTACTATGTTCACATGAGGATACTTGCATGCATGTTTGAGTGTTAGGTATTTTGTTGTGTGTATCACTTTGTGCGTAAATTACGTGTAGAATTTGTATTGGTGTGTTCACACACTGACTTGAAATCAATTGGTTTGTTAGGACGCAATTAGCGGTCCCATCCCTTACAACTTCTTTGCTAAACTAACCGAGCAAATAAAGGTGAGTTCATGGCCCCTAACTTTATCCGGTTTTTAAATAACAGGGGGAGAAACATGTATACACTCTTCAAACTCAATCTCTTTACGTTATACGAAATTAACGTCACATAACTATTCGGTAACTAAGTTGATGTTAATGTAATGTTATGGTCACTAAGCAGCTATATCACATAAGTCCTCGACAATCTCTCGGATCGTTAGTATTGGGTTTTAATAGCGGGGAAATTATAAGTAGTACTACTGGGCCCGACAAGCCCCATCCGAGCTAGTCGCGCTAGCCGACCGGGTATGGTCAACGGGTGAATAATTTGGCCTAACTTCGCCATGGTCAGTGATAGGCCTGGCAACACGGAGGCACAACAGTCAGCTTCGATCGCGAACACTTACGTGACATGACTTTAGGCTAGCTACCTATATATGTTAACATTGAACTTAATTACGAATCAACTATATTATCCCGGGTTGGGGATAATGGAAACAACAAATTTATTATTCCAGGTTTGGAATAATGGAACCAACATCATTATTATTCCGGGTTGGGAATAATGGAACTAAATCGTTATCCCGGGTTAGGGATAACGGGGGAAACAAACTCATAACCGAACAAACGAATTTATGAAAACCTGTGAACTCACTCATCTTTAATGTTGACACTTGTTTCTTTACATGTTTCTCAGGACGCTAGGAGCACTAGGTGCACTCACTTGCATTGATCAAGACATATTTTATCGAGTCTCATTTACAAACATTGTTTTGGGTTTTTCTTTGGTTTTGGCGTTTATGTTGGCGCCCGTTCCTTTACTTTAATTTATGCTTCCGCTCAACGTTAAAAACTAATGCTTCCGCTAAACATTGGTAACTAACTAAGACAATATAAAATCTATGACAAATGATTTTTGAAAACGTATTATCAAATCATATAGAGTCGTTCGACGTACTAGTGTTTCAGATTCTAGTTTGTTCACACGCCTCGCGGTAAAACTCCGCAAGTGGAAATTGAGGGTGTGACAATTATGACCATAGTATTATAGGTAATAACCCTCTGAGGTTATACCTTAAGGTCATACCGTTTGGTTAGTCAAATGACAAATCGAATATGTATTCCTTATAATGCCGAAAATACCCTTTTTGCACTTAAATTAGTTTTGAACATATAAGAGCATTGTTTTGAAATCTAAAACTGATTATACAACTTATATAAACTAATTTTGGCATATTAGACTTGTCATAGGACATATTTAACCACCCGAACCCATAGTTACGTTTATGACCCGTTAAAGTGGCGTAAACCACTTTAGCAAGCCATAGCGAGTCAAAACTCTTTGATATGCTCCCAATTCAGAATGTTTGATATTATAAACCATAATATACAAGATCCAACTCTTGTTTGATCGAAATACCTCATTCTATCCAATCTCTCATTTTCAAGTTCGACACACTAACATGTAGTTATCAAACACACTAGGAACCACTTCGACACTTGAACTCTTGATCCTTTGAGCTTTGTTATATCATTTGAACAAGATCTATATGCAATTCCTGGCGAGTACTTCGCTCTCCTCTTTTACGTTTATCAGATGTTTTTGGGGTGATTCATATGTGTAATCTATTTTTCACAATGTATGGCAATTATGTGTTTACTAAGTGCATTTTTGTGTAATATTCCTTTTATGCAAGACATCACAATTGGGGACACGAAACAAATCCTTATAGTATCTTTCTATCCTTATGGATTGATTCTTGTAGGATATTTTAAGTCTTAAATCTTTCTATCCTTATAGTAAGATTTCTAAGAAGTACTTTACAAGACAATGGTTATGGTTTATGTGTAGAATTGTTGGTGATTTAGATAACGAAACTAGATTAATATAATAAGAACATGGTGGATACGCCGCTGGTACTTCCTATATATAAGTGTGCTTATTGTATTACCCTTCGTAGCCTTATCAGAATCACCGTTTAGATTATGATTTTGTGATACAATGTGACAAGGCAAGTGACTAAACTAAATCCTTAAAGTATCTATCTATCTTCAGAGTTAGATTCTTGTAGGATGTTTAAAGTACTAATTGGTAGTCCTTTAATGGATTCTGTGTACTTTAATGCGTATTTGACAAGACAATGTGACAAGACAAGTGACTAAACTATATCCCTAACGCATCTATCTATCTTTTTAGTTAGATACCCATGGGATGTTTAAAGTACTAATTGGTAGTCCTTTATTGGATTCTGTGTACTTTAATGCGTATTGGACAAGGCAATGTGACAAGACAAGTGACTAAAGTATATCCCTAACGCATCTATCTATCTTTATTGGTAGATACCCATGGGATGTTTAAAGTACTAATTGGTAGTCCTTTATTGGATTTTGTGTACTTTAATGCGTATTTGACAAGACAATGTGACAAGACAAGTGACTAAACTATATCCCTAACGCATCTATTTATCTTTATAGTTAGATACCCATGGGATGTTTAAAGTACTAATTGGTAGTCCTTTAATGGTACTTTAATACGTATATGATAAGACAATGTGACCAAGACGATGATTATGTGGTTATTGTGATTAGTTGTGATCTAGATAATGAAACGAGTGTAATACTATAAGAACATGGTGGATACGGGCGCTGGTACTTCCTATATATAAGTGTTCTTATTGTATTACTCTTGTAGCGTTATCCAAATCACATTAGGATTTTGTGTTGATTGATTCAAAGTACAATATTCAAATCCTTGTAGAACTCTTTCATATTTTTATATGTTAGATTCTTAGAAGGATAACCAAAATATTATTTTAAATCATTGATGTGATTTCTAATAATACTCATGCAAGTTATGACAAATTTTCAATATTGTTGTTATTAATCCTTGATTGGATTTCTAATAACACACTCACAAGTCTTATGATCAAATTCAAGGCGATTACAATGAACAAAGTACAATTTTCAATGACATAAAAATTCCTTAGTATCAATCATGTTACCATATACAAAACTATTTTGTCACGAGTTTCATAATCAAGTTAATGTATTGCAATACTAAATCTTTTAGCCATTCCTTGGTTTTAAAGAGTCCATTTTCAATAGACGACTCCTGTAGTTGTCGAGGTATTGAAACCCTAAACTTTTGCCATTAACTTGGCTAACAAAACTTTGTACTCGTTTTCACATATGTTTCAGTTTTCGATTATCCAAGTTTGTTGTACATAGGAATGCTTCCGGACTTTACACTTCTTTAATCAAAAGACAACTTCATGTTTTCTTTGTATTGTAAAACGATGTTAATAATAGTGAAACAATTTAGTATCAGTTGTGGCTGAGCAATTTGTAACGTGACTCTTTGATATTTCCGCCGCGTGTTGTTGTTTTACGCGATCGGGGTGTTACAGATTGGTATCAGAACACTGGTTATAGGGAATTAGGTTATTAGAATGCCTTTAACCTAGTCTATAACCTTCCTTGGGGTCCGAACATGAGTAGACTTAGGATCTCCATCCTAATCTTCATCCTTACTCGTGCCACAATTATCTATGAGTTACAAATCATCTATCCTTAGATGATTTATCCTAAATCCTTAGGCTTATTGCCTCAAAGTATTCCTCAAAACATTTTTCTTAACAACATTTTCATTGGAATACTTCTCAAAATGTTTTCACAAACGCTCTCAACAAAATGTTTCTCGACCTATTTATCTCAAACATTATATCGGAAAGGTTTCTCAAAATGTTTTACTCTCAAACATTTTCATCGAAATCTTGGGTTTTAATAATGTGAACTCATGCAATCTAAAAGGGTGAATGCCTGTACCCCGAGTTTTCTGTCTAAGGTTAGAGTGTTCGTACAAATCCAAATTTCGGACCAGTCACTCTTACCTGGGAACTCTTAGGGTGAGTGTTCACTTATAGGCTAAAGCATGTCTTCTCGAAACATTATGGAAACCCATCTATCTTGACCAGTCGAATGATTCCTAAACACTACTAATCGTATCACACTACTCTGACATGTTACCTTCGGTAATATGTTACGACAATATCCAACCCATCCGAAACAAATTTCACTTTTATCTCACGACACTTTATAATACTACCTCGTTTTCAAATACTATTTTTCGCTTTTCAAATTTTCAAAATTTTATTTATTTGGATAAGAGTTTTCAAAATTTATACACGAAGTTTTTTATATATAAAAAAATTCGATTAAAAATATTTTTTTATCTTAAAAATTAATTTTCAAAAGTAAAGAAATTTTAACACAAACCATTAACTTGGTTTGTATTTTCTCATCCAAAAACAAAAGTTTATTTTAAAACAAAATTCGAAACAAAATTCACAACACTATTCTTCTAAGTACAAGAACACGATTTTGAAACGAATACCAAGCTGAGATTTTCAAATCACTATGGTGTTTAGATTTATAACAATTTTCCAAAATCTAACTTATTTTGTTATAGCAACCTCTTCGAGATGCCTCCTCATCGTGACGTCTCGAGGAACGCTGAAATGGCGGCAATGATAGCTCAGCAAATAGCTGTTGTACTCCCTAACCTTGTGGCCTAACTCAATCAAATCTACTACAATAACAACAACAACAACAATGTTCCTACGCCATGTAACTACAAACAATTCAACTTAGCTAAACCACTTGAGTTTAATGGGTCTGAAGGAGCAGCTGGGCTCCTACAATGGTTTGAGAGTATAGTAAGCACATTCCGCCATGTTCAGTGTCCTGATGAGCGCAAGGTAGAGTTCACCTCGAGTGTTTTCCAAAAGAGAGCACTCACTTGGTGGAACAGAGTCATGAGAGATAGAGTTGCAGAAGTAGCTTTGGCACAAACGTGGGAAGAATTCAGGAATCTTATGACGAAAGAATAAATGGCAGCAGTATTTAGCCCATGCGTGGCAGCCCGCCTTGTATCCCATTCGATCTTCAGCGCATGTGCCACGTGCAAAATGCACTCTTTATAGCCCTCGGCATGCCCGTCAGTGCGAGCAGCCATCATCAATTATGTCACTCTCTCATCTAATTCTATAGAGTTCAAGATGGAGTTCGCGATCTACAAAATCAACATGTCAATATAAGATATATTCAACAAAGATGAATATATCGAAAGAAAGGAATATTACCTCCACAATCCCATACTCCCGTAACAAGGTAAGCTGGTTCATGAGGGATTCAGTCAGGCTTTCTGTTGTAGCGCGAGCGACCTCCGTGTCATTAAGTTTTTTGTTCACCTTCAGTTAAATGGCGGGTCAACTCGACGTTCTCTGTTCGGTGAAGGTTGATATCTTTTTTCAAAACATCAACCTCGTCTTGCAGTCGCGCCTGGTCAAATAGCATAGAAGTTAGATCATCAATCTCTTTATTCTTAAGAAGGAGAGTCATTTTGGTTGATACCTCATTCTGCTCGCTCCTTTCTCTATGAGAGCGTGCCTCTTCTGCTGCCGCAACTGCATCAGCTTTCTCTTTCTTAAGCTTCTCGATTTCGTTGCGCAGAGATATCTTTTCTTTGTTATCGCGATCGCAAGCCTCCACAAAGCGCTTGCGCTCGTCCGCATGTTGTGTAGCAGAGGCCTCACATTTGCGCTTCCAAGACAGCGTAGACCACTCCTCAGTCTTCTTCTCCTCCTCAAACTTGGCTTTTTCAGCCTCAAAATCGATGATCATCTTTAATGTCTTATCTTTTTCAAGTTTGGCCTTCGCCTTATCAATCTCAACCTCATCCCACTCCTTGTTCATACTACGCCATCCGCGCACAATCCTGTTTATTGTGGAAGAGGCAAGGGCAGACTCTTGCAAATATGACTCATATATAGCTTCATGGTCTTTCTCTTCTTGGCGCTTCACCTCCGCCGGAGGGAAGATGCCCTTATACCATTCCCTGCACGAGTGCCAATCAGTGAAAACATCACCCTGTCTAACCTTCCACACAAGTTGATGGATCGTAGAGGCCCGCCTCTCAGAATAAGAATGATAGTAATAATCCACAGGCGTCTCCTCTGGGCGAATGGGCGACTCCTCATCAGAATCCTCAACAGACATAAAGCCTTTGCTTTGTGTTGAAGGGCCAGCTCCCTTGGATATCAACTTTGAAGGCTCTGGCACATGGGAAGATATGTTTTCTTGCTCCACGGTAGCAGTATCTTTCACCCCAGCATCTGTAGCTGTATCTTTAGCCTGCTCGCCAGCAGGATTCTCAACATCAAATTTTTTAGGCTCTTCTTCCGGAGCCACCTTCTCAATATTTTATGGGACGATGAGGTCAGCATCAAAAACAGGTGCTTCTCGCTCCGCATCTCCCTCCTCAACGTTTTAGGCCTGCGCGATGATGGTATAGCAGATGAGGTGGCCGGCGCAGCCTTCACCATTTTCTCTGCAAAGCGTATTAACAAATACCAAGTATAAGATTTTAGCAACTTTTCTGACATAAATGTGCAACAAACTGAACATACCAGGTGAGAACTTCTTTGCAAAGGCATCCAGATTGCCCTACTTGCCAATGCGCAGGCGCGCAACTTTTGTTGGCACAGGAGGTTTAGTTTCAGCCTCTTTCCTCTTCTTGGAAGTGCGCTTCAACGCCTCTTACGGGCTTGAGGGTATTTCCAAGGGATCATCTGGGTTTGAAGCTGGAAAAGAGGAGGTGTCAATGGGTTCTGGCTTTGGTTTCCTCAAACCTACAGGCGCAAGACCCTCCAGTGAGTCCGACACCACCACATAATCACACCAAGAGTCAGATACGAGACGCGTACCTTTCTTACCCTCAGCTTTCGCAGCAGCTGATGGCTTGGTTTTTTGATCTGGTTTGGAAGGGGGAGGTGCAGCAGCTGCAGCAGCAGTTGATTTCTTCTTCTTCTTCGAGTCAGGGCATACGCCCAAGTTAAGCAAATCACCTACATAATCAATCATATTGAACAAAGGTTGCGCCGTTAGTTATATTGCAATATTACTTAGAAAATATGTTCAAGATTAATATTGTAATATCAACTTAGGCCTTGTAAGACTTTAATTACCAGTCTCAGAAGATGGTTGCGCCTCCAGATCCTCCTTCTTGGGCAACTCAAAGTTCCCCAAGATTTGTGAGAACCAAATATCCTCACCCTCAGCAATAGGCACGACGGCCATTTTCCCTTTCTCTCTCTTGAAAGAGACCAAGTAAAGCGGCGTAGCTACATAACAAACATGTTTGCATCAATACACTAGTTCCGTCTTCAGTATACTCCGGTTTTTCCCAGCTTTCTTTCTTCCAAAAAATACTCATCCCAGCAGCGATGAGGGCCCTCTCTAGCAAAACAATGTTGGGCACATCTTTAACACCCTGGTACCACACCTCGTCGGCAGGTATGGGGAGGGTCTCCAGCTCGATATCATCACCGGCTCGGAAAGTCATCTTCATCGGGATTACTGCCGCCTTTATGAAGAAGAACTTCTGTTTCCAGTCGTGGTACGATTTAGGTGGCACAACAGCAATCGTTTTGCTTGCACACATTGTTGGAACGAGTAGAAACCCAGCGAGCAGTGCAACTGATAGAAGACTATAAACTTCTCAACCATTAATATGATTTGCATCAACCGGCAAACAAACACAAAATGCCGGATCCTAACCATTCCCATCAGGCTCAACTGAGAAATATGGAACTTATAAAAACCAAGAATTTCCAGTATAAAATGGGTCACCGGAAGCCTGAAGTTTCCTTCGGCAAAATAGTCATAGAATAACGTGATATAGCCGGCCGGAGCATCAGCTGCCGTGGCATTCGCCACCGGAAAAAACGCTTTCCAGGACGGAGCAAAAAGGAAGTTGGTAGCAAGATTATCAAAATCTTTCTTCGACCACTTTAACGGTGGCAAACTTGACGTCGATGGCATCTCTGCAGAACTTGCACCGGTGGCCATAACTCAAACTTCGAAGAATACTCATAAAACTTAGGTCGCCGGAATATATGAACACAAGTTTTTCTCTCAAGATTTAATCTGGTGAGGAAGCAAATGGATCGTTGATCCCTTTATATACTAATCGCAATTAATGCACGATTTGACTGCAGCGACTTTTGCGACAGTCACGTATCCCCAAGTAACTGCAAGGGCGAGTGGGGAACATTAACCGCCCCACGGGCGCGAGTGTCTCCGAAATAACATTAAATGTCGTAAGGCATGTACTGTTGACTGCCTGTCAACAGTACCACAACGTCTCAAGAACATGCATCTTCACCAACTACATCATCCGGATAAGTGACACGTGTCTAAGTATATTTGAAATTCAAATACTTTTTCAAAATTCACTTACAACACGTCACCAAGATGCAGAAAACATCAAAAGGCTAGTACTCACCTGGCGTAACACATTTATCTTAAGTCCAGTGCTCCACCTACTTTTTATTCTTACATAGGAGCAACACTAGACTGGGGGGGACTTGAAGGGGTATGGTCCCAAAAACCCTGCGCCAATCAAGGAAACCATACCCGTTAATAACTTCTAAGGAAACTTCGCGCAGACTTCTTTGCCAAAATGAGATTTATTAGAACTCTGCACCAAATATCCAAGAGAGGAAAGGATCATATAACTACCTTGCGCGGGCTCGTGCAAGGTTCAAAGTTAAAAGCCCAAACATTCTCTTTGGATAAATGCTTCATTTAACTACCTTGCGCGGGCTCGCGCAAGGTTCAAAGTTAACCGTGAATAATCTCATTTGATAATGCTTCATGCATAAACCTTGCGCAGATATTTATATCAAAGCAAGTATCCACCAAACGTTGTGCTAAGCAGCAAGGAGAAGAAAGAAGATCAGTTAACTAACTTGCGCTTCTCGCGCAAGGAAACAGTTAACCCTGAGAAACTTTCCCTTAGCAAAATCCATGACTTGGTGCAGAAGCAAAGGGAATCTTTTCTGTTATAACAGAATGTACACATGGTGAACAACAGATGGGTAACAGCTGTGAAACCTTCTAGAAGCCATTAACACCCAATCGTGCAAGCATCTTTTCGGTTATAACCAATTGCCACATGGCAGCATATGGACGGCTAAGGAAGATCACAGTGATGGCATGCTCACATTTATAAAATGTAGTGATCTCATGTTGACATGTGGCACCTCCCTAACCACTGATGAGCTCACGATCTGTGTGCACTAACGGATTGCCAACAAACATTAACGGAATAGCAGAAGATTCCGTTAAAGTTAACAATCTCTCCTTTTGGCGCCAAACACCGGCTATAAATAAGTGACTTAGAGTTCAAGGAAAGGTATTCACTCTCAACTACTCTCTCTCTTACAATACTTTACTTCCGACTACCTGTACTTATTCTCACGACGGAGGATGGTCACGGAGAGAACCCCCTTCTCCCCGTGGCGAGCTAATGGTGTTCTGTTTTGTAGGATCAGCCGGAGTACTGTTTTATTCATCATTCATCGTGAAACCAAACAAAGGGTTAACCCTTTTATGTAGAACCCATTCCATAGATCTACTTAGATTCCGGTCTAGTTGATCTAGGGTTTCTTCAGCCAACATCTGAAGTTTCGGGTCTTTATGTTGATGAGTCATCTGGGATATCAGGGTTGTCCTTCTGTTGCATCCAGATATATGCAGACCTAGGAACAGTCTGGGTATCCTAAAAGAGCCATAAAAAGAGGGTCAAAACCTTAAAAGGAAGAAAATCTCACATCGAGAGAATTCCGTATGCTTTTAAAGCAAAATTCGTACCTATAAGGTATTTGCCTAACCCTTGTCAGATATTATTGGTCACTCTGTTGTATAAAAGTACTGACCTGTTCACCCATAGTCTAACGTTGTAAAAGATAAAGGATGATCTCAGTATACTCACCTACTATGATGAAACGTTGTGCTCACCTTGATCGCGGGGGTATGTCATGGTATGGGATACACGGGTACTATAGTATAATATTTCCTTAAGCATATCACAAAGTTGGAAAATGAAAATTGAGCGTTAAAGTTTAAGTGGACAAACATATCGGCAACCGCTTAGACTAGTTTCAATAAGTTCGCGCTGAAAAGTGTTCCTTGGTCCGCCTGAGAACGATTTTGATCCCATAGCAGTTGTATATATTGTAACTACTGAGTTAGTTTCTTTGTTTATTTGCATTTCTATTTATATTCTTATGTTTATTTAAAAAATTAAAAAAATAGAAAACAAAAAAAAATCCAAAACTAGGGTGTTTTGTTTTTTTCAAATTAAAAATTTTAACCGTTTATGAAGATTTGACTAATCATCAAATGAAGGTCCGTGATCAGGCGGTTCTAGACGGAAGCTAGTGCATAAACGTATATAGCACTTTCGGTAGAATGTTATTAAGAATGGAGTAGAAACAGAATGCAGCAGAAGTCTTCATTCATACCGAAAGAGTATACATCTTTAAGTCTAGCTGCCGGAGTTCCTGGAGAGAATCCGGCAGCATCTCCCCGTAGGGATGCCAAAAACTTAAATGACAAATGAACAACACACCTATATATAGGGTAACAAGTTTGCTCGGAGTGTGCATGGACAAGTTCGGGCGAACTTGACCATGACATGTCAAGTCCGGGGAACTTGACCTTCACAGGTCAAGTTCGGTCAAACTTGTTCGCAATTACACTATTCGCTCTGTATTTTGGTCGTGTGATCAATTCTAGCCTATACAATATTTAACACACGCTCAATCTAGCCTATTCAACAAGTGAAGAACACAAAATGCATAAACAGATTCCCCCTTGTTCGTTACTGTCGAAGTTTGATCTTGATATTCAAATCTCTAAGCCATGTTTTGAATATTCTGCAACTTCAATCAAGGTGTCTGTCAATGTCGTCGAGATGCGTCAATAAACCCCCTTAAATGATGACCCGGTCTCGCATTATCAACTTTCAATTCCGCTGAAATCTCCAGTTCAGAACTTTTGTTGCACGGTTTCGATCTCCTCTGATTTGTTCGATCAATCAAATTTTCTTGAATATTCATCAACTCGAAGCTAATCAATGCAACAGCTTCTCCGTTTCGACGATAACCGCATCCGAGTTCAGTTTTTGAATAAGTGTTGAGCATCTAGAGTTTATTCCGCACACTCCTAAAATATCAAAAACTCAACCGGAAATTGATAGAAACTTAAAATCAACGAATAACCTCGAAAATATGATACCCCAATTTCCATAATCGCAGTTAAGCACCCTTCAGAAAGATTTGATCAGCAAATCGGTAATTTGCTCAATTAGCAAATCTTCATCGGAAAACAGATAATCTGGTAATGCATCAAATCTGAGAAACATATGTCCGTGGCCAAAATCACATTCTTTTTCTTCAGTCACAATGTCAGATATATAGCTATCTTCGGTAGACCAGCGCCACTTAGTCAACAAACATCGTCATCCAATGGCGGTTAGTCCAAAGAGAAGAATGATTCATCTGCTTGAAGACTAAAAATAATGGCCAACAAAAGCTTTCATCTGTTATATCTTGAATAACTTCAGATCTCCTTGGAAATTTTGAAACCATCCGTCTACGGAGCTAGTCATTAATTCCTAAGATCATCACCAAACGTTTTGAACGTCCTAAGTTCCTCACTAGTACTAACGACTGCTAATCCATCTAACTGTTCCTTCACCGGAGATCAGGACTCTAACCCTTAAGCATCACTCTGTGTCATGATCTGAAAAAATCTGAACTTCATGTGATCACCCGATAAATCTTGATCGTTTGAATTTCCTGATAATCTGCAATCGGTAACCACCCGGATACTGTTGCAGTAGTAACGAATTTCCACAATGCCGGAATCTTCATATATCGTAAAATTTTTATTCCGCCTCATTTTGCAATTTCTGACCATACTGAAATTTTCACTGAAATTCCCCCTCAAATCCGAATTTTCAGTAATCAACAAATGCGGATTTAACGTTTAGGCCTATTACTAGCCACGACACCAAATGATCAACATTCTGCGGTATCAATGACTCTCGCATTATCTTCAAAATTTTGTGACCGTATCACCAAATCTGTACTCTGAAGCTCTAGGCGGTGTCCCCGAACATCCCAGTTCGGTCATCGAAAACCCGAACAATTTCTATCGCCAATTTTTTTCTGGACACTCATCCCATCAATACGATCACCAATTTTTTAAGCTCTCTGGACAAGTTCGGACAAACTTGTCCACTATGATACAAGTTCAGGCGAACTTGATCTCCAAGATACAAGTTCAGGCGAACTTGGTTGGCCAACACCAAGTTCGGGCGAACTTGAAGCAGCCCATTTTTACATTTTTCGATCCAGAATCCTTATTTCTTCGAATTTCGAGATGATTCCACCATAGATCTGGTCGAAAATGGTTTTCTAAAAATCCTATCCGTTCAATTTTACTTTTTGTCCATGGATTGTATGTTTATTTCATGATTTACATCTAAAAATCCTCCTAATGTCCATAAATGTCCAAATTCATGAGCGTAGGTGATAACCATAATTGATGGTCCGTGATCAGGCGGTTCTAGACGGAAGTTAGTGCATAAACGTATATAGCAACTTCGGTAGAATGTTATTAAGAATGGAGTAGAAACAAAATGCAACGGAAGTCTGCATTCATACCGAAAAAGTATACATCTTTAAGTCCAACTGCCGGAGTTCCTGGAGAGAATCCGGCAGCACCTCCCTGTAGGGATACCAAAAACTTAAATAACAAATGAACAACACACCTATATATAGGGTAAGAAGTTCGCCCGGAGTGTGCATGGACAAGTTCGGGCTTCGGGCGAACTTGACCATGACATGTCAAGTTCGGGCGAGCTTGTTCCCAATTACACTATTCGCTCCGTATTTTGGTTGTGTGTTCAATTCTAACCTATACAATATTCAACACACACTCAATCTAGCCTATTCGACAAGTAACGAACACAAAATGCATCAACATCAAAGGATAAAGAAATTTGAATTTTCCTCCGAGTACAAGTACTTGGATGTACCTAGTGTTCACGTGGTACTTTCCTCTGCTGCAAAGAAATGTTTTCTTATGAATTTTTGAGAAATTTTGTAGAACTTGATTTCAATCAAGAACAGGGGTTGATGAAGATTGAGATGCTGTTAGTAGCTGAAAAAGCTTAAAGCATCACAATGCCAGATGTACCTAAGTCAGAAGAACCAGATACGAGTCATCGTCTGACAATGATAGTACATTTGAAGTACCTGTGAACCTGCTTGAAAGACAAAAGAACGACGAAGAAAAGAGCTGCCGAGAATCCTCCTCTCGCATTCTTTTTGATAAAGACATTTCAAGCAGAAAGCTGATCGAGATCCTCATATGAAGCTAACCACAAGAGCTGAAGAAGAAAAAGGCCCAGTGCTGAGAGTTCATTGAAGTGTGAGGTCCTAAAAGTGTGAGACTGACTTTCCAACACTCAAAGCAAAGGGACAACCATAGACTCCATTGAAGACGTTGCTGAATTCAGCTATGAAGACAATTTGATGCATCAGTCTAGGGGGAGACTGTTAGGTCCTAAAAGTGTGAGACTAACGCATCAAATTAATGCAACGTGTTATGGTTGCGAACTGGGATTATCTGGGTTCGTTTGTATCAGTATTGGACCTTTATAGGTCATTTGGGCATGCGATAGGCCATGTGGGCCAGGCAAACCAAAGGGAAGCCCATGAGGGGCATGGGCAAACCCTAGGTATAAATAGAACATTATGTCATAATTAGGGAAACAAGCCAAACAAGCTTTGCAAACCTTAGAGGAGCCTCCACCATCTTAGAGAGAGAAATCGAGAAAGAGAACTTGTATCAGACGGTTTGTCTAACTCGTTAGTAATACTATCGTATGCAAGTTTGAAAGTGATTCACGTGTTATTATCATTCATCTCTTTCTTATTTTCCGGTTTTCTTGATCATCACCAAGTTTGGATTCCGCCCATCCATGGTGATCGTTTGATATCGTTGTTAGATACGGATTTCCGGGACTTTCACTATGATAAGGATAATCGCCATTAGTTTGCAGATGAAATAGTATAATGGATGGCCACTTTAAAATGCCCAAAATACGGTAAGCCTTCGACGATGAAGCTGATTAGGATAGTAAACAGCATTGATGTGACAATGTCATTCGAAACATTGAGGCATGTGGCAAGATTTGATAGTAAAGCTGCGAGTTAGTGCCAGTTTCCGGGTTTGGGTGACCTTTATTTCCACCCCGAAAAACACCTGATGTGGGATACAATGGTGGAAGCTCTGTTCTTGCCAGGAAAGGGTCATGGGAAGCTATTTAGAAAGAATTTGAGGATGGAAGCAAAGTTGATGTTGGTAATCTGTCAACATAATGTGATTCCTCGTAGGGGTGATAAGGTGGAAGTTCGGTACCCTGAGTTGCCTATTTTATACACCTTAATGCAAGGAAAACCTCTCATCCTATTTCGATATTTGTGTTAGTGCATAATGTCTATGTCTTAGTCTTGGATCGATTCTGTATAGTTTTGAGCTAGCTTATGTCAAATTAGAGGGTTATTTATGTAAATAGGTTACAAGTTCGCTTGAAATCATGTTGTAAGATAAAGTTCGGCCGAACTTGATCAAGTCAAGTTCGCCCAAACTTGATCATCCCCCAACGAACATGCAACACTATATGTAGGTGCCTTGGTGATTTCATTTGCAACTTCTGCAATTTTGGCACACAGACGGCGAAGCTCTGCCGGATCTGGAACTGAATGTATTGAACATTATTGATCAATGAAACAACATTTAAATAGTAAATCATGTCTATTTGGTAATCATGTCATATTGTTTCCGCCATTATGGACATTAGATGCAATTTAGGTTCCCATGCTTACGTGGAGACGATCTAACAAGTGGTATCAGAGCCACGGTACCTAAATTGGTGCAATCATAGCAAGATCTACTCTTATTCTACCTCTTTCTACCATTTTTTTCTTCATTTTTCAAAGAAAACAATGAATTCACGGATAAAAGTTGCTGATTTTTTAATATGTCATGTAAAATACACTTGTGATAAACCCCTGAGAGTTTGGACATCAAATTCAAACGAATTGATATCAAAAAGTTCAAAAAACCATGTTTCACAAACTCATTCGGGTCGAACTTGACATCAAGTTCGCTCGAACTTGATTAAAATAAATTTTAATCAAGTCCGCCCGAACTTGATCGATTTTCAAGAGAATCTGAAGAAGTCCGCTCGAACTTGTACAATTTTCAACTAAAACTTACATCAAGTTCGCCCGAACTTGATTAGCCCGAACTTGATTAAGTTTGTTGAATATTTCTTACAAGTTCGCCCGAACTTGATAATTCTTTTGAAATTCAATCATAAGTTCGCCCGAACTTAATCAGGGAGAAAATATTCAAATCACAACCACAAGTTCGCCCGAACTTGTGTAAAAATCAATCTGATTTCTCACCAACTGCAAGTTCTCCCGAACTTGTAAGTGTACTGATTATTTTTCGAAGTTTGTGAACATGTGTTTTTCAGTAAAATTCATCGGTTTTTCAAGATGGAAGATCTTCACACAGCATTCATGACTGCAACAACGTCAAACGCTCAGATGGTAAATCAAGTGAACATCAACAACAAGATGGGCACGTCCTGTAAACCTCAAAA
The DNA here is from genome assembly GCA_947069175.1 of Scalesia atractyloides. NCBI lineage: Eukaryota > Viridiplantae > Streptophyta > Magnoliopsida > Asterales > Asteraceae > Scalesia > Scalesia atractyloides. The sequence continues at coordinate 48,611,718 of CAMTDV010000004.1, read as the reverse complement.
ACTCATGTGTATGGACGAATATGAGGAATGGAAAGAGAAGTTTATGAATTAGGTCCAAGTTACATATTTCCACAGCTAGGTGGTAATAGAGACTGGTTATACATGGCCCAGAGATGAGAATGATAATGTTATCGACATTAGCATGTTCTCAACTTCACAGAAAGATGCTTATGTTGCCGAGAAGAAAATGATAAGCTTGATCCAACAGTCAGTGAAAGAAGATATTTTGGTGCTTCTATTGGAATTCAAAACTGCACAGGAATTATGGAAATCCTTGAAGAACAAATACCAGGGAAGTGCAGAAATGGTCAAAAGCAAGAAAGCACTGATCATGAAAGAATTTGACATCTGAAAGTGATCATGAGGAGACACGAGCTTGAGAAAACAGAAGAAGAATACATTGATTAGCTAGCTGATGCTTTACCTGAGGGTGAATGGACGACTTATCTCATGGTGCTCAAAGAAAGTGCGAGTTGGGAATTCTTCAAATTGTCCACATTCATTGATAAACTAGAGGGGCACGAGATGGAGTTGTTAAAGATAGCAAAATCAAAGAATGCAAACGTGACTCAAGATGTAGGGCTGTACTACAGGTCAGGAGCTCAAGATAATATCACTGGCCTGAAAATCCAAACTGCTTTTAGCGCGAATCTGAATTCTTTGAATCATTCGCTACAGAGTCAAAATCAATCATATCCAAAATATGATCAGAGTCTGCAGAGTTCTTCATTTTCAAGCTCTGGTTCAAATTCTTCATATTAGAATCAAGCAAATCAAAATAACCAATCAAATTCTGATCCAAATGTGTACAAATGCAACATTGCTGTTAATCTAAACAATGTCGTTTCTAAACAAGTTGCCAAACAACACATGGCACTTCTCGCCATAGTGTTAGAATCATATGAAAGCTTGGTGGCCGGGAAAATTGGTAACTCGGAAATGATCGCCGAAGATTATGATCAAGTAGATGAAGAAGAACTTGAACTGACGGACATCAAATGGTCTTTAGCATCAATCATTCGGAGGGTTACTTAGTTTGTTGCTCTAACCGGCAGAGATACCGGAAATTCAACCAAGAAATTGGGGTTCGACAAAACGAAGGTTACTTGTTTTAGATGCCGACAGAAAGGGCACTTCAAAAGAGAATGCAAGAATCCTGAAGCAACTGGTAATCAAAGTTCATTTGGAGGTGGTAGTGAGTATTACAAGAAGTCACTACAACACGAGCCTTTCCCAAAGAAGACTCAAGTCGAAATTCAAGAGAAACCAAACAACAAACAACACTGAAAAGGAAATGGTCGCTTCAAATGAAAATGACGGTTTTGATTGGAACTCTTATATTTCCAAAAAGACCGGTGTTGCTCTTATGGCCGAGATCGTGGAAGACACATCTGGTCAGGATGCAGCCATGGAAAGTGCATTACTAGAAGAATACATGAAGTAAGCTGAAGTAGAGGAAATCTATCACCACACAAAGGTGCAGAGTATCCTTTCACCTAACTTGTCTACTAGTTTTGCAGGTTGTTTTGGTGATACAACAACTATGGAACAAGTTGCTGAGGAGAAACCAGTGATTGAAGAGGTCATTAACACGACCAAAGAAATGAATGAAGAAAACCTCACAGAGATCGCCAACAAGGCAATGATGGCAAATCTTACAAAGGTAGGTCCAGAGGTAAAGGTTGTAGAAAAGGAAGTGGTTAAAGTACAAGTCGTCGAGGTTGAAAAACCATGTACGAAATGTGCTGAACCGTGTGTTCAATGTGCTGAAAAGTCTCATATCATAACCGAACTCAATGTGCATAATAATAATTTCAAATACGGTTATCACACAATGAAGGAGGCATATGATAAAATGAAAGATGATTATGGTAGGCTTGATAGAAATAACATTGAACAAGATGATACTATCAGAATGTTAAAAGCTAATTTAATGGAAAAACAAAAAGCTATTAACGTTTACATTAATAACATTGCTGAAGTAAAACAAGAGCTACAAGACATGAAAATCGAAACTGAAAGGGTTCGACAGCTTCTAAAGAGCTATACCACGAATGCCTATGTCATCGATCACATTCTTCCGACAATTCAATCGGAAGAAAATGTTCAGAAAGCCAAAGGTAAGAAACATGGAGACTATACCAATGTTCCACCACCCCTATGCGAAAAGTATTGTCGCAAAAAGGCTGGGGGATGGAAAAAGCGCTCAACGTTGAACTTTTAACCGAAAAGAAAAATGAGCTGTCTGAGAACATTGATATAACCTACACGAGTGATGATGGCGAAGCAGTGGTTAAGCAAGTTGTTGATAATGTCTTAAGTGAATCTGATGATGACAGCTTCGAAAGCGCCAACTCGAGTTCGAACAATTCTGATTCACAATCCGAAGATGACGATAAATCATTGAAAGATAGCCTAAGTGATGAACCTGACGTTGTCATGTACAAAGTTAAGGATTCTGATAGACTATACTTTGACGATAGCTTTCCGATTCAGAATGTGAAGGAAGATCAACTTGACAAATTCTTCAAACTCGTTGAAGTTTTATCAGAATATTTGGAAATCAATCAAAAGAAGTTGTATTCTAAACCTAAAAGAAACAACTACAAAAGGAATGGTGGTGACTTTCCGGAAAATAGGAGAGCAAGGCTGGGTTTAGATGTTGAAGAAGAACCGAATAAGAAAATGTTTGTAGGACCGATCCTCAATGCTAAGGAACCTAAATTTGATATCTAACGTCCATAATAACGGAAATATTACGTCGTGTTTACCAATAGACAAGAATTAGTCAGTTTAACAACAGTTTTATTGATCAAATGTCAAGAGTACAAACTGACAGAGCTTCGCCTCCAAAATGCCAAAGTTACATATGAGTGAGGCATGCTAGCTATATATATATAGAGATGCAAGTTCGCCAGAGTGGGACATGAGTTCGCCCGAACTTGCCATTGCAAGTTCGGCCGAACTTGCCAATACAAGTAACCTATGGGCGAACTTGTCTCAAACTTACATAAATACTTCATTCAGCTAGTCTATTCAGCTCTATTCTATATAGACTCGATATAAGACTAAGACATAGACATTATGCACCAATAGACTCCCCCTTGGATATCGTCTTCGTCTTGTATCAGTCTTCAAAACCCTGTCTTCATAATAAACGTTAACGCACATGACCGAAGAAGTTCTTAAACGGCTTCTTTCGTCGCTCTTGCTTGGGATCCGGCGTCTGATCTGTAGGAGGCACCTTGTTCATATACTGAAATCTTCTAATATTGCCTTCATTGTTTTCTCATGAATCGCTTCGAGACGCTTCTCCTCTTTTAGAAATTCAAATCTTTCTAATTCGCTCCAGTTTGTTTGCCACATCTTTCCTAAGTTTACTTCATGCGCATAGCAAACATTAACAACTTTCTGAAACTGCATCGCTTGTACCTTTTCACGTTCTTCAAATACGATTTTGCTGTAGAAAAGACATTTGATATCTTCTCTTGAGCAGTTAACCAACCACTCGGATCAAGAATCCTCATTGTTCTCCATAACCCCCCCATGCCCTGAGAACCAAGTATTTCAACCCTTTCCTTTGTAATATACAAATGTTCTTTGAATCGTAGCACAATAACAGCTTCACAAGTAGTTGGATCTATCTGCCACCACTTGAACAATGGATAGAAGTTCTGCTCAATCGGCATCAACGGCATGTTTCTCATTACCCTAGGTCGCTTCATTATCAACGTTATGTCTTTCTCCCCTATTTTCTTGTTAGTCTTGATTCGGCGACCTGGAATGAATGGCTTCCAATATCTAAATCCTTTCACTGCTTCATACTTTATCAATTTCCACAGTAACTGATCAATCACTTTCATGTGGTATGTAACATTAATGGTCTGAACCAGCTCTTCCACGTCCCAATATGGTAAGGTCTTGAAATCAGCAAGATACTTGAATTATTGCACTCCAAATTCTCTTTTGATTGCATATATGTTAAGTTCCTTGAACCAACCCCACCTCAAGATATCTCCTAATGACACATCTTTGTCTCTGGTAAAGAATGCTAGAGGACGTCGAAACTTACGTTCACGCGACATCTCTTTAAACCAAGACTTCTTTGCTTGAGCAATTTCTTCTTTTGTCATAGGCTTTGGGACTTTTCCTTCTCATAAAGATTCTTCAATCTTTTCTTTCAGCATATCTTCGTCAACTTTCTTGTACATCTCCTCGAATGTAGGAAAACTTTCAGAATTAGGACCGACGTACTTTGCAGTTTGATCTGTCTCATCATCAGAAGACCAATCTTCCACAATTACTCTATTATACTCATCAGCTTCAAATCTTCTAACATATTGATAATCATTCTGCTCAAAAGTGTTAACATTCAACACGTCTTCTTCAAAATCAAACTCTAGATCTTCAGTATCAACTTTAACTAACTTTGCCAGATCTTCCTTTGTATAGTTGTGCACATACTCTCCTTCCTCCACATTATGCTCTAACATCAATAATAAAGGCTTAGAAGGTACTGCAACAACCGGATTTACAAATCTTTCAACATTCATCAGATCAATTTCATCAGTTGGCCCTTTCTGCCCTGACTCCTCCTCACTTTTATCATCCATTCTATTTGATTCATCATCCATCAGCGAAGAAAAATCAAATTCACTTGAAGCTTTAGCTTCAGTGATTTTCAGACCAACACCACCCTGATCATCATCATCGTCATCATCAGCAACATTCCAATCTTCGTACTTAGAATCATCTTTCTTTTCCTCATCTGCTTTATCCTCATCTTCAACTTCATCATCATCCTTATTTTCAGAAATTGTAACAGGATCAGAAGGTTTGACAGATTCGTCAACAACCTTTGGAATATCGGATTCAGAAGCTATAACAACAGTCTCTTCAACAGATTTCTCTGCAGCTTCAGAAGACTTAGGAGTTTCACCTTCAAACCCCTTTACCTTTACCACTCGCAGCTAACTCTTTCTCAGATCATTCTTTAGCTTCTTGCTGATCCAGACGATCATATTTTTTGATGAAATCAATCCCTAGAGAGTTAGATAAAACTTTCTGCATCCTAGAAAATCTTTGATCATTTAGAGCTTGGATTGACTTTAGATCTGCGATCTCTGTTTGAAGCTTTTCATTTGCATCCAGCAAACTCTCGATCAAAGCTTTAAAATATTCTTGTTCATTTTCCAACACTTTCACTTTATCGTCCAACATCTCTTTTTCAACATTGCTTTGATTCATTTTCTGAATAAGCTCAGCTTTCTCCTCCTCATTCTTTGCCACTTTTTCTTCTAACACCTTCACACGCTTTTCCAGAAGTTCAACATTCGTATCTGGAAAGAAATCGTTTAGATCTTGCAGACTAATCGGATCATTATGCATATCACCAAATATATTAGGCCCTGAAGATTTTGGTGTTGACTTTGGAGTAGCAGCCTTTGGTGTAGACTTCCTTGGAGTAGAACTTTCAAGATTTGAAGTCGTTGGAACAACCGGTGATTGAATAACAGGAACTTCCAATAAACTAGACACAGGAGGTTCTTGTGTAGCTCCTGGCCTTTCAGCTTCACTTGAAACAACAACAGGAGGTTCTTGTGTAGAAGGTTCTTGTGTGACTTCTTTCTCCTGTGCGCCAGAAGGTTCTTGTGTGACTTCTTTCTCCTGTGCGCCAGAAGGTTCTTGTGTAACTACTGCGCTTTTCAATTTTCCTTTGTATCTTTTACTTACAGCTTTTTGAACTTTCTTTGATTTCCTCTTGCCTTTTGTTTGAGGAGACCCTGTAGTCTTTGTCGAAGAAATAGTTTCAGACTTTACACGTTTAGCTTTTTTCTTTGGCCTTTCCTCGTCATATTCTTTCTCGAGATTTGGGTTAAAGTCAGCATCCATTTCTTTCTCCTTTTCAGCTCTATTTCAGCCTCTGATTTTTCTGGCTCTTTCACTGGAGTTTCTTCAGAATCATCATCGTTATCTGAAGTAGCTGAAATAACATCATCTTGCGTTATTTTCTCAGTCTCTTGGCTTTCGATAACGACTGCTGCACTCGAACCAGCTTCAGTTTGAACATTTTCAGGTTCATCTTCATCGACGAGCATTGTTTCAACTTTCTTTGCAGCTCGTTTCTTCTTTGGCTTTTCCACTTTGGCCTTTAAGAACCATTCGCTTCGACCCTTTGGTTTGAAGTCTTTAAACCATTCTTTTTCAGCACTAAGCTCTTTTTCATCATCGCTTCCATCTTTCCTCCATTTATTATCAGATGGCGCAATGTAATTTGAATCTTTGATAGCTCCGAAAACTGGCTTTGTAACAGGAGCTGAAGCTTGCGTCTGGAATTTTAATAGCTTCTTCAAGTTGTTTCATCAAGATGACTTAGATATAACACATCGTTTGGATCTCGTGCAATATTCATGTATTTTTCATCTATTAGCATCTGCACGAACCTCGGGTACAAACATAGCCTCGAATCCTCCATGTTCTTCGACATGTGTGTAAATACAAGCTTCGAATAGTTGAACGGCTTCTTCAGAATAAGTGTCGTTACCACACAGGCCAAATATCTTGAACATCATCAAGACCCGCCTTTCGGTGACTAAAAGTGTGAATGATCGGATGCATTAGTAGCTTGTAGGGGTTAGGCACTTCCCCTTTCTTTAGCGTTGGCTTATTCACACTCCCCTTGTAACCCATTCGAAAGAAACATTCTCTGACCATCTTCTCATCTAGATAAATCAGATCGTCTTTGTCATCATTGAACTGCAGAATCCGTCGAATATCGTCTTCAGTCACAGTGATCTCCTTTTCTTCGTTTCCAACTTGCACTGATGAAAATAATCGACTTTTGATCATCACTAAGCTTCACATTCGTCCAGAAATGGTACATATGAGATCTATATGAAACTATGCGCTCTGTGATAGCCCGATGAATAGGGCTTTCCATCAAAAATTTCAAAATACTCTCGTATTCCTTCAAAGATGGACATATCGTCTTGTGGAATGTAATACAAGTATTGTGAGATTTAGAAAACTCTATTGCAATCACTCTCGTTGGTTCTTGAGCCTGAAAAACGATGCAAAACAACTAGCACGCTTTACGAGAAAAAGTTTCAATTTTTTTCTAACACTTACATCAAGTTCGGGCGAACTTGATGTGTTATATAACATTATGATATTGCTAAGTTCGCCCGAACATGTATTACAAACATGTTCCTCATTCAAGTGTAAGTTCGGGCGAACTTATACTTTAACAGTTTTCAGATTTCATATCACAAGTTCGGGCGAACTTCCACATATTCTTTCAATAGTCAGTTTTATGAAGTTTGGTCGAACTTGCAATTGGTTCTCTTTATTTAGGTTTAGATAACAATTCCTTTATGCAAAAACAAGGAATTTTATCTCCTAACTCTTGTGATAGTTTTGCAGGTCACTTTGATGGAAGTTCTCAGGAACAAGTTGCTGAGGAGAAGTCTATTGCTGAAGAAGTCATTGATGTTACTCAAGAAGTGAATGCCGAAAACCTCAAGGATATTGCCGACAAAGCTTTAATGGCAAATCTAACCAAGGTAGGACCAGAGGTAAATGAAAGTGTCAAAGTACAAGTTGTAGAGGTTGAGAAACCTTGTACAAAATGTACTGAACCATGTATCAAATGTGCCGAAAAATCAAAGATCATGGCTGAAATCAATGTGCATAATAAACTTTTAAAATATGATTATCGCACAATGAAAGAAGCGTATGACAAAATGAAAGATGATTATGGTAGGCTCGATCGGAACAATGTCGAACAACACGACACTGTGAGGATGTTGAAAGGAACATTAATGGATAAGCAAAAAGCGTTTAATATCTATATCAACACCATTGCTGAAACTAAGCAACAACTCCAGGACGTGAAAATTGAAACAGAGCGTGTTCAACAACTTTTGAGATGTTACACTTGTAACGCATATGTCATTGATCACATCCTTCCGACAATTCCATCAGAAGAGAAACCTAAAAAGAAAATTGGTAAAGAATACAGCAATGTTCCTCCACCCCTATGCGAGAAGTATTGTCGCAAATCCGCCGATGGAATGGATAAGGCACTCAACATTGAGTTGTTATCTGAAAAGAAAACTGAGTTGCCAGAGAACATTGATGTAATCTATACTAAATCTGATAATGACAATGTTGTGGTTAAGAAAGTGGTTGAAAATGTTCTGAATGATTCTGATGAAGGCAGCTTTAAAAGCGCCGACTCGAGTTCAAAGAATTCTGATTCACAGTCCAAAGATGACGATACATCATCGGAGAATGATCTATGTGATGATCCTAATGTTGTAATGTACAAGATTAAGGAATCTGATAGATTATACTTTGATGACAGTTTTCCGATTCAGAACGTGAAGGAAGAATTGTTAGACAAATTCTTTAAACTCGTGGAAGTCACATCAGATGATCTGGAGATTAATGAAAAGAAATTCTATTCCAAACCTAAAAGAAATAACTATCGAAGGAGTGGTGGTGATCATCCGGATAACCAGAGAGCTGGGTTGGGATTAAAGGAATCGGTTGAACCTAAAACGAAAACGTCACCATTTCATGAATACAAGAATAAAAACATGAATTGTATATGGGAAATGATGAGTTCAAGAAACATAAAGAACTTCGAGATAAAGCCAAAATTGCAAGTGGTGCCAAAACAAGTGGTGTAAAACCCACTAAAGGACATCCACATGATTCTCGGACTTGTTTCAAGTGCAACGAAATTGGTCCTATTGCACGCCAATGTCCGAAATCAAAGCCAGCTTATCTTCGAAGGAAAGAAAGTTCAAATGTTGTGAAACCGAAGCATCCAGAGTTTGTAAAACCTATAAAGATTTTCAAAAGAACTGAATCAAAAGTTGAAGTTAAACCTAAAATAGAAAAGAAGTTTGAAAATTCAATTTTCAAAAAAGGTGAAACTTCAAAAGCTAATGAAAAAAAGTTTTACATCAAAAAGGCTAACATCAAATCTCAAGCCTTGATTGCAAAGAAACAGTCAACAACATCCGATGTTATTAAGTCTGAGCCTGTAAAGACTAATAACACAAAAGAATCAAAATCTGAAATTGAAACGAATATTGTCAAATCTACAAGTGGTATCAGAACTAGAACAGCCTGATTTGATAGTATCAAGACAAGAACACACCTTAAAGTCGAGCCTTCATCTCTTTGTCTGTACCGTAGTATTAACCTGAGCTCTCAATGCATCGCATTACCCAGATACAATTATCAATTACGTTATATTCACCTGTAAGATGAAATCTAGGGAATCTTGATACGAGAGTATATTCAAGAAATGGGAACCACAGATAAGTCAAGTTTCATAAATCTTACCTTAACATATCTTAAAACAATTGAGAAACGTGGTAAAGCTTAAGTGGATAAACATATCGACAATCTAGGTAAACGAGTTTAAAGCTTAAAGTCATCTAAAGGTCAACGGTACTGGTGATATGTCTCAATTAACTGATATGATCCTTGAGACACGAATTCACAAAAATATGTCTGTAAATATGTTTGTACATAGTTTACATTGTCCTGTAAATAGTTTATCAGCTTTACAGATTAAAACCAAAATGATTTTCAGTGTGTTTTAGCATAAACTTACAAAAATACAAAAAGATTTTGTTTCTACATTGTTTTCAGCAAACCAATATTGGAGAACGAGTCTTCGAAGTCTGGTAAGATGCTAGAACTGGTGGGAATCTCATTGACAACAGACTTACAAGTGGTATCAGAGCAGGATTGGCCTAATTTGAAGACATTGGACATAGAACATCTCATCTTCTACTCATTTCTTCTATTTTTAACTTTTCTTGGACAATTCACGGACAAAATGGATTGATTTTCAAGTATAATACGTAAAATCCATAATAGTAAAACCCTTGAAAAGATCAGAGCTTAAAACAAACGAATTCATGCCGAAAAGTTGAAAAACCATGTTTGAAAACACATGTTCGCTCGAATTTGACAACAAGTTCGCTCGAACTTGACTGAAAAATTCATATTTTTCATCAAGTTCGCCCGAACTTGATTGGTTTTTCAAGGATTTTAGCCAAGTTCGCTCGAACTTGCCTGATTTTTATCAAATTTAATCAAGTTCGCCCGAACTTGATCAAAAGTTGATTGAAATTCTCTCCAAGTTCGCCCGGACTTGCTGATTCCAATAGATTTTCTCACAAGTTCGCCTGAACTTCTTAAATAGCTGAGTTGTGTGTGACAAGTTCGACCGAACTTGTCCAAGGTTTCTAAATAAAAAATAATATAAAAAAATTAAAAATTAAAAGAAAATGAAAAGAATTTTAAAAACAAAATAAAAATTTTAGAAAATGAAAAATTACAAATGGTAGCAGATTTTCAAAATGAAATAAAAATGTTTAAAAATGATAAAATTATTTTTGAAAAATTAAATATATAAAATCAAATAGCAATAAATTCTCATATTGAGAAAATAGCTCAACTTGAAAAATAAGTTGAGACTGTTATAAATAAAGCTGCTAATTCAGCAAAATTATTGAAAAGATTTGTGACTTCCTCATTAAAGTTAGAGCATATATGTCCAAAACCGATCAATAATAATAAAAAGGAAATTCCAATAAGTGACAATGTCACAAATTATGATGATGTCATAATTGAGGATTGTGATGATAATACCGATGATGAATACGATAAAAATGAAATATTTTTGAAACTAAAAGAAAATTTTCAAGAAACTGTTCTACAATCTGCTGAAAAAGGTGAATGCTCAACGCAAAAAACCTTCTAAGCAGAATGGAGAACAAAAACAACATGAAAAACAAAATTCTATAAATTTTCAAAACAAAAATAAAAGCTCATCGGTACGGTCATCCAATCATTATAAAAACTCACAAAAATTTGAGAATAAGTGGTGTAGGTCGGACCACAGTGCTTCAAAGTCAAATCAATTTTACAGAAGAAGCAGGAAAGATGACTACTAGACGCTAAATCAATGTGCTGATTTGGGTGTTTGGTCTGAATGGAGAGATTGGTACGATAACAGAGTGTGTTACAACTGTGGATTTGGTGGACACATTGCTGTTAAGTGCCTGAAAAAGAGCTTTGATACGAGAAGATGCTATAAATGTCAAATCAAAGGTCATATTTCCAGGGATTGTCCGACTAATCTGAAAAGAAGATCGGTTAAATCTCAGGGAGAGAAAAGACCAGAGGAGAAGAAAAATGAGAAAACTGTAGAAAAGCCCAAAGAACAAAAGTCAAGTTATCACAAGGGCAAAAAGATAGATTGAGAAAAAAGAGGAAAAAAGTTAAAGAGTATTTGGAAAAGATTTTGTCCTCGGATACGTCTAAAAAATCAGATAAAAGTTCTAATGAATTATTTTACTCACAGTCAAGTAAAACGAATTCATCAGATACAAATCTGAGGACAAAAGAGAGAGCAGTGGAGAAAATTTTGATAATTCAAACAATTAAAAATCAAAGAAAGTAAAATTTTCAAATAAAGTTTCTATCAAACTGTTTGAATATCAAAAAGAGTGTGAATGTTTGTTTACTACAGATGTTAATGATTTTAGTAAACCTAAATCCAGAATGGATTGGGTTCCAATTCAAAACTTATTAAAGTTTGTTTGAATGTGCAGGATAACCAAGCTTCAAGCCAAAGGTCATTTCAGAAGGAGTGGTTGTTCATACAGAGAGACAAGAGACAGGAGTGATATTCCACACAAACAAAATGGTAGTCTCGTGTTTACATTCGTAAAAAGTCGTTAAATGGTTAAAATAGAAGATTCTTATTTTCGATTTTAATAAGATGTTTTTAATTTTAGGGGGAGAAAAAATTTTAAAAATTGTAAAAAAAAGTTCCTGTAAAATTGAAAAACATCATTTTAAAATGTTTCCCAAAACAATAGAAAAACTCAATAATATCAAAAACATTGAAAATGAGATTACTTGTGCGCAAAAAGGAAATGATAGTACATCAGTGGACTATCACAATACGCTAAATATTTGTAAAGTTTAAAATGTTATAAACAAGTCTTACTGTGGATGTATCGATAGGCTTTACACGTTCAATAAATTGTTTCCGGGATATAAACTAAATTTTACAACTGCTTAAACTTGTGGATTAACATCTCTCGGATATATGGACTTAGTACTTCGAAATTTCGTTTAAGAGATTGTCTGATTCTGAGATACGAGTCTTTATAGATGGTTGATATCTGGGGTATTATACAAGTTCTTCTGATTTTGTGTAAGCAATGGCCTAGAACTTCTGTAATGCTTTTGCAAAAATCCCTAAAACTGCATCCAATTGAAAATATCGAAAGATACTACAATTGTAGTACAAAAAGATTCCATTTTGGAACACTACATTATAAGTCGAGCCTTCATCTCTTTGTCGATACAGTGGTATTAACCTGAGCTCTCAAGGCTTCGTATTAACCCAGATACGGATATCAATTACGCTATATTCACCTGTAAGATGAAATCTAGAGAATCTTGATACGGGAGTATATTCAAGAGGTGGGAACCATAGTTAAGTCAAGTTCTATAATTCATACCAACATATGTTGGAACAATTGAAACATGTGATAAAGTTTAAGTGGACAAACATATCGACAATCTAGGTAAACAAGTTTAAAACTTAAAGTCATTAAAAGGTCAACGGTACTGGTGATATGTCTCAAAAACTGATATGATCCTCTAGCACGTTTTTTTCAAAAAAATACAAACTGTAAATATTAAATTTTAGTATGTTTACATTTCTGCATTCAATATTAAAAATCCAAAAAGATTTTTTCTCATATCTTCCATGGAAACCTAATAATGTTGAATGTGAGCCGAACCAACGAAACTGTTAAGAAACTGTTTGTGTGTGAACAGGTGTGATTGTTCTTAATCGTCAAATCTTAGAGATTCGAAGCATCATTTGAGGGGGAGCTAGATAAACACGTTGACTAAAGATACCAGAAAGCTCAAAGCAAGGGGGAGCATGGATGTTTAAGTTATTCAAGATAAAGATCAAGAGAACATTAAAGACTCGGGAACTTAATTGAAGAATGATGACTACGGCAACATCCAAGGGGGAGTCTGTTGATGCATATGTCTGTTGCCTACGTCATCGTATAATATCGAGTCAGTATTAGGAGCGAAATGTCGAAGTTTATGCATATTTAAGGTCAAGTTCACTCGAAAAGGAAGTTTTGTAGTCAAGTTCGGCCGAACTTGACTAAGCAAGTTCGCCCGAACTTGCATTCCCTCCAGCGAACTTGCACTCCTATAAATAGGAGTCTTGACATTTCATTTGTAACTTTCAGAGATTTTGTCACGACAGAGGCGAATCTCTGTCCAAGGGTTTCCAGGATCTGTAACGTTGAATATTAATGAAACGGTGATTAAATAGAAACAAATAAGTGTATCCAATGTCGCCTAAACAAACGGATTCCACGCGTTTACCTTAGGTTTGTCAGGTTAGTGCCCGAACGAGCCGTACAACGGACCACAAATGTCACCATTTCGCGAATACAAAGATAAAAACATGACATTCGTTTATGGGACAAGCACGGTTCAGGAAGAAAGTTTGATTTGGAAGAAATCAAACGATGAGTTTAAAAAGGCAAAAGAACTTCGAGATAAGGCCAAAGCCGCAAGTGGTGTAAAACCCACTAGTGGACATTCTCATGATGATCGGACTTGCTTTAAATCCAATGAAGTTGGTCACATTGCACGCAAGTGTCCGAAATCTAAGTCGGTCTATCCTCAAAGGAAAACAAGTACAGATGTTGAAAAACCTAAGCAACCAGAGTTTGTAAAACCTGTCACAATTCTGAAATAAATGAATCTAAACTTGAAGTTAAACCTAAAACTAAATTTGAAAACTCAACTTTCGAAAAAGGTGAAACTTCCAGGTCAAATGAATCAAAGTTTTACATAAAAAAGGCATAGGTAAAATCACAAGCCTGGATTGCTAAAAAGAAATCATCAACATCTGAAGTTAGCAAGTCTGAGACTGTTAAGACTGGTAACAACAAAGAATCAAAATCTGAGAATAAAACTGAAACTGTCAAATCTACAATTGGTATCAAATCATTAAAAGAAAAAAAGAAAGTTAACTTTGAAAATGTAAATGATAGTGGAGGCTCAGATGGAGATTTTGAGGATGATTACGAAGCTTTTTATCCCAAACCCAAGACCAAGAAGGCTTGGGTCGCGCTTTTTAACTGAATGCTAATATGTGAAGGGGCTCCAGTGATTCGTTCTTTCAAAGTGGATTCTGGATAGTGGAGCGTCAAGACACATGACAGGGATGAAAGCTCTTTTGTTCGACATCAAAGCTATAAACGGTGGATATGTTGGCTTTGCCGGTAATCAAGGAGGAAGGATCGTCGCCGCAAGAAAACTCTCAAATGGCGTTGTATCGTTTGATCATGTGAATTACATTGCTAAGCTAAGGAACAATCTTCTAAGCATCTCGCAGATTTTTGATAAACAGTTCATGGTGCATTTCAACGACAAAGAGTGCATGATATTAAAGCCAGGTTTCAAAATTCCGGATGATTAGATTCTCATACGTTCGCCGGGCGAAAATGACCTTTATGTGTTAGATATGGGCAACGCTACCACATCATCAAAATCAGCACAATGTTTTGTAGCTAAATCCACGGAGAAAGATTCAATATTATGGCATCAAAAAATGGGGCACATTCATCTGAGAAAAATGAATTTTCTTGTTCATAACGATTAGTCGAGGGGGTGAATCTTCGAAGCTTCCACATGACAGATCTTTGTCTGGAATGCAAGAAAGGGAAGCAGAAGAAGAAATATCATCCAAAGAAGATTATGAATTCTATTAAGCTGCCGCATGAACATCTGTATACGGATCTTTTTGGACCGGTAAATGTACGAAGTATTTCTTGAGATCTATATTGCTTGGTCGTGACGGATGACTACTCTCGATATTCGTGGGTTTTCTTTTAAGAATCAAAGGATGAAACATTCGATAATTTGGTGATTCTTTTCAAGAAGCTCGAAAATCTATATCATCTGCCCGTCAGACGGATTCGAAGTGATAATGGCACGGAATTCAAGAACAACAAGATGAAAGAGTTTTGCAACGCCAAAGGGATTCTGCACGAATACAGTTCACCATATACTCCACAACAAAATGTCGTAGCTGAGAGGAAGAATAGAACTTTGATCGAAACAGCAAGAACCATGCTTGCAGACTCGAAACTTCCTGTTAGCTTTTGGAGTGAGACGGTTGCAGTGGCATGCTACACACTAAACAGGGTCTTAACTGTCAAACCGACTAAAAAGACATGTTTTGAAATGATCAACCGAAGGAAACCAAATTTGAAATATCTAGAGCCATTTGGTGCACCATGTACAGTAATTGATCAAGATGGTAAGTTCGGTGCCAAATAGCTTGAAGGTTTCTTTGTCGGGTATGCTAGTCCGCTTAGAAGAGTGTATGTTCCTACGTTAAGAAAAGTTATTGAAGCACAACACGTGGATTGCTTTTGGTATACAACTCCTATTCAGAGGAAAGGTGACGCGTGGTTATTCAACTATCAAGATTTGTGGAAGTCATTCGACTTGCCGGAAGAACGTTCTGATGAAGAACTTGCAGCGCTTTATTATCTTCAACAGTCGGCAAACCAAGAACAGATTCTAAGACCAATTGTGGTTAATCAACCGACGTTGGGTACTTCATCTTTTGGTGCAGGTCCGAGTAATAGTGGTGTTCCGGTTGAACAAGTTTCTGAAGTAGAAGCAGAACCTACTACTACTCCTGCAAATGTTTCCACTGAACCAGGAAATATAACTTCAGTGCCAAATACTGCTGAAAATCATAATTCTGACTCCGATGTAGCTCTGACTTATGATGATGATGATGAAGAATCTTCTTCCGATGAAGAATCCGAGCAGATATCCAACATGTTGAATCAATCTGCTAGCCCGAGCAATCAAAATGAGGCTATATCTAGTGCTCCTAATGTGAATTGATCATTGACCTGAATGTTTCAAATCAGCAAAGCTCAGTTGATGTTCCTAGCGAAGAAATGCCACGATCTTATTCATACCATCCTTCAACGAATATTATTGGTGAATTACAAACTGGTGTGAGAACAAGAAACCAAATCAGCAAAGCTTTAGGATGTTTCAATACCCGAGTTGCTCCTACTCAAGACTACTGCTACTATTCATGTTTCATATCTCAAATAGAGCCAAAAAATTGTGAATGAAGCTCTTGGTGACGAGAACTGGGTGATAGCGATGCAAGAGGAACTGCTACAATTTGAGAAACTAGGAGTCTGGAGGCTTGTAGACTTACCACCGAAGCAGAAAGCTATAGATACGAAGTGGGTCTTCAAGTGTAACAGGGATGATCGAGGGGTGATTGTTAGAAACAAAGCTCGGTTGGTTGTCAAAGGTTTCCACCAGCAAGAAGGAATTGACTACATGGAAGTTTATGCACCGGTTGCACGATTAGAGTCAATCCGCATTTTCCTTGCGTTCGCAGCTTGGAAAGGTTTTAAGGTGTACCAGTTAGATGTGAAATCCGCATTTCTCTATGGTAAGCTAAGCGAACAAGTGTACGTCGGCCAGCCACCAGGGTTCGTCGATCCGCTGAACAAGAACAAAGCTTATCTCCTAAACAAAGCCTTATACGGATTACACCAAGCCCCGAGAGCTTGGTACGAGACGTTATCACAACATCTCGTTGGAAATGGCTTTACAAGAGGCACAGTGGATAGTACTTTGTTTACCAAGGAAGTCGGAAACCATTTAATCATCGTACAAATCTATGTGGATGATATCATCTTTGGTTCAACGGATGATAGTCTTTGCAAAGAGTTCGAAAAGATCATGAAAAAAAATTCGAGATGTCAAATGGGTGAAATGAATTTCTTTCTCAGATTACAGGTCGATCAGTTACCAGACGGCATATGCATTCATCAAACAAAGTATGTTCACGATATTCTGAAGAAGTTTGAAATGGATAGCTCGAAGCCGCTTTCGACTCCGCTGGCGCTGAATCATAGGATTCGCATTGACGAAACTGGAACCAAAGTGGATGATACACTCTATCGATCGATGATAGGATCTCTGATGTATCTAACGGCATCTCGCCCAGATATCATGTATCCTACCTGCCTTTGCGCGAGATATCAGTCCAGTCCTCGAGTGTCACCCATGCAAATAGTCAAGCGAATATTCTGATACTTGAAGGGATGTCCAAGCAATGGCTTGTGGTATCCAAAGAACGATAATTTTGATCTGACATGATACGCTGATTCGGACTTCGGGTGGACAAGTTGAATTCTAAATCTACAACGGCCGGTTGCCAGTTCTTTGGAACACGCTTAGTAACGTGGCAATGCAAGAAACAAACCACGGTATCTCTTTCTACCTGTGAGGCAGAATACATTTCTGCTTCCAGCTGTTGTTCTCAAATCCTTTGGATTCAACAACAGATAAGGGACTTTGGATTGCAATTTCTTGATACGCCTTTATATGTAGATAACAAGGCAGCAATCGACATCACTAAAAATCTTGTTCATCACTCACGAACTAAACACGTTGAAATTCGTTATCACTTCATTCGTGACTGCTATGAAAAGCAGTTGGTACGAATAGAAAAAATCCACACCAATGAACCAAAAGCTGATTTTATACCAAAGCTTTTCCTTTAACAAGATTTAAATATCTCATGAGGCTTAACGGTATTAAAATTTTGTTGACAGGTGCGGAGGCTGAGGTTGAATACGGATCGGACGATGAGTTCACGTGATCCACATTGGTTTGTATATCTTTTAGATTAGTATTTCTTAAAAACCAAAATACAAAAATATGTTTTTGATTTTAGGGGGGGAAATATTTGAGAAAATACAAAAACATATGAAAAAGTTGAAAATTCAAAAACATTTGAAAAATCAAAAAAGTACAAAAACATTGAAAAAACAAAAAGAATTTGTTGTCACAAAGGAAATGATGTTGGTGCATAATGTCTATGTCTTAGTCTTATATCGAGTCTGTATAGAATAGAGCTGAATAGGCTAGCTGAATGATGTATGTATAGATTTAGAGGTCAAGTTCGCTCATGAAGTATCATGTAAAGGCAAGTTCGGGCGAACTTGTTCTAATATAAATAGCTAGCTTGCCTCATTCATTTGTAACTTTGGCATTTTGGAGGCGAAGCTCTGTCAGTTTGTACTCTTGACATTTAATCAATGAAACTAATGATTAACTGATTAATTCTTGTCTATTGGTAAACACGACGTAATATTTCCGCTATTATGGACGTTAGATATCAAATTTAGGTTCCTTAGCATCGAGGATCGGTCCTGCAAATGATAGTACATCAGTGGACTATCACAGTATGCTAAAGAAATGTAAAGTTTAAAAGTGATAAACAAGTCTTACTGTGGATGTGTCGATAGGCTTTACACGTTCAGTAAATTGTTTCTGAGATATAAACTAAATTCACAACTGCTTAAACTTGTGGATTAACACATCTTGGATATATGGACTTAGTACTCCGAAATTTCGATTAAAGGATTGCCTGATTCTGAGATACGAGGTCTTTATAGATAGTTGATATCTAGGGTATTATACAAGTTCTTCTAATTTTGCGAAAGCAATCGCCTAGAACTTCTATAATACTTTTGCTATAAACCCCTAAAAAATTGCATGCAAACTTGAAAAGAATCGAAAGATCTAATCATTTGCGGTGCTGAAAAGATTCCTTAAATGGAACACACCTAAAGACGAGCATTCATCTCTTTGTCTCTACGGTAGTACTAACCTGAGCTCCCAAGGCCTCGCATGACCCATAGACAGATATCAATTACCCTATACTCACCTGTAAGATGAAATCTAGGGAATCTCGATTCGGGAGTATATTCAAGAAGTGGGAAACACGGTTAACTCAAGTTTCATAATTCATACGTAACATATCTTGGAACAGTTGAGAAATGTGTCAAAGTTTAAGTGGACAAACATATCGACAATCTAGGTAAACGAGTTTAAACTTAAAGTCATAAAAAAGGTCAACGGTACTGGTGATATGTCTCAATCAACTTATATGATCCTTAGACACGAATTCACAAAAATATGTCTGTAAATATGTTTGTACATAGTTTACTTTGTTCTGTACATAGTTTATCTGCTTTACAGATTAAAATCAAAAAGATTTTCAGTGTGTTTTAGCATAAACTTACAAAAATACAAAAAGATTTTGTTTTTACATTGTTTTTAGCAAGCCAATGTTGGAGAATGGATCTTCGAAGTCTGGTAAGGTGCTAAACTGGTGGAAATCTAATTGACAACGGGCTGGAAGCTAATCTGTAAAATTTGATAAGCCAAAACAATTAGAAGTTCATTAATTTGAAATATGTTTTTAAAAAAATTCAACAGTTTGTTCATAACGGGTCAAACCGAGGTCATTAACTTGGACTCGGCAGACAAATCGGTGAACCAAGGTCATTGGCTTGGACTTGGTCAACTGAGTGGATTGTTAAAACTGGTAAAATCTGAAAAGTTCAGAGTCTAAATTGAAAATTTTGAAAAATTTGAATTTGAAGTTACTCAAGTTCGCCCGGACTTGTGATTAAGTTCGATCGAACTTGTGTCTTGTTTAAAATGTTTATCAATCAACTAGTTCGCTCGAACTGGTGTCTAATCTTAATTGATTGGATGTATAACTTCGCCCGAACTTGTAGACTATATATAGTAAACAAGTTCGTCCGAACTTCATTGTTTGTTATCACAACTTAGAACGAACGTTATAGCGAATAAGGCGATTTTTTTGAAATTGGCAATTAAACGTCGAAGTGCTGCCCGATTGAATACTAATTTGTGGTGATTTGCACATCACTAATCATGGCAATGGTAGGTGATTTGATTTTGGACCACATATTGAACGAGTTTAAGAGATTTAGATCTGAGATTGACTATTGAACATGTTCTGGTCTTTTAATGATAAAACTGGAACTTAAAACATGATTAACATACATAATCGACCGTTGAAATGTCATCAATTTGAACAAATCAGTTTGAATAACATGATTGCAGGTTCTTGGTGAACAAGACGACAAGTTCGCCCGAACTTGTCTATAAGTTCGGCCGAACTTTTCCTCAAGTGTTTCCATTTGATAAATCTATAAGTTCGCCCGAACTTCCAGGCAAATCTGTATAGATGATTTTCAATACAAGTTCGCCCAGAGAATATCTTTAAACAAGTTCGCCCGAACTTGTAAGAAAATGATTAAACTAATTAAGAAGTTCGCCGGGACTTGATGTTCTGGAAATGTGTTTGTTAATATTGCAAGTCCGCCCGAACTTAACCAAATGAAATGTCAAATTACCAATCAAGTTCGCCCAAACTTGTTGAAAATTGTAAAATTTCGTCTAATTTCTTCTCGATTTTTGTGTTTGCAGAATATTCAGCTGTTGTTTAATAAATTTCACAACACGTGCATCACGCTGGATAAAGCTATTTGTCCTTCTCTGGAAGCATTCGAAAGTATTCTCGAGTTTATGCAGCGAATCCTGATTCACAAGGCGATTACAGAGAAAACAGTGGTGTATAGATCACACGTCAATAGATTTTGGATGTCCGCAGCAATGAATGAGGATGATACTGTGATAAAGTATGTGGTTCGTGATGATAATGAAGACAAAGAGATTACAATGACTGAAGCTGATATACGCAAGGTTCTAGAATTCAATGATGCAGCTAATGATCCAATGATGCTTGATGAGCGTATGGTTAGAGGGTGTTTCTGCTGCATGGGATATAAGGGACATGTCAATGAATCTACAATAAAGAAAGGATCAGTTTTTGATGTATGCGATTATTCATGCCTTTAGTCATCGAAAGGCCGGTTTGAACGATGTGCAACACTACATGGCCTGCATGGCTACAACGCTTATTCTCAACAAGAAGTTCAATTATTCGAAGTTGGTATTTACGCATTTGAAGAATAACATGGGGACGAATAGATTGGTGATGCATCCGAGATTTATCCAAATGTTGATCGATGAGAAATTCAAAAAGATAGTGAAGGATCCGAATGATATTTTGTATCTAAGCCATCTGGATGATACTACAGTTAAGAAGTTGATCACTTTCCAGAAGCAATCATCTGCACCAATTGCAAAGCCATGAAAGAAATGCTAAGCTTGAATGGTTATCTACTTTCAATGAGAAAGGAAGTGATTGGTTCTTGAAGAAGGTTGTTGTTCAGGAGAAAAAGAAAGGCTCGCGAAAGCCCAAGAAAGTTGACACGATGTTAATCGATGAAGATGAGCCTGTCAATGTGCAACCTGAAGTTGGTCCTAGTACTGCAACAACAGAGATTGAAAGTCAAGAGAAAACAACCCAAGAGGACGATGTGATATTTGCGACATCAGATAATGAAGAAAATGATAGTGATGATTCTCTTGAGATTGCAATAAAGATAGCTAAGGCTGAATCGGCTGCAGAGAAAGTAAAAGAAACAGACGCAGATTATAATCCTGAACAAGAAAAAGAGTCTGATGAGGAGAGACCAAAGAAGAAAACAAACCGTGTAAAGTCTTTTGCAACTGACATATCTACGAAGACTATTGGTTCTCCTAAGACGAAAGGAAAGAAAACAAAGAAAGCTAAAAGCAGACGTTATGTCGGAAAGCCAAAGAGCACAGAAGTCACACAAGAACCTTCTGGTGCAAAATCTACATGAGTAACACAAGAACCTCCGACGGCAACAATAATTCAATCATCTGCTGCTCAAGAAACTTTAGTACAGAAAGGAGTCACACAAGAACCTCATGAGTCTGAATTGCTCGAGATTCCGGTGATTCAATCGCAAGATCCTCCAAAAGTTTCTCAACCTGAAAGCTCAACACCGAAAGTGTCTACACCAAGGAGTACGCCGAAGTCTACGCCAAAAGTTACTCCAAAATCAAAGTTATTTGGTGATATTCCGAATGAGCCGATAGATATTCAAGATCCAAATAATTTCTTTCCAGAATCAGACGTCAATGTGCTCGAAAAACGTGTGAAGATTCTAGAAGATAAAGCCGCAAAGAATGAAACACAGAAGGCTGAATTAGAGAAGTTGGTAAAGTAGAGTGAAATGGAAAAAGAGATTTTGTCTAATAAAGTCAAATTTCTAGAAGGCGATCGAGGGTACTTAAAGGCCCTAATTAAAAGTTTACAAGACGCAAATGAACCATTGATGAAAGAGTTAGCAGAATTACAATCGGAAAAAGATATGAATGATCGAAGATTCAACAGGCTGCAGAAAGTGTTGTCTAACAGTTTGGGTTTAGATTTTGATGCTGAATATGCACGGATAGATCTGCAGGAAGCCAAAGAAAAGGCAGACAAAG
The DNA here is from genome assembly GCA_947069175.1 of Scalesia atractyloides. NCBI lineage: Eukaryota > Viridiplantae > Streptophyta > Magnoliopsida > Asterales > Asteraceae > Scalesia > Scalesia atractyloides. Next base: position 48,589,335 of record CAMTDV010000004.1, on the reverse strand, counting down.
AAATGGCTGAATAGGGCAAGGGTAAGAACGTGATTGAAAGTATGCCCGAGATTACAGAATCTGTGAAAGAGTCTGCAAAATCTTCGGAGTCTGTAATTGCTCCAGAAACAGAAACAGAAACAAAAGACGATGATGAAGTTGAAGATAAAGATGACGATGATGATCAAGCAGACAATACAAAAGACGACTCTGACAATGATGGTGGTAATGATGATGATGATCAGGGTGGAGTCGTTATGAAAATTGTTGATGCGAAAGTGAATGAAGAGTTTGATTTCACTTTGTTGCTAAATGATGAATCGAATATGATGGAATATCAAACTCAGGGAGAGCAAACAGGGGATGCAGAGCAGAAAGAGCATGTTGATATGTCTGATGCTATTACTACTGCTATGCCTGTTGCTGCAGTTCCTATAAAGCCTTTAATACTGATGCTTGAACATAACGTTGAAGAAGGAGGATTTGTGCATAACTATACGAAGGAAGATTTAGCGAAGCTGATTGATGTTGATGCTAAATCATTTGATTTTGATTTCGAAGAGCAAGTTCTGAATGTGAATACGTTTGAGCCAAATGAGTATTAGTACAAACGTAGATATGATGCTGACGAATACAACAGGGTTATTGTTGAGGATTGGTCTTCGGATGATGAAAAAGATGAGGCTGAGAATTATGTTGGTCAGAACACATATAGTTTTCCAACTTTCGAAGCGATGTACGAACAGTTAAACGAAGACATGTTAGTGGAAGAGATTGAAGAGTCTGTACGCGAAAGTAAAATCCCTAAACCGATGACAAAAGAGGAGATTGCGCAAGCGAAGAAGTCCTGGTTTAAAGAGATGCCACGTGAACGAAAGTTTCGACGTCCATTAGCATTCTTTACCAGAGATAAAGATGTGTCGTTGGGAGATATACTTAGTTGGGGGTGGTTCAAAGTGTTGAATGTGTACGCCATCAAAAGGGAATTTGGAGTTCAATACTTCAGATATCTGACAGATTTCAAAACACTTCCTTACTGGGATGTTGAGGAACTAGTACAGACACGTAACGTCATATATTATATGAAGTTCATTGATCAGTTACTGTAGAAAATGATCAAGTTTGAAGCAATAAAAGGTTTCAGGTATTGGAAGCCTTTCATTCCTAAGCGTCGCATCAAAACAGATAAGAAGACTAGGGTTAAGGATATCACGTTAATCATGAAACGTCCGTGAGCAATGCGAAATATGCCCCTGATGCCGATTGAACAGAATTTCTATCCGTTATTTAGGTGGTGGCAGGTTGATCCACGACTTGTGAAGCAGTGATAGTGTTATGATTTGAAGATCATCTGGATATTACAAAAGAAAGAGTTGAAATGTTTGGAGCTAAAGGTTTGAGAGGGCTGTGGAGAACGATACGGACACTAGACCCGATGTGGTTAGTGAATTGCTCGAAGGAGGATATCAAATGTTTATTCCTTAGCAAGATTTGTTTTGAAGAACGTGAAAAGGAGCAAGCAATGCAATATCAGAGGGTCGTAAATGTCTGCTATGCACACGAGGTTAACTCTAGTAGGATGTGGGAATCGAGCTGGAGGGAGCTTGAACGCAAAGAGTTTTCGAAGGAAGAAGCACGAATTGAACGTATACATGAAATGGGTAGGGAGGCGAGACTTAGAAGGTTTCAATTTATGATGAAAGTGCCACCTACAGATCAGACGACGATTCCAGAGCAAGAGCGTCGTAAAAAGCCAATCAAGAACTTCTTTGGGCGTGTCACACAAAAGTAGAGTTTTGAAGACTGATCAAGACGAAGACGATATCCAAGGGGGAGTCTGTTAGTGCATAATGTCTATGTCTTAGACTTGGATCGAGTCTGTATAGTTTTGAGCTAGATTACGTCAAATTAGAGGGTTATTTATGTAAATAGGTTACAAGTTCACTTGAAATCATGTTGTAAGATCAAGTTCAGCCGAACTTGATCAAGTCAAGTTCGCCCAAACTTGACCATCCCCCAGCGAACTTGCAACACTATATATAGGTGCCTTGGTGATTTCATTTGCAACTTCTGCAATTTTGGCACACAGACGGCGAAGCTCTGCCGGATCTGGAACTGAATGTATTGAACATTATTGATCAATAAAACAACGTTTAAATAGTAAATCTTGTCTATTTGGTAATCATGTCATATTGTTTCCGCCATTATGGACGTTAGATACAATTTAGGTTCCCGTGCTTACGTGGAGATGATCTAACGATTTGGTACTCAACAACATTTGGATAAGCAAAGAAAGTGTGGGAAGAAAGATAGTACCCTATTGTCGACTGATTACGGCATTGTTGAAGTTATTTGGGGCCATCGGTAGTGATGATGTTGGAGCACCGAAAAAGCATAAGCCGTTTGATTTAAAAAAAATTGGTTGGGGTTGGGGGGTACAAGAAATTTGAACGGTACCGTAAGTTAAAGAGTGAGGGTCAGAGATGGAGGGCTTTAAAGGCCGACGCGAGACCATTGATGCCGGGAAAGGCAGATGAACCGGATAGTGGGGATGAAGCGCCCCAAAGTGGGGATGATTGTAACACCCTAAAAACGTCGCAGCGGAAATACAAACGTAATTGTGACGGAAGTTGGTGCCCATAAATATCTTGGTGGACAATGCGTCATTAAATTTTGGACATTCAACTTAAATAAAACATATTTTAAAGTTTAAAACTTAAACATAAACCACAACCATAACATAGTTAATTCGTCTTGATCCTTACGGATCTTCATACAAACATGGTCCCAAATTTGTTTTAGAACTTGTCCAAAATGTTATTAAATAAGACATGCATCACAACCACAAGATACGCCAAAATCCCGAAGCCGAACTCATGTACTTAAAAAACACGTTAAAACCAAGTGTCAACACAATGGAAAGTGAGTTCACGTATATTCCAAATTATATATTTTTTGATCCAAGAAAAACTTTCATATTATGTGTTTATTATTAAAACATCCATATAATCTTAAGAAAGTCCATTTAATTTCCTTTATAAAATCCAAGAGTCAGCCATCGCAAGCCTTTTCTCATAACCTTTAGATATCAAGACTTGTTCCCAAGGTTTACATATTAAATTTCTAGCATCAAATGTTCAGACTCGTATGTTTGCAAGACAATACGAATTATATATCAATAATAAAGGTATAATCAAAGCTAGATACTAACAGAATATAAATTCGTCGCTTGACTTGACACGGAGCTACTGGTCACGACGGGGTGGTCACCCCGATAGATCTATCAACAATTCCACGCATACAAGTATTAATGATTAAACGGAAAAACTTGCACGAGAGCTCGCAATGGGTCTCTTATAATGCATGCCTCACGTACAATATATATACCCTACTAAATGACAAATTTAATATAACGTGTTATACGCATATCTCGATGTCCCCACCGAAACGTAAGCCAATTCCGATACTTACTCTCTTGATATCACGCTAATTCGTCCCAACTTAGATTTAAGCATTTTTAAATATTCACGATCGTTTTATCCCAAAAGACCGTAAAATCCCTGTTTCACCCGAAACATATATATTCCATCAAAAACCATATTTTTCTCTAAAAACATATCACATAATTTCCAAAAACTATATTTTCCATGAAAATATATTTATAAGTAATTCAAAAGCATGTTTTATACAAAAATGTATAATTATCCTTTTAAGACGTGTTCTTCCTCCAAAACATATACAAAGCAGTAAAAAAGAGGGTTCAGTGACACTCACCTTTTGGTGCGTATTTATATTTGCGCAATCCACAAATTGATTCTACACGTCCTAATATACGTAGGAATAATTTAACAATCAATATTCACGAAAATTCCTAAGTTTCTCCATTACTTAGAATTTTCATATGAATTTGAGATTTTCTCGAAAAGTCTTTATTTTTTATTATGTTGACATATTTATATAGGGGATGGATCATGAGAAAACTAGTTTAAATGAGAAAACCAAAAAACTACCTAAAAAAGCCAAAAAAACATATCAATTTTTTTTTTTAAAATTAGCTATATATATTATATAAAAAACTCTAAAAAAATAAAAAAAACATATAATGCACATGTGCAACATAAACATATAATGCACATGTGTAGTACACATATAGTGCACATGTGCAGTACAAGTTTTTTTTTTTTAATTTTATACATAAAATCCAGCGATTTTTTATAAAAAAATTGTAAAAAAAATTGTATGTTTTTTATGCTTTTTTTTTTTTTGCTTTTTGAGTTAGTTTTCTAGTTTTCTCATTTATATCTACTTTTCTCATGATCCTCTCCCTATTTATATATGTGTGCATATATATATATATATATATATATATATATATATATATATATATATATATATATATATAGGGAGAGGATCATGAGAAAACTACTTAAATGTGAGAAAACTAGAAAACTAACTAAAAAAGCATAAAAACACATACAAATTTTGTTTCTTTCATTTTTTTATAAAAAAAGCGTTGCTTTTTATGTATAAAAAATACTTTTTTCTAAAAAAAAAAAACTTGTGCTGCATATGTGCACTATATGTGTACTACACATGTGCATTATATGTATAAGTTGCACATGTGCATTATATGCTTTTTTATTTTTTTTATTTTTTTAAAATAATATATATAGCATTTTTTATTAAAAAATCAAAAAAATTGATATGTTTTTTTTGGATTTTTTAGTTAGTTTTTTGGTTTTCTCATTTAAACTAATTTTCTCATGACCGCCAAAAAACAAAAAAACTAACTAAAATCGCCAAAAAAAACATATAAAAAATTGAGCTTTTTATTAAAAATCGCTCAAAATAATATATAAAAAAAATTTCAAAAAAATGTTGTACTACACATGTGCACTACTACGGAAAAGCCTAAACCACCTAACCCACCCCCACCGACACCCCCCAAAAAACCTAAACCCCCCACCCCCCAAAAACCGAAATCCACCCTCCCACCAAAAGCCTAAACCCCCCCCCCCCCCCCCCAAAAAAAAAAAAAAAAAAACCTGAACCCCCTACCAAAAAAAAACTTAAAACTAAACCGTAAACATAAACCCCAAAAAACAAAAACCCCCCACCTGCACCCCTTAAAAAAACCTAAACCCCCTCCATCACACACCCAAAAACCTAATGCTAATGTGAAATCTTCAAAAAATATAACCCTAAAAGCTAAACTAAACTCGAAAGCTAACTTTAAGCATATAATGCACACATGCAACATATACATATAATGCACATGTGTAGTACACATATAATGTACACGTGCAGTAAAAGTTTTTTTTTTTTTTTGAAAATTTTTTTATATATATAAATTAGCGATATTTTATAAAACAACTGTAAAAAATTGTATGTTTTTTAGGCTTTTTTAGTTAGTTTTTTAGTTTTCTCATTTATATTTAGTTTTCTCATGATCCTTTCCCTATATATATATATATATATATATATATAGGGTAGGGTTCATAAGAGAACCACCTTTATTGATAGAACCGCGAGAACCAATGTGAGCACAAAATAAAATCTAAAAAACTCAAAAAAAAAAACACTTGAAAAAATTGATAATTTTTTTTTTAAATCGCTATATTTCGTTACCAAAAAAAACTTTTTTTTTCGAGTAACAGTTATCTGTGCATATGTATCATTACTTCGATAAATTCTATAATACATTATCAGTAGTAGACAATTGTTGTATAATTTACAATATCATCCGTAATACACTACTTTTTACATTACCAATATTCAAAATGCACATGTGCATCATTATGTATAACCATGATGTAAAGCGTTTTGGTACAAAAAGTTTGTGATTTTGAATGATGAAGTATGCCCATATACATGTTTTTTGGTTAGTATATCTAGTGGTTGATGATTTGATTATAGTTATCACTTTATGATGTAATATGTTGATTGGATTGTATAAATGGTGTTGATATAAATGTAATAAAGTGAAAATAATTTAATGGTATTGTATTATGGATGGTAGGAGGTAATGGTGCTGTATTATGGATGGTAGGAGGTAATGGTACTGTTTTATGGATGGTATGATAGATGAAAGAGAAAGTGTATTCAAAGTAGTGTACCAAAACACCTTATTTCATGTTAATAAATATAGATGCACATGTGCATTTCTACTATTGATAATGTAAAAAGTAGTGTATTACATACGGTAGTGTAAATAAAAGTGTAATTGTCTAATATTCGTGATGTATTACGGAATTCATCAAAGAAATGATACATATGCACATGTGCATAGATAACTGTTACTCGAATTTTTATTTTTATTTTTTGGAATTTTTTTATTATTGACGAAATATAGCGATTTTTCCAAAAAAAAAAATATTTAAAAAAAACTTTTTCGCTGTTTTTTAGATTTTTTAGGTATTTGTTATTGTGTTCACTCTAGTCGAAGGTCCGTGATCAGGCGGTTCTATACGAAAGTTAGTGCGTAAACGTAACCGATTTGGTAGAATGTTATTACAGAAAGGAGCAGAAGTAAAATGCAGCGGAAGTCATATGCTCATTTATACCGAAAGAGTATACATATTGTCCAGCTGCCAGAGTTCCTGGAGAGAATCCGGCAGCACCTCCCCGTAGAGCTTGAAAAAACTTAAACAACAAATGAACACACACCTATATATAGGCACACAAGTTCTCTGGAAATGGCTCTTGGACAAGTTCGGGCGAACTTGTCCTCCATATGACAAGTTCGGGCGAACTTGTCCACCTTATGACAAGTTCGGGCGAACTTGTCTATCACATGACAAGTTTCAAGCGAACTTGTTCCCATTTTCACTATAAACTTCGTATTTTGGTCGTGTGTTCGATTCTAACCAATACAATATTCAACACATGCTCTATCTAGCCTATTCGACAAGTGACGAACACAAAATGCATCAACAGATTCCCCCGTGTTCGTTACTGTCGAAGCCTTATCTTGATCTTCAAAACTCTGAGCTGTGTTTGAATATTCTGCAAATTCAATCAAGGTGTCTGTCAATGTCGTCGAGACGTGTCAACAAATTCCCCCTTAATTGATGATCCGGGCTTGCATTATCTTTGGTTGCACTATTTCCGACCTCCTCTGATTTACTTGACCGACCAATTTTCTCGAATAACCACCAACTCGAAGTTAATTAATGCAGCAACTTCTCTATTTCGACATTAACCACATCCGAGTTCAGTTTTTGAATAAGCACTGAGCAACGAGAGTTTATTCCGCACACTCTTAAAGTATCAAAACTGAACCAGCAATTGATAGAAACTTCGAATCACCGCACCGGAAAACTTCAAATACCCACGAAAATCTGAAATCCTGATTTTCGTAATCACAGTTACGCATATTCCTGAAAGATTGATTAGAAAATCGGTAATTTGCTCATCATCAAATCTTCATCGAAAAACAGACAATCTGGTAATGCATCGAATCTGAGAAAACACACGTCCGTAATCAGAATCACATTCTTCTTCTTCAGTCACAATACCAGATATATAGCTATCTCCGGTAGACCAACGCAACTTAATCAACCAACATCTTCATCAACGGCGATTAGTCCAAAGAGAAGAATGATTCATCTGCTTGAAGACTAAAAATAATGGCCACCAAAAGCTATCATCAGTTATATTTGGAATAACTTCAGATCTCCTTGGTAATTTGAAACTATCTGATCCACGGAGTTGGTCATTAATTCCTAAGATCATCACTGAACGTTTTGAATGTCCTTAGTTTCTCACTGGTAATAATGACTGCTAATCCTACTAACTACCCCTTCACCGGAGATCAGGACTCTAACCCTTAAGCATCAATCTGTATCATGATCTGAAAAATCGGAACTTCCTGTGATTACGGAATCCCAAATGTATAGCCTCTTTCTTTAGCAACCGGTACACAACTTTATCTGAAAAAACCCATTATATCATCTTCTTTAATCATGGTACCGCGTACAACCTGGGGCAACTGAAACTATAGAGCATCCTTACCTACTGGCGGTTAGTCTAGTCAATAATTCATGTGTAGAGTAGAGTTAAATATAGGCAGTCGTATGTGCTCCCAAACCATACGCGCGACTCAGGAGTCAATCCACAACCATGACCTCAGAATCTGATAAACAACTCCTCCAAACTCAGTTATGTAACCACCCACTTTCAAACTAGACATCAATTTGAAATACTCAATAAATCTCAATCCTCTGCATTTCCCGATAATCTGCAATCGGTAACCATTCGGATATTGTTGCAGCAGGCACGAATTTCAAAAATGCCGGAATCTTCATATCGTAAAATTTTTATTCCCCCTCATTTTTGCAAATTCTGACCATACTGAAATTTTCACTTAAATTCCCACTCAAATCCGGAACTTGCTATATGAAATTCTTCAGGATCGGTCTCCATATGCAAAGTACTCTGGTGACTCGAACGATGCGACATGCTATCTGAAAAAAAAGGAGAAAACCACACACAACGCTGATTTGACTGACCAAAATATTGACTCAACGTTCCACCAATATACACGTAAGCACGTATTGCACACAGTTTTGACTTATGGGATTTATAAAAAAATTTCATTTGTGGTTAATGACGTTAGTAGACGGGTGTCAGTCCTATCTCAATGACGTTCCCAGAACCCCCAAGTATGAGCAGATAAATTATGGTGTTCCGGACCACAATAATTTATTTGCCCCACCAGGGCTTCCTGGTAATAGCCATACTACTCAGTTTCTAGAGATTCTCAGCGTGTGGAAACTAACTTAGGATTATAGTCTAGGTTCTTTAGAGATACCTAGTTCGCTATAACCGAAGGCTCTGATACCATCTTCTGTCACACCCCGACTCGCAGCGGAAGACAAATACAGGGTGCGGCAGACACGTGGTAATTCTCCACAGTTTAAAAACATGATATCATAAACAGAGAGAACCTCGGTTACAACATAATATGAGTATCATATTACACCCCATAAGTTCAAGTACAGTACTACAAGCTGTCACAGCTCTTATTCTGCTACAGTTCACTACTAAAGCCATCCACACGCACGTTCCTTACCCTTGCTTCGCTTTACCTGAAATGCATGTTAGTTTTGAAAAGGTCAGCTAAACGCTGTGTGAGTTCCACTAGTTTAATTGTCAAGGAACAATATGTTTTAACAAGTTTAATTGCACTGGTCACAGTCACAGTGACGGTCACAGTCACAGTTATAGTTAAAGATTGCCCGATGGAATTTCACGCAAGTACAAGTGAAACCAGACTATTTCCCTCGGGCTGTGTCACCCAGACACTCCCGGTCCACCAACTGCGTCACGTGCAGTTAACGCCCCCGGGTAGTTATGCCTAACACATACCCAAAAGTTGGACGAGTGCAGTTGCTTGTGGCCGGGCATCGCACCCTCCAGCCTCAACTGGGTTTGTCGGACCAATAGTACTATTCACTACCCACGGCTCATAATAATCACTTGTAATGGGGGTATTCGTGAGTTAGGTAATTCACATCGTCCCAAGTTGGTGCAATTAACACAGTTTCATAACATGCAAATCATCTCAGAAAACAGTAACACAGTTTAAAAGTAGTGGAGTGAAGCTCACTCCCAAGTTGGTGTAATCAACACAATTTGTAACATGCAAGTCCCTAGAAAACAGTAAAACAATTCAAAAGTGCGGAAGTGAAACTCACAGTGTACGTAGTAGTCTTAACACACAAGTGATCGAGCGACTGGATCAACTTTAATAACACATATGCAAGTATGGACTCGAATCAGTATCTAGGTTGGTAATGGATATAACTTGGAGCTGGTCATGAGTTTTTACTCCGGATTGAGTCTATAGGACACTGGTATGGTGATGGACGTCAGGGTAGCATTAGTTTTCAGTTTGGCTTCTGGGCACCGTTTCGCGTACCAGCCAAAGTCAGTAGTTTAACGTGTTCGGATAATGATATAGGAATACCAATTATTCCATCACGTGGTTATTTAAGAATGATTAACTTTTCATTAAGGGAGTTTGAGTGTTTGGGGAGTCTAGGTTGCCCAAATTTAAGTTTCCATTTTCACCGTCGGGAATTCTCCCGAACTGTCTTAGGACACACCCATAGTGCCCAATTTACCCGGGAATCTCCTGGAATACTCCCAGTGTTCTAATTATAGTATTTGTCGGGTTGGGTCAGTTCCCAGTTCCGGTAGGTTCGTTATACGGTAAACTGCCGAAATGCTTTAAAATAATATATATTTTTAATTCCATAAATTCCCATTTAATCTATATTTATATAAAAATCTGTAAATTTTTATATAAATCTGTAAAAATCTGTAGATTATGGGAAAAATTTATGGGAATTTATTTTGTTAATTTACTTATTTAAATAAATTATTTATAAAACTATTTTTAACCACATAATTAAAATTAACTACCATCAGTAGTTCAAAAATTCCAAAACAAATCTAGAACACCTTTTACATGTCCAGAAACTCCTCACAAAATTTTGAGATTTTTCCGATTTCGTTTGGGTGCGTTCCCGGCTACCGAAAAGTCGCAAAAACATGGATTTTTAACCCAAATCAAAACTCAACCAATGAACTCCGAATTTTCCTAGAACATTCCCCATATGTTCCTTAGTTTCGCTGTAACATTTGGTGATTTATTGAATTCTTTTGATAATATTTCCGAAATTCTTTTGGTAAAATAGTTAAAAATTCACCAAAAATCGTAGAAAAATCCAAAATTTATAAACTTTTACGTGGTCCTTCCTGACAATATCCTACATCATCACACCAAATTTCAGCTCAATCCAAGTTACACGGACCAAGTTATAGGCAAAACAATTTCCTGTCTAGCCTAGATTCGGTTCTCGGATGTTATACCTAGCGATTCTTCCGATTCCAAGTGTTTATCTTGATCCCAGAAGTGTGTGAAGGCTATATTAAGTAACTACACATCAAGTACAACCCAAATATGCTAGAACTTAGATCAATCAAGCTTTAATTCATTGTTTTTCGGTTAGTCGAATAGTTATACGATTTTTGTCGAATATGTGTTGATTAGGGTATCAAAACCCAAAGATTAGTGATCATGGTTGCCATATAACACCAGGGAATTCCCATGGTCTTCTTATTCAGCCCATAAACTTATTTAAACATTCAAAAATCATGGATTAAAATGAGTTTTTCGTTATAAATTGCGTTTAATCAAGAAATAACAATCAAACCCACTTAGAACTTGTAAAATCACCTTGATTTTGTGGTGTTCTTGATGAAGAACAGCTGAGATGAAGGGTTTTGGTGCAGGGATTTTAGAGAAATGAATAAAAATTGAAAGAACTAAAAGAATTTAAAAGAAAAAAAAAATAAAATATGGGGGTACCCCTACCCCACTTGGGGCCATCTCGTGCTTCGTAATACGTGTTAAAAGATGATGTTTATCTTCTGTGTTGCGTTTAGGTTCGTTTTCGGGTCCCGCACACGTTCTCAATTTGCGAAACGGACTCTGTTTTGCGTGTTCTTAGTGTCAAAAGACTCGGTTTTAAAAATCGTGCATAACCGTCTAAAAATCCAAACCCATTTACGTTTTAATCATAAAAGTCTCGTTTGACGTTCGTTTAAGTGTTTTTAAGCTTGATCGATCGTTCCTTGCACATTCGGTTGCCTTATGTTATGCCGAAACGAAGGCGTTTCCCCAACCGGGAGCTGCTTCGTTTTGCGTGCCCCGGCTTTGATTATTTTCAGACCTTATGTCACAGTCTATCGCACAAAACTAAGTTGTTCCTGGAACTCGGAATCTTAATTAACGCTACCGATAACCTAATAATTAACATCAAAGGTTTAATGCGTTGTTAAACGTCAAGTCTCCGTTTAACACGTTGTTCAAGGCTAAGGATGCCAACCTCGCATCGTTGGTCCTTAGTAGTGTCATGTTGACCATGACGTGCTCCCGGATTCCTCTGAGATATAGCATATATTGTTTCGCACCCACACAAGTCATGAAATTTCACAAGGTTTACGTGCAATTATAGTTTTAATCATACTTTAAGTTTAGGACCAATTAAGGTGTACCTGGTTTCGTCATGGGTATCACAGTCTCCCCTGGTTAAGAAATTTCGTCCCCGAAATTTACCATGTCTAGTTAGGGGAAAAGGTGAGGATATTTTCCACGGAATTCATCCTTCCGTTCCCAGGTATATTCAGGTCCTTGTTTAGAGTTCCACAGGACTTTAACCAGTGAAATTTTGTTATGTCTTAATTGTTTGACCCTACCATCAACTATTTTCATCGGCTCTTCCACAAAGTAGAGTTTATCATCAACGTGGATGTCTTCCAATGGTATCTGAGGGGCCTCATCCGAAAGGCACTTCTTTAAATTCGAAATGTGGAAGACATTATGAATGTAACTAAGCTCGGTTGGTAGCTTCAAATGATATGCTACGGGACCTACTTTTTCTAGGATCTAGTAGGGTCCAATGTATCGCGGGGCTAACTTTCTGGTCTTTCCAAACCGGATAACGCCTTTCCACGGCGATACCTTTAATAACACTCCTTCACCCACTTTGAACGATAGTGGTTTCCGACGTATATGAGCCCAACTCTTTTGTCGGCTCTGAGCGGCTCTCAGACGATTCCGAATCGGATGGACCTTATCGGTCGTTTCCTGAACTAGTTCAGATCCCGTCAGTTGAGTGTCACCCACTTCGGCCCAACAAAATGGTGATTGGCACTTTCGACCATAAAGTGCCTCGTACGGGGCCGCTTGAATGCTGCTGTGATAACTATTATTATATGATAATTCCAATAGTGGGAGATGTTTGTCCCAGCTTCCTCTGAAGTCTAGGACATAAGCACGAAGCAAGTCCTCTAGTGTCTGAATCGTGCGCTCCCATTGGCCATCGGTTTGGGGATGGTAAGCAGTACTCAAATCGATTTGCGTCCCCAATGCTTCTTGTAACTTTTGTAAGTATCGCGAAGTGAAGTGGCTGTCTCCGTCTGAAATGATAGCAACCGGGACACCATGTCTGGCTACTATCTCGTGGGTGTAGATCTCAGCCAACTGATCGGTTTTATAAGTAGTACGAATCGGAATGAAATGGGCATATTTGGTCAATCGATCAACGATTACCCAAATCGCATCGTGACCATGAGGTGTTTTCGAAAGATGGGTCACGAAATCCATCGTGATTTGCTCCCATTTCCATTGAGGTATCTCGGGTTGTTGCAACATTCCCGAGGGTTTCTGATATTCGGCCTTGACCTGAGCGCAGGTCAAGCATTGACTTACATATTCTGCCACGTCCCTTTACATCTTGTCTATACCGGGGTGAATCGCATACTTCGATATATGGACCTCGTCTATCATCAGTTGTCTCAACTCTGCTTCTACAGGAATCCACACTCGATTCTTAAAGTACAACACCTCGTCCGTTTTCCTCACGAAGTTGTTCTCATTCTCGTGCAAACCTTCGCCAGGTAACTGGCTTTCCTCCAAGGCTTGCATCTGCGCATTCCAGATTTGAACTATCAGGCTTCTCTGCACGATCATTCCCAAGGCTCTCACTCGAAGGGGCTTAATTCCATCCTTCCTACTTAGCGCACCTACTACCACGTTAGCTTTCCCCGGGTGGTACTTCATCTCATAATCATAATCATTTAACAATTCAATACATATGTGTTGCCTCATGTTCAAATCTTTTTGATAGAAGATATGTTGGAGGCTTTTGTGACCCGTGTATATAGTACACTTTGTACCATATAAATAATGTCTCCAAATCTTTAGTTCGATTATAACTGCTCCTAGTTCCAGGTCATGGGTCGTGTGATTCTTCTCGTGCACCTTCAATTGTCTAGAAGTATACGCGATAACTTTATTCCTTTGCATATGGACACATCCAAGCCCTTGTCGCGATGCGTCACAATATACGACAAAGTCGTCATTACCTTCGGGTAACGACAAGATTGGGGCCTCACATAACTTTTTCTTTAACAGCTTGAACGATGTTTCATGGTCTTCACCTTTCCTACTTCCTAACCTTCTGCATCCATGCGGTTAACGATTGTGTGATACTAGAGAATTTTTTTATGAAGCGACGATAATACCCTGCCAATCCCAAGAATTGACGTATTTCTTTTGGGATTTCGACGCTGACCAGTTCTTAATTGCTTCAATCTTGCTCAGGTCCACATGAATTCCATGCTGATCCACCACATGTCCTAGAAATGGTACGGCTTGTAACCAAAAGTCGCACTTAGACAACTTAGCGTATAGTTGTTCGGTCTGTAGTATCTCCAAGATAGCACGCAAATGATGCTCGTGCTCGTCCTTACTCTTGGGGTAGATCAAGATATCGTCGATGAAGACGATGACAAATTTGTCAAGGTATGGTTTACATACCCGGTTCATGAGATCCATGAACATCGCAGGTGCATTGGTTAGCCCAAAAGGCATAACCAAAAATTCATAGTGGTCATAACGGGTTCGAAACGCCGTCTTAGGAATATCGTCCTCTTGGACCTTCACTTGATGGTAAGAAAAGTATCGAGCTCCTTGCAGCTGATCAAAGAGATCATCGATTCTCGGAAGAGGGTGACGATTCTTGATGGTGACTTTATTCAATTCCCTGTAGTCGATGCACATTCGGAAGCTACCGTCCTTCTTCTTTACAAACAAAACTGGGGCTCCCCATGGGGAATGACTAGGACGGATGAAACCGCGATGAAGTAACTCCTATAACTGCGTCGATAGATCTTGCATCTCGGTCGGTGCAAGACGATATGGGGCCTTGGCAACGGGTGTCGTTCCCGGTATTAAGTCGATGCAAAACTCGACTTGTCGATCGGGCGGCAATCCGGGCAATTCCTCCGGGAACACATTAGGGTATTCACATACTACTGGGATGTCTTCAATGCACTTCTCGGCTGGCTCCTTCGATGTGACGCCGGCTAAGAACTCGTCACATCCTTGTCGTATGCACTTCAACGCCTTAAGGTGAGATATGAAGTTCAGCGTGACACCTAACTTCTCTCCTTGTACCATAATTGCCTCCGTGGGGGATAAGGGAATCTTCACAACCTTTTGTTCACATAACCCCTCCGCACGATGGTTGGACAGCCAGTCCATTCCTATGGCGATATCAAAACTACCCAATTCTACTGGTAAAAGGTTGATAGAGAATCGATAACCATTAAAGTTTATAAGGCAATTAACAATAAGTTGGTGACTGGTGATCGGTTTCCCGCTTACAAGTTCGACGGTATAGGTTTGTTTTAAGTCAATAGCAGGCATATTTAAAAGTGGTAAAAATGCAATAGAAACATAACTTCTATCAGCTCCCGTATCAAATAATACCGACGCAAATCGATCAGAAACGATGAACGTACCTAAAACCACGTTGGGATCCTCGCGTGCGTCCTCAGGTCTGATGACAAAGGCACGGCCTCGAGCTGCATTCGGGGTAGGAGCTTGGTTTTGTGTATTTCTCCCTACCATCTGCCGATCTAACTTCGGGCAACTTCGCTGAAGATGTTTCATACTACCACATCCAAAGCACGCACGGGGGTAGTTAGCCTGTTGTGATGCTTGTCAGGATTGCTGCTGAAGAGGTTGAAGCCTAGGGGGTTGGAAACGGGTTGGTCTAGGCTTTGGTGCCAAGGGCACCGTACAGTTTCTAGCAAAATGCCCAATTCTATGGCACCTTGAGCATCTCTTTACTGGACACGCACCAACGTGGTAGGAGTTACACCTGTTGCATTTCGAGGCGTTTCCTTTATGTCCATCAGAGTTACCCATTGGGGTAGTCATGGCGTAACTCTGGCTAGTAGTTCTCCCCCTTTTTGGTACTGCTGCCCCCACTCGACTACCTTCTGGGGCTTCTTGCTTGTCCTCGGCCTACTCCCTAGCCATCGTTTGAATTTTACGTCTAACCATGTCGTACGTAATAGTACCTGACCTGGCTACCACCTCGTGCATGGTCGGGTGTTCAACCGAGTTAATGATACTCCTTACTTCTGGGGCCAGTCCCCAGATATACCTTGCAATCCTCTTAGGCTCCGGTCGAACCATGTCTAGCAATATACGTGTTGTTGGTGCATATTCTGTGACAACAACTTAATAGTTTGATTATTTATGTGATATTTGTGGCAATCCAAGCCTGTAACAACAATAATCAACTTATCAATGAATGAAATTTTATGTTGTATATGTGAATTTGCATATTTATTATGTTATTTGCACACAATCAATTCTTGCACAATTCCGAACTCTTGAATCGCTTTTATGAGCAAAATCGGGGAAACGATACGCAAACGAAACCAATTTAATGCAACATATGTTCCGGAATATTGTCACAAGCTAAACATACCTTAAATAACCTTTGCACTTAGGAATAAGTTTGGAGGGTTTGGTATGTCAAAAACAAGTTTATTCGATCAAAGGGACTAATTAAGACAAACTACGAAAGTCTGTCGATTCTCGCAGCGACGTACACTCTGGAACAAGAACACAAGCCTAATATACAATAAATACCATTTACATAACTTAGAAATAATTTTTGAAGGCTTCGGTATGGCAAAATCACACTTAGGAATAGTTTTGCAAAATTACAGTTTTGGCTCCTAGACTTCTATGAAAGCGTTTTGTCGCTTTTAACCCCTTTTAACCTAATATTTAGGCTTTATAAAGTTGTTAAGGCATATGTAACTTGGATTTTTCTAGGAAATGTCGTGGATGTCGGTTCATTTGGTTATACGGTTATGCGTTTCGCGGAATTACGTAAAACGCTTTAACAAACACGAAAATGATCGAAATTGCGCAACGATTGACATTTTTGCATAGTTATCAAAAAATACAATATTTTATTAATTACAAAATTTTTGGATGTCTACACAAGGTCCGTATTCAAATACGAGAATCGACAGACTTACGCAGTTTGTCGCAAATAGTCCCTAAGCTCGAATAAGCATGTTTTTTTGCCATACCGAACCCTTCAAAACTTATTTCTAAGTTATGTAATGGGTATTTAGGGTATGTGTAGCTTATTCCTTGTTCCGAAGTGTACGTCGTGTTAAACTGATTACGTTGAGTAACAGTTTACGTATTACTTCCACAAAAGTTTTTGAGAGTTCGAAATTGTACAAGGATTGAAAATGTGCAGATGTCACAGATTACACCACTTTACCACCAGAAGATGGTAGTGTCACATATCTTATGCCACCTTTGCATCATTCAATGTGGGTAGACCCTCGTCATGTTCAGGAAATGCAAAAGCTTGCTCAACAACCTGAGGGAGGAGATCAAGGAAGTGGAAGCAGTCAAGGTGCTTTCAGATTCGGGGAGTTCACGGACGTCATGACGTCCATCTTTGGGCCGCCTCAACTATGTTATTAGTAAGTTGCGCCAGCGGCTATCCAGGTTGTATTATGTATAGTTTGTTTATTTCTTTTGTTTTAGTATCTTGGAATGGGTGGTTGGGTGGAGTCAAGTGAATTTGAAATTTGTGTTTCGATGTTTTAAGGGTTGAGGAAAGTTGGGGGTGTTTAGGTGAAGGTGTAAATATTATGCTAAAAAACAAAAAAAAATCATGCTTGTAGCGTTCACATCCTCTAAAACCATACATTGGGGATAATGTATCACAAGTGTGGGGATGAGGGAAATTTTTCAGAAAAATGAAAAAAAAAATAGGTTGTCGTCTGAATTGAATGCTTAACATTTACCTACACAACATACCGGCAACCCTTTATTCCCACATTGTGAGCGATTGAGCCTTGTATTTCCGATGTGCTAGTCTCATTTCTTTGGAGTGTGGCAATGTGTGGTAGTTCATTAGAACTTGTGCAATAGATGCGTCCCATGGCCTTAGCTTAATATGCATGTGAAAATGATAAAGGCATTAGGTTAGCCTCGTCTAGATGTGTGTGGTTGTGGTAATTTTGGGGTTGGGCCTCATACATTAATCATATAAGCGTGGTAACGAGAGGGGCGGGGATTTGGTCCAATAGATTCCATTGTTGAGCTTTTCCTAAAAATTGTTACCCTTTCGAGAAAACCCAGCCTAGTAGTTCCTTTACATTTATCGTGTATTTATGTTCATGAAAAAAAATATTGAGAAAAAAAATATGAGATTAAATGATTGAAGAATGAGCGAAAAGAAAAGAAGAAAAAGAAAGAAAAAAAAGAAGCAAGATGTTGTAGTTCGTTGTTTTGTTTAGTTGCAATAATAAGGCTAGGTCGGATCATTACACTGCTTCATATATATTCCCCCATTCCATACCCTACTATTTAGCCCAGTTACAACCGTTTAAGTCCTTTTGATTTGCATGCGTGTTTAGGCGCTTATATGGGCGAAGGTTCGATTATTGCACCCTTTTGCTAGCTACTATATATCGCTGAGTGGAGTGTTGTTGTGAGGGGTTGTTATGTTGGCTGGAAATGGGAAGCATGTAAATTTGGGCGGGTGCTTATTTTGAGTGGTACATTAAATTTTGTTGGGTGATCCTGTGGTTAAGTTAATTAATGAGTTGTTTGAATGAGTTGCTTGGCGGCAAGCAACAGGTAAGTGTGGGGATGTGACGAATGGACTGTTCAATGATCCTTAATTGTTATAAATATAAAGGAAACCGTATGTTTAACGATTTAATTTGAAGGAATTGGATGACTACGATATGCTTTGCAATGGGAGGTACAAGAAGCGTAAAGGATGCAAAAAGAAAGCATGTCGAAGAGCAGAAAGAGATTAGAAAGAAGCGATTGAAGAAATCAATGAGGGAATTATGGGCTCTACCGTAGCTTACGATAGCCACCGTAAGCTATAGTAGCTTTTTTCCTAAAATCTGCACCGTAATACAGAAAGTTCTCATCGTAGGAGTTTATTGGCAACCGTAGCCAGACACAGAATTATTGTTTGCTTTATAACTCACATTTGGGGGTTACTTTTGATTATTATTTTTCATAGTTTTCGATCCGAAACTTGTGGGAGGCGAATTTAGGGTTTGAAGATAGTACTTTGGGTGTTTTTCTTGTTGCTTTATCATCCTTGATTCACATGAACAACGGATTTGAAGTTATGATGATCAACCGAACTATGTGTGGCTAAGTCTTTTGTGTTTTTCCCGGATTGTAAGGTTTTCTTATGAATACTTTTTGATTGTTTATGATATGTATGGGATAGTAATTTAATCTTATTTATTTCATTGCTATGGTGATTGTGTGTTTGTTTAGTAACGGTTTATATTGTTAGATTTCATCTTCTAAACCATATGTTCTTGGTGCCATAGGCAATCAGGATTTAGTGGGAGGGATTTGGGGTTGGCTATACTTATCGGGTGACAACCTTACATTCTTGTAATCCAAGTACTTGGTTCCCTTTTATCACAATCAAACACACACTCACGAACTATGTCTGTGTGGTTCATCCTAAGTAAATTTTGACATTGTTATTCATATAAAACCTGAAACCAAGGGAAGACGTTCTCCCTCATTTCTGAATACAAAACTTGTTAGGTGATAATTAATTTATTTTATTTTCATAAACCAAACAAACCTAATTTCAAGATTACTTTTCTGCATTTTAGTTTTATTTTTAGTAATTTGCAAACTACTTGGTGAACGCATTTTCCACATACTCCATGTGTTCGATACCCATTTACCACTATCTATTTAGTGTAATCGGTTTATTTTTTGGTTGGACTTCGACCCCACGTCAAATTTTGGCACCGTTGCCGGGGAGTAGTGCGCAACGTGTGTTTTCTTTGGTAGTTATGTTTGTTATTTTTGGATTTACGCTAGTTTTGTTAGTGTATCTACAGGTGTATGCATACTAGAGGCTCTCACAAGTCATCATCATTAGCTTTTGATCCTGAAATCTAATGAACACTTAGACGGAACTGAATACTTCACCGTGAAAACAAAATTGTGGGGTCTCCTACAACACCAAAAAGATCAATGGACATAACAGTAAGGGTATTTAATATTTATTTATAACAGTAAGGGTATTTAATATTTATTTATAACGGCAAGGGTATTTAAGTGGGTGGGTGGGGCCCACTTGAGTTAACTTTTATCTTTTAATGTTTTAATATTTATTTATAACAGTAAGGGTATTTAGATCATTTCACATCTACTTAACTGGACAAACTAACCCCATCCATAGTAGGGACTATCTAATAACGAATGTGCAAAAGTTGGGACTATAGTTGTAACTCTAGAAGTGTAGGGACTATATGTGAAAAAAGAGCAAACCACAGGGATGATCCCGGCATTTCTCTCTTAAATAATATTACCCACTTTATATTATTATATCTAGCCAAAAATAATTTGGCGATAGTCGGCGTATTGCGCTTTAAAGTGTATAATAACGTTATACGCACGCAAATTCCAGGCGGCACGAACTAAAAATTACCAAACTCAATACCATATATAGTTTGGCTTGCTAGACTTTAAAAGACTCTAATTAATACCAAATTAAGTCAAATAACGCATAACTTGTAACAAGCATGTTTTATATAAGTATGGATAGTAATCGAAAAATGTTGTATGTCACAATACAAGGTTCTGTACCATTTACACCTGATAGCTCTTACCCGGTTACACATTTACTTCAAAAGTCGAGTCCCCAAGTGGGAACCGGTATTAACCGTAAAACAGATGAGATCAGTTCTAGCCGGGGCTTTTTTTTTACTTTTTGACCGTTAGAACCGGTTTTAGGCCACCCCAAATCATTACAAATAGTTGTGGGATGTATTGGTTGATTAACCAACTCGAGAACGCATAAACGAACCCTAAAAGCGCAAACTCAAAAGCTTACGAAAATGTCTACAGCTTGGAGAGACGACGATGAGTGCGGCTTGGGATTAGCTTCCGTACACGTTATGTCTCAAGACTTGCGAGAGAATGGTCCAAGGTTTCATTGTGGTCCTAGTTTTTGGGATCGCCTTTAGGAGAGATTTGACAAGGATATAGGTTTTGAAACCAACCACACAAGTGATGATCTCAAAGCAAAGATCATATTATTTACCTCTAACGGACGGACGAATTGGAGGACGTAAATAACGATGAGCATGTTGTTGAAGAATCAATAGCCGAGTATGAATGATTTAATGGAAGACCGTTTACCAAGCTAGAAATTTGGAAGCTTATAATGGATGTGACTTTGTAATTTGTATTAGTACTTTAGAATTTATTTATATTTAATGTTAACTATGTTTAATATAAATTTTATTTTATAAAATTAAACAATTAAACCCTAATATTAAACATTATAACTTAACATTAAATTTAAACAACTAAAACATAAAGTGGAACTTAAACAATTAAAAACACCGCCACATAGTTTTGGTTAGCAGATCCAGGCAATTCCCTTCTTTTTTAGTTTTTTTCACCGTACAATGTTTGATTGTATGTTTTTTTTGAGACTTGAGTGTGCCACGGAACTTCCCACAATACTTGCAACGTGCCATCTCGATGTTGTCCGACATGAAACATGAGTCGTCGTCGAACCAGATCCCCAGGTTTCTTTTGGTTTCAAGTACCAAAACAACTTCTTCGTTGTTTGCCATTGTTGGTGTAGAAGAAAGTTGAGAAATTTGAGCGATTTACTGTTTTAGATAGTGTTAGTTAGGAGTAGTGTAATTAAACTAAAACATTCAACAACTATTGATAGTAAATTAAGAGGGTTAAAATGGTAAATAATCTATTCCAAACGGCTATATTACCATTAAGAACCTGTTCCAACGGTAATATCCTCTATTTCTAAAACATACCCAGTTTTCAGGTACTACCCGGACCTGACCCGACCTGACACGGTTCTATAGGGTACTCCGCTATGCCTCTTATACCTGGGTACGGTTCCTTTAAAAACCCGGTTACGGTTGTACCCAATTAGGCCTACCCGGTTTCGGTTACGGCCCAATACCCGATTTGTGCATCTCTATAGTAAAGTTTAATCTTTTTGAGTCTTATTAAAGTGGTAAATGGGTTGGATATGACGCATTGTAAATGTCCAAACAAGAGTTCAAGTTTGCTTGAAAAGAACAAATACCTATGGCTATTGCCATACCATACAGTGGTCTACATGCGAGTTTCTGCAAAACATGGGTGGTAGATGCCATTTACTAAACGACATGGCTTTATAGAAAATCAAGTTTCAGGAGGGTTTCAAAGACCATTTTTAGTAGGTTTTTTTATGTGTGTCAAACTAACAGGTTGTATAGCATACTAAAGTTTAATCATTTGAGTCTTATTAAAGTGGTAAATGGGTTGGATATGACACGTCGTAAAATGTCCAAACAAGATTTCATGTTTGCTTGAAAAGAAAAAAGCCAGTTCCTAATTCCACACAAAACGTTTTTATTGAGTTCCAAAAGCATGTGTTACAATGAAAGACGCAAACCCCAACATTACGCAACCAATAGTTGAAACTCAGCAACTAATAGTCTAGCTCTAACCCACTACCATCGCCATCTTAGTTACAAGGACGAATTCTGATTATTTCAGCATTTCTGATCACCCATTCCTCGAATTCTGCCGAACATACCAACTCGGGAAAGGAATTTCTGGTCAATGTGTGGACTGTTCCTTCATCAATGAAAACATAAATAATGACAAAAATATCCACCAAATAATGTATCGACGAATTGACAAACGTTACATGTATGTTGCCAGGAAATAGATTGATTGCAACTTTCATGGGACGAAATAAACAAAGTGTTCGGTAATACCCAACCAACCCGTACACCTACCCATTACTACTATACCACTGAGTCATGGATCAAGAGGACCTAAATCTTTATTGCATAATAGTGTTCATTGAAAAAATTTGACAGGAAAACTAAAGTTTACTATTTTCAAGGAATGTACCTTGTCCGAGTCGACTCCATGGCCACAACTTGGTTTTCTTAGATAGTATTGGAGCTCTACAAGAAATATTAATAATAACAACAAAAACAAAAACAATAATAATAACCAATAATAGTAATAATAAGACAGAAGAAGAAGAAGAAGAAGAAGAAGAAGAAGAAGAAGAAGAAGAAGAAGAAGAACACCATACTGGTCATATATCAAAATTACAAGATTCATATTAGTCAACTACTTCTAACAAAGAATTTATCAGCATGAAAAATACAGCAATTCAGTAACCTACGATATACATTAAGGATTTGTTTGTAATTGTGTTTTGGAAGTGGTTACGTGACTAGAAGACTATGAATCACATACTCAGCTGTAATATAGCATTGTGCAGGAAATTCCAGAGTATTCAATAATTTAGTACTTAAAACTAACATAAAAGGACACAGTGATAATGATAGGACTCTACCTTGTCAGCGGGTTGACCCATCTGGGTCAAACGGGTCCCAGTTCAATTACATTGACCCAGTCAATGAAGAGCAAAGATTTAGGGCTGAATTAATGGGGGATTGGCTGCTATTGGAGTGAAAGTCAAGAACAGAGTCAAAGGGCTGAATTTAGGGGCTACACTTTAGGATTAGTAACCTCTCTATTTCTTATTTAAGTAATTCATTTCTGCCCTAGTTTTCTAAGTCTTGTTTAGTTTGATTATCTAAGTGTTTTTGTGTTGGAGATTAGCCATCTCGAATCAGAAAAACTATCTTATTATTTCAATAAATCAGCCCTTTATTTTCCGGTGTCTATCATATATGTTTGTTGAAGAACGAGAAACCTAAACATATATATATATATATGTATATATATATATGTATATACATATATATATGTATATATATATGTATATATATATATACATATATATATATATATATAATATATATACTGTGAGGTTCATTTGCGGAACACTAAAAAAGTGTGGAACCAAGGAACACTCTTAAAAACTGAACTTAACATGTTGAAAGTCAATTTTTAAAAAACAAATTCGACGCTTTTCCCTATATATACTTGTAGAAGCATTTCTAATAAAAAAAATCAAAAACTAAAAATAGAAAAAATAAAGTTAAAAAAAGGCTTATTTTTTTTTACAAAAATGTTTTTTTTATTGGAATAGTTTCTACCCATTGTGTTATGAGGAAAAGCGCTGAAAAAAAAATTTAAAACATTGATTTTTACCATGTTAAGTTAATTATATAAAATGTCTTTTCTTAACTGTTTTTTAAACCTTTTTTTATATTTTTAAGTTTTTTATTTTTTTATTAAAAATGTGTCTACATGTATTTTACAAGGAAAAGCGCAGAAAAAAATTTAGAAAAAGTTAATTTTTAACATGTTAGGTTGAGTGTTCCCCAACCCTATATATATATATATATATATATATATAGAGAGAGAGAGAGAGAGATGTATATAGGCTTGAAAAAACTTACATGATATAGGCAATCATGTAATATAGGGCTAAACAAGAACTGAGAGCTACAATAGTCAACGAAGTCCCAATATAACCCCCTGAAAAGGAACCAAAAGCCTACTAATTTAATACTTTCAACACAGAAAACAGAACAATCCATATGAAAAATGAATTAGAAGTGAGTAAATAGCATACCACTGAACTACATGTGTCTGCAAGAACACACATGGCCTGTTTGAGAAATTGTATTATCCCATCTTGAGCAAAATGTACCTGGCAAACAAGTATGAGAACAACAGCTAAAACTTCAATAACCATAGAACTTGTATAGTAAAAGGAGACCAACTTGCTAACCGCCATGGATAGTAAAGCAATCCCCACTACAAGCAATCCATAGCGCCATCCCTGTGCAGGTGACACCACTGCACGAAACGAAAATGCAACAAAGTGAATAGAGAGGGGCAGGGTTATGACTTCTTGAATGGTTATATTTGGCCTCCTCATTTCAAACTAACCATCTTCTTGTAATTAGGTTACTAATTTTTAGAAACTACAAACTGTCGAAATATTAAGTAAAAAAGAGCCCACAAAGGGAGCATTATGTGGACTTTAGGGGAAGAGGGGAGGTGTTCGCCTTTCAAAATGTAAATCACCTTCATCAAGAGTGACGGTTACGGATGTAGAAATCGCAGCAACAAACTTCACATCAATATATCTTTGCTCATGAGGTGGCATGTCAGAACTCCAAGACCCCTTTAGCATAGGTCTCCAGTTATCTTTTTCACATTGGCATAACCCCAGTGTATCATTCCTGTAAACTTCCTTTGTGAATTAAAATATTTTTTCCTTATACATAAAATCATGAAACTTTAGTGCGATAAAAAATATAAAAGACACCTACTAGAGGTGGCAATTTACTTGGTGTTACGTTTATAATCTCAAATGAGTTGGTCAGATTATTGTACCTTATGAAAGAGAAATGGGTTCAAACACGTGGCGTAGATTTTAACATATAAGGACTTTACTTACTGATGAAGACAGATATGAATCATGCTATGCCATTTATCAGGGAACGATGGTGAGAGAGCAACCGACACTTGATATTTTTTTGTATAACTCTCAACTTTCAGTCTTGGAGTAGAATTCACAGAAACACGTCTGCAGTATTGATAGCTGCCATGAATTGGTGCGGGAGTTATTCGTACTTTCGGATTTGTCACATTAATGGCTGTGGTTTAAAAACAAGTATTCCAATTATACTCAGATCTATGTGCCAAGTATTATAAAAAACACCCAATATCAGTCCCAAAACCCATAGATTGACTTTTATACTGAAAACTAAATGACAGGGCACCTCAAATCCTTATAATACGACACAAACATACTAAACAGTATACTTAGGTCGTGTAGTTACCATGTGACTCAACTTTGTGCATGCCACACGCAAGAATAATTGTTTCGTGGATTGCTTCCTTCTCAACCACATAATGGTACATGTTGGCTAATGATCGCTTCATACCGCGTAGGGTTAGAACACCGCAATGCTTTTCAAACATCTTGAACTTGAATGAAAACAAGTGTCAATTAAAGAAAATGAGAAAAACATGGAAGTTGAAAAACACATAACATACACTATATATTAAGCCTACAGTAGAGTTGAGACCTGGGGGGTCCACTATATGCTGATTTGTGTCCCTA
This sequence comes from Scalesia atractyloides, assembly GCA_947069175.1. NCBI lineage: Eukaryota > Viridiplantae > Streptophyta > Magnoliopsida > Asterales > Asteraceae > Scalesia > Scalesia atractyloides. The sequence goes on along the minus strand of CAMTDV010000004.1, from coordinate 48,563,356 downwards.
ACCGCACGTAAGATTGACCAACCTTTTCTTGGTCCAAAAAGAAACAGCCCAATCAAGTCGAGCCGGCTATCCAGATAAGCAAACTTTGTCAGTGCATCGAGGATCTCCTCGGCAACTGCGGGGCTTGATGAGTTTTTGTACTGCACAGAATGTGGTGAAAAGATAATGCCAAAAGTTTACGTATGACGTGCTGTATCTAGAAAGCATAAGATATGCTTACATGTTACCACAAATTAGAAAGATAAACATCTCGCTCAGTTGCAGGGTTAGAGATGGCTCGTAGAGCATCGCGTCTCATGCGATTCTCCTTCTCATCCAGATGGGACTGAAACTGCGATAGGTCTGAGGGCTAGGCATGTATAAGAAGAGTGACGGTGGCCGTCACTGTTAAATCTGGGTGCAGGATCAGAGAGATGAACACGAACGAGATTCACTAATTTCTTCTATTAATTGTTGTGAACTCTTTTTTTTTAATTACAAAGAGAAACATAACCTACTTATATACTACTTAACCTTGACCTACAAGTTACTAGCTACTAATTTGAAAACAATTCAAATACCAACATATCATTATCTAAACACAATTGATAAATAATAAACTAAATAACTCTTATGTTTATCCGATGTTCCTTAGCCGATTCAAATGCTAATTGGTTCGGTGTTGTAACTTTCACACTCCCTCTCAACACCGACTTCCATAAGTCTCACTCTCATTCTTGACTTATTCTGTCTCGATCTAACACACCATCTTCAGCTAACACATGACCTCCATTGACATCTTCAGTAGACACACTACCACTATCGTCGTTGGTTACAACATCAGGTAGTCACAACGCCACTTCATCTTAAAGAGCTTGAGCTACACATGCTTCGTCTTAGGTGAAAAACGCCTTTTCATCTAGATTCGATTGGTACTCACAAACTATGTGACCCTTTTGATAGGACTTCAAGAGGCCCTCGAACGCCTTTCAAGTAGCACTCCAACTATCATTCAAACGCACTTCAATCGAAACTTTAGAACTTGACCAATTACTGAACTCGATCAACTGGAAGAAGGGATTACTTTTCAACAGCCTTCAACCGAATTGAATCAAAGGGTACACTAAGATCTAACCGAGATCTTTTACAACTGCCTTTGAACGAGTCTTCTTCTTTTGTTCAAGTTACTAAACTTACTAAACTCCTCCATCGTTTCGGTTTCTTGATTGGTTCTTCATTGCGATCGGTTTCTGAGCTGCCTTCAATCGGTTTCTTTCTGCGATCGGATTTTGAGCTCCTGCGATCGGAAACTTACTGCGATTGGTACCTAGACACCTTCGATCAGAAACACCTCTGAACCGAAAACAGATGGTTCACCTTCAACAGAAATACGAGCCTATTTCGTCAGGCAAATTTGTTAGCTTCCCCTTGTTTCGTTTCTTCCGCGACACACTCGTTTTTCTAGTTCCAAAATCACCCGAAAAACCGTTGCTACACTGATCACCGGTCACCACCATTGTCCCAAACGGTACTACCTCGCGACATCGGTTGACCATAACCACATCGCAATCCCAGCCGTACAACACTTCACGACCATGAGTTATTTTATTTCCTTCTTAATTTGCGTCTCTACATATGAACCAAAGGCTTGTGATCCCTTCCAATGCAAGTCACCATAAATTCCATACAAACTAGATGTATTGGAATCAACCCATGCATCTTTTCATCTGGACCTATTTTTAAAAACTTCAAGAAATCACCGTCTTTGATTTTTTTCTTTTCTGATGAACCAACAATCACATCTCCCCTTTTATTTTCAAGTGGCATGCAAGCAACCACCATTAAACCATGATAATTGGTTTATCATATCCATGCACCGACCCACTTCACGATTACATACGAATCAAATTCCACCAACTTTTAGAATCAAATTATATCCTTCAAATAATTTGAATTATTTTTTTTTTATACCATCGATTTGGCAACATCCAAATCGGTTTCTATCTCAATCTGCGATTAAACTCTCAGTTCGTTGCCAATTCTTATTCGCTTCCCCTAGACGGACCTTTTCTTTTTCAACTTCAGTTAATCGAAAAGAAATCGAACCAAAAATTTCCAACTCCCTTTGTCGTCGCTTCTAATTGCCGATCTCACGGAAACCCCTTTTACCACCATTGGTTTCACCGTCGTTGCAGCCCCGCGAGGGGCTGCTCCCTCTCTTGAAAACGACTCTCAAAACCGTAAAGCTCTGATACCACTTGTTAAATCTGGGTGCAGGATCAGAGAGATGAACACGAACGAGATTCACTAATTTCTTCTATTAATTGTTGTGTACTCTTTTTTTTTTTAATTACAAAGAGAAACATAACCTACTTATATACTACTTAACCTTGACCTACAAGTTACTAGCTACTAATTTGAAAACAATTCAAATACCAACATATCATTATCTAAACACAATAGATAAATAATAAACTAAATAACTCTTGTGTTTATCAGATGTTCCTTAGCCGATTCAAATACTAATTGGTTCGGTGTTGTAACTTTCACAGTCACGAGTGTAAGAAGCAAGCATGTATGATGAGAGGTCCACATTGATGCGGCTGATATCATTAAGCATTCATCAGGTGGTTCATCCTAATCCTAATCCTAATCCTAATCTAATCCTGAATAACTCTTGTGTTTATCAGATGTTCCTTAGCCGATTCAAATGCTAATTGGTTCGGTGTTGTAACTTTCACAGTCACGAGTATAAGAAGCAAGCATGTATGATGAGAGGTCCACATTGATGCGGCTGATATCATTAAGCATTCATCAGGTGGTTCCTAATCCTAATCTAATCCTAAATAACTCTTGTGTTTATCAGATGTTCCTTAGCCGATTCAAATGCTAATTGGTTCGGTGTTGTAACTTTCACAGTCACGAGTATAAGAAGCAAGCATGTATGATGAGAGGTCCACATTGATGCGGCTGATATCATTAAGCATTCATCAGGTGGTTCCTAATCCTAATCTAATCCTAAATAACTCTTGTGTTTATCAGATGTTCCTTAGCCGATTCAAATGCTAATTGGTTCGGTGTTGTAACTTTCACAGTCACGAGTATAAGAAGCAAGCATGTATGATGAGAGGTCCACATTGATGCGGCTGATATCATTAAGCATTCATCAGGTGGTTCCTAATCCTAATCTAATCCTAAATAACTCTTGTGTTTATCAGATGTTCCTTAGCCGATTCAAATGCTAATTGGTTCGGTGTTGTAACTTTCACAGTCACGAGTATAAGAAGCAAGCATGTATGATGAGAGGTCCACATTGATGCGGCTGATATCCCCATCCCCATCCCCATCCTCATCCTCATCCTAATCCTAATCCTAATCATAATCATAATCAATAATCAACAACAATAATAATAATAACAATAATAAGCAACAACGTGTTCAGCAATTAAAGCAAAAACCTAATAAAAACATGTGGCCAAAATCTAAACACAACAAACTTCATGTATCCAACAAGTTGTGTGTGTATATATAAATATATAATAATTATCACCAATGAGCCAAATTAGTTATGATCAGCAGTAGCATCAAGGCTGAATAAGATCAGTTGTGAATAATATAAGATCAGTTATGATTAGCAGTAGCATCAAGGCTGAAAAGAATCAACCATAACAACAATCAAAAAGCAAATAAAAACCCTAAAACCGTCAATCAAACAGATTCGAATATAGATACAAAAAAAACCTAACATGAATTTGAGTAGGTTTGTACCTTAGGGTTTATGCGAGGAAGAGTCACGACTTACAGCAGCGTCGATTACGATTTAGGGAGAAACCTTGGCATACGCCGGTACAGGGAGAAGCGATTTTGATAAGAAGTGAATTGAAAAAGAAGAACAGACAGGAAATTAGGCAATCAATCGATATCTATGCTCGTACTGAATTATTAATTTCGTACTTTATGTACTGAATTGTAATAGATACCTTTTAATTTGATAATTACGATCACAGTCCTTTTATTTGTAAAACTTATTACACTATGCATCTTTTAACCCTAACCTAGTTAAATTTAAAAGTTAAGTCATATGGCCTTTATGTCTTTTTCACCCTAATAAAAACAGAAAGTATATATTTATAGACATCCTCTGTCTATCTCATCTCTCTATGACTCCCATCACATGTTATCTAAAATCCAATTTACTATGAATATTGTTCCTCGTGCACGTGCAGACCAAACGAACTTTCAAGAATTTCAAATAAATATCCAAAATTTTGCCAAGAATATAATTCCTCGTGCAGACCAAAGAAACTTTCAAGAGTTTCAAATCAATATCAGATTTCATGTCAATACGAACTTAAATTTACGACATAAGAGAGAGAAGGAAAAGAGAACGGTGGTGAACTATAGGCTTCCAATGGAGCAAAACCCCGGCGAAACAAAAGCACATCTTAAAAGCTCGTTGTAGATTTGGGCCACGGTAGAAGGCGACGACTTTGAAGGATTTGATTGGGGATGTTTCACACAATGGTGGCGGCCTGGATCTAGGGTATCTATCGATAGGGCAACAGAGATTTACCGCCGGTTACCGGAAAAGGTGCAGCCTTAGAGCCCTTCATTTAAAAAACCACAACGATTATACTCTTTGACTCCTATTAAAAATCATACCGTAATTTGTCTGGGACCTTGCCGGAAACAGAATCCGTGCCTGGAACCTTGCCGGAAACGGAATCTTGGTCGGAACCTTGCTGGAAACGGTGGTGGTGGCTCTCACGCTGATGGTGGGGATGGGGGTTGGTTGGAGAGAGATTGAGGGGAGAGAGAGAGATCTGAAACAGAGAGATTAGGTATATTTATTGTGTTTTGTTTATTTGTTTAATTTAAATATATTTTAAATATATTAGTAAAATTATTATCTTGCTCTCATGTGCAATCCACATCCAATATTTAACTGATAAATTTAACCAAGTTAGACGCAAAGGACGTAGGGTGTAATAAGTTTTACAAATAAAAGAGGGTACTGTAATTATTGAAGTTAAAGGCTATCTATTGCAATCCAATACAAACATAAAGGACAAAAAGTGTAACTTATCCAAATTATTTTAATTAAATAACTGACTTTAATGCACGACCAGGCTGTGATGACAAATGTTTGCAACCAGTATACATTATAATATTTAATATTTAATGTTTTTTTCTTTTTTCTATCATTTTAACTTCTATTTCTTAATAATATTTAATTCTTTTTCCTTTTTTATTATTTAACTTTTATTTTTTAATAATAAAATATTAGTTTAGGTTGGGTTGGGAATGTGAGTGAAAAATTGGATTGGGTTGAGTTGTGTAAATGAAAGAGAAAGAAATCAGTAATTTAATGAAAAATTGGGTTGAGTTGGGTTGGGTTGTGATATTGACTAACGAGCATAGATATCCATTGATTGTGTTACTAATCGATATCTACACCTGCTACTAATAACCTCTGGTCATGCTTTTTACATGTTTTAATTAGGTACTAGTATTTTTAACCTGTGGCGTCGAAACTTATAGTAACTCGAGTTTATACCGACAAGTATTTGACCCGACCTATTTCCAAACAAAAATTACGTCACAACGCACACCAACTATAAGTGCACATAAAAATACGCTCGTTTTAACATGACTCATTACCGTGAAAAACTTACGTCGACTATAAACCAACTTAGATTTATACCGAGACGTACCTAAAAATAAGCACACTCGAAAATAGTTTTTTTAAGTTAAAGAATGGTACCGTGCGTTGCCGTGGTGTCAAAACGTATTAGGCTTGACACGACTCGTTTCATAACAAAGTTTATATTAAAACGTAGACCAAAACAAACATAAAAATAAGCACGAAAACGAATTGTATTTGACCCACATATATGATAATAAGCATGTAAAACTCAAGAGGGTTAAAACAACATGTTACAAAGTTTTTATAAAGCAATGGAGAGTAAGTGTTGACGTACGTGCGGGTGTTTATAATTTTAGGTATATTTTAAGCACTCTTTACTCGCGAATCATGCTTTAAATTTTTAAAACACGATACAATACTACCACTCTACACACGTTAGGGCAAGTGCACCCATCATAGACGTAGAATAGTAATAGTAAGATACCGACGTCGTCCAAGGACACAAGATCTTTGAGTATCGGTTTATCGTTAACATCTAATCTAACCCATTTTTTATAAAAGTTTTGAATAATAAAATAAAAATAACATAAAGATAAAATAAAAATAAAGTAAAGATAAAAACAAATAGACAGGAAGGAATCACTTTGTTCCAACTCCTTTTTTATTTTCCTTTGATAATTTCCGCACTTTGGACTTTTTATGAAATTATCTTAGTTATGTAGTAGGCCCCTCTTGTGAAGGCGACATTACTCTCAACCTATTGGTCAGAATCAGCAGGGATACAGTCATGCAAAGTCGGAATATTGAAAAATAATTAAGTAAGTTATTAACGCAAAATATGGTAGGCCCCCTTCCAGGCAACGTTACCCTCAACCTATTGGTCTGAGTCAGCAGGGATATAGTCCCGCAAGGTCGGTTTAAAATATTAATAGTAGTTTATTTATAAGGGGTTCAATCCGTTCTTACTTCCCCCGATTTGATGCTATCTCCCTCAAGGAAAGTCCTAATAAGCTTGAACCAAGTCCTCGTAGGATCTATACCCTGAACGAGGCAAGAACTTTACCCAAACATCCTTCTAACCCCCCTTCCAGGAAGTTAACACGCTTTATATAGGTCGTAAAGACATAAACGAATGAATCAACAAGACATGAAGAAATGTTTAGCTAAAGTTCACTTTCCATATAAGAAACTATTTATTAAAGTCATTAATAAATACCCAAATAAAAAGTTGGCAAAGATTGGAAATCAAAAGTAAAACATAAAAGTCTTGTCTTCACCAAGTGATGTAAGAGATTTAGCCAAGCATGTCCTTTGTTTGACAAGAACTCTTACTATCGATCTTGGATCCCGAGACTACTACACACTCTAAAAGATGAAAGATGGATGATAGTGGTGGGTGTTGGTGTTGTAGTGGTGGTGGACTGATGGTAAGTGTGAGAAGAAGTAGTTTGTCAAGGGATGCCTTTCTCCAAAGCCAAGTACCTCTACTTATAGCTGAAAACATAGTGCGACCACGGCCCCGTGCCCACCTGGCACGACCCCGTGGTGGACTTTTTCTCTCCCTTCGTTAACTGCAGATGCCAGGTCTTGTACTAACACGCCCAATGTTGACAGAGCACGGCCCCGTGGTCAGTGTACTAGTTGTACTATCCCAGATTTTGTGAATCTTATAGTTGACCACGGCCCGTGTTGAGTAAGCACGGCCCCGTGTTATTTGTCTGTTGTTGTTGTCTTTTTCTACAAAGAATCTTTGACTGGGCACGACCCATGCCTGAGCTTCCGTCTTCGTTATTTTAGTTGTTTTGGATGTGAATGGGGTTCGGTAAGTTGTGTCAATCCTTCTTCTTCGTATTCGTGTTGGTTTTGGCTGCTAATTTGCTTCTTTTGTACATTTAAGCTTTTTTGCTCCTGTTATTTAAAAGTAAACAAAGAAACATGCTTTTTCCAACATTAGTACCGAAAAATGGTTGATTTTATGCCTTGTTTGTTGTAATTTATATGTTGCATTTTGCGTACATCAAATACCCCCACACTTGAATCTTTGCTTGTCCTCGAGCAAAACCCTATAATGTGGCTTACAAATTTGGTAGAAGAGAAGTTTTAGGCTTACCTTTAGAGTGTCGGGATTCCAAGTTCTAAATTTATTATCTTTTTATTTTATTTACCATCTTATTCGTCATGGTTTTTTCAGAACATATTTTCAAGAAAAAATATTTATTTTGGGCATAACATGCCTTTATAAAATTTTATTTAGTTATATACATATTTACACACCTTACAAGTAGTCACTTAACACTAGGCCGAAGATGTTTCAGTGAAAACGCTTGGACCCGATGTGGAGCTTACTCCTACCATAGGCTTGACAAACAATCAAACCTCCTCCTTTTGACGTTTTAATCCTTGTAAATATCAAGAGGGCTTTAAAAGGGTAGGTTTTTTGGGCATAACATGCCTTTATAAAATTTTATTTAGTTATATACATATTTACACACCTTACAAGTAGTCACTTAACACTAGGCCGAAGATGTTTCAGTGAAAACGCTCGGACCCGATGTGGAGCTTACTCCTACCATAGGCTTGACAAACAATCAAACCTCCTCCTTTTGACGTTTTAATCCTTGTAAATATCAAGAGGGCTTTAAAAGGGTAGGTTTTTTGCTAGGGTTAGGTATTTTGGGTAAAAATGGCGAAAGGCGTAAAAAGTGTTGGTTTTTAGAATTCTTTTGTGGCTTAGAAAAAAAAACTTAAATCGATGATTTTTTTAATAAAGTTGAAACTAAGCCAAAATTGTTTTTTATAACCAAACTTTTTACTAAAATAATATGTGTAGACAAAAGAAAGTTTTATGGATGTGGGCGGTTGGCTTTACAAAAGTTTATATTTTTGCGGGTTTAGAAAAGAAAGGGTTAAGACTCAAAGGGGTTTACTAGGGGGATATTTTTAGTAAGGGATAAAAAAGGAAAATAATGGTTTAGAATGAAAAATTGGGTTATAGTCCTAATGACTCAATCATTTACTTACTTGGATTTGTGTCGGTAAGGATTGAGAACGCATCGCTTAGCCAAGTTCTGGATTCGTTAGAATCAAACGGGCTATTCACACAAGAAACGAAAAATTGAGCAATTAGTAAAGATATGTATTTGTATGCTCGGTAAAAGCTCAAAAACGCCTTTTTTGTGGAAAATGGTATAGTGTAAAAGCGTATATATAACTGTTAGGATCTGAGTTTGACCTGATGTGTTGTTTTAAACAAATTGGATATAAAATAAGATAAAACATATAAAACTTGCAGTGGAATACGATTTAAAACTTTGTAACACAATCAAATGAGAGATTAGCTTTCATCACACAATGTTTTCATTACTCAAAAGATTGAAAAGGATTACAAGTAATTACATGCATGAATCACTAACTCTCCCTCAGCCCGAGCTTCACACAGATTAGATCGTACAAGATAGGTGTGTGTGTGTGTGTGAGCTAAATAGAACAGTACATGCATTGTCTATTTATAGTACAAATATTAACCTCTGAAGCATCTTTTCTGACATCACCAAGACAATAACATCTAACTAACCTAACAACCTCTAACCACTGCAAATGCTATCCTCTGATACATTTACAAAACACTGATGGTTATCCATATAGGATGCTAACCACTGCTGAGCTTAACCACTGTTAAAGCTTTATCATATGTTCTTCAAAGGGTGATCAGATCTTTGACTTTCAATAGACTATTGACTTCAAGCAGAGGTTTGGTCTTCAACAGTCTTTACAACCAGCAGAGCTTAGCCCTGAGCAGATGTTAGGGCTATCAGATGTTAGGTGCCTTGTCATTGTGGGAAGTTGTGAACCAAAACACTGTTTATTTTGGATCATTTAGGCCAGACCAGTTTTGGCATTTTATCATCTGTACTTTTGTAGGGGTCAATGCCAACAATAATCAAATTTTACAAAGATTTGTTATGCCTATTTTTATAATTTTCATAATCGATTCTTTTTATCACGACGCTATCAGGTGTAAATTAGTAAAACATAACTTTTAGAACTTATTTTTCCCACACTAAACTAAGATAAGTAAAAAAAAGAAAATTTTTAAAAAATATTTAGGGTGATTAGCGGTTTTCCCGGGCGAGTTTTGTGTAAGGCTTGTTTTAAGGACCAAAGATTCAAGGTTTTGTCATCCCCCCCCCCCCCCACACTTAAATTACACATTGTCCTAAATATGTCCCAAAAAGGATTTGTTTGGGTTAAATGTGTAAAAAGTGGCTAAAAACAACAAAATTTTAATGTTACTTGGCACAGGGGCGTGTCAGTTGGGCACGACCCCGTGGCCAAAGTGCCAGTAACGAATTTAAAACAAAAACTTACAGTCATGGTGGACATGGGGGTGCCTGATGGGCACGGCCCGTGTCACATCTTCTGGAGGAAAATTTTGTATCAGACATGTGGGCACGGGTGCGTGCTAGTTGGGCACGACCCCGTGCTGCAGACTATGCATTGCTGTTTTGAAGCGAGAAACTTTGTTCCATGTGCATGGGGTCCCTTTTTCTCAGTTTATCACAACATTCCATCACTACAAACACCGCCATTTTATTTATACCATTTGTTCATTACAATCCTAGAAGATAAGCGAAAAAGTACGTAATATTAAAAGTCCTAAGATAGATTAGTCTAGATTAGCCTCCTAATGACAAGAAATAAACATCTGAAAAGCTCTCCCTAGATTAATCAAGAATACAACAAACCCCGAAGGTGGTGTCCGGATATTAAAGGGCTTTTGAGCTTTTTCGGGTGGGATGTACCCTCTCAAACGTCATTGAGCATCTCCTCGATCTCCTTTGGAAGAAAGAAGGGAGGCTCATCATCCACGACTTCTTGTGAGAGTGGGTTGATGGTCATCGGAACCTCATAAAGTGTGTCTAGAGGTGGTTCTGGTGGAATCTCATCTCACCCGGTGGGGATGATGACTTCTTGTGCTAGGTTCCAATTCTCTTGTGGGAAGATTGGTTCCATGGGAGGCATAACAAGAATATTCAACCTTTGGTGCAAAATGTTGATTTCTTGGAAGCTAACCTCAAGCCCGGTTGTTAGTTGGTTGACTCGGTCTATTAGGATTTCTTCCACCAATTTCATTTCCCCCATGGCCTTCCTTAGTGCACTCACATAGCGGAAAAGAGTAGCCTCGATGGAGGGCCTCCTTCCCCTCCTGCTGTTCCCAGTTGTTGTCGACGAAGTTCCACTGTTTCTGCTTGACATTATTAGAAAACAAGGAAGTTGTCATTTACACAGAACATCACCACGGCCTCGTGCCAGCTGGGCACGACTCCCTGCCACCACGGCCTCGTGCCAGCTGGGCACGACTCCGTGCCACCACTTCTGTTATGATTCCTAACCCAAACTCTCTGTTCTAAGTTATTATTTCTGTGGTTTTTGAAAATTTTGAACGTAAATAACTTGAACAGTGTTGTAAAATATTTATTTTAAGAGAGTTTGGGTTTAAAATCACTTTTTTATGTTGATGAAGCTTGAAGATTTGAAGTTTCAAGCTCCCATGGAGGTTTGAATGTTTGGAGAAGAAGGAAAGAGACAAAAGTGGCAAAGACAAGAAGGTTTGATGAAACCTTTTTAAGAATATACCTTTTGGGGTATATGTGAAAAATCAGATCATATCTTTGTCTTTGGAATGAGTCCAAGACTTTCTGCGCCATGCGGACTTTATAGTAAGTGACAACATAGTGGCCACGACCCCGTGGTCTGCAGCGGACCAGAGACACTTTTGTATGTTAGTGACCATAAGCCATGTTGGCCTGACACGCCCCCGTGGTGATTTTAACAAATCGGCACGAGGGTGCGCTTTTATGGCACGGCCGTGTTTTATTTTTTTGTGTTTTATGAAGTTGTGTCTTATTTAAGGAGTTTTATCTTTATCGGGTGGCTGTTTACTGGTAGGGACATGATGTGTTCAAAATGCAACATATAAATTACATCAAACAAGACGTAAAATCAACCCTTTTTCGGTACTAATGTTGGAAAAAACATGTTTGTTTGTTTACTTTTAAATTAAAGGATCAAAAGAGCTTAAAAGAACAAAAGAAACAAATCGGCAGCAAAAACTAACACTAAATACGATAGAGAAGGATTGACGAAGCTTGTCGAGCCCTAATACACATCCAAAACAACAAAATGAAGAAGACAGAAGCCCTGGCACGGGTCGCGCCCACCAGGCACGGGGCCGTGCCCAAGGAAGATTCTCTGCAAATAAAGATAAATAGTACAAGACAACTGACACAGGGCCGTGCCATGCCAACACGAGGCGTGGTAAACTCTGAGATTAGCAGAATTTTGATAGTACATCAAGTACACTAACCACAAGGCCGTGCTATGACATCACGGGGCGTGTTAGTACACAGACTTGACACCTGCAGTTAATTAATGAAGGGAGAGAAAGTGCCTACCACGGGGTCGTGCCTGCCTTTTGTTTCCAGCTATAAATAGGAGTGCTTGGCTTTGGAGAAAGGCATCCCTTGGCAAACCACTTCTCTCACACTTGCCATCAGTCCACCACCACTACAACACCAACACCCACCACTATCATCCATCTTTCATCTTATAGAGTGTGTAGTAGTCTCGGGATCCAAGATCGACCATAAGAGTTCTTGTCAAACAAAGGCCATGCTTGGCTAAACCTCTTACATCACTTGGTGAAGGCGAATATTTTTATGTTTTACTTTTAGTTTCCAATCTTTAGCAACTTTTTATTCGGGTATGTATTAATGACTTTAATAACTAGTTTTTTATATTGAAAGTGGCCTTTAGTTAAACATTTCTTCATGTCTTGTTGATTCATTCATTCGTGTCTTTACAGTCTATATAAAGCACGTTAACTACCTGGAAGGGGGTTAGAAGGGTGTTTGGGTAAACTTCTTGTCTCGTTCAGTGTATAGATCCTGCGAGGACTTGGTTCAAGCTTTTTAGGACTTCCCTTGAGGCAGACAACATCAAATCGGGGGAAGTAAGAACGGCTTGAATCCCTTATAATAAATAAACTAGTATTAAAACTTTATCTGGCCTTGCGGGACTGTATCCCTGCTGACTCAGACCAATATGGTGGAGGGTAACGCTACTTGGAAGGGGGCCTACCATATTTTGCATTAGTAACTTACTTAAATATCTTTCAATATTCTGACCTTGCAGGACTGTATCCCTGCTGACTAAGATCAATAGATTGAGGGTAACGCTACCTGGAAGGGCCCCTACTACTATAACTAAGATAATCTCTTAAAAAGCCTAAAATGCGGAAATCATCAAAGGAAACATAAAAGAGGAGTTGAAACCAAGTAATTCCTTCTAGTCTATTTATTTTCTATTTTTATTGAAGTTTTTACTTTTTATCTTTATTTTATCTTTCAAAACCTTTATCAAAATTTGGTTAGATTAGACGTTAACGATAAGCCGGTATTAAAAGCTCGTGTGTCCTTAGATGGCCTCGGTATCTTACCATCATTATACTACATCCACGATGGGTGCAGTTGCCTAACGTGCGTAGAGTGGTAGTATTGTATCGTGTTTTATGAATATAAAGCTTGATTCACGAGTAAAAAAGGTTCTTAAAATATAACAAAAAAATTATAAACGCTCGCGCACACGTCAGGACAACACCTTGTGATTTATATGAAAACGCAAGAGGTTATCAGAAAGGAAGAATACTATACTAAACAATGGGCAAAACCAACCTTTATTTGCCTTTTCCGGGCTCTTGTTAAAGAAGGTATGAGTCGAATCGCTCTTGTCTATAAATGCACCGGTTGTAATCGATGGCAAGTCCGTCATGGCACAATCGAAACATGGACGGCAATCACATTCGTCCTCACAAGCCATTGAGGTGCACGTAGTGGCGTCGATGTTGTTTATTTCTGGATGGGCCTCCATCAAATCTTCTCCATTGTTAGTGTTTTGTGATGAATACCTCATATTCATCATAAACTCTATTTCTTTTAATTTTTGGAGAATTCCCTTTTCTATTTGACATATGTCATCTTAGGTTACGTCTTCTTGAAAAGAGATTCGATGGCATTCAGATAGATGATAGTTATCGTTTTTGGACGACCCTGTTTTGAAGTTTCTTATGGGAGACACGGCTCCGTGTTGGGCTAACACGACCACGTGTTGCTACTGTCTGACTAAAATAGTTATTTCCAGCTAATGTTTAAGGCACGGCCCCGTGTTTGGTGAACACGAAAAAAATGCAGAAAACGCAAAATACGTAAAAAACCAAACAATTAGAAGAAAAAGGATAAAAAAATATTAGGCCATTAATTTTAATATTTCTTGAAATCCTTATGTCCCCGGTAACGGCGCAAAAAAACTTGACGTGTGTGCGGGTGTTTATAATTTTAGGTATATTTTAAGCACTTTTTACTCGAGAATCAAGCTTTAAATTAAAAAAACGATACAATACTACCACTCTACACGCATTAGGGAAAGTGCACCCATCGTGGACGTAGTATAGTGATGATAAGATACCGAGGTCGTCCAAGGACAAAAGATCTTTTAGTACTGGCTTATCGTTAACGTCTAATCCAACCAACTTTTTTTTATAAAAGTTTTGAATAATAAAATAATAATAACATAAAGATAAAATAAAAATAAAGTAAAGATACAAAACAAATAGACAAGAAGGAATCACTTGGTTTCAACTCCTCTTTTATATTTCCTTTGATGATTTCCGCACTTTGGGCTTTTTAAGATATTATCTTTGTTGTAGTAGTAGGCCCCTCTTGTGAAGGCGACGTTACCCTCAACCTATTGGTCTGAGTCAGCAGGGATACAGTCCCGCAAGGTCGGAATACTGAAAGATAATTAAGTAAGTTATTAACGCAAAATATGGTAGGCCCCCTTCCAGGCAACGTTACCCTCAACCTATTGGTCTGAGTCAGCAGGGATACAGTCCCGCAAGGTCGGTTTAAAATATTAATAGTAGTTTATTTATAAGGGGTTCAATCCATTCTTACTTCCCCCGATTTGATGCTATCTACCTCAAGGGAAGTCCAAATAAGCTTGAACCAAGTCCTCGTAGGATCTATACACTGAACGGGGCAATAACTTTACCCAAACACCCTTCTAACCCCCTTCCAGGAAGTTAACGCGCTTTATATAGACCGTAAAGACACGAATGAATGAATCAAAAACACATGAAGAAATGTTTAGCTAAAGTTCACTTTCAATATAAGAAACTATTTACTAAAGTCATTAATACATACTCAAATAAAAAGTTGCCAAAGATTGGAAATCAAAAGTAAAATTTAAAAGATTCGTCTTCACCAAGTGATGTAAGAGATTTAGCCAATCATGACCTTTGTTTGACAAAAACTCTTACTATCGATCTTGGATCCCGAGACTACTACACACTCTAAAAGATGAAAGATGGATGATAGTGGTGGGTGTTGGTGTTGTAGTGGTGGTGGACTGATGGTAAGTGTGAGAAGAAGTAGTTTGTCAGGGATGCCTTTCTCCAAAGCCAAGCACCTCTACTTATAGCTGAAAACAGAGTGCGACCACGGCCCCGTGCCCACCTGGCACGACCCCGTGGTGGACTTTTTCTCTCCCTTCGTTAACTGCAGATTTCAGGTCTTGTACTAACATGCCCCATGGTAACAGAGCACGGCCCCGTGGTCAGTGTACTTACTTTACGATCCTAGATTTGGCGAATCTTATAGTCGACCACGGCCCGTGTTGAGTAAGCGTGGCCCCGTGTTGGTTTTTTGTTGTTGTCTTTTTCTGCAGAGAATCTTTGACTGGGCACGACCCCATGCTTGGTGGGCACGGCCCCGTTCATGAGCTTCTGTCTTCGTTATTTTAGTTGTTTTGGATGTGAACGGGTTCCGACAAGTTGTGTAAATCCTTCTTCTTCGTATTTGTGTTGGTTTTGGCTGCTAATTTGCTTCTTTTGTTCATTTAAGCTCTTTTGCTCCTGTTATTTAAAAGTTAACAAAGAAACATGCTTTTTCTAACATTAGTACCGAAAAAAGGTTGCTTTTATGCCTTGTTTGATGTAATTTATATGTTGCATTTAGCGCACGTCAAGTGTCAATGCTGAAAATGGAGGTGCATAAGAAAACACTATACATAAAAATTAAGCAAATCTCAATGGTACAGTATACCGAAATGCAAAACATAGAAAATAATGACTATGTTGATATAGGACTCGTGCGTTACGACGAACCTGTCAAACAGGAAAAAAATAGATGGTGTAAACACGTTGAACCACACACGCACGTTTGTGTCGTGTTAACTTGTAAAATTTTGAACAAAACGAAACGCGATAACGTTGAACCATATATGCGTGTCGCGTCGTGTTAACTTTCAAAATTTAAAGTGAAACGTAAAACAAAAATATTGCAAAATATGAAAAATCGGAGACCAAAGTTGAAAGTAAAAAAGTTGTGAAGTGAAACTGCAAAAAATGAAAACTTTTATGTTGAAAGTAAAAAAATAGTGTTGTGTTAAAAGTGTTGCAAATTTATAGTGTGTTCATTTTTTTTAAAAACTTCCATAAACTTTGAGTACAACCTCTTTATGCATAAAAGTGTTGCAAATTTACAGTATGTTAATATTATTATTATCTTATAATAATATTATTTTAAGCTATTCCGAGCTTTTTTATCGTATTTTAGACTTCTTGTTTTAACGGGTCGTCACCAACATTTGTTTCGCAATTTTAATTTTCTAAAAATTACCAAACTCAATACCATATATAAAGTTTGGGCTTGCTAGACTTTAAAAGATTTTAATTGATATCAAATTCAGTCAAATAACGCATAACGTGTAACAAGCATTCGAAAAATGTTGTATGTCACAATACCCGGTTCCATACCATTTACACTAGATAGTTCCTACCCGGTTACACATTTATTTCAAAAGTCGAGTCCTTGAGTAACCGGTAAAAACCGTAAAAAACGATGAGATAAGTTCTAGCTGAGTTTTTTTTTACTTTTTGGTCGTTAAAACCGATTCTAGGCCACCTCAAATCATTATAAATAGTTGTGGGATGTATTGATTAATTGCCCAACTCGAAAACGCATAAACGAACCCTAAAAACACAAAATCAAATGTTGGTGCAGAATGTCTAGCCTACGTCTTAGGGTCATGTCGTATATGTAACAGGGATTAAATGTTAGATTTCATTACGTTATGTTTGTAAATGGTACAACTCGTATGAAGTATTACACAACTCGAACTAAGTGACATGTGTCACTTCATACGAGGTGCACGTCACACGAGTTGGCCACTCCACCCTTGTGCGAGGTCAGTTGTTAATAAATAGAAGCTTAGGGGTGTTGAGTCCCATGCTGTTATTTTGATTGTAAGGCGAGGTGTCACACCCCAACCGATGGCGGAAACATCGAGGCAGGACGAAATAGTTTTTTCATCACTCATAACGCTATTTGTGACAATGATTAATTCAAAACCGAATTTCATTTCATAATAAAATTGACAAGTACAACATGAATTACAAATTACAACGAAAAGGACAATACAAGAAGTTTCAATATTAAAGTAACAAAATCTAGCAATTCAAGTGTGTTTCTAGTGTGGTCCCTATTAGATTTCGTCATATGAATCCTCATCAACCTGCAACATGTTAACAAAGTGTAGTTCAACACAAAAATGCATTGGCGAGCACACAAGTTTAAGTATAAGGATACGTATAAGCATAAAGATTTAAAAACGAAACCACATGGCAACTAACTTTATACAAGAGCATCATAACATGGCATGCAATATTTCTAGTCAACCATCTGTTTACGCAATAAAGAATAAAATCTAACATGACCTCTCATTCACGAGTGGTGCGCTACTCCTATAGCACTATACATGTTAAATGGAGGCTCGTATAAAGATAATGACTATTGTATCACATAAGAATCACCCAAGTATAAGCATCAAGTATTGTATCATAGCATTCATGTATTTGGATTGTTTTATGCATTTGAATAAGGTATAAAGTTTAGTGATTTTGATAAGGTTAACTTATTGCACCCAAAAGTGATATAAACGAATATGGGTCATGTGTACTCACGGTTTTACAAGCTTTCCACTTGGTGAGTCCGCGAGAGTTTTGTTTAGGATGGAGCACCTTGTCCTTCTACATGAAGAAACATAGGTGTGAGCATTGGATGATTAACGAAGGATTGAAGATTCGGAATATAAAGTATGACAAATTAATTATGCCAGAAAAATAATCACTTAGGTCTAGCACTCGTTTTTTGACACTATGGAACCCATAAGGGTTAGTGTGATTTCATAGGTTTAACACCTATTAGAATCGTAACGAGGAACTAAACACTTTGGTGATTTAACTTAGTAGCTTGACAAACAACCATTTGGTCATCATCAAGGGTTCGGTTATAAGTATTATATATAAGTTATTTACATATATTATATCATAGGTTCATCAAGAATGTCATAGAAGTCAAGTATGAGGTAGGAAGACAAATCTTCCATTTAGGAACCTCTTTAGTATTCACCACTACACATGTTGTCATAGACAACAAGGAGGGTCATGAACATATACAAGAAATGAAATAAAACATAAATAATCTAGGAAAACATCAAGTGGTGTGTGGATTTGTAGTTAGGATAGCCCAACTTATCCATATAACCACACAATCTACAAGTTCAAGACTTGTTCATCACTTGTGAGTTAAACTTTAACAAAACAGAAAGTTTGTGAGGATTAAACCTCTGGATTTGAATGTCACAACCTTGTTTTTAATCCCAACTAACCATACAATTGATTATGAGCATAAGGACATAGGAATGTGTATGAGATAACTCAAGTTCAAGCAAGTTTAGAAGTGTTTCAATCAAAACAGAAAGTTCAGTCCACTTTGGAGCTTTTTTGGTGAAGTTCCAGGTCTGGATTTTCCATGGAAAACCTGTGGAATCATACCTATGGTTGTTCCAAGTGATTAGAAAGAAGAATCAATGAAAAAGGTTAAGAGAAGTTATGCTCACTTTGGTAACTTGTGACGAATCTGCCAAGTTACTAAATTTGTAAGAGATTATGGAGTGATTAGAGAGAGTTCAAGTGAGTTTGCATAGTGAAAATGCTTGGAGGAGGCTTGGGTTTTATAGGGGAGGAGTTAGGGTTTGTTGGTGGGTGTTTTAATGGTGATTAGAGGCTATTGGTGGAGAAAGAAATGTGTGGATTCATGCTAAAACGTGGGTTGTTCAAGTTTTTCCCCATCAGACCTGCTTACAGACCATAAGCCTAAGGCCTTGCAGTCCGTAAGGCTTGTCAGAAGCACAAATGTTCCTTTTTAACCCTTGTTGTTTGGTGTTTTGTCCATTTATCCCATACCTTTAATGTGTTAAGTGTTTTTTTGAGTGTTTTAAGCATAAAGACATATTCTAAATAGTTTGCATGTAATTTTATCGTGAGAATAAATATAAACAAGTATGATTATGTATAAGAATTGAAGATAAGTATCGTATGATGTATGTATGTCACGTATTTGCAAGGTTATTACACGTTACTAAGGATCACGAATTAAGCATCATATGTATAGTGTTTTCAAACGTATGAACATGTATGAATGTGTAAAGCATGAATTGTAAGATATACGAATTTTATTATGATTCAAGTCTTGGATTTTACAACGATTACAACGAAGAGACGATTACAAGAATACAAGATTTCCAAAAAATAGCATTACAAGACAAGCTTTCTAATTAAGGAAAGTACAAAAAAGCAGGCGGTTACACGAAGCCCTGTCAGATTTGTTTCCGTATTGTACACGTTTAATTAATATAATAGAAGCAGAAGCATTTAAACGGTAGATTTGATCATTATCAACTTACTAACGATGAATTCCGCACAAGTTAGTTAGCTCAGGTCTGGTCCGGTGTTTTTGGAGGAAAGCCGATCCTCCACAAGTGATATCAGAGCCCGGAGGCCTGATTTGAAGACAATTGATCAAGTTTCAGCCACTGAAGACCTCTATTTCTACTCCTTCTTGTTACGTTTATCAGATCTAGATGAATTCATGGACAAACTGGACTAAGATTCTAGTATAACATGTTAAAATCAGTTTAAACAAATCCCTAAAACTTTCAGACCTAAAATCAACCGAACTCATGTCGAAAATTGCAAAAAACGTGAAACTATGAACACACCTCATTCTAAGTGACCATAGCACCTCGTACGAAGAGACTGGACACCTCGTACGAAGTGCAACTTACACCAAATCACGTTTTAAAACTTAACTTGGTCACCTCACACGAAGAGGGTATCACCTCATACGAAGTGCATTGCAACTCGTACGAAGTGACTCTTAATCGGTTTTTGAAAGTTTTGTGTACATTGGCACCAAACTAAGTGTTAAACAATTTTTCGATTAAAAAATGGAAGAAGAACAACGCGTTCACAACAACCGACGCAGCCCAAAATATAAAACTTGAAAATGAAATGGGAACTATGGCTAAACTGCCTAAGCTTATCTATCTTGAGGATTATAAGGAATGGCACAAACGGTTTACCAACTGGGTTCAAGCGAATTACCTCAAAAATTGGTATGCAATTGAAGAAGGTTATTCACCTCCAGTCGGAGAAACGGGTCTTGAGAAAGGGTTGATGCAGTACACTGATCAAGAGAATGATCTGTTTAAGCATGAGAAAAATATGATGAATATGCTGCAGCTGGGCATTAAGGAAGATATTTTCACCTTGCTACAACACGAAAACACTGCTCAATCAATCTGGAATGCTCTTAAAGTAAAATTTCAAGGTAGTAAACAGATGATCAAGAGAAAATGTTGGAACTTTTGAGATCGTTGATACTTGACTAAGCTAGGTTTTGGATAGTTTTATGTTAGTTTACAATGTTTTAGATAGTTCAAGGACTGAAAGTGTAATTTTGGAAATACTTGTACTGTCCAGCGTAATTAATCCTCTAGCATATTTATTAATTCCGCTGGATGGTCAGTAACTATATATATGTTCTTAATGAAAACCCTAGTTCCAAGGTTCTTGGACTAGCAATTTTTGGTGATTTCTTGTGTTGTGATTTTGGTGTTTGTTCTTGTGCTTAATCCGTATATCCAGGTGCTTAAATCGTTTTACTAATTGGGATGCAACATACAACACTCGTAGTTTCAACCAAAACAAGAATCTTTATCTTCTACCTTGACTTTTCTTATCTTTACACATACAAACACCTAATCCATTGGTGTTTGACAGTACATGTATTTCCAAAATTACACTTTTAGTCCTTGAATGATCTAAAACATTGTAAACTAACATAAAACTATCCAAAACCTAGTTTAGTCAAGTATCAACAATCTCAAAAGTTCCAACAATATCCCCCTAGATCGTTGCGTACTTGACTGTTCTTCATTTGTTAGCTTCTGGTTCTGGATTTGTTGCATCTTGTTCAGAGGACTGTTCTGGCGGAGCTTCAGTTGTTGGTGGTTGGTCCTCCATAGTGACTTCATATGTGGATGAAGTCGGAGGTGGTGGGACAGTGACTTGAGGGTCAGATAGTGGTGGAAGGTCTTGCAGAAGAGATGATGGCGGTTGCGACTCTGCAGCTTTCTCAGCATTCTTTTCTTGACTTGATTTTTCGATTCGGCTAAGAATTTCCATCATTTCGATCTTTCTTTCTCTGGCACGCTCAACTGCTCTTTGAAACAACATTCCTTCCTCCAAGAATACATTCCCTGCCCCAACGTAAATTTTGTTGCCGTAAAGAACGTTCAAGTCAGACAGACAGAACATGAACACTTCCATGGGATCCAGTAATCTAATGTCTTTGTTTGAGTTGGATCGAATCACGGCCTCACCTGTTTGACCATCATAAAACCATTTCTTGAAGTCTTTGAGCATCACGGGTTGTTCTGGGGGAAGTTTAACCATGGTAACCACATCTGCTGGATTTATCACCCAAGTAATTCTGCCTTTTCCGGTGAGAGGGTCTTTGGTGGTTTTTGATATTCTACGGCGTGGGCGTTGAGGCTTGAAAATGGTGAATCCACGAGCTCACTCTCTCAATATTAATCTTTCAAAATCTCCACCGATGTTGCTGTTGGTGGGATTGATCATGTCGTGCTTGCTCAGTTCTCTGATATCCCATGTGGGTAAGCTTTGCATGGCATTTCCGCTGCGGAAATACTAAATCACCCCTCCTTGACGCTTGACAATAAACCACCCTGTAAGATTATCATATTTCCAGCTGATGATTCGATCTGTTACCTCAGTTTTCTCTACAGTGATAACTTGGTAAAAATCTGGTAACTGAGCTCTTTCTTTCTTGAACCATTCAGGGTGTTGAGGTGCAAACTCATCACCTCCATTAGACTCATACACAACCTCATCCTCCAGTGCCCACTCTAAAAACTTTTCAGGCATCTCAAGCCTGTCTACCTCTTCTTCATCACTATCTTCCCCAGGAGTTATTTCTACTGCCGAATCAAGACGCTTCTTTTTCTTTTCGGCAAGCTCAGTCTTGCGCTTTTCCTCTCTTTCTCTGAAACTATCAAAGTCAAAAATTTCATCACTTGAGTATTTTGGTTTCAGATTGGCCGATTTGTATAAATCTTGAACTAGCTCGTGCAGCTTTTCCAATCCCTCTTGTTGAAATCTGATGAAGTCGGTTTGCTTTGAGATGTTCCTTGTTCTTTTTACGCTGCTCCTTGAGTTTTTCACGAAGCAGATTTGTGTCGTTCACTTGATTCTTTAGCAAGCATATTTCTTTGGCATGAAACTTTCCAATGTCTTTAGATAGGCGATCGAAAAGGTCCTGGAAAGGGCGTGGTCTAGATGGAACTCGTGGTGGAGTAGCAGAAGTATGGCTTGCTTGGCTTTGGTGGCACATCTTTTGAAGAACCTTCATCAGCTTTTCGTTTCTTTTGCACTGGGGACTTGCTTGGTCCGGTCTCAGCTGGATCACTTATTAAGCTCTCAACAAAGCGATCCAACTTTTCTTGTTCATCAGTTACTACCACCGGAGTTTCAGATTCAGTCATTTCCCTTCTCTTTAGCCGTCGTTCACGCTTTTCCGCTTCTCTCACAGCATGCATAACTTGCATTCGTTCTATCTCTTCTTGAGACATTCCAGCTCTAATGCTATCATCCATCAAACGTTCACCCCCCGAAGTGTCTTTCTTGCTTTTCTTTTTAATGGCTCTTCCTCAGCTTTCTTCTTTCCTTTCCTTTTTCGAACCAATGAAGCTTCTTCTTCAACTTCAACCTCTTCTTCGGCAGCTAGTCTTTCTTGTCGTTCTTTTTCCATTCTCACTTCTTCTCTGTACTTGTTGTATGTGGCCTGCACCACAGGAAGTCTTTCGGCTCTATACATATGATTGTGGAGCATAACCCATTGCTCTGTCTTTAGTTCCGTAAACTGCCTTCCCTTTGGCAATGAAAACATGTATCGGTACCTGTCATGAGGCAGATGTTTGTGATTATCATTTATCAGCAGTTGTACGAAACGGGGATACATTACCCATGGTCCGTTGTTAACATTATCAACCATGCAGCAGAAGATCAGACCTGAGATATTGAATGGTTGGTTTATACATAGATTGAGCGTTGCTGCTGACCATTCAAGATTTAGACCATCATATCCTCTTTTTCGATGAGCAATACTTACTACAAACGTGTGCAAGATATATCTCCAGTCTTTGGTTAACCCATTCCTCTTTATCTCGTTCTTTCCTCTGAAGTCTCCCTGATAACCCATTCCTCGAAAACCATCGAGAATGTCGTCATTTCTCAACCTTAGAGGATATCCTGAGGAGTCACCCAGACACAGAACTTTTTGAATTCTTTCTTCAGTTACAATGATTTTCTTGTTTCTAATTGTTGAGGTAATTCGTCTGACTTGATTCACTGATGAGACTTTGGCAGTCTTCCAGAAATCCTCTATGTGAATAGTGTAGATGTCGGGATTTGCTTGAACTGCATCTTGCTTCAGGATAACCAGTCCATCACATCTTCAAAATCCTTTATGGTATCATCAAGTGCCACGTGCTGGTTATGTTTCATGGTTGGATCCCAGAACACTTCTTTCACCATATCTGTAACCATGTAAACGAGCCAAGTGAGATCAGAGAGATATAGATATAAGTTAAGTGTGTTAGAAATATTTACACAAAGCAAACACAATAAAAACGCTGCTATCTACGCCGGATCAAGTTTTAATTTCGCTGATTATTTATGCCGGAGAATAATAGCGTAGTTAATTCTTAGTTCGCTGAGTTCTAGATCAGCGTAGAAGCTTATCTACGCTGTCCTACCGGCGTAATTAATTAATTTCGCTGGTTGCTTGAACTCGCGTTCAACACTTAACTTCGCCAGTCTCCGACGATCCAATAAAAACGCTGAATTCATGTTAATTACGCTGTATTCAAGTTAAAGTCACTGAATTCAAAAATTCTTCATAAACCCTTCAAAAACCCAACAACCTAATACATTAAAATTGCAAACCGATTCTCTGGTTAAACAAAACGAGACTTCTTGTGAATGTTGACACAGTTTAAAACGAAGTAATCACATAGCCATACCAAATGTATGTCAAATCGTTGACAAAAGAGAATTTGTTTTGATGATTCAGTATGGATATTGGTTACTTGGTTTTGAAGAGAAGATAGATACGGTGGTTTTGAAGGGAAGATACATACTGAAATTGAAAAAAGTTGAGTTTATATACAAAAAATATCTACCAACGTAATTATTAATTACGCTGGTAAGATAATTACGCCGCTTAGAATATTTTTCAAGAATTCTTCTAGATTAAGAAACTCAAAACAAATACGCTCGAAAATCTTAAACTTTCTCGAAAATTGTGCCCCTTTTTGGAAAGATAAGGTTAAACTGTGAAAATTTTGCCATTTTGGACCCCGAAATCAATGGGAAGCTTTGTTTGACACTCCGTGACATTCCTGCAAAAGATCATACTATTAACACTTTGTTCGTCAGATATTTTAGGATTTTGAACTATCGAGGCACAAGAAAAACTGTCAGTAGGTTTATCCATTTAAATCCATGCATCCTTCTTTTAACGTGCTTTCGGTTCGCGTTTTATCATGTTGTGGTAATATTGACAAGAATTGCAATGGCCCCCACTCCAGCTAGAAGAGAAGAACACTGTATCCGTGAGTCCCACATCAGGACATACCCCCGCGATCAAGGTATGCACAAAAATTCATCATAACGGGTGAGTATATCGAGTTTATTCGATTGAGAGATACAAGATCAGCGCAATGGTGAACAGGTGTGCACTTTCGTGCAGTCAAAGAGACCAGTTGTAGTCCTGTCTAGGGTTAGGTGGATACCTTGTTGTGGTATGATTACATTTGATTTGCTCTTTTGATTTGAGCTTTTTCATTTCAAAAGGTTTTGGCCTCTTGGACTCTTTTAGATAGGATATCATAATCGTGTCTAGGTCTGCATGTTTCTTGATGCAACAGAAGAGCGACTATGATACTCCCGAACGATAAACGACATAAAGACCCGAAATATCAGACTTTGGCAATCTATCAACGCAAGATTTAAAACCATTAAGTCATATGCTGCAACATGTTACCCGCAGGAAGTACAGTATTGTGGGTATCCAGAATTCTTGTGTTATCTTTTTCTTTTGACGCCTAATCGCAGTTTACTCGAGAGTGTTGCTGAATCTACTGACACGTCGTTGCTTGGTACCCTGATCTTCTTTGCATAGCGACTTCATTTTGCTTTTTCTGTTTCAAAGACCAGTAAACGTGTTAGCAGTTTTCAATCATTTCTTTAAAGCAGTTGTCAAACATGAGGTCAAACATATTTATTTAATTTTTATTTGATTTTCTGGAAAATCTTCCCCCCTTAAAATTTTATTTTCGAGTGTCCACTTTTTGAAAAGGAAATTTTAAAGAGCAGAAAATCGAATTGCTGGGCGCAATTTTACGATTCTTAAAAAAAATTATTTTTTTTTATTAGGATAGAGTATGTACAATTCGTCAATTTTGCGAAGTTTATTTCCACTCAAGGAAATTAACCACTTCCAACCAGGTTACCAACTGGTTTAAACGAGTTTTATCAAAGGCTTTTGTGAAAATGTCGACTTTTTGTTGCATGGTATCCACTGGCACCACTTGAATGTAACCCTTTTCGTATGCATCTCGAATTGCGTGAATACGAATCTCGATATTTTTGGTTCTCGAGTGATGGATAGGATTCTTCACAATTCCTAGACACGCCTCATTGTCGATGAATAGAGGAGTCTTCATGAGGTTCATACCATAATCCAGCAACTGATTTTGTATCAAAAGGACTTGTGAGCAACAGCTATAAGCAGCCGTATATTCAGCTTGAGCCGTAGAGGTGGACACTGTTGTCTGTTCTTGCTTTGCCACGATATCAGACGATTTCCTAGGAATTGGCAACCACCTGAGATAGATTTTCGATCGACTTTGCAACCTGCATGATCACTATCAGAAAAAGCAATTAAATCAAAATTTCTATCTTTAGGATACCAAAGCCCAAGCTTGGGCGTTCCTTTCAGATAGCGGAAGATTCTTTTGATAGCTATCTCATGAGATTCTTTGGGATTCGTCTGAAAGCGTGCACAGATGCAGACTGACCATATAATGTCAGTCCTACTTGCTGTTAAGTACATCAAGGAGCCTATCATTGAATGGTAGAAGGACTTTTTCACCGGCTTTCCTTGAGGATCGAGAGTAAGTTCGGTTTGAGGGGTAAATGGAGTACTTGCAGTCTTGCAGTCAGACAAGTTGTACTTGGCAAGTATATCTCTGATATATTTAGCTTGATGAATTAGAATTCCGTCCTCTCTCTGTTTCACTTCCAATCCTAAGAAGAAGGTGAGTTCGCCTATCATACTCATTTCGAACTTTGCTTTCATAACCTTCTCGAACTCCTTGCGTAGCGCTTAATCGGTTGACCCAAAAATGATATCATCTACATAAATTTGAACCGGCATCACATTATCTCCTATCCTTTTTGTGAAGAGAGTCATGTCAATTTTGCCTCTTGTGTAGCCACATTCCAGAAGATAGGTTGACAAAGTCTCGTACCATGCTCAAGGAGCTTGGTGAAGACCATAAAGAGCTTTGTCTAGCTTGTAGTATCGTTTGGGAAGTGTGGATCTTCGAAACTAGGAGGCTGATAGACATACACTTCTTCCTTAATATCTCCGTACAAAAATGCACTTTTCATGTCCATTTGAAATACCTTAAAGTTCTTGTATGATGCATATGCCAAGAATATTCTGATAGCTTCTAAACATGCAACAGGTGCAAAAACTTCTTCGTAATCAATCCCTTCTTCTTGTCAAAACCCTTGGACAACTAATCGTGCTTTGTTCTTAGTAACCACCCCACGGTCATCCATTTTGTTACGAAATACCCACTTTGTTCCAATCGGAAACTTCCCGTCAGGCAGATTAACTAGCTCCCATACTTAAGTTTCCGGAACTGAGATAGTTCTTCCTGCATTGCTTGCACCCAACTATAGTCTTGAATTGCTTCTTCTATGTCGTGAGGTACTGATTGCGATAGGAAGGCGGCATACAATCCTTTGTTGATGACATAAGTTTGGCCATGAGTTCGTACACCATCTTCCACTTGACCGATAACATTCTCAAGAGGATGGTTCCGATTTGTCTTGTATCCTGCATTGATGTGGGTTTCCATTTGCTGTGGTAGATTTGAGAAGTGTTCATCGACGTAAATGATTGGTAATCCATCTTCCTGTGTTGGTTCATTCACGTTCGTTTGTGAAGAAGAGCCATCATTTGCAGATGCATTCTCACCCAAAGTGTCACCATTTGTTTCTTCCACAGAAAGAATAGGATCGGCAGAGAAGGGAGTGAAACGAGTGGTAAAAGGAGTGAAACCAATGTCTGTAGAATCAAATAGTGGTTCTACAGGAGTGGTTTCTGTAGGTTCAGGAATAGGTTCTGGAATGTCAAAGGTGTTGAAGATGATGTCTGCATCATAGAACCAATCAGGAGAGTTCCCAATGTTGGTGTAATTTCCTTCTTGAAAATCTACGTAGTAAGACTCAACCACCATTTTGGTTCGTTTGTTGTAGACACGATATGCCTTTTGAGTAGATGAATATCCCATGAAATAACACACATCGCCGACTGCTTCGAACTTGATAAGATTGTCTTCAGTGTTGAGGAGTGTACACGAGCAACCAAACGGGCTAAAGAAATCTATCAGAGGCTTTCTTTTGAAAAGAAGATCGTATGCTGTTTTTCCATGAGGTTTGATGATGAGAACTCGATTTAAGACATAGCATGCTGTATTCACTGCCTCTGCCCAGAAGATGATTGGAAGCTTTGAGTCTACCAGCATGGTTCTAGCGGCTTCGATAAGTGTCCTGTTTTTGCGTTCAGCTACACCGTTTTGCTGAGGAGTTCTTGCTGCGCTGTATTGAAGTCGAATCCCTTTGTCTTCACAGAATGAGATAACCGATTGATTTTTGAATTCTGATCCGTTATCACTTCTAATTGATTTGACCTTCAGTTTGATGACATTCTCGATCATATGAATAAGTCTCTGAATAATAGATCCCGTTTCGCTCTTTGCTTCAAGAAAGTAAACCCATGAAAAGCGAGAAAAGTCATCTGTAATCACCAAGCAATAAGATCTTTTAGCCAAACTTTTAACACTAATAGGACCGAAAAGATCCATGTGCAGCAATTGCAATGGTGTTGTGATAGAATTCATTGCTTTGGATTTGTGTGGCCTTTTGTGTTGCTTGCCTTGGGCGCATTAATACATTTTTCAGAAAAAGGAAATTCTTTTAAAGGTAAACCTCTTACGAGATTTAATTTTGAAACTTTGTTCATATTTTTAAAGTTCACATGCCCCAGGCGCCTGTGCCAAAGCAGTGATTCTGATTCTGAGGCTTTAGAAATTAAGCAAGTCATTTTCTCATTTGTTTTGGCATTCTTCATGTTGAGCACGTAGGTGTTGTTTTGGCGAGGAGCAGTTAGCATGATCATTTCGGCGGGAACCGTGTATTCTGGCTTGGGAAAGAGACATTCCACATCATTGAAAAGAATTGAAATTCCTTTGTCACATACTTGTGATACACTCGTATGGTTGTAACACAACTCTGGAACATAGTTCACGTTTTCCAAGGTAAGAGCCTCTGACACAACATCCCCTATACCGACAATCTTTCCACCCTTTTCATCTCCTGCAAATGATACGAAGTCCCCGTCAATGAATCGGAAATTCTTTAACAGCTCCTCCAAACCCGTCATATGCCTTGAACATCCGCTATCCACGTGCCAAATGTACTCCATGAGCATTCGAAGCCATTTTTGCAATTTATTCTATAATACAACAACACACAAAATATATACAAGTTAGTTAGATATCAGAAACCAACTTGTTTTAATTTTGGTCTATCATGATTTTGAATATTTAGATATTCTTTTCTTGTCCAAAAACATGATGAATTAACTAAATCCTTCACTGATTTTGAAAAACTATCAAATTGCTCCGTGAAGTTTTTGACAAAATTTGTATTTGCTTCAGGAAAATTCTTGTTTTTGCAATGTATCGTTGTATGTCCTAAATGACTACAACGAAAATATTTCATGCAACGTCGTTTCATTCGTTTTGAGGATAAGGCGTTTGAAGATGATGTATGTGACAAGTTTCTTGATTTGTGAGAATCTTTGCTTGTTTTGTCGGGTGCTTGATTTGATCATTTTCTTCAATTTTTTGTCAATCCGACTCTCAACTTCAATGCATTCATCTTCTGACTCGTATTGTGATGAGTATGATTGTAGATTCAAACTTGAGTCATCTAATCTTTGATTCAAACTCAGTGCTACTTTCTTGACTTGAGTCTTTATGATCTTTTGATACACCTGCACATGATGGTACAAACTCGGGAATTTCCTTAGTAAGGAATCTTCCGAATATGTTGTTCTTCAATTCTGGAACAAACATGGGTGAATCACGAGCAACATTTTCATCACAAAAGACAGAAATCAAGTTCATGCATTCAACCACTACATTCTCGTGGCTTTGGGTCAAAGGTTTAGGCATACGCCTATTACAGTCATCCCAAATATTTAGACTAGGTTTAATACAGTCATCCATCCTAGTTAAATTATTACATTCATCCCGAATAGATTTGTCCTTTGTTTTTCCACAATTCCAGGCAAACCAGTTAACCGTAGTATAACTATCGCCTGAATATCCTATCCCTATTTTTGTGCCTTCACCATCCTCATCGCACACATCTCCTTTACGCTCATTTGCATCTGCATTACTCATAGAAACATTGGTATTTTTATCATTCAAATAATCGACACTTTGAGCAATTACGTCAGTTTTAACAATTAAATCGTTTTCAGGATGAGGAGTTGGCATTGGTACATAGTTCTTGCTACGGGGAGGAGGAAATATCTTTCTTTCATTTCCAAGCTTATCTTTGTACCCAATGTCATCTTTCACGTATGTTGGTCGTTGGCTATTCTTTATATCAACCAGCGCCTTTTTGCTGACATTCCATTTATCAATAGTGAGTTGCAATTTGATGTTTTTGATTTCCGAATTTTCTAAACGTTTATCTTGATCATTAATAATGAAATCCTTTTAAAAAGAAACTCCTTTAAAGACTGCATTTTAGTTAAAGTTGAGTTCAATTTTCTCGGATATGCAGCTTCGTTTAGTTTCATTTCTTTATTTACTCGTAAAACTTTTTCTTTTTCTCTAATAAGGTCACGGTTGATTGACTTGTAGTGAGCCACGACGTTCATACACGGCTTTGAACACAGTTTTGCTTTGAACTCGTATGGAATGCTATTTACCAGTTCCTTATCCTCCTTCTCCTTTGCCAACTCAGTCTTCATTGCAGATGCACGTGCCTCACCATCTTGCTGCTATAACCCTTGTACAATTTCGATCGTTTTTGTACATAATAAAGTCTTATGTTTTAATTCGTTATTTTACATCTATTACATTATTCACAATAATTGGTGTTAATTTATGACATTGAAGTAATGGCGAGTCCAAACTTTATTTAAATTTATGTTGGCAAAAATGCAATACAAGCTTACTGTGTGACAACCGGATAATTTGGGCATGTACTAATGTGACACGTGTTATGATTAAATAACAAGGCAAATTATATTAAATTTTATGTATTTTGATGTTATTTGATGTGTTAATAAATTTAAAATTTATTAAAAATTATGTTGGCAATTTTAAGATAAACGCTTATCGCGTAACGGTTAAAATGCGAAACGAACGTCGGTGACCGCCCGAATAATGTTAAAATCCTAAAAATAGTCCGTTACCATTAAAATATTATATTTAATCATGTTCGTGAAGAAAAATTATTTAAAACGCTTAAAAACTCAATTTTGGAATTTAAGCGCGTACCGCGCAACACAGCGCGCATACTGCCAAATACCTATAACACTGCGTGTCCAAGCAAATAAAATATTGATTTGTAATATTTTAGTGAGTTTATTTTAATAGAGCGTTAAAAAAAATTTTTAAACGCCTTAAAACAGGATTAAAACGCTAGATAAAATATCCGGTAACCAGTTAAATACCAGTTTTTTGCCAATATATGTATATATACATATGTATGCGTGTGTAGTATGTATATATATGAGACGTGGCAGCCATGAAATCTCCCTCTCTCCTATCTCTTCCTCATGTTGGATGATAAGATCTTGCATGCAATCTTCCAAGATCATGAAATCCTACAAAATCCAACATGATCTTCCATTAACCAAGACAACAATTTCAAAACTCTCTCTATCTCTCTTTCATTCAGCCGAATACCCCCCTAAATACACCCAATTCAGATTTTTGAAACCATTTCTTGAAGATCCTAAGGCATTCCAAGGTGATTTGAAGCTTATATGAAGGTTTGGAGGTGATTCCAAGAAATTTCAAGCAAGAACCAAGCTTTGTACCATCATTTTCATTCAAAAACCCAATTGAATCTTGAAAGGTATAATACCATCTCTTTTAAAATGTTCTTGATTCATGGTGATGAAGATGATAGTAAAAAAAGGTTTCTCTTGATTCGTGGAATATTTCACAAACTTGAAACTAAAACAAATGGGTTTTTAAAGAAAATAAAAATGGAGGTGTATGTATATGTATACATAGCCGTGAGTGTGTATGTATATACATATGAGATTGAGTCTTGATTTTGAATGTCTTTGATTGATGATGTTCATGAGGATTTGATGCATGCATGTTAAAAAAAAGATGTTTGTGATGATTTCTTGAATGATTTAAGTGACATGCACATGAAATTTGTATGAAATATGTGATGAAAGTAATTTAGAATTTCTTGAAATAATATTTGTTATATGAATAAGTAAATGGCCGAAAATTCTTTTAAACATGTTTGAGATTTTTTTTAAGTTGTTGCATGTGCTTGAATGATAGTTAAAATGTAAGGGTTTGATGATTTATACATGATATGAGAAATGTTCATTCAAATCAGTAAATAAACATGAAAAATAAAATTATTTGATGTATGTTAAAGTTATAAAAATTATGTCATAACTTGGTAGCTTTGCATGTAGTACATTGTGCTTAAAAAGTAGTAAATCGGGTGATATTTGCATGATTTTTGTGCTATTTATGAGACCTGCATATATATGATTAAAATTTTTATTCTAATCAGTAAATAACATGTATTGTGTTAAAATATCAAGTCGTTTTGATTTGGGATGGTTATGGCAACGTTTGATGCAAAACTATGCGTTAAAAACGGTAAAAATCGCCTTTTTTTAGAGATTTTTATAAAACTGTTTTAGATCAGTAAGTAAACTGATATTTGTGACATAAATATAATTATATTTTATATTAAGTATCTTTGGTGTTTGGTTGGTAATACGTGACTTCCGACGCCCGAAAACGATACCGAAAACGCTAAATACGCATATTTCAATGTACACGAACGAGGATTGTTCAAAAGTGAACTTTGTGTATTATGATTGATATATAAATATGGATATGTGTAATGTGATTTACTAAGTTATTTCATGATTATATAAAAAGATGTTATGTTTAGACGTTTGTGCGATAGAAACGGTAAACTAAATCGGAAATTGCATTATATGTGAAAATTTGTGGTTAACATGAGAAATGTGTTTGAAGTAACTTGATGAGTTATTTGATATATATTAAATGTTTAAGTGTGATATATATGTGTGAAATAACATAATATGTATATTACAACATTGATTACATGTTCACGTTTATGTATATATATTACGACGCGAAAATCGTTGATATATTGCTTATAAACGGGTGTGATAACGGATATAACATATTGAGGGTCACCACGAAAATCGTTCAAATCGCAAAAATCTTTATATATATGAACACATATATATAAATACGCCAACATAATCAAAACAAATACTTTTTTAGAAAATCGCAAAGTTATGTGAAAATTCTAAGTATTGGAGAAACTTAGGAATTTTGTAATATATTGTTTGAGTATTAAATCGTTCTTGCTTAATTTAGGACGAATAAACAATTTGAGAGATTGTGTTAACACATAAAAATGCACCCAAAGTTGAGTACGTAGTCCCTACTTTTACCTTTTTCAAATGTTTTGGGGTGAAGCATATGTGCATAACTTTACTTTCCGTTTTTATGACATTATACATACTTTGGTTACATAGTACATATAGTATATGATTTCAATAGCATTTTGCTTCGTATGTTGACTTAGCATGCTTAGCACATTGATTTCAAGGATCCTTTTTGCTTCATATGTTGACTTAGCATATCTAGCACCTTGATTTCATGAACACTTTACTTAATACATGGTTTACAAAGACATTTTACATTACATGCTTAAATTGATTATGACAATTTGTTATGTTGAACGAAACTAGATACTTTCATTAATGTTATCCCGCCGACCGGTAGTATGTCATGGTACCATAGGCTTCGTAACCTCATCCCGCTTCCTAATTAGTTTGGAAGTACCCATTGTGGAATGACAGAATCCGACAAACAAATGATAAACCTTTGTCCTATAAGGGATAATCTAATAGACGACAAGGCTTGAATGTATCCAAATAACTAACCACATAAATGTTCATATTAATAAAAGCAATGGTTTTTCAGAACATAATTTTTGATATAAACGTTTGTTTATTTAAGGACATGTTTTGTACACGATATTCGGTTACACAAGACACTTGGTTATACATGATGCTATTACATGTGGTTTGAGTATAGGCTTTTTACTTGCCATACAAGGCATGGGTTATTACTAGTCATTTGAAATACAAGATATAGTGGTACTTGACATTGTTTACACAAGACATTGGTTTATACATGACACTTGGTTTGTACAAAGACATGACATATTTTTCACATGGCATTGTTTTACATATAACAAATCTTATATAAGGACATGATACTTTTTATACAAAAACATGACGCATTACATATAAAGACGTGACAATTTATTCAAGACACGACATATTTTGGTTATTAAGTTAACCATGCATCATTTCTTTTAAATCATAAATTTTCATATGATTTCATAAAAGAAATACTTTTATAACGATCCATGGCCATTTTGTGTTAATCAAACTTTTTCTAAAACATTTAAGGCCATGAATCGTCAATTTAAAACCTATGTCACTCACAGGCATTTTTATGCTGACGTACCTATTTTCACATATGTTTCAGGATAAATTATTTGATGAATTGGATGCAAACTTCACATAGGATGGACGTAGGCCTTAGTAACTTTAAAATCCTAAAGATAAATTGATTGTATTTCAATTCCATTATTTCAAGACAATGTAATTCGTTTTTCAATAAAACAAAAACTTAAGTACCATGTGTTGTGAAACAATTTGTAACGTGACTCCCCAAGTGTTCCCGCCGCATGTTGTTTTTATGCGATTTGGGTTGTTACAGATTGGTATCAGAGCCCTTGGTTATAGGGAATTAGGTTATTAGTAATGCTTTGACCTAGTCTATAACCTTCCTAGGACCCTAACGCTAGATAATTTGCGTTTAGATTCTTAAAACAACACCATCACCTACCCTTAGGTGATTACCAAAACAAATCCACAAGTTACTTGTCCGTTTTGAAAATAATCATCTATCCTTAGATGAATTGTTTTTGGCTTAAAGCCTTTAATGTTTTCAAAATCTCGTCAAAGTTTGGGTTTTACTATTGTGAACACATGCAATCTGGAAGGGTGAATGCATGTACCCGAGTTTTCTGTCTAAGGTTAGAGTGTTCGTACAAATTCACTTAATCGGACCAGTCACTCTTACCTGGGAACTCTTGGGTGAGTGTCCACCTATAGGCTATAGCATGTCTTCGTGATACATTATAAAGACTCATTTACTTTGATTAGTCAGCGTGTATCGTGTGTTTGTTTTAAGTAACGAACGAATGACCACCATCCTTATATTTCTATTGATATTTTCAATAACTCACTCAATTATCCAATGTCAATCTCACACAGTTCCTCTCATGTTTCATCTCTTTTAGAATGCCTCCTCGTCGCAAAACTACTCGAGACACCGAAATGGCCCCTCTATTGCTCAACAAATGGCCGCCGTATTCCTGAATCTTGTGACCCAACTTAATCAAGCCTACAATAACAATAACAACAATAATGCACCTGCTCCGTGCAACTATAAACAATTCTGTTCTTCTAAACCACTCAAGTTTACTTGGTCTGAGGGAGCTATTGGGCTCCTACAATGGTTTGAGAGAATCGAAAGCACTTTCCGTTATGTGCAGTGCCCTAACGAACGCAAGGTAGAGTTTTCTTAGAGTGTTTTTCAAAAGAGAGCACTCACGTGGTGGAACGGAGTGATGAGAGACAAGGGTGCTAATGTGGCGATGGCTCAGACATGGGAAGAGCTTAGAGCTCTTATGATGAAAGAGTTCTGCCCACGTCACGAGCAAAGGGCACTCGAGAATGAATTCCACAATCTGAAGCAAGATAGTGGGGAACATCGTGCCTACACCGATCGCTATGAGGAGTTGAGCTTGTTATGCCCTACAATGGTTACGCCTTTGGATAAGGCAATCGAAAAGTACATTGATGGCCTTCCTGACCCAGTCCAGGATATAGTCACCGGTAGCAACCCCGCCACTGTTAGACAGGCTATCGAGTTAGCAGCCATCCTAACTGAATCTCAAATCAGAAAAGGGAAATTGTTTCGCAAAGGCGACAAGGAGCAGACTGGTAAAACCACACAAGAGAAACCCAAAGAAATCAAAGTTGAACCTTCCAAGAATCCGAGGAAGCGTAAGGCTTCACAAAATTTCGCTGTAGTTACTCAACCCAATCAAGCCCCTCCTAATCAAGCAGCACAGCCTCCTGCTAGGAACCATACAATGGAACCGCACCCTTGTGTCCATTGTCGAAGATGTTTAACTTGTGGGCATATTGGTCATACGGCAAGAGTATGTCGAGCTGCTACTACACAAAACCAAGTTGTTAACAACCTTGCTCAGAGACGTGCTCGTAACGCTGAAGTTAACAAGCCTCGTACCAACAACGATGCAGTTATAAACAACTAGGAGTTTACATTTCGATTTCTTTTGTTATCCAAAACTCATGAACACTTTTCACATATTATGTAATGATGTTTCATTTGCAAACTAATATGCTTGTGCATGTACGTATATTGAATGTCCGTATAACAAATTACAAGGTTCTCATTCTTTACGAAATCAAACTACTCTCGTAATTCGTCTTGATTGTGGACGCACATTCATTACCGAATATCATGTGACACACGCACACTATTATGATTATTGAAACAAAGTATCCTTCTTTGACCCTACCCGTAATCCACCACCTGGCAAGATAAGCTATGCGGACTATGCAACGAGTTAAGTAATTATGGGTGCACACATAATTATGAAATTCGATGCATGGAAACCATAGTGAGTCCTGTTGAGTTTGATGACATAAAATCTAGAGTGATTAAATAATGAGACGAGTGTAATACAGTAAGAACATGGTGGATACGCCGCGGGTACTTCCTATATATAAGTGTTCTTATTGTATTATCTGTCGTAGCGTTATCCAAATCACTTGAGGATTTTATGTTATCCTAGACCCATATGCGTTAACTTAAACAAGAATCGGGAGCCATCTATATTCATTTCTGTTTCTGATGAAGTATCCATTGAGGAAAAATGAACTAGCTACTCATTTTTCGCTTCTGAAGAGATATCCATTGTGAAATGAATAATCCATTTGCAATCCTTCATTTCCGTTTCTACAGAAGTATCCATTGAGGAAATTGAATTATCCATTCATTTTCGCTTCTGAAGAAATATCCATCGGGAAATGAATTATCCATTAGTAATCCTTCATTTCCGTTTCTGCAGAAGTATCCATTGAGGAAAATGAATTATCCGTTCATTTTCGCTTCTGAAGAAATATCCATTGGGAAATGAAGTATCCATTTGTAATCCCTCATTTTTGTTTCTGACGAAGTATCCACTAAGGAAATTGAATTATCCATTCATTTTCGCTTCTGAACAAATATCCACTGGGAAATGAATAATCTATTCAAATCCTTCATTTCCACTTCTGACGAAGTATCCACTGAGGAAAATGAATTATCCATTCATTTTCGCTTCTGAAGAGATAGCCACTGGGAAATGAATAATCTATTCAAATCCTTCATTTCCACTTCTGACGAAGTATCCACTGAGGAAAATGAATTATCCACTCATTTTAGCTTCTGAAGAAATATCCACCGGGAAATGAATAATCTATTCAAATCCTTCATTTCCACTTATGACGAAGTATCCACTGAGGAAAATGAATTATCCATTCATTTTCGCTTCTGACGAAATATCCACTGGGAAATGAATAGTCTAAAATCCTTCATTTCCACTTCTGACGAAGTATCGACTGAGGAAAATGAATTATCCATTCATTTTCGCTTCTGAAGAAACATCCACTGAGAAATGAAACACAAGCTAAATCCTTATAAGATCTTTCTATCTTAATAGTTGGATTCTTAAATGATACTCGTGGTACTATTGATTTATATGATTTTACCACAAATCAATTTCTCATTCCCACTTTCTACATTACTTGAGGAAGTATCCACTAGGGGAATGATTAAGTTATGCCTTACATGGAAATCCACGATGGGTCATTCTATGCAATTGTAAATAATCTTAGATTCCATGTAAGACAATTGCTTGACACAATTTATGTAAACAGTCTCCTACAGATATACTCCAGCTTAATGCAAATAGACTCTCATGGATAAATTTCGGGACGAAGTTTCCTAAAGGAGGGGAGACTGTAACCCTTGTACAATTTCGATCGTTTTTGTACATAATAAAGTCTTATGTTTTAATTCGTTATTTTACATCTATTACATTATTAACAATAATTGGTGTTAATTTATGATATTGAACTAATGGCGAGTCCAAACTTTATTTAAATTTATGTTGGCAAAAATGTGATACAAGCTTATTGTGTGACAACCGGATAATTTGGGCATGTACTAGTGTGACACGTGTTATGATTAAATAACAAGGAAAATTATATTAAATTTGATGTATTTTGATGTTATTTGATGTGTTAATAAATTTAAAATTTATTAAAAAATATGTTGGCAATTTTAAGATAAAACGCTTATCGCGTAACGGCTAAAATGCGAAACGAACGTCGGTGACCGCTCGAATAATGTTAAAATCCTAAAAATAGTCCGTTATGATTAAAATATTATATTTAATCATGTCCGTGAAGAAAAATTATTTAAAACGCTTAAAACTCAATTTTGCGAATTTAAGCGCGTCCTGCGCACAAAGCGCGCATACTGCCAAATACCGACAACACTGCGTGTCCAAGCAAATAAAATATTGATTTGTAATATTTTAGTGAGTTTATTTTTATAGAGCGTTAAAAAAAATTAAACGCCTTTAAAACAGGATTAAAACGCTAGATAAAATGCCTGGTAACCAGTTAACTACCAGTTTTTGGCCAATATATGTATATATAGATATGTATGCGTGTGTAGTGTGTATAATATGAGAATTGGCAGCCATGAAATCTCCCTCTCTCCTCTCTCTTCCAGATGTTGGATGATAAGATCTTGCATGCAATCTTCCAAGATCATGAAATCCTACAAAATCCAACATGATCTTCCATTAACCAAGACAACAATTTCAAAACTCTCTCTCTCTCTCTTTCATTCAGCCGAATACCCCCTAAATACACCCAATTCAGATTTTTGAAACCATTTCTTGAAGATCCTAAGGCATTCCAAGGTGATTTGAAGCTTATATGAAGGTTTTGAGGTGATTCCAAGAAATTTCAAGCAAGAGCCAAGCTTTGTACCATCATTTTCATTCAAAAACCCACTTGAATCTTGAAAGGTATAAAACCATCTCTTTTAAAATGTTCTTGATTCATGGTGATGAAGATGATAGTAAAAAAAAAAAGGTTTCTCTTGATTCTTGGAATATTTCACAAACTTGAAACTAAAACAAATGGGTTTTTATAGAAAATAAAAATGGAGGTGTATGTATATGTATACATAGCCGTGAGTGTGTATGTATATACATATGAGATTGAGTCTTGATTTTGAATGTCTTTGATTGATGATGTTCATGAGGATTTGATGCATGCATGTTAAAAAAAGATGTTTGCGATGATTTCTTGAATGATTTAAGTGACATGCACATGAAATTTGTATGAAATATGTGATGAAAGTAATTTAGAATTTCTTGAAATAATATTTGTTATATGAATAAGTAAATGGCGGAAAATTCTTTTAAACATGTTTGAGATTTTTTTTAAGTTGTTACATGTGCTTGAATGATAGTTAAAATGCAAGGGTTTGATGATTTATACATGATATGAGAAATGTTCATTCAAATCAGTAAACAATTATGAAAAATAAAGTTATTTGACGTATGTTAAAGTTATAAAAATTATGTCATAACTTGGTAGCTTTGCATGTAGTACATTGTGCTTAAAAAGTAGTAAATCGGGTGATATTTGCATGATTTTTGTGCTATTTATGAGACCTGCATGTATATGATTAAAATTTTTATTTAATAACATGTATTGTGTTAAAATATCAAGTCGTTTTGATTTGGGATGGTTATGGCAACGTTTGATGCAAAACTATGCGTTAAAAACGGTAAAAATCGTCTTTTTTAGAGATTTTTATAAAACTGTTTTAGATCAGTAAGTAAACTGATATTTGTGACATAAATATAATTATATTAACTTATATTAAGTATCTTTGGTGTTTGGTTGGTAATACGTGACTTCCGACGCCCGAAAACGATACCGAAAACACTAAATACGCATATTTCAATGTACACGAACGAGGATTGTTCAAAAGTGAACTTTGTGTATTATGATGTGATATATAAATATGGATATGTGTAATGTGATTTACTAAGTTATTTCATGATTATATAAAAAGATGCTATGTTTAGACGTTTGTGCGATAGAAACGGTAAATTAGATCGGAAATCGCGTTATATGTGAAAATTTGTGGTTAACATGAGAAATGTGTTTGAAGTAACTTGATGAGTTATTTGATATATATTAAATGTTTAAGTGTGATATATATGTGTGAAATAACATAATATGTGTATTACGACATTGATTACATGTTCACGTTTATGTATATATATTACGACACGAAAATCGTTGATATATTGCTTATAAACGGGTGTGATAACGGATATAACATATTGAGGGTCACCACTAAAATCGTTCAAATCGCGAAAATCTTTATATATATGAACACATATATATAAATACGCCAACATAATCAAAACAAAGACTTTTCGAGAAAATCTCAAAGTTATGTGAAAATTCTAAGTATTGGAGAAACTTAGGAATTTTGTAATATATTGTTTGAGTATTAAATCGTTCTTGCTTAATTTAGGACGAATAAACAATTTGAGGGATTGTGTTAACACATAAAAACGCACCCAAAGGTGAGTACGTAGTCCCCACTTTTACCTTTTTCAAATGTTTTGGGGTGAAGCATATGTGCATAACTTTACTTTCCGTTTTCATGACATTATACATACTTTGGTTACATATTACATATAGTATATGATTTCAATAGCATTTTGCTTCGTATGTTGAATTAGCATGCTTAGCACATTGATTTCAAGGATCCTTTTTGCTTCATATGTTGACTTAACATATCTAGCACCTTGATTTCATGAACACTTTACTTAATACATGGTTTACAAAGACATTTTACATTACATGCTTACATTGATTATGACAATTTGTTATGTTGAACGAAACTAGATACATTCGTTAACGTTATCCCGCCGACCGGTAGTATGTCATGGTACCATAGGCTTCGTAACCTCATCCCGCTTCCTAATTTATTTGGAAGTACCCATTGTGGAATGACAGAATCCGACGAACAAATGATGAACCTTTGTCCTATAAGGGATTATCTAATAGACGACAAGGCTTGAATGTATCCAAATAACTAACCACATAAATGTTCATATTAATAAAAGCAATGGTTTTTCAGAACATAATTTTTTATATAAACGTTTGTTTATTTAAGGACATGTTTTGTACACGACATTCGGTTACACAAGACACTTGGTTATACATGATGCTATTACATGTGGTTTGAGTATAGGCTTTTACTTGCCATACAAGGCATGGGTTATTATTAGTCATTTGAAATACAAGATATACTGGTACTTGACATTGTTACACAAGACATTGGTTTATACATGACACTTGGTTTCTACAAAGACATGACATATTTTTCACATGGCATTGTTTTACATATAACAAATCTTATATAAGGACATGATACTTTTTATACAAAAACATGACGCATTACATATAAAGACGTGACAATTTATTCAAGACACGATATATTTTGGTTATTAAGTTAACCATGCATCATTTCTTTTAAATCATAAATTTTCATATGATTTCATAATAGAAATACTTTTATAACGATCCATGGCCATTTTGTGTTAATTAAACTTTTTCTAAAACATTTAAGGCCATGAATCGTCAATTTAAAACCTATGTTACTCACATGCATTTTTATGCTGACGTACCTATTTTCACATATGTTTCAGGATACATTATTTGATGAATTGGATGCAAACTTCAAATAGGATGGACGTAGGCCTTAGTAACTTTAAAATCCTAAAGACAAATTGATTGTATTTCAATTCCATTATTTCAAGACAATGTAATTCATTGTTCAATAAAACAAAAACTTAAGTACCATGTGTTGTGAAACAATTTGTAACATGACTCCCCAAGTGTTTCCGCCACGTGTTGTTTCGATTTGGGGTGTTACAGATTGATATTAGAGCCCATGGTTATAGGAATTAGGTTATTAGTAATGCTTTGACCTAGTCTATAACCTTCCTAGGACCCTAACGCTAGATAATTTGCATTTAGATTCTTAAAACAACACCATCACCTACCCTTAGGTGATTACCAAAACAAATCCACAAGTTACTAGTCCGTTTTGAAAATAATCATCTATCCTTAGATGAATTGTTTTTGGCTTAAAGCCTTTAATGTTTTCAAAATCTCGTCAAAGTTTGGGTTTTAATAATGTGAACACATGCAATCTGGAAGGGTGAATGCCTGTACCCGAGTTTTCTGTCTAGGGTTAGAGTGTTCGTACAAATCCACTTAATCGGACCAGTCACTCTTACCTGGGAACTCTTGGGGTGAGTGTCCACCAATAGGCTAAAGCATGTCTTCATGATACATTATAAACACTCATTTACTTTGATTAGTCAGCATGTATCGTGTGTTTGTTTTAAGTAATGAACGAATGACCACCATCCTTATATTTCTATTGATATTTTCAATAACTCACTTGATTACCCAATGTCAATCTCACACAGTTCCTCTCATGTTTCATCTCTTTTAGAATGCCTCCTCGTCGTAACACTACTCGAGACGCCGAAATGGCCACTCTAATTGCTCAACAAATGGCCGCCGTACTCCCGAATCTTGTGACCCAACTTAATCAAGCCTACAATAACAATAACAACAATAATGCACCTACTCCGTGAACTATAAACAATTTTGTTCTGCTAAACCACTCAAGTTTACTGGGTTTGAGGGAGCTATTGGGCTCCTACAATGTTTGAGAGTATCGAAAGCACTTTCCGTTATGTGCAGTGCCCTAACGAACGCAAGGTAGAGTTTGCTTAGAGTGTTTTTCAAAAGAAAGCACTCACGTGGTGGAACGGAGTGATGAGAGACAGGGGTGCTAATGTGGCGATGGCTCAGACATGGGAAGAGCTTAGAGCTCTTATGATGAAAGAGTTCTGCCCACGTCACGAGCAAAGGGCACTCGAGAATGAATTCCATTATCTGAAGCAAGATAGTGGGGAACATCGTGCCTACACCGATCGCTATGAGGAGTTGAGCTTGTTATGCCCTACAATGGTTATGCCTTTGGATAAGGCAATCGAAAAGTACATTGATGGACTTCCTGACCCAGTCCAGGATAGAGTCACCGGTAGCAACTCCGCCACTGTTAGACAGTCTATCGAGTTAGCAGCCACCCTAACTGAATCTCAATTCAGAAAAGGTAAATTGTTTCGCAAAGGCGACAAGGAGCAGACTGGTAAAACCACACAAGAG
Organism: Scalesia atractyloides; assembly: GCA_947069175.1. NCBI lineage: Eukaryota > Viridiplantae > Streptophyta > Magnoliopsida > Asterales > Asteraceae > Scalesia > Scalesia atractyloides. The sequence continues at coordinate 48,520,063 of CAMTDV010000004.1, read as the reverse complement.
AAACCCAAAGAAATCAAAGTTGAACCTTCCAAGAATCCAAGGAAGCGTAAGGCTTCACAAAATTTCGTTGTAGTTACTCAACCCAATCAAGCCCCTCCTAATCAAGCATCACAGCCTCCTGCTAAGAAACCATACAATGGAACCGCACCCTTGTGTCCATTGTCGAAGATGTTTAACTTGTGGGCCTATTGGTCATACGGCAAGAGTATGTCGAGCTGCTACTACACAAAACCAAGTTGTTAACAACCTTGCTCAGAGACGTGCTTGTAACGCTGGAGTTAACGAGCCTCGTACCAACAACAATGCAGTTATAAACAACTAGGAGTTTACATTTCGATTTCTTTTGTTATCCAAAACTCATGAACACTTTTCACATATTATGTAATGATGTTTCATTTGCAAACTAATATGCTTGTGCATGTACGTATATTGAATGTCCGTATAACAAATTACAAGATGTACGTATATTGAATGTCCGTACCACAGAGGATTTAGACTGTGAAGATGTAGCAGAGTTTGCGGAAGCATTGTTGTGGGATGCATGAGCACTTTGAGAGCCTGAACCTCCTGAGCTTGTTGGAGCGAGAAAAGCCATGTTCTTGGGCATGATGACAACAGCCGATTTTTGACTAGATTGATTCATTTATCTCTTGATGACGTCCATTTCAAATGCCTTCAGAGTGTTAATCAGATCTGACAGGGTGACGGGGGTTGTACTATGCAAGAATGTTCTTTTGATCATCATGCATAGCAAGTTCCATTCTTTAGGAAATGAGTCAAAAAGTTTCTTCAAGGATGCATAGTTGGCGACAGGATTTCCCACTTTCTTCATCTTGGTCAGCACATTTAGAAAACGGTTGATATGATCAGATAGACTTTCTCCTTGGATACTTCCAAACATATCATACTCCTTTTGCACCATATCTCTTTTGTTGTCCATCAATTCTTGATTTCCCTCGTAGTGCTCAATGAGTGCCAACCAAAGTTCATGAGCTGAAGTGTACTCTTCGAATAGGTTATTATCTTCCTTGTTCAATGTCATAGTTAGAGCGGCATGAGCACGATGGTCACGTTGAATCAGAGCTCCATCTTCCTCCGTGAAGGTAGTAGGATCTACGTTTACGACCCGGACATCATCTTCTATGATTACTGGAATATGTGGTCCAACGGTGACAGACGTCCATTGAGTGTAATCAGTGTACTCAAAGAACGCCCTGATGCGAGTTTTCCAACTACTGAAGTCCTCGGATCCTTTCAACTTAGGTGGCCTAGTTGCAGTTCGAGTTTCAAGTTCGGCTTGAGCGACAATGGTCAATTGACTTAGAGACATTTTGATTAACGTTTTGGATTTAAGAACTTGATCAGATTGTTAATTACGCCGGTAACAGTGGTATACTAAGTATGCTGACCCTAATGCTAATTACGCTGACCCAGACTTAAGTTCGCTGGACAAGTTCTGCTCCTGCGTAAATGCTAAATCCGCTGACAAACACAACACAAACAAGAGTTCTGTTAAGATCGCCGATCACCATAATAAGGTAGCTGAGGATCCTTTTTACTGACTTTGAAGTCGCCTTCGATTAAATTCGCTGATACTATTTCGCAGAAGATCAACAAATACGCTGGTGAGACTCCGGCGTACTTGTTAATTACGCGACCTTCAAAGACAAATACGTTGTCTTCAAAGATATCTACGCTAAATTTAAAACTATCTATGCTATCTTCAAGATTAAATACGCCCAGCAGGGTTTTAACACGAACAAAAACCCTCTAATCACCCAAAAAACGACTCAAAATCCCTGATTCTTTGTACCAAAATGACCCAATTGTTTGTCTAAACACTGATTAACAACAACCCAACAATTAATCACACCAAATCAACTCATTTTAAGCCTAAAAAATTTGAAAAACCTTGAAACTTTGAAAACTTTTGAAAAATCTTCAAAACTTGAAAAATGTCAACAAAAATCAAACAATCAAGAGCACAAAGGCTCCGATACCAAATTGTGAGTCCCAAATCAACTACGGATCACAATGGTTTGATTGTAAACACAGAAAACAATCACTGCTAACGAAAGAATTTGATATTTTTCATCCACTAAAGGGAGAACCACTGAAACAACTCATCGAAAGATACTGTCATCTGGTCGTGGAAATGAAATTTCTGGGTATTACCAAATAGGATGAAGCTTTAGTAGAGAAGTTAGCAGACGCTGTGACAGAAGGCGAATGGTCGACGTATCTCACTATTATAAAAAATGGTCCAGATTACGGCAGTAGTACCATGACCTTAGCAAAGTTCACCGGAAAGCTCTAAACTCATTAACTAGAGTTGCAAAAAATGGAAAAATCAAAAGGGTCAAATGCACAACAAGATGTTAACTTTTATTACAAGGGAAGTCCAACCGCAAACGTTCAAAGTCCAAAGATACAGACAACTTTCAGTGCCAACAATGGGGTAAATGTCCAAAATCAATCATGCAGCAATACTGGTTTCACTTCTTTCTAAAGCTATGAAACAAATTCTCCTTCTATCCCACAATCAGTCCAAAGCTCCCATAACTTCAACAACTGCTAAAATAATCAGTCTAATCCTACACAGAGAGTGATTCAGTGCAATATAGCTGGAAATTTGGAAAATGCACAGAACTTCAACGAAAACACAACTGCACAACACATAGCCTTGCTTGCTTCAGTGCTTGAATCATATGAAAGCCTGGTGGCCGGTAAGATCGAAAATCCGAATATAACATAAGAGGATTACGATCAAATCGACCCTGATGAATTAGAGCTGATCGACATCAAATGGTGCATGGCAAGTATAGTTATACGAGCTCAGCACTTTATGGAGATTACCGGGTGTAATAGTTTGGGAGGTTTGGATGGAAAATTGGGCATCAATTAGTTTAAAGTTACATTCTTTAAGTACCTAGAGAGAGGACATTGTAAAAGGGAGTGCCCGAATCGAGAACTGCGGGTCATCAGAACCCGTTCTGTGACGATTACTACAAGAAAGAGATATACCATAAAACTTCACCTCCTCAACCATCAACTAGGGTGGTAGCAATTGAGGAAGGGTCATCGAAATCAAAGGCACTTATGGTGGCACGGGAAGATGAAGGATTCAACTGGAATGATTATATTTCTGAGAAGGAAAATCTGGCATTGCTTGCTGAAATTACTGAAAAACTAGTGCTTGATGAAGTTGTTGAAGAAAGTGAAACAGTCGTTGTATGAGGCTTTCGGCTTCAGTTACAATTGTAGGTGGTGTCTCGTGCATTTCAAACGCTGGAGTGTCCCGATCAAAGCTTGATTTTGGAAGCTCAAACCTTGGTTCCAACATATATTTACTTGTAAAATTGCAAGAAATATATAATTAGTTATCCAACAATCCTCCAAAATACCCATCCCAATACTAAACCATGAGAATATATACTAAAAATACATATATAAACCCAAAATAAATGTATGTACAAACTTGTATTCAAAATATATATACATACATAATACTTGGTTTTTAAGATCTAACAACATGATCTTGTTTATTTTAACCAAAATACCATGAAAAATACATAAAGCACCAACACATGAACTTTGCAAAAGTCTAGTAAAAGCCTTAATATATCCCCGTATATTTCAAGAAAACCATGTTGTTTAAGTTTTAATTTCATAATCTCTTAAGTTTTAGACAAATATCACTACTACTTGAGTGAATACTATATAAAAACAACTTGTAATTACATAAAAAATAATAGATTCTAAAACATGAATACTCACTTAAAACAATAAGAGAAGGTGTGAGAATGCTAGAAAGGCTTGTCAATTGAAAACTTTGTATTTGTAAGACTTGTATAAATGTCGATGTACGCATACGACAAAGACAACATGCCCGCATGAGTCTATAACCAGCCTTGAGCTAGGAAGTGCCTCGCCAAACCGTTTACTCATGACGGTAGACTAGCAGGCGGTTATAGTTCCGATATGTAGCGAGGACTTCACTATACAGTTTTAAGAACCCTACGGTTCTTACAGTTGAGTAGAGGACAATCCAGTCCTTGAGTCTGTAAGCAGGACCAACTAGTCTCCTTATTTGTACGCAGGACAAATCAGTCCTGTTGTAACTAGGACAATCCTGTCACTAGTCACGATTCGAAAATACTTGTAAAATACTTGTATGTTTTGTAAAATCGGTATGTTTAGCATAAACCTTTCGTAAAACTATTTGAGTTTATTAAAATTCATTTGCAACATGATTTAGAAATATAAATTTTCGCCCATCGCGATGTTGTGTACTTTTGCAAAACTTGCATGTCTTTCCACCCCTGAAAACATTTATAAAAATATAAAATTGTAAAAAGTGAGGGTTATGAGCTCACCTGGGCAGCAAGCGTAAGCTCCAAATACAACAAATGAAAAACAAATATCAAGTAGGAAATGGCAAAGTCCACGTCTACGTGAACCGACCTACTTGTGCGCTAAACTATAAAGGACATCTTAAGGTCTATACAATGTTTCTAATGTGCAAGTTGGTCGTGTGTCAAATTCACCCAACTAGTTAGACTTGACGTGAATTCTTTGACTTGATGACTCGTTGGTGATATATCTTTGGTTTCTCAAATATATATGTATATATATATATATGTATGTATATGTATGTATAAAATATTTATATATAAATATATATGATAAACCTATCATAACTCGTCTTTGTATTCTCGCATGAAACTAGTGTTCGGTCTATAAAATAAATAATTATCTTAACCCAAGTCGTAACTCATCTCCGTTAAATATACTAACATATAGCATATACATTAAAATAAAACTCATTTTTGTGTAAGTATATATATATACATGTGTGTGTTCGCTTCTATCCCTATAAGGATACTATATTCTATAAACAGAAATTTCGATGTTCGAACTAGTATACGTAACTCGTATATACGTCGTATGAATACTCGTAATAATACTCCTAAAGTTACAACCATATAATTTAGGGGTTTTTTGTGGTAATAGCCTATTAAATGTTTAAAATAAATGTGCATCGCCATAAAACAAAACGATATCTTGAGTTTAAAACCTTTGATTCCGCTAAATATACATAGTTTAGTAAAACATATATATATTTAGCTTGTAACGACCAAAATGGTATGTATATATTTTGTGAAATAAAACTCCAAAGTATATTTTCTAGTCCATAAAAGATTTTCTTTGTGAAGAATCATAGTTGTACAAAAAAATCATATATTTTCCCAAAGATATATATAATTTTTACATTTTGTCGTAGGATCTCATAACTTATAAAGATACGTATTTTTCACCACAAATCATTTTTGTGGCTAGAAATCCATATTTTATATATACTAAAAATAATATTACATAATCTCAAATCCTTGTAGTTTTACTAAATAATATTTATTGAACATATATTTAATTGTAAAATTGCAAGAAACATATAATTAGTTATCCAACAATCATCCAAATACTAAACCATGAGCATTTATACTAAAAATACATATATAAACCCAAAATAAAACGTACGTATAAACTTGTATTCAAAATACATATACATACATAATACTTGGTTTTTAAGATATAACAACATGATCTTATTTATTTTAACCAAACAGCCAAGAAAAATACATAAAGCACCAACACATGAACCTTGCAAAAGTAAAACTCCCCCTTTTTCAAAAAGAAGCCCCGCTCAACAAGATGAAGATGGTTGTCAAGTCTAGCAAAAGCCTTAATATATCACCGTATATTTCAAGAAAACCATGTTGTTTAAGTGTTAATTTCATAACTCTCAAGTTTTAGACATATATCACCACTACTTGGGTGAATACTATACAAAAACAACTTGTAATTACATAAAAAATAATAAATTCTAAAACATGAATACTCACCTAAAACAACAGAAGAAGGTGTGATACCGCTAGAAAGGGATCTTGAGTTTGAATACTTGAACTTGGAAGGATTTTTGGGGTTGTCTTGGCTGAATTCGATTGAGAGAAGTAAAGAGAGTGTGGTCGAGAGTTTTTAGGTTCCTAATGGGAGAAGTGTTGTTTTCACATGAGTTTTATTTCTCAAAATAGATGTTTGTGGGTTTGTGATTAGGTTTCTCGACTGGATGTAGGAAAGAAGAAAGAAAATCTTTTACATACACATGGGTCTGATTGTTAAAATAAGGTTCATATGCTACTTGTAGGTTTGTGCCTAGCTTTTTTGCTTGTTATCATGCATGCACACTCATGTATGTATGTTATTAGTTTTGACAATCCGAAGTGGGTGGCACCCCCTCAATTCATTTGAAATGTACATTTTACATTTAGAAAGAATGGTGTTATAATTACAAAATGGAATGTTTGACTCTACATCCATACATGACATATAAAAAGAATGCATATGTGGAACTCATGGGTGTAGAGTTTTAGAAGCTAGTAAAAAGTTGTCAACTCTTGGGTTAGAGTTTTCCATCCATAAACACTCAAGAATGGGATTTGACATAAAAAGTTTCTAGTTGGCTTTCTAAATTACTAGACACAAACCAGTAAGGTATTATCTTTAGTACAAATTATAAGATTTTGTACTATGTAGGAAGCAAAAGTTTCAAGGTAATGGGGAGTTGGTTTCAACACTAACAAGAAAGGGAAAAGGAATGCAATGGTGATGATTATGTTTAATATAACATGAACTTGTTTAGCAAAATGAAACAATAAAGTGCTTGTGTGTATATATATGTGTGTATATATATGGATTGGGTAAAATGAGTATTGTACCGAGTTGTGAGAACCAAAGGAACTAATCTCATCCTTTGATCAAGATAGGATGTATGGCTGAGATGTGATTTGGGTTATGACATTTGGGGACCATGCCTTTTTAATAAAAAAATCATTTAAAGTACATGAAATGGCAAATATGACATTTTTACACACCTACTTTTTGTACGAATTATGTTTTTGAAGTTGTCCTATCAAAATAATTTAAACCCACAAAATTATTTTTCACAAAACAACATCATTCAACACTACAAATTTACATAAAAAAATATTTTCATACATGTAAGATATATTTTAATGCAAAATTGCATTTTATACAACAAAAAGGTCCCTAAATTTTCACTCGCCAAACTGATGCGCAAAATAAGGTCTATAAAAACTAACCTAATCTAGACACCCTAGTTTTAAATTTATAAACCAAGACTCTCTAAATGCTAGACCACTGACAGGCAAGTGTACCTATCATACGTAGTAAAGCCTAATGAAGTCCGGGTATCGAACCCACGAGACACTAGCGACTCGAACTAGACTCTGACTTAACTAATTAGTTAATTGGTTTAATTTGTGTTTTGGGGAATTTTCTAATTCTACTAAAGCCAATAAAAAAGAGAATAGAGCAAGCAAGCTAGATGGTGAAGTGACGGGAAATAGACAATGATGAGAAACAATTACCTAGGCTTCAAATCCCTATGACAAACCCATGACCTCTAGTCCTTACCAATGGCTAAAGCTCCCTATCAACCCATAAAACCTCCCGCTAAGGATGATCAACCAAAATAGAAGATGGAACAGAGTGATGAAGTGCTAAATTGGAAATGACTCGACCTATTGACACCGAATCCCAAGACTATCAAATTAATAACAAGTATGGTGCTAAAATCCTCCGATCATGAAGCTAAACCTACTAAATAACTGAAAAGCTAGGAACCACTAAACGCGAATAACTGAAAACTAGCCGGATCCGAGCTACCAGCCACCGAAACTACCAAACAACGCCTAGCTAATAACCTAGCAATCAAGACTCGTCCCTAGAGTTGCCAGAAAAGGATGCACACCATACTCAGTTGATTTCATTTAATTTAGTTAAACTTGAATTATCTTTAATCTCAAGCTCTAGACCGAAAACCTAATAGATTAACGAACCTAGAATGATCTAAATAGTTCCAGACCAGACTAACAAGATCACTGATGGAGAGGGTGAAAGCCAAGCATTAGAGTATTTAAATGGTGAATATTATATGTGTTTTATGTGTTTACTTGCTTAGAATGAGTTAACTACGAGAAATAGTTGGTTTGCATGTAAAACACGTAATTTGGTGAAGTTATGAGAAATAAAGATGAAGCAGAATGCTCGACGATGATATTTGCAGCTCAAAATATGATTTAGAATTTTTGTTCGGTTGATTATGAGTTGTGAGAGTGAAAGACACATGAAGGAATGAAGTCTAGGGACAATTCGGTTCATATATGGAAGTGGTGTGCACCTTTGTAAGTAAGGAATTGAAGGAAATAAAAGTCAAGGTCCTGTTTGTCATTAATTGGAAGTGGAAACAAAGAAGGAAAAGGAAGGAAGGCCGCGACCGTCGGCGACGGTAACCTCACCGTCACTAACGGTGAGGAGGTTATGGTATAAAATCAACAACAGCATTCAACCGTCACTGACGGTTTGGTCAGGAAATTGGAACAGCAGGTCTGGACCGTCACTGACGGTCCAGGACCGTCAGTGACGGTTACATTTCCAGAAAAACGCGAAATTGAAGCCTTTGAAGGTATATTAGGGTTTTAGGAAGCATCTTATCACATCTCCACTTCAAAAGACGGAAATAAGGATCCAAGAGCATAAAGTTGAAGATTTTTTCACCATATCATCATCATCATCATCATCCACAAGTCCGAAGATCGAGATCATGAATTCATCATTCCAAGCTTTTGTTGATCTCTCGAGCGAGATGAGTGGCTAAATTCTTCGTGGTTTCCTCCGGTTTGAGGGTTTTGCATAACTTGGTACTTTTATGCGTTTTTGATCATTGTGACTTTGTGATCTAAGCATTCGATGCTTTTCACCATGAATCTAATTGATTGATTGTAACTGATTACATTTGTTTATCCTTAATTCTTAAGCATTCAATTCCTGAGAGTTCTAGTAATCGGGATATATTTGACATGGGATTAAGGTTTGTAATTGTAGTTGATGATCATATGATAATCTCCCGTTATTTATCAATCGAACTACTTAGTCTTTGATTATCACAATTGATCGGTTAGGTTAAACATTTATGTCTATGTGAATGTTTTTATCAGCACATAACTGTAATTTGTTTATAAACCTGAATTCCGGAGGAACCATTCTTCCTCCATTTGATTACAATCTCATTTTAATTCGTTAATTTAGATAATTCCACAATCAAACAAATAGATTTTCCATATCAGTAATAGTTAATTCATACTTTGCATTATAACACTTTCCACAATCCTCCTCTGGTTCGATATCCGACTTACTCTAGCTACAAGTTTACTTCGGTTTTTGCATGACACTAACGACAGTCATCAAAATGGCGTCGTTGCCGGGGAGGCGTGCGCAAAGTGTTTAAGTGTTAAGTTTAGTTAGATATAAACAAAAATTCAAAAATATTTCTGTTTTATTTCGTTTCGTTTAGAATTACGCGAGATTTCTTTTGTTTGTGTGTGTGTGCAGGTGATCATGATTATGTATGCATCATACTAGGATCCGGGAATTCATCACCGTTAGTCCTTGATCCAGAAATTAAAAGAACAGCTCGACATACTCGGGTTGTACATCGAGGAAACAGAGTTCTGCAATCACCGGTAACAGCATCAAAGGCAATGGAAAACTTAAGTAGTCACGAAACTCAGCCAATCACCCCGTCTCAACAAACCCAGTTCTCACCGACACCGACACAACCAGCACCAAATACCACATTACCACCTGAACCACAGTTACAAACAACACAACCTACTGTTACAAAGGTACCACCTATGCCACCACCACCATTCCCGAACCTTAGTAACCTTCCACCATATCCCAGTCAAACATACGAGCAAACATCAACCTTTCAAGATTCGTCACCTTATGTTCGGGTTATTGCTGAAAATAATGTGACTTCACCAGATCAAACTAGACCTTCCAGTTCAACGGCTAATCTTCCTCAATCAACACAACATGCATACTTCCAGCCTCCACAGCTGCCTCATCACTATTCAACAAGAACAAATATGTTGAACCCACAGGAGGGAATGTATGGATATGAGGAGAGTTACGACAGATATGAAGGGTATGGAGGAAATCAGTATGATGGGCAAATGATGGGATTAAGAATGCAAACGGGAAATGGCACAAGAATTCAAACAGCAGGGCAACATCAATCAGTTCAGGCGACGCATCAGGTGAATTGGCGAACAGGTAACACGTTGCCCCAGTTTCAACAAGTTCCAGTCCAACAACAACAGCAAGTGCAACAACTTGAACCATTGAATCAACAACCGTACAGACTCGACATTCCACTACCACCACCAGTGCCTCAGATGCCGGGTCAAGCAAGACCACTTCCTAGAAATCTAGCTCAACAGGTCAACCCTCCAGAGGGTATCCCCATTAGATACAATCGGGGACCACTTAGAGGGGTGGAGAGTCATTTTAAACCGGCCATAGCAAATAATCGTTCACCGGTAGTAGTTCCGCAATTGCGAGGAGGAAGGTCATTTGAAGTACGCGAACAATCAATTGCCAGTCTACCAAATTATCATGGTCAAACCAACGAGGAGCCATATTTCCATTTGGCAGCATATGATGCTCGGTGTAACACAATAGGAGGTCAAGGGTTTACAACTGATGATGTGAAGCTGGTACTCTTTCAATTCACACTTGAAGACAAAGCTCAGAAATGGTTTCATTCCCTTCCTTCGGCATCAATCTTTACATGGCCTGAAATGCAACAGTTGTTTCTAGACGAAATTTTATACTGCCTTGTGGACGAACATTGCAAGGAAAGTTATTCGGGGCTTCCAACAACAGCAGGGTGAACTTTTCCCCGAAGCACTGAATCGTTTTAAGATGATGCTCAAGAATTGCCCACATCATGGAATTCAGCTGTGGGAATTATTGAATGCATTTCATAAGGGTCTGACTGAAGCAGATGCGCGAGAAGTGAGTTCCACGTCAAACGGCACTTTTGGTACTAATGATGAAGTGGTAGATTGGGAGTTTCTTGAGCGAACTGCTAGAAATTCGAAGCGAAAAGCACAATCTTCGAGAGGCACGCGACATTCGGTAGTACAAGCTGTCGAAAACCAACCCGAAGCTAGTGGACCACTACCTTATTGTGGGCATTATGGAGATCTCGGGCACATAGCAGATCAGTGTACAGTGGTTTTGGGTGGAAGTGATGACGTCCACTTTGTTCAAGGTGGAGGTGGAGGTAGAAATTTTACCTTGCAATCGAACACATATCATCCAGGCCTTCGAAATCATCCAAACTTGAGCTATGGGAACGCGAATAATCAGTTAAACCCGGGATTTCAAGGAAACAATCAATATGGTGGCCAAAGGAATTTCAATCAAAACTAGTTTCCAGGTAATTTTCAAGGAGGCTATCAGAATAATCAAGGAGGACCTAAGGGACCTTCTAATGACGCTAGAAGTGGTGATGTGATGGAGGTGCTAAAGTCAATTCAGCAAGATTTGCAGAAGAGGACTCAAATGGATGAGATGCGAGACAAGACCATTCAAACATTGACTACACAGATGGGCCAACTCGCAACATAGATGAAGGAGTTGAAACAGACTAGCAGAAGGCTGCCAAGTGATACAACAACACCTGCTCATCAGAAGAAAGGCAGTCAAGTCGGTCAGGTAAGTGCTCTTCGTAGTGGTAAGGTTTACAATAATATTAACACTCCACCACAATTTGTTGATGATATGGTGGAGGACTTGGGTGAGGATGGTGAGAGTAGTGATGAGTCGGAACCGAATGTAATAAAAATTGATAACCACACCCATGCTACAACAGTTGAGCCAACCGAGGCTAGGGAAGGGGAACCAATTCCACTCCCTTTCCCGAAGCCTTGAAAAATCCGGGTAACACGAGCATAATAAAATAAAAGGGGACCTCAACCGGAGGAGATCTGGGAGGTATTTAAACAAGTGAAAATTAATTTACCCTTAATTGATGCCATTAAGCAGGTTCCAGCTTATGCTAAGTATCCTAAGGACTTGTGCACTCAAAAACGGCAACACAAGGTCCCTAAAAAGATTGACCTAACAGATAGGGTTAGTGCTGTAGTGAATGGAGTGCTTCCACCCAAGTTACGAGATCCGGGAACGCCCTTGATTTCTATTCAAGTTGGCGATTTTAAAATGAGCAGGGTGTTATTGGATCTTGGGGCTAGCGTGAGCATTCTTCCGGGGAGCTTGTATGACCAATATGACTTTGGTCCACTACGTCATGCCGACACCACCGTGGTGTTAGCAGATTTGACCCCAAAGCTTCCCCGAGGGATAGTTCGCGATGTGATTGTTAAGGTGGAGGAATTTTATTTTCCAGTGGATTTCTTAGTGCTCGATTACGTTTCATCTGATCAATCTAATCAACCGAATGTGATTCTTGGATGACCTTTCTTGGCCACTACACATGCACAGATCGACTGTCGTACTGGCACAGTCGATATGACTTTTGGTAATAGAAAGGTCCGATTAAATGTGTTTTCTAACGTTTCTGACATGTTTTCTAGTGACGAATGTTTCATGGCAGATATCATAGATGGATGTTATCCTCACACGGAAGAGGGAAACACTCGAATTTTGTTTTCTTTGTGATAGGATAGAGGAAAATCACATGTGTGATTTGGAAGATGAAGTTCAGAAGTTGGAGGCATAGGCAGTACAAGAAAGAAGGCCTCCATGGACTCATCATGTGGAGAGCCTTCTAGCTGAGATCCTATCGGGTATCAAACCCTCGTTAATTGATCCACCACAGGTTGAGTTGAAGGAGCTGCCAATGCACTTGAAATATGCATTTTTGGGAGAGGGTCACACTCTTCCGGTGATTATTGCAACAAATTTAGAGAAGGAACAAGAGGAAGCACTACTGAAGGTCCTGAAGACCTATCGAGCAGTGATTGGGTGTACTCTCGCAGATCTAAAAGGTATTAGCCCGTCTATTTGTATGCATAAAATTATAACTGATGCAGATGCAAAGCCTGCATGTGACACACAAAGGCAGTTAAATCCGAACATGAGAGAAGTTGTGAAGAAGGAAGTCCTCAAGTGGTTGGACAATGGGATCATCTATCCTATTTCAGATAGCGCATGGGTCAGTCCAACTCAGACAGTGCCGAAGAAAGCAGGAATTCAGGTTGTCAAGCGCAAGAACGGTGAGCAAATAGCCACTCGGCCGGTAACTGGGTGGCGGGTCTGTATTGATTACAGGAAATTAAATACTGCCACATCAAAGGATCACTTTCCTTTGCCCTTCATAGATCAGATTGTTGAGAAATTATCAGGTCAGAAATATTACTGCTTTCTTGACAGTTATTCGGGGTACAATCAGATTGTCATCCACCCAGATGACCAAGAAAAGACTACATTCACATGCCCTTATGGCACCTTCGCATTTAGGCGGATGCCATTTGGGTTGTGCAATGCCCCGACCACCTTCCAATGGTGCATGATGAGCATATTCTCAGATATGGTTGGGGATGCCCTAGAAATTTTTATGGATGATTTTTCAGTCTTTGGGTCATCATTTGATACTTGTTTGAATGAGTTATCTAGGGCGCTAGAACGATGTGTCCAAACAAATCTTGTGCTTAGTTGGGAATAGAGCCATTTCATGGTTCAGGAGGGCATAGTTTTAGGGCATGTGTCTAGTAAGGGGATTGAGGTCGATAGGGCCAAAATCAAAGTGATTTCTACATTACCTCCCCCTACGAATGTGAAGGGTGTCCGTTCCTTCTTAGGACACGTCGGGTTTTACCGTAGGTTTATTAAGGGTTTTAGTGTCATAAGAAACCTTTGTGTAACCTATTGCTTAAAGATGTTCCTTTTGAATTCGATGATAAATGTTTAAGTGCTTTTAATGTGTTAAAGGAACAACTGGTACAAGCCCCGATCTTGCAGTTACCAGACTAGACAAAACCGTTTGAAATAATGTGTGATGCAAGTGATTTCGCTATCGAGTCTGTACTAGGTCAGCGAGTAGATAAGAAACTGGTAGCTATCTACTATGCAAGCAAAACTCTCTCTGATGCGCAATTGAATTATACCACAACAGAGAAAGAGTTGCTTGCGGTCGTCTATGCACTAGACAAATTCCGGGCATATATTTGGGGAAGTAAGGTGATTGTTTACTCTGATCATAGTGCAGTCAGGTACTTAATGGAAAAGAAGGATGCCAAACCGAGGCTGATTCGGTGGATCCTACTACTGCAAGAATTTGATTTGGAGATCAGAGACAAAAAAGGGTGTGAGAATGTGGTTGTCGATCATCTGTCGCAGCTACCGGCTGAAGTGGAGGATGTCACACCAGACACCAACGAACAAATCCCTGATGAGTTTATTATGTCGGTAAGTTCTGGACCATGGTATGCTAATTTTGCTAATTGTCTTTGTACAATTACTGTGCCGGATGCATGGAACAAGCGTAGGAAGCAGCAGTTCCTGACGCAAGTGAAGAATTACATTTGGGATGAACCAGATTTATTTCGCATTCGTATCGATCAGATAATCCGACAATGTGTACCCGGGACAGAATTTCGGGAAGTGCTTCAGCATGCTCACTCATCTGCATGTGGCGGACATTTTAGCGGTCAAAAGACAGGTCACAAGGTTCTAGAGTGTGGTCTTTATTGGCCCACTTTATTTAAAGATGCTTTTGAGTTCGCTAAACATTGTACAAATTGCCAAAAGATGGGTGGATATCTAAACGGGATGAAATGCCAATGCAACCAATTTTGGTGGTTGATATTGTTGATGTATGGGGGATCGATTTATGGGTCCTTTCCTCAATTCGAATGGTTACCTCTATATCTTAGTGGCGGTTGACTATGTATCAGAATGGATTGAGGCAATCGCCACCAAGAGGGTGAAAGCCGAGCATTAGAGTGTTTAAATAGTGAATATAATGTGTGTGTTATGTGTTTACTTGCTTAGAATGAGTTAACTACGAGAAATAGTTGGTTTGCAGGTAAAACACGTAATTTGGTGAAGTTATGAGAAATAAAGATGAAGCGGAATGCTCGAGGATGATATTTGCAGCTCAAAGTATGATTTAGAAGTTTTGTTCGGTTGATTATGAGTTGTGAGAGTGCAAGATACATGAAGGAATAAAGTCTAGGGACTATTCGGTTCATATATGGAAGTGCTGTGCATCTTTGTAAGTAAGGAAATAAATGAAATAAAAGTCAAGGGCCTGTTTGTCATTAGATGGAAGTGGAAACGAAGAAGGAAAAGGAAGGAAGGTCGCGACCGTCAGGGACGGTAACCTCACCGTCACTGACGGTGAGGAGGTTTTGGTATAAAATCAACAACAGCATTCAACCGTCACTGACGGTATTCAACCGTCACTGACGGTTTGGTCAGGAAATTGGAACCGCAGGTCTAGACTGTCACTAACGGTCCAGGACCGTCGGTGACGGTTACATTTCTGGAAAAACGCGAAATTGAAGCCTTTGAAGGTATATTAGGGTTTTAGGAAGCATATTATCACATCTCCACTTCAAAGGACGAAAATAAGGATCCAAGAGCATAAAGTTGGAGGCTTTTTCACCATATCATCATCATCATCATCATCATCCACAAGTCCGAAGATCGAGATCATGAATTCATCATTCCAAGCTTTTGTTGATCTCTCGAGCGAGATGAGTGGCTAAACTCTTCATGGTTTCCTCCGGTTGGAGGGTTTTGCATAACTTGGTACTTTTATGCGTTTTTTATCATTGTGACTTGGTGATCTAAGCATTCGATGCTTTTCACCATGAATCTAATTGATTGATTGTAACTGATTACATTTATTTATCCTTAATTCTTAAGCATTCAATTCCTGAGAGTTCTAGTAATCAGGATATATTTGACCTGGGATTAGGGTTGGTAATTATAGTTGATGATCATATGATAACCTCCCGTAATTTATCAATCGGAGTACTTAGTCTTTGATTATCACAATTGATCGGTTAGGTTAAACATTTATGTCTATGTGAATGTTTTGATCAGCACATAACTGTAACTTGTTTATAAACCTGAATTCCAGAGGAACCATTCTTCCTCCATTTGATTACAATCTCGTTTTAATTCGTTAATTTAGATAATTTCCACAATCAAACAAGCAGATTTTCCATTTATGTAATAGTTAATTCATACTTTGCATTATAACACTTTCCACATTCCTCATCTGGTTCGATATCCGACTTACTCTAGCTATAAGTTTATTTCGGTTTTTGCATGACACTAACGACAGTCATCAATCACCTAACCAAACAACCAATCACAACCAATACAAGCATACAAATTCATAAACAATCACAAAGCAGGAATATGTAAATCATCACAATTTAATCATTAGTCAAAACCAAATAGTCAAAACATAAAATCATAGTTCATCTAGGCGTAGGTAGCATGAAAAAATTAGCCACTCATTGTATAAAATGAAGCAAAATGGAAATAAATTTGAAGCAAGTCGAATTAGAAAGCATTGTCTAATGTATCAAGTTAATAAAAACCAAAAACAAATAAACAACGTCTCTAACCCAAAGTTTCAAGCTTTAATAAATTATCTTCAAACACCAGTTCGTCTCCTTCTTGTAGCTCCTCGAACCTTGTACAACCAACTTTTCTAACCAGCCATACATCCCCTCTACCGCCTGATGTCCCTCTAATAAGTCTATGGGCTTGTTTGGCTAAGCTTATTTAACTGAAAAATGACTTTTTGTTAAAATGACTTATTGACTTATGACTTTTTGAAAATGAGTTTCTAAAAAAGTGTTTGGATTAGCTTATGGGGTGGGAAAAGCCAATAAGTCAATAAGTTGTATTGTTAAAAGTGTTTGTCTTAGCTTATTCGTGTATTAGGGCATAAGGTAGGGTATTTGTGTAATTTTTCTTTGAAAAGTCAAAAGTCATTCATTCCTGACTTTTCAAAATCAACTTATTTGCTTATACGAAAAGTCATTTTGAAAAGTCCTTATTAGTTTGCCAAACACTTTTTCTCCTTATTTGCTTTTCGAAAAAGTAAATAAATCATAAGGAGCTCCTGAAAAGCTTAGCCAAACATGCCCTATATATCTTGTCCTTTTATCGATAATAATCCCTGTCACAATTTTTTTAATCACAGATCCACACCCAAGAATTAAAGGCCCATGCGGATTTCAAAATGTATGTGTGTGCTGGCCTGTCTCACAAATTTCTACTTGGCCCAACAGCAAAGATCTAAAGGACGGTGGCTCTAGCATGTAACTTGGCTGATATCTAAAGAAGTTTCAGTAAATTATGCAAATCCTCATATGTGGTATAAAATTCCACCAATGATATGGTCATTCCAAATTATGTGATGTGCATTTATTTCACAAATAAATACTTAATTAATTTGACAATTAAAATCACTAATGGTTGAAAGTCAAGACATGTAATTCCACTAAAAGTTTTTTTTAACGATAAATTCGGATCACTGACGGATTACTGGAGTATAATCGTGCTACCAGTAGAACCACCAGATCATATCCATCTCCACTTATGCATAATGCCTATACACAAATTCAGGAGGAAACCTAATAAATATGGGAAAACCCCTTATGGGAATCAAACCCAAGACCTATTGGTCCCAAAGCTTTATCCCACAACCAAAATACCACTAGGCTATAAAGCCATTGGCAATTCCACTAAAAGTTCTATTTCTTTTTCTTTAGAGACTTCAAAACAATTTAACTCATTTATTTCTTCAAAACATTAAAATCTAGTTATGAACCCATTAGGATAACATTTAATAAAAACAACCTCTAATGTACCCAATAATATAGGAAATATTTATATAAAAATATGTATATCTCAGAGCATATCACAAACAAATCTACAAAAATTTATATTGACGTAAAATCACCAAAACAGTCTCGAAAAAATAAATGTACCCAGCTTGCCTTCATCTGTTGTCCATTATCCTCGTCTTTTAAACAACAAAGCCCCAATACTTGTGAAAAAAAACAGAACTTTTACATTCCACAAACGTGAAAACACTTTTTTAACGTACGTAAAACACGATGTTTACATACTCCATACTACGCAACAAAATTTTTACATTCGTCACTTGTTTGTAAAAACATTTTTCAAACGCATGTAAAATAAACATTTTTTACGAACACGTGTAAAAATATATTTATGTGTGACGTTTAGAGGAGCTCGGGCGCGCGATCTGTGGCGTAAAAAATATTTTTCTACCGCATGTAAAAAAATGCATTTTTTCCTTTCGACACCGTGTGAATTTTTTTTACACTCGGCAACGAATATAAAACATTTTTTCAAACGTATGTAAAAATTACAAATTTACAAACGTGAATTTACAAACATTTTTATATTTTTTTTGGTACTGCCGACCCATAAATTTTTTGTTTTTACCCCCAACCCCCGGTTAGAAATTATTTTTACGATCTGGTTGTAAATTTTATTTTAGCCTCGGTTGTAATTCTTTTACACCCCTGTTGAAACATCTTACACTTTTTTTACGCCCCGGTTGTAATTTTTTTACGCCCCCGTTAAAGCATTTTAAACTTTTTTTACGCCGCGGTTGCAAAATTTTTTACGCCCCGGTTGTAAACTTTTTTTACGCCCCTTTTAAAACATTTTAAACTTTCTTTACGCCTCAAATGTTTTTACCTCCATTTTTTTTCTAATACCTAAGTTTTACACATCAAATATTTGTTACACTCATGTAAACCTGTTTTTACATAATTTCTAAGATATTTATATTGATGTAAAAAGGTTTTCTACAACCGATTTTTACCATATGCGTAAACACATATTTTACACATTTGTTTTCGAATAAAAAGTGATGTAAGAGCATCAAAGTTTTTATGAAATTGTAACTATATTGTTACGTATATATGAAAACATATTTACACACTTGTTTTCATATAAAAATGATGTAAAATCACTAGACTTCTAACGAAAGTTGAAAAGATATATCTTCTACGAGTGAAAAAACTTTCATAAAACCATATAACTTTGTTCAACGCATGTCAAAGTATTGCAGGTTATGCATATTTGTAGGTCCGGATCGGTTCACCGAAGAACACAAGATTTGCGTTTAATCCGGTTTAACATTTGGAATCCGTTAAACCGAACTGTAATCGTGCACGAGAATCGTATATAATCAACATTTATTATGATTCAACGTAAACCGGAAGAGTTTCGACGCTATACGACACGAAAACACCTAATCTAGATCTAACACTTGAAAGTTTCTCTTGTGCGGAGTCTTCTCGTGCGAGGCTGTTGAACTTAGCATGTATATTTGAACCATGCAACTCGTACGAGCATCAAATGTTGGCTTCGTACGAGCATATGCATGCACACTTCAAATATTGGTTTTTGGCTTTTATCATGCTGCATACATTCATGATGTCATGCATTTGTGTGAACATTATGTCATCAATTATTATGATGGTACCATACTCGCACGAACCCGCTTTCTTCGTATCGTACCCTACCGACTCCTAACCCGGTCTAACCAATCCTAACGAAACCTAGCAAAACCTATGTCCGGTATATCACAGATTCAAGACATTTGACATTACATGTACAGTTAGATTTTTATCTATGGCCACACGAATAGCGCACTAACAATCCCCCCTTGGACATAGTTAGAAATCTGTGATGTTTAGTCTTGAACTGCCTTGGATAACATCTTCAAGTGAAACCACAATCTCCCCCTTGAATGATGCTCTAAATCTCTAAGATTTGACGTTTAAGAACAATCAAACGCATCCACACACAAACAGTTTCTTAACAGTCTCGTTGGTCCGACTCACGTCCATCATTATCAGGTTAATGGAAGATTTTGAAAGAAAATCTTTTTGGTTTTTTAATATTGAATGCAGAGATGTAAACATACTGAAATGTAATATTTACAGTTTATATTTTTGTGAGAAAACATGCTAGAGGATCATATCAGTTTTACTGAGACATATCAGCTGCACCGTTGATCTAGATGAAACATTAGTTTTCAAATTTCTTTGGGCATTTCTTCTGCTTCCTTAGTTTTCTTCGCAACTTTTCCCCTGAGATTTATCCGACGATCTTCTCTTCGGATTTATCAGACAATCTCTGGCAATATGACCTTTGATTTGACGATTATAGCATCTCTCGTATCAAATCTTTACTTTAAACAATTTACAGCAATGTGTCCACTAATTCCACAGTTGTAACACACCATGTTATCGCATTATTCTTCTCTATCAAACCATACACCCAAATCATAACATTGATTTGATGTGTAGTAGTCATCTTTCCTGCTTCTTCTGTAAATTTGATTTGATGTTTGAGCACTGTGATCCGACCTGCACAACTCATTTTCAAATTTTTGTGAGTTTTGATTTTCAAATTTTTTTTTAATTTTTATAATGATTGGATGATCGTACCAATAAACTTTTATTTTTGTTTTGAACATTTTCAGAATTTTGAAAATTTTGTTTTTCCTTTCGTTTTTGTTCTCCATTCTGCTTAAAATGTTTTCGTGTTGAGCATTCACCCTTTTCAGTAGATTGTAGAACAATTTATTGACATTTCTCTTTTAGTTTTAAAAATATTTCATTTTTATCTTTTTCATTATCGGTATCATCATCACAATTTTCAATTATCTCAGGGGGAACGTTGCTTAACGTTGATAATGCAAACCCGAATCATCAATCAAGGGGCATTTCGTAATCACAGAAAGTTCAGAATTTTCAGATCATGATGCAGATTGATGCTTAAGGGTTAGAGTCCTGGTCTTTGATGGGGATCTAGACGGACAAGAACTAGCTCGTTGTTCCGGAAATGGCCGATGAAATATAAGGTTATTCAAGATATGTACTGTAAACGAATGGCCAAGGATAGACTTAGGTATCATTTTTGTTCTTCAGACAATGAATTGTTCTTCTTGGACTAACCGCCGTTGAATGATGATGTTTGTTGAAAAAGCTGCGCAGATTCAGCGGAGATAGCTATATATCTGTTATTGTGACTGAAGAGGAAGAATGTGATTCTGATTACTGAAGAATGCTTCTCAGATTTGATGTGTTACCAGATGATTTGTTTTCGATGATGAATTGTTGATTGAAAAGATTACCGATTTGCTGATCAATCATGATTACGAAAATCGGGAGTTTATATTTTCACGAGTATTCATTGATTTGAAATTTATAGGTGTGGTGATTCGAAGTTTCTATCAATTGCTGGTTGAGTTTTGAAGATCAGAGGATCGATCATAAGAGAAATGCGCTAAACTGAACGCGGATATTGTTAACGAAGATGCTGCATTGATTAGTTTCGAGTTGGTGATTATTTGAGAAAATTTGCCAATTAAGCAAATTAGAGGAAGTCGGAGCCGTGCAAACAAAAGACCTGAAGTTTAATTTTTGGAGAAAATTATCTCATGGGGAATGTTGCTTAACGTTGATGATGAAAACCGGATCATCAATCAAGACGGAATTTGTTGACGCATTCTACGACATCGACATATACCTTGATTGAAGTTGCAGAATATTCAAACATGACTCAGAAGATTTGAAGATCAAGATAAATCTTCGACAGTAATGGACAAGGGGGCAACTGTTTATGCACTTTGTTTCCGTCACTGTGCGAATATGCTATTTAGAGCGTGTGTTGAATATTGTATAGACTAGATACAAACACACGACCCGATAACGAACGTGTGATGAGCGAAAGTGTCCCCTCGTATGAGTGACACCCTCGTACGAGTGACCTCCTCGTACGAAGCACTCCTCCCTATATATATGTGTTATGTGTTCATTTGTTTGTAAGTTTTGGAGGCTCCTAGAGGGGAAGCGCTGGCGGAATCTCTCCAGGATCTCCGCCATCTTGTAATGATGTATGCTCTTTCGGTATGAATGAAATGAAGCTTCCACGGTTTCTGTTTCTACCCCTTTCTTAATAATATTCTACCGAATTGGTTATCATACGCCCAAACTTCCGTCTAGAACCAGCCGATCCCGGACCTACAACTGGTATCAGAGCTACGGTATGAATTCAATTGATCTAACAGTCGACTGAATTGGTTATCATACGCCCAAACTTTCTCTTTTTCCTCAATCTGTCTTTTTGCCCTTGCGATAATTTCACTTTATATTCTTTGGGCTTTTCTTTTGCTTTTTTAATTTTCTTCGCAACTTTTCTTTTCTCCCCTGAGATTTATCCAACAATCTTCTCTTCGAGTTTATCGGACAATCTCTGGCAATATGACATTTGATTTGACAATTATAGCATCTTCTTGTATCAAATCTTTGCTTTAAACAATTTACAGCAATATGTCCACTAATTCCACAGTTGTAACACACCCTGTTATCGCACCATTCTTCTCTATCAAACCATACACCCAAATCATAACATTGATTTGATGTGTAGTAGTCATCTTTCTTGCTTCTTCTGTGAATTTGATTTGACGTTTGAGCTATGTGATCCGACCTGCACAACTCTTTTTCAAATTTTTGTGAGTTTTGATTTTCATTTGTTTTTTGAATTTTTATAACGATTGGATGATCGTACCGATTAAACTTTTATTTTTGTTTTGAATATTTTTAGAATTTTGAAAATTTTGGTTTTGCTTTAGTTTTTGTTCTCCATTCTGCTTAGAAAGCAGTTTCTTGAAATTTCTCTTTTAGTTTTAAAAATATTTCATTTTTATCTTTTTCATCATTGGTATCATCATCACAATTTTTTATTAAGACATCATCATATTTTATATTTTCTGACATTGTCACTTATTTGAATTTCAACTGAGGAAGTATCTTTAATTTTATTGATCGGTTTTGGAACTACATGATCTAGCAATAACAAAGAAGTAACAAAATCTTTCAATTTCTTTTCAGCAATCTCAATATCATTTTCAAGTTGAGTTATTTTCTCAAGATAAGAATTTATTTCTTTTTGTTTTTCGAAAATATTTTCATTTAAAACTAATATTTCATTTTCTAAACTTTTATTTTGTTTTGAAATTCTTTTTCATTTTCTTTAAAATTTTATTTTTTAATGTCAAACTTTCCAAATCATTTAAGAGTTTGACATTATCTGCCAGATAATCGTTCAAATCTTCATCATAATTCGGGCTGATTGGTTTAGAACTTGAAGCTTCATTTGTCGATATACTTGAATCTTTGGCTTCACAGTTCTTCACCATTATTGCTTCACTATCTTTTTCTTCATTACCTTCTTCTTTTCAATTTCTGGTTCTTGGTTTTTAATCTTTATGATAAATTGATCTAGACCAATCCATCTGAACCATGGAAATCCTTTCAATTTAACTAGATAATCATCCCACTCAAAAGATAGAGATTCCGCAAACTTTGATATCATCTCAGCATCCGATACCCAGACCCAAATCCTCATTTCTGAGATCAAATCAAAGTATGGTTTTATCAACTCATTCAATGTTTCATCTTTTATGATCATGAATCTTTCAAATAAAGGTCTCATAATCCTTTCGTACTATTGACTCCCCTCCGGAGTTGACACATTAATATTTGATTTCAACCTAAAATCTTCTTAATCCATTTTTTTTAAAATTTGCAACACACTAAGCTTTGAACTTGTTAAAATATGTGTTCTCTAGAACCCGAATGATCAAGCTCGAAACTTTATAGATTAAAAACCCGGTTTAAAATATTTGTATTTCAAAGTCCAAAAATCATGGCCCAAAACAAAGTAATTTTTAATGTTGTCCAACTAATCAAACTACTTGTATCGGCCCACTATCAAGTTCAATTCAAACTACAAAAACCCAATATCTTTCGTTTTAGCGTCAGCCCAAAAATAATGATGTTAAAAAAAATTCAGCCCACTTAATCACAAACCCAAAATTAAACCTTGGTCTAATTGTCAACTAGTATATCAGCCCAAAATTGTGCAATTAAAGATGCTCAAAACACTAGTCCAAGTTCTCGAGAAGCATAAACTGTACAAATGAATTGTCGCATTGAAAACTGATCAAACCTTTTTGGTCTTTTTTCAATCGTTTTTTTTTTCTAAAATAATTCAAAATGATTCCAATGAACTGTCACCTTGAAATCTTATTATAATCTGTCACTTTCAACACAAAATTTCTATCATTTTTTTTAATTATGAACGATAAACCCTACTATGATGTCTAATCCAAAAATTTAAAAAATATTATTCTTGACACATCAGTTTATCTTTAATACCCTACTTTGTGAAATTAGCAAATAACAAACAAACCAAGATTTTAAATTTTCTACTTTTGCATAAACTTGCAACTTCTCTCTTCTGTATCAACAAAAACATACCAGATATGGGGAGGGTATGGCTGATATAAAACCAGTAAGACTTAAAGGGAGACTAGGGTGATAAACACCGCAGCCCCTCTCCCAGGGCACTGTCGCTTTCTACACAACCACCTTCACCAATGACTACACTTCCACCTACTATGTTACCATTGCTGAATGCAATTGAATTAGACCAGACACAAACCAACACTTCTCAACAACATATTACTGAGAATGTACTTCATCAAGAGGCTTGGTCTGACTCTTTATTCAATGCAAGCCGATTAGCACATGAAGAGGCTACATCCCTTGGGTTACATGTAACCCTTGGTGATAGTTCAACTTAAGAAGCCACTACAGTTGCTGAACTCCCAAGTTCTCGGTTGGACAGTGATTTCATTACTAAGACTTGGTTGAAGGCAACCACTGTTGAGGCAACAACTGTTCTGTTGTGGGAAGTCCCCAGTTCCAAGACAAAGGGGCATATGTGGTTGAAGCTGGTACTAAAACCACTGTTAATGATACCATAGCTACAACTACCACTTCAGGTAGGAGTTCAGATGATCCTATTAAATTAGGTGATGAGCTAAAATACCAGGATTTGACGGAGAGAGTGACAAAGATAGAAACCTCTGTTGATGAAATCAAAAGTTTACAGAAACAAATGATAGCTATAAAAAGTCAACCCTCTGTTATATCCACTGCTGATCTCAAAGAAGCTCTTAACCCTATGTTTCAACATCAACAACATTATTTGGATCTACAACACAAGCACCAGATGAATAATGTTAGAAACATGGTTGAATCAAGGTATCAAGACACTACAGCAGACATTAAAGCCATCAAAGCTCATCTACTCACAACCACTGGCCATGCACCTCCAACGGTTATCTTTGTTACAACAGATGAAGCCAAAAAGGGGGAGAAACCTTTGGAAAACAAAAAGCTGAAAATAGATGATGATAAGGCCAGACCTACTTTAAATATTCCAAGGCCTGATGGTTCAAAGAAGAAAGATTTAACTGATGAAACTGTGGCCAAGGCAAGGGCTAGTCACAAGAAAACAGTGATCAAGGATAGCAGAGTATTGGTTGAGAAAAAAGATTGAACAACAAAAAGAAAAAGGAGAGGTTGGTACTTCATCAAAGAGGATACCTGCTAGAAAAGCCAGACAACCAACATCCAAACCTCCTAAAACTAAGCCTGCAACCAATCAAACCATTAAAACCCCTGCCTCTCAAAAACCTATCACATCTTCAAAACCACAACCCACATCCACACAAGCAGATGTTACAGCACCTGTTGTGTCAACATCTGTTGATACATCAGAGGTTGCAACAGATGCAACTCTATCCACTGCCATGATCACATTTCCCACATCAACTCATCCATTATCCACACCACTTAAGATCTCACTACCACCATCACCCACTTTAAGGTTCAAAAGGAGAAAAATCACAAAAGTGATCAATGATGATGAGATTCATGCACCTCTTCCACTATCATCAAAACCAGTGACCTCCACATCAGTGCCTACAACATCTTCAACTCTTGAAGTTACTCATGCAACAAAGTTGTATCCTCTTGATTTACCAGCAGTCAGGGAAGAGATCCTAAGTTTCTTTTCAAAGGATGACCCTGACAAAAGAACAATCCTATCCCTTGATGGCTATCCAAGACCTGTAAATGTTGATGATTACCTGGAATTGAAACGGAAGCAAGCAGAGGATATTGCCAAAAGAGAAACTGTTGGTAAAGGTGATAGAGAAATACAGATTGCCATGTCCTTTCAACTAAGTAAAGCCAACATTCTACAAAACTTTGTCAAGAATCTGAGCAACCAGTTGTCAGAAAGGGAAGACAAGCTGCTCAAAAGTGAACTCATTGAGTATATCATGGAGAAGAAGTTGTATAAGGCAACAAGGGCACAATTCAGGGATTTAAGCATAGATGAGCTAAGAGATGAAATCAACAGAATGCAAGAAATGTTGAAAGACCCTCTCAAAAAGCCAACTCCTCCCAACTGGGATTTATACAAGAAAGATATGCCTGAAAAAGACTTAAAGTTGAAGAGAATGAAGAATGAACTAATTCAGAATCATTATGGTTCAAAGAACCAAGTGATGAGATGGGGTGAGGTCAGGGTGATAGACACTTACAAAAAGTTGGAAGAAAGGAGGAAAAAGGATACATCCATGCCTCCTAAACCTGATTATTCAAAAGAAGATGCTATTCTCAAAGCCCAACTCTCCAAAAAGTCCAGCACAACATCTGCCCATTCCACACATGCCCTGTTACACTGAAAAAGGCAAAGGGAGATGTCTCTAAAGACTAACAAAGAGTTTGAGGATACATTATCAAAGAAGGTATAGAGAACATGATTGATTATACAACAGATGATTCAAGTGCCAAGCTGGCTAAAGATTTATCACAAATAGCTCCTTCACAATCCTCAGCAATAAAAGCTCCTTCAAGAAAACCTTAAGACCCAAAAATTCTAAAGTGGAAGGTCGACAAAGACACCCATGAATTGACACTGCTCAAGTCTGATGGTAATGCCACTAAACTATCCATGGAAGCTGCTTATGGGCTTACAGTAGAAGACTTCCAAGAATTATTATGTTTAGAGTTGGAGAAGGATGCTGATGACATAGAATCTCTTAACTTTGAACTTCAATTCAAAGGTCAAATAAGAGAATTATTCCTGAGTAACAAAGACTAAGAATAAAGTGTTTTTGGCATCATCTGTTCCAGGGGGAGATTGTTGTGATTGAACCCTATGAAAGGAACAGATGATACAAAGCCAAATAACACTATCCGAGCTTTGGTTAAACTATTAGAGGTTACAACCTATGTTGAACATACACTGCTTTCCCTAAAGACTGCTCTCCTATCATCTGACTCCACAAAGTTGCAAAGGTCTGCCAGAGTTATAAGGATCAGAGGATAGAGATCAGAGCTTAGTCATTAGTTAGATCATCAATCTAACAGTGCTAAGTACTAATAGTTAGTATTAGCAGTGTTTGTAGTTAGTTACATTTAGTTTCCTGTCACTATCAACCCTGACGTTATCAAAGATGCTAAGTTGTTAGATAGTTTAGTATAAATAGGTAACTTGTGTAACAGTTTAACTTGTCTATCAAAAGATCAACTTTCGCATATCATCTTCTCTGCATTTCCTACTACCAAACTTCAATTGCAAAGGCTGAGGGGGAGTTTGTTAATCACATGCGAGTTTACCTACTTGAAAGCATGATGATGATGAAAACAAATGACCATTGCTTGTAGTAAAAGTTTTCCATCTATTTCCGCTGCAAATCTATTTTAAAACTCAATTATTTTCCATTTTTGAAACAAAAACTATAAGTAATTCAAACTCATATCCTAACAGAACTACTTAAGAAATTTGATATGGATGATTGTAAACCTTGCAGCACACCCATGGCAACATCCAAGCTAGTCACATTTGATGGTAAAGATGATCCTGTTGATCAAACATTGTATAGAAGCATGATTCAGTCTTTACTGTACCTAACTGCATCAAGGCTAGACATCACGTTTGCAACATGTGTTTGTGCCAGATCACAGTCATTGCCAAGAAAATCAGATCTATTGTTGTAAAAAGGATATTCAGATACATAAAAGGTACTCCCACACTTGGTATCTGGTATCCAACTAATGGTAACATTGAGCTTGCAGGATATTCTGATAGTGATTTTGCTGGATGTAAAACAACAAGGAAGTCCACATCTGGAGGAGCCCAATTCCTAGGTGATTCCTTAGTGTCTTGGCAAAGCAAAAAACAAGTTGCAGTTTCTACATCCACTGCTGAGGCAGAGTATATAGCTGTTGCAAGTTGTACTGCTCAACTTTTGTGGCTTCAAAATCAATTACTGGATTTTGGTATCACTGCTTTAAAGACTCCACTCAAGATTGATACTCAAGCAATAGAAAATATCATCAAAAATCTTGTCACTCATTCCACCACTAAGCACATTGACATCAGACATCACTTTGTGAGGGATTGCTATGAAAAAGGTTTGATTTCTTGACAACGTGTCCATACCAAAGATAAATTGGCAGATGTGTTGACAAAAGCACTTGATGCTCACACTTTTGACAACTTGATATCTAGGCTTGGAATGCTAAACATGGATTAAAAACAATTTTTATGTGATCATTGTGTAAATAACAATAAAATGTTTTTAGAAAATCAAAATCCATCCTTAAAAATAGTTTAAAAATTGAATTTTTCAGTAAATCCTCAAAGTTTGTTTAAAGCACTGATAGCACAAAAACACTGATCATTTAGAAAAGTTTATCCACTATCAAAAGTGTTTCCTCTGATAGTTCAAAAACTTTCAAACAGTGGTTTAGCCAAACAACTGTTTTCCATTCTCAAATCAGAGGTTACACATGGACATATGTTATTTGACAGTCATTGCATCAGATGCCACGTCATCATCACTTTTTCATAAACCCTATAAAAACCCTGTTCTATCCAGAACAGTGGTTTCACCAAACTGTGTCGATTTCAAAAATCTCAAAACAGTTTTCACTCATCATGGCTCCCAAACCAAAATCCAAGGCAAAATCAAAGCAAGAATTACCACCATTCGTCTTCATTATCAAAACCCAACACAATTACACTGGAATCTTAGAAGAAACTGAGGTCAACACACAATACCACACAAGATTCGGATTCTAAGAGAGTCAAAATTTAAACACATGCTCGTAGTCAAAACTAAGATGTACATCGATTCTCTTCGGGATTTCTAGCACAATGCTAAGGTCAAAACATCAGCTGATGATGTTCCTTATGCTATAGTCTCAAAGGTTGGGGGTACTCCTATGCAAATTACTCCACAATCGATCTCTCAAGTGTTTTAATTGAATGATATGACACATCCTGTGTCCTTTTCCTTAAGAGAGATGCAAGCAGAGTTTGTGGAAAGGGGTTACATTGGCCAATTGAAAGGTATGACAATCTTTAAACCCCATTTTCCAGCAGAGATGAAATTCTTTTTCCATACTCTTTTAACATGTCTCTCTGCAAAATCTAGTGCTTTCAATGAAATCCCATTGAACATGCAATATCTGGGATATGCAATTTTGACTGAATCAGGTTTCAACTATTCCCAGGTACTGTTCAATGATCTTGTGAATAATTTTAAAAACATCTCAAAAAGAAAAGCTTTCTTAATACATCCTTGATTCTTGAGTGTTTATTTGCAAAATCAGATCAGATCTGAAGCAAGTAAACAAGGCGCAGTGACCACACCTGGCTGCCTAACCCATGAACTTTTTACACGACTAACAAATCTTGAAAAGGCTTCCAAAACAGAAGTAGAGGAGGATGAGCCAATTTTACAAGAAAAAAATGTTCAAACTCTTCCTCCTGCTACTGAGCCCACTGTTCTAGGTGATCAGAGCATTGCAACCTCTGCTCTGAAACCCACACCTAAAATCACCAAAAAGAAACCAACAAAAATATTCAGAATACTCACCAAACCCAAAAAGGGTCCTCTGGAAGATGAGATCCAAGAGACAAACCCTGTGACAACACCAATGTCACTAACCACTGCTGCTACTTTTTTACAGCAGATGGTTGAGAGATCTCCACCTGGCTATGAAACTCCTCCTGCATCCTAACAAAAGGAACATGTTGTAAACACAGGGACACCAAATTATGAAGCTCTAGGACCACTTGGTTCTATCTTCCACAGCCCATCTCCCAGGGCAATGTCTCTTTCTACACCTATTCCTTCACCAATCAAATCACTACTACAAACCTTTATACCCTTGCTGAATGCAATATAACTAGAGCAGCCATTATGCAGCACTTCTCACCAACCTATCAATGACAATATACTTCAACATGATGCTGGGTCTGATTCTCTATTCTTTGCTAGCCCATTAGCAAATGAAGAGGCTACATCCCTTGGGTTACATGTAACCTTTGGTGATAGTTAAACTAGAGCAGCCACTACAATTTAAAACTACCTAGTTTTCCTTTGGAGAGTGGTTACATTTCTAAGTCTCTGTTGAAGGCAACCACTGCTGAGGCTACCAAGGTAACCTCTGATGTTGTGGGAAGTCCCCAGTACCAAGAACAAGGGGCATCTAAGGGTGAAGCTAGTGTTAAAACACATGCTAATGATCCCTTGGATATAACTACCACCTTAGGTAGGAATTCAGATGATCCTATTAAATTAGGTGATGATCTAAATTACAAAGATTTGACGGAGAGAGTATCAACGCTTGAAACTTCTGTTGATGAGATCAAAAATCTTGTGAAACAGTTGTTAGCTATAAAGAGCCAACCCTCTGTCTTAACCACTGCTGATCTACAACAAGCCCTAGACCAAGTGTTTTAGCAAAAAAATTACTTCTCTGATCAACAACACAAACACCAAATGCAGGAAGTAAGAAACATGGTTGAAGCTAGATTCATCGATACAAGGGCATATATTAAAGCAATAAAAGCTCATCTTCTCCAAACCACTGGTACTGCTCCTCCTACAGTAATTCTTGTAAACACTGAAGATGATGCCAAAAAGGGGGAGAAACCTTTAGGACAGAAGAAGCTTAAAATTGATGATCAAATGGCAAAGCCAACAGTGGATATTCCAGGCCAGATGGTTCAAAGAAAAAGGATTTAACAGGTGATATCTTGGCTAGGGAAAATGAGAAGCAGAAGAGAAAAGTGTATCTTGATGGCAAGGTGTTGGTTGAGCAAAAGATTAAACGGCAAAAAGAAAAGGAAGAGGTCGGTACCTCAACAAAGAGGAGACCTGCTAGACAAGTAAGGCAACCAACATCCACACCTTCCAAAACTAAGCTTGTTGTAAATCCAACCATAAAACCTTTGCTCTCCAAAAATCAAGCACACCTACTTCAACTTCTATACCCATTATCACCAAAGCAGATGTTACAACAACTGTTGTGTCAACATCTGTTGATACAGCAGAGGTTGCACCAGATTTCATATTTAATACATTCACCCAACCTCTACTAAAACAAACTAGAATACCAACTCATCCATCATCACCTGAGGTCAAATTTAAGAGGAGAAGAACTAAAAAAGTTGTGAATGAAGAAGAGATCTTTCCTGCTCCTACTCTTTATCATCACAACCACTGACCTACACATCAATGCTTCCACCATCTACAACTCAAACCACTGATTCCCTTACAGTTATACCTACAACAAAGAAATATCCTTTTAATTTACCAGTGGGCAGGGACCAAATTCTAAGCTTCTATTCTAAGGAAGACCCTGACAAAAGAATTATATTATTTCTTGATGGCTACCCAAGACCTACAAATGTTGATGACTACCTGGAACTTAAAGTGAAACAAGCAGAGGATATAGCAAAGAGAGACTCAGCTGGTAAAAGTGATAGAGAGATACAAACCATCATGTCTTTTTAGCTAAGCAAAGCTAGAACATTGCAAGATTTTGTCAAAGATCTGAGCAACAAGCTGTCAGAAAGGGAAGATCAATATCTTAAAAGTGAACTCATTGAACATATCATGAAGAACAAACAATATAAGGCAACAAAGGCACAGTTCAAGGATTGTAGTATAGATGAGCTGAGAGAAGAAATTAAAAGAATGCAAGAAATGCTAAAAGATCCTCTCAAGAAGCCAACTCCTCCTAACTGGGAAAAACATAAGAAAGACATGCCTAAAAGAGCCTTGAAGCTTAAGAAGATGAAGGAAGAATTGATACAGAATCACTATGGTTCAAGGAACCAAGTGATAAGGTGGGGAGAAGCCAGGGTGATTAATACTTACAAGATGTTAGAAGAGAGGAGGAAGAAAGATCCAAACATGCCTCCTAAACCAGTTTACCCTCCATCAGATGATGTTCATAAAGCTCAACACTCCAAAAAATCTATCTCATCAACTGTCCCTTCCATCCTTGATTTCAATCAACTAAAAAGGCAAGAAAAGATAGATGAAGAAGATAAGAGAGTGTTTGAACACATCAAAGAGGGAATTAAAAATATGGTTGACTATCAGACATATGAAGCTAGTGAAAAGCTCAGTGCAGATTTGACAAAGATAGTTCAACAAGAAGCTCTTCAAACCTCAACAAATAAAAGTCATCCTAGAAAGCCAGAAGACCCAAAAATTCTAAAGTGGAAAGTCGAAAAAGGCTCCCACGAATTGACACCGCTCAAGTCTAATGATGATGTTGTCAAGATGACAGAAGACCTTTAAGATCTTTTGTATCTGACACTCGAAAAGGATGATGATGATGATGAAGTTTCTCTGAATTTTGAATTACAGTTTAAAGGGCAAATCAGAGAACTTCTGTTGAGAAATAAAAACCAAGAATAATCAAGTGTTTTGGCATCATCTGTTCCAGGGGGAGATTGTTGGGAAGGAACAGATGATATCAAAGCCAAATACACTATCCGAGCTTTGGTTCAACTATCAGAGGTTACAACCTCTGATCTACCTTTACACTGCTTTCCCTAAACAACTGCTCCTATCATCTGATCTTTCAAGAGGTAAAGGTCTGATAGAAGAAAGAAGATCAGAGGATAGAGATCAGTGCTAAGACTAGTTTTACTTTAATCAATGTAACAATGCTATGCACTGATGGTATTAGTATAGCAGTGTTTTAGTTAGTTACAATTTTGTTAGCATTCACTATCAACCATGACGTCACAAAAGATGCTCAGTGGTTAGATAGTTTGTATAAATAGGTGAACGTTGTAATGTTAAACTTGTCTTCCTGAAAAAGATCATTTCACACTTTATCTTCTTCATTTCTTACTATCGAACGTTTGTAATTGGCTAATGGGGAGTTTTTGAATCACATGCAATGTTTATCAACTTGAAAGCATGATGGTGATGAAAACAAACGACCGATTGCTTGTAGTAAAAGTTTTCCATTAATTCTGCTGCATATCTTTCATACTCAATCCATTTTCCATATTTAGAAACATAAACTACAAGTGATTCAAACTTAGATCCTGACACTGTGGTGTGCCACCGATCTGGATTTAGGTTTTCAGGGCTGTTAACAATGAAGGATCATTAAGAGGCATATTAAAGTTGGGGAAAAAGTTGAGAAAGACTGTTCTGGCGTTTAACGTGGTTTGGATGGTACCAATGCAGGCATGCTGGTACTCCATGAATCTAGTATCGATGAGAGTGATACGAGAGAACACTGGTAGTCCTTTTCTTTCGTGGAAGGTTAGGGCTAATCTTATGGCACCAAAATGGATACGGGTATATCCTCGGGATAGGCAGATCCTTGGAAGATCTGAGGGAAGAGTGAGAGGGATGAGTTGTTCGGAAGTTGTTGCTGGGATTTGGTGTGAATCAAACTTGGAAGTTTGCACAAACTCTTTAACAACTGGGTTTGACATAGAACCTACTAGTTGTTTGAATCTTTTGGACAGAGAGTTTTTAGGTTTTTTGAAGACACTACCAATGGTATCAGAGCCATAGCTCCTGCCATCCCTTTCTAAGATTTGCTAGTATGTTCTGTGACTGCCGTCTTTGCACGGATCTCTCACATTAGAACGCTTAACCTTACAAGGTCTTGTCAGACTGGTCCGACATGATGAAGTCCTCTTATCCCGAGTCTAAAAGTAGCTTGTTAGGTGAGTTGTAAGTCGGAAGGGTCCGCGGTAATTTCCTCAAAGTACGAGCTTGAAGATTAAAGATAAGAGTCGTTAGAAGTCTAAACCCAGTTATGAATCCAGATCATAGCTTTTCCCGTTCAAGTTCCAGTTTCCGTCGTTCGTTTTCGTCAAAGATTGATCAATTATATGAGATATCTTGATGATTCTAAAATCCCTATTACTAGTATGCCTTTAGTGAACCCTTATAGTGTCTTCAAAAAACCCCAAAACTCTCTGTCCAAAAGAATCAAACAACTAGTAGGTTCTACGTCAAACCCAGTTGTTAAAGAGTTTGTGCAAACTTCCAAGTTTGATTCACACCAGCTCTCAGCAACAACTTCCGAACACCTCATCCCTCTCATTCTTCCCTCAGATCTTCCAAGGATCTGCCTATCCCAAGGATATACCCATATCCACTTTGGTGCCATAAGCTTATCCCTAACCTTCCACAGAATAAAAGGACTACCAGCGTTCTCTCGTATCGCTCTCATCGATACTAGATTCATGGAGTACCAGCATGCCTGTATCGGTACCATCCGGACCACGTTAAACGCCGGAACCGTCTTTGTCACCTTTTTCCCCAACTTTAATATGCCTCTTAATGATCCTTCGTTTTTAACAACCCTGAAAGCCCAGATCCATATCGGTAGCACGCCACAGGTCAAAACTTTTCAGGCTACTTTTCACTACCAGATGGCATATCGAGTCCAAAACCACTCCTTAGACAAAATGGTTCCCGATCGCAAGATACCTCTGGCGATGCTCTACTCAAAGACATCGACTCCAATGCCACACCAACCTGCACATATGTTCCAAAACAGTTATCCAAAGAAGAACTAACAAAACTTTTACCTGAAAAATGGATAACAAACTATGAACATATCCACCAAGCACCGGTTCAAACAACAACAAACTATGAAGTTTGTTTTGCAAAGAAAGATCGAAGAGATGTGTTCACTCCGATTAGTATGATTCAACCGGTAGATGAACCACACTTCTCGTTCGACGTATGTAACTGCCAGGAATGCCTGGACGACGCATACCAACTAGAATATGAAGAAGAAACAAAAGAAAAACAAGAAGAAGAAAAAATCCCAGAACTCCTTAAAGAAAAGATACGAAGCCGGAGATCCAAATGTAGGCCTACTTGGAGAACCGTCAGGAAAGTTTGACTACTATGTCCTATATGGTGATTCAAAGTCAAAACCTAAACAGCCAAAACCATCATTACCAAGATGCCCGCCTACCCAATTAGATGGTTGCTTTATGCTCAGAACAACACCTCCTGCTCAAAGCTCCCCAGAATATCAAGTTGAGTTCCCACCCCTAACTTCTTTTGAGCATACACAGCAAAAAACAAAACATAGCTGGAAAATCAAGAACCCAACAACCATTGGTGCAAATGGTATCCCTGAATCAGTAGCAGCTGCTAAAGCCACACTAAATTTGGCAAAGTGAGAATGTTGTAGCACAAAACAAAGCACTCAACACCATCCTAGCCCAACAAGATAACATCACGAGAGCTCATGAAAATCTAACAAGCAGAATTCAACGCCTAGAAGAGATTATTTATGAAATCAAAGCCAAAATCCTTGAGCTACATCATGAACTTCTCCAACTAGTACACAACTCCCCAAGGTCACAAAGCCCACAAGGCCTTCAGCAAAAAGAAGCCTAGATGAAGTTTCTCAAAGCACAGCTTACAGATCTGGAAAGACAACATAAGCAGCAAAGTATTTCCACTTTTGCTGATGACCCTTGGAGACTGCCGTCAACACCCTTTGTGCGAACCTCCTTTGATCCCCAACCATTACCAGCACCAATGTCCTTACGAAACTCCCCATCCTTAAATCTCTGGTCGAAGGAACAAGCAAAAATTAAAGCTAGAAAAGCTTCACCAACAAGAAGAACATCCTCTAAAAGTATAAACAATGTGTCATCCTCAAGCAAAGGAAAAGGACCATCGAGTAACAGATAAAGTGTAAATGATGGTGTTATGATGGCATCCATTACAGCTCCCAATATGCTGCCCAAAGAGAACGGCATCACCTCGTTCCTACAAGCGTTAACCCAGACGACAGAAAAGAAAGCATGCTAACAATTGCCCCAATAATATCGTCACAAGCGCATGATGATACATCGTCGGTCTCAGAAGAAAGCTCCACCTCTCAGCCCTACGAAGACTTACCCCCAACAGAGGAACTTGGGCATCTGTTCATGAATGAAGCAGAACCTATTGAGAAAGCCTATGTTTCTAATATCGAAGATGAAGCATCCCAAACATCTCCACAAACCGATGAAAGGGCTCCTCCAAACACAAAAAATATACGAATAAAGAAGACCTGCCACTCACATGCTCTGAAAAAGAAAATAAAAATACCTAAACTCCGAGCCAAAAATAAATAGATATGCACAGTAAGAGCCGCTTCATGCAAACGAAGACGAAAAAGAGCACCATTGTCACACCCCGACCCGCAGCAGAAAAGGTGATCGGGGCATGATTGGGTTTTCATCAAAGCTCATGACATTTATTATAATGTTTCATATTTATTATTACAATTTAAAGGAGATCATACAATCAAATCATACAAATACAACATGTTCTATACATCTATCTAAACTTCATTATTTTTCTTCTAAGGCACTTTCCTATGTGTTCCTTGCTTCATCCTGTCCACCTGTATCATGTGTAAAAATGGTTTTTGGATCAACAAAAGTTGGCGAGTGAACCTTGTTAGAAAACATTTATTATTTATTTCTTGTTGTATTTAATATGGAAAAATTGTGCAATAATCATATATGAACAAACGTAAATAATCATACAATAACAATAACAACAACAAACAATAACATACAATAACAATAACAAAATAACATACAATAACAATAACAACAACAAACAATAACATACAATAACAAAACAACTTGCACGAATATATAACATGAATGAAACTGTATATGTTGGCAACGTCACGTTCACGCTCATAATGTAATGGGGAACAGACGGCCTATGATAAATGTCTGTGCGATCAAGGCTCAATCAAACGGAGCCGATCGTATGTTGACAACGCCTGGTTCACGCTCATAATGTAATGGGGAACAGCTCAACGCTCATATGTAATGGGGAGCGGCGGCCTATGATAATGTATGTACTAAAATGATAAATTTAATCTAAACAATAACCACACAAACAGTTGATACATGTTGAATACACATTTATTCATGGATATGATAAATGCACAATAGCTTAAATGTAATAAATAATAAGACACATGATACACCCCAAAAACGTGATTAAAACGGGGAATTTGTAGAGATTCACTCACCTTGGGTGCGTTCGGTGGATGATGTTGAATGCGCACGAGTTTAGAGGATTGATCGACGAGGAATAACTAACCTAATTAATAACGAAAAAGTAAGGTAAATAAATGGATTTTATTAACAATTTTAATAGGATTTTTGGATATATTTTTGTGAGTTTAAGACTATTTTCTAACTTTAAAAACATTGATTTTAAGTATTTTTAATTGATTTTTAAATTAAATAAATATATAAAAATATAAAAAAAAAATGTTGACTTTGACCGTTGACCATGACTGTTGACCGTTGACCGTTTCGGTCAGTTATATAGTTGCACTGAGTGAGGTTCGAACACGTGACCTCCCGTACGCGTGCACGCAGCTCTACCAACTGAGCTACGTGTCTAACCCGATATATTTCTGTTTTTAATTATATTTATACACTATTTCAGTTAATCC
Source organism: Scalesia atractyloides (assembly GCA_947069175.1). Classification (NCBI taxonomy): domain Eukaryota; kingdom Viridiplantae; phylum Streptophyta; class Magnoliopsida; order Asterales; family Asteraceae; genus Scalesia; species Scalesia atractyloides. The sequence continues at coordinate 48,482,387 of CAMTDV010000004.1, read as the reverse complement.
GAAAATCATTTATTTTAAAAAGGATTTAATTGTATCGAATCGGTGATCTCCACAGGTCTAGAACCCGGGACCTGTGGTTTAGTTTGGCACACAGTCCACCGCTGGACTGTGTGTCTAACTTTGTAAATATTCCGGTTTTTATTATACTTAACATCTTACTGCGTGTGGATCCGGTTCAGTTTAAAAAGGAACATTTTTATTACAGAGAATGTGATTGTGTCAAGGATCGAACTCGGGACGTATGTGTGTTTGTTTGCACATAGTCCACCGCTGGACTGTGTGTCTAACCCGTTCATAATACTGATTTTAATTAGACTTATAACATAAACGACTTCGTCTTCTTCGCTCAAGAACACAGACAATGATAAATCAATTGTTTCATGTTTAATTCGATTAACGGACAATATCAGCGATTGAAATGCAATGGACAGAGAAAGTTTGGGGAGAGGATGTACCGAAACAGGTTGTCTTTTTCAGAACTCCGGCAAGGATCGGCGGCTCTGTTTTGTGTATTCCGTCTGTTCGGATCAATTAACAACTTTGATTGATTAGATGTGAAATTGAATTATTGACTAACGATTATCAGGAGGTTTAGATGATCATACCGATTCACAGCGAGATTCTGGAAATTCCAGAAGTTTTCCGACGAAAACAGAATATTCGGCAACGTCGTCTGGGATTGATTCTGGGCGATGGTTTGATGTTAGTAATGGTCTAACAATGGATTGAAACAGAAAAAGTCGAGGTATTTACCGTGTTGATGAAAGTCTCGGTTTTTCGGCGACTTGCAGAGAATTCCGGCGATGTTCAAAAAGTAATTCCGACGACCAGAAAATAGAGTAAACGTGAAATTAGAAGTTCTGGGAATGTAGTTGAGTCGCGAGATGAGGATTTTGTTGAAGTAATTCCAGAAATGAATGTTTTCGGTTATAAAAACCAAACATCACATGAATTCAAGTTCATTAATGACTGAATTGATTTAAAATGTCGGTTTATCGGTTATGATCAAGATTCCGCGAGCACTCAAACGTCTTGGACGGTTTGAAGCCGATATCGGTTTCAGTTGGCGCAACAGGTTGATTCACAGTTGTAGATATGATTTAATTGTTTCCTAGAACTCACAAAAACATCAAGTGGCGGAGTGGTGGAATGTGTGTGTGTTAAGTCGCTAAGCTTATATCCGGCTGACCCGGGTTCGAAACCCGGCATCAACATTTAATTTTTATTTCATTATTTTTAATAAATTTTCAAATATAAATTTTATATTCTAATATACTTATTAATTATGTATCGTTTAAAATTAATTTGAGCATTAAATATGCAACGAAATTTTTAACTTAATGTTCGGTTAATAAACGAAGCGGGTTTGGTTAACCCGGTTTTTGACGGATGTTACAGTATCCCCTACTTTTAGAAATTTCGTCCCGAAATTTAAGTAGTGGCATGTTTGTCTCAAATGGATGGTGTTTTAATTTGACAATTACATACTTAGAAAGGGGTAAGAGTTTAAATTTTGTTTGAGGCGGTAACGTTCCTTGTAAGGGTTGAATACCCTGCTACAGGAATCGCTTTTTGTTGCCTAAAGTGTATGAATACAGAACATGGACACAGAGTTGATTTGACTGTGTATGATTTTTTTTTTGCATATGAGTTTTGATACGTTTGGAAAGATAAGGTTATACCCTAAAACAAAACTCCTACCACTAAAACCTACATGGAACTCCTCATAACCGCCTGACAATGCCTCTGATCCTTTGGCAAGAATACTTATATATAGGAAGTACCAGCGGCGTATCCACCATATTCTTGTCAAATTTTCATTGGTTTTATCAGTAAGTTATGATTAGTTCTATGATGTGACTCTAGAACATAAACAAACACAATAACCAAAGCCTGAATCCTAATTCTGATAGTATACATGTTTGAATGGTGACAGTACCTCTCTCGTTTGTTATGATGGAGAGGTTAGTCTATGTAGAAGTGAAACACAGCCCAACTTCTTTAAATGATGAGATTGAAATGATATGAATGTTAAATCAGTGAGTATAAAACAAAATTCAACCAAGACATTACTAAATCCTATATGGAACTTCTCATAATCGCCTGACAATGCCTCTGATCCTTTGGCAAGAATACTTATATATAGGAAGTACCAGCGGCGTATCCACCATATTCTTGTCAAATTTTCATTGGTTTTGTCAGTAAATTATGATTAGTTCTATGTGACTCTAAAACATAAATAAACACAACAACCAAAGCTTGAGTCTCAATTCTGAAAGGATACCTGACTGAATGATGACGGTACCTCTCTCGTTTGTTATGATGAAGGGGTTAGTCTATGTAAAAGTGAGACACAACCCAACTTCTTTAAATGATGAGGTCGAGGTACGTCAAGATGTCTGATGATATGAATGTTAAATCAATGAGTATAAAACAAAATTGAGATAGTAATTCGCATTAAGATTCATGGATTCAATTTCCGATTTATAAATGAGATACATGAAGATTGAGATAGACATAAATAAAACATAAACACTAAGCGGTTGGAGTTGAATTCTTGATTTTTGGTGAAGAAACTAGTTGGGTGGTTCGTTTGGGCCGTCATTATCTTCATCAGGATTGGCGTTGATGTTGTAAACCCTTCCTCTTGCTGGTGGCCTAGTGGTTAGGTTTTCTTATTTGCTTGGTTAACTGGGTTTGCTTGAGCTTGGGCGTTTATGATGTTAATCAATCAAGGGCACGTGTTTCTAAAGTGGGTAGGGTCACCACAATTGAAACAAGCTCGAACATATGGGAGCATGGGGTATTAAGGTTGTTGATATGTTTGGATCATGTTTTGAGTAGGGGGTAAGGTTTGGTTTTGAGAGGTGCGGCAAACCTTGCTCGAATGACCATAGCGTCCACAATTCGCACATAGTCGACAGAGTAAGGTAATTGGATGGTGATAAGAACAGGTATTGCATTGAGGGTGAGGTCCAAAGTAAGGTTTCTTATTTGGGTAAGTTGAGTTGGGTGCTACTTGAGTGATTGGGGTAGCTTGGAGGGGTATGGCTTGTGAAGTTGGTTGATTGTGTTGGGTGACAGCGAAAAGTTGCCCATCTCGTTTTCTCTTAGAAATGGGTTGAGAAGAGGATTCGGTTTGGGTGGAGTTTGAGGGTTCAGTTGATGCTTTATCCTTCTTCTTCTCCTCCTTGAAGTCCTTATTTCTTATGCGGTTCTCGGTGAGTTCTGTAGCTAACTCCATAGCTGCTTCCAAAGTTGCAAGTGTGGTACTTATTACAGAGTCTTGAATTTTTGAAGGAAGACCTCGAATGTAGTGCTCGATCAAACGGTAAAGAGGGGTGAACAAGTTGGGAACCATTTGATTTAACTCGAGGAATCTCTTGTTGTACCTGGTGTGGTCGCCTTCCTTTTGTTTCAACGAATAGAACTCATCCTCTAATTTCTTGATTTCGCTCCTTGGGCAAAACCGTCTTGTCATGATTTCCTTCAACTCTTCCCAAGTCAAAGTCATAGCATCTTCAACACCTCGTTTGGCCTTCTCTGTATTCCACCATGTAAGTGCTATTCCAAGTAAACGACCAGTAGCATATCGCACTTTGCGATCATCGGGGCAATCGCAATTTAGAAAAGTGTTTTCCATTTCTTCAAACCAATGGAGGAGAGCGGTGACACCTTCAGTCCCTTCGTATTTTGGAGGGTCGCAGGATTTGAAATGCTTGTAGGTGCATTTAGTGGTAATTGGGGAAGGATTGACAATGTTTTGATCTTCTTGATTGACGGGATTAGCGGTAAGGGCTTGCTGAACTTGAACTACAATGTTGGGTATTACGGCAGCCATTTGTTGAGCGATTTGGGCAGCCATACGCTCGCGAGCTTTTCCTGCTCTATCTTCCTACGAGCGGAATTAGAAGACATCTACAAGGAATACATATCAAGAGTATGAGTTGGATGTTTTTGGGATCATGTGTCGTATTTTAGGAATGAACATTCATAAAATAAATATAGAATAATAAATCTACTACATCCATAGGATGTCTTGGGCTTTGCTCGTAATTGGGCCTTGCATGCCGCCATACTTCACCTTCGTCGTCATGTGGGCCCCCATGATTAACGGGTTTTTCATATGGCTCACATGTGTTAGCCTGGTTACGTACACTAAAACCCGGAGAAAATCGAGAAATATGTATGTAACGTATGATATTCGGAATGTATCCAGGTGTGGACACGGTGACAACTCAAAGTGGGGTTAGTTCGAACGACGTTTGGTGTGGCATGCTTTGGCCTAATAGGTCCTTTGTACTCTCATCGTTAGTCCCCAGGTAGGCAAACTGGTTCGTTATATTGGATTTATACGAATGCCAACCTAGACAGGACGTTCCGACTACCGGTACTTGTACCCATATAGTTACTACATGCCCGTCGCAGAACTCACTTTGATGAGATTTTGAAAAATGAAAAATGCGATAAAATCTTGAATAACGGAAGTACGAAAATGAATTGAATAGGTGAATATTGAAATATGTATGATGAATATGTATGTAAGTATGTATGTTTGACTGTAAGTATAATTCACTATGTATCACAAAATGTAATATTGGAATTGTTCGCATGCATTTGTGTATGTAATAAATATGAAAGAAATAAACATCATGAGTTTGCATGTAACCACATAAACAATTTAAAATCTAATCAACTATAGTATAGGCTCTAAGGGTCTAATAACCTATCCTATATCCCTATAGTCAAAAGCTCTGATACCAATCTGTCACACCCCGACCCGCAGCGGAAAAGGTGATCGGGGCATGATTGCGTTTTCATCAAAGCTCATGACATTTATTATAATGTTTCGTATTTATTATTACAATTTAAAGGAGATCATACAATCAAATCATACAAATACAACATGTTCTATACATCTATCTAAACTTCATTATTTTTCTTCTAAGGCACTTTCCTATGTGTTCCTTGCTTCATCCTGTCCACCTGTATCATGTGTAAAAATGGTTTTTGGATCAACAAAAGTTGGCGAGTGAACCTTGTTTGAAAACATTTATTATTTATTTCTTGTTGTATTTAATATGGAAAAATTGTGCAATAATCATATATGAACAAACGTAAATAATCATACAATAACAATAACAACAACAACAACAAACAATAACATACAATAACAATAACAATAACAACAACAAACAATAACATACAATAACAATAACAACAACAAACAATAACATACAATAACAATAACAACAACAAACAATAACATACAATAACAAAACAACTTGCACGAATATATAACATGAATGAAACTGTATATGTTGGCAACGTCACGTTCACGCTCATAATGTAATGGGGAACGGACGACCTATGATAAATGTCTGTGCGATCAAGGCTCAATCAAACGGAGCCGATCGTATGTTGGCAACGCCTGGTTCACGCTCATAATGTAATGGGGAACAGCTCAACGCTCATATGTAATGGGGAGCGGCGGCCTATGATAATGTATGTACTGAAAATGATAAATTTAATCTAAACAATAACCACACAAACAGTTGATACATGTTGTATACACATTTGTTCATGGATATGATAAATGCACAATAGTTTAAATGTAATAAATAATAAGACACATGATACACCCCAAAAACGTGATTAAAACGGGGAATTTGTAGAGATTCACTCACCTTGGGTGCGTTCGGTGGATGATGTTGAATGCGCACGAGTTTAGAGGATTGATCGACGAGGAATAACTAGCCTAATTAATAATGAAAAAATAAGGTAAATAAATGGATTTTATTAACAATTTTAATAGGATTTTTGGATATATTTTTGTGAGTTTAAGGCTATTTTCTAACTTTAAAAACATTGATTTTAAGTATTTTTAATTGTTTTTTAAATTAAATAAATAAATAAAAATATAAAAAAAATGTTGACTTTGACCTTTGACCATGACTGTTGACCGTTTCGGTCAGTTATATAGTTGCACTGAGTGAGGTTCGAACTCGTGACCTCCCGTACGCATGCACGCAGCTCTACCAACTGAGCTACGTGTCTAACCCGAAATATTTCTGTTTTTAATTATATTTATACACTATTTAAGTTAATCCGAAAATCATTTATTTTAAAAAGGATTTAATTGTATCGAATCGGTGATCTCCACAGGCCTCGAACCCGGGACCTGTGGTTTAGTTTGGCACACAGTCCACCGCTGGACTGTGTGTCTAACTTGGTAAATATTCCGGTTTTTATTATACTTAACATCTTACTGCGTGTGGATCCGGTTCAGTTTAAAAAGGAACATTTTTATTACAGAGAATGTGATTGTGTCAAGGATCGAACTCGGGACGTATGTGTGTTTGTTTGCACACAGTCCACCGCTGGACTGTGTGTCTAACCCGTTCATAATACTGATTTTAATTAGACTTATAACATAAACGACTTCGTCTTCTTCGCTCAAGAACACAGACAATGATAAATCAATTGTTTCATGTTTAATTCGATTAACGGACAATATCAGCGATTGAAATGCAATGGACAGAGAAAGTTTGGGGAGAGGATGTACCGGAACAGGTTGTCTTTTTCAGAACTCCGGCAAGGATCGGCGGCTCTGTTTTGTGTATTCCGTCTGTTCGGATCAATTAACAACTTTGATTGATTAGATGTGAAATTGAATTACTGACTAACGATTATCAGGAGGTTTAGATGATCATACCGATTCACAGCGAGATTCTGGAAATTCCAGAAGTTTTCCAGCGAAAACAGAATATTCGGCAACGTCGTCTGGGATTGATTCTGGGTGATGGTTTGATGTTAGTAATGGTCTAACAATGGATTGAAACAGAAAAAGTCGAGGTATTTACCGTGTTGATGAAAGTCTCGGTTTTCCGGCGACTTGCAGAGAATTCTGGCGATGTTCAAAAAGTAATTCCGACGACCAGAAAATAGAGTAAACGTGAAATTAGAAGTTCTGGGAATGTAGTTGAGTCGCGAGATGAGGATTTTGTTGAAGTAATTCCAGAAATGAATGTTTTCGGTTATAAAAACCAAACGACACATGAATTCAAGTTCATTAACGACTGAATTGATTTAAAATGTCGGTTTATCGGTTATGATCAAGATTCCGCGAGCACTCAAACGTCTTGGACGGTTTGAAGCCGATATCGGTTTCAGTTGGCGCAACAGGTTGATTCACAGTCGTAGATATGATTTAATTGTTTCCTAGAACTCACAAAAACATCAAGTGGCGGAGTGGTGGAATGTGTGTGTGTTAATTCGCTAAGCTTATATCCGGCTGACCCGGGTTCGAAACCCGGCATCAGCATTTAATTTTTATTTCATTATTTTTAATAAATTTTCAAATATAAATTTTATATTCTAATATACTTATTAATTATGTATCGTTTAAAATTAATTTGAGCATTAAATATGCAACGAAATTTTTGACTGAATGTTCGGTTAATAAACGAAGCGGGTTTGGTTAACCCGGTTTTGGACGGATGTTACAACCATCATCCATTGCAAAAGTTTATCTCCTCACAAGCACATATGCCAAACCCATCCCAGTGATCACATTTTTTGATACGGGATCGGCGGCCTCCATCCTAAACGCTACTATTCTCCCAGAAGAATACTGGAGGCCTTATAGTGAGAAGTTTTACACGACCAATGGAAACACCTTCAAGATCAAGAAAAAAAGTGTTCCAATATATTTAAGGTTATTCCCCTCATGCATAGTCAAGCACAAATTCTTATGATCAGACTCTCATAGGAAAGACTTACTCTTGGGGTTTAATATCCTGTACCAATTAAGAGATCTACGGAGAAGAAGGTCTCAGGTACAAAAAATTCACAAACCCATGGTTCTCTTACCCAAGACTCTATATGGTCTCCCCCATTTTGTTGGACACCATTAAAAGGCAAATAATAGAATCATCTTGTGCCTCAAGTCATACAGAGTTCCTCACAAAGCATAACTCACCGTTATGGCTAAACCCCTCATTTTTGTCTCGTTGCCGTTTAAGCAAAATGAAGACATAAACCCAACAAAAGCCAGTCACCCAGGTATGAGCCCTGATCATACCCAACTTGCAATCCAAGAATGCCAGGAGTTAGTAAACCAAAACCTGATTAGCGTACAACATCTCAATGGGCATGTGAAGCCTTTTATGTGAATAAACAGAGCGAACAAGTCAGAGGAAAGCTACGACTGGTAATAAATTATCAACTGTTAAACCATTTCCTAGCCGATGATAAATTCCACCTACCTCAAAAGAAATCCCTTTTCCAATCACTGGTAAATGCTAAAGTCCTATCAAAATTTGACCTAAAGGTAGGATTTTGGCAATTAGGGATCAAACCAGAGGACATGCCCAAAACGGCCTTTTGCATACCAAACCACGACTACCAATGGAAGGTGATGTCGTTTGGTTTAAAAATGCCCCGTCCTTCTTCCAGAAGGCAATGGTGCGCATATTCGCTCCAATCCTTAAAAATGCCCTAATATACATCGATGATATCCTCTTATTTTCTGAAGAGGAAGAATCTCATGAAGAGTTGCTTATAAAATTCCATTCCATAGTTAAAACATATGGAATCATGCTTTCAGAAAAGAAGATGGAAATAGGAGTCACGTCGATTGATTTTTGGGAACAAAGATCACCAATGGCATGTACCAATCACAACCGCACATCTCCCAAGAACTCCACCAATTCCCAGACAAACTGACGTCTCAAAAAGAAGTACAACAGTTTCTTGGCCTGGTACATTATATGGCTGATTTCCTGCCAAAACTGTCAAATCACACAGTACACCTGTTCCCCATGTTAAAAAAGAATCCACCAGCATGGTCAGAAAAGCAGACGCAAGCTGTAAAAGAAATAAAACAACTTTCTGATGCGATGCCCCCTTTAAAGATTCCTGCCACAACAGACAAAAGAATCTTACAGACGGATGCCAGCGATGAACATTGGGCAGCAGTACTAATTACAGAAGATGACGAAGGTTTCAGAACAATACGTGGATACAAAAGTGGCACATTCAAAGAATCGGAAAAAACATTATCACTCCACATATAAAGAAATCTTAGTTGTAAAGAAAGGAATTGAAAATTTTCAATTATATCTAGTCGACTACAGTTTCCTGATTGAGATGGACATGTCCTCTTTTTCGAAAATGCTTTTTGAATTCAAACGAAAAATGTTACCAGAAGCACAATTATTACGATGGGCAAATTGGTTTTCACATTGGACTTTTACTGTTAAGCATATCAATGGCAAGGATAATGTCCTTACTGACCTTTTGTCCAGACCAAAGGCCTATAAATACAGGAGCTCTAACATAGATCGGCATCCCCACCCTCACCACAAAAACATCTTACCAGCAATTTTTATGATGGAAGCCACTAGCTCTCAAAACCCAGAAAAGGTCGTCCCTCTCAACCAAGAGTTTAAAGAAAAAGAGAGCCCAGAAGAAATTGTCGAAGCTATAGTTGATCAAGCCCTGAAAGATCGATCTGTTTTGAACTACAAAACGTTCCTCACCATCACTTTAAGAAACCATGGCTAGTTTATGAAAGGTCTAGTCTTCCACCCAGACTATCCTTTCATGAATGTCTTTCATATACGGGATCTATACAAACTACCAAAAGAAGCATTATGCTTTTTCTGGTACCTTTTTGAAACTTTTACCATCGCCATGTCCTTCAATACTGCAAAATTATTACAGTACATGATTGACTGCCAATTTGGTCAGCTATCTAAAGAGCAAAAACATACTCTGACTCTGCTCCAATTGTTTCTCCCACCCCACAAATGGACTGGGAGATGGCCGCATCCAGCAAAAAGTATTGTGTGGTTATGTTTAGAAGGCTCAGATGCTATATTACACCCACCTCAATCCCTCAGAATGGAAAAGCAGCCATATATCATGCCCCTTTTTGTTTCATCCATGCTTGGGTCAGCCACAAACCCTCAACCTTTTTCTTCAAACAATTTCACGAGCAAGAGTAACCCTCAACCTATTTCTTCAAGAAATTTCACGAGCAAGAATGGATGTATGTCCGGAAGTGCCTTGCTGTTGCAAATGGTTTCAAGCCCAAAGAAATACCCAAAGATGTCCTGGAAAGTATAAACACATGGCAAAATGAAGACCCTCATTCAAAAATATGGGATAACGCTCACAAAGAATACATCCGATCGCATCTTACCAAAGGAATAACTATACTCACAAATGATGAACTGGCTGTATGGGATTACGACAAAGAATCAGGTTTAGACCCAGTTGTTGACCCAGATTCAGAAGAAGACTATAGAAGAAGTTTTTCCTAGTATGATAAAGGTGTGCTTAGATTTAATAAAGCTTTAATCACTTTTAAAGTGATATAAGTAATGTGCTTAGGTTTAATAAAGCTTTAATCACTCTTAAAGTGATGTAAGCACTTATGTCATGCATGTGTCATGCATTTTGTAATTTTTCTAGATATTTTCTATGTATTATTAAGAGTGATGTCATGGATGATGTAATCAAGCCTTTCCTTTGTAACATTCGTCGAAAAACGGGTTTCAAAACCCGCTTCGTTTAATAACTAAGTATTTAGTTATAAATTTTCGTTGCGTATTTATTGTTCAGATTATTTTAAATAATACATAATTAATAAACATTTAAGAATTTAAAAACCATAATTAATAAATAATAAAAGTAAGTGAATAGAAAATAAAATGGAGCCGCCGGGTCTCGAACCCGGGTCTCCCACAAACACAAACACACACCACACCACTCCGCCACACACTTTCTTTGTGACAAATACTGAAACAAATAATACTTAAAGTAAACCCGAAATCAAAACCGGAAATCAACGCGCACTCAGAACGCGAAATCGCCGGAGAAAAACCAAGACTCCGCTAATGTTGCCTTTTCCCCTTGACTGAAACGCGTAAACTGATTTCGACATCAGTTATAACCGTCGCATAACACCCAATTTGGTCAAAACCGTTACCCGTGAAAATTGAAATCTTGACCGCGAAATCATGGCTTCTAATTTCGAACCAATTGGCCTGTTTCCACTACAAATACCCACCCAAACACCTTGTAAACTTTTCGCTCAGAATCACGCTCACTCCTGAAGCTTTAGTCCACTCAGAACACGTCGCTGGAAATTCTCGCACTCGCCGGAATATCACCGGAGAACCGAAGCCTTACTCCTAATCGGTACAATCATCTAAACCTTTCTTGCTATCTCTTGATTAGTAATCTAATTGCTTAACACAATAATCGAAACTGTTAAACCGTTCACTAAGCCGGAATCCGCAAATCAGAGCCCACGAAATCTTGCCGGAAATCTGAAGCAAACTCGCTGTTTTGGTGTACCATATCACTTAATTTTCTTCCCATTTCAATCAAGTATAAGTTGTGATCGATTAAACAGAACAGTCAGATTTCACTGTTCTGTATTTTTAAGCGAAGAAGATGAAGATGAAAATGTGTATTAGTATAATTAAAAACGGATATTTAACCGGGTTAGACACACAGTCCAGCGGTGGACTGTGTGCAAATACAAAACACACGTCCCGAGTTCGAATCGCACATGTTACCGACTTTCAGAAATAAAACCAACATTTTTAAAACCTAACCAGATCAAGTCACAATATATACATAAGAGGAATATAATCCAGTAGTTAAACAGATTAAACACACAGCCCAACTGGTTGGGCTGTGCGCACTCGAACCGAAGGTCCCGAGTTCGACTCCGGGTCTCTGCAACCGGTTCGGCCATATAAATCATTTTTAATAAAAACCAAATAAGGTTAAAGTTAATTAGTATATATATATAATTAAAACAGAGAATATTTCAGGTTAGACACGTAGCTCAGTTGGTAGAGCTGCGTGCACGTATACGATAGGTCCCGAGTTCGAACCTCACTAGCCGCATAGAATAAACACAGTCTGACCGGTCAGACCCGGTCAACTGTCAGAAAGTCAACCCATTTTTTTATTATTTTTATTTATTTATTTAATTGGAAAATTAATTAAAATACTTAAAAATAGGATTTTTAAAGTTAGAAAATTTCCTTAAACTCACAAAAATAAATCTAAAAATCCCATTAAGAGCACTAATTAAAAATATTAATCTCAAATAAAATTTATTTATTTATCGAATCATTTTGTTATTATCTAGGCTAGTTTTTCCCTCGTCGATTGAATCATAAATTCGTGCGCATTCATCGTCATCAAAGAACGCACCCATTGTGAGTGAATCTCTTACCAATTCCCCGTTTTAATCATGTTTTGGGGTGTATTATGTGTCGTACAATTCTTTTATTTTATTTAAACACTTGTGCCTACATCATATCCGTGATCAAATGTGTATCAATTGTTGTGTGAATTATATGTAGATTGGATTTATCATTTTCAGTGCGCGCATTTCATTAGGCCCATCAGTTCCCCGTGGGATACGGGTTGAGCATCAGGAGCCTCATTAGATCGGCTCCGTTTGATTGAGCCTTGATCTCACATACATCATCATTCATGTCATATACTTATCCAAAGTGGTTTGTGATTGTTTATTCATATATGTTTGCTCACATGTGATTATTGCACGAATTTTATTTATTTAATAAAACAAGAAATTAGTAAAAATGTTTTATCAAGGTTCACTCGCCAACTTTTGTTGACCCAAAATCTCCCCCGTTTTACACATGATACAGGTGATCCAGCTGAGACATGAAACACTTAGGAAGGGCTAGAAGAATAAACAAGTTTATGCTTTGGAATAATTATGTAGTTTCATTTTCTTGTAATTGTATGAATTTTGTTTTGAATATTTAAGTTTGTAATTTGAATTTAATAAATATGAAACATCTTAGTAAACATCATGAGCTTTGGTGATAACCCAATTATGCCCCGACTTTTATTCCGCTGCGGGTCGGGGTGTGACAGATTGGTATCAGAGCTTAGACTATAGGGATATAGGATAGGTTATTAGACCCTTAGAGCCTATACTGTAGTTGATTAAATTTTAAATTGTTTATGCGTTACATACAAAATTCATGATGTTTATATGTTTTATGTTTATTTTCACACTCAATGTTATGCAAGCATGCTCACAAATACATGTTATTATGCAATGCTCATCATGAATCATATCCTCATAACATATCATATCCATGAGAGCACACACCTCACGATTCCCATGATTTTTGCAATGATTTTTGTATTTTTCAAATCACATCAAAGTGAGTTCTCATGACGGGCATGTAGTAACTGGAAGGGTACGAGTACCGGTAGTCGGAACGTCCTGTCTAGGCTTGCCATTTGTATAAATCCAAAATAAAGGACCAGTTTGCCTACCTGGGGACTAACGATGAGAGTACGAAGGACCTATTAGGCCAAAGCATGCTATACAAACGTCGTGTGAGCTAACCCCACTTTGAGTTGTCATTGTGTCTACACCTGGACACCCTCCTACCATACATCTCGTAATCATATTTTACGATTTTCATTCGGGTGATGCGAGTGTTAATCCGCCGACACCAATGTGAATCCTACCAAGCCCAATAGTCATGGGGGCCCACATGACTACACAGGCAACGGTATGGGGGACATTGGAGGCCCAAACATGAGCAAACCCAAGACATCCTATGGATGTAGTTATATTATTGTCAATTATGTTGTTTTTCATTCTTTTTACGACACATGACACCTAGAAAATTCTTAAACTCACAATCTTCCTACGTATGTTCCTATAGATGTCGGCTAGGCAACTACGTGGAGGTAGAAAGTCAGGAAGATCATGTAACATTTGTAAAAATCGGGTTTTCAAAACCCTCTCCGTTTTGTAATCGAATATCAAGTTATAAAAGTTACGTTGAATATTTATGATTATTTTGATATAAAACGATACATAATTAATAAATAGACTAAACTATAAAAATTATATTTGATAAAAAGTTAAAACAAAATAAATAAAAAAATTATGTTGCTGCCGGGACTCGAACCCGGGTCAGCCAAGAACAACTCCAACGCCTTAACACACACTCACATCACCACTCCGCCACTTTGTGTTTTCTGTTATCTCTAGGAAACAAATGAGATTTATACACAAACTCGGTTAAAACAGGTTGCGCCAACTGAGAAACGGAAATCGGCAAATCAATCGTCAGATCGTTTGATTACTCGCGCATTCACGTTCATAACCGATGAACCGATGTCTTTAATCAATTCAGAGGTAATTGAACATCAATTTCCATTACTATCGGTTTTTATAACCGAAAAGAATCAAAGTCTCAATTACTTCAATTCCAGACCACTCTCGCGACTCAGAAATATCATACCAGCATCCCATTTCATTTTCGTCACATTTTCAGACCATCAGAACGCTTAAATCAGCTCGCCGGAATTTTCTGCAAATCTCGCCGGAAAACCGTATTCATCCTCAAACGGTAAATCTCTCAATATTATTGCAGTTCAACAATTCTTAAGTTATTTCTAACTTAAACCACTCAATTGAAATCGAATTCAGGCGCTGTATTCAACTAATTTCAGTTCGCCGGAAAGATTCTGAAAGTCTTTATTTCCGTCTGTAAAACGGTAAGGACCTTCAAACACATCGTTAACGTTTGTTTATCACTTCAATTCCACAATGGACTAATAAAAAACGGCTAATTGTCTGTTCAGTTGAGGTGCACAAAAACAGAGACCGACGCCTGCCAGAACTCTGTAACCAATCGTTCACCGGTATGTTTTTCCTATAATTGTCATCCCTGCTATCTCTTTTCAGTTTGTGTAATGCTTAGCAATCGAATTAATAAGTTTCAATGATGTAAACTGCTGTCGGTAAAAATCCAGTGAAGAAGATGAACTTTGACAATACTATAAGTATAATTAAAATTGGTAGTTTAAACGGGTTAGACACACAGTCCAGCGGTGGACTGTGTGCAAAATACATACGCATGTCCCGAGTTCGATTCCTGCTATACGCACTCCTTATATAATAAAATGCCTTTTTGTTTAAAAACTAAACCGGGTTAACTCAGTTAGTTGTTAAGTGAAATAAAAACCGAGATAATAACCAGGTTAGACACACAGTCTAGCGGTGGACTGTGTGCAACATTAAGCCATACGTCGCGCGTTCAAAACCCGTCACTAGCACCGGTCCGTTGAATTAAAATGTTTTTGCAATTAAAAAGAATTTCGGTTAAACTGAATAAGTGTATAAATATAATTAAAAACAAGATTATTTCGGGTTAGACATGTAGCTCAGTTGGTAGAGCTGCGTGCACGCGTACGGGAGGTCTCGGGTTCGAGCCTCACCCAGCGCAAACCATGTCCCTGACCGAACCGGTCAACAAGTCAACAGGTCAACGGTCAACGCAAAATAAACAATTTTTTTTATTTTTATTTATTTAATTTAATTTAAAAATCAATTAAAAATACTTAAAAATAACATTTTTAAAGATAGAAAAATAGCCTTAAACTCACAAAAATATATCTAAAAATTTCATTAAAATCCTTAATAAAATCCACTCATTTAATATATTTTTCCGTTATTATTTAGGTTAGTATTTCTCGTTGTTCCGCTCATCTAATTCGTGCGCATCTCACCATCTCCAATCCAACGCACCCAATGTGAGTGAATCTTTACAAATTCCCCATTTTAATCACGTTTTGGGGTGTATCATGTGTCTTGATATATATATTATACTTAAACCATTGTGCATACATCATATCATGAACTAGTGTATTCAGTTTGTTTCTGTTGTGTAGTTATTGTTGGATGCAAGTTTATTATTTTCAGTACATGCAATTTCATAGGCCGCCGCTCCCCATTACATTATGAGCGTTGAGGATGTTCCCCATTTCATTATGAGGTTGAACCTGGCGTGCCCACATACGATCGGCTCCGTTTGATTGAGCCTTGATCGCACAGACATTTTCATTTTCAGTACATGCAATACGATCGGATCCGTTTGATTGAGCCTTGATCGCACAGTTTCATTTATGTTTTTTATCGTATGATGTAGGTATGTTCATGTATGATGTCATATGTTATTGTATGTTATAGTTGTGACTGCTATTTGCCACTGCTTGATTATTTACATTTGCTCATCTATGATTATGCACAATTTTTCATTGATAAACTAACAAGTAATTCATTAATAAATGTTTATCTAATAAGGTTCACTCGCCAACTTATGTTGACCCAAAAACCCCCATTTTACACATGATACAGGTGAACCAGCAGCAGCTAGGAACACATATGACTTGGACTAGAAGAATAAAACGATTTAGAGTTGGGATTGTTATGTTTGGTTTATTTTTCTTTGTATTGAATGAACATGTTTGGATATTTGGAAATGTAACTTTGACTTTATTAAATATGAAACATATTAGTAAATGTCATGAGCTTTGGTGATAACCCAATTATGCCCCGACTCTTATTCCGCTGCGGGTCGGGTGTGACAGATTGGTATCAGAGCCATGACAATAGGGATATAGGATATGTTATTAGACCCTTAGAGCCTATACTATAGTCGATTAGAAACTTATAAGATTTTTGTGTGTTACATGCAAAATTTCATGATGTTTATATGTTTTATGTTAAATGTTACATTTAATATTGTGCAAGCATGTTCATAAGTATGTATTATCATATAATGCCTGTCATGAATCGTATACGCATAACATATCACATCCATGAAAGCACACACCACATCATGATTGCTTTTACAATGATTTTCGTGTTTTCAAATCTTATCAAAGTGAGTTCTCATGACGGGCATGTAGTAACTGGAAGGGTACCAGTACCGGTAGTCGAAACGTCCTATCTAGGCTGGCATTCGTATAAATCCAAAATAAAGGACCAGTTTGCCTACCTGGGGACTAACGATGAGAGTACGAAGTACCTATTAGGCCAAAGCATGCTATACCAAACGTCGTGTGAGCTAACCCCACTTTGAGTTGTCATTGTGTCTACACCTGGACACGTTCCGACCAAACATCTCATGAACATATTTTGTGGTTTGCATTCGGGTGATGCGAGTGTTAAATTGCCAATACTAATGTGAATCCTACCAAGCCAATAGCCATGGGGGCCCACATGACTATGTAGGTGAAGGTATGGGGGACATTTGAGGCCCAACATGAGCGAACCCAAGACATCCTATGGATGTAGTTGCATTATTGATATTTATGTTATTTTCATTTTCTTAAAGACACATGACACCTAAAAAGACACTATAAACTCACAATCTTCTCATTGTATGATCCTGTAGATGTCGTCTAGACAGCAACGAAGGGGTAAAAGATCAGGAAGGTCTCAGGAACGTTTGGCCACTCAGATCGCGAAACAAATGGCCACGATACTGCCTGACATTGTGGTTCAAGTACAACAAGCCCTCGCTACAAATCCTACTAACCCTCCCCAACAACCTGACCAGAACATCGACAACCCTCCTACCAGCAAGTGCTCTTACAAACATTTTAAGTCTTGTGATCCTCCTAAATTTGAAGGGACCGAGGGTGTCACTGCTCTCCTACATTGGTTCGAGGAGATGGAAAACACTTTTCTAAACTGCGATTGTCCTGAGGATCGCAAGGTTCGATACGCCACCGGGAGACGATTTGGGGTAGCTCTCACTTGGTGGAATACTGAGAAAGGGAAGAGGGGAATTGAAGATGCAATGGCCTTAACTTGGGAGGAGTTAAGGGAAATCATGACTAGGCGTTTCTGTCCTAGGAGTGAAATTTAAAAGTTGGAGGATGAATTTCATGCTCTAAAGCAAAAGGAGGGTGATCACACTACCTATAACAAGAGGTTCTTGGAGTTGAACCAAATGGTTCCAAATTTGTTCACCCCAACCTATCGTCTGATTGAGCACTATATTTGAGGACTTCCCTCGAAAATCCAAGATTCAGTTCTCAGCGTTTCACCAGTAACACTTGAAGTTGCTATGGAGTTAGCAACTGAACTGACCGAAAACCGAATTCGCAACGGGAAGTTCAAAGAAGAGAAGAAGAAAGCCCCTGTTGAGGGACAAACTTCAAACCACCCCATTCCTTCCTCTAAGTTTGCTAACAAGAGGAAGCGCAACACCAGAAATTTTGCAGTTACTCAAACCAACTCCCCTATTCCTGCTGCACCCATTACTCAAGTCACTCCTTCACCCGCACCATACCGAAGACCCTACACTGGCCCGTTACCAAAATGTAACCGTTGCCAATATCACCATTCCCCTGATCATCCTTGCCAATATTGCACCGGCTGCGGTCGCGCAGGTCATACTGTTCAAACTTGCCGCATGCCTCAACGAACGAACCGCCACCAACCTTTAACCCAAACCCACCAACAAATAATGGGCCAAGCCCAACAACCCCTACTACTACCACCCACCCAACATTTAGCCCAAACATATTACCAGCCCAATTATCCTATGGGTCAACCAATGCGGGCTTGCTACAATTGCGGCGACCCAAGCCATTTCAGAAACACTTGTCCAAGGTTGGTTAATATTATTCATGCTCAGGCCCAAGCCAACCCGGTGAATCAAGCAAACCAAGCTCCTCCACCTGCAAGAGGGAGAGCTTTCAATATCAACGCTAACCAGGCCAGAGCTGACGGCAATGTGGTTAACGGTACGTTCCTTATAAATGGTAGATATGCATCTATGTTATTTGATACTGGTGCGAATAGAAGTTTTGTGTCTTTAGAATTTGAACCTATCTTAAACAAAAATCGGGATAAGCTCACGGAATCCATAACTGTAGAAGTTGCGGACGGGAAACCAGTTTCATTAGACTCTATTTTACGCAACTGTACACTCACCTTAAACGACCACGATTTCTCAGTCGACCTTATTCCTATGAAGCTGGGAAGTTTTGACATCATAATCGGTATGGATTGGCTCAGTCAACATCAGGCGGAAGTTGTATGTCGGGAAAAATTTATTCGTATTCCTCTTTCAAACGGTCAGACTCTTCGAATCATTGGAGAAACCTCGTCGAAAGGGCTCAGCTTAATGTCTTGTCTTCAAGCTCAAAAATATCTTCGCAAGAATTATGCCGCGTTTTTAGCTCATATCATCAAAAAGGGAACCATGGAGAAGAAACTTGAATACATTCCTGTAGTAAAAGACTTCCCGCAAGTTTTTCCTGACGACGCTTCAGGACTTCCTCCAGTTAGAGACGTCAAATTCCGTATTGATCTTATACCTGGTGCTACACCAGTTGCAAAGTCTCCTTATAGGTTAGCCCCCTCTGAAATGCAAGAGCTAGCCAGTCAATTACAAGAGTTGACTGACAAGGGATTCATACGTCCTAGCTCGTCGCATTGGGGTGCACCTGTCCTTTTTGTAAAGAAGAAAGATGGATCGTTTCGTATGTGCATCGACGACAGAGAGCTCAACAAGATAACAAGCAAGAATCGCTATCCTTTACCTCGCATTGATGATCTTCTTGACCAACTACAAGGTGCTAGCTGCTTTTCAAAAATCGATCTTTGATCTGGCTATCATCAACTTAGAGTGCATGAAGAAGATGTCCCTAAGACTGCTTTTCAAACTCGTTATGGCCACTATGAATTCATGGTTATGCCATTTGGTTTAACCAACGCACCAGCTGTCTTCATGGACCTGATGAACAGAGTCTGCAAACCTTATCTTGATCGATTTGTTATAGTCTTCATCGACGATATTCTTATTTATTCAAAATCTAAATCTGATCATGAGCGTCATCTTCGACTCATCCTTGCACTTCTAGAAAAGGGAAAGCTTTATGCCAAATTCTCCAAATGAATTCTGGTTAAAATAGGTGCAATTCCTCGGGCATGTAGTCAATGACAAGGGAATACATGTCGACCTTTCAAATATCAAAGCGGTTCAAGAATGGCAAGCTCCACGCACACCAACTGAAGTAAGATCTTTTCTTGGTTTGGCTGGTTATTATCGTCGGTTCATTTCAAACTTCTCTCGCATTGCTGTACCACTCACGGCTTTAACTCATAAGGGAAAACCTTTCATATGGGGACCCAAGCAAGAAGAAGCCTTTCAAACTCTTAAACAAAAACTTTGTGATGCACCAATCCTCACTCTTCCTGAAGGTTGTGATGATTTTGTAGTCTATTGCGACGCGTCAGGGCAAGGATTAGGCTGCGTTCTAATGCAAAGAGGAAAAGTCATAGCTTATGCTTCAAGACAACTCAAGACACATGAAAAGAACTACACCACTCATGACCTAGAACTTAGAGCCGTTGTGTTCGCTCTTAAGATATGGAGACATTATCTCTATGGTACTAAGTGTGAAATATACACTGACCACAAGAGTCTTCAACATATCTTCAATCAAAAAGAGTTAAACATGAGGCAACGAAGATGGGTCGAACTTCTAAATGATTACGACTGTGAAATTAGACACCACCCTGGTAAAGCAAATGTGGTGGCTGATGCACTCAGTCGAAAGGGTTATGCGAACTCCATTCGTCTTCTATGTTCGCAAATTATAACTGACATTAAAGATCAAATTCGAGAAGCACAACACGTTTTCAATAACGGAAGAAGATGTACGAAAGGAGATGTCCTGTGGAGCTGAGTTAAAAATTGAAACTAAATCTGTCGGTATTCTGTACTACCTAGATCGTATCTGGATTCCTAACCACAACAATCTTCGTGAAATTCTTATGAATGAAGCTCACAAAACGCGATATTCTATACACCCAGGAGCCGATAAGATGTATCAAGACCTACGATATACCTATTGGTGGCCTGGAATGAAGAAGGATATTGCCGTTTTTGTTTCCAAGTGCCTTACATGTTCCAAGGTGAAGGCTGAACACCAAAGACCCTCAGGACTTCTAGTCCAACCGGAAATACCTGTATGGAAGTGGGAAAATATAACCATGGATTTCATTACCGGGTTACCTCGCACCTCTGGTGGGTATGACACTATATGGGTAATTATAGACCGACTTACAAAATCAGCTCACTTTATACCTATCCGCGAAGATTTCAAGAACGAAAAGCTTGCTCGTATTTATATCAACGAAATCGTAAGCCGACATGGGGTACCGTTAAGCATTATTTCTGATCGTGATGGTCGTTTCACCTCACGAACATGGCAACCAGTACAATCCGCTATGGGCACGCGATTAGATCTCAGTACCGCCTATCATCCTCAAACTGATGGACAGTCTGAGCGCACCATTCAAACTCTTGAAGATATGCTTAGAGCATGTGTCATAGACTTCAAGGGAAATTGGGACGCCCACCTACCATTAGTTGAATTTTCGTACAACAACAGCTATCATTCGAGCATCGGCATGGCACCTTTTGAAGCCTTATATGGTCGTAAGTGCCGATCTCCTGTATGTTGGCACGAAATTGGGAAAGCACAAATTACTGGTCCAGAATTGATCCAAGAAACCACAGACAAGATCCATCAAATTCGAAACAATCTTCTAGCGGCTCAAAGTCGTCAAAAGAGTTATGCAGATAAACGACGGAAGCCCTTAGAGTTTAACATTGGTGATCATGTACTTTTAAAAGTATCACCGTGGAAGGGAGTAGTTCGTTTTGGTCAAAAGGGAAAGCTAGCACCACGTTACGTAGGACCATTCAAGATACTCGAAAGAGTAGGTTCTGTAGCATATAAGCTTGATCTACTAGAAGAACTCAACAGGATTCATCCCACATTCCACGTGTCGAACTTGAAGAAGTGCCTCGCTGATGAGAACCTCTACATTCCGCTGGAAGATATTCAGATTGATGAATCTATGCATTTTATTGAAAGACCAGTGGAGATCATGGACTACGGAGAGAAACGTCTACGACGAAGTCGCATTCCAATTGTTAGGGTACGCTGGGAGTCGAAACGGGGACCTGAGTTTACTTGGGAACGTGAAGACTCAATGCGTGAAAAATACCCGCATCTTTTTCCTACTACTTCAACTACTTAAATTTCGGGACGAAATTCCTAAAAGTAGGGGATACTGTAACATTTGTAAAAATCGGGTTTTCAAAACCCGCTCCGTTTTGTAATCGAATATCAAGTTATAAAAGTTACGTTGAATATTTATGATTATTTTGATTTAAAACGATACATAATTAATAAATAGACTAAACTATAAAAATTATATTTGATAAAAAGTTAAAACAAAATAAATAAAAAAATTATGTTGCTACCGGGACTCGAACCCGGGTCAGCCAAGAACAACTCCAACGCCTTAACACACACTCACATCACCACTCCGCCACTTTGTGTTTTCTGTTATCTCTAGCAAACAAATGAGATTTACACACAAACTCGGTTAAAACCGGTTGCGCCAACTGAGAAACGGAAATTGGCAAATCAATCGTCAGATCGTTTGATTACTCGCGCATTCACGTTCATAACCGATGAACCGATGTCTTTAATCAATTCAGAGGTGATTGAACATCAATTTCCATTACTATCGGTTTTTATAACCGAAAAGAATCAAAGTCTCAATTACTTCAATTCCAGACCACTCTCGCGACTCAGAAATATCATACCAGCATCCCATTTCATTTTCGTCACATTTTCAGACCATCAGAACGCTTAAATCAGCTCGCCGGAATTTTCTGCAAATCTCGCCGGAAAACCGTATTCATCCTCAAACGGTAAATCTCTCAATATTATTGCAGTTCAACAATTCTTAAGCTATTTCTAACTTAAACCACTCAATTGAAATCGAATTCAGGCGCTATATTCAACTAATTTCAGTTCGCCGGAAAGATTCTGAAAGTCTTTATTTCCGTCTGTAAAACGGTAAGGACCTTCAAACACATCGTTAACGTTTGTTTATCACTTCAATTTCACATTGGACTAATCAAAAACGGCTAACTGTCTGTTCAGTTGAGGTGCACAAAAACAGAGACCGACGCCTGCCGGAACTCTGTAACCAATCGTTCACCGGTATGTTTTTCCTCTAATTGTCATCCCTGTTATCTCTTATCAGTTTGTGTAATGCTTAGCAATCGAATTAATAAGTTTCAATGATGTAAACTGCTGTCGGTAAAAATCCAGTGAAGAAGATGAACTTTGACAATACTATAAGTATAATTAAAATTGGTAGTTTAAAAGGGTTAGACACACAGTCCAGCGGTGGACTGTGTGCAAAATACATACGCATGTCCCGAGTTTGATTCCTGCTATACGCACTCCTTATATAATAAAATGCCTTTTTGTTTAATAACTAAACCGGGTTAACTCAGTTAGTTGTTAAGTGAAATAAAAACCGAGATAATAACCAGGTTAGACACACAGTCCAGCGGTGGACTGTGTGCAACATTAAGCCATACGTCGCGCGTTCGAAACCCGTCACTAGCACCGGTCCGTTGAATTAAAATGTTTTTGCAATTAAAAAGAATTTCGGTTAAACTGAATAAGTGTATAAATATAATTAAAAACAAGATTATTTCGGGTTAGACACGTAGCTCAGTTGGTAGAGCTGCGTGCACGCGTACGGGAGGTCTTGGGTTCGAGCCTCACCCAGCGCAAACCATGTCCCTGACCGAACCGGTCAACAAGTCAACAGGTCAACGGTCAATGGTCAACGCAAAATAAACAATTTTTTTTATATTTTTATTTATTTAATTTAATTTAAAAATAACATTTTTAAAGATAGAAAATAGCCTTAAACTCACAAAAATATATCTAAAAATTTCATTAAAATCCTTAATAAAATCCACTCATTTAATATATTTTTCCGTTATTATTTAGGTTAGTATTTCTCGTTGTTCCGCTCATCTAATTCGTGCGCATCTCACCATCTCCAATCCAACGCACCCAATGTGAGTGAATCTTTACAAATTCCCCGTTTTAATCACGTTTTGGGTGTATCATGTGTCTTGATATATATGAAATTGCATGTACTGGAAATAATAAATTAAATCTAAACAATAACCACATAACAGTTGAAACAAGCTGAATACACATTTGTTCATGATATGATGTATGCACAATGATTTAAATATAATAAATGGTAAGACACATGATACACCCCAAAAACGTGATTAAAACGGGGAATTTGTAAAGATTCACTCACATTGGGTGCGTTTGGTTGGAGATGATAATATGCGCACGAGTTGGAAGAATTAAACAACGAGGATAGACTAACCTAAATAATAACGGAAGATATAGTAAATGAGTGGATTTTATTAATAATTTTAATAGGATTTTAGATATATTTTTTGTGAGTTTAAGGCTATTTCCTATCTTTAAAAACATTATTTTTAAGTATTTTTAATAGATTTTTTAAATTAAATTAAATAAATAAAAATATAAAAATATGTTGACTTTGCGTTGACCGTTTGACGGTTTGACCGGTTTTATTGTGTAAATGTTTGCGTCGGGCAGGACTCGAACCCGAGACCTCCCGTTCGCGTGCACGCAGCTCTACCAACTGAGCTACGTGTCTAACACGAAATAATTCTGTTTAGAGCTACGTGTCTAACCCGAAATAATTCTGTTTAGAGCTACGTGTCTAACCCGAAATAATTCTGTTTTTAATTATATTTATATACTAACTCAGTTTATTCAAAATTCTTTTATGTTCAAAAATGTTTTAAATCATCGAACCGGTGTCGTCAACAGGTCTCGAACCCGGGATCTGTGACTTAATATTACACACAGTCCACCACTGGACTGTGTGTCTAACTTGGTTAATATATAGATTTTTATTATACTTAACATCTAACGTAAGTTAATCCGGTTCAGTTAGAAAAATAAAACATCTTTATTACAGAGAGGGTGTGTGTATCAAGGATCAAACTCGCGGCGAGTGCGTATTGTTTGCACACAGTCCACCGCTAGACTGTGTGTCTAACCCGAGATAATATCCAAATTTTAATAAACTTATAATCAACCTACTTCGTCTTCTTCGTTACCGAATTATAGTTTACGATTTCTCTATTGTTTCTTGTTTAATTCGATTGACAAACATTCAACAGACTAATATGAAATGGCAGAGACGATTTTTAGAAGTAAACATACCAGAGAGCGATTTATTCAGAATTCCGGCAAGTCGTCGGCTCTGTTTTTACGGATTTCGACTGAACGAATAAATTAACAGTTTTGATTAGCTAAGTGAGGAATTGAAGTATTAAACAAGAGTTATCAGAAGGTTTGAATGTCTATACCGTTTTACAGCTGAAGATAAGGATTTTCAGAAGTTTTCCGGCGAGAGTGAGTTATCCGATATCGACGTCTGAAATTGATTCCGATTGAAGGGTTTGAGTTAGCAATAGCTTTACAATTGATAGACAACAAAAGAATTGAGAGACTTACTGATTTGATGGAAAACACGGTTTTCCGGCGAAAGTCCGGCGAGTTCAAATAGCTTCTCCGGCGGACTGAAAGTTGTGCGAAAATGCAATTGAAGGTTTGCAGAGTGTGTTTGAGTCACGAGAGGGGACAATGATTGAAGTAATTCAGGAATTGAAAGTTTTCGGTTATTAAAACCGATCCACTCTCGAATTCAAGTTCCTTCAAAGCAAAATTGATTGGAGGTGTCAGTGTATCGGTTAAACTCAGTAAACCGCGATCAATCAAACGTCTTTGGACGTTTGGTGACCGATTTCGGTTACAGTTGGCATAACCGGATTAATTTATGATAGACCATAACATTTAATTGTTTCCTAGTATTTACAGAAAACAACAAGTGGCGGAGTGGTTATATGTGTGTTTGATAAGGCTTTGAGTTTAAACCCGGCTGACCCGGGTTCGAGTCCCGGCATCAGTATTTTATTTTTATTTCATTATTTTTAATAGATTTTCAATTATAAATTTTATATTCTAATATACTTATTAATTATGTATCGCTTAAAATTACTTTGAGCATTAAATATGCAATGAAATTTTTAACTGGTTGTTCGGTTAATAAACGAAGCGGGTTTGGTAAATCCGGTTTTTGACGGATGTTACAGTATCCCCTACTTTTAGGAATTTCGTCCCGAAATTTAAGTAGTAGTAGTAGGAAAAAGATGCGGGTATTTTTCGCGCATTGAGTCTCCACGTTCCCAAGTAGACTCAGGTCCCCGTTTCGACTCCCAGCGTACCCTAACAATTGGAATGCGACTTCGTCGTAGACGTTTTTCTCCGAAGTCCATGATCTCTACTGGTCTTTCAATAAAATGCATAGATTCATCAATCTGAATATCTTCCAGAGGAATATGGAGGTTCTCATCAGCGAGGCACTTCTTTAAGTTTGACACGTGGAACGTAGGGTGAATTCTGTTGAGTTCTTCTGGTAGGTCAAGCTTGTATGCTACAGGTCCTACTCTTTCGAGTATCTTGAAAGATCCTACGTAGCGTGGTGCTAGCTTGCCCTTCTGGCCAAAACGAACTATTCCCTTCCACGGTGATACTTTTAAAAGTACATGATCACCAATGTTAAACTCCTAAGGCTTTCGTCGTTTATCTGCATAACTCTTTTAACGGCTTTGAGCCGTTAGGAGATTGTTTCGAATTTGATGGATCTTGTCTGTGGTTTCTTGAATCAATTCTGGACCGGTAATTTGAGCTTCCCAAATTTCGTGCCAACATACTGGAGATCGGCACTTACGACCATATAAAGCTTCAAAAGGTGCCATGCCGATGTGTGAACGATTGCTGTTGTTGTACGAAAATTCAACTGATGGTAGATGAGCGTCCCAATTTCCCTTGAAGTCTATGACACATGCTCGGAGCATATATTCAAGAGTTTGTATGGTGCGTTCAGATTGCCCATTAGTTTGAGGATGATAAGCGGTACTGAGGTTTAACCGTGTACCCAAAGCGGCTTGTACGGCTTGCCATGTTCGTGAAGTAAAACGACCATCACGATCGGAAATAATGCTTAACGGTACACCATGACGGCTTACAATTTCACTGATGTAGATACGAACTAACTTCTCGTTCTTGAAATCTTCGCGGATTGGAATAAAGTGAGCTGATTTTGTAAGACGATCAATGATTACTCATATAGTGTCATACCCACCAGAAGTGCGAGGTAACCCGGTAATGAAGTCCATGGTTATGTTTTCCCACTTCCATACAGGTATTTCAGGTTGGACCAGAAGTCCTAAGGGTCTTTGATGTTCATCTTTTATTTTGGAGCATGAAAGGCACTTGGAAACAAAATCAGCAATATCCTTTTTCATTCCAGGCCACCAGCAGGTGTATCGAAGGTCTTGATACATCTTGTCGGCTCCTGGGTGTATAGAATATCGTGTTTGTGCGCCTCATTCATAAGAAAAATCACGAAGGTTATTGTGGTCAGGAATCCATATGCGATCTAGACAGTATAGAATACCGTCGGATTTAGTTTCAATTTTTAAGTTTAGCTCCACAAGACGGCTCCTTGCGTACGTCTCTTTTCTGTTACTGAAACATGCTGGGCTTCTCGGATTTGATCTTTGATGTCGCTTACGATTTTATGCATAATAGTTTTGAGGGAACTGATACATTTGTAATGATAAGGTATGTATCATAAAACAAAAACTTCAACCATGACGATATTTAAACCTACACGGAACTTTTCATAACCTCCTGGTAATGCTTTTGATCCTTTGCCAAGAATACTTATATATAGGAAGTACCATCGGCGTATCCACCATATCCTTGTCAAATTTTCGTTGGCTTTATCAGTAAATCATGATCAGTTCTATGTGACTCTAAAACATAAACAAACACAACAACCAAAACTTGAGTCTCAATTCTGAAATGATACATGACTAAATGATGACAGTACCTCTCTCGTTGGTTATGATGAAGGGGTCAGTCTATGTAAAAGTGTGACACAACCCAACTTCTTTAAATGATGAGATTGAGATACGTCGAGATATATGATGATATGAATGTTAAATCAATGAGTATAAAACAAAACTGTAATATCAATTCGCATTAAAATTCTTGGATACATAATTTCCAAAAAAAAAATTTTTACAACTGGGATACGGAAAGATTGACATAACATAAAGAAAACATTAAAACTAGACGATTGGAGTTGAGTCTTGATTCTTGGTGAGGAAAAACTAGTTGGGTGATTCGTTTGGGCCGTTACTATTTTCAACAGGATTGGCGTTGAT
Source organism: Scalesia atractyloides (assembly GCA_947069175.1). NCBI lineage: Eukaryota > Viridiplantae > Streptophyta > Magnoliopsida > Asterales > Asteraceae > Scalesia > Scalesia atractyloides. The sequence continues at coordinate 48,454,314 of CAMTDV010000004.1, read as the reverse complement.
GTTGTAAGCTCTTCCTCTTGCAGGTGGTGGAGCTTGGTTAGCTTGATTCACTGGATTTGCTTGAGCTTGGGCATGAATGATGTTCACCAAACGTGGACAAGTGTTTCTAAAGTGATTTGGGTCTCCACAGTTGAAACAAGCCCGCATAGGTTGCACCATGGGATAGTTGGGTTGGTAGTATGATTGGGCTAAATGTTGGGTAAGTGGTAGTAGTAGGGGTTGTTGGGCTTGACCCATTATTTGTTGGTGGGTTTGGGTTGAAGGCTGGTGGCGGTTCGTTCGCTGAGGTATGCGACTGGTTTGAACAGTATGACCTGCGCGACCACAGTCGGTGCAATGTTGGCAGGGATGATCAGGAAAGTGATGGTATTGGCAACGGTTGCATTTTGGTAATGGGCCGGAGTATGGCTTTTTATATGGTGCAGGTGAGGGGGCAACTTGAGTGATGGGTGCAGCAGGGATAGGGAAATTTGTTTGTGTGACAGCAAAGTTTCTTGTGTTTCGATTCCTTTTACTAGTAAACTTCGAAGAGGAACCAGAATGGTTTGAAGTTTGAGCCTCAATGGGGGCTTTCTTTTTCTCCTCTTTGAATTTACCGTTTCGAATGCGATTTTTGGTGAGTTCGGTAGCTAGTTCCATCGCGGCTTCAAGTGTCGCAGGCGAAGTGCTTAGAACTGAGTCTTGAATTTTTGAGGGGAGACCTCGAATATAGTGTTCAACCAAGCGGTACACTGGGATGAACAAGTTGGGGATCATTTGATTCAACTCTAGAAACCTTTTGTTGTAGGAAGTATGATCTCCTTCCTTTTGTTTTAACGAATGGAATTCATCTTCCAACTTCTTGATTTCGCTTCTTGGACAGAAATGTCTTGTTATTACTTCCCTTAACTCTTCCCATGTTAAGGCCATAGCATCTTCGACTCCTTTCTTACCCTTCTCTGTGTTCCACCAGGTCAGGGCTACTCCAAATAGTCTCCCGGTTGAGTAACGTACCTTGCGATCCTCGGGACAATTGCAATTGAGGAAAGTGTTTTCCATTTCCTCAAACCAGTGGAGGAGAGCAGTGACACCTTCGGTCCCTTCAAATTCCGGAGGATCGCAAGACTTGAAATGTTTATATGAGCACTTGTTGGTAGGAGGGTTGCCGATGTTCTGGTCTTCTTGCTGGGGAGGATTGGTCGGATTTGTGGCGAGAGCTTGTTGTACTTGAACCACAATGTCAGGAAGTACCGCGGCCATTTGTTTTGCGATTTGAGTGGCCAAGCGTTCGTGTGACCTTCTGGATTTTCTACCCCCTCGTTGTTGTCTAGCCGACATCTACAGGAACATACATAAGAAGATTGTGAGTTTATGGAGTCTTTTTTTAGGTGTCATGTGTCTTACAGAAAATGAAAATAACATAAATATCAATAATGCAACTACATCCATAGGATGTCTTGGGTTTGCTCATGTTGGGCCTCAAATGTCCCCCATACCTTCACCTGTATAGTCATGTGGGCCCCCATGACTATTGGCTTGGTAGGATTCACATTAGTATTGGCGATTTAACACTCGCATCACCCGAATGAAAACCACAAAATATGTTTACAAGATGTATGGTCGGAATGTGTCCAGGTGTAGACACAATGACAACTCAAAGTGGGGTTAGCTCACACGACGTTTGGTATAGCATGCTTTGGCCTAATAGGTACTTCGTACTCTCATCGTTAGTCCCCAGGTAGGCAAACTGGTCCTTTATTTTGGATTTATACGAATGCCAGCCTAGACAGGACGTTCCGACTACCGGTACTTGTACCCTTCCAGTTACTACATGCCCGTCATGAGAACTCACTTTGATGAGATTTGAAAATACAAAAAATCATTGTAAAAACAATCATGAAAATGATGTGATGTGATGTGTGCTTTTATGGATATGATATGTTATGAGAATATGATTTATGATAGGCATTATATGATGATATATACTTATGAACATGCTTGCATAACATTGAATGTAACATTTAACATAAAACATATAAACATCATGAAATTTGGCATGTTAACACACAAAAATCTTAAAAATTTCTAATCAACTATAATATAGGCTCTAAGAGTCTAATAACCTATCCTATATCCCTATAGTCATGGCTCTGATACCAATCTGTCACACCCCGACCCGCAGCGGAATAAGAGTCGGGGCATAATTGGGTGATCACCAAAGCTCATGATATTTACTAATATGTTTCATATTTATTAAAGTCAAAATTACATTCTCAATAATCCAAACATGTCCATACAAATACAAAGTAAAATAACCAACTAAACAATCCAAGCTCTAAACCAGTTTATTCTTCTAAGCCAATCCTATGTGTTTCTTGCTGCAGCTGGTTCACCTGTATCATGTGTAAAAATGGGGGTTTTTGGGTCAACATAAGTTGGCGAGTGAACCTTGTTAGATAAACATTTATTATTGATTTTCTTGTTATTTTATCAAGGAAAAATTGTGCAATAATCATAAGTGAGCAAATGTAAATAATCAAACAGTAGCAATAACAACCACAAACTATAACATACAATAACATACAATAATAAAAATGGGAAACGGACGGCCTATGATAAATGTATGTACTGAAAATGATAAATGTCTGTGCGATCAAGGCTCAATCAAACGGAGCCGATCGTATTGCATGTACTGAAAATGATAAATGTCTGTGAGATCAAGGCTCAATCAAACGGAGCCGATCGTATGTTGGCAACGCCAGGTTCACGCTCATAATGTAATGGGGAACTGCTCAACGCTCATAATGTAATGGGGAGCGGCGGCCTATGAAATTGCATGTACTGGAAATAATAAATTAAATCTAAACAAAAACCACACAACAGTTGAAACAAGCTGAATACACATTTGTTAATGATATGATGTATGCACAATGATTTAAATATAATAAATGGTAAGACACATGATACACCCCAAAAACGTGATTAAAACGGGGAATTTGTAAAGATTCACTCACATTGGGTACGTTTGGTTGGAGATGATGAGATGCGCACGAGTTGGAAGAATTAAACAACGAGGATAGACTAACCTAAATAATAACGGAAGATATAGTAAATGAGTGGATTTTATTAATAATTTTAATAGGATTTTTAGATATATTTTTTGTGAGTTTAAGGCTATTTCCTATCTTTAAAAACATTATTTTTAAGTATTTTTAATTGATTTTTTTAAATTAAATTAAATAAATAAAAATATAAAAATATGTTGACTTTTGCGTTGACCGTTGACCTTTTGACTGTTTGACCGGTTTTATTGTGTAAATGTTTCCGCCAGGCAGGACTCGAACCCCGAGACCTCCCGTTAACGTGCACGCAGCTCTACCAACTGAGTTACGTGTCTAACCCGAAATAATTCTGTTTTTAATTATATTTATATACTAACTCAGTTTATTCAAAATTCTTTTATTTTCAAAAATGTTTTAAATCATCGAACCGGTGTCGTCAACAGGTCTCGAACCCGGGACCTGTGACTTAATGTTACACACAGTACACCGCTGGACTGTGTGTCTAACTTGGCTAATATACAGATTTTTATTATACTTAACATCTAACGTAAGTTAATCCGGTTCAGTTAGAAAAATAAAACATCTTTATTACAGAGAGGGTGTGTGTATCAAGGATCGAACTCGCGGCGTGTGCGTATTGTTTGCACACAGTCCACCGCTGGACTGTGTGTCTAACCCGAGATAATATCCAAATTATAATAAACTTATAATCAACCTACTTCGTCTTCTTCGTTACCGAATTATAGTTTACGATTTCTCTATTGTTTCTTGTTTAATTCGATTGACAAACATTCAACAGACTAATATGAAATGGCAGAGACGATTTTTAGAAGTAAACATACCAGAGAACGATTTATTCAGAATTCCGGCAAGTCGTCGGCTCTGTTTTTACAGATTTCGACTGAACGAATAAATTAACAGTTTTGATTAGCTAAGTGAGGAATTGAAGTATTAAACAAGAGTTATCAGAGGGTTTGAATGTCTATACCGTTTTACAGCTGAAGATAAGGATTTTCAGAAGTTTTCCGGCGAGAGTGAGTTATCCGATATCGACGTCTGAAATTGATTCCGATTGAAGGGTTTGAGTTAGCAATAGCTTAACAATTGATAGACAACAAAAGAATTGAGAGAGTTACTGTGCGAAAATGCAATTGAAGGTTTGCAGAGTGTGTTTGAGTCGCGAGAGGGGACAATGATTGAAGTAATTCAGGAATTGAAAGTTTTCGGTTATTAAAACCGATCCACTCTCGAATTCAAGTTCATTCAAAGCAAAATTGATTGGAGGTGTCGGTGTATCGGTTAAACTCAGTAAACCGCGATCAATCAAACGTCTTTGGACGTTTGGTGACCGATTTCGGTCAGTTGGCGTAACCGGATTAATATATGATAGACCATAACATTTAATTGTTTCCTAGTATTTACAGAAAACAACAAGTGACGTAACCGAATATAAATTTTATATTCTAATATACTTATTAATTATGTATCACTTAAAATTACTTTGAGCATTAAATATGCAACGAAATTTTTAACTGGTTGTTCGGTTAATAAACGAAGCGGGTTTGGTAAATCCTGTTTTTGACGGATGTTACAGTATCCCCTACTTTTAGGAATTTCGTCCCAAAATTTAAATAGTAGTAGTAGGAAAAAGATGCGGGTATTTTTCGCGCATTGAGTCTCCACGTTCCCAAGTAGACTCAGGTCCCAGTTTCGACTCCCAGCGTACCCTAACAATTGGAATGTGACTTCGTCGTAGACGTTTTTCTCCGAAGTCCATGATCTCTACTGGTCTTTCAATAAAATGCATAGATTCATCAATCTGAATATCTTCCAGAGGAATATGGAGGTTCTCATCAGCGAGGCACTTCTTTAAGTTTGACACGTGGAACGTAGGGTGAATTCTGTTGAGTTCTTCTGGTAGGTCAAGCTTGTATGCTACAGGTCCTACTCTTTCGAGTATCTTGAAAGATCCTACGTAGCGTGGTGCTAGCTTGCCCTTCTGGCCAAAACGAACTATTCCCTTCCACGGTGATACTTTTAAAAGTACATGATCACCAATGTTAAACTCCTAAGGCTTTCGTCGTTTATCTGCATAACTCTTTTGACGGCTTTGAGCCGTTAGGAGATTGTTTCGAATTTGATGGATCTTGTCTGTGGTTTCTTGAATCAATTCTGGACCGGTAATTTGAGCTTCCCAAATTTCGTGCCAACATACTGGAGATCGGCACTTACGACCATATAAAGCTTCAAAAGGTGCCATGCCGATGTGTGAACGATTGCTGTTGTTGTACGAAAATTCAACTGATGGTAGATGAGCGTCCCAATTTCCCTTGAAGTCTATGACACATGCTCGGAGCATATCTTCAAGAGTTTGTATGGTGCGTTCAGATTGCCCATTAGTTTGAGGATGATAAGCGGTACTGAGGTTCAACCGTGTACCCAAAGCGGCTTGTACGGCTTGCCATGTTCGTGAAGTAAAACGACCATCACGATCGGAAATAATGCTTAACGGTACACCATGACGGCTTACGATTTCACTGATGTAGATACGAACTAACTTCTCGTTCTTGAAATCTTCGCGGATCGGAATAAAGTGAGCTGATTTTGTAAGACGATCAATGATTACTCATATAGTGTCATACCCACCAGAAGTGCGAGGTAACCCGGTAATGAAGTCCATGGTTATGTTTTCCCACTTCCATACAGGTATTTCAGGTTGGACCAGAAGTCCTGAGGGTCTTTGATGTTCATCTTTTATTTTGGAACATGAAAGGCACTTGGAAACAAAATCAACAATATCCTTTTTCATTCCAGGCCACCAGTAGGTGTATCGAAGGTCTTGATACATCTTGTCGGCTCCTGGGTGTATAGAATATCGTGTTTTGTGCGCCTCATTCATAAGAAAAATCACGAAGGTTATTGTGGTCAGGTATCCATATGGATTCCTGATCGCGATAACCTTTGTGATTTCCTCATGAATGAGGCGCACAAAACACGATACTCTGTACACCCAGGAGCCGACAAGATGTATCAAGACCTACGATACACCTACTGGTGGCCTGGCATGAAAAAGGATATCGCTGTTTTTCTTTCCAAGTGCCTTACCTGTTCCAAAGTAAAAGCTGAACATCAAAGACCTTCAGGGCTTCTAGTCCAACCCGAAATACCTGTATGGAAGTGGGAAAACATAACCATGGATTTCATTACCGGGTTACCTCGCACCTCCAGTGGGTATGACACCATATGGGTAATAATCGATCGTCTTACAAAGTCATCTCACTTCAACGCGAGGACTTCAAGAACGAGAAGTTAGCTCGTATCTACATCAGCGAGATCGTAAGCCGTCATGGTGTACCATTAAGCATCATTTCAGACTGTGATGGTCGTTTCACTTCACAACATGGCGAGCCGTACAAACCGCCTTGGGTACACGATTAGACCTCAGTACCGCTTTTCATCCTCAAACTGATGGCCATTCTGAACGCACCATCCAAACCCTTGAAGTCATGCTGCGAGCATGTGTCATAGACTTCAAAGGGAACTGGGACGCTCACCTACCATTAGTGGAATTTTCGTACAACAATAGCTATCATTCAAGTATCGGCATGGCTCCTTTTGAAGCTTTATATGGTCGTAAGTGCCGATCTCCAGTATGTTGGCACGAAATTGGGGAAGCGCAAATCACCGGTCCAGAATTAATTCAAGAAACAACCGACAAGGTCCTTCAAATTCGAAACAATCTTCTAGCCGCTCAAAGTCGTCAAAAGAGTTATGCAGACAAACGACGAAAGCCCTTGGAGTTTGACATTGGTGATCAAGTACTTTTAAAAGTATCACCGTGGAAGGGAGTGGTTCGTTTTGGCCAGAAGGGCAAGCTAGCACCACGTTACGTAGGACCTTTCAAGATACTCGAAAGAGTAGGTCCTGTAGCATACAAGCTTGACCTACCAGAAGAGCTCAACAGAATTCATCCCACATTACACGTATCAAACTTGAAAAAGTGCCTCGCCGATGAAAACCTCCATATTCCTCTAGAAGACATTCAAGTCGATGAATCGATGCACTTCGTTGAAAGACCGGTAGAAATCATGGACTTCGGAAGAAGCGTTTAAGGCGAAGTCGTATTACAATTGTCAGGGTACGTTGGGAGTCGAAACGAGGACCCGAGTTTACTTGGGAACGTGAAGACTCAATGCGCGAAAACTACCCGCATCTCTTTCCAGTTACCACTACTACTTAAATTTCGGGACGAAATTCCTAAAAGTAGGGGATACTGTAACATTCATCGAAAAACGGGTTTCAAAACACGCTTCGTTTAATAACCAAGTATTCAGTTATAAATTTTCGTTGCGTATTTATTGTTCAGATTATTTTAAATAATACATAATTAATAAACATTTTAGAGTTTAAAAACCATAATTAATAAATAATAAAAATAAGTGAATAGAAAATAAAATGGAGCCGCCGGGTCTCGAACTCGGGTCTCCCACAAACACAAACACACACCACACCACTCCGCCACACACTTTCTTTGTGACAAATACTTAAACAAATAATACTTAAAGTAAACCCGAAATCAAAACCGGAAATCAACACGCACTCAGAACGCGAAATCGCCGGAGAAAAACTAAGACTCCGCTAGTGTTGCGTTTTCCCCTTGACTGAAACGCGTAAACTGATTTCGACATCAGTTATAACCGTCGCATAACACCCAATTTGGTCAAAACCGTTACCCTTGAAAATTGAAATCTTGACCGCGAAATCATATCTTCTAATTTCGAACCAATTGGCCTGTTTCCACTACAAATACCCACCCAACACACCTTGTAAACTTTTCGTTCAGAATCACGCTCACTCCTGAAGCATTAGTCCACTCAGAACACGTCGCCGGAAATTCTCGCACTCGCCGGAATATCACCGGAGAACCGAAGCCTTACTCCTAATCGGTACAATCATCTAAACTTTTCTTGCTATCTCTTGATTAGTAATCTAATTGCTCAACACAATAATCGAAACTGTTAAACAGTTCACTCAGCCGGAATTCGCAAATCAGAGCCGACGAAATCTTGCCGGAAATATGAAGCAAACTCGCTGTTTTGGTATACCATATCACTTAATTTTCTTCCCATTTCAATCAAGTATAAGTTGTGATCGATTAAACAGAACAGTCGGATTTCACTGTTCTGTATTTTTAAGCGAAGAAGATGAAGATGAAAATGTGTATTAGTATAATTAAAAACGGATATTTAACCGGGTTAGACACACAGTCTAGCGGTGGACTGTGTGCAAATACAATATACACCGCACATCTTACAGACTTTCAGAAATAAAACCAACATTTTTAAAACCTAACCAGATCAAGTCACAGTATATACATAAGAGGAATATAATCCAGTAGTTAAACAGATTAGACACACAGCCCAAGTGGTTGGGCTGTGCGCACTCGAACCGAAGGTCCCGAGTTCGACTCCGGGTCTCTGCAACCGGTTCGGCCATATAAATCATTTTTAATAAAAACCAAATAAGGTTAAAGTTAATTAGTATATATATATATAATTAAAACAGAGAATATTTCAGGTTAGACACGTAGCTCAGTTGGTAGAGCTGCGTGCACGTATACGAGAGGTCCCGAGTTCGAACCTCACTAGCCGCATAGAATAAACACAGTCTGACCGGTCAGACCCGGTCAACTGTCAGAAAGTCAACCCATTTTTTATTATTTTTATTTATTTATTTAATTGGAAAATTAATTAAAAATACTTAAAAATAGGATTTTTAAAGTTAGAAAATTTCCTTAAACTCACAAAAATAAATCTAAAAATCCCATTAAGAGCACTAATTAAAAATATTAATCTCAAATAAAATTTATTTATTTATCGAATCATGATACAGGTGATCCAGCTGAGACAGGAAACACTTAGGAAGGCCTAGAAGAATAAACAAGTTTATGCTTTGGAATAATTATGTAGTTTCATTTTCTTGTAATTGTATGAATTTTGTTTTGAATATTTAAGTTTGTAATTTGAATTTAATAAATATGAAACATCTTAGTAAACATCATGAGCTTTGGTGATAACCCAATTATGCCCCGACTTTTATTCCGCTGCGGGTCGGGGTGTGACATCCTTGGCCTATAAAAGGAAGGCTTCCCCTCATTTGTAAACCATCCTTGGAAAGAAATAAAATATTTTTCTATAATTCTCTCTCTACTTTCTCACTCTAAATTCATAGTCTAGTATAGAGTCTTGAGTCTTCCTAAGTCTTCTTAAGTCCTCTAAAGTCCTTCTGAGTTCAAACCTTTGAGTCTTTTATGTTTATCACCCTAGTCTCCCTTTAGTTCTTACTAGTCTTATATAGATCAGTCATACCCTCCCCCCATATCTGGTATCAGAGCCATAACGCTCTTGGGGGGAGGGTATGGCTGATCTATAGAAGACCAGTAAGACTTAAAGGGAGACTAGGGTGATAAACATAAAAGATTCAAAGGTTTGGACTCAGAAGGACTTAAGAGGACTCAAGGGGACTTAGGAAGACTCAAGACTCTATACTAGACTATGACTTTAGAGTGAGAAAGTAGAGAGATAAGTATAGAAGAAGATTTTATTTCCTTCCAAGGATGGTTTACAAATGAGGGAAGCCTTCCTTTTATAGGCCAAGGAAAGGCTTGATTACATCATCCTTGACATCACACTTAATAATACATAGAAAATATCTAGAAAAATACAAAATGTATGACACATGCATGACATAAGTGCTTACATCACTTTAAGAGTGATTAAAGATTTATTAAACCTAAGCACACTGCTTATATCACTTTAAGGGTGATTAAAGCTGTTAGGATCTGAGTTTGACCTGATTGTGTTGTTTTAAACAAATTGATCATAAATAAGATAAAAACACATAATACCTTGCAGCGGAATACGTTTAAAACTTTGTAACACAATCAAGTGAGAGATTAGCTTTCATCACACAATGTTTTCACTACTCAAAAGATTGAAATGATTTACAAGTAACTACATGCATGAATCACTAACTCCCCCTCAGCCTGAGCTTCACATAGATTAGATCGTACAAGATAAGTGTGTGTGTGAGCTGAATAGAACAGTACATGCACTGTCAATTTATAGTACAAATTCTAACCTTTGTGGCATCTTTGCTGACATCACCAAGATAATGACATCTAACAAACCTAACAACCTCTAACCACTGCTAATGCTATCCTCTGATGCATATACAAAACACTGATAGCTAGCTAAATATAAAGCTAACCACTGATGAGCGAAACCACTGATGAAGCTTTATCCAATGTTCTTCAAAGGATGATCAGACCTTTGACTTACAACAGACTTTTGACTTCAAGCAGAGGTTTGGTCTTATACAGTCTTTACAATCAACATAGCTTAGCACTGAGCAGATGTTAGAACCATCAGATGTTAGATATCTTGCCATTGAGGAAGTTGTGAATCAAAACACTGTTTATTCTGGATCATTTAGAACAGACCTGTTTTGGCATTTTATCATCTGTTCTTTTGTAGGGGTCAATCCCAACAATCTCCCCCTAGAACAGATGATGCCAAACTCTTCTTTATTCATGATATTTATTCTCTCATCAGTTTTTCTCTGATTTGTCTGTTGAAGTAGTTCAAAATTCAGAGAATTTTCATCATCTTTATCCCTGCACAGTTGAAGTTCCAGAAGATCTTGAAGGCCAACTACACCCAGGTTTAGTGCATCCTTCCTTGTTATATATTCAACTTTCCCATTGGACTTGAGCAAAGTCAATATATGGGTCTGTTTATCAGATATCCACTTTAGTATTTCTTTTAGTTCAATGGGTTTCTTGGGAGAAGTTTTATTTTTAACGAGTTTGGTGAAGTTGGTCTACCTGATAAGGATGTGGCAGTGATAGTAGGTGGCTCCTGATAATCTAATGAAGTGGCATCCGTTTTTTATTCTTTCATGTTTTCATCTTCCTTCTTTTCATGTATCTTATCCATTTGATAATGCTCTTTTCTTTGATTGAAGGCTTGGATGTAGTCATCTAAGGCAAGATCTGAACTTGAATTAGTTTTCTTGAACTTGTTCCAGTCTGGTGCAATCTTCCTTATCTGAGGATCATTGTTTCTTCTTTCACACCTGATTGCTTCTTCTTGAAGAGCTTTGAGAGGCCATTCTTCAAATTGATGCTCTTCAGCTTGATATGGTTTGTCTCTCATGATAATTTCTATGAAGTCTCTTCTTAGTTTTTTTGAATATCGGCATCAGGTGATTCAGTTGATCTCTTCTTGTTTAAGTCTTTTTTAAAGTCTTCCAGTTTCTTAACTTTACTAAGTACATGCTGCATTTGACTTGACAAGTAAAAGTCACCTTTCCCTTTACTCTCTTCTTTTGCAATTTTTTTTGGCTTGTTTGACTTTTAATTTCAGATACTTCTCAATGTTCCTTGGAGCTCTGTAGCCAAAAAGAGATAGGAATGTTCTTTTGGATGGATTATAGTCTGTGAAGAATTGTAACATTTCATCTTTAACTGCAAGCAATTCCAGAGGATAATTTACAGCCAAGGGTAATTCTCTTATAGGATTACGACAAGTAGGTGATTGAGTAAGTGGGTTTTATGTTGGTGATGATGGAGAGATAAAAGGTTCTGGATTGGTTAGAATAAGTGGTGTAGGTGTGGGTATATCATCAATCACTTTGAATTTTCTTTTTCTTGTATAGACTGAGCTTAGTGAATGAGTCGTTGTGGAAATGTTTGTTACAGGGGTTTGAATTTGAGAAAATATGATAACAGTGGCTTGGCTAACAGCTGATCAAGGAACTTTTTTCTCAACCACTGTTGTTTTTACATCTGTTGTACCTTTTGTAGTCACAATATCTGTTGCAGTGAAGGTTGGTGATGAAGGTGGTGGCATTATTTTCTACTTTTTAGCAGGTGATTTGTGAAGTGGGGTTGTTGGTTTAGGTGCAGCAGTGGATATAGTACCAGCAGTGGTTTGCTCTTTAGGTTCTTGTGGTGGTGATTTCTTTCTGTTTGAAGTGCCAAGATCCTTTTTAGAAGTCCTTTTTCATGTATCTTCATCATCTGCCTGAATGTCTAGGGTTTCATCAACTCCCTTTTTCTTTTCTTTAACAGATATTTCAGCAGAAGTTACCAAGGATTCTTTTGCAGGTTCTGGCTTATGCTTTGACATATTAACAACAAACTCAGTTTTCTCCTCCTTTTTGGCATCATCTTTTTCAAAGATAGGTGCAGAGGAAATGGCAGACTTCTTTGTAAGGAATTCTTTGATGCCCTTGAGGTCTGCCTGAGTTTCTCTATATCTTTCATCAACCAAATCTTTGAGCATTTTACACGTATTTCATGTTGATGGTCAGCAAGTTGGCGTTGTTGTTGAAACAGAGGATATAATTGTTTGATTATATCAGTTGTTTGAAGAGCAGAGGATTGAACAATGTTTTGAGACTTTGAAGCTTCTAACATCTGTTGCAGCATATTTTTGATATTTGCCACTGATGTCTCAATTTTGTAACTTTCTCCGTCCAATCTTTAGATTTTAGATCATCACCTAACTTAATAGGATCATCTAAACTCCTACCATAAGTGGTAGTTATATCTATGTTATCATGAACATCGGTTTCAACCCTTGTTTCAAACACAGATGCCCCTTTTACTGGGTACTGGGGACTTCTTTCTATAGCAGAGGTTTCCTTGACAAACTCAACAGTGGTTTTAATACCAGTAGTGGTTGCCCTGGTAGCCTCAGTAGAAGTTGCCTTAAGGGAGACTTACTTATGTAACCACTGTCCAGAGATAGACCAGTGGGTCTAACATTTGTAGTAGTTGCTCCACTTGAACTACCAACATGAATTTCATGAAATTCAGGTGGTGTAGCCTCTTCATCTGTTTGTGGGTTAAACCAATTGAAATGATTCAGACATAGCTCTTGTTGTGGTTGTACTCTCAGTAATGTGTTGGTGAGAGGGACTATTTTGTGTCTGAATTTCAATGGCACCAAACAGTGGTTGTATAGATGGTGGAAATTTAGATATGTGGTGTGGGAAAGAAGGAGAATTTGCCCTGGGAGGAGAGCTATTCAACATACTCTCAAATTAGGGTAATGTCTCATGTTGTGGATTCCCTTTGCTTACAACATGTTCCTTTTGTGAGGAATCATGAGGAGTTGTGGTTTTGGGTGGAGATCTTTCCAACTGTTGTGAGGAAGTAGCAACAGTGGTTTCCTGTGACTTTTGTGTTGTCATTGGGTTAACTTCTGGGATCTCATCTTCCCGAAGACCCTTTTTGGTGGGTTTGGTGGGCTTGGTGGATTCCTTTTTGGTCTTTTTGGTGATTTTTGTGGGGGTTGCACAACAGTGGTTGTGCTGATGTGGTCACCAAGAGCAGTGGGCTCAGTAGCAGGTGGTTGAGTTTAGGCAGGTTGTTCTAATAAATCTTTCTCTACCACCTCTACTTGGGTTTTTGAAACTTTATCTTGATTAGAAATGCATGTAAAAGTTTCATGACCCATAGCTCCTGGCCTGGCTAACTGGGCCAATTTTAGAATCATCTCCAGGTAATTGATTTTGAAGATATATGCTTAAAGACCTGGGATGTATCAGAAAAGCCTTTTATTTTGCAATATTATAATAGTTATTAACAATGTCATTGAACAAGACCTGGGAAAAATTGAAATCTGAATCAATCAAAATAGCATATCCCAAATATTGCATGTTCAATGGAATTTCATTAAAACCAGTAGTTTTTGCTGAGAGACATGTCAAAATAGTAAGAAAGAAAAATCTCATCTCAGCAGGAAAATTTGGTTTGTATATAGTCATACCTTTGAGTTGACCAGCATACCCTCTTTCAATAAACTCTGCTTGGATCTCACCCAGAGGAAATGTCACAGGAGGTGACATGTCATTCAATTTAAGGACCTGTGAGATTGATTGTGGGGTAATTTTCATCAAGGTTTTGCCCACTCTTGAGATTATCACATAGGGTACTCCCTCTGTTGAGTGAACCTCAGCATTTGCCCAAAATTGCCAGAGTGAACTTTCTAAATTGGGGCTTTTGTCGTCATCATCTCCTTGAATTGGACTCCTTTAGTAGCCGAATCATTATATGATATCTTGTATTTGACTCGGTCTCCTCCAAAATAGCAGTGTAGTTATGAGGAGTTTTGATGATTAACTTGAATGTAGATGGTACGGGTTTAGATTTTGCTTTTGATTTTGTTTTGGGAGCCATGATTTATGGTAAAACTGTTTTTAGATTTTTTTAAATCACACAATAAAATGAAAACCCCTGTTATGGATAGAACAGGGTTTTATAGGGTTTTTGAAAAGTGATGAGGATGTGGCATCTGATGAAAACATATGTCCACGTTTTACCTCTGTTTGTAAATGGAAGACAGTTGTTTGGCTAACCACTGTTGGAAATTTTGATCAGTGGTTAAGAACAGTAGTTGCAACTATCAGAGGGTACACTTTTTAACAGTGGATAGATTTTTCTAAACGAACAGTGTTTTTGTGCTATCAGTGCTTTGAACAGAATTTGAGGATTTATTGAAAATTTCAATTTTAAACTATTTTAAGGATGGATTTTGATTTTCTAAAAACATTTTATTACTATTTACACATGGATCACAAAGAAAATTTGTTTTTAATCCATGTTTAGCATTCCAAGCATAGAGATCAAGTTTTTAAGGACAATTTTTAGTTTGTACATCTCCCACTATGTTATAAAGAAATCAAACCCTTTTTATAGCAATCCCTCATAAATGATGTCTGATGTCATCAGTGTTTGGATATCATGTGATGGCAGTGATTTTGATGTTGTTTTGGTCAACAACTGTTGAACCAGCAGAGGATGGGCTTTGATAGTTGTTTTGAATATATGCTGCTCTTGTAGTGAGAAATGTGAGTATCTGCGAAGTTAGCATAGACAAGCATAATATGAGAAAACCTTGAACATCAATAGATTACTTTTGATCCGTTATCAAGGAAGAGCAACTCCCTTCTCTCTAAAAATACATGAAATTTTTACTATTAAAAATTAAGTAAAAGTTTTTTGATAAATGAATCAATTAGACCTTGTTGATGTCCTAAGTCTTTCTTTAAAAATTTTTTATCTTGACATACATCAGTTACCTGAATCTACCTGTAAACAGTGGTTGCACTCAGCTTGTTTGGTAACAAATGTTTGAGCAGAGACGAAAATTCAATTTTAGGTTTTCCTTTTGTAGTACTAGCCTGTGAGCACTTAGGTGTTTTATGTTTATGCTCTTTTCTTTTGTTACTAAAAGTTTTGAGATAAACACACTTTCAGAGTTTTGTGATTTTTCTTCTATTCCCATTTTATCCTTTCAATAGGCAAATGTCGTAACATCACTGGAAGGCTTTTAAGGAAAGAGTAATCAACCGAGAATCATTTACAGTAATGTTTTGGGAACCTTAAACATTTTTTTCAAAATGCTTATGCTAAAATTCACAATACTTTTATCTGGTTTTCTAAAAATCAACCCATATTCCTCATATAGATCTTGTTCCTAAGGTTTAGGTTCACCTCAGGCTTTTAAAAACCTTTGATGAATCCTTAGCAACCGTCACTGATGGAATCATCACAAATTTCAACACAAATACTGAAATCGTATATAACGTGCTTTGACTCTTACTCTGTTTTCCAACAATTACGAATAACACAGTATCACAAAAATTGAGATGATATTTTTACGTCAAATCGATTGTTAGATCGAATTTGACTGACCTTGCTCTGATACCAATTGTTAGGATCTGAGTTTGACCTGATTGTGTTGTTTTAAACAAATTGATCATAAATAAGATAAAAACACATAATACCTTGCAGCGGAATATGATTTAAAACTTTGTAACACAATCAAGTGAGAGATTAGCTTTCATCACACAATGTTTTCATTACTCAAAAGATTGAAATGATTTACAAGTAATTACATGCATGAATCACTAACTCCCCTCAGCCCGAGCTTCACAGAGATTGTGTGTGAGCTGAATAGAACAGTACACACTGTCTATTTATAGTACAAATTCTAACCTCTATGGCATCTTTGCTGACATCACCAAGACAATGACATCTAACAAACCTAACAACCTCTAACCACTGCTAATGCTATCCTCTGATGCATATACAAAACACTGATAGCTAGCCAAATATAAAGCTAACCACTGATGAGCGAAACCACTGATGAAGCTTTATCCAATGTTCTTCAAAGGATGATCAGACCTTTAACTTCCAACATACTTTTGACTTCAAGCAGAGGTTTGGTCTTCAACAATCTTTACAATCAACAGAGCTTAGCACCGAGCAGATGTTAGAACCATCATATGTTAGATATCTTGCCATTGAAGGAAGTTGTGAATCAAAACACTGTTTATTCTGGATCATTTAGAACAGACCTGTTTTGGCATTTTATCATCTGCTCTTTTGTAGGGGTCAATCCCAACAAAAGCTTTATTAAATCTAAGCACACCATTATCATATTTGAATTAATTCGGACATAATCCGATTTTTAATGTGGACTGCGAAGTCACGGATTTCGATGGTGAATGGGAATGAATCTGGTTCGTTATCTTGGGCATAGGCCAACACTGCGTCTTTCTTAGGGTCTATTGGTTGAACGATCATGGGAGGGTGTGTAAAAGCGCGAATATTATTAAAATATTCTATGATAGTTTTTCCCACTCAATCCTCTGGGGGTCTTCTTCCTTCCATGGTTGTTCTCCGTTTAGGATTTTTGGTGGTAAGTCTTCAATCTTAACTTTATTTGCTTTAGCTAGGTTGACATGAGTTTCCATCCAGGCATCTTGGTATTTGATCCTGTAGTAGTATCCTGCAGGGTTTAGATCATACCAAGAGTGTATGAAATTTTTTAGTTCTGTGGGGTTTACGTCATTTCCTACTTTTCTAAAATGACTGGGTTTGTGGAACAGGACCATGCAGTGCTTTTTGGGGAGTCTCTCATAAGGTAGTCCCAGTCAGAGATTGGGAGAAACCATTCGAGGACCTTTGCAAAATTTCCCTTTTTTCTTTTGGAAGCCATCTTAACTGGTAATCTAAGAGGTAGGCCAACATCTTGTTGGAATTAAAAGCCATAGCAATAATAAATGATTCTGAGAGGTACCATAGGAAAGCCAACCCTTCATTTGACAGCCTATGCAAGTTTTTGAGTCTGAAAACATTTAGGAAAGGGTAGTCTGGGAAGAATTTTTCTCCATCCATCAATGGGCCTTGGGTTTTAAAATTGAGTGTGAGGAGGTTTTTGTAATTCAAGAGGGATTCATCTGTGATGTTGTGTTTGGTGACTATGTCGATGATTTCAGTTGGGAAGTTCTTGCTTTTTAGTTTTTGGATGAGGGTAGCTGGGGGGTTTTGGGTATTCATGACTGCTTTTTTAGGGATGGAGAAGTTTGGGTTATTGTGGTCCTTGCTCTTGCTTTCCTTTAAATAGGCAGTACTTTCTTGCCGGGGATTTTCTGTGGAACCCTTGTTGAACAGTTGTGTAGGATTTTTGAAGATTGCTCATCTGTTGTAATTATGGTTCTTTGGGTAGT
This sequence comes from Scalesia atractyloides, assembly GCA_947069175.1. NCBI lineage: Eukaryota > Viridiplantae > Streptophyta > Magnoliopsida > Asterales > Asteraceae > Scalesia > Scalesia atractyloides. Next base: position 48,436,687 of record CAMTDV010000004.1, on the reverse strand, counting down.
TTCTTTTTGTTCTTTGTTGTTGGCTTTCTGCAACTGGTCTGATGCTCTGTGGGTTTTCCTATTTCCTTTTTGACCCATAAGGCATTCTTTATCTTTTTTCCTTTCTTGCGGATAAGCTTCGTTTGTGACCATCAGTTGTTCTGACATTATGCAGGCCTAGCTCTTCATTATTTCTTGTTTGGCTGGTTCTTTTTTCTGTTGTGTTGTGGCAGGTGTCTGCAGGGTGGGTGTCTTATCAACCACGTTTTTTGGTTCTCTAGGCTGAGCTGGAAGATTCTTTGTAGGTGATAGGGTTCCTGTTCTTTTGAGCTGTTTTGTCAGGGAATCTATCACGTGGTCAGCTAGCCTAGAAGATTGTTTTTGTCTCCGTGATTTCCGGTTTTTACTGTGCATTCTTTGTACCGGTGCAGGTGGCTGGTACTCATGAGTCTTTTGGGGAATCTCTTCTATCATGTAAATTTGCATTGGCTCGTCATCAGATGTTTCGCTTGTCTCTGATTCATCACTGGAGCTGTATGATATGGTGCATATCATATTTGTTCCTGGTTCGTCGTCTAAAGAATATAGCGATTCTATATCAAAAACGTCTATCGGTTCAAATTTTTTGATGGCTTCAAGAAGGGCTTGGGTCTTTCTTTTTCTTTGCAGTCTTTTGCAAAGTGGCCCTCTTTGTTACAGATATGACACCGGTTTGTGTTTCGGCCTCTTTTTGACTTTTTGTTAAAAAATTTCCACCTTTTTAGGGATCTATATTTGCCTGTTTTCGTGGGATGGTGGTTGTCGGAATATCTAGCTCGAACGAATTTGGATTTTTTTTGTGGGGCTTAGAGCAGTTACACAACAAGTCATCTTTGCATTTTATCTTTAGATGCATGTCATTGCATGCAGAGCCCAGTCGCCTTCCGGTTTTTTCGAATTCGACTAAGAACCGTTTTTGGTTGCATAGTTTATCGTGACTAGTTGGTACAGACTACCAAGTGAAGCCTGGGAAACTGTCATGTTTTTTGCTTCTAAGGCTCTGTACGCTTCATTAGAGAGGGACTCTGGAAAAGAGTTCAGGAACACTTGTTTTAGGTTTACATCATCAATGCCATGAAGACAATAAAATCTTTCAGACATTCTGTTGTAATGTTTTCCAGGTCTTTTGGGCGAAAAGAGCAACATTTCATTTTTAAGAACTCTTCTCGAGCTCGGATCGTATGATGATGAATTCATAATAAATTGCGTTTATGAATTCTTCCGGATTCTTGCTTTTTAGGATATTTGTTTGCCTATATTCGCCAAGACTTATGTACCAATCTGGAAGTCGTCCTTGACATCTTGCTAAGAAACGTTTGATGACCATATCAATTGTATAATATTGAAGTTCTGCTGTACACCAGGTCAACATTTCAATGCTTCGGTCACGCCATTTTGCTGGGGAATGTCATCAAAAGTGAATTGTTGTTTTGAGTCTGTGTTTGGAGGAGCCCTTTCATCGGTTTGAGGAGATGTTTGGGATGCTTCGTCTTCGATATCAAAAACATAGGCTTCTCAGTAGGTATTGCTTCATTCATGAACAGATGCTCAAACTCATCTGTTGGGGGTAAGTCTTCATAGAGCTGGGGGTGGAGCTTTCTTCTGAGACCGACGATGTATCATATGCGCTTGCGACGATATTACTAGGGTAAATTTTGGCATGCTTTCTTTTCTGCCATTCTGGGTTAACGCTTGTAGGAACGAGGTGATGCCATTCTCTTGGGGCAGCATATTTGGAGCTGTAATGGAGGCCATCATAACACCATCATTTACACTTTTTCTGCTACTTGATGGTCCTTTTCCTTTGCTTGAGGATGACACATTGTTTATACTTTCAGAGGATGTGCTTCTTGTTGGTGAAGATTTTCTAGATTTGATTTTTGCTTGTTCCTTCGACGATAGATTTAAGGATGGGGAGTTTTGTAAGGACGTTGGTGCTGGTAATGGTTGGGGAGCAAAGGGGGTTCGCACAAAGGGTGTTGATGGCCGTCTCCAAGGGTCATCAGCAAAGGTGGAAATCCTTTGCTGCTTATGTTGTCTTTCCAGGTCTGTATACTGTGCTTTGAGAAACTTCATCTCGGCTTCTTTTTGCTGAAGGCCTTGTGGGCTTTGTGACCCTGGGGAGTTGTGTACTAGCTGGAGAAGTTCATGATGTAGCTCAAGGATTTTCGCTTTGATTTCATAAATAATCTCTTCTAGGCCTTGAACTCTGCTTGTTAGATTTTCTTGAGCTCTCTTGATGTTATCTTGTTGGGCTTGGATGGTGTTGAGTGCTTTGTTTATGCTACAGCATTCTCACTTTCCCAATTCAGCAAAAAACCAGTAAGACATAAAGGGAGACTAGGGTGATGGCTGATCTATAGAAGACCAGTAAGACATAAAGGAAGACTAGGGTGATAAACATAAAAGACTCAAAGGTTTGGACTCAGAAGGACTTAAGAGGACTCAAAAGGACTTAGGAAGACTTAAGACTCTATACTAGACTATGAATTTAGAGTGAGAAAGTAGAGAGAGAAGTATAGAAGAAGATTTTATTTCTTTCCAATGATGGTTTACAAATGAGGGGAAGCCTTCCTTTTATAGGCCAAGGAAAGGCTTGATTACATCATCCATGACATCACTCTTAACAAAACATAGAAAATATCTAGAAAATTTACAAAATGCATGACACATGCATGACATAAGTGCTTACATCACTTTAAATTGATTAAAGCTTTATTAAACCTAAGCACACTACTTATATCACTTTAAGAGTGATTAAAGCTTTATTAAACCTAAGCACACCATGACATAAGTGCTTACATCACTTTAAGAGTGATTAAAGCTTTATTAAACCTAAGCACACTACTTATATCACTTTAAGAGTGATTAAAGCTAATGGTGTGCTTAGACTTAATAAAGTTTTAATCACTCTTAAAGTGATATAAATAGTGTGCTTAGGTTTAATAAAGCTTTAATCACTCTTAAAGTGATGTAAGCACTTATGTCATGCATGTGTCATGCATTTTGTAATTTTTCTAGCTATCTTCTATGTATTATTAAGTGTGATGTCATGGATGATGTATTCAAGCCTTTCCTTGGCCTATAAAAGGAAGGCTTTCCCTCATTTGTAAACCATCCTTGGAAAGAAATAAAATCTTCTTCTATACTCCTCTCTCTACTTTCTCACTCTAAAGTCATAGTCTAGTATAGAGTCTTGAGTCTTCCTAAGTCCTATTGAGTCCTCTTAAGTCCTTCTGAGTCCAAACCTTTGAGTCTTTTTTGTTTATCACCCTAGTCTCCCTTTAAGTCTTATTGGTCTTATATAGATCATCCATACCCCCCCTATCTAAGTCTTTTATGTTTATCACCCTAGTCTCCCTTTAAGTCTTACTGGTCTTATATAGATCACTCATACCCTCCCCCCATATCTAGTATCAAAGCCTTATAGTGTTCTCTACGATTAGCATGATTCAACCGGTAGAAGAACCACACTTCCCGTTCGACATATGTAACTGCCAGGAATGCCTGGACGACACATACCAACTAGAATATGAAGAACCAACAAAAAACAAGAAAATTAAAAAATCCCAGGACTCCTTAAAGAAAAGATACGAAGCCGGAGATCCAAACGTAGGCCTACTTGGAGAACCATCAGGAAAGTTTGGCTACTATGTCCTGTATGGTGATTCAAAGCCAAAATATAAACAGCCAAAGCCATCAATACCAAGATGCCCGCCTACCCAATTAGATGGTTGCTTTATGCTTGGAACAACATCTCCTGCTCAAAGCTCCCCATAATACCAAGTTGAGTTCCCATCCCTAACTTCTTTTGAGCATACAAAGCAAAAAACAAAACATGGCCGGAAAATCAGGAACCCAACAACCATTGGTGCAAATGGTATCCTGGAATCAGTAACAACTGCTGAAGCCACACTGAATTGGCAAAGTGAGAATGCTGTAGCACAAAACAAAGCACTCAACACCATCCTAGCCTAACAAGATAACATACGAGAGCTCATGAAAATCTAACAAGCAGAGTTCAAGGCCTAGAAGAGATTATTTATGAAATCAAAGCCAAAATCCTTGAGCTACATCATGAACTTCTCCAGCTAGTACACAACTCCCCGGGTCACAAAGCCCACAAGGCCTTCAGCAAAAAGAAGCCGAGATGAAGTTTCTCAAAGCACAGCTTGCAGACCTTGAAAGACAACATAAGCAACAAAGGATTTCCACCTTTGCGGATGACCCTTGGAGACTGTCGTCAACACCCTTTGTGCGAACCTCCTTTGATCCCCTATCATTACCAGCACCGACATCCTTACAAAACTCCCCATCCTTAAATCTTTGGTCGAAGGAACAAGCAAAAAATCAAAGCTAGAAAATCTTCACCAACAAGAAGCACATCCTCTGAAAGTATAAACAATGTGTCATCCTCAAGCAAAGGAAAAGGACCATCGAGTAGCAGACACAGTGTAAATGATGGTGTTATGATGGCCTCCATTACAGCTCCAAATATGCTGCCCAAAGAGAATGGCATCACCTCGTTCCTACAAGCGTTAACCCAGAACGGCAGAAAAGAAAGCATGCCAACAATTGCCCCAGTAATATCATCGCAAGCACATGATGATACATCGTCGGTCTCAGAAGAAAGCTAAACCTCCCAGCTCTACGAAGACTTACCCCTAACAGATGAGTTTGAGCATCTGTTCATGAATGAAGCAATACCTACTGAGAAAGCCTATGTTTCTGATATAGAAGATGAAGCATCCCAAACATCTCCTCAAACCGGTGAAAGGGCTCCTCCAAACACAAACTCAAAACAACAATTCACTTTTGATGACATTCCCCCAGCAAAATAGCATGACCGAAGCATTGAAATGTTGACCTGGTGTATAACAGAACTTCAATATTATACAATTGATATGGTCATCAAACGTTTCTTAGCAAGATGGCAAGGACGACTTCAAGATTGGTACATATGTCTTGGCGAATATAGGCAAACAAATATCCTAAAAAGCAAGAATCCGGAAGAATTCATAAACGCAATTTATTATGAATTCATCGGGAATCCTCTAGATCATACGATCCGAGCCCGAGAGGCGTTCTTAAAAATGAAATGTTTCTCTTTTCGCCCAAAAGACCTGGAAAAACATTACAACAGAATGTCTGAAAGATTTTACTGTCTTCATGGCATTGATGATGTAAACCTAAAACAAGTGTTCCTGAACTCTTTTCCAGAGTCCCTCTCGAATGAAGCGTACAAAGCCTTAGAAGCAAAGACATGATAGTTGCCCAAGCTTCTCTTGGTGGTCTGTACCAACTAGTCACGAATGCTCTGACAAAACTATGCAACCAAAAAAGTTTCTTAGTCGAATTCGAAAAATACCGGAAGGCGACTGAGCTTTACATGCAATGACAAGCATCTAAAGATAAAATGCAAAGATGACTTGTTGTGTAACTCCTCCAAGCCCCACAAAAAATCCAAATTCGTCCGAGCTAGATATTCAGACAACCACCATTCCATGAAAACAGGCAAATATAGATTCCAAAAAAGGTGGAAATTTTTGAACAAAAAGTCAAAAAGAGGCCGAAACACAAACCGGTGTTATGTCTGTAACAAAGAGGGCCACTTTGCAAAAGACTGCAAAGATAAAAGAAAGACCCAAGCCCTTCTTGAAGCCATCAAAAAAGTTGAACCGATAGACGTTTTTGATATAGAATCGCTATATTCTTTAGACGACGAACCAGGAACAAATATGATATACACCATATCATACAGCTCCAGTGATGAATCAGAGACAAGCGAAACATCTGATGACGAGCCAATGCAAATTTACATGATAGAAGAGATTCCCCAAAAGTCTCATGAGTACCAGCCACCTGCACCGGCATAAAGAATGCACAGGAAAAACCAGAAATCACATAGACACAAACAATCTTCCAGCCTAGCTGACCACGTGATAGATTCCCTGACAAAATAGCTCAAAAGAACAGGAACCCTATCACCTACAAAGAATCTTCCAGCTCAGCCTAGAGAACCAAAAAAACGTGGTTGATAAGACATCCACCCTGCAGACACCTGCTACAACAGACAAAAGAACCAGCCAGACAAGAAATAATGATGAGCTAGGCCTGCATAATGTTAGAACAACGGATGGTCACAAACGAAGCTTATCCTAGAAGAAAGGCAAAAAGATAAAGAATGCTAATTGGTCAAAAAGGAAACAGGAAAACCCACAGAGCATCAGACCAGTTGCAGAAAGATAACAACAAAGAACAAACAACAGAAGCTACCAAATACCCATCATTACAACAGATGACCAATCTTCAAAAATCCTATACAAATGTTCAACAAGGGTTCCACATAAATCCCTGGCAAGAAAGTACTGCCTATTTAAAGGCAAGCAAGATCAAGGACGACCATAACCCAAACTTCTCCATCCCAAAAAAAGAAGTCATGAATACCCGAAACCCCCCAGCTACCCTCATCCAAAAACTAAAAAGCAAGAACTTCCCAACTGAAATCATCAACGTAGTCACCAAACACAACATCACAGATGAATCCCTCCTGAATTACAAAAACCTCCTCACACTCACTTTTAAAACCCAAGGCCCGTTGATGGATGGAGACAAATTCTTCCCAGGCTACCCTTTCCTAAATGTTTTAAGACTCAAAAACTTCAACAGGCTGTCAAATGAACGGTTGGCTTTCCTATGGCTTTTAATTCCAACAAGCTGTTGGCCTACCTCTTAGATTACCAGTTAGGATGGCTGCCAAAAGAAAAAGGAAATTTTGAAAGTTCCTCGAATGGTTTCTCCCAATCTCTAACTGGGACTACATCATGAGAGACTCCCCCAAAAAGCACTACATGGTCCTGTTCCACAAACCCATTCATTTTAGAAAAGAAGGAAATGATGTAAACCCCACAGAACTAAAAAAATCATACACTCTTGGTATGATCTAAACCCTGCAGGATACTACTACATGATCAACTACCAAGATGCCTGGATGGACACTCGTGTCAACCTAGCTAAAGCAAATAAAGTTAAGATTGAAGACTTTCCATCAAAAATCCTAACGGAGAACACCCATGGAAGGAAGAAGACCCCCAGACGATTGAGTGGGAAAAAAACTATCATATATTATTTTAAAAATATTTGCACTTTTACACACCCTCCCATGACCGTTCAACCAACAGACCCTAAGAAAGACGCAGTGATGGCCTTCGCCCAAGATAACGAACAAGATTCACTCCCGTTCACCATCGAAATCCGTGACTTCGCAAGTCCACATTAAAAATCGGATTATGTCCGAATTAATTCAAGTAAGATAATGGTGTGCTTAGATTTAATAAAGCTTTAATCACTCTTAAAGTGATATATGCAGTGTGCTTAGGTTTAGTAAAGCTTTAATCACTCTTAAAGTGATGTAAGCACTTATGTCATGCATGTGTCATGCATTTTGTATTTTTCTAAGATATTTTCTATGTATTATTAAGTGTGATGTCATGGATGATGTAATTAAGCCTTTCCTTGTCCTATAAAAGGAAGGCTTCCCCTCATTTGTAAACCATCCTTGGAAAGAAATAAAATCTTCTATCTCTACTTTCAGTCTAAATTCATAGTCTAGTATAGAGTCATGAGTTTTCCTGAGTCCTCTTGAGTTCTCTTAAGTCCTTCTGAGTCCAAACCTTTGAGTCTTTTATGTTTATCACCATAGTCTCCCTTTAAGTCTTTCTGGTCTTATACAGATCAGTCATACCCTCCCCCCTTATCTGAGTCTTTTATGTTTGTCTCCCTTTAACTCTTAGGGATATTATATAGATCAGTGATACCCTCCCCCCACATAGTTCTAATCAACTTACATTCTTTGACAGTTCAAACAACAGTTCAAATTTCTTCGATCGTAGATTCAGTCACAACACAATTCCGATTCAGAATATAGTTCTAAGATTTTTCGATTCACTTGCAATTTAATACCATCAATCAACAAATCATGTTATCAATGATCGGTAACAAGTTTAATTCAGATCTGAACATCAGTCCGAAGATGATGAGAAAATGTTTGAAAATTGTTTTATCTAAAATCATCAACTCGGTCTGTAACTATTCAAACAATATGAAACTTACAACGGTTTGATTGAAACAGATCAAAATATTTAACAATTAATAATTTTGAATTCGTCACTACAAACTCAGATCGCTGCAACAACAATTTTAAAAGAAAAACCTGAATCCCAGATCCATTTTACGAAAAACTCATATTCTTTCTCTTTTCAGTCAGATTCAAATCTAATTCGTGAATAACAATCAACAACAACAACTCAATCTCAGATCTTTTCTGTTCGAGCAACAAAGAGAAATTATAACACTAGATCTGAAAGTCAAATCCGAAACTCATCGAATCAATTTGAAAAACAATGAAAACTTTAACCACAAATCACCGAATCAAACAGAAATATGTCCGTAATGAACAATATTTGATCTGTAACAAATCGAATCGGTCCGAAACTGTTAGGATCTGAGTTTGATTTACTTGTAGTTTTTGTTTAAAAATGAAAATATGATTGAAATTGAAAGTAAATGCAGCGGAATAGAATGGAAAACTTTTGCTACAAGTAAAGGTTGTTTGTTTTCATCATCATCATGCTTTCAAGTTTGTCAACTTTGCATGTGATTCACAAACTCCCCCTCAGCCTATTGCAGATCAGGTTGATAGAATAGAAAATGAAAGAAGATGATTGGTGTAAAGATCTTTTGTAAGAAGACAAAATATACTGTTACATTGACACAACTATTTATACTAACTATCTAACCTCTGAGCATCTTTTGATGACGTTAGGGTTGACAGTGACATCTAACAATAATATAACTAACTCTAAACACTGACCCCTAACACCTGATAGTGCAAAAGCACCGTTACATTGAAAATAGAACTAATAAAACTAAAACTCTGATGACCAAGCTCTGCTCCTTTTCTTCTGTCAGACCTTTGATAATTGATGTAGCAGATGATGCATAGGTATCAGATTTTAGGAAGACATAGTTTAGAGATCAGAGGATCTAAACTCTGATAGAAGAACCAAACCGCGGATAGAGTATTTTAGCTTTATATCATCTGTTCCTTTGTAAAGGGTTCAATCCCAACAATCTCCCCCTGGAACAGATGATGCCAAAAACCCTTTTATTCTTGGTCTTTATTCCTCAACAGGAAATCTCTGATTTGACCTTTGAACTGCAATTCAAAGTTCAGAGAATCCTCATCATCCTCATCCTTTTCAAGTACCAGATCCATAAGTTCTTGGAGGTCTTCTACACACAGCCCATATGCATCCTCCATTTTCATCTTGGTAGCTTTGCCATCAGACTTGAGCAATGTCAATTCGTGGGAGTTTTTATCAACTTTCCACTTTAGAATTTTTGGGTCTGAAGGCTTTCTAGGATGGTAAGTTATTGTTGAGGTAGGTAGAATTGATTGACTTGACATTTGAGACAGATCTTCTGCAAGCTTTTGACTGGTCTCATCAGTATGGAAATCTATCATGTTTTCAATTCCTTCCTTTATATGCTCAAACACTCTCTTGTCTTCTTCTTCAATATCCATTTGCCTTTGTCTTTGATTCAAGGCCAGAATAGATAAGGCAGATGTTTCAGATGGTTTTGAAGAGTGTTGTGTCTGTTGAGCTGTATCCTCTGCTTTATACATTGGCTTCTTTGGTAATGATGGATCTTTTTTCCTTCTTTTCTCAAGCCATTTGTATGTTTCAATCACCTTAACCTCTGTCCACCTCATGATTTGGTTCTTTGACCCATAGTTTGCAGCAATCAACTCTTCCTTCATTCTTCTTAACTTCCAATTCTTTTCAGGCAACTTCTTGTACTTATTCCAATCTGGAGGAGTTGGCTTTTTGAGAGGATCTTTCAGCATATCTTGCATTCTTTGTACTTCCTCTTCCAACTCTCTCATAGTCCAATCTTTGAATTGTGCCCTTGTAGCCTTGTATAACTTGGTTTCCATGATTTGATTGATGTAATCTTCTTGGAGGCTTTTATCTTCTCTCTCTGACAGTTGTTTGCTCCTCTCTTGCATAGTCTTCCAAACTTCTGACTTTGCTCAACTGATATTGCCAGTAATTTTGTATTACTCTGTAAGACTTTCCCTGGGTATCCCTTTTTGTGATATCCTCTGCTTGTTGTGCTTTAAGCCTTTTGTATTCTTCTAAGTTTCTTGGCTTAGGATAACCTTTCAGAGATGGGAATTCCATTTGATTTGGATCTTCTTCTGAAGAGAATGATTTGATCTCTGATTTGATAGCTTGTAGTTCCAGTGGGAATTGAGTGGCAAGAGGCACTTTTGTAATTTAAGAAGAAGGAAGTTTGACAACTGTTGTGGTGGGCACTGGTTTTGATGACACAGGTATAGGAGAAGGGATGATCTTGTCATCAAGTACAACATTTGTAGTTTTTCTCCTTTTGAACTTGATATTGGGTGATTGTGGGTGTGGAATTCTTGTGGTTGTGGGTAGAGATATGGTGGAAGTTGGAAGTATGATCATAGCAGTGGTAGGATTAACATTTGTTATAACCTCTGCTGTGTCAACAGATGTTGACACAACAAGTGTTGTAACATCTGTTGTGGTTGGTGTATCAACTGCTTTTGAAGAAGAAGGTGTAGATGTTTTGTGGGAGCAGAGGATGTGGTTGGATTAGCAATTTCCTTAGGTTTAGAAGGTGTGGATGCTGATTGCTTTGTTTTTCTAACTGGAATTTTCTTTGATGAAGGACCAACGCTTTCCTTTTCTTTTTGCAGAGTTATCTTTTTCTCAACCAATGCTCTGCTCTCAACCCTTACCCTTTTCTTTGTATTCTCCTTTTCCCTTGCCAAGATATTATATGTTTCATCAATCTTCTTGGAACCATCTGGTTTAGGGATAACCACTGTTGGACGTGCATCTTTGGTATTAAGCATTAGCACTTCTTTCTTTAAAGGTATCTCCCCCTTTTTGGCATCATCAGTGTTGACCAAGATTACTGTAGGAGGAGGAGCACCATTGGTTTAAAGGAGATGAGCCTTGATTGCCTTAATATCTGCAGCAGTATCCATATATCTGGCATCAACCATGTTTCTAAGCTCTTGCATATGATGTTTGTGTTGAAGATCAGCATAATGTTTTTGTTGTTGAAACAGAGGGTCTAAGGCTTGTTTGAGATCATCAGTGGATAGGACAGAGGGTTGGCTCTTTGTAGCTAACATCTGCTTCAGTAAATCTTTGATTTCATCAACAATGCTTTCAATTTTAGTAACTCTCTCCGTCTGAACTCCTACCAAAAGAGGTAGTAATATCTACATAATCATGAACAAGGGTCTCAACCTTTGTTTCAAACATAGATGCCCCTTTGTCTTGGTATTTGGGACTTCCGACATAATCAGAAGTTACCGTAGTAGCCTCAACAGTGGTTGCCTTCATCACAGTCTTAGGAATGTAACCATTGTCCAAAGGTAAACTTGGGAGTTTAGCAATTATAGTGGCTGCTCTAGATGAACTATCACCTAGGGTTACATGTAACCCAAGGGATGTATCCTCTTCAGCTGCTGATGGGTTAGCAATGAATAAAGAAGCAGACCCAGTCACTTTTTGGAGTATATTCTCATTGATAGGTTGTTAAGAAGAACTGGTTAATGTCTGTTCTAATTCAATTGCATTCAGCAAGGTCATGATGGTAGGTAGTAGTGATTTTGTTGGTGAAGGTTGAGGTGCAGAAAGAGACATTGCCTTGGGGGATGGGCTATGGAAGATCGAACCAAGTGATCCTAGAGATTCATAATTTGGTGTCCCTGTGTTTACAACCGGTTCCTTTTGTGAGGAAGAAGGAGGAGTTTCAAAGCCAGGTTAAGATTCTAACATCTGATGTGAAGAAGTAGCAGTAGTGTTTTCATGTGATTTTTGTGTTTCACTGGGTTAACCTCTGGGATCTCATCTTCCAGAGGGCCTTTTTTGGGTTTGGTAGGTTTTTTGGAGATTTTCTTGGGTCTCTTTTTGGAAATTGTTGGTGTGGGTTTCAGGGTAGTGGTTGTAATGCCTGATCACCAGAAGCAGTGGGCTCAGTAGCAAGAGGTTGAGATTGAACATTCTGTTCTTGTAAAGTTTGCTCAGCCTCTTCTGCTTGTGTTTTGGAAACTTTATCCTTATTTGATATTCTAGTAAAAGTTTCATTAGTTAGGCTGCCTGATTGTGTAACATCGCCTTGTTTAACATCATTATCAGGTAACTGATTATGAAGATAAACACTCAAGAATCATGGATGTATCAGAAAAGCTTTCCTTTTTTCAATATTATTAAAATTTGCCACAAGATCATTGAACAGTGTCTGATAAAAGTTAAAATCTGATCTAGTTAAAATGGCATAGCACAGATACTGAATTTTCAATGGTATTTCATTAAAAGCTGTGGTCTTTGCTGAGAGACAAGTTAAAAGAGTGTGAAAGAAGAATCTCATCTCAGCAAGAAAATTGGGTTTGTAGATTTTCATACCTTTCAGTTTCCCAATGTAACCCCTTTCCAGAAATTCGGCATACATCTCATTTGTAGAGAATGACACAGGATGTGCCATATCATTCAATTCGAAGACTTGAGAGATTGATTGAAGGCTAATTTTCATCAATGTATTGCCCACTCTTGATAAAATAACATAAGGAACATCCTTTTGAGAATGAACCTCTACGTTTGCCCAAAATTGTCGTTCTGCATCGTGATAGATGGGGGCTTTGACGGTTAACATGTTCAAAAATTTTGATTCTTTCAAGATTTTATCATTGAATGATATCTTGTGTTTGAATCAGTTGCCTCAAGAATTGATGTATAGTTGTGAGGAATTTTGAGTGTGAGCGTAAATGTTGGTGTTTCTGGTTGAGATTTCTCTTTTGATTTAGCTTTGGGTGCCATGATTGAAGAGAAAACCATTTTGAGAATTTTGAATTTAACACGGCAAAGTGAACCTCTGTTATGGATAAAACAGGGTTTTATAGGGTTTTGAAAAAAGTGATGATGACGTGGCATCTGACAAATAACCTCTGACTATGTGGGTGCCAAAAATGATGGCATCCATATAAATTTGGACAAGCATCAAATCTTTTCCTTTCCATTTTAAAAACAAGGTTTTATCAATTTTACCTCTTGAAAAACCTATGTATAAGAGAAAAGTGGATAGAGTTTCATACCAGGCTCTTGGTGCTTGTTTAAGACCATACAGTGTTTTGTTTAACCTGTACACATGATCAGGATGAAATGGATCTTCAAATCCAGGAGGTTGACACACATACACTTCTTCCTTGATCTTTCCATACAGGAATGCACTTTTGATGTCCTTTGAAACACTTTGATGTTGTGGTTGGAAGCAAAAGCTAAGAACAGTCTGATGGCTTCTAACTTTGCTACAGGAGCAAAGGTTTCATCATAGTCATTGCCTTCTTCCTATCTGTAGCCTTGAACCACGAGCCATGCTTTGTTCTTGACAACAATACCCCTTTCATCTGTTTTGTTCTTGAAGATCCACTTTGTGCCAATTGGACTTACATCCTTAGGCAGTGGTACAAGTTCCCAAACTTTTTGTCTTCTAAACTGAAGGAGCTCCTCTTGCATAGCCTCTACCCAACTATTGTCTTTCATTGCCTCTTGGTACTTGACAGGTTGGATGAGTGATAGAAAGCCAACAAAGAGGCAAATGTTTTGGGATTGGCTTCTTGTGAGCACTCCCTCATTTATGTTGCCAATAACTTGATCCAATGGATGGCTTTTGAGGAAGATCAAATCACCGTGATATGGGACAAGTGCATTTTGAGGTGAAGCTTGCAAATGTGTATCATCTGAGCTACCCTCTGTTGGTGAATTTGATGGTCCAACCTCTGATTGGAATGGAGGTGGTGGTATGGTAGTGACTATTTGTTGATTTTTATCCAGATTTGATGGATTTTTTATCAACAGTGTTTTGGTTTTGAGAGCAAGCAGAGGATTGAGAATTAACCACTGTTGAACCAGCATAGCTTTCACCATTGTTACTAACATCTGCTCCTCTTCTTGAAGGACATATCTTGAAGTTTGGAAGAATACAATCATATCCTTGCTCTTGTGGTGATGACTGTGATGTACCTGCAGTGTTAGTCTTGACAAACACATCTTCAAATGTAAATTTATCTAGATCAAACAATTTAACAGGTTTTGCTGGGATTTTCAAAGATGAAAGTTCATTGAACTTCACATTCAGAGTTTCTTCAACACACTTGGTCCTAGAGTTAAATACTCTATAGGCTTTGGAAGTGGTTGAGTATCCCAGAAAATAACCACAATCAACTTTGGCTGCAAACTTGGAGATGGAATCTTTTAAGTTCAAAATAAAACAAGGACAGCCAAAAACATTGAAATATGAGATCAGAGGTTTGATTTTGTAAAGTAGTTCATAAGCAGCCTTTTGATGCCTAGGGTTAATCAAAACTCTATGTTCAAGAACATAGCAAGCAGTGTTTACAGCCTCTTCCCAGAAAGACAAGAGTAAACCTGAGTCTGCTAGCATGGTTCTTGCAGATTCAACTAGAGTTCGATTTTTCCTTTCAACTACCCCATTTTGTTCTGGAGTTCTTGGGACACTAAATTGCCTAGCAATCCCTTTGACTCACAGAAGGCATATAATTCCTTATTTCTGAACTCTGTCCCATTGTCACTCCTGAAAATTTTTACAGGAAGGTCATATTGCTTTTCAACTTGTTTGACAAAATTTTGCAATATACCAGCTGTTTCATCTTTGGAGTGTAAAACGAAGGTCCATGTAAACCTTGAAAAATCATCAACAATGACTAAACAAAATCTTTTCTTCATTAAACTCATGATTTTTACAAGGCCAAACAAATCCATGAGCAGTAATTGCAAGCACTGGTTGTTTTGGACTCTTCAATTGACTTGTAAGAACTTTTATGTTGTTTACCTTTTAAACGGGAAACACAATGTTCTTCACAAGTAAATTGTTTATGTGGTAAACCTCTGACAAGACAATTTTTAGAGAATGTGGTGATTGTTTTTAGATTTGTGTACCCAAGTCTTCTATGACATAACTCTGTCTCTTTGTTGGATGCAATTGAGAACAGGCATGCATTAGACATAGGCTTATCTTTCAACATATTAACCACATACACATTGCCACTCCTATGAGCAACAAGTTGTGCTTTGCTCTCAACAATAGTCTGATCAATCTTTTTAACAACCTCTATTCCTACAATTTGACAAGTTTTCTTTGTAAAGAAGGAACCATATCCTTTGTCACTCATTTGTGAGACACTCCGAAGATTGAATTTTAGATTGTCAATTAAATTAACATTTTCAAATTTGAGATTTCAGCCTAAACACAACCTGAACCCAACACCTTCCCTTTTGAATTGTTACCAAAAGATATATCACCCCCTCCATGAGCCAAGAAGTCTTTGAGAAGGGCTCTACATCCTATCATGTGCCTGGAGCCTCCACTATCTACATACCATAAACTATCAAGGCAAGTAGAAGCTCCCTGCATAGAAGTAAACAATTAGTTTAGATGAGGTTCCAAAGCCAGGATGGCTTTGGATGGGTTCACAGATTGTCCACTCTTAAATCTAGGAATATGGTCAGTGGTTTGAGTTTGACTTTGTATCCACTGTTGTGAACCATTTCCCATCAGATGTTGGTAACCATGAGGATATCTATTCACTTTGGGCTTTGAAGGTTTCTTGTAACCTTCATAGCTCATAGGAACTTTTTGATAAACTGGTTGTCCATCTCCTCTTGGATACCTGTTGGCAGATGTGGCATCTGTCACTTGTACCTCTCTGGGAACAGAGGTTTTGATCAATGCTTTTGTGACTGATGTTTCAACAGGTTCAAAAGTCTGCTTAGATTTATTTCTTGCAGAGCTTGAACTTTCTTTCTCAAGAGCTTTTGCCTTGATCTCTTTTATCTTTTGATCATAGGTTTGAAGATAAGCACACTCGTGAGTTAGATGATTTTTTTCCCACAAATAAAACATTTTGAATCATTTGGGATTACATGTGTTTTGTTTATGTCATATGCTTTTAAAAGAAAACTGTTTTCAGTTACATGATTTCTTTTGTTGCAAAATTCACAAAATAGATGTTTGATCTTTTTCCTATTCTTTTTATCAGATTTCTTCTCAACAGATGTTGTAACCTCTGCTGGAAGGTCTTTGATAGGAATGATTCTAGCCTTTGGTGCCTTGACATCATCAATGGTTGAGAAGTCCATTGGCTTGAAATTTTCAAGAATATCACATTCATCTGACCGTGTGGGTTTGAATTGGTATTTCTCAATTTCTTTAAAAGTTGAAGATCCTTTATGTTTTTCAAGAGAAATTTTCTTACCGTTTTTGTCAGTGATTTTTATCTCATTTCCAGCCAAATTTGCTGGAACTACTTCAACCTTTCCAAAATAAATTTTTGTAACATTTTCAAGGGCTTCTTCTTCAGTTTCAAAACCAATGCCAAATTTATGTTACTCTTGATATGTTTTTCTAGCATAATTTCAAAACCTTTTGAAGATTCTACCCATTTTTCACATGTGATCTGGGTATCCTCTAACTCCTTTTTGCAAACTTGGTATTTATCTACCATAGTTTGGAGTTGGTCTTTGGTTATGCTAGCTTCATGCTTTAGGCTACTTATCTCAGAATCTTTTGCAAATAATTTTGATTTTAACTCTTTGATAAGTTTTTCAAATTAAGTTCATTTTCTAACATTTTGTTCCTAAGGTTTTCATTCACCTGTTTGATGTTAGCAAAAGCTATTATACATTTTTCTAAATAGAGATCATTTAGGATCTGAGGTGATACCTTAGAAGCAGCCATAAGAGCACAATCACAATCATCTTCACCATCCTTTGAATCCCATGGATCAGATAGAGAGTTCTTTTCTTCATCAACAATGTTTTGTGTAATCACTGGTGTAACCACTACTTCATCACAATTTTGGCTTTCATCAAACTTAGACACTTTTTCCACAGACTCATCACCTTCAACAATTGTCTCTAAGGCCATTAAACAAAAAATTTCATGTTCCAAATCATTTTTGGCCATAAGAGTAAAGTTTTCATCAGTTAATTCCTCAGGTAATGTACTCCAATCCACAAAGCCTTGTGTGAAAAAGCTTTGCTGGTTGACCTCTGCTGGAGTAGTGGTTTGAGTAGTTTGAGTGCTTTGTGGTGCTTGTTGCACGTGCACTTGAGGTGGTGATGTTTGGACATACTGAATTTGTGGAACAGTGGTTTGGACATAGTGCACAGGAACAATGGCAGCAGGGTGTGCATAATGAGCAGTGTTTTGCACTTGATGAACAGGGGTATATTGGGAATATTGGGCAGTGCTTTGTGTGTGCTGAGGTCTAGGGCCATGATGTGTTACAATAGGTCTTGAAACTTGAGATCTACATTGTCTGGAAAAGTGTCCTAGCTTGTTACATTTATAGCACTTGATTTTAGATTTGTCTAACCCACATTTGACCCGCTATGCAACCCTGGATATTTTCTACCAGTTCTTTTGTAAAATCTGCTTACTCTCACACTTAGCAAAGCAACTTGATGTAAAATGTCCATTTCTTCTAAGTCATTTGGATCAAAGTGTTAAAGGTTATTTAGCTCAAAAGAGAGATTATTAGAGGTTTGGCAATCCCCACTAGCAGTAAAAGCATAGTAGAGAGGATGAGAATAAGAGTTAAAATTTCCTCCAGAGGTTATATCAATAAAATAATCATAACCCTGATCCTCTCCATTGCTAGAACCCTCTTCATGGCTATAAAGAGCAGTGTTACCCAAGGTATAGTCGTCTGTTACTTTCCCTGACTCTTGCAACTTCTTTTTCTGGTTCAACTCTCTCTCATAAGTGAGGAGTCGACCATGATATTGTGTGAGGGACATTTCTTTAAACCCAACAGATGTTCGAGTAACGTAAGCTACAGTCTCCCAGTTTTCTGGTAACGATCTTAAGAAACGACTATTGATAGTCAAATTAGGAAATTCCACGTTAACCAGTTTCAATTCACTGATGAGACATCTAAAACGTTTGAATTGTTGTGTTAACGACTCACCCTTTACGTGACAAAATGTTTCATATTGTTGATTCAGAACTTCTCTATTGTTTTCAATTACTTCTTCAGTACCACCGAATTGCTCCTTTTGTGCATCCCATAACTCCTTTACACTATTTTAGTGGAGCAGACCAGCATAGATTTCATTGGGTAAGGCAGATGCAACAATGCTAAATGCCTTAGCATCCAATTATATTTTCTGGAAATCCTGCTCGGAGTAATTTTCCGGATTTTTTGGCACTTGAGTATTGGGATCCTCTGTACTGGGAACCATAGGAACATGTGGTCCATATACAACGGATCAAAAACAACCGGTGTTCTGTTGAGCTAAAACGTGACCCATCCGACGCTGCCATATGAAATATTCATTTCGTTTCAGCATCGGTGGTTTAAACATAGATCCAATGTTGGATTCTTGTGTGTTTTGAGACATTTCTGCTTGTTTACAACAGTTTTGTGTTTTAAAAACTTTGAACGTAATAAAACTCTATTTTCAAGTAAAACTATCAAACTAATTAGCAGGGAGAGCTGATATTTCAAATCAAATTGATGTTAATCAAATTTTGATTGACCAGACTCTGATACCAATTGTTAGGATCTGAGTTTGATTTACTTGTAGTTTTTATTTCAAAAATGAAAATACGATTGAAATTGAAAGTAAATGCAGCGGAATAGAATGGAAAACTTTTACTACAAGTAAAGGTCGTTTGTTTTCATCATCATCATGCTTTCAAGTTTGTAAACTTTGCATGTGATTCACAAACTCCCCCTCAACCTATTGCAACTCAAGTTGATAGTATAGAAAATGGAAAAGATGATTGGTGTAAAGATCTTTTTAAGAAGACAAAATATACTGTTACATTGACACAACTATTTATACTAACTATCTAACCTCTGAGCATCTTTTGATGACGTTAGGGTTGATAGTGACATCTAACAATAATATAACTAACTCTAAACACTGACCCCTAACAACTGAAGTGCAAAAGCACTGTTACATTGAAAATAAAACTAGTAAAATTAAAACTCTGATGACCAAGCTCTGCTCCTTTTCTTCTGTCACACCTTTGATAATTTATGTAGCAGATGATGCATAGGTATCAGACTTTAGGAAGACAGAGTTTAGAGATCAGAGGATCTAAACTCTGATAGAAGGACCAAACCGCGGATAGAGTATTTTTGCTTTATATCATCTGTTCCTTTGTAAAGGGTTCAATCCCAACAATCTCCCCCTGGAACAGATGATGTCAAAAACCCTTTTATTCTTGGTCTTTATTCCTCAACAGGAAATCTCTGATTTGACCTTTGAACTACAATTCGAAGTTCAGAGAATCCTCATCATCCTCATCCTTTTCAAGTACCAGATCCATAAGTTCTTGGAGGTCTTCTACACACAGCCCATATGCATCCTCCATTTTCATCTTGGTAGCTTTGCCATCAGACTTGAGCAATGTCAATTCGTGGGAGTTTTTATCAACTTTTCACTTTAGAATTTTTGGGTCTGAAGGCTTTCTAGGATGGTAAGTTATTGTTGAGGTAGGTAGGATTGATTGACTTGCCATTTGAGACAGATCTTCTGCAAGCTTTTGACTGGTCTCATCAGTATGGACATCTATCATGTTTTGAATTCCTTCCTTTATATGCTCAAACACTCTCTTGTCTTCTTCTTCCATATCCATTTGCCTTTTTCTTTGATTCAATGCCAGAATAGATAAGGCAGATGTTTCAGATGGTTTTGAAGAGTGTTGGGTCTGTTGAGCTGTATCCTCTGCTTCATACACTGGCTTCTTTGGTAATGATGGATCTGTTTTCCTAGGTTCACTTTTTAATAAAATATATTACAAAAATATATAATAAATAATAACGAGACTCTCGTTATTCGTGGGAAATTCTACTAGTACAATACCGGTTACATGAACTAAATAACTTAATATAAAATGCAATTTAATTGTACCAATGTTGATTTAAGTCGACGTCTTTGGAAAACTTCAACCGCACCTTCTTGTTCGAACCTTCGCTGCAAGACAAGCAAAAAACGTTGACGGTTTTGGTTGAGGATCGTGTTAGACACGGGGCCCTTAAAACAGATTCTACGCCTCCTCTCAGACGGTCTGTTTCCAGGATAAAACAACCGAAGCAGTAGTTGTACTGCCGGAGATGACACTCGTGCCTGAGATTGCACCGGGTACTTTGGTGTTCTTCATTTTGTAGGAAAATATTGAGTTATGAAAAAGGATAATTTAGAGAATACTCTTCTCTAAATCTCCATGGAACAAAATTTCTTTCATGTGGGTGTCTTCTCTCTTTGGGTCAATTCTAGAATGAACCATCATCCTGTAGTTATACCCACATACATAAAGAAGCCATTAAACCTCAATTATTATTGTCATGAATTAGACAATTAATTCTTTAATAAACAAGGTTTAATATCATTTTTAATGGATTTAAGTTGTTAGTCAAAAAACAGTCATATTCATCATGACACTAATTAAATGGTGTGAAACAACTAGTTTGACTAGGTCCAACCATTTCTTCTGTTACTGCTGCAAACCTGCGTACGCGCAGGAACTGTTCTGCTAGTCCGCGCGCCACGCTTCAAGGATCTCATGCAACACCATATAGAGTCGCGCGTCACACGGATGCCACTACGCATACCAGGACGCTACCTGGTCATGCGCCATCCATACTCATGTGTCGCCCTAGCCAATGGCGTGTGCCATGCCATGGCATCCGCCAACGCGACCCAAGGGTGTGCCATAAGCGGACCCGCCATGTTTCCGTCCACGTGCTCATGGTCAAAAAATACAATTGAGGCTCGCGCGTGCGCAAGGTAGGGTGCGGCGCAACCGTTAGGGTCCCACTAGTGTTTGCAATATACAAGGAGTGCTCCTCCTTATAAACCACTTCACGCTTTGTCATCCCACCTGTGAGAGAAGTTGACAATGTTCAATCCAATTTTCTCATCTTTGTTTGTTCTAAACATACAACTTCAAGCTTCGATAACTAATTAATCTTAGCTTCATTTTGGACATATTTTGGTTTGTTATGAAGCTTTCACAACGTAGAACACAAATCCACAAATAATTATTTATACAACACATATATGAATATTATTATTGGTGTCCAAAATATTTAGTGAAAAACTCATTTTCACTAAAATTTCCAACAATCCCCCACATGAACGGAGTCGATTAAATCACACAGAGCTCCCCGATGAAAACTCGACAGTTGAGTATTGTAGGATAGGTAGGTGTAGCCTTTGAACCTTCCTTTGTGAAGCATACATAGCCTACTAGGATTTTGTAGACATGATATCCTTGAACAACCCCCCATTTGTGTAAACGAAAATATACATTCACACAATACTTTCCCTATGTCACACCCCAATCTGCAGCGGAAGAAAACACGGGATGCAACAGACACCTCTGGTACAAGCACATTGTTTATAAAGACACTACATTTTATTACTTACAAAATGTTGATTACATACTACATGTATGTTACAAATGCGTGTTCCCATGAACCACATAAGTCTTCTAATCCGCATTCGTCTATATCAGGATTCGCCTATAAACATGTCTTGAACACATACACGCATCACACTAGTCTCAAGTTATCTGAAATTCATGTTAGTTTTAAAAAGGGTCAGCGTTTAGCTGCTGGTGAGTTCCACTGGTTTAGTTGTTGTGTAACAATATGTTTTAACAAGTTTAATTGCACTAGTCATAGGTCACAGATCACAGATGGAATTACACGAGTATGCACCCATGAAACCTTGACTGTTATAACCGTGTCGTGTCACGTTCGACACCTTAGCACACCATGCCATGCCACGTTCGACACCTCAGCCCATCCATTGCGTCACGTGCAGTCCAACGCCCCAGATGTTGTTATGCCTAACAACATAACCAAATTTAGGACGCGTGTCAGGCACCTGTTGCCGGGTTACAGTCCGGTCGTAGCTACTGGGTTTGTCAGACCAATAGTACTATCCACTGCCCACGGCTTACGTTAATCACGTGCACTAGTTGGGGATTATTCGTGTGTTAGGTAATTCACATCATAAGTTGGTGCAATTAACACAATTGGTAACATGCAAGTCACCCCAGAAAACAGTAAAACAATTTAAAGGTGGGGGAGTGAAACTCACCCACAAGTTGGTGTAATTAACACAGTTACCAACATGGAAGTCCCTAGAAATCAGTAAAACAATTCAAAAGTGGGAAGTGAAAACTCACAGGATATTAGTATCACAGGTAGCAATAGGAGTATATGTAAGCTTGTTCGGTTCTAACAGCAATCATGCAATTAATTACTAATATCAGTCGATAGGTCGGCAATGCCTATAACTTGGGTCCAAGTGGGTATTTTCAGTTCATATTGTACATATAGTATCCTGGTGTGGTGACGGATGTTAGGGTAGGATTAGTTTCACGTTTGGCTCCCGGGCATCGGTTCGCGTGCCAGTCAAAGTCGGTTGTTTTATGTGTTCGGATAATGGGACTAAGATTTAGACAGTGCCAATACATTGTTATTTAGAAAAGATAAAGTATTCATTATGGAAATCCGGACGTTTGGAGGCTCTAGGTCCCCCGAATTTTAGTTTCCTTTTTCGCCGTCGGGGATCTCCCAGAACGGTGGTGGAGCACACCCAGAGTGTCCCGTTTACCCTGGAACCTCCCAAAATACTCCCGGTGTTCCAATTATAGTCAAAATTGGTTTTGGTCCGTTCCCAGTTTCGGCAGGTTCGTTGTCCGGTAAACTGCCGAATTTAGTTAAAAGAAGTGTTTTAAAATCCGAAAAATCCCATTTAATCTACGTATTTTATAAAATTCTGGAAATTTTAGTAGAAATCAGTAACAATATGTAGACTTAAGGAAAAATATTCCCGGAATTTATGAAGTTCTTCTTACAACTTAAATAATTTATTTGTAAAATAATATTTTAACCAAATAATTTACATCGCTTATCATCCAATGTCTAAAAATTCTCAAAATATTCCAGTAAACTCCTTATATGTCCAGAAGCTCCCTGCAAAAATTTGGGATTTTTCTAATTTCGTTTTAGTGTGTTTCAGGCTACCGAAAACTCCCAAAAACGCGGATTGTTAACCCGAACCAAAATTCAATCAATGGACTTCAAAACTTCCCAAAACATTCCCCATATGTTCCTTAGTGTTTTTGTAAAGTTTTGTGATTTATTGATCCCGTTTGGTATTTTTTACGAATTTCTTTTGGTAAAACTGTCAAAAATTCATCAAAAATCATAGAAAATTCCAAA
This sequence comes from Scalesia atractyloides, assembly GCA_947069175.1. Taxonomy (NCBI): domain Eukaryota; kingdom Viridiplantae; phylum Streptophyta; class Magnoliopsida; order Asterales; family Asteraceae; genus Scalesia; species Scalesia atractyloides. The sequence continues at coordinate 48,413,292 of CAMTDV010000004.1, read as the reverse complement.
CATTCTAAACTTTTACGTGGACCTTCCTGTCAATACCCTACATCAGCACACCAAATTTCAGATCAATCCAATACCCACGGACCAAGTTATGGTCCAAACAATATTCTGCCTCTACTAGTTTCGAGTTTCGGGTGCTATACCTAGGGATCCTTCGATTCGGAGAGTTTTTCTTGAGTCCAGAAGTGTGTGTGAGCTATATTCAGTACCTATATACCAAGAACAATCCAACCATGCCATAACCCATGTCAATCAAGCCTTGTTTCATAGTTCTTCGGTTAATAACTTTCTTAATCAATTTCGGTCGATTAAGGGTCGATTAGTGTATCAAAACCCGAAGTTTTGTGGTCTTGGCTACTTTATAACACCAGGGAATTCACAAGGTGTTCTTATTCAGCCAAGAAACTTGCTTAAACCCTCCAAAATCATGGATTAAAAAGGGGTTTTCGGTTCTAAATCATGTTTAATCAAGAAATCATAATCAAAACCATTTAAAACTTGTAAAATCACCTTGAATTAGTTTGGTTTGATTGATGAGCAGCCATGAAAAGTGCAGAGTTTTTGTGAGGAAGACCTAGAAAAAGAAGGAAAATGAAAAAGAAAAGAAAAAGAAAATATATAAAGGGGGGCGGCATAGGTGGGGTGCCCCTACCCCACCCGTGCTTTGTCTTTTCATGTTAAAATATGATGTTTATCTTTGGTGGCGCGTTTAGGTTCGTTTTCGGGTCTCAAACGCGTCTCCGATTTGCAAAACGAACTCCGTTTTTCGCGTTCTTAGTGTCAAAAGACTCGGTTTTAAAAATCAAGCATAACCATCTTAAAACTCGAGCACGGTTACGTTTTAATCATAAAAGCCTTGTATTGAGTCAGTTTAAGTGTTTTAGGCTTGACTGACCGTTCCTTGCATGTTTGGTTTGTCTTTCGTTGCTCTTAAAACAAGGCGTTTCCCTAACCGGAAACTGCCTCGTTTTGCGTGCCCGAGCCCCGATTTATTTCAAATCTTATGTCATAGTCTGTGGCACATAACTAAGATGTTTCATGAACTCAGAATCTTAAAGGGCCCTACCGTTGGCCTAATAGTCTTGATCGAATGTTTAATGCGCTGTTAAACGTCATGTCCCCGTTTAACACGTTGTTAAAGGCTAAAGACACCAACCTCACATCGTTGGCCCTTAATAGTGTCATGTCAACCATGACGTGTTCCCAGAGTCGTCAATCCATTCACGACTTTGTCTTGCCATGTAGGTGACGCATAGCGTCAATGTAATGTTTTTGATAATTACTTAGCATATACTCCAATTATGGTCGGTGTCACATGTTCCAAAGTTCGTATCATCACACATAATCACATCAAATATCATGATACATATGTCACGTCTGATTACCGCAGACTTGTACTGGTCAAAGTTTACCGGGATTTTCACAGTTGTCACAGTCTCCCCCGGTTAAAAGAATTCCGTCCTCAAAATTCCGTTTAGTAATTCGTTGAAAAGCTTAGTATTTATATTCGTGCCCGTCATCTGACAGACAAGTATGTTTTCACTTTTCGTTTAGTATCATCATCCTTCAGGGATGATAATTGTGCTACATAGTAGCTGTGTAATTTGTCCATCCACATTCCTACGTATTGTTAAGAGTAACGTTTGTCATCACTTCCAATCTGAAAGTGAGAGTGTTGTTGGATTCACAGTAGAATAGGAGTCTCATATTTAGCTTGCAATTAACTGCAACTACTATGTTTCCTTTGCATTCATTATCTTTACCATATAGACATCATAGATTACATTTATGATTTTGTTTGATAGTTCTTGAACACCCCTTATAGGTGAGGAGTATGGGTACTCTCCCAGGGTTCGTTGCGAATGTCGCAATGGTGAGCATCATGTTCCGCATGTTTGTGTTAAGGGAAAAAAATTGGTCTCACCGAGTGGTGCGTGACAATCTTCCCTTGTTGTCGTGTACGTGAATATCTTCGGCTAATACTAACCAACCATGAGAGTCCCTGCTCTATGGTGGAGAAAAGAAAGAGAAAGGCTTTTAAGAGCCTAAGGCTGCCATAAGGAGAGCATGTACACGAGTAATAACGAATCTGCACACTTACCTCAGTGGTGTGCTCGCAGTACTCACCAGTAGTCGGATTACGTCATAAGGATATGAAATTTCTATAATAATACTTCCAGTTTGCGTTAAGTTTCGGGAGCATGGCTCTGGCTGTTGTACAACTACTTATGTCTTCTCCAAAAGGAAACAACTTAGTAGCTTCGATAACATCGATGTGATTTTCCGGGAGATAATCGTATAAAAATTCCCATATACCGGGAATGGTAGAGTGTGTACCCAATGTGGTTTTAATTTAAGTAGCACCATCTCTAGAATGCTACTATATCACGTGGAAATATTTAAGGCGTGATGAGTGTCTAATGGTCAAAAGCATCACCATGATGCCCCTACTTATAGGACCAGAATTGACCGTAGACGTACAGGTGATTTTGTAAAAGATGACTAAATAACGAGTCATCGAGTCAAGATTCCCCATCAACGGAGTACCCCTCGCAGGGTAGGAGCATAGCCACGCTCGACTAACGTTTCACAAGGATATCATTAATGGAAACAACGAGAAGTGATCGTTTCCCATCATGTTCTCGAAAGATTACCTAATGCATAGGCGAATATAGCCCATACTAGTCACAAGGTGGTTAATCACCACTTGACCGTCTCGGTCTCGTGGTTTTTCGAGTCAACTTCGGACTTGGTATGATCTGAACTGTATATGAGTATAGAAAGATATAATGCTTGGCACCTCCGCCATTTGAATCATCGATTAAAAATAAGGGTTTCGTTGAGTTCGTTCATGCCAAACCATCTTGGTTTAGATTGGGAAATTCGTGTGGTTTTATGAACCCATGAGCTAAAGGCCGAATTCTTAGTCTCCCTAGTTCCGGTAAGGACAGTTGCCCACTGAATCTGTTAGTCTCATATCCGCGAGTAGAGGTTATTAATGTCATTTCACAGCTAGTCGGTACATCCAACCAAGCACCGATTTACACTTTGATCGTTTAGTTTGACTTGGCATTGCACATCAAGGTATCTACAATTCGTAGCATATGTTAAGTAATTCTCCAAGTTGGAGGAGAATTAGTTGTAACGTCGAAGTCTTATTCCTATTGTAGGTAATAATACGTGCTTATCAAAGGTATTCCCCTCTGGATGGGCATGATATCCGAGGAACTTATTTGGAAGATTCACTAGTCCCTTCATCTGGAATGATTGGGACTACTAGATTTCTGGTTTAGCTTTCCCCAGGTGGGTTCAGCGCACAAAAGACACCAATTACGATATTAGAACGACTCATGACTACTCCTATTTCAAAGAGAGTTTGGTTTTGGCCGTGTTTCTTCATGCAGGGTAGTTCGTGCTTTTCATAGTATGGCGTATATACGTCACTCCGGTGACATGTTCTGACTGCGCATTTAAGCAGTTGCCCTTTTGGGTTAAATCTAAGTGCAAATTTTAACCGTTGTATGATGATGGATATCATTATATACATGATAATGATGTTGGTTATACATGTTGTCGACTCATGCGTGCGACGAAATTGTGTGATATGGGATGATTGAATACGTGACATTGATACATGTATATAAGTATTGTTTATAATAGAATGGCCCCGAAACGCTCACGACAAATGACCGAGGCGGAAATCGGGCAAATGATAGCGCCAACAGCTTCCGACAATCATCCCCCTGACCGTGAATTTACTCGTGGTATGAATACCCAGGTATATATGTATATGTACAGTATTATACTTAAGATTTCTCCCGTTCTGGTTTCCTTAAGTAACACAAGAATTTTCATCACTCAGAAATAACGAAGAATCGGGTTTCTTGGTAGCATCGTATTTTACGAATACTTATTTAAATCGATCAAACTGAAAATCAATTGAAGGTACCAAGCATTCGAAGGAAGATGAGGGGTGTTTCAACAATATTCCCCTGATCTAAAGAATTTACTCCTTGTACACTCACGAGGACAAGTAACGCCGTTTAACGCATAACTTTTGGTTACTCACAAGAGTAGGGTATCGTTCACTTTGTATCCAATCGACGGATATAAGTCAGTGTATCTCGTGCATCCGTCTCCTACTCATGTAGGAGACCACTACCAAAAACACCTATCAATGCCCCGAAGGGAATTTCGATCATCCCCTATGAATCGTGAATACATCATGTATAAAATTTGGACTCCTCGGGTGTTTCAAGGAAGAGGAGGAGACGTATGGTGTTCTCCAGGTATTATTATCGTAGCGTCGGGGAGTCAATATGTCTTATAGGCATACAAGTATCTGAGTTAGTCCCTACTCAGAACCACTCGCACTGCCGTAGTAGGTATCGTGACGCGAAAGGCCTTAACTGAAAGGAAATGAAGAATCATGCATCCCCTTATGCGATTTCTAGAACAAATGCACCGCCCTCATAATATTGATTCAAGACTTAGTATCTCAAGGGGACAGGAAATGAAAGAATTCAGGCCAAGACCCCATGTAAATAGGGCTTGGGTGTCATTCCCTTTTGTCCGGGTTCCACGGCACCATTTCTTCTCATGGCTGTTTCGTCGCCCTGCTTAGGAATGGTAATACTCGATTGACTACTCTTACGACCATTATCGAGATGAATAATTAGTACGGTCGTCACAAATATTACCGAAAAAAAGACCGAAAGAACCAATGGTCTAGAGTCTGCAGGTTTAGATAAGAGTTATCACATAGGTTAGTCATCAGATTACTGTATTCGAATACTACTCGAAGGCGATCTCGTCTTTCACTATAACATATTTTCACTAAGTTATGCGAGGCTGAAAACAAGGGATCGTTTGATATATAAAAATTTTATACAATTCTTTTAAATATCGTCCTTCGAATTAGATATATATATATATATATAAAATAATCGTTCGATGAAAAATTCGCTTTGTATCATTTGTTTATTAAATATACATTAAGAGGTAGCTTCATTACGGTCCTTCGTACCGTTCGTTCACTACTTCTTCGAGTTACTGGGGATTTATCTTGTATTAGTTTGAACTAAATCGATAGGGCGTATCAAATTAGTAATTACATGTACCAGACCTCAACACTATCCAATAGTGTTAGTGAGGAGAATTGAATTGATTTTTAAGCGATGAATCGGATTACTTTATGATTATAGTGTTCTACTTTGCACTGGGGTTACTTCACCCTTAACCGAGATTTACCAAATTGACCCTTGGATTGGACCGCAGATAGTGTTGTATATTTATAAATAAACGTATGCATGTGACTGTCTGGTTAATACGAAGTATTAACGGTTACGAGGAATATGGACAAAAATGTTTTCGCCTCCACGAGTCTTATTACAATCAGATCCGCATCCACACAACTCTTTGTCGAACTTTGAATATATCAAATAAGTTTCCCCATTTATGTGTTCCCCTAAATTTCCTTGGGTTATCAATACCGATGCTAATTACGTGTTCTTACTAAGAATTAGAGATCGTATCACTAGCAACCACAGCTAGTAAAGGAAATATACGCTTCAACCGAATAGCTTCATTAACGACGGTCGATGACAAAAGTATAGTTATTTGTCGTAACGTAATGATTTCGAATATATAACTGTACGTTCTAGCAATTTCCGCCAAAAGAAATAAATTATGCTGAATTGTCTTACCAAAGACAGAAATCGTTGGGTAAATCGAGGTGGGTAAGTTATCACCGGCTATACCCAAATTGTTAGGTACAGAATACTACCAGGGTGTAGTACCCTAGAAAGTCGTACTATATATTCAAAAACTTCCCCAGGGTTAACCCATAGGTTGTTATATGGCGACCCAGACTATCTTTTATTTAAAATCACCACACACGTATATAAATATTGTAGTTACGACAATTGTGGCATCGGTTATTGCATCAAAGAAGGTGGAAGACTCAACACTACATTGCCCAAAACATATCGAACGAATCGCAACATGAAGCCCGTCTGTCCTTAGTAACGGTACCTTGATAATGTAGCTGGGTGTTTATATATCGGAAGTACCGCAGTGCATCCACCACACCCATATACAAGATCGATGTTCCATTCACCGAGATATTCGAGCCTCCTATTAATTTCCGCGAATAACCAACCGCAATCCGAAACAATCATTAATCGTAACGAACACAATGTAACTGACAGTCACACGAAACAAGGTTTCACAATGCAAAGCGCTTCAAAAGAATCTGTATAATCACAAAATTTATATCCAATGGAATCGAATGACAACGGGAAGGGTAACTTATTCACGCATTCCATACCATGTCCATAATCCAGAGATCGTCATCGTCATATTCAGATATAACATATATCAAAACATGTGCTAAAGCACACCACTAAGTAGCATAGTATCACATGACGTGAAAGCTAAAGCCAATATTGTAAGCAAAAGAGGAATCCAGTGGACAATCAAATGAATCGTGGATTCAAGGATGAAAAGTTTTGTAAAATGTTTGAACTCTGTGATTGTATAACAATCGAATATGAAGCAACGAGAAGTGGAATAAGAATCCGTACACATCCTCCCAGGCTATCAGAACGACCTGCACGTTCTTTGGGTATCTATGTTCTTATTGAAGTCTCAGTCTGGTACATAATTATCGTTATAGTAGCTATAAGGGTAGAGTTGGTGAGATCGTATCGTAATAAAGACTTGAGTTCTCACATCATAAAGTATAAGTAACAACTGTGTGAGTGATAGGAATCCAACTCTAGTGGATATTAGTTATGTGAGCAGTAGGAACGTGGAATGGACTGTAATGCCAGTTTTCTGCCTACCCCGAAGGCATATGTAGTAACGTATCATCCCCCGATTCCAATTCATGTATCAATTAACGCACAAACATCCACACACTATCACCTTAGTACACGTATGTATCACTCCACGTATTTAAGTGTGTTTATTACCGCGGCTTTCCCAACACTGCCTCGTATGAGCAAGTCTGTTATTACGTTCCGGACCATAATAACCCACTTGCCCCACAAGGCCATCCTGGTACTTGCAAATAGGATACTTTATAGTGTTCACTAACGACCTTGAGTAGAGGTTAATTTTTCCAATGATGTCCACTAAAGTCCGAGCCTGTATTTTTTACATTTGGTTAAGTTTTTTTATGTAATATATATAGCGATTTTTAATAAAAAAATAAAAAAATTTGATATGATTTTTTGGCTTTTTTAGTTAGTTTTTTGGTTTTCTCATTTAAACTAGTTTTCTCATGATCCATCCCCCAATAGGCCAATAGAGAAACTTAGGAAGCATTCTGAACCACACATTTTCTCTAAGCTTTTTATAATATAGACATACGTATAGTTTAAAATTGACTATATACACATATGTGTATAATTCAACATACATATATGTATACGATCAATTTTAAACTATACATATGTGTATATTACGAAAAGCTTAGAGAAAATGTGTGGTCCAGAATGCTTCTCAAGTTTCTCAAATAAGGTTGACTTCTCTTAGGATCCCTACATATATATATATATATATATATATATTATACACATATATATACATATATATAGGGTATGGTTCATGCGAGAACCATCTTTATTGCGAGAACCGCGAGAACCACCTTTATTTATAGGGTATAGCCATATTTCGTTGCCACAAAAAAAACTTTTTTTTCGTGTAACAGTTATCCATGCACATGTGCATATGTATCATAATTTCGACAAATTTCGTAATACACTATCAGTAGTAGACAATTGCACTTTAATTTACAATACCATCCGTAATACAATACTTTTTAGATTGCCAAAATTAAAAATGCACATGTGCATCAATATGTGTAACCATTATATAATGTGTTTTGGTACAAAAAGTTTGTGATTTTGAATGATGAAGTAGGCCATATACATGTTTTTTGGTTAGTTATATCTAATGGTTTATGGTTTGTTTATAGTTGTCACCTTATGATGTAATATGTTGATTGGATGGTATATATGGTGTTGATATACATGTAACAAAGTGAAAATATTGGTATTAGTATTGTATTATAGATGGTAGGAGGCAATGGTATTGTATTATGGATGGTAGGAGGTAAATGAAGTGTATTATGGATGGTATGATAGATGAAAGAGAAAGTGTATTCAAAGTAGTGTACCAAAACACCTTATTTCATGTTGATACATATAAATGCACATGTGCATTTCTAATATTCGTAACGTAAAAAGTAGTGTATTATACATGGTAGTGTAATTGAAAGTACAATTGTCTAATGTTTGTAACGTATTACGGAATTTGTCGAAGAAATGATACATATGCACATGTGCATGGTAGTGTATTATGGATGGAATGATAGATGAAAGAGAAAGTGGATTCAAAGTAGTGTACCAAAACACCTTATTTCATGTTGATATATATAGATGCACATGTGCATTTCTAATATTGGTAACATAAAAAGTAGTGTATTACACGTGGTAGTTTAAATTAAAGTACAATTGTCCAATGTTTGTAATGTATTACGGAATTTGACAAAGAAATGATAAAACTGTTACTCAAAAATAAAAATTTTGAATTTTTTTATTGTTGACGAAATATAGCGAATTTTTCAAAAAAATACTAAAAATGGGTGTTTTTTAGATTTTTTTTAGTTATTTTTGGGTGGTTCTCGCAGTTCTCGCAATAAATGGTGGTTCCTAACGGATCCTTGTCCTATATATATATATATACATTATATATATATATATATACAGGGTAGGGATCCTAAGAGAAGAGCACCCTATTTGATAAACTTGAGAAAAAATATGGACCACACATTTTTTTAAGCTTTTCGTAATATACACATATGTATAGTTTACATTTGACTATATACATATGTGTATAATTCAATATACATATATGTATATAGTCACTTTTAAACTATACATATGTGTATATTACCAAAAGCTTAGGGAAAATGTATGGTCCAGATTTCTTCTCAAGTTTCTCAAATAGCCTACTTCTTCTCACATTATCCTAACCCTATATATATATAGGACAAGGATCCGTTAGGAACCACCCTTTATTGCGAGAATCAGTGTGAGCACAAACATTGATACGTAAAAAAATCCAAAAAAATACAATTTTTTTTGTTTTTTTAATATTTTTTTTGAAAAATTCGCTATATTTACTCAACAATAAAAAAAGTTCAAAAAAAATAATAAAAATTTGAGTACCAACTATCCATGCACATGTGCATTTTCGTCATTTCTTTGACAAATTCCGTAATACATTACAAACATTGTATAATTGTACTTTCATTTACACTACCATGTGTAACACACTACTTTTTACGTTACCAATATTAGCAATGCACATGTGCATCTATATAAATCAACATGAAATAAGGTGTTTTGATAAACTAATTTGAATACATTTTTCTCTTTCATCTATCATACCATCCATAATACACTACCATGCACATGTGCATTTTCATCATTTCTTTGACAAATTCCGTAATACGTTACAAACATTAGACAATTGTACTTTCATTTACACTACCATGTGTAATACACTACGTTTTACGTTACCAATATAAGAAATGCACATGTGTATCTATATGTATCAACATGAAATAAGGTGTTTTGGTACACTACTTTGAATACACTTTCTTTTTTCTCTATCATACCATCCATAATACATTTCCATTACCTCCTACCATCCATAATACAATACCATTACCTCCTTACATTTATAATACAATACCAATACCAATATTTTCACTTTATTACATGTATATCAACACCGTTTATACCATCCAATCAACATATTACATCATAAAGTTACAACTATAATTAACCCATCAACCACTAGATATAACTAACCAAAAAACACATATATGAGCCTACTTCATCATTCAAAATCACAAACTTTTTGTACCAAAACACGGTATATAATGGTTATACATAATGATGCACATGTGCATTTAATGTAAAATTTAGTGTAGTATGGATGATATTGTAAATTAAAGTGCAATTGTCGACTAGTGATAACGTATTACTGGATTTGTCAAAGTTACTATACATATGCACATGTGCATAGATAACTGTTACTCGAAAAAAAAAATTTGGTAACGAAATATAACGATTTCTATTAAAAAATATTAAAAAAAATTTGAGTGCTTTTTTGATTTTTTTTAGATTTTATTTTGTAATAAATGCGGTTCTCTCATAAACCTTACTCTCTCTCTATATATATATATATATAGGATTTTATACACACAGAGGTGGGTATTGCCGTATTGGCATAACAAAGTTTTTCATGTGAATGAACCAATAAAGTTAATTATCAATTTTTCAATAAAAAATGTATTATATGCAATATTTATTCAACTATCTTGAATTCAAAGGACAAAATATCAACAAGTTTCTTTTTTATTTATAGAAGTTATATGTGTACTCTTCATATGTAGGGTTATATTATTGACACATAAACTAACTAGCCTTATTTTCAATGTTTTAAAAAACGGTTTGAACCAGCCGGTTATACCAGTTAAACCGCGTACCAGTGGTGAGTCCGGTACGACAATGCCTGGTTTAAATGAGGTATTAAGCCTTGCATATAGTTTGTATTAAGTTTGTTAATTGTTACGGTTACCTTGTTTCTTAAAAATGAAGTTTTCCGTTTTAATCATCACATATTGATCATGTGTATCAGTGTATCGAAGAACAACTTAAATAATAAAAAAATATGAATGGTTAATTAACATCTAGTTAGGATTTAGATGAGTCTTGAATATCCAATGTTATGAGGATGGCGATGATAGTAAATTTCATTTTTTTTAAGCAATCATGAACTTGATACATTTAACACTCTAATGCCATAAACTTTTATTTAATAGAACTTTGTTGGAAACTTTATTTTTGATTATGGAATTATGTACTTTTAAATTATTATTTGAGTTGAAGTAATATTCTTATGAAATTATAGGGTTATCTAATTAACTAGTTGAACCTTCTGGCATAACCCGTTACAGCCGGTTAAACTATTTCTAAGCGCAACCCGATATGATTAAAAAACCAGTTTTTAAAACTTTGCTTATTTAAAATTTATATATAAAAAAAACCACTTAAACATAGAAGTGAGAAATATGTAAGTTACCTTTAAGTATCTATTATCTATAATAAATGAAAATAATTTGGGACACATGTCACAATATCAGGGCCTCTTAGATGTGGTTTTAGCATGAAAATATATGGGTCCTTTTTTTGTTAACGGGCTATACGATATCCAGATTTTGACCCCAGTATATATTGCTTTCCTTTACTCTATCGTCCCTCTCAAGACCCTAATATTCATCTATGGGCTCTTGGCGATCTTGTGTTCTTCCGTTGACATGGAGAGAGATCTGAATCAACTGTATAGATCTCCTACCAAACAATCATCATCGAATTTTGTCCACAATCAAGGTCAGTCTGTATATTTTATTCTTCTTTTATTTTAATTTTTCCCTCTCTTCCATGGTTTAGTCGTTCATGGCCGATTAGGTTTTTGGTTATCTTATTCTCATTGTGGTTCCAATCAAATCAAGAGGTTAGTATACGTATTTTATATATTTGATTATTTAAGTTTCGTTTTTGTTCATATACGGTATAGATTTGTGCTCTGATTTTAGTGTTTGTTCATATAACTATTTACATAACCGCTTTCTACAACAATCTTCCATTTGATCGATTATGGATGTTCCTGGTTGAAGACGGCAACAGCAGGAGGCACTCAGGCGGACATGATTAGAATTTCGTTACGAACCCTAACAAAAGTGGCGGCGGCGGTTCCCAAAGCTTTTTCTGAGAAAGAGGGGTAGTGTTAGTGGAGGTTAGAGAGAGGGATGAACGTCCATTGATATTGCGTATAGATTAGGAATTGAAGCTAATCTCAGCGGCGGCATTCAGGTGAGTTTATCTTGCCAGATTTGAGATATCCTTTGTTTCGTGTTTAGATAGCTTTTTTTATACATACAATTTCTTTTGTAAGGGACTCAAAAAGTGCATCACTGAAACGATGATTCTGAACATTCTATATATTTGTTATAACCTTTCCTGGGTTTTTGTGTTTTTCGGATAACACAGGTTCAGTTATATACTTTTACCTGCTGAGAAATGTTTTAATTGGACACATTTTATGAATTATATTGAGTTTCTTTTGTTTTTTATAATATATTTACATTCCTTATATTGGTTTTCCTGTACATGATGATATAGGATATTAAGTTTATGGAAAGAAGGATTGAAGATCTTGAAAAGAGCTTGAAGAGGAGCAATGACAAGCAGTTAAAGTAGAGTATGAGGTGTGTTTGAGGGTATGTTGTATATTCATTCAATGCTAACTTTTAAGGTGTAATGGTGATTATTCACTTTATTTTTGTTAACAAACCCATAGATTAAGGTCATACTATCTGCTCTCTAGAACACGGTTTTCTTGAGTTGGCCTACTTCATGTGATCCACCAACGCAGAGATCATCAGGACAACTTGATCTTCAAGCATGTTGTCATTATCAGTTAATTCTCTTTTCAGTGTCTTACTTTTTTCTTTCTCCAGTTTATCCATTTAGTAGAGATAATTAAATTCAGTTTATCCATTTAGTAGAGACAATTAAAAACAAGTGTCATTTTTTTTAATGTTAGGTCTAGGAATCCATCAACTGTGATTATATATAATTATATCTTAAGCTCTTTTATAAACTAAATGGCTTACTTTTAAACGTGAAATTAGCGACTAAAAGTATATTATAAAATGGCATATGGGTTAAACATGAATAAAAAAGTTGCTTCATCATCTTTTTCATTATTTGAAATTGGGGAGGAATACCATTTGCTTTTGGTGCTGATGACATGAAGGATAGCAGAGGCCCACTACAACTTTTGGATTGGAATGGTGTTTTGGTTGAATGTTTAGAGGCTGAATATTCACATCAAAGTTCAGTCTAAAATAATGGTCTTCTCCTTGCAGAGGAATCATCTTCTTATTATGGCTGTAAATACTTTTTTGTGTGATTTTAATTATATACTTATCCTAAATTATTCTAGCTGCAAATATCTTTTTGGATGTTTTTTAACTATGTACTAAATTTTTATTACTATTTTGGGTAGCTCTCTGAACACATCGCAATTGTTGTCGGTTTATAGAACACTTCCAATATAACCATTAAGATGATTGGTGGAGGTGAATGAGAATTGAAGATATCAACAGAAGGAGGAGGTTTCGAAACTACAGGGTTTTTTAATTTATTTATCATGTGTTTTATCTTTTATTTATTTCTCATCTACAATTATTATTTGTTGTTTATTATAGATATAATATTGTTTATTGGGTTGATGTCATGAAACAACGAAGAGTTTCATGGGGCAAAATGGTTGTTTTCAAATGGTCCAAGAGCTACAGGAAGCTTTTGTTTGTAGTAGATCAAGAAATTTGAAATCTCATAAAATCTTTATTACCAATTTTAATGTTTAGAAAACATTATTAAATATTCTTTAGTAATTGTCGTACCTTTTTGGTTAACTATTTCATCATTTTTATGCTATGGTTTTAAATTAAGATGTTAACCATTAAGTATAACATATAACCTTTTGCAAATCGGGAAGCAGTCCCGGTTGATAACCTAGCATATAAATAAATAAAAACCATCTACAAATAGAAAATGATGAATATGTTGTAACACCTCGACCACGTAAAACAACAAACCACGGCAGAAACGTCGGGGAGTCGTGTTACAGAACTATTGTTTCACAACACATGGTACATGAAGTTTTGTATTATCGAATTAAGTGTTTACATTGTCTTGGGAATAAACAGAAACAAGGTAAAAATAAATTGTCTTTCGTATTTTATGTCACTAAGGCCTGCGTCCAATCCTATGTGAAGCATGCATTTCAAATCAAACGTTGGCTCCTGAAACATGTGTGAAAAGAGAGTCAGCACAAAAATGCTGGCGAGTACATATGTTTTGTGAGTGTGTCAAACTCATGGCTTTATATACATATTGCGACATCTCGTCCGACTATAAAAGTTGTTAAGTGAAAAGCTTGTATCAAAAAGTATTTGATATTTCAACATAATTAACCAACTAAAACAAGTTGGTTAGATTTTATGCAAACCTTGTAGCCATGAATATTGACCAAAACATTTCTTTTGTAAATCCGAGTAGTAAAGCGATTTAAAGAAAACTTTGTATGGTTTATATCTTTAAGTGAAAATCGTTGTCTGTCATTAACCAATTGTCCGTGTTATAAATCATTTGTACTTGTCATGAATCAATTGTCCGTGTTATAAACCATTTGTACGTTTCATAAACCAATTTTCCGTGTCATCAATAAATCGTCTGTGTTATAAATGAATTGTCCGTGTTTTAATTGTGAAAACTTTTGGTCGTTCTTTAATGAACACATTCAAGCCTGTGTTGACTATACCACCAAAGGGTCTCTTTAACTATATTAACAAATCAACAAGTGATTTCAGAAACAGTTTCTGTCATTACGCAAACTTCCACCAAATCCAATGGAAAGTCCGATAATGGATTTGCCAGTCCTATGGTACTATAACATACTACTGGTTGGCTCGACCAAAGTTAATGAATGTCATTCGTGTCATGGATAACGCACCAACAAGTTATCCACATTATTGAAATCGTATTGTATTATATAAACCATCAACTTTATTTTTGAAAACTTGAAAATGATTTAGCACATATGAGTCACCCCAAAACATTTACAAAACGTAAAAGAGGGGACTATGTACTCACTTGGGATTGCGTATGTGTCCTTGATCAAGAGAATAAACAAAGCTCAAGTGCGTCCTAATGTGTCAGATAACTACGTTACTGTAAACGAGAGATCGGATAGAAGGAAGTCTTATAAACCAAACGAGTGTTGGAACTCATGTAATATGGTTTAATAAACTTAACTTCTGATTTGGAAAGGATCCCAAGTGCTTTTGACCCGTTATGACTCGTTAAGGTAGTTTATGCTACTTTAACGTGTCATTTGCGTAAACGTGTGATCGGATAGTTAAACATGTCCTATGATAAGTCTTAAATGCCCAAACATGTTTGAAATGTAATAACTACAGTTTATATGTCAAAATTTTGGTTACATATGCTTAAAATGAATTTATGTGCATAAAGGGCATTTTGTTGATGCATATGTCTGTTGCCTACGTCATCGTATAACGTCGAGTCAGTATTTAGGAGCGAAATGTTGAAGTTTATGTATGTTTATAATCAAGTTCGCTTGAAATGATATGTTGTAGTCAAGTTCGGCCGAACTTGACTAAGCAAGTTCGCCCGAACTTGCACTCCTCAAGCGAACTTGTATCTCCTATAAATAGGAGTCTTGACATTTCATTTGAAACTTTCAGAGATTTTGTCACGACAGAGGCGAAGCTCTGTCCAAGTGTTTCCAGGATCTATAACGTCTACACATCAATGAAACAGTGATTAATCAATAACAAACTAGTATCCAATGTCACCTATGCAAACGGATTCCGCACGTTTACCTTAGGTTTGCCAAATTAGGTCCAGAACGATCCGTACAACGGACCCTCAAGTGGTATGAGAGTAGGATTGGCCTAATTTGAAGACATTGGACATAGAACATCTTATCTTCTACTCTATTCTTTCATTTTTAACTTTTCTTGGACAATTCACGGATAAAATGGACTGATTTTCAAGTATAATACGTAAAATCCATAATAGATAAACCCTTGAAAAGATCAGAGCTTAAAACAAACGAATTCATGTCAAAAATTGCAAAAAACCATGTCGAATAACTCATGTTCGCTCGAACTTGACTGAAAAATTCACATTTTCATCAAGTTCGCCCGAACTTGATTGATTTTTCAAGGATTTTACCCAAGTTCACTCGAACTTGCCTGATTTTTATCAAATTTAATCAAGTTTGCCCGAACTTGATCAAAATTTGATTGAAATTCTCTCCAAGTTCGCCCGAACTTGCTAATTCCTTTGGATTTTCACACAATGCATGAAAATCCCGAAAAACGTCTCGAACATTATATATCGTTAGATTCGTATTGATGAGACGAGTTTCAAGCTCTAATCTGGTAAAAACAGTTTTCCGAAAAATTTTAAACGTTTTCAGCAAACCGATACGTTAATATTGTCGATTAAAAAGTCAAATTTTTATAAAAATTGTCTGTTTACCAATCGTTTTTCAAGTGTTTTTGAATGATAGATTAGTTTGGAAAACGTAATGGGGTCCGTGAAGCCGCCAATGTTGATAAGTTTTGATGAGTATGAAGTCTGGAAAGGAAAATTCGTGAACTGGGTCCAAGCTATACACTTTCAAAGTTGGGTTGCGATTAAAACAGGATATGTCGTTCCAAAAGATGAGAATCAGAATATTCTAGAGAAGTACAAATATTCTACGCAACAGAAAGAGGAGTATTTTGCTGAAAATAAAATGATTAGTCTGATTCAACAATCTGTTAAGGAAGATATCTTGATGCCGCTGCCTGAGTACAAACCTGCAAAAGGACTTTGGATATCTCTGAAAAATAAATATTAGGTGAAGAGATAAAAGAATGTAGTGGTTAAAAACTGTGAAGCTCAACTTTCAAGTACATCTACAAATGGATCTTCAAGTTCTAAAACAGTCTGTCCAGTTTATGATGTAGATAACTATCGGGCAGATAATGCCAAACTCTTGAGTGAGATTGAGAGTTTGACATTAGAAAATAAAAAATTAAAAGAAAATGAAAAGAATTTTGAAAACAAAATAAAAATTTTAGAAAATGAAAAACTACAAATGGTAGTAGATTTTCAAAATGAAATAAAAATGTTTAAAAATGAAAAAAATGTTTTTGAAAAATTAAATATAGAAAATCAAATAGCAATAAATTCTCATATTGAGAAAATAGCTCAACTTGAAAAAGAAGTTGAGACTGTTAAAAATAAAGTTGTTAATTCAGAAAAGTTATTGAAAGGTTTTGTGACTTCCTCATTAAAGTTAGATCAGATATGTACAAAATCGATCAATGTTAATAAAAAGAAAATTCCAATAAGTGACAATGTCACAAATTATAACGATGTCATAATTGAAGATTGTGATGTTGATACCGATGATAAAAATAATAAAAACGAAATACTTTTAAAACTAAAAGAAAAATTTCAAGAAACTGTTCTACAATCTACTGAGAAAGGTGAATGCTCAACGCATAAACCTTCTAAGCAGAATGGAGAACGAAAACAAAAAGAAAAACAAAGTTTTAAAAATTCTGAAAATTTTCAAAAGAAAAATAAAAGCTCATCGGTATGATCATCCAATCATTATAGAAACTTACAAAAATCTAAAAATAAGTGGTGCAGGTCGGACCGCAGTGCTTCAACGTCAAATCAAAGGTATAGAAGAAGCAGGAAAAATGGATACCATACGTCAAATTAGTGTTATGATTTGAGTGTATGGTTTGATAGAAAAGATCGATATGATTACAAGGTGTGTCATAAAGGTGGTTTAACTGGACACATTGCTAAAAAATGTTTTCAAATTAATCCTAAACCTGCTCATATTGATAACAAAAATTATGGAGTACCAACTCAGGTTTTGAAACAATGTACAGAAACTACAAAAAAGTAAAACCAGTTATTACTAAGTTTTCAAATTTTGAAACTGGTGAATCCTCGAATAGTAATGAACAAAAGGTTTCTACATTGTATATCAAGAAAGCTTTAACGAAAAATCAATCATGGTTGGTAAAAGAAAAAGAAGTTATAATCAGTGAAAATTGAAAGGTTAGAGGACTTTCCGAAACTTGAGAAAGTCCAAAATAAACCTGATTGTGTAAAGAAAATCAAAATTAAAGTTGAAGAAACAACGCCTTGACTGCAAAGGCTTGGGTGTCTCTATTCAACTAATTGTTTTAATTTTTGTGCAGGAGCTTCTGAGGAGAAAGTAAATTAATGAGAATGGAGTTCCGTAGCACCCATTGAAGACGGGCCGGGTTATCAAGTTTTATATAAAGGCCATTTTTTCAAAAGATTTGAAATTCAAATAACGTTTACTTGAAAAATTTTTCAAAATTTTTGAAGAAAAATTTAAAAAATTTCACAGAACCCTCACTGTTAAATAGACAAAACCCAGGAGTATAAATTGTTATAAACACAAAGATGTCAAGGTTTTTGTTATCATGAGTGGGAGAGGACTTAAAAGAAAATTTGTGAAGCAGTAATGGATGGAGAATTGAAGTGATTCTCATCGGTTGGTCAATGTTTTTCTATAAATCAAAAATTCCAAAAATATGTTTTTGAATTTTAGGGGGAGAAAAAATTTTCAAAAAATCGAAAAACATATTAAATACGAAAAGTACAAAAACATTGGAAAAAGGCAAAAAGAGTTTTGTGGATAAAAAGGAAATGATAGTACATCATTGGACTATCACAGTATGCTAAAGAATTGTAAAGTTTAAAAAGTGATAAGCAAGTCTTACTAAGGATGTGTCGATAGGCTTTACACGTTCTGTAAATTGTTTCTAAGATATAAACTAAATTTTACAACTGCTTAATCTTGTGGATTAACATCTCTCAGATATATGGACTTAGTACTCCGAAATTTCGTTTGAGAGATTGCCTGATTCTGAGATACGAGGTCTTTATAGATAATTGATATCTGGGGTATTATACAAGTTCTTCTGATTTTGCGGAAGCAATGGCCTAGAACTTCTATAATGCTTTTGCAAAAAATCCTCTAAAACTGCATTTAATTGATAATATCGAAAGATACTACAATTGCAGTACAAAAAGATTCCATCTTGGAACACTACCTTATAAGTCGAGCCTTCATCTCTCTGTCGGTATGATGGTACTAACCTGAGCTCTCAAGGTTTCGTACAACCCAGATACATATATCAATTACGCTATACTCACCTGTAAGATGAAATCTAGGGAATCTTGATGCGGGAGTATATTCTAAGATGGGAACCATAGTTAAGTCAAGTTTCTTAATTCTATCTAACATATCTTGGAACAATTGAGAAATGTGTTGAAGTTTAAGAGGTCAAACATATCGACAATCTAGGTAAATTTGTTTAAAACTTAGTGTCATGAAAAGGTCAATGGTACTAGTGATATGTCTCAAAAGCTTATATGATCCTTTAACACAAACTCAACAAAATGATGTTTGTAAATAGTTAGAGTATGATATTCATTACATAAAAACAAAAAGATTATATTATTTTTTAGTTTTGACCACTGATGATGAAATGCTGATTTTCAAAATCTAAAGCTGCTGATCAAAAGTTTAAAAATTTCAAATTGATTTGAAAAGTTTAAAAGTTTATTAAGTTGAAACTTACATTTGAATAAATATGTCAGTTTATTGTCAAAACTTTTAATCAAGATCATCAAATTGAACTTGATACATAAATCAGATATTCAAGGTCATTAATTTGGACTTGATTAACTGAGAGGGTTTAAAAACTGATAGAAGATTAAAATTTGAAATGTTGGTGTTTAGAAATTTAAAGTTTGAATATGAAATGTTTATTTGAATGTTTGAGGAACTTTGAAATGGGAAGTTGATTTTAAAGGGGAGCTAGATAAAACAAGTTGATTGAAGATACCAGAAAGCTCAAAGTAAGGGGGAGCATGGTGATTAAAGTTTTATCAAGACAAGCTCGAGAAGAAAAGAGAAAAGGATTGTAGATGCTATGAAGATCAAGGAAATTAAAGTTATTCAAGAAATAAAGATCAAGAGAACATAAAAGACTCAGGAACTCAATTGAAGAATGATGACTACGACAACATCCAAGGGGGAGTCTCTTGATGCATATGTCTGTTGCCTACGTCATCGTATAACGTCGAATCAATATTTAGGAGCGAAATGTCGAAGTTTATGTATGTTTATAGTCAAGTTCGCTTGAAATGTATATGTTGTAGTCAAGTTCGGCCGAACTTGACTAAGCAAGTTCACCCGAACTTGCACTCCCCAAGCAAACTTGTATCTCCTATAAATAGGAGTCTTGACATTTCATTTGAAACTTTCAGAGATTTTGTCACGACAGAGGCGAAGCTCTGTCCAAGTGTTTCCAGGATCTGTAACGTCTACACATCAATGAAACAATGATTAATCAGTAACAAACTAGTATCCAATGTCGCCTATGCAAACGGATTCCGCACATTTACCTTAGGTTTGCCAAATTAGGTCCAGAACGATCCGTACAACGGACCCTCACATTTTGGTTATTTTTGAAGATCATAAAACTTGGCCGATTCTTGTTTAAGGACTTGGACACTAAGCATTCAAAATTGCCACACTTCCTCTGGTTGCAACACCTCATTACACTTGTAATGATCTGGAGACAACCCCTAACACTTGGAATGATCTTGTGGCTTCAAGATTTCTATAAATAGGTGATCTTTTTGGCCATCATTCCTTGCTCAATTCTTTTCTTTCTCACATTTGCTCTAAGTTGGAGTGCTACCACCTTTGTGGAGGCCTCCCATCTGAGCATTCTTCATCCTTGAGCTCTATAAGTGTTCTTCAACACAAGTAAGTGCTCTCTCCTACTCTGTTTATTTATTCTAGCTATTTCAAGTGAAAAGTCAAACAATGTTTGACTTTCGGCTTTGACCATTAATTGG
Source organism: Scalesia atractyloides (assembly GCA_947069175.1). Lineage (NCBI taxonomy): Eukaryota > Viridiplantae > Streptophyta > Magnoliopsida > Asterales > Asteraceae > Scalesia > Scalesia atractyloides. The sequence goes on along the minus strand of CAMTDV010000004.1, from coordinate 48,392,644 downwards.
TCAAGACAAAGTTCAATTGAACTTTGCAACATGATCATAATCACGATGGTTATGATCCATAGCGAGCATTCCCACTGATTACCACGTTTACTAGGCGAAGTGACGAGTCAAAGTTCCGGTCAAAATGCGCATTTAGTGCATTTTACGACGGAACTATTTTCGGGTACCAAAACACTTTGTTTTGATACCAAAACATTTTTATAACTTAGTTAGACATGTCGAAACATGTCTAACTCGTCACTTTTAGTTTAGTGCTTATTTAAGGTCGTAAGTCGAGCGGTCTTGACCACCGCTTTGACTTTCGAATCCGACCCGCTTGGTCGATCTTAGGATCCGACCAAACACATATTTGTGACCATAGTAGTATAGGGAATAACTCTCTAAGGTTATACCTTATGGTCACATTGTTTGGTTAGTATTTGATAAGTCGTTGTTATGTTCTTTAAAGATGACCAAAACACCCTTTTTGCGAATAAATCAACTTTAAGCATATGTAACATAAATTTTGACATGTTATTTGATGTAGCAACATTATTAAACTTGTTTCGGCAATTTAGACTTATCATAACACATATCTAACCATCTGAACACGTACGCAAATGGCACGTTAAAGTGGCTTAAACTACCTTAACGAGTCATAACGGGTCAAAAGCACTTAGGAATCTTTCCAAATCAGAATGTAAACTTTATTAAACCATCTCATATGATCCGCCGATTAAAGTCCTGATATTTACATAGTTATCCGATTCTAGGACACGCTTGAATCTTTGATCGTTTGAAGCTTTGATATATCACTTGATCCAAGATTTACTTTGCAATCCCAAGTGAGTACATAGTTCCTCTCTTTTATGTTTTGCAAATGTTTTGGGGTGACACATATGTGCAAATTGTTTTCAAGCTTTCAAATTACAAATGCTCTGGTTTATATCAAACACGACGATTTCAATAATGTGAACAAGCTTGTTGGTGCGTTATATACATGAGACGAATGACACTCATTAGCTTTGGCCAAGCCGACCGGTAGTAAGTTATGGTACCATAGGACTGACAATCTCGTTACCAAGGTTCCCGGTGTTTGTGGGGAAGTTTAGGGAACGACCGAAACTGTTTACTTTAACAAACCCTTTGGTGGTTTGTTATTGCAGTTTAAAGATACCCTTTGGTGGTATAGACGAGTCAACACAGGTTTGAATGTATTCACCAAAATGACCAAAATTTTTCACAATTAAAACAATGGATGATTGGTTTATAACAAGGATGATGAACAATTGGTTTATGACACAAACAATGGACGATTGGTTTATGACAAGGACGATAAACAATTGGTTTATGACACGAACAATGAACGATTGGTTTTGGTAAATGATTTAGATAACGGGATGTGTGTAATATGATAAAAGCATGGTGGATACGCCGCTGTTACTTCCTATATATAAGTATTTTTATCATGTTATATACGTGGTGCTATTCAAATCACCTAAAACAAAGGTTTTCAAATAATGACACATAACTATTTTCAATTAAAGATATAAATCATACAAGGTTTCTTTCAAGAGATATACAACTCGGATTTACAAAATAAATGTTTTGGTCAAGATTCATGGCTGCAAGTCTTTTATAAACTATAACTAACTTGTTTTAGTTGGTTAGTTATCATTGCAATACCAAATACTTTTTGATAACAAGGTTTTCAATTAACGACTCTAGTAGTCTGACGAGGTATTGCAATACATATACAAGGCCATGAATTTGACACACTCACAAAACCTATGTACTCGTCGGCATATTTTTGCTGACTTGTTTTCACATATGTTTCAGGAAACCAAGTTTGATGTTGATGCATGCTCACATAGGATCAGACGCGGACTTTAGTGCCTTAAAATATGAAAGACAATTGTTTGTTTAGTTTGTTTTAATTATAAGACAGTGTAACTATGTAATTTCAATATTCAATAAAACATAACTTTAATTACCACATGTTGTTAAACAATCTGTTAACGTGACTCCCCGACGTTTCCGTCGCGGTTTGTTGTTTTTACGCGGTCGGGGTGTTACACTAACCAAACTACATGACCATAAGGTATAACCTCAGTAGGTTATTCCCTATACAACTATGGTCACATACATGTGTTTGGTCGGATCTTAAGATCGACCAAATAGGTCGAATTCGAAAGTCAAAGCAGTGGTCAAGACCGCTCGACTTACGACCCTAAATAAGCACTATACTAGAAGTGACGAGTTAGATGTGTCAAAACATGTCTAACTAAGTTGCAAAACTGATTTGGCATCAAAACTTGGTGTTTTGATACCCGAGAATAGTTCCGTCGTAAAATGCACATAATGCGTATCTTTGACCGAAACTTTGACTCGTCAGTTCGACTAGTAAACATGGTAATCAGAAGGTGCAATAGCTAGGGATTATAACCTTCGTGATTACGATCACGTTGCAAAGTTCGATTGAACTTTGACTTAACCAAATATGGTCAGAACCGAAAGTCAAACAGAAAGTCAAATTGTTTGACTTTTAGCTCAAAATAAGCTAAAATAATGAACATAACTAGGAAAGAACACTTATCTATGTTCAAGGAAGGTTTAGAACTTCATTAGGAGGCCTCTATAATCAAAAGCAAGCTCCAATAGAAGAGAGAAGAAAGAAATGAAGGTGCAAGTGAAAATGGTGGATGAACAAGGGTATTTATAGTGATAAAGGATCACCAAATCATGCCAAGTGACCCATGAGGTGTTATGGATTGATGACTGTCATCACACATGTCCAAAGGAGGTGAATTAGTGGAAAAATAGCGAGCTTGGAGGCCAAGGAATGAACAAGAGCTTGATAGCAAAGCTGCTGTGCTGGGGGGGTCCTTAAGGACCATATGGACTTGTGCTTATGGTCTGTAAGCCCTTGAGCTGGCACAAAGTTTGAAAGTTTGGCAGCTTTGGCCCCTGGACTTGTTTTGTCGTGTTTCGTCACTTTTAACCCTGTTTAGTGTAATTTTTAGGCTTTATAAAGGTGTTAAGGCATATGTAACTTGGATTTTTCCTGAAAATGTCATGGATGTCGGTTCGTTCGGTTGTACAGTTACGCGTTTTGCAAAATTACGTAAAACTCTTTAACGAAAACGAAAATGACCGAAATTGTACAACGACTGTTGTTTTTGCATTCTCATCAATAAAATACAACATTTTATTGACTAGAAAAATTTTTAGGATGTCTACACAAGGTTCGTATTAAAATATACGAGCATCGGCAGACTATCGCAGTTGTCACAAATAGTCCCTGGAGTTGTATAAGCGTGTTTTTGTCATACCGGACCCTTCAAAACTTATTAATAAGTTATGTAAAGGGTATTTAGGGTATGTTTAGCTTATGTCCTTGTCCCGGAGTGTATGTCGTGTTAGAATGTTTGCGTAACGGTTTACGATTTCACTTCCAGAAAAGGTTTGAAAGATCGAATTTAAACAAAGATTGAAAATGCATGATTGTCATAAATAATTATACAAATCTTGGAAATAAAACACAAGGTTTCATTGAATATTAAGTTGTTCGGAATTGTATAATGATTGAAACGCCACAAATGTCACAGTCTCCCCTACTTTAGGAAATTTCTTCTCGAAATATAATTAGAGGAAACTTGTGAAAACAGATATGGGTATTTCGCTTTCATTTGATCCTCTCATTACCAAGTAAATTTTGGGCCATGTTTGGATTCTCAACGAACTTTAACTATCGGTATTTCTCTACTCTTGAGTTTCTTGACTTCACGGTCCAATATTTCCACAGGTTTCTCAACAAAGTGTATAGTGTCATCAACGTGAATTTCGTCGAGGGGTATGTGGAGGTTTGTATCAACTAAACACTTTTTCAAATTGGACACATGGAATGTTGGGTGAATATTCCCAAGTTCATGAGGTAGCTCAAGTCGGTAGGCCACGTTTCTGATTCTCTCAACGATCATGAATGGTCCAACATATTGTGGTGCAAGTTTTCCTTTCTTTCCAAATCTAACCACATCTTTCCAAGGAAATACCTTGAGTAGGACGTGGTCACCAACTTGGAATTCCAAGGGCTTGCGCCGTTTGTCCGTATAACTCTTTTGACGGCTTCTAGCTGTCCAAAGGTTATCACGGATTTTCTTGACTTTGCATGTTGTGTCTTGAATGAGTTTAGGTCCGGTGAATCGAGATTCATTAACTTCATTCCAATAGACAGGTGAACGACATTTTCGACCGTATAGAGCTTCTAAAGGCTCCATGTTGATGTTGGTGTGATAACTACTGTTGTAGGAGAATTCGATCAACGATAGAATCCCAACTACCACCAAAGTCGATCACACAGGCTCTAAGCATATCCTCCAGTGTTTGAATTGTCCTTTCAGATTGTCCATCCGTTTGACGATGATAGGCAGTGCTCAGATTAAGTTTGGATCCCATGGAAGATTGCATGGTCTTCCAAAAGTGAGATGAGAATCGAGCATCTTGATCAGATATGTTGTCCAAAGGAACACCATGACGAGATACAGTCTCATCAACATAGATCTTAGCAAGTTTGTCATCAGAAAATCCTCACGAATAGGCAAAAAGTGTGCTGACTTTGTTAGACAATCAATGATTACCCAAATGGCATCATGACCTCTAGGTGTGCGCGGTAGTTTAGTGATGAGATCCATCGCAATGTTCTCCCACTTCAATTACGGTATATTTGGTTGTTCAAGCAAACCAGATGGGTGTTGATGTTCAGCCTTGACTTCAAGACAAGTTAGGCATTTAGACACATACAAGGCAATGTCTTTCTTCATACCCGGCCACCAATACTGGGTACGAAGATCCTTGTACATTTTTCTACACCAGGATGGATTGAATAACGAGACTTATGAGCTTCGTCCATCAATAAGGTGCGGAGATTGTCTTGACTTGGAATCTATAAACGGATCATGTAATAGAGTAATCCATTGTCTTTCGTTTCGAGTTGAAGTTCGAGATTTTGTGGTAGCTCATTTTTCAACAAGCTTTGGGTTACACGTGTACGTTGTGCTTGAAGGATACGTGTCTGGATATCAGATTGAACTCGAACACAATGAAGCTTGACACTTTCCTTACGACTAAGCGCATCAGCAATGACATTCGCCTTACCAGGATGGTAGTGAATCTCGCAGTCGTAGTCGTTCAGAAGTTCGACCCAGCGTCATTGTCTCATGTTTAGCTCCTTTTGATTGAATATGTGTTGGAGACTCTTGTGGTCCGTGAAAACAACACACTTTGTACCATAAAGGTAGTGTCTCCAAATCTTGAGAGCAAAAACTACAACACCTAACTCAAGATCATGAGTTGTGTAGTCCTTCTTGTGTATTTTTAATTGTCTTAACGCATAGGCTACGACATTATCTCGTTGCATGAGAACATAACCAAGGCCTAAGTTCGATGCGTCACAATAGACAACAAAATCGTCGTTTCCATCGGGTAAAGATAGAATAGGAGAATCGCAGAGCTTTTGTTTCAGTGTTTGAAAGGCTTCCTCTTGTTTGGGTCACCACTCAAAAGGCTTATTCTTCTGGGTCAAAGCAGTGAGGAGAACCACAATCTTTGAGAAGTTCACGATGAATTGTCCGTAATATCCAGCAAGACCAAGAAATTAGCGAACTTCTATGGGAGTAGTGGGTGTGTTCCAATATTTAATCGCAGTGATTTTGGAAGGATCCACATGTATACCTTGTTCATTGACAATGTGACCCAAGAATTGAACTTCCCTTAGCTAAAACTCGCGTTTGGAGAATTTGGCATAAAGCTGTTCTTTCTTTAGGAGTTCCATTGTTAAACGGAGATGATGTTCGTGTTCGGATCGGGATTTAGAATAAATGAGGATGTCGTTGATGAAAAAATTGATGAACTTATCTAAATAAGGTTTACAAACCTGATTCATTAAGTCCATGAAGACGGCTGGAGCATTCGTCAACCCAAAAGGCATGACAATGAACTCGTAATGGCCATATCAAGTGCAGAATGCAGTCTTGGGAATATCTCCTTCGGGTACACGAAGTTGATGATACCCAGAACACAAATCGATCTTTGAAAAGTAGGTAGCACCTTGTAGCTTATCAAAAAAGATCATCGACACGAGGTAGGGGATATCGATTTTTTATCATGAGTTTGTTGAGCTCAGGGTTGTGATATCTGTGATAATCCGAGCATGTAACAATGACAAACAAGTTATCAATGAATGAAATTTTATGTTTTACATGCGAATTGTTTTTATTTACTATGACAATTGCACACATTCGATTCTTGCACAATTTCGAAACTCTTGAATCGCTTCTATAAGCAAAACCCGTAAACCGATACGCAAACGAAACCAATTTAACGCAATATGTTCTGGAATAGTGACACAAGCTAAACATACCTTAAATAACCTTTACATAACTTAGAAATAAGTTTTGAAGGATTTGGTATGTCAAAAACATGATTATTCGATCACAGGGACTATTTACGATAAACTGCAAAAGTTTGCCGATTCTCATAGCGACGTACCACTCTAGATCATTTACACAAGCTTAACATTCCTTAAATACCCTTTACATAGCTTATAAATAATTTTTGAGGGCTTCGGTATGGCAAAATCACACTTTTGTAACTTCAGGGACTATTTTGCAAATTATGCGAAACTATGCCTTTTGGCGTATTTCGCCTTCTGGAACATGTATGGACATCCAAAAAATTTTTTAATCATTAAAATATCATATTTTAGTGATTGGAATGACAAAATATCATTCGTTACGCTTTTACGATCGCGCACGCGTTCGTTACGATTTTCGTCGTAATTAACCGAAAACCGCAACCGTACCACCAAACCAACCGACATCCAAAGAACTTTTGAGACCATTTCAAGTTCCCTATACTTTATTGTCCTTATAAAGCTTAAAAATGTGGTTAACGGGTGTTAAAAGTGCCAAAACGCGTCAAAAACAAGTTCAGGGGCCGTTTCTGCCAATTCTGAAACTTCAGCTCCTGCAAGGGCCTTACGGAGCGTAAGGAAAAACCCCATATGGTCCGTAAGGGGTCCCCAGCTCATCAGAATTCTTAAATCAAGGTGGCAGCTTCTTGTTAAATGCCTTGTTGACTCACCAAACGAATTTGCCACCTTCCCTTCTCCATTTGACACCTAAGGGGACACTAATCAAGTTTAGAGATGACTCATGGACACTTGACTTGATCACATGAACCCAATTCAAGTATAAAAACCATGGTGTTCTTCATTCTTGAACTTTTGCAACCATCTCTTTTGTCCCATTCTGCTTCAATCCGAATTTGGCAACCATCTTGGAGCTTTCTCTAGTGTTCTTGATCAATCTTTGGTGTTTGCAAGTGTTCTCTTTCATGCTTGTTTCAATTCTTGTAGTTTAATTGGATTAAAAGTCATAAAATTTGACTTTGTTTGACTTCCAGAATTGATCATGAATTGATCAACTTAAAATCCAATTGAACCTTGCAATATGATGGTAATCAAGATGGTTAGGATCCCTATTGATCATACCTACTGATTTCTATCATTTCTAGTCATTTTGACAAGTCAAAGTTTCGATCAAAATGCGATAAATGCGCATTTCACGACGGAACTAATTCCGGGTGTCAAAACAGTTTGTTTTGATGCCAAAACTCTTTTATAAACTTATTTAAACATGTCAAAACATGTCTAAATCATCACCTCCATTTTGGTGCTTGTTTGGAGTCGTAAGTTGAACGGTTTGACCACCGCTTTGACTTTCGAATCTGACCCATTTGGTGGATCTTTGGACCCGACCAAAACATATTTGTGACCATAATTATAAAGGGAGTAACCCTCTGAGGTTATACCTTATGGTCATGTCATTCGGTTAATGTTATGATAATCAGTTATTATGTTCTACAAAAAAAGACTAAAATGCCTTTTTCGCAAATAAATCAACTTTAAGTATATGGAACATATAATTTGACAAGTATTCTGATCAAATAACATTTTCACACATATTTAGGCATTAAAGACTTATCATAACACACATCTAACCATCCGAATGCGTAGTTACGCAGATGACACGTTAAAGTGGCTTAAACTACCTTAACGGGTCATAACGGGTCAAAAGCAGTTAAAAATCTTTCCAACTCAGAATGATAACTTTATTAAACCATGTCATATGAGTACCAATACTCATTTGGTTTATAAGGTACCATTCTATCCAAATCCTCTGATTTCAAGTTTTGATATTTACATTGTTATCCACTTATAGGACACACTTGAATTCTCGGATCTTTAAGCTTTGGATTTTCTTTTAATCCAAGATTACCTTGCTATCACAAGTGAGTACACAGTTCCCCTATTTTATGTTTTACAATTGTTTTGGGGTGATTCATATGTGCTAAATGTTTTCAAGTTTTCAATTGCAAATACTATGGTTTATATTAAACATAACGATTTCAATAATGTGAACGAACTTGTTGGTGCGATGTATATATAACAAGAATGTCATTCATTAACAATGGCCAAGCCGACCAGTAGTAAGTTAAGGCGCCTAGGACTGACAAACTCGTTACCAAAATTCCTGGGGTTTGTTGGGAAATTTGGGAAGCGACTGAAACTGTATTTGTAACATACCCTTTGGTGGTATGTTATACGATTAAGGGACACCATAGGTGGTCTCGAACAAGTCAACAAAGGTTTGAATGTATTCACGAAACGACCAAAAGTTTTTCACAACTAAAACAAGGAACAATGAACGATTGGTTTGTAACAAGGAACAATGAACGATTGGTTTACAACAAGAACAATGAACAATGAACGATTGGTTTATAACAAGAACTATGAACAATGGGCGATTGGTTTATGGTAAGTGATTTAGATAACGGTACGTGTGTAATGTGATAAAAGCATGATGGATACGCCGCTGGTACTTTCTATATATAAGTGCTTTTATTTTATTACATTTGTGACGATATTTGCATCACTTGGACAAATGTTTTCAAACGATGACACGCAACGATTTCAATTAAAGATATACACCATACAAGTTATGTCAAGACGATTTACTACTCGGATTTACAAAACAAATGTTTGGGTCAAGATTTATGGCTACAAGTCTTTTATAAACTATAACTAACTTGTTTTAGACTGGTTAGTTATCATCGCAATATCAAGTACTTTTTGATAACAAGATTTTCAATTAATGACTCTGGTAGTCTGACAAGGTATTGCAATACATATTCAAAGCCATAAACTTGACACACACCACAAAACCTATGTACTCGCCGGCATATTTTTGCTGACTCATTTTCACATATGTTTCAGGGAACGATGCTAGATGATACTGATGCGTGCTCATGTAGGAATGGACTTGGACAGTGCCTTAATAACAAGAAAGACAATAATTATGCATGCTTGTTGTTTCGTTGTTTAAAAACTTCTAAGACAATTATGACAATATAACCTATATTTAATATCTAATTAAAATGAAATATGAAATACCATGTGTTGTTGAAACAATCTGTTAACGTGACTCCCCAAGTGTTTCCGCTGTGTGTTGTTTTACGCGATTTGGGGCGTTACAGGTTGGTATCAGAGCACTGGTTATAGGGAATTAGGTTATTAGTAATGCTTTGACCTAGACTATAACCTTCCAAGGACCCTAACGCGAGTTGATTTGCGTTTAGATTCATAAAATACAATACTATCACCTATCCTTAGGTGATTACCAAAACAAGTTCACAAATTACAAACTCGTTTTGAAAATCAATCATCTATCCTTAGATGATTTTTTTTTGGCTTAAAGCCTTCGAGTTTTCAAAATCTCGTCAAAGTTTGGGTTTTAATAATGTGAACACATGCAATCTGGAAGGGTGGGTGCCCGAACCCTGAGTTTTCTATCTAAGGCTAGAGTGTTCGTACAAATCCACTTAATCGGACCAGTTATTCTTACCTGGGAACTCCTGGGGTGAGTGTCCACTTATAGGCTAAAGCATGTCTTCGCAATACATTATAAAAACCCATTTACTTTGATTAGTCAGTGTGTGTCATTTGATTGCTTTGTGAAACAAACGAATGACCACCATCCTTATTTCGTCGATATTTTCAAAATCTCTTGATTTATTTTAATGACAATCTCACATATCTTCCTTCATGTTTCTTTTCTAAAATGCCTCCTCGACGTGATACGATTTAAAATGCCGAAATGGCAGCACTTATCGCTCAGCAAATGGCTGCGATCCTCTCGAACCTAGTGACTCAATTAAATCAAGCGAACAACAATAACAACAATAACAACAATGCACCAGCTCCGTGCAACTATAAACAATTCTGTTCGGCTAAACCACTTCAGTTCAATAGGTCTGAGGGAGCTACGGGACTTCTTCAATGGTTTGAGAGTCTCTAAAGCACATTCGGTTTTGTTCAATGTCCAAATGAGCGAAAGGTCGAATTTGCATCTAGTGTGTTCAAGAAAAGAGCTTTGACATAGTGGAATGGTATTATGAGGGACAGAGGTGCTGAAGTGGCCTTGGCTCAAACCTGGGAAGAGCTTCGGGCTCTTATGATGAAAGAGTTCTGTCTTCGCCACGAGCAAAGGGCGCCCGAGAACGAATTTCATGATCTTAAGCAAGACAGTGGTGAGAGTCGTGCTTATACCGACCGAGACGAGGAGTTGAGTTTACTTTGTCCTTCGATGGTGACGCCTTTGGATAAGGCGATCGAGAAGTATATCGATGGTTTACCCGATCCTGTGCAAGATATCGTCACTGGTAGCAACCCTACCACCGTTCGACAAGCTATTGAATTAGCTGCAACCTTAACCGATTCACAAGTCAGGAAAGGTAACCTTCAGCGCAAGGGCGATAACAAATCCTCTGCTAAGTCAACTCAAGAGAAACCAAAGGGAAACAAAGCCGAGCCTTCCAAATGATCGAAGAAGCATAAGGCTTCTCAAAACTTTGCTGTTACTACTCAACCTGCACAAGCCGCTCCAAACTGCTCCCCAAAACCAACCAGCTCAACCTCCGGCAAAAAACCTTATGCGGGAACTACACCGCTTTGCAACCGTTGTAATGGTCATCATCAAGTTCATATACCATGTCGTCAGTGTACTACCTGTGGATATATTGGTCATCTGGCGAATATTTGTCGCTTTAACCCAAACCCATCAGTGCAGAACCCAGTTCAACCACAAGTCAATCCTGCTCGACCTCATTTCCCGCCTGGTTCCTGTTACAACTGTGGTGAAATGGGTCACTACAAGAACAATTGTCCGAGACTAGTCAATGCTAACCCAGCCCATGGTCGTGCCTTTAACATCAACGCCAATGTGGCTCGTGCTGATAATGAAGTGGTTAACGGTACGTTCCTTGTCAACAATCATGCTGCTTCTGTTCTTTTTGACTCGGGTGCCGATATGAGCTTTGTGTCATTAAATTTTGAGCCTCTCTCGATGCCTAGAACTAAACTAGGAAAGCCCTTGTCAGTCTAGATTGCCAATGGTGAACCCCTTGTGCTTGATTCTGTTATTCGTGATTGCAA